>CM061545.1:12365754-13736496 GCA_030864215.1 Capsicum pubescens
ATGAACAAGTTCAATATAAGTATTTCGGTTTGTACATTATGTTTTTCCTCTTTTTTGTGATTGTTTCTTTTTATGGCGGTTATTCTTCTGCACAGACAACTTTTCAAATATGTATGCCTTGTTCAATGAACACTACTGTAGATTAACTTGATAAATTTCAGGAAGAGTAAAAAGTGATATATAGTCTATCATCAATCTTATACTCCATTCGTCCTCGATCGAACATAGTATTCGATCATAGACCATGTAAATCGATGGGCCATCAATCAAATTTAAATAGATAATAACATGTTTTGGGATTGGTGGAGTAAAATAATTAAATTAAAAATAATTTAAACATATAATCACATATTTTGGGGCTGGTAGAAGAAAATAATTAAATTTTTAAAAATTTAAACAGATAATCACATGTTTTTGTCTAGTGGAAGAAAATAATTAAATTTAAAAAGATTTAAATAGGTAATCATATGTTTTGGGACTGATGAAAGAAAATAATTAAATTAAAAATGATTGAAATAGATAATCTTGAACTGTTGGTGACACTTAATAGAATGTCATCGATGTTGAACCATGTCAAATTCATGTAAATAATATACTTATACTTTGAGGGTCCATCGATTAGTCTGGTCTACCATAGACTTACACCTTTAGGAGTGCATCGATTAATCTCCTGATTATGTGTAGACCATGGTGATCTATGTACACTGCTATAGACCATCACTTGGATGTTGTTTAAAAATAAATGAATAAAAAAATTAAAAATAAATGTAGTGTGGGTTTCTACACATATGAAGGAGTGTAAACTAGTCACATAATCATATTAGAGCTTTGTACAAATTAGGGAGTGAATTAAGAAGTGTGTGGATGGGTAGTGATTGAATGTACAATATCCTAAAAGTAATGTTTGTCAAAGCACAATTATATTTTGATGATATATATTGTATTTGATGACTACACATTCCACGTCCTCCTCCAATCACCACCCCCAAATCAAAAGAGTATGTGGAATATTGTCAACACAAATGTTACTGTTAATTTCATCAACGATATCCATGACCACATCTTTTTGGTATGCTTCTTCTTTTTCTTCTTTTTGTTCTCCTTCTTCCTTGTCTGCTGCTTCTTCCTTTCCACCTTCAGCTTTATCTCCTTTTTGCTCAACATCTGTAGCTGCTACTTCATTCTCACCTTGTTCTCCTTCCTTTTCAGCATCTGCAGCAGTTGGTGCTTCTTCAACTTTCTTTTCTTTCTCAATTTCTTCTTTTTCTTCACCTGCAGAAGCTGTTTCTTCCTAAAATCCATTTTCTTCCTCAACTTCTTATTTTTATTTACCTTCTGCTTCTTTCTCAGGTTCTTCTTTGTAAATTTCTTCTTATTCTTCTTCTTCATCTATTTTTTTCTTTTTCCCTGCCTTCTTCTTGATCTACTGTTGCTTCTTTTTCAGCTTCAGCTTCTTCTTTTTCTTCTTTTTCTTTTCCAATTTCTTCTTAGCTCTTATCTTCTTTCATTTGTTCTTCTTCATCCTTCTTTTCTTTTTTTTCCTCTTCAACTACAACAGTGGACAACATATCCATTTTGCTCATTTTTTCTCCTTCTTCATTCCTCTCTGATTCATGAAGGTCCACATGCACTGTGTCATCATATTACAAAGTGTTACTAATATTTAAGACTTAAAATTCATTAACTACATCAATTATTAAATGAAGTTACCTCGCTCATATTACCACTCACCTTTTTTTCTTTTCTTCAGTCTTTCCTCTTTGATATAGGCAACAATATCCAACACTACTTCCTTGAGAATAGCAACACGCTTATGAAGATCCTCAGGGTATGAGGTGCCCACTGCATCTTTGGAGGTTCTCGGAGAATCATCATCACCAATGCATACTCCAACGGAGTTACTACCCAAATCTCTGTCAACATCACTGTCCTCATTTGAAGTAAGGGCAGTTACCCCTTCTAACTCTTTCTTCAAGCCATCAAGAACGTTATTCTTCACCTCATCCGTTTATGACTTAAACTTAACAATGTAATCCATCATCGTCTCACGAAAAGTAGGGATGATGTACGAGTGCACGTTCTACAAAAAAATAATTAACAATTACATAACATTCGATACAACAGTAGTATTATAACATAATAAAAAATAAGTTTATATCTCGATAACTTTTCTTTTATACTTGAATGGGTCGCCTTCAATTATCTTGTCACTTTTTTTAGTGTGCCATCTGTGGATGCAGGATATGGAAAATGGCTCATCCATTGATTTTCCAGAAAATTTTCCAAGAAGAGGAAAGGCCTTATAGATCAAAATCTGCAAGCAGTACAGTAGTGAAAAAATAACTCAGAGTCTGTGACATACTATAAATAAAACACGAATCTACGATAATATTACTACAGGGTTGATGGTAGATACCGTGAATGCCCAGGGAAATTCAAAAAGAGCATAGGATGCCCTCTACTTCTCATCAAATACTTCCCCCAACTTCTTCAGGTCACTTTTATTCTTCAGATAGTCTATGGTCAGTTGAAATGTCTCTTTCCCCATGGATAACTCTCGAAGAAACTCAAAGAATCGATCATTAACTTGAATTTTATTTATTTTTTTGTTTGCATTTAACTTGAATTTGTTTTTTTGAAATTTTGTAAACATTTAACTTGAGTTTTTTTTTGTTTTTCGTTTGCATTTAACTTGAATTTTGTTTATTTTTTGTGAGATGTGCTTTGATTTCAATGTGAAGAATCCTACGTGTGCGTCGGTAATGTATGGGATCTTTTTGGGCATGGATTGTGCAATGCATCGTAGCTTTGGTGTTCATATCAGTTTTGTTAGGTACATTTTAAAGTTTGAGACTTTGCTTTTTCTTTTATGGATTTGAATATTGTTTTTGGCATGATGAGCTGGGTTTCAGCCATCGAAAATAGCCTCTGTACCTCACCTTTGAGGTAGAGGTAAGGTTTTCTTACGTTGTAGAGATCCCCAAACCACAATGGGTATGTTGTTTTTATTGTTATTGATCTGATTTCCAGCTATCGGAAACAATCGGTCTATCTCACCTTTGAGGTAGAGCTAAAGTCTGTGTACGTTGGAGAGCTCCCTAGAGCCCACTAGGTATGATGTTGTTATTGTTCTTAAGCTGATTTTCAACTATCGGAAACAACGTCGCTACCTCACCTTTGAGGTAAGAGGTAAGGTTTGCGTACATTGTATATCTCCCCATACCCCTCTAGGTATGTTGTTGTTGTTGTCGTCGTCGTCGTCGTTGTCATCGTCATTGAGCTAATTTTCAGCTATCGGAAACAGCCTCTCAACCTCACCTTCGAGGTAAGAGGTAAGGTTTGCAAACATTGTAGAGCTCCCCAGACCATACTGGGTATGTGGTATTATTGTTGTTGTTATTGAGCTAATTTTCAGCTATCAAAAATAGCCTATCTACCTCACCTTGGAGGTAAGAGGTAAGGTTTGCATAAATTGCAGACCTGTAGCCCCCAAAGTTTTTCTTAGCTAAATTTTGTCCTTAAAATATCAAGCATTGGCTTCTAGAATGATTTATACTTACTTCCCTATGGAATCCCATAGATTTCAACTTTTCATTTCGTAGATGATTGAATAAGTTTTCCGTCGACATAAGATGCATCCAAAACAGACACTCGGTAAAAGAGTTATGGTTAATTTATGTCCTAGTCGTAAAACACAATTATTCTTGTCCTTAGCGCATCGTGGAGAGGGTGTAAATGACGATGGTCAATTTCCTGTGGGACTCCGCAATGGTGGCGCGTCACGAAATGGGACAAATTCCCATTCGTTAATTTCCAGTGAGCCACCGTGATAGTGGCACATCGCGGTGGCCCAGGAAATTGAGCTCCTAGTTATATTTTAATACCGGTCTCATTAAGGGAATATTGGCTATTTTCCCACACCCTTATCAGTCCAAACAAGAGATTTCAACCCCAATCGAGCATATCACTCATACATTCTCCAAAAATATTCAAGAACACTCTCTAGGATTCCATATTAATAATTCAAATAAATCAAGATTCAACCGTGGGTTTTCAAAACAAATTGAAGATTTGGAATCCCCAAGCCATGGGCATCAAGATGCATCCTTTAAATTCCTAGATAGAGGAGCGTGGGGTTTATCATAAATATTACATGGGCTTAAAACCATTCGAGCATGATTTTTAGATTTTTATGCATGAATTTCAAAGGGGTTTTGGAATCTATGTTCTAAATTACGTACTCCGAATGTTTTAATGTTACTATTATTTTGACCTTGTGGTCCTATCCCCTAAATTGATTTACATGTATAAGTATATGTATGGAATTTGATATTTAAGATCGTTTAGAGCATAAATTATGAACTCTCTCTCGTGTATTGAATTAAAGATTATGGTTTTGTGATTTGAAAGATGTTTTTGCAATATTATAGCAGTTGAGCATGATTTGAAATTGTTGAGAGGGTGTTTCTTGATATAAATATGTTCTTGTGTTTAAGAGAAATATTTGCATGTAAATTGAGGACTTTAACAAGACCACCTTGTACCGTACTACTGAAATGCTTGACAAAGATGAGTTCCTTGCATGTGTTTACATGAGGTTTGAGAAAGAGTTTCTTTGAATTGAATTATTGAAATGGTGGTCCCAAAACTTGTGTTTTGAAAATAAAGATTTATGATAGACTAATAATGGCTCAGAGATGTGACTTGCAAGTCAATGGTATGACGATACCATATGTATTTATGCCATCACAGACTATGTTTTCAGAGTATGTTTTCAGAGATTGTATGTTTTGATAGAGTTTTAAAAAGGGGCCTGAAGAGGGTTAGGTGGTTACCTGAAGAAGGCACGAGTTCAAGCAAGTCTTAGCCTGAAACCGTATTTACCAATACGAGTAGATTATTATTGTACGCTGGTAATGGCCGTGTGGCATAGTAGATTCAGAGACTCTGACCCTTGCGGCACACTTGGGTTGGGGGCTTCGCTGCCGAGTTAATGGTAGTTTCCATATAGCCCATGGAATTTTTCAGAGTTGTAGGGTATACCACCTAGCGCAGAAGTAACACAGATTTCTCAGAGTTGAGATGATTTTTACAAATTCTTTAAAATGCCCATGTGAATTCTTACTATATGATATACTTATGAACTATTTTAAATTTCTCTCATATATGTTGAATAATAAGTGATTATTTTGGATATGCTCTACGTACCATTATATCTATATTGACCCCCTCCCCCTACCTCTAAGGTTCCGAGACTCAGTCTAGGGGTCCAGATAAGCAGTACATAATTCAAACATCTGATCAGATTGTGCAGTGGTGAGACTTTTCTATTCCAGAAGGCCTGTCTTTTCAAATTATTTCACTTATTTCAGTTTTGGTTTACTGGGGGCCTTGTCCCAGTTTCAAACAGTTGTAAGATTTTCATATAGTAGAGATTTCGCAGATTGAGTCAGATGTTATTTAGATATAGTTGATTTACTGTTTCTATACTTATGTTGAATTTAGAATTGACCATGTTTCCATAGAAGATTATGTTACCATATCTTCTTTTATTTTATGAATGTTTTTCATGATTACCAGATTGAGAAAGGCATTTCACGCCTTCATGGTTAGGGATGTCCGTTACGGCCAGGCCCAAGTTTGGGTCGTGACAAACTTAGTATCAGAGCACAGTTCATGGTCCCAGGGTTTCTGCGAAATCGCGTTGGATAGAGTTTTATTTATGGGTGTTTATAGCGCCACACATATAAGCAGGAGGTTACTAGGCGTTTAAGAATGTTTCTTTTCTTTGTGATTTAGTTTGTGCTTCAGAGTCTAATCTGTCTCCTAATCAATGAAATCCTTCTTTTTAGAAAACCATCTATGCCTCCCCGTCGCACAAACGTTAATGCTCAGGATGATAAAGTCTGTCCCACCATCGAATGCGAACCCATAATAGAGATCATACCCCAGAACCTGTTCCTACTCTGGGAGTACCTCCTGTGCCAACCAGTCCTCCTAGAGCTCCCCGGACGGGGGCCAATCACACTCAGCCTCGTGAAGAAGAGGTTTCTAATGCTGAATTCAGACAGTCTATTCACATGTTTGCACAGATGGTATTCCGCATAGACTCAGAGATCGGAGGATACTAGGTGTGTGTCTATTACATCTGAAGTTAGTAGAGTGGGCCAGTTCATGAGAATAAACCCGCCTATGTTCTCTGGCTCTAAGGTAGAAGAGGACCCGCAGGAGTTCGTAGACTAAATGGAGAAGATTTTCAAAGTAATACATGTTGATCAGGTGGAGGGTGTTGAGCTAGCAGCATACCAACTAAATGATGTAGCGAACCAATGGTACAAAGAGTGGGAATATGCGAAGGGTGACACTGCTGAGCCCACAGTTTGGGATGAGTTCGTGGAAGCTTTTCTCGACCAATTCTTTCCTCTGGAGCTGATGGAAGCTAAAACAGAGGAGTTCATGAACCTTAAGCAGGGTAAGATGAGTGTTCAAGAGTATACTTTAAAGTTTAATCAGTTGGCCCGTTTTGCTCTTGAGATGACGAGTAGTATAACGGCAGGAATAAGGAAGTTTGCTTCCAGCCTTTCAGATAATCTGGTGCTTGAGTGTCAGGGAGCTATACTGAACAGGGATATGGAATTTGCTAGACTGTCAGTCCACATGGAGCAAGTTGAGGATAAGAATAAGAAGATAGCTGAATCTAGGGAAAATGATAGACAGGAAAAGAGAGCCAGAGCGACATACCAGAGTCATAGTCAGCAGCAGAGCGGTAATTAGGGCGGCAAATAGCAAAAGAAAAAGAATTGGGGTAATGCACAGTCGGCATATAGTGCTCTAGTGTCCAGACCCATAGCTGAGCAGTGCACCTAGAATTTTTAGTCTAGTCAGGGACCGAGGATGCATGGTACACAGTCGCAGGGAATTGTAGACCAGACCTCTCGGTCATATCCACACTGTGGGAGATGCGGGAGGAATCATCTAGAGAGATGTCAGTTTGCCACTTTGGTGTGTTATTCATATGGCCAGCCAGGATATATCTAGAGAGACTGTCCGGATGCAAAAAGTAATGTTGGAGGATCTAAGTCACAGGTGAATTCATCTGCACCACCACCTCAGAAGAGTGACACTTCACCCACCGGAAATGGTCAGAACCGGTTATATTCTTTGACTAACCGCTAGGAGGCAGAGGCCTCACCAGATATAGTCACCAGTACATTGCAACTCTTTTCTCGTGATGTGTATGTATTACTTTATCCCGGGTCTACCTTTTATTATGTGACCCCATACATGGCTGTTGGTTTTGGGTTTGAGCCTTATGTGATTGCTAGACCTTTTTTGGTTTCCACCCCAGTAAGAGATTCTATTATGGCTAGAGGGGTGTATAGAAATTGTGTTGTGTCTATTTTTATCTGGGATACTAAGGCTGATCTCATAGAACTTGATATGGTTGATTTTGATTCAATCTTAGGTATGGACTGGCTTCATTCGTGCTATGCCACCTTGTATTATAGGACCCGATGAGTCACCTTTTCTTTTTCGAATGAGTATGTGATAGAATGGGAGAGACATTCTCAAGCACCTAGAGGGCACTTCATATCTTATCTCAGGGCCCGTAAACTTATTTCCCAAGGTTGCTTGTATCATCTTATTCAGGTTAAAGATTCTAGTGCTGAAAGTCTTCCTCTTCAGTTTGTCCCCATAGTGAGTAAATTCACGAAAGTCTTTCCAGATGATCTCCCAGGAATACCACCTGATAGGGAGATAGATTTATGTATTGATTTATTGCCAGATACCCATTCTATTTCTATTCCGCCATATAGGATGGCTCCTGCGGAGCTAAAATAGTTGAAAGAATAGATAGTAGATCTTCTAGATAAAGGTTTTATCTTCCCCAGTGTGTCTTCCTAGGGTGCACCTGTACTTTTTGTGCGAAATAAAGACTATTCCCGTCGTATGTGCATAGATTACCACCAGTTGAATAAGGTCACGATTAAAAATAAATATCCCCTTCCTAGGATTGATGATCTTTTTTATCAACTTCAGGGTGCTAAATGTTTTTCAAAGACCTTCGTTCGGGATATCACCAGTTGAAAGTTAGAGAGTCAGATATTCCCAAAACAGCTTTTCGAACTAGATACGACCATTATGAATTCTTAGTCATGTCCTTCGGGTTGACTAACACCCCTACAGCTTTCATGGATCTAATGAATAGGGTTTTCCGTCAGTTTCTGGATCTTTTTTTCATTGTATTCATTGATGAAATTTTGGTATATTCTAAGAGCGAGGAGGACCATGCCAATTACCTATGAATCATCTTTCAGACCCTTAAAGATCATAAGTTGTATGAAAAATTTTCCAAGTGTTAATTCTGGTTGAATGCTATTGCGTTTTTTGGGAATATTGTGTCTAGTGAGGGGATTAAGGTTGATCCCCAAAAGAATGAGGCAGTGAGAAAATAGCCCTGACCCACGACTCCAACCGACATTCAGAGTTTCTTGGGTTTGGCGGGTTATTACAAAAGATTCGTCGAGAGTTTTTCTTCCATAGCTGCACCACTTACTAAGTTGACTCAGAAAAAGGTGAAATTTTTATGGTCTGACTCTTGTGAGAATAGTTTTGAGAAGTTGAAAGAAAAGTTGACTACTGCTCCTGTTCTGACTCCTTTGGAGGGCACAAAAGGTTTTGTTGTATACTGTGATGTGTCCCGAGTGGGACTTGGGTGTGTTCTTATGTAGCACGGTAAGGTAGTGTCTTATGTATCTAGGTAGATGAAGGTGCATGAGCGGAACTACCCTATTCATGACTTGGAGTTAGCGGCTGTGGTTTTTGCACTTAAAATCTGGCGGCACTATTTGTATGGGGTACACGTTGATATAGTTACTGACCATAAGAGTTTACAGTATGTTTTCTCACAGAAATAATTGAATCTCAGGTAGAGGCGGTGGTTGGAACTTTCAAAAAACTATGACATGAGCCTGCACTATCATTCGGGCAAGGCGAATGTGGTAGCCGACGCCCTCAGCAGGTTATCTATGGGCAGTCTTTCTCATGTGAGGAAAGAAAAAGGGGAGATAGTGAACGATATTCACCGACTTGCAAATCTAGGAATGCGACTTTTAGATTTCGAGGATGGAGGAGTGGTTGTTCATGAGATATCTAAATCTTTTCTTTGGGCAGAAGTCAAAGAGAAGCAGGTTGAAGATCCCATCTTGATGAAGATCAAGAAAGATGTGGGTCAACAAAAGGTATTATCTTTTGAAATTGGTGGTGATGGTGTTTTGAGATACCAGGGTAGGTTGTGTGTGCCAGATGTAGATTGTTTGAGGAAGAGAATCCTTGATGAAGCTCATACGTCGCGGTACGTTGTTCACCCTGGCTCTACTAAGATGTATCAGGATTTGAAAACCATTTTTTGGTGGAATAATATGAAGCGTGATATGGTTAACTACGTTGCCAAGTGTTTGAATTGTCAACAAGTTAAAGTTGAACATTTAAGGCCAGGTGGTTCTTCTCCAGAGATAGCTTTGCCTTTGTGGAAGTGGGAGATGATTAATATGGACTTCATTACAGGACTTCCGAGGTCCCGAAAGCAGTATGATTCCATTTGGGTGATTGTAGATAGGTTGACCAAGTCAGCTCACTTTTTACCTGTCAGGATAAATTATTCGGGAGAAGATTATGCTAAGCTATTCATTGCAGAAATATTTTATTTGCATGGGGCACCTGTGTCCATCATATCTGACAGAGGTACATAGTTTTCTTCACAGTTTTGGAGATCGTTCCAAAAAGATTTATGTACCCAAGTGAATTTGAGCACGACTTTCCACCCTCAGACCGATGGGCAAGCTGAGCGCACCATCCAGAACCCTTGAAGATATATTGAGGGCCTGCGTGATGAATTTTAAAGGTAGTTGGGTAGATCACTTTCCATTGATAGAGTTCGCATATAATAATAGTTTCCATTCCAATATTAAGATGGTACCTTTTGAGGCATTGTATGGGAGAAGATGTAGGTCCCCAATAGGATGGTATGAAGTAGGTGAGACACAGATATTTGGACCTAATCTTGTTCATCAGGCAATAGAGGATGTGACAGTCATTAGAGAACGACTTAAGACAGTTCAGAGTCATCAGAAGTCCTACGCCGATATTAGGAGACAAAATCTAGAGTTTTAGGTTAGAGATTGGGTGTTTCTCAAGGTTTCTCCCATGAAGGGAGTCATGCGATTTGGGAAGAAAGGTAAGCTGATTCCTGCCTATATAGGACCATATCAGATTGTGAGAAGGGTAGGTGGAGTTGCATATGAGTTAGAATTGCCAGCTAGTTTGGGTTCGGTTCATCCGGTATTTCATATATCTATGTTAAAGAAGTGTATTGGAGACCATTCTTTAGTATTTCCTATCGAAGAAATCAAAGTGACACACTCCTTATCCTATGAAGAAGAGCCTGTAGAGATTTTGGATCGCCAAGTTATAAGATTGAGGAGCAAAGAGATAGCCTCAGTTAAAGTGTTGTGGAGAAACCAGAAAATTAAAGAAGCTACTTGGGAATTAGAAGTTGACATGAGAGATAGATACCCAAACCTTTTTTATCCAATGGATTACGAAATGGAAGGTACAATCCTTGCCTTATTCTTTATATGCCTTAGTATGCTTGAAATTATACTTGTATGTATCCCACGTCAACATTCGGGGACGAATATTCCGGGGGAGGATATTGTAACGCCCCGAAGTTTTTCTTAGCTAAATTTTGTCCTTAAAATATCAAGCATTGGCTTCTAGAATGATTTATACTTATTTCCCTGTGAAATCCCTTGGATTTCAACTTTTCATTTCGTAGATGATTGAATAAGTTTTCCGTCGACATAAGATACGTCCAAAACGGACACTCGGTGAAGGAGTTACGGTTAATTTAAGTCCTAGCCGTAAAACACCGTCATTCCTATCCTTGGTGCATCGCGAGGAGGGTGTAAATGACGATGGTCAATTTCCAGTGGGACTCTACGATGGTGGAGCGTCGCGGAGTGGAACAAATTCCCATTCGTCAACTTCCAGTAAGCCACCGCGATAGTGGCGAGTCGCGGTGGCCTAGGATATCGGGATCCCAGTTATGTTTTAATACTGGTCTCATTAAGGGTATATTGGGTATTTTCCCATGCCTTTATCAGTACAAACATGAGATTTCAATCCCAATTGAGCATATTACTCATACATTCACCAAAAATATTCAAGAACACTCTCTAGGGTTCTATAGTAATAGTTCAAATAAATCAAGATTCAACCGTGGGTTTTCAAATAAAATTGAAGAGTTGGAATCCCCAAGCCGTGGGAATGAAGAAGCATCCTTTAAATTTGTAGATAGTGGTACGTGGGGTTTATCCTAAAAACTACATGGGCTTAAAACCAATAGAGCATGATTTTTAGATTTTTATGCATGAATTTCAAAGGGGTTTTGGAATCTATGTTCTAAATTATGTACTCTGAATGTTTTAATGTTACTATTCTTTTGACCTTGTGGTCCTATTCCCTAAATTGATTTACATGTATACGTATATGTATGGAATTCGAGATTTAAGATCGTTGAGAGAATAAATTATGAACTCCCTCTCATGTATTGAATTAAAGATTATGGTTTTATGATTTGAAAGATGTTTTCACAATATTATAGCATTTGAGCATGATTTGAAATTGTTGAGAGGGTGTTTCTTGATATAAATTTGTTCTTGTGTTTATGAGAAATAATTGCATGTGAATTGAGAACTTTGACATGACCATCTTGTACTGTACTACTGAAATGCTTGACAAAGATGAGTTCCTTGCATGTGTTTACATGAGGTTTGAGAAAGAGTTTCTTTGAATTGAATTATTGAAATGGTGGTCCCAAAACTTGTGTTTTGAAAATAGAAATTTACGATAGACTAATAATGGCTCAGAGATGTGACTTGCAAGTCAATGGTTTGACGATACCATATATATTTATACAATAACAGACTATGTTTTCAGAGCATATTTTCAGAGTATGTTTGCAGAGAATGTATGTTTTGATAAAGTTTTAAAAAGGGGCTTAAATAGGGTTAGGTGGTTACCCGAAGAAGGCGCGATTTCAAGCAAGTCATATCCTGAAACCGTATTTGTCAATATGAGTAGATTATTATTGTACGCTGGCGATGGACTTGTGGCGTATTAGATTCAGAGACTGCGAATCTTGCGGCGCACTTGGGTTGGGGGCTTCGCTTCAGAGTTAATGGCAGTATCCATATAGCCCATATAATTTTTCAGAGTTGTAGGGTATACCACCTAGCGCAGAAGTAACATAGATTTCTCAGAGTTGAGATGATTTTTACAGATCTATAAAATGCCCATGTGAATTCTTACTATATGATATACTTATGAACTGTATTAAATTTCTCTCATATATGTTGAATAATAAATGATTATTTTGGATATGCTCTGCGTACCAGTACATCTGTATTGTCCCCATCCCCCTACCTCTCAGGTTCTAGGACTCAGTCTAGGGGTCCAGATAAGCAGTAGATAATTCAGACAGCTGATCAGATTGGGCAGTGGTGAGCCTTCTCTATTCCAGAAGGCCTGTCTTTATAGATTATGTCACTTATTTTAGTTTTGGTCTACTGGGGGCCTTGTTCCAGTTTCAGACAGTTGTCAGATTTTCATGTAGTAGAGATTTCGCAGACTGAGTCAGATGTTATTTAGATGTAGTTGATTTACAGTTTCCATACTTATGTTGAATTCAGAATTGACCATGTTTCCGTAGCAGATTATGTTTCCGCATCTTCTTTTATTATATGAACTTTATGCATGATTACCAGAGAAGGGCGTTCCGGGCCTTTATGGTTCGGGATGTCCGTCACGGCCAGGCCCTAGTTCGGGTCATGACAAGATCTCCCCAGACCCCACTAGGTATGTTGTTGTTATTATGGAGCTGATTTTCAGCTATCGAAAACAGTCTCTCTATCTCACCAGCCTCTCTACACGACCTTCGAAGTAGAGGTAAGGTCTGCGTATACTGTAATGCTCCCCAGTCCCCACTGAGTATGTTGTTGTTGTTATTGAGCTGGTTTTCAGCTACCTTTTTTTCTTATACATGCTAACTTTACCAATGAAATTTTGTTTTTTTTGGTAGTTTTATGAGGCGTGCATTTTAGGCCATGTTACTTGAACTCTCAAAAAATGTTGCCGCACTCGGGTCGGATTCTCCAAAAATACACTACTTTTGGAGTATATGACAGAACCCATCATTTTTGAAGAGTATGCCAGGCAACGTAAGTTTTTGGTTTTATTAGGTACTACAAAAAATGATTAGGAATGTTGAAATTATTGGAATCAATAGGTTAGGAGCGACTGATATTTGTAGTCTAGAGCTAGTTTTTATGTAGAAGAGTGGAACTATAGAAGGAATCTGATAGTACTAATTAGTATCCTTATTTACACATAAAATACCATAGATGCACTTGGCATAGGTTGGGCTTTGGGCCTTACAAATATATGGTTGATTTGACATTCTATCCAATGGAATATTTTAACACTTACGAATACCTCGTTAGCTGGATTTCATATCAAGAAACTGGTACTCCAAGCTTTGATGGATATTGAAGTGGAGGAAGATGATTCTGACATAAGTTGGATAAATTTCCCAAGATTTATATTACATGGATTTAGTTGTGCACAAGTATTTGCACTTGTAGGTGGTTTTTTCCGTAATCTGCTATGTGCACTCTCACCATGTACACTTTCTTGACACGATACGTTAGGTTAAATTAGAGATCCATGTTACAATAGGCCAACATAGAAGTATAGTCAACACCTAAAATTCTTTATAGTTAGACTAAAGACAGGCCCGAAGGTAGATAGCTCCGGAACAAACAACATCTCAAGTCCTGTATGAGTTGAAGGGATCATTTTCACCCGTGAAGGAGGTAGTTAATATTTTAGTAAGTGCTGAGAGAATATTGATGGAAGAATTAAACAGCAAAATGTATCTTTAAACGGAAATTGCAGTGTATGGGAATTAACAACGACAGTTACAGAGGATGGAGTTCCCTCAATTATGACTTTAGTACTATACAAGGGGTAAGAATGTGAGGCTTCTAGATAGTGCTATCCAAAAGGTTGGGGATCTCATTGTTGATTATCTTGTTCAAATTCCTTTGAGTCATACTAGGAAACTTAAAGAAAGCTTTTGGAGCTAGAAAGTCGTTTAGATATCAGTAGGTCACTCTGACTGTCTAGAACTAAGATGCTTACTTTTGGATTTGTGTTGTTGAAGTCAGACTGATGTTGCATGTGATATGGATGAAGTGTTATCTTCCTGAATAGCTAAGGGATGCTGTGTTTTCCCGATATGTCCTTGTATTATTGTGCACTATCGTAGTGTTTTTAATAATAAAGTACCCGAGCTTTCTCTAAAAGAGAAAAGTTGATATCTTGGAAGATTGGGTTGTCATCTCGATTCGACATTCTGCTAAAACAGCTCCAAAGCTAGTGCTTCTTCATTTTGCCAAACTATTGGTATGACCACCTCAAGGGACTTCCTGTATTTGTTCCCAGGGCTTTGATCTAGTCGTAAAAGTATATCACGACAACATGCAACGTGTGGATTAGGTGGATATCACTTGATGCGAATCAAGTCGTTGTCAAATGCTTGGCATGTGTCACGACCCGAGCCTAGGCCCTAGCCGTGACGAGCATCCCGAACCATGAAGTCCCGGAACACCCATTCTCTATCTGGTTATCATGCACAACATTCATAATCATAATAAAATGCGGAATTGAAACTGAGTACGGAAAACATGGTCAAGTTCTGCAACATTTCTGAATAATACTATCTGACATCAGTCTGCGAAATCTCTACTAAGAACATAAACCTTTGTCTGAAAAGAAGCTGGGACAAGACCCCCAGTAAACCAAAAACATAATAAATAAGATGGTGTCTAACATAATTAGGCCTTCCGAACAATAGAAGGCTCACCACTGTGAGATCAAGTCTGCAAACCCGAGAATGTCTACTGAGTAGCTGGACCCCTAGACTGTGCCTCAGAACCTGGAAGGAGGGGGGGTCAGCACAAAGGTACTGGCACACGAAGCAATCCAAAAGTAGTATAATGGAACATACATATATATATATATATATTAAGGGAAAGCAATTTTTCATCAAGACATCATGTATAAAACTGTTTCTGAAAAACACATGGGCACTTTCTGAAAACATGCAACCTGTCTGTTCATTTCAAATCATGATCTGTGTTTTACTTCTGAGTTAGGTGGTATTCCCCTACAAGTCTGAATATTCCACGGGCTGTATGGAATCCGCATTGACTCGGCGGGGAAGCCCCCAACCCAAGTGTTCCACAAAGGTTGGAGTGTCTGAGTCTGATACGCCACAGGACATTTAAGTCAGCGCATAATAATATACCCGGGTCGGTAAACCACGGTTTTAGGCAATGAGTTGTCTGAACTCCCACCTTCTTCAGGGAACCACCTAAGCTCTCTTTATGCCCTATTTTAGCCTTTTCTGAACATGTATCATTCTGAAATTTATAAATCATGAAAGTCTGATAAAAATCTGATTTCTGAACTAGTCTGTGTCTATTATGGCATTTGTCTGAGTTGGTATCGTCATACAAAGACTTGCAAGTCCTATTTCTGAGCCATAATGTATTAAGCAAGAGCTTTCATTCAAAACATAGTTTAGACCACCAAAATATGTAATTTGCATTAAAGATGTCATGTTCCGAAACTCAAGTCAAATCCATGCAAAACTTTCATCAAACATATGGTGGTCATGTGCATTTTTGGCAAAACCATGCATTCTTTCATTACATGCATATTCAACATTCACAACCCTCTCTTTCGTGTTCAAAACATTGTATATTACGTGAAACATGAAAAAATTTACATTAAGAGAGAGGTTTCATGAAAATCATGCTCTAAATTCATATTTCAGGACAAACGCATATATATATACATATAACTTTCAAATCACTTTGGGGGAAAGCCAAAAGGCCAAAACAATATCGTTAAAGCTTCTGAAACATGAGTATGTACATGAATTTGAAAACCCAATCCTTAAAACATGATTTCTATGCCCATGAGATTTTAGGAAAACCCCGCGTACCTTATTTTCCACGAATTTTTGGGTGTCTATCGAAGCCTACGTCGAGAGGATTCCGAATCTGTAATTTGTTTCACGAAGAAGTTTCGGAATGATCGGTCCTTCAAGCTTATTTTCTCAAACCCTAGTTGCTCCTTCTCTTAAGTTCTTGAAGGATTAGATTTTGGGATTTTATAGGAGGCTTCAATGTTGTTAATAGGCCCAAATCCGTTTAGGAGTGGGTAAGGACGATTTTGGGTTTTGTACGGACTAACTTGCACTTAAAGTAACTCAAAACGGAGTGTTTTCGTCACCTGAAACCATAACTATGCGCCGCCCTTTGCATTGCCTAAATTTACATAGGCGCCGCCCTATGCATCGCCTATATTTGCATAGGCGCCACCCTATGCATCGCCTATATGTGCATAGGCGACACATTCAACTTTGAAAGGCCATAACTTCTTCACGGGTGTCTGTTTTAGGCGAATTTGGTATCGTTGGAAAGCTTAATCAATTATATACAATTTGGTATATAGTAGGCCACCCAGTTCATCATATACAATGAGTTATAGTCAATATAATTTGACACAAATTACAACGTCCACTAAAACTTAATCGATCGAAATGGTTTTAACTCGTCCTTGAGTTGAAGGACTTCTATGGTCTAAATTCATGATCAAATGGATTCACATACTACAAAATTGATTAACATGCTAAATTGGTATAGGATTTAAGGCTCTAGGATTATCAACGCATCAGAGTCATATTTTTTATTCTAGCCCGAAATGCGGGGTGTTACAGCATGTAAGTGGGGAAAAGCAAAGGCCAGTCCGACTATCTACCAAGTTCGAAACAGTGTTCCATTCTCCCTAAGGGGATTTGTCGATTCTTAAAAAAGGAAGGAGTGAGATAGAATCTTCCTGTATCAACTTTTTTTTCAGTTTCCTACCTATCATTGTTAGCAGCACCTCAAAAAAGGTGTGAGCATTTTTAATCTCTTGCTGCTCATTCAAAGAGCCCATTTTCATTCTTTTGAGGAGGGTGATGCTTTCTCTTTCATCCATGGGCCAGTTTTTCACATTTTAATGTCACTATTATTCTTTTCAAATCACACTGTCAATGGGATGATCTAGAACAAGGAAGAGCGGAGAAGTAAAGTTCGAAATGGGCATGTTGGACTTCTTGGCTGTGAGTCTTGTGACAATAGGCTACATGCCTTTTTTTTCTAACCACTGCATCATACTTTGGGCCTCATCACTTCCATAGTTGCTCATCTCCTCTCACCGTGGTAGCTGGACCTCTTCCTAGCTCTAACAGCCAGCATATCAGAAGTTTAAGTCAAGCAGTGACAACAAAGACAATATTATTTACCTTATTAAGAAAGTGATGACAAAAACGAATCTTGGGTACCTTCTTAAACCTAACCTGATTTGATTGATTATGAGGAAAATTGGCAATGGGAGACTATGGAAGGCCATGAACACTAACTTTGAGGTGTTTTTGCCGTCTACTGAGCTTTTTTTAAAAAGAGGTTGTGTTTGTGGTGGTGGGTGTGGGTGGGGGATACAGAAGCGGAAGATAAGAGTTCGAGTGCATGTTAGTATGTATTAGGGAGGGTTGATAATATAGCTTCGCATTCCTTAGTCATGGTTGAGATATCTGTTACGGGCTGAGGGCAATCTTTTGCCACTGGCACCACCTCCTTTTCTTCTGTATTCCTTCCATCCCAATTTGTTCAGTATAGTTTGCCTCCTCTCTGTTATTTTGGCATTTCTAAGACCCTCCATTTTCTAATGAATTGATTCTTGCAGGTCTACAAATTTAGATTCATGGTCTCCAGATCAGTTAAAGATGATGTACTTTGGTGGAAATAATCGTGCTCAAGTTTTTCTCAAGCAGCACGGATGGACAGATGGTGGGAAAATTGAAGCCAAGTACACCTCCAGGGCTGCCGAATTATATAAACAATTACTCTCAAAAGAAGTTGCTAAAAATAAAGCGGAGGAAAGTAAAGCAGAGGATGCAGGTTTGCCAGCATCACCTGTTGCCTCTAAGGCTGTGCAGACTACAAACGGATTTTCTAATATTAAAACTAGTGAAGCTCCAAAAGAATGAGACATTTAAGGATGAGACACCAGAGGTTTCTGCTTCACCCAAAGCATCACAATCAGCTTTTACTACTTCGATTAAGAAACCAATAGTTGCAAAGAAATCTGGCATGCCAGGTGGACTTGGATCTCGGAAACTTACTAAAAAGGTACGATCTTAGTCTTCCAAGCTGGAGAAATGGGTGCAGGGTATCAATTACTTACTTTGAAATGAAGATTTATGCATGCAGTTTAGAGTAACGTGTTTAACAAATTTGGAATTCAAATTAATTGACTGAGCATCTTTACAGTCAAGTGAGTCCGTACCACCAGAAGCCTCAAGAACCGCCTGTTCAAGTTTCTTCCTCCAACTCTGCAAGTAATGCACCAACTGGTGGCTCATCATCATTCACTTCTCGCTTCAAGTACACAGACAATGTCCAACACTCTGAGATAAGTTCTGGACGTGTTCTTAACCATGTATCCCCTCCAATGTCCACCAATTTTTTTGCGGACTATGGAATGGACAGCGGTTTCACAAAGAAAAACTCGAAATCTTCGAAAGTTCAAGTGAGTTCTTTTTCTAATTTTTATGTTCACTGTGATACAAGGATTCTAATAACGTTGTCACAGTAAAATTTTATTATTGACATGTTTTTGTGAGATATGAAGAAAGTAGTGTCAGATTTAGCTAGAAGGGAAAGATATAAAGTTCATCATGCACGTTGTCATTCCCAGGATATGAATTCCTTAGTGTGATCATGCCTTTCTCCACATCCTATTACCTATTATACTTCTACAATGATCTATCTGGAGCTGGCTTGAGTTTTTTCTGAAGCCTGCAGAAGTGTTATCCAAGACGAGCAATATTTGTTTTTCACAACCAAAGAAAAATCAAGCTCGATTGGTTTGTGATTTGATTTTTACCCATGGCCTGCTGGATTTCGAGCAGAAGTTAACCGTTGTATATATACACATAGATGATGCAGTTAGGTGGAGGTAAAGTGGACTATATTTTGATCAATACAAAGTTGGGGGTAGTGAATACTTACTTCTGAGAGATTTGTTGCTTCTTGATTCTATTCCAGCATCCTGTGTTGTCCAATTACAAGGATTGTTATTGATTTAAGAAAAGATTGTTGCCGTTTGAACTTCAAATTCTTCCATGACGGTGGATTTCTTTTGCTTTTTTCCTTTTTATGAAACGGAACTACAAGTTAGCACTCTGGATATATATACTAATTGCTCGGCTCACTTTCCAGCCATATAAACATTTTCATTAGGTTACCCAAATTGCTAGAGTATCTCTAGCTTCTTAGTCATTCAAGAAAAAAAATTAAAATGTTACATACTAAATATCCAACGCAACTTTCAAGTATTTTATTACTGTAATGTAAAACAAAATTGACTACTGGATGTTTTGTAATATTTGCTTGGAAATTTTCCTCCTTTTTTCACCTCATTTGGTGTTGGATTGTCCTTTAGATTGTGATTTATTGTTCTCACTCTGTTCTTCTTTTGCATGTGATCTATGAGTAGACTGCTTTGTGTAAGTTGTTTCTGTATTCTTCAAGTTTTTTTGATTTTTGGGTCGACGGTGGTTCGGACCAGCGTTGCGCTCATCTCAGCTAATCTCCCACCATACAAGTACTGGGCTTGGGCAGATGGAAAAAAGATCACCTAGAGTTTTTTTTGTTTCTTCCTCGGTTTGAACCTGAGACTCAGGGTTCTCCCCCACTTTCATTGATGCCATACTTTCCTATGCTCCTTTTTCCTTTAACAGTTCTACTGACGTGTGTTTGTTTTACTTAATTAACTCGTATCCTATTTTAATTAAATTCAGGAAACTGATGAAGCAAGGAAGAAGTTTTCTAATGCAAACGCCATTTCATCTGCCCAATACTTTGGTGATCAGAGCAAAGCTGAAATGGAAGCATCAGTTTCTTTGCAAACATTCTCAGTATGCATGTCTGCTTATTTTAGATAACATTCTCATATATTTAGGATGTAGCTGTTTCTTTAAATTGGCACGCAAACATATCGACTTGATTGTTTCCCCTTCTGCATTCACTATCATAATTATGGTCTTGTCCTATAAATTAATTAGAAATAGTTCTTTACTGACGCAACAATAATATGTCCTGTTTTTCTCATTTTCCTTTTCCCTTTTGTCCTAATGCACTATACTTCTCCCCATGCTATCATTTTTCTTCAAACTTATCTTAACTTGAAAAGACTTTTCAGAGGTGTTACTGTGAGATATCGAAGTACCATTACAGCAGCACATCGGTCGCAGAACCGTAGTCCATATGTATCTGCATGTTGTGGAATAGTTTATTGATGTTGTTTACTGGGGGATGGATAGTTCTCGAAATTCCATTTGTTAGAGATGTTGCTTCGAACCACCTCGTTCTTGTTAGCTTCAGAATTGCTTTTGATCATTTACTTTAGAAGTTGTCTACATGTTGCCGTCCTAATGTATTGTGGTATATTTAAACCCCTAAATTCTTTTTAAAATACTTAAATCTTGTTTTAAGGAACTTATATTTGCAATTTCAACACAAATAAATATGATTGTAGACTAAAATGATCTCCCTAGCTTGTAGCATTTGCCATTGATCAGGTTAATTACTTGCTACCTTTAACCTACCTGTTGCTTTCATTAGTGTTTATTGTGTATTTATATCTGACGGATGGAGGTAGATTCCTTATACTGTCGCTCGCAAACAAGTTCAGTGTATTGTTTGAACTTGACCCATCAAAAAGGGATGCTGATGAAACCTTGCGGAGAATAAAATTCTTTTGTTTAAAGTTGATCATGGTTGAGGAGGCCTATAATCCATTAGAATCGTGTTCCAGTTGGCTCTCGGAAATTTCTCGGGTACTAAATAGGAATAAGAAAAAGAAGATTGTTGACGAAGAAGTCCACCGAAAAATGTTTTCTTCTGTTATCTATTCTCAGGGTTCAAGTGCCATTTCAAGTGCAGACCTTTTCGGTAACGATGATAGATCAGATCTGGACCTCTCTGCTAGTGATCTCATTAACCGGATCTCGTTCCAGGTATAGAAGAAATTATGACACAAATATAAACACATTTCTCTAACCACTAGAAGATATTGAAAGGATCGCTATATCGTTTGTCTCTTATGTTTTCAGGCACAACAGGACATGTCCTCTCTGAAAAACATTGCCGGACAAACTGGCAAGAGACTTGGCTCATTTGTGTCAACCTTAATCTCCGATTTCCAAGACCGAATCCTGTAAGGTTACGGGACCTAATAATCTCAGGAAGATGTGAGCATTTTGTATGAAATTCTTTTGGTAGATGAAAAATAAGATTAGAACTCTTTATGTGGCTTTCTTTATCTTCGTTTAGTTCTTCACGGGGTTCGTGTAGAGCGTTGTTCAACTTTATACTAGGTTGCATCTGAGTTGTGAAATCATTGAATTGTAAACTAGTGAAAACTTTTGTTTCAACTCTTTTGCTTTATGCATCCAGTATTCAAATTTCACCGGTCCAACTAGTTCGGACCCGTGCCCCTAAGATCTACTCTATCAAGAGTTTCTCCATAACAGGACTTGAACTCGAGACATCTGATTGATCAAGAGATTAGAGAGGTTACTCCATTTCCCTCTTCATATACGTAATTGGTGGAAGAGAATCAGCGTGTAAACTTGAAAGACTTAGGAAATTCCTCTTTTTATTTTCATCTTATAAGTTTAGTAGCATGGAAGTCACAATAGTTATCGTAGAGTAAGCTAGACGATGACCAATTTCTCCTTATCATATTTGGTGTTGAGTAACCGTAGGACGTAGAAGGGGAGTCTTGGAGTAACTGGTAAAATTGTTGTCAAGGGGCAAATCGAAGGCCCATCGGGCTTGGGCATGGACGAGCCTCGATTGGGTTAGCATCGATGAAAGAAAACTCCCCCCATCGCATCAACAACTGAGAGGGTTCGGACCGAAGTGATTTTGCGAGTAGATGGCCCGACATTGAATCAATTAATTATTCTTTCTATAGGAGACTTCGAGACATTAGTGATCAAGAGGTCACAGGTTCAAGCCTTTGAAACAGCCTCCGACAGAAATGTAAGGTAAGACTGCATACAATGTGATCGGGCTCTTTCTGGAACTCCATACATAGCGGGAGCTTTAATGCATCGAGCTGTTCTTTTTCAAAAACGGTAGAACTTAGTTTAGGGCTTGGAGTGAGCCTTGGGCCAACATGATTTCAAATATTTTCGACAAGTTAAATCGTTGTTGTTATCTTTCAATATGATATTGCATATTTTCTCATTTTACCCTTAACGTTACTTAAACATCTTCATAAAATTAAAGATCGAACACATTACAAAGTTAAAGAATCTTAACAAAATAACCAAACAAACAAAAAATGTTCTGCTATCCAATAGTTAATTTGGTTACTATATATTCATAGGACATACATCATCGTAATTTTCAAACCGTTTTGTCGATAAAGAAAAAGAAAAGAGTGATTTATAATATGAAATCCTATAAATATATAGAGGAAGAATTTTAAAGTTTGATGATCACATACAAGTATAATTATCATTTCAACGTAATTTTCATAATAATTGATAAGAAATTAAATATTCGTGCAACATACGTATATAAATGCATGGGTGACTGATTTTAGTAGAAGTAAGATATTATTTTAGTTTGTCAAACCCAATGGTGATAATAATACTGAAAAGTATTTGATTAAAAAAAAGATACTAGCACCATGAAATAAACAATAAAAGTTGTGAATATATGACACAAAAAATTATCTTAGCCAACAATAATGAATACATCGATTAACTAAATTTGCATAAAATGATGTCAATAACTATGATTAAAAATAACATTTGTTGTTTGATATATCAAATGCGATAAATAAAGATGTTTTCCTTTTAAGAATTAAGATAAATAACCGCTCAATCTCTAAGGTATAGGTATGTCTGCATATATTTTATTTCTTCAGACCTAATTTTGTGGAATTATACTGAATTTGTATTTTATGGATTGGGATATTCATAAAATTAGTTTATCTCGTCTTTCATTATTTTTGTATAAATGGTGAGATAAAATAATCTCCAAACTAGTTAATATCTTAAATTAAGCCAAACGTGGAATAAAATTAATCTCAAAATTTATTCTGAAATTATTATTCTTATCTCACGTACCAACAAACTCTTGATAATACCATAATGACAAATGACATTCAACCATAGAGGTTTAATTATTACGTTTATCATACCTTACATAGATTTTAGTGTTTATGCATGCATTTAAATAGATAAACTTATAAAGGAAAACAAAGGTAAATATAACATATATATCCCTCATTGAAAAATATGGTGCATATATACTTTCTCGACTAATAAATGATGTATATTTATCTTTTTGTTGACAAATTTATATTAACTAAATTTAAAAAAATCTTTAAACTGATTAAAATTTTCAAAACACATAAAATAATATAATAATGGTGAATGCTCATAACTCTTAAGAATTAAGTCACGCTTTCGCTAGTCATCTTGCTACATTTTTTGTATACGTACTTTCTTATTTAATATTGATACTCTTTTACGTTTATTTTATAATGCGTTATACACATGCATCTCTTATTATATATATTTCTACTATTGCCTCCAAATTGGATCATTTATCAATGTGGAATATAAGATTTATGAGATAATAATTAGTATATCCTTTTGATGCTCTCGTCCATTTTTTATGTTGCATTTTATTTTCCTCAGCAAATTAAGCACTTTTAATTACTAATAGTTGTCATTTAAACATGCTGCAAAATGCCACCTTCAGGATATGTTATATATTTATTAAAAAATTAAATTATATGTATTAAGATTTTTGGTTAAAGTCTCGTTAATTTATGGCCTAAGATGCTTATATTAATTGAGAATGACTATTAAGGCAAAATAATAATGTACTTTCGATGAAAAGTCATGAAATCAACTCCATTGATATGCTCTATTTAATTTGGCGATATCTTTGATATAATATAGTGCACACTATTATGAATAGTAATATGAATTTTGATTTGAAATCTGTCGAACAACGTGAATAGATAAATAATTGACCGAATAAAATATGCAATTCAAGTATATTTTGTTTCACTTAAAAGAGTAAAGCTTTAAACGTATGGTCCAAAGACGTCAAGGTGTAATGTCAGTGGAGCAGAAATAAATTATTGTGCAAAAAATAAAACAAAAAGTAAAAATATAAGATATAAAGTACGATTTGTGCTTTGGCGCATAAAAGTCTTTCGTAAAAATTCTGATATTATTTTATAGAAATGTATTCGCTTGTGGTGAATGGATTGAGATTTCTTCCAGTCTGACAATATATAAAAAAATTTAAATGTGTATAATAAATTGTTGTTATGTCTACCTAGACATTGTTATGAAGCATATAAAGATAAACAAAAATTTATAAAATAAAGCTACGTCAAATTCTTATATGAATTAAGGTGATTTTGTTAGGGCATGAGGAGTTTTGATGATTGACATGTGAATGAAACACGTTGAAGAAGCTGGTCCATTCAAAGTGAAATAGTCTAGCGGGCACAGGAGTTTGGATGATATGATTATGTGTTAAAGACAAACTTAGATAACATTGATTACAACAGAAGCCGAGTTAGATCAGACTAGAAGTCTTGAAGAAGTCAAGTTGATCAAGGAGTTCAGTAAGAAGAGGATTTGAATTAAAAGAATCCTATCAAAACTAGGAGAGGTGAGGCGGCAACAAAAGGGAAAAAAAATAACTGATAGAGTTCTACTGAAGAAAGAATTGAGCATCAAAAAGGACTCTATCATAGGTTGGCTTAAATACAACAAACATGACTCAAAGCCAGTACTCACGCACGTACTAAAAAAGTCAATCAACAATGAACATATATACTTGAAGAAGAGCCAAGCCTCTTACTTAGCAGGTCATAAACTGTGTAGTAGTTAGGTTCTGGTATTGTAATGAGTCATTGATTCTAGTTTCAGTAATCTATAAACTGAGTTAGGAGTTGTCGTCTTCAAGTTTGGGAACTCGAAGACTTGGGGAACACTTATCTTGGGAAGATTAGTGTTTTTGGAGTAATAGGAGTTAGAAGTTTTAATTCCTAGGTTACAAGAAGTCTTGTAATTTTATTGATTGCTGAGGCTCAAGTATTTTAGTGAAGTTGGGTTAAATCCGGTAGAGGTACAGGTCGTTGTTTTTTACACCTTTCTTGAGCCGGGTGTTTTTCACGTAAAAACACTATGTTCAGTTTACTTCTGTGAACCACATTTATTTACTTGTTCCACAGATAGGCAATTAGTAGGACCCGTACTCTAACAAGTTGTATCAGAGCGAGCTTGTCTTAAATAAGGCTAGCACCTAAGAAAAGGATCAACATGATGAATTCCGCACCTCCTACTGGTCACAGTGAGGGTCAGTCAACCACTAGACCTCCACTCTTTGATGGTTCTCATTTTATCTGGTGGAAAGCAAGGATGGAGATGTTCATTCAAGGTGAAGAATATGAATTATGGGACAGGATTACTGATGGTCCCACTATTCCAATGAAGACTGTTGATGGAGTACAAGTCAAGAAAGTAAGGAGTGAATTTACTCCTGATGACCTGTTGGCTTTAAAGAAAAATACGAAGGCCAAAAACATCTTGGTGTGTGGTCTAGGACTAGCTGAATATAACTGGATATCCACCTGTATTACGGCTAAGAAAATTTGGGATGCACTGGTAAATGCTCATGAAGGTACCTCCCAAGTACGAAAATTCAGAATTGCTCTCCTGTTTACTGAATATGAGGCATTCAAAATAAAGGAAAATGAAACATTTCATGAGATGATGACAAGGCTTACTACTTTAACAAATGAGTTAACTTCGTTAGGAAAAGTCATTTCTGAGGAAGAACAAGTTGAAAAGGTACTGTTGGTGTTACCTAAATCAAAATGGAATGTTAAGGTGACTGCAATTAGGGAGGCAAATAAAGATCTTGAAGGGTTTACCCTGGATGAACTTGTAGGAAACTTAAGGACCTATGAAATGGAAATTGATGGAATCAAAGAACAAGCAACCCCTGAGAAGATCTTAGCTTTAAAAACTTCTGATAGTGATGATGAATTTGAACTTGATAAGGACCAAGTTGCCTTCATAACCAAGAATTTCAGCAAGTTCTTCAGGAAGAAGAAGGGAACAGGTACCAAGAAACGTTCAAATGATAATCAAAATGAATGCTACAAGTGTGGAAAGACTGATCATCAGATCAAATAATGTCCTCTATGGGAAATAGAATGGAGAAAGGAAAGGGTTGAAAAGAAACAAAAAGAAAGGGCCGTACTGAAAGAATTGAACATCAAAAAGGACTCTATCACAGGTTGGCTTAAATTGAACAAACATGACTCAAAGCTAGTACTCACGCACGTACTGAAAAAGTCAATCAAAAATCAGCATACATATTTGAAGAAGAACCAAGTCTCTTACTTAGTAGGTCATAAACCGTGTAGTAGTTAGGTTCTGGTATTGTAATGAGTCATTGATTCTAGTCTCAGTAATCTATAAACTGAGTTAGGAATTGTCGTCTTCAAGTTTGGGAACTCGAAGACTTGGGAACACTTATCTTGGGATGATTAGTGTTTTTGGAGTAATAGGAGTTAGAAGTTTTAATTCCTAGGTTACAAGAAGTCTTATAATTTTGTTGATTGTTGAGGCTCAAGTATTTTAGTGAAGTTGGGTTAAATCCTGTAGAGGTATATGTCGTGTTTTTTTACACCTTTATTGAGCAGAGTGTTTTCCACGTAAAAACACTGTGTTCAGTTTACTTCTGTGAACCACATTTACTTACTTGTTCCACAGATAGGCAATTAGTAGGACGCGTACTCTAACAGATTTCATATAGAGTATCCCAATAATTATGATATCGCTTTATGAAAAAAATGGATACATTTGAACATGCATTCATATACTACAAAAGAAACTATTTCAATTAATTTATTTATTTAACAAATATTGTGAAGATTTATTGGTTTTACAAATGCGGGGTAATACATGAAGTCCTCTTCAAGCAATCTATTATTAAACTCTCGAAGGCAGTTCATTATTGATATTTATTTAAATCAAATTAAGATACTAGCAACTTATAAAGCAAGTGACTCTACTATCTACACAACAGAAGATGCTTGATTTTTTTTGAAAATTGATTACAATATCATATGTAGATGATGCTTCTTGCATAACGTACTTTAGAAGAATATAAGAAGATTAAATTGAGTATATATTTAGAAAATTCTTTTTCATATGCCATCTTCAATATATTATATACAAATTTGAAATATGTTATCTTCAAAAAAAGTAATATTTTTATCGGGGGGGGGGGGGGATAAAATATGTGCGGCGCTGCATCTTCATTCGAGTTAGAAAGTAGGGTAGTAGCTATGATAAACAATACATGGTTTATTTGGTTAGATATACCCTTGGTTTATAATTCTCACTTGGAGTAAATAAAATGTTTATTTATCAAAAATCTCGATGTAACTTTATTTCTTCATTAGAGTTGCTACAATAACATACTTAGTTTATTTTCTCAAATGGACCTTAAAAAGCGTAAAATGCACACAGATTTAATTCCTAGTAGGTTGTTTTTACTAAACTCTCGGCTCATACTTAGTATTCTCTCTCTCTCTCTCTCACACACACACTCTTATATCATATATATAAAATTCGATTAGCTAAATTCTTTCTCTTAGATACACATCTATATATAAAATTTAATTTTCTCTCTCTAGGTATTTAGTAAGATTTAAAACATAAACCAGTTATTTGATACAATTACAAGTCTACTAGTCTTATTAGAAATATGTGTTGCGCGTGTTTTCTGATGTAAAACGAGATACAAGATAAAGAAAGAATCAAGAAATTGAGGGGAATAGAAAAGTAAGAAAGAATAATTCAATAACTGAAGTAAATTAGAGACCAACAAATATATATTTGTAATTTTCTAATTTGAACATATAATTACAGGATTAATTTGAAGGGAGATGCGAATTAAATTCATAAATAAATAATATTATAAAAAAACTATTCAAGAGAGATCCAATGAAGAGATCGATAAAGGGATTCAACCCATAAAACTCACAAGAGTTTTCAACTAACAATATAGCCTACATAAATAATCTCTATTCTATTCTATTTATAGTAGTACTAGAGTTCGTTACTAATAACGATAATAAAAGACACAAATGCCCCCCTTGATTACATATACATCATACTATGAACAAAATAACCCTAAAACATAATGTTAAACTATTATTAATTTTCATCTTGTTCTATTTATAGTACTAGGTTACACTAAGATAAAAAAAAGACACAAATGCCCCTTGATTACGTACAGTGGCGGAGCCACATTGAGTTCAGGGGGTTCATCCGAATCCCCTTCGTCGGAAAATTATGCTATTTTTACATGGTCAAAAAGATTTTCATGTATACATAATAGATGTTGAACCCCTTTTGACTAGTCGGTATATTTACTTCTGAACCCCCTCAATGAAAATTCGTGCTCCTCCACTAATTACGTATACATCGTACTAAGAACAATGACCCTAGAATATAATGTTAAGCTATTTTTAATCTCCACCCCATTCTATTTATACTACTAGGTTTCACTGATATAAAAAAAAATAGACACAATCTCTTGAATCTTGATTACATATACGTCATATTGGTTCTTTGATTTCATATTCCCTTAAAATACTCCAAGTTTTTAATATGAAGTTAAAATCTTTTCATGTAATAAGTACTTTCTGAACTTGTATCATTCCAATTTAAAAATTTATAGAAATATAATTATTATTGCATATGTTTTGAATACACAATATGAAACAATCTTATTATTTCATTTCATGTAATAGTTTTTACGTAATTATTATTTCATTTCATGTGTACACATTATGAAATTCTACGCTTCTATTTATAGTCTTCATAGATGCACATAAAAGACCATCATAACATAACATTAATCAAGAAAGTTAAGGGAGAGGTTAAATAGTGTGAGAGATATATCCATAATGGTGTATGAAGCAGTGGAGGATTAACGTAACTACTATACATCGTGAAAAAAAATGGTGCGAGTGATTAGTTCTTATAACACTTCACATTGAATGTCCAACGATAATTGATTTGTTAAAACCTTACTAAGAAAAGAATTTCAGTGAATAAAAAAGAGTACACATATTTTAACATATATATTGCTTGTTGCCTCGTTAAAAATCTTATCAAAAAAATTCAGTAGGACACAACTTTACAAAAGAAAAAAGATCACACACATTGGACCCATGGAATTCGATTAGCTAAATTGTCTCTCTCAGATACACGTCTATATATAAAATTCAATTTTTCTCCCTCTAGGTATTTAGTCTGATTAAAAATATAAATCAATTATTTGATATAATTACGAGTCTACTAGTCTAGGACATATGCACCGATAAGAATAAAGCACTAGAAACTTCCGGACTCTTGGATGAAATTATTATACTTGTATTTCTTGCCTCTTATGGAACCACCGAGAGGGACTTTAGAAAATACCAACTGAATAGCTATCAAGCAGAAAACAACTTCATAGACAAGTTCGGAATGTTGGCTGAGCGTAGACTCACTCTTTCTAGAAACTTGATAACCTGAAAACCTGGTACTTGATGTTAGGGCATCCTGTCTTTGTGTTTCCAGGCTATCTTTTGCGCGCGTGTTTTTTTCAATGTAAAATGAGATACAAGATAAAGAGAGAATAAAGAAATCAAGGGGACATAGAGAAAAAAGAAAGAATAATTCTATAATCGAAGTAAATTAGAGACCAACAAATACATATTTGTAATTCTCTAATTTGAACAAATAATTATATAATTAATTTCAAGAGAGAAGAAAATTAAACTTGTACATAAATAATTTACCAAAATATAATGCAAGAGAGATCCAATGAATAGATAAAGGGATTCAATCCATAAAACTTACAAGAGTATTCAACTAAAAATATATCCTACCTAAAATAATCTCTATCCCATTCTATTTATATTATTAGGGTTCACTAATAAAAATAATGATAAAACACAAATCTGCTTTGATTACATATACATCATATTATGAACAACCCTAAAACATAATTTTAAGCTATTCTTAATTTCCATCCTATTCTATTTATAGTACTAGGGTTCACTAAGATAAAAAAGAAACATAAATGTCTCTTGATTACATATACATCATACTATGAACAAAATGACCCTAAAACATAATGTCATGCTATTATTAATAACCTATTCTATTTATAGTACTAAAATTCACCAAGATAATAAAAGACACAAATATCGCTTGATTACATATACATCATACTATAAACAAAAAGACCCTAAAACATAATGTTAAACTATTGTTAAACTCTATCCTATTCTATTTATAGTATTAGGGTTCACTACACAAATGCCCTTTGATTACATATATATCATATTATAAACAAAATGATCCTATAACATAATGTTAAGCTATTCTTTTATTGGTTCTTTGATTTTATACTCTCATGAAGCATTCTATATTTTTAATATAATTAAGTATAAAAATCCTTCCATATAATTACTAATTTTTAAACCTGCATCATTTCAATTAAATTTTTTATAGAAATATCATTATTATTGCATATGTTGTGAATACACGATAGAACTTGACCTAGAAGAGAAATTATTGATTTTAACAATAATTAAAATTTTATCAAATCAGAGATGGATGATATAATAAAGTCCATATAAAGACAAACCTCCCAGCACTCCAACCACCCATTCCTCTACAATATGAACCCCCTACCAACCCCGCCAATCCTCCCGCCGATCCAGTTTGTTCCAGTCTTGGGACTTCCTGTGGGGACAATCCCTCACTTCCTAGCCCAACTAGTAATGGAAGGGCTACATCATGGTATGTAGAGATACAGACAGAACATTGGGAAATCCACTCTAATGAACTTTCCAAATGTAATCTCACTGGAGGGCATAACACCACAGGTACTATCATCCAAGATGGACCAAACCAGCTCAACACTCCCATTCCCCCCCCCCCCCCTACGGATTCCAGGGATGCTGGAGACAGGCATCTCCTTTGTGAGGGTGTCTCCGGAGATCTTAAACATTATGATCCCACCTCCCCCAACCAATCCACTTGGACTAACATTGGAAATGATGGAGAGGGAGGAAACCATCAAATCTTTCAAGGAAAACAACAGAGAAATGAAAATGATTCTTGCATAACCCAGTGTTCCAAGAACAAATGTGCTAGTGTTAGAAACGTCACTAACTTTAAAATTCTAGGAGGTAGTAAGCGAAATGGAAATCATACTACTACCCCCCAAACTTCTCAAGCTCACTCCAGAGATATCTCTACCAGGTCCTCTGACACAATATTTTTTCATTACCAAAATGATCATAGTAACACTGATTTTGGAGAACCAGTCACATACCCCACCCCCATATATGGTGGAGAAAGAAAAGAAAACCATGGTGGATCCCTATCATCACCAAACAAATCTCCTAATGAATTGTCTCATATGGAATACTAGAGGGGCAAACAACGCTGAGTTTTGAAGGCATTGCAAATAAATGGTGGATATCCACAAGCCTTCCATCCTACCTCTCTTGGAAACTAGAATGAATGACCACCAAACCATCACTGAGGATATGGGGTTTACTCATAAAATCCAAAACCCTACCAATGGAAATTCCATAGGCCTTGTGATTATGTGGAATGATATATCCATAAATGTCATTGATATTTCCATATCCCCTAGGCTCTCCATGTATCTGTCCAGGTATTCAATCCCTCCTCAACCTTGTTCTTTACTGATGTCTATACTAGTAATAATTTTGAATAAAGAAAGATCCTTTGGAACCAAATTATGGACTTTGCCGATACCATCAACAACCATCCCCACAGTCCATGGTGTGACACCCTTTTTCTAACTCCAAAATGATTATGGTTTTAACATTAGAAAGGGTTTTTATTGTTAAAGTGACAAAAGATTGAAAATTCATTACGATAAAGGATTATTTACATTTTTTATTCAGAGTCTCCACTTGGCATAATCCGGTGTGCCAAGTCACCTTTGAAAAATCCTTTTCAAAACCATTTGACTCTTTAAGACTAGTTTGCAAACAGAGATTCCGGCTAAGGAATTCTATTGACCGAGGGGAAGGTGTTAGGCACCCCTCGATCCCGTAGTTTGACCACGGTCGCTTGGTGGAGCGTATCGGCTAATTTGACATTATAAACTGCTTAAACCACACAACAACATATAAAACAATCAATCAAACACCTGCAAAAAATAAATCCAAAATATAGTGTTCAGTCCAATTATACAGTCCAAAATAGAAAAATGTAAAAAATATAAATCCTATTCTAAGATACACTAGTCCTGACTACGCTCCCGTGCTTTACCCGACATCTCGGGCCTTGATCATGATCATGTTCCTCCAACATAATACGTCGGGGCATTCCCCGGTGAATAAGTACAATGAGCCTCGGGGCATTCCCCGACTAAATGAATACATTTAATGAAACACGATAAGAACAAGCCATCCCACAAATATTTCAAATCAATCAACCCTACACAATCCCTGATTTTGCCTACCCAACTTAAAACTTGCCTATTTCGTCTCGGCCTAAAGACATGAAACTATCAAGTTCGATTAGCGTTCGTTTCAAGTCAAACAACAATAAGCCAAAATCCAACTAAATTCACTCTTTTTTAATCAATTTCTCAAACCCGCCCCAAATTCATTCTCAACCCATGATTAACAATGTTTAGATTATCAATTCACACTTTTCAAATTTCGAAACCAGCATCAACAAACACACAACAAAGATTCAAACATATAAAACAACAAATCATTCACATTCACATAAAAATTAAAGGGAGCGAAGATAGAATTGGACCTCAATGTCGCTTTCAAAATTGATGTATTATTTTTATTAAATTCGATAGAATCTGCATTCAAAACCTCAAGCCGAACCTCAACACGAATCTTCAAATCAAATTCCGACCTCGAATCACAGTTTACTATGGAAGAATCAAACTCTTATTCTACAACAGTTTTTGTTTCCTAACAATCCAACACCGAAATTGCAAAAAACAGAGAACCCCGAATAGAAACTTTGGAATTTTGGTCGTTTAACATTATTTTTTTGCTGCAGCAGAATAGTAGACGCCCAGCTTCACCGTTTTTCGGCCAAACACGTCAAAAAACCAAACGTCAGATGTGAATGAATGGTGGATCTTGGTGCTATTGTGGATTCGGGGTTCATACACCAACCCACAACCCTTTTTGTGGTAGTTTTGTGACATTTGATGTGTTCCCAGCGAAGTCGTCACCGGAATAATAAACAGAAATTCGAAATTGTTTTTTTCCATAAATCCTCATGCTATTTTTCTTATTTCATTTTCTTGATTTTCTCTCAAATCGCGTCTCTCCCTCTACCTATCTCAGTCCTCTCTCAGGCCATTTTTTTCTCTCACTCCGATGTGTATATTGCATTTTTCGATGTGTATGGATGAAGGTGAGTGGGTGTTAATAACAGTGAGGTGTTTTATGGTTGGGGAAAAAGGAAGATGATATCATCTGTGTATATGCTTCCTTTTTGCCTTTGTGGACAAGAAAAATAAAGGGGATGGGGTCACGTGGGTATGCGGTGTTGGGGGTAGGGGTATGGGTAATGTGTCTTCTTTTAATTGAAAGGGTTGTTAGGATGTTAAAAAGAATAAAAGTTTGTTAGGGATTTTTTTGATAGTTATTTTTTGTATTTTTGTAGGATGTAATTACATTGGTGAGGGTACACTGCAGGATAAGGTAAATATGGGTAAAACGATATCGGGGAGGGACAAATTACATGTCAACATCATGTCCCCTTGGAATGTAAACACGCAGTGTTTTCAGACAAAGAAGTGACAACGAGACAAAATTTTGTCCCGACCATTATTCAGAGAAACAGAAGGAAAAAGATTAACCGGGTCTTGACTTAGGACATCCTACCTACCCAAGTTATGAAGGAATCAAGTCACGAGTATTTCAAAGAATTTCAAAGAGAAGGACAATACCAAGTTGGAGAGTCGAGTGAGGTTCCATCGAACTTCCGTTCCGTGGCTCTGTCATTACATCAAAATGAAAATTACAAGTTAAAACATAAATAAAATTACAAAATCCTATCTACTTCTGTTGGACTCCTGACTTAAGTTTCATCACCCGATTCTTCAGGGGGGCTCCAAACTTGCAATTTCATCACTTGTTGTTTGGTTTTCAATTGCTTCACTTCATTGCTCGACTTTCATTTGTTCGTCCTGCTCTTCCAGTGGGCTTCTGACTTGCCATTTTTGTCTTTCAATTTCATCACCCTGCTCTTCAGGTGGATTCCTGACTTGCAATTTCTTCAATTTCCTATTTCATCACCCTATTCTTCAGGTGGGCTCCTGACTAACAATTTTCTCACTCGATTATTCAGACGGGCTCCTGAAATCAAACTAAAAACTACAAAAAAAATTGTCCCCAACAAAGATTAAGATTAAGAGAGACTTCATTTTTCTGAAAGTAACGTCCCATTTTCCAGGAGGGTCCTGAACATAAAGTAAAATCCTAATTTCCAGGAGGGTCCTGAATATAAAATAAAATTCCATTTTATAGGAGGGTCCTGAACGGAAAGTAAAATTCCATTTTCTAGGAGGGTCCTGAATGGAAAGTAAAGTCCCATTTTCCAGGAGGGTCCTGAACAGAAAGTAAAATCCCATTCTTCAGGAGGGTCCTGAACAGAAAGTAAAATCCCATTCTTCAGGAGGGTCCTGAACAGAAGGTAACATCCCATTATTTAGGAGGGTCCTGAACATAAGGTAAAATCCCATTTTTCAGGAGGGTCCTGAACAGAAAGTAAAATCCCATTTTCCAGGAGGGTCCTGAATGAAGAGTAAAATCCCATTCTTCAGGAGGGTCCTGAACAGAAAGTAAAATCCCTTTTTTTAGGAGGGTACTGAACAGAAGGTAACATCCCATTTTTTAGGAGGGTCCTGAACATAGGGTAAAATCCCATTTTTCAGGAGGGTCCTGAACAAAAAGTAAAATCCTATTTTTCAAAAGGGTCCTGAACAGAAAGTAAAATCCCATTTTCCAGGAGGGTCTTAAACGAAGAGTAAAATCCAATTCTTCAGGAGGGTCCTGAACAAAAAGTAAAATACCATTTTTTAGAAGGGTCCTGAACAGAAGGTAACATCCCATTTTTCAGGAGGGTCCTGAACATAAGGTAAAATCCCATTTTTCAGGAGGGTCCTGAATAGAAAGTAAAATCCCATTTTTCTGGAGGGTCCTGAACAGAAAGTAAAGTCCCATTTTTTAGGAGGGTCCTGAACCAAAAGTAAAGTCCCATTTTTCAGGAGGGTCCTGAACAAAAAGTAAAATATCAAGATATTTTTTCCTAATGATAGCTGAATTTACTGAACAGAAACATTACCCCTGTTTCATCAAAGAAAGAAAAATTATTCAGTAGCTTAGTGGTGGCTTGCAGCACTTGGCTTTCCAGGCATCTGGTCCAGTAGTTGTTCCTTTCATCTTTGTATCAAATTGCTGACACTTTCCCCTTTCTTGTTGTATCATTGACCCAGACCAGATCGGGGAAATGCCTTTGCCTCAAATACCAAGCTTCTATTTTACCATGCCTCTGAGATGCACCTTTTGACATCTTATACTCCCATGAATCCAACAACCTGTCAGTTGATAGACTACTTTTGCCTTGTTTTGAATTATGATCATGTTTCTCTCATGTGCTGGTCCTTGGCTTTTTCTCATACAATTGGAAAGACTGGTAGCAAGTTTTGAAATCCTTTCTCGTTTGTTTTGACACAGACTTGACTTAAAAATGTAAAAAAAATAAATGATGGTGACTTTTATTTTGATAAATGACATAAAAAGAAAAAATATGAATATGTAAATGAAAGAAAAGGGCAATGTCCCTTATTCAAAAAGAAAATTTATCTGAATACGGCAACCAACTCCAATAAGCACGACATGCATTTTGGATTAAGCTGCTTGATCTTCCTATCCAAACATCCCATTTGTTGTTGAGTTCATGCCTTTGCCGCCGATCCACTTTTTCAAATCCATTGGACTCATATATCGCATTCAATTGATGACATCTTAAAAGACTTTCGCCAACAAATCTCTTTCCTTTTCACTTTTCTCTCGAACTCGCCATCGCCTTACAGTGCCTACAAGGGTTTTCACCAATAACACTCTCTCGTGTTTATCATAATTGTCCAGCAAAATATGGATGTTGGGCAACGGAAAATCATCCTTCAGACTTGCTCTATTCAAATCACGGTAATCAACACATACTCAAATTTTTCCATCTTTCTTTGGGACAACATTAGATAAACACGTAGGATAAAGAGCCACTTGAATGACTTTGGATTCAAGTTGTTTCATGATTTCCTCTTTGATTTTGATACTTACATCAGTTTTAAACTTCCTCAACTTCTGTTTCACATGGGGGAATGCGGGATAAGTTAGCAATTTATGAGCTACTAATTCAGTACTTAAACCAGGCATATCATCATAAGACCATGCAAAAATATCCTTATAATTAATTAATCCTTGAATCATTCAATTTTTTAGCTGTGGTAAAGCATGTACACTGATTTTAGTTTCCCTAACATCTTCTTGATTCCCTAGATTGTTTGGCTCAGTTTCAATCAAATTAGGATTCAGCTTGTCTTCAAAATGTTCCAACTCTTTGTTTATTTTCTCTAGTGCCTCTTCTTCATCATATTCCCCCTCTTGTTTCATTATATCTTGATTAGTTTGGATTTAAAGATCAGGCTGAAAATTCTGCATGCATGTCATGTCATTAGAATCAACATAAAGAGAACTGTATAAAGAAAAAGACAAAATCAAAATATATTAGACACAAAATAAGGGGACATTGTATCTCATTTAAAGGGAAAGATAGGAGGGTTTAAACACAAATGACAACAGAATGTAAATAATCTAAATTCCAAATTACAACCCTGGAATAACTAGGATAAATAGAAAGAAAAACAAAATGAACTACCAAAACTCCCTCCTGATGGGGAGAGGAGTGACTTCCCAATTATTGAGCTGGACCTTAGGAACTATGAACTGCACGCCTGCCTTACTGGTACAGTCTCTTGCTTCAACCATGTCAACAACAATCAGCAAGTTCTGGAAGTCATCAACCAATTCAGCTTCAAATTCTACAGGATTCGTGACATTGCTCTTGACAAATGATTCACTGAGTAGCGGCATTGGGCGAGGGAGTAACCATGTTTACTTTTTCCTTCCCTTGGCCTTCTTGAAATCTTCAGCCGTAGGTTCAAATCCCAGATCAAAAGTTCCCATGTTCTCTCTCGAACATATGGGATGAATGATACCGTGCAGAGAAACTCCCAAACACTTCCCTGGCACAAATCCATATTTCAAAAGCTCACTCACCATCATAATAGAAGCGGAAGACAATTGTGTTCTCGGAATAACCTGCCCTTCAACTATACGATTCACTCACACTGTATCAAAAGTTTGACAGAAAAATGTCTCCTCTACATTGTTTTCTTCAATAAGGGACAAAGGAGAATCGTCGTAGGCGGAAAAATCCCCTTCACCATGAATAACCACTTCTTGTCTGTCATGCTCAAACTTGATTATTTGGTGCAATGTAGATGCAACTGCCTTGGCCTTGTGGATCCATGGTTTTCCCAATAACAGATTGTAAGAGGAGTCTATATTCAATACTTGAAACTCTATGGAGAACTCAACAGACCCTATAATCAACATTAGTTCTATTTCACCAATGGAGTTCTATTTCAATACATTGTTGGGCCTGATCCTCTCAACACCAATATTTAACTTTTGCAAAGTAGAAATAGGGCAGATATTTGCACCTGAACCCCCGTCAATCATGACATGATTGACGTATAAATCTTCGCACTTCACCATAATGTAAAGACCCCGGTTATGCCCCGTACCTTCAACATGCAATTTATCGTCAGAGAAGCTGATCCGATCGACTTCAAAGATTTTTCCAACCATTTTCTCAAGATGATTTACTATAATCTCCCTAGGAACATATGATTTATTTAATACCTTCAATATAATATAACGATGTTCCTTGGAATGCAACAACAAAGATAAGAGGGAAATTTTAGCAGGGGTTTTCTTCAACTAATCTATTATTGAATACTCTGGTAACTTTATATTTTTCAAAAATTCCTCAGCTTTTTCTTCGGTGACAAGCTTTTTGATAGATGAAGGTCCATTCATAATTGGCTTGGACTTCCTTAAACTTTCAGGCACAAAGCATCTTCCTGACTGAGTCAAACCCCCTACCTCATCTACATCTTCCACTACTTCCTTCCCCTGATAGGTTATCACAGTCCACTTATAGTTCCAGGAAACCTCTTTCGTATCAACTATCGGAGGTTGGGCCACCGATTTGAGAACAATAGGCGCTGTTTGTGCTTCTTTCACCGTCAACATAGGCTTACCCGGAGCTCCTACCACAATCAACTTGGGTTTATCCTGACATAAATCAATATATCTTCTGGCACCTTGCACTGTGATCACGGGTTTCTTGGTGCTTTCTTGGGCTTTATCTTTTCCTATTCCTTCCTGGATTAATGGTATTTCTTTTAAAGAATCTGCCACATTCACTGATTTGCCCTCATTGGTCTGTATTCTAACAATAGGCTTATAACACCTTGATGACTCTTTCCCGTGATATATCAGTTCTAACATATTAGTTTTAGCATGGGTTGGCAATAAATTTTGGTTAATGTTTGGAACTTCCAGGGCTTGGACCAGAATTTGATTTGCATCAATTAAATCTTGGAAAGCTCTCTTCAAATGCCATCATTTCTCGATATCGTGCCTCGATATGTCAAAACAATACGCACATCTTAACGAATAATCAAGATTTCTGAGAGGTGGATTCTAAAGCTTTCCTTGAATTAGGTTTAAGACCTTCATCTTTCTTAACTTATGAAACAAGCTATCATATGACTCCCCAAGAGGTGTGAACTAATTTTTGACCACCTTCTCTTTCTTGTACTCGGTCCTGGGTTGGAAACCGGATCCGAAGGTGTTTTGGTAATTTGGTGGAGCTGATGGATGATTTTGTGGATCTTGCGCATGCCATTGTGGGTAAGAAGAGGTTTGGGCATATGGATGTGCGCTATATAATGGGTAAGAAGGGGGTGGAATGACATATAGTGGATTTTACGGAGGGTAGTAATGGTGGGGAGGAATATATGGATCTTGGACATAGGCTTGGGATTGGGATTAGGGATAGGGGCGAGGTGGTCTTTTGGGATAGGAATAGGGTCCTGCAACAATGGTCGCCACATCCTCTTTCTTCTTTTTACCTCCGAACGCACCAGATCCATCATGAATCGCTTGTGTGGTGGCTTTTAATGTGGCAAAACTCACTATTCGGACGGTCTTGATTCCGTCCTCTATCAGCTCTACTATTTTGAGGATTTCAATAAAAGACATTCCTATTGCCGGAAGTAAATGTTGAAAATAGGTCTCCACCTGTGCCTGAATGAAGACCTCTACCAGCTTACTCTCCTTCATTGGAGGCTTTACCCTGGCGGCCTGTTCATGCTACCTTATCGCGTATTCCCTAAAGCATTCGGTGCTTTTCTTTTTCATGTTGACCAAGGATTTTTCATCAGGAATCAGGTCGACATTATAATGAAAATGTTGCACAAACTCCGAAGCTAAGTCATTCCAGCAGTTCCACTTGTCAATATCTTAATCGATAAACCATTCTGAAGCCAGATCGGAAAGAATCTCGCCAAACAAAGCCATAAGCAACTCTTCCCTTCCCCCTGCAGCCCTCAATTTGTTGTAATAACATCTCAAGTGTGCCATGGGATCACCATGCCCAACATACTTCTCGAACTTAGGCATTTTAAAATTGAGGGGAAGGTTGACGTCTGGGAACATGCAAATATCTTTATAGGAACCACTCTTATAACCTCCGGTTCCCTGCAGATTCCTCATGGCCTATTCCAAACTTTTCAATTTCCACGCTATGACCTCTTATTCCTTTATTGCGACACATTTCTCCGTATTAAATATAAATACAGATGGCTGAACGTACACATATGATTCATTCATTCTCAAAGTAGGATCCGGGGCATAATACTGACTATCTGAAACTTTTAATACTGGCTCATTGGCAGATCAAGGAAGCACTATTGTCAGACGCATAACATATATGGGAGATTCAGATGGTGGTGGAGCCACGGACACAGGTGCTGCCGGTGGCGCCGGCTGAGTCACGAGCCTTGGTTGAGGAATTTCCAGGGGCACACTAGAAGTGTCTGGTTAAAATTGTCGCGGAGTGAATCCTGGTGCGTGCTCTGGTGACTCAATGGGAACAAATAATTGCCCCTAAGAGAGCGGTGGGCAATTGGGGATATTCCTCAGACCTTCAGGGAATGGTGGAGGAGGCATGGCACTAGCCTATGCTAGGTGCATATCTAGAAATTGTTGTCTAAGTCTCAATACCTCATCATTATGTTCTAAACTTTCTTCGCTGGGATCTTGATCTAGGTCAATGAGTGAATTTTCAATCTCTCCACTAGCAATGGCAAGCTTCGCTTTTGATCTTGTGAAATACGGGTTACTAGACAGAGTGCTGCAAACCAACCACTGTTATCTGAAAGAACATGCTCGTAAAAGACAACACCCATTAGGATTAGGCCACACAACAAGCATGAGAATCACATTGGTAAAATTGTCCAAGATTCATGTTCATTTCTACCAGCTTTTGAGGGTAGCGAGGTCATTTTAACATCATCCCGATTTCTATCTATGCTAATTTGCTTCTTTCCTCCAATCCGCACCTCTTTTCTTTTGCCTTCATTTCTCTCATCAGTTTTTCTTTCTTTTCTTCTCTCGCTATCTACCTTTGTTTTATCATTCTTTATGGCTTTTTCTTTTTTTTATTAAAGAGGAAAAATAATGAAAAACAACAAAACAAAATGATTAGATCGAACCCAAAAGTAGGTTGCCTTCGTATCATATTGTACATGAATCAGATCTTGCGTAGTTTGGGAGTTGCATGCATAAATATCACAAAGGTGAATATTTTTTTTGATGAAAAATAAACAAAAGAAAGAACAACGCAACTTCACAACATTTCATAAAAGAGACAACTAAAACAAACTTTGAATTTAAGACAACTTTAAAACTAAACAACAAAAGCCAAACAACACTCTAGACCCACAGGACAACATACATAACTTTTCTAATAGAGACTTTAATGTTAAAAAAAATTGGACACCAACTTAAAAAAGATACAACAAATACCATGATAAAACAAAGGACTCAAAAATAAAAGAGATGAAGTGCTCCTTTAAACTGTTGCGCTGCGTGATGGCCCTAGCTAAGATGTACCTGGTTGTGGAGTTCTCACTCTCCCATTCAAACTCTATAACATATATTGCAATGTATCTTTGATGCTTGGGAAGAAACTCCAAGCACGTATTTCGGCCTCATGAGGAGCACACCTGAAAAGACTGTTTTGACATCCTTCCACAGTTATAAGAAAACTTGATAACTGAACTCTCAGTTCCTCCACTTTGTCCCCTGTACTTTTGTACTAATAGTCATCAATAATACATTCTTCCTATATTCTCCCTCTAAGTTGTGCTGGCAATGGTTTACTGACCCCCCGAGGAATAGATTGCAGACAGATTTCATATCTCGAAGTGTATCCTAGATTATCAAAACCTGCTTTGAGAGAATCTATGCCCATTTTCGTTAAATTAAGCCAGAATTGCTCATATCTGATTTCCCCGTTGGCTATATTTTTAAAATACTCGACATCCTTTTAAAGATCCATTATTGGTGGAATGTCTTGAAGTCTACCCAATTGACGCATTACCCTACTCGGATTGTAAAGTCTAGTGCATTTGAGCCCAATCAGAACAAGAAGAGGTTGCATGCGACATCCAGACAAGATTACCTTCGGATCGAGCCAATGATAAGTCCAAAGGATATTGTCATGAGTTCTTTCTTCAAGAAATTCGACCCAAACATTGACTCATATAGGCAACGATAAGTTATCAAAGAGCATTCTTTGTTCGATGGAATTCACTTGCTCGTTTAAACAATGATCAATCACATCCGGTCTGACCAAAGAAGGACTGTGCAAATGTTCCATCATCCATAATTGTAGTATCAAATTGCTTCCTTCGAAAAATCGCAGCCCCCTTCTTACCTCAGTCAAAGCCTTATACAATTCCACCAAAATCATAGGTACAATAGTAACTCCATCATTTTTCTTGAACAAAGCCATCACTGCTGAATGTAAACGAGTGTTGATATGCCTTTTATCTAATGGGAACACTAAAGTACCTAACAATGCCAAACAGAAAACCTCAAGACGCTGTTTCTCCCAATTCTTCTTGGTAGTACAAAGTTCATGCCAAAAGTGATTAAAACCATATGAAGACCTGAATCTAGTGAACAAATAATCTAAGGAAATCCAAGATTATTTCAGGGACCCTAGGTGATAATTAGCCTTTAAACCGGAAAGCTCGAGAAATCTCCTACTAGAATAATTCCGAGCTAGGATTAACTTCTTACCGATATATGGCAAATGAAACAGACCGGATATTTCTACCAAGGTAGGCGTCATTTCACAACTCCCAAACCAAAACACCAAGCTGTCTGAATCCTAGAAGGTCGATGCGGCCTCTATTAGATCTGGTCGAGGTGGGATATTCAAAAGTGATATAAGATTGCTGAACAATTTTTCTATCTCATGCCTTTCAGAATAGTTGAGCATACCCCACAATTTGATTAACTTTTTGGGCACCTTGGAAACCACCAAGACTCTAGACCCTATGGATGGCTACGTCCTGTAATAATACACTGAATTATGACTCACGATTCAATAAGGGCAAGAGAATTCCCGACCCTCGGGATTCTGACACAGAGAAGTGTCACATGACACAGGGACAAGCCGACCTATAACTCAAAATTGCCGAATGGAAATGCTAAGAAGACTCAACCTGGCTAGATATGACCACTACCTTAAAAGACACAAACAAAGACCGGTGAGTAAAATCTTTCTGGGTTTTTAATTAGACACTTCAAATAAAACTAACACCAACATCTACGAAGGAAAAAAAACTTTTTGGTATTTTCCTTATATAGAATGTATAAAACTACTATTATTTTTTTCATCTTCTTTTATAAAAGTCTCCTATTAAACAAAAGATCTTCTTTGAAATTTTCAAATTATGCATGCTTGCTAAAGAAACAAAGAAATTTTTTTTCTATTTTTTTTTTTTTGACATATGAGTGCAAAAGGTAAAAAATCTTTTTGAATTTTTAAAAACAAAAGCCATAAAGAACTCTAAAAGCTATGACACTCTTTTTTCTTTTTGAGTCACTCTCTTTCTTTTTCCTATCTTCTTCTTTTTTCTTTTTTTTTTAAATATTTTGTCTACACGTCTTACTTCTAACACATGCTTTCCCGAAATCAGTCCGTCGAATGACTACATTACCTCAGAGATGCAACTTTTAGCACGTAGAGATTCTTTAGAGGTGAGTCTCCTACAAAGGGCCACGCGGGTCCCGCTACGTATCAATATGATGCGAATAAGCATGACCTAAAGGCTGACCTACGTTGGGGTTCACTAACAAGTTTGTTAAGGGGAGCGTATGGTCGACAGTGGCTACGACAGCTTTCCACCCACTCCATACGTCCGACGGCTCCCCCTCCTAAAATAAAGGTGACACAACTAGATTTCGTGTACACGACTTGCACTCCGAAACTTGTTGCAGAAAGATTTTACTCGGGTGATGCAAATGATGCTAGATATAAAGCGGTAACACAAAGAAAAACTGTAAACAAAGAGCACGTAAATACACAACAGTGATAGCAACGATATAAACCAAAACACGAACAATGTTTATACACCTATAATTCCAAACAAGCCGATACCACTCCAAAAATAAGCCCGAATTCAAAAAAAAGTTTCCCAGTAGAGTCGCCAGAGCTGTCACACCCCTTTTCTAACTCCAAAAGGATTATTATTTTAAGTTTCGAAAGGGTTTTTATTGTTAAATTGACAAAAGATTGAAAATTTATTTCGAAAAAGGATTATTTACATTTTTTATTCAGAGTCGTCACTTGGCATGATCCGATGTGCCAAGTCACCTTTGGAAAATCCATTTCAAAACCATTTGTCTCTTTAAGACTGGTTTGCAAACAGAGATTCCGGCTAAGGAATTTTGTTGACTGAGGGGAAGGTGTTAGGCACCCCTCGATCCCGTGGTTTGACCACGGTCAGTTGGTGGAGCATATCGGCTAATTTGACATTATAAAATGGATAAACCACACAAAAACACATAAAACAGCCAATCAAACACCCAAAACAAAATAAATCCAAAATATAGTGTTCAGTCCAATTATACAGTCCAAAATAGAAAAATGCGAAAAATATAAATCCTATTCTAACCTACACTAGTCCTGACTACGCTCTCGTGCTTTACCCGATGTCTCGGGCATTGATCACGATCATATTTTTCCAACATAATACGTACGGGCATTCTCCCTTAAATAAGTACAATGAGCCTCGGGGCATTCCCTGGCTAAATGAATACATTTAATGAAATATGATAAGAACAAGCCATCCCACAAACATTTCAAATCAATCAACCCTACACAATCCCTCCTTTTTCCTACCCAACTTAAAACTTGCCTATTTTGTCTCGGCCTAAAGACATGATACTATCAAGTTCGATTAGCGTTCGTTTCAAGTCAAACAACAATAAGCAAAAATTCAACTAAATTCAGTTTTTTTTTAATCAATTTCTCAAACCCGCCCCAAATTCATTCTCAACCCATGATTAACACATGCTTAGATTATCAATTCACACTTTTCAAAGTCTGAAACCAGCATCAACCAACACACAACAAAGATTCAAACATATCAAATAACAAATCATTCATATTCACATAAAAATTAAAGGGAGCAAAGATAGAATTGAACCTCAATGTTGCTTTCGAAATTGATGTATTATTTTGATTAAATCCGATAGAATCTGCATTCAAAACCTCGAGTCGAACCTCAACACGAATCTTTAAATCAAATTCCGACCTCGAATCACAGTTCACTATGGAAGAATCCGACTCTTATTCTACACCCATTTTTGTTTCCTAACAATCCAACCCCGAAATTGCCAAAAACAGAGAACCCCGGCCCGAAACTTTGGAATTTTTGGCCGTTTAACAGTATATTTTTGCTGCAGCAGAATAGTAGAAGCCCAGCTTCACCTTTTTCCGGCCAAACACGTCAGAAAACCAACCGTCAGATGTGAATCAATGGTGGATCTTGGTGTTGTTGCAGATTCGGGGTTCAGATACCAATCCACAACCCTTTTTGCGGTGGTTTCGTGACGTTTGACGCGTTCCCAGTAAATCCGTCACCGGAACAATAAACAAAAATTTGAAATTGGTTTTTTCCCTCAATCCTCATGCCATTTTTCTTATTTCATTTTCTTGTTTTTCTCTCAAATCGCGTATCTCCCTCTACCTATCTCAGTCCTCTCTCACGCTATTTTTTTCTCTCACTTCGATGTGTATATTGCATTTTCTGGTGTGTATGGATGAAGGTGAGTGGGTGTTAATATCAGTGAGGTTTTTTATGGTTGGGGAAAAGGGAAGATGATATCATCTGTGTATATAGTCCCTTTTTGCCTTTTTGGACAAGAAATATGAGAGGGAGGGGGTCAGGTGGGTATGGGGTGTTGGGGGTAGGGGTATGGGTAATGTGTCTTGTTTAAATTGAAAGTGTCGTCAGGATGTTAAAAACAATAAAAGTTTGTTAGGGATTTTGTTGAGAGTTATTTTTTGTATTTTTGTGGGATGTAATTACATGGGTGAGGGTACACAGTAGGATAAGGTAAAAATGGGTACAACGATATCGGGGAGGGACAAATTACGTGCCTACACATGGCTGGTTGGGGGAGACTTTAATGAGTTACTAAAACCCTCTGAGAAGTTTGGAGGCAATATTATCAATATCCACAGGGCTTCTTTCCTCTGGGACTGGATTAATAAAAACAATCTTGTTGATCTTGGTTTTAAGGGGAGTAAATTTACTTGGTCCAATAAAAGATATAGGAACAGGTATGATCTCATTCTTGAAAGGCTTGATAGATGCCTGGCCAACACTCATTGTCTTGACCTCATTGCTGAAAACTCTGTTACTCATCTCCCAAGAACCCACTCGAACCATTACCCCCTCCTAGTCAGTATCACCAGGACCACAAAATCTTCTCTAAGCCTTTTAGAATGGAAACCATGTGGTGTTCTCACCCTACCTTTAATGCCATGGTCCTCAAATCCTTTGGAAATTCCACAAATCTTACCAGTGCTATTTTCCACTTTGAGACTCACATCACAACCTGAAATAAAAGTACCTTTGGGAACATCTTTAGAAGGAAGAGAGACTTGCTAGCTAGATTAGCACGAATCCAAAAATCTCCTAGATATCCCACGAGTACCTTTCTCCACAATACCTCAAAAATAATCTCTCTCATGATTTCAGCCAACTCCTCCGACTTGAATATGATTTTTGGAAACTTAAATCCAGGATCAGCTGGCTCACCGAGGGAGATGCAAACACAAAGTTTTTCCATATCTCTACTCTTAATAGAAGAAGAATAAATAGGATAAACTCTATGAAATATGATGTTGGGAGCTGGGTTTTATGTTAGGAAGACATCAGGAACACTATCCACCAGTATTATATCAATCTCTTCACCACTGTTCATAAATGCTCTCCCCTTAGATACCAACTCAACCCTTCCATCCATGGCTCCATAAGCTCTGAGGATCACCAGTATCTGGATGCTCTTTCCTCATAGCTAAAATTAAGAAGTTAGTGTTCTCTTTCAAGCCCTTAAAAGCTCCTGGCCCTGATGGCATCCACCCCCTCCTCTTTCAAAGATATTGGAACATCATGGGAGATTCAGTCATCCACTTCTGCAATCAGACTTGCACTTCTTTCTCAATGGAATAGAAAATCAATGCAACCTACCCGTGCCTCATTCCAAAGTGTAACCATGCCTCAAATATGAAAAATTTCAAACCAATAGTCCTTTGGAACACTCAATACAAAATAATTACGAAGATTGTGGCCAACAGGATCAAACCCTATTTACAAAACCTGATAGGACAAAGCCAAGCCATCTTTCTACCAAATAGGAGAACTTCTGATCATTCCATCATTGTCCAGGAATTCATCACCCATTTCTCCAAAATGAGGGAGAAAATGGCTCATATGATCCTTACGATTGACCGGGAGAAAGCCTTTGATAGAATAGAATGGTCTTTCATCAGACAAGCCCTTTACTTATTCAATTTCCCCCTGGCTTAACCTCTCTTATCATGTCTTGCATTACTTCTTCCTCTATCTCTATGCTGGTGAATGGGAGTAGAACAAATTTTTTCAAGCCTTCCAGAGGGATTAGATAAGGTGATCCCCTATCTTCTTATATTTTTATTCTGCGCATGGAACTACTATCAACAAGGATAAACAATGAGGTGGACACTCTCAACAGTAAACCCATATTAACAAGCATAATAGGCCCCAAGAACTCTCATGTAACACCCCATAAATTTTTTCGTACACTTATCGCGATTATATGGAGTCCTAAAGGCTTGCGTATAGGTTAAATTAAGTTTATGGTGTTCGGAAGTATCCCGTAAATAGTTGTATGTGTAGGTATTGGAATAAGCTTTCCAACGATATAAAGTTTGCCCAAAACAGAGGAGTATTTCATATAAGCGAGCACATTCGAAATTTCAAAACGGTGGCCGGGAAGCCTGTGAACAGTAAATCTGCAGGAAAATTACTGCAGCTAGGCAATTTTCTTTGGATCAACTTTAGACGATCATAACTCCTTGTACAAAAATAACTGTGTGAGCTGCTATATATCTAAGAAAATATACGAGAGTATTCTTTCCGATGAAATTGGTTTCATACAAATCCAATGTCTGAATAAGGAGCTATACCCGTTTTACTACAGCCTATCAAAAAAAAAACAGAATTTTGGGACAGATTTTTGGGTCAACTTTAAACGACCATAAATCCTTGTAAAGGAAGAACTGGGTGGTATACTTTATATGAAGATGAAATAACTTTTAATTATCTTTCCAATGCAATTGGTTTCACCCAAATACTATACTGGAGCAAAGAGTTATGATCGATTTACTTCAGCCTGTCAAAACTGTCCACTGGGGACAGATTCGGATTTATTTAAATTTTTAGGGCAAAATGGTCATTTTCTATTACCTGTTGGACGAAAATTGGTATTTATAAACATACACTTAGCCTCATATATATCATATAACATCCAATTATTAAGAGAAGGTGAAACCCTAGCCTAATTTCAACTTCAAATATTTTTTGATTCAACCGTAGAAAATTCAAATTGGTTCCGTAGTTGTGTTCACCATCTCGAAAGCTTCGAGAAGCACACCATGGTTATGTAAGGAGGATTCTAAATACAAGAGTTCATTGTTAAGGTATGAATATTGTTTATTCTTGATTCTTATCCATGAATAAGTATTGATAAAGGATTATGAGTATTGTCTTGATGTTGTAAGATAACTAGAAACATAGTTATGAATTGTTTGGTATAAATTGTTGTAGTAAATTATGGAAGTTGTTGTATTGGATTATGGAGGATGAATTGTGGTGATATATCATTATATTAGTGGTTATGTATGCCTAGTGATCATGTTGGTATTGGATGGTGATTAAGAGGGGAAATAAAGGCTAAGAGTGATGTTGAGGGATATTGCATGAAAATGCATGATATGTGAATGTAATAAGAGTATAAGAGGATGTATGTAGCACTCTTATTGATGAGTTAAAGGATTACTTCCTAGACATTATTTGGTGAAGTTAATACCTAAATGGTAAGGTTTGGTTGCTAATACTAGTTTGCCACAAATGACTTATTGTAGATAAGTGTTCGAAGAGTACGGGAAGTCAAGTTGGACTTGTATTGAAGTGGTTATATCAAGGTATGTAAGACATACTCTATCTAATCTTTTTCATGAATAATGACCCATGGCACTCTCAAGTAAGCTTCCAACATTGTCCTACGACACATGACACATAATAACATCATTTGATCTTCGACACCACCAATTGAACTTGTTTTCACTTTTAAGATGTCCGGCTAGTCAAACAAAATGTCCATATACTATTGTTGACTCCGAAATGGTTTAATGAGGTATCCATGATTCTCTACTTCATTTTCATGATATTGATTACCTATTTACATGTTTTTCCTATTGATGTATCATGGTTTTAAGTTCCATAAGGTGTGACCACAAAGTAACCAATCTCAAAGATTAATTGAATTATGAAATGGAATGTCTTTATTTTAAATTGATGATATGATGTATTGTATTAGTACCACTGATCAGTTGGCCATTGTATTATAAAGATTATGTATATATGCTATTCCAGGGGTGGTCCCTGATGTATTGTATTAGTACCACTGATCAGTTGGCCATTGTATGACATATGTTATGTATTGATAAGGAATACGGGAAGTAATGATATGAAAATAATGTGCAGGTATCCCATCAGCTCTTTTAAGTGTGGTCTACTCATATTGTTTATTCACTGGTATCTGGGTTCTGTTGATCTTTTGTATCTCATCTTGATACTCACTGCCTTACATACTCAGTACATATTTCCGTACTGACGTCCCTCACGGAGGACCTGTATTCATGCCTGCAGGAACGGGTACTTCAGGTCGTACACCTCCGCAGTAAGAGCCAGGACATTCTGTTGATAGTGGTGAGCTCCAGTTGTTTCGGGGCATCCCAAGTCGTTTCTATATGTACTTTTGGTATTTGTATAAAAGTCTTTTGTGGGCGGGAGTTTGTCCCGACCCTAACTCAGTTGTGTATCTATGTAGAGGCTTTTGTAGACATATTGTACAGCCATAAGAGTGTTTGGCTGATAGACGTGATGGCTCTGACGGCCAATTACTGTTTATATATATATATATATGCGTGTCTGTTGGGCTGATACAGGTACTGTTTTCTTCTATTTACAACGAAGTGCTGCCCAAATTTCTAATTTTCATAAGTAATGTAAGTGTGAAAGTATAGGTTATGAACGGGTTCTCCCGGGCCTCCTCGGCTACGGGTGCCAGTCCGCTCCAATGGCATTTGGGGCGTGACATCTCACCCCTTTTTTGAAGATGATCTAACCTTCTTTGCAAAGGCTGAGTCTAAAAATTGTCAAACCATTATCATACTCTTCAAATCTTCGGTTCCCAGTCAGGACAAAAGATCAACATTGGAAAATCAAAAGTTATCTTCTCCTCAAATTTCTCCCCCCTGTTAGACACTCCATGGCCACAATGCTTTCTATCAAATCAAGTGAATCTTTTGGCAAATATCTGGGCTTTCCCATCTTCCACAAGAAACCCTTTCGTAGGAACTTTCAGTTCATCACAGATAATCTTAACTCCAAATTAGCTGGGTGAAAAACCAAAGTCTTGAATATGGCTGGGATAACCACACTAGCTAAATCTTCCCTGAGTAGTATCCCCAATCATGTAATGCAGTACATCACTCTCCCTAAAAATACTCTGCAACTTATTGACAAAGCCCAGAGGGACTTCATCTGGGGAATATCCCGAGATAGAAAAAAAATGCACCTCATTAATTGGGACATCATCACTCATCGCAAAAGCCAGAGCAGTTTTGGAATGCAAAGAGCTGACTCCAAAATTAAATATCTTCTTTGTAGTTTGGCCAGGAGATTCATCGAAAAATCCCATACTCTTTAGGCTAAGATTCTCAGATCCAAATATCAAAATGGGACTAACCATTGTAAACCAAACTCTTTTAGAACTTGGAAAAGCCTATATAAAGGCTACCTCGTTTGCAAGAAAGACATTCAATAGGTGGCACATGATGGTGGACAAATAAGCTTTTTGTTTGACAGATGGATTCCCCATCTCCCCCCTCTTAGGCATCTTCTCCGTGCCCCTCTCACTGAATCTGAAAGCACCATCAAACTTGCTCACATTTGGACTAACGAAGGTTGGATGCGTGACAACATTTCGTTTGATATCCCTACTCCAATAAAGGAATCCATCATCAGTACCTTAAAGCCTAACCCTAGGATTCACAGAGACCTTCCTACTTGGGGCTTCACTGGAAATGGGATATTCACTTGTGCTAGTGCTTACTCCTTTATTACTAACAAGAGAAACAATCCGATCACCAACTACAATCTAATGAAAGATTTGAACTGGCTATGGAATCTTCTGGCTCCCAACAAAATCATCTTCTTTATCTGGATGATACATCATAATAGTCTCCCAACCAACTCAATTCTTCATAAAAGAGGCATAGACATTAACCCCCTGTGTCACTACTGTAGCATCAACCATAAAGACATAAAACACATTTTCTTTGAATGCAAGGCCACTCATGATTTCTGGACAACCCTCCTCAACAAATCCACCCACAGTCTATCCCTCTCACCCAACAACTTTTACCCTTCTAGATGGAGATCTACCTGGAATCTTCTCAAGAATAAAAAATTTGATCACTTACTTTGTTGGAAAGAGCTCCTTCCTTTTTTTTATAGACCATCTGGAAGTCCATAAACAACAATGCCTTTAACCACAAAAAGGATAAACCGTCTCAATTACGAGGCTTATTCTGAGCCAATTGAATTCAAGTTCTTTAGACAGAACTCAAAACATCCCAAACATAATATTACCATCCAATTTAGATGGTCCCCTCCTAAGGTAAGTGCTTATAAGATTAATACAAACGGTTCTTTCCTTGGTAACCCAGGAAAGGGGGGAATTGGAGGAGTCATCAGAGATGCCAATGGCCAATGGATCACCGGATTCACCAAAAGCTTCCATATGGCCACTAATACCCACATGGAACTTTTATCCCTTACTGAAGGTATGGAAATTGTTGAATCCTAACACTTTGTGCCTATTGAAATTGAAATTGATTCTATGGAGATAATTGAACTACTAACCAAGGGGAATCTCTTCTATAATGCTACTTTGGATCTAATCAGGCTTGGAAACCCACTAGTGAAGCATGTATTCACAGAGCAGAATAGTGTGGCCGATGCAATGGCCAATCTAGGAGCAAAATCAAATTTTTTTACTGAATCAATACTTTTTGAAGTTCCTCCAATGTGTGCCTACAAACCTTTTTGCGCTGACATAAAGGAGACTCCCTTCCAAAGGGAGGTCGACATATGTAATATATTAGATCAGGGATCATATCCCTCAACTATGATCTACAATCTAGGCTAAAATCCAGACTGAAACTCTTCTATTTTAATTAATGCAATCTCTGATTTACCAAAAAAAATAAAAAGTCCATATAAAAGTAGTGTTGGACAACCATGAAATTCAATAAATTTTGAAATATAATTCATAACAATATTAATGAAACAACTTAACTACTTTAGTTGAGTCGAGGTCGGGGTAAAAAAAATAAATGAAGTAATTTTTTAAAGTCACGTGTTCCGTAAATCAACTTAAAAGAGTAGCAATATTAAACAAGAAGTAAGTTGACAAGAAATGTTAAAAAAACACAAGAGAGTACTATTTTTTTTATTCTTTCAAGTATTAAATATACACAATATGAGATTGTATGCCTCTATTATAGTTTTTATAGATGCATATAAAAGGTTGTCATAAGATAACATTAAACAAGAAGATTAAGGAGAAGGTTAAATAGCGTGAGAGATATATCCATAATGACCATACATCATGGAGAATATTGGTTGAAGTGATTAACTCTTAGAAGTTACGGACACCATCATAATTATATTATTTTATATAACTTGCCGTTGGAAGTCCAAAGATAATTACTTCGTTAAAACCTTACTAAGATAAAAAAAATTCAATGCCAGAAAAAGAGTACATATATCTTAATATATGTATTACTTGTTGCCTCATAAAAAATATTGTCCGAAAAAAATCAGTGAGACAAAGCTTGATTAAGGGAAAAAGATCAAACCCATTGGGTCCATAAATGTCCTTCTTACTAAAATTCCATAGCATCTTGTGAGGGGTGGGGCCACCTTATCGCTAGGCAAATCCCCTTCAACAGAAAATTATACTATTTATACATGATTAAAATTATTTTTTCTGTATATATAGTTGACATTGAACTCCCTTCAGCTAGTTCATTTGCTTACTTTTTGTTTGATTTTGAATCTCTTAGTTAAAATTCTAGCTCCACCACTGCATATTGTATAGTGCAATCTTGTTCCATATTACATATTAATCAAATTCAGACCTCCTGAAGTACTTGGCATATATATAGAACTTTCTTTGCATGCATATTACATGAACATTACAATGACCAACACTATAACAAATATATATATATATATATATATATATATATATATATGGTCATTTAATTTGAATATAACTTTGTTCAAATGAATGTTGTTAAATTATGATAGTTAACATTATTTTAATTTTTTGGTAAAGCAAAGACTATGCATGGCCATGAACAAAATAAGAATCCACTTTGGATCTTCATAAATATCTCTTATAAATTTCCTCTATTGAGTGTAATTTTATAAATAAAATAGGATGAGAACAAGATATACATAGATCTTACTCACATTTTTACATGATAGAAATGCTATTTTGATAATTAATAATTCATTAAAACATCTATCAGCTTAATTAAATTGATTTTATTTACTGGTCTTCTAGAAAAAATACTTAACCATTTTTTCTTGAATTACTCCTTCGACCTAAAATACAACATACACATATTTTTATAAATATAATCTTTATTAATTAGATATTTTAAAAATTTCATGTCGTAAATTCAATTAAAACATTTAGACTATGTGAAACACGAACAAAATTTACTATTCTTTTTTATTTTTTTCTTTTGTATATATATACATGGTAGTATGTGAGACGATTTAGATAATATGATTTGTACTTATGATATGGTATGTACATATGTATAAATGTAAATTTAGCCTAATCTACTATTAAATAACTTCCCTATTTTGCAAATTTACAAAAAAATAAAGATATTTACTAATAAGATATTTAATAAAGTTCATGTCATAAATTCAATAAAATTATTTAGACCACGTGAAATACGGACAAATTTACTACTATTTTTTTGAATATATGCATGTGAGAAGATTTAGGTAATGTGATTCATATTTATGATATGGTATGTATATGTGCGTATATATGTAAATTTAGCCTAATCTACTATTAAACAACTTCCCTATTTTGCAAATTTACTTACTATATTCTACAATTACCTAACATTTCTACTTAGCAAATTTACTTACAATTAATATAGGATCCAAGTAAAATGAAAATGGAGAAAGTATATAACATGTGTATAAGAGAGGATTTAGGTAATAATATTAATATATATATATATATTTATGATATGGTATGTATAAATAAGTAACTTTCCTTTTTTATTTTTTGACATTAACTTTCCCTCGATTTTCAAATCCCTCCAATTATCAAAATCCACTCCTGACTATATAACTTCCAACCAACTCTCCAAATTTCAAATTTTTAGTAACAAAAGACAAATATTAATTTACTTTCCAAAACAAAAAACCTATTTTTTGATTTTATTTTCTATATAAACCCTCATTCTATATGTTGTTTTCCTCATCATTACAAAGAATTCCCTTGTCTTAAAAAGCTTTAAAATCCCATTCTTTCCCAAAAAAATCTTGAATATTTTTTCCAAAGAAATCTTGATTTCATTGAAAAACCAATCTTGATTTTTTTCCCGAAAAAAATTCTTGGTTTTCATCATTTTTTTGTTGCTTTTCTTTCCATGGATAACAAAAAAAATCAACACAAGCCTGTTAAGTCAGTTGATTCTTTTAAGAATTTGTTTGGTTCGAAAAATGATGTTTTTTGGGAAAAAAGAGATTCCAAAAGTGTTGAATCTTCTGATTTTGATCCTTGGATTGATAGTTCTAGTTCTTCTGATGACTCTGATATAGTGGACTCATAATGGTTTGCTAATGATGGGCCAATTGATGCTAAGGACAAATATGATTTTTAAGTTAAGCCCATTACTCATCCCAAATTTTATTTTGAGGTTAAGCCCATTACCTCAGTTGGGCCCAAGTGTGATTTGGAAGCTAAGCCCATTGAGTTAGTTGGGCCCAAGTATGATTTTGAAGCAAATCCCATCAAGTCACTTGAGCCTAAGTGTGATTTTACAAACAAAATAAAGAAAATAAGCCTGTGTGGACATCTAATATTATGTTAAAAACTTACAAGGTATGGAATTTTCAAACTCTTATAATTAAATAAACAATTTATCCTTTTTAGCCTATACTTTTAGTCAATATACATAAATTATAAACTAGTTACACATGAATTATGACATGCTATACATCTACCAGCTACTTTTAGTTAATTGTTATGGTATCTTAATTGACTGTGGTGTCTGGTCTAGCTTCATGCACCTCGACTAAATGTATGTATATTATGTATAACATTTTTGTTATATTTGTATCAACTATATGTGTGTATGTATGTATATTTGTATGTATATATCAATTAAGATTCTCATATTTTTGTTGTTGTATCAGGGTGCTGGACTTCTCAACTTAGGGAACACATGCTTTCTGAATTCGGTATTGCAATGTTTCATGCACACGGTGCCATTGTTTGACATCCTTCTGCATTCTCATGTAGTGCCATGTGATCGTAAGGATATTTTTTTCTCAAAGATATCTGTTGTTTTGTTCCATTTTGAGTTATTAATGATATTCTGTTCATTTCTTGTTTTGGTATAGTCGTTGCAGGTTTCTGTTTAATCTGTATTTTCAAAGAGCTTATTGGCTTTTCATTGGCTTATGAGGCTTATGAGGGTCGTTCTATCTCACCGTTGAGATTGGTTGAGAATTTGAGTTGTATCCTTGCTCATGTCCTTTATTTATTTCCTTCTGAAGTTTACTTTTGATTTTACATGTTGCTACTGCAAGCATCGAAACAACATTCTCATCAATCATGAATGGTTGTGTAATTTGTTGTCCTTAACGTTGTGAAAATATCAGATTTTTCATCTGGTTTCCATAAGTATCAGCAAGAAGATGCTCACGAATTCTTGCAATGCTTTCTCAATAGGCTTGAAAGCCGATGCAGTGACGTTGTCCAACAAGTTTTTGGCGGCCGGCTTGTCAGCAAGGTAAGAAAACAATAATACTATCTTATTATCCATATGTAGCTTCTATATATGAAGTTTGTAATGTTAATCTGTCTTTCTCAAATTGCAGCTTCGCTGTAGCAACTGCGGCCACTTCTCCAACACTTACGAGCCTCTCATAGACGTGAGTCTGGAGATCAAAGATACCGACAGCTTGCATTCAGCGTTGGATTCTTTCACTCGAGTTGAGAAACTTGATGATCCAGAGATCAAGTATACTTGTGAAAAATGTAAGGCGCAAGTCTCAATTGAGAAGAACATGATGATAGATTCCACTCCCTCCATTGCTGTCTTTCATTTGAAGCGATTCCAGAATGATGGTTCAGTTATGTGGAAGGTTGACAAGCATGTCTCCTTTCCACTTGATCTGGACTTGCTTCCTTACACCGATAACAACCAAACTAATAATGTGAGTATCTGTTAGTACATTTACTTTTTCACAACTTTCTTCCCTTAGTTTCATCCTTTGTTAGATGTAACATGATGTTATTTTCAAGTTTTACTTGTCTCGACAGGAACAAATGAAGTACGATCTTTATGCAGTTATAGTGCACGCCGACCGGGTCTACATCCAGTTTGGGACACTACTACTGCTTCATTTGTGCTGAACCAAATAAATGGTACAAATTTGATGACTCGACGGTAAGTAGAATCATGCAGTCATGTTCTTTATTATATGTCACTGATAGTCTATTCGGTCAAGCTTCTTGAACAAAAACTAACTTGATATTATGTTTGATTGGCATAGATTTCTCGGGTTCACAAATATGTTGTTTTGGCGGAAGAAGCATATATAATGTTTTATGCAAAGAGAGACACTCTATGGTTTTCAGATTTCGTTACACTGGAAGCTATCAACTCTTCATATTTCATTGAATTCAAGAATATTGTGGATAATGAATTGAAGAAGACTGTGCAAACATCATCTACTCCAGGACCGCCTAGTGCTATTTACTCTTCGCTAGAAAACAATGTTTCTTAGGACATCGGTGTGACCGAAAGAATGGCACCATTGTTGCCCAAGTCACCATCTATATCTCAAAGTACACTAGGTAAACTCATCTTCAATTTCCATTTATTTGTAAGTCATGTCATTAGCTCACTTTTACTTGCAAATATATTTTAAGTAATGTGTACTTGTTTGAAGAGTATTACACCTACCAATTGTTTTTTTTATAACATCGGCAGATCAGGTTGCTAGTGAAAATCAATGGAAGATGGATCCAGAACAAGAGACGGATATAATGATGGCGTGTTCTATGATTAAGCGAAGAGTTGCAGGTCCAAGAGGTGAAGAACTCATGACTGCATTATGCAGATTAGGCAGCCGTGGAAGTTCTCTAAGTAGAAAGGATGATGGAAGTTCAGTTATTCGACGTAGTTCCAGCTCTGGCTTTGCAGCTTTGGCTCTTGATAGGCGGATTTAAAATTTTGAGTTTATAGATTCGAGATAGAAAGGATATCTTTTTGAATTTTAGTTAAGTTATTTATGCATATTTAATTTTTTTGAACATTTGGCCATGAGGATGAAATGTGAGTTATTTACTTGCAATACTGAGTTTTTAGTTTTTGCATATCTGTTGATTAATTTATTATCTATCGGTGTCTTATATACTACATTATTCTAGTGGCATCTGCATATACGGGTATACCACCATAGTTGTATACCCAGTGTACTTCCATAAGTAGTGTTCCGGGAGGGTAGTGTACGTACAACCGTACTCTTACCTTGACAAAGGTAGAGAGACTGTTTCCAATAGATTCCCGGCTCAAGTAGGACTTATCGAAAGTCAAGAATGCAAAATGAATTCAATAATAAAGCAGTCATATAGAAAATAATAGAGAATATAGTCGTAACGACAACAAATGATACCTACTATCTTCTACCTTAATGTTTGACCATATCTTTCTACCTAGTGTCATGTCCTCGGCAATCTACAGAATAAACTATGTCTTATCTAGTCACCTCTTCCCGGTTCTTACCCCACCATACACAACATGTCACACCTCTTCATTGGGATATCTATGAATTTTCTCTTCAACCTCATCTCTCTTATCTTTCCCACCACGGGGGCTACTCCTACCTTGTCGTTGATCTCTTCATTCCTGATACTGTCTCTCCTAGTATGTCTACACATCTATCTCAACATCCTATTTTTGCTACTTTGATCTACTTGACGTGTGACTTCTTGACTGGCCAACACTACACCTCATACTATGTTACATACATTATTCATCAATATCTAGCAAGTTGTAATTGTATTGGCTACTTTAATTCTCAAAGTCATTGTTGCCTTTGATGGTGATGAAGTATCAAGAGATTTTGTAGTAGTTGGAGGAAGAAGACAATGCAAAGAATCATATTTTTATCGGAATACATCTTCTTGAAGATTTCACATTTTCAACGAAACATGGATCTGGTTGTACATTATGGCTTATTTAAAATTTTCAAAACTTAAGTATTATCATTTGTAATATCATCATAGAGTTTATTATAAACTCTGTGATGATCATAGAATATTTAGTTCTTTATTCTTATTAATATCTTTTACATGCATGTTAATTAGACAAGTTTTTGTTACGTCTCAATAGTATTAGTAAAGTAAAGCATCAACCCTCTTTCTTGTACTTTTTCCTTTTAGTTCGGCATTTATTATATATCGATTATATATGATTGTACATGAATTATACATGTATTATATATCCACCGGCTATTTTTGGTTTAGGTGATTGGGGAGACGGTTATTTAGGTTAATTCTTCTTTTATGTATGTATTGACTCCTATTCCACATTGGCTCTTAAATTAATAAAAGTTTGGTTATTCGATGCATCGAATAATTTTGAAGCTTAAATCGAAAAACGATTATCCGGATCCTCTCCATTTTCTCGAACGATTCATAAAGTTGAAATCAAATTGAAGAATCATGAGCAAAAGAATGGGAGGACTGAAAAATATTTTCTCGAAGTCATTCCATATATCCCTTTTTATTACTGTTTATTTGAAAATTATATTTATTTTGAGATGACATTGAAAATAAAGTTGGTATATTAACTACTAAAGTTGTTATATTAGCTACTAAAAATTCATTTTTGTATCTTATTGTGAAATTATAATTGATAAATTCGGAGGAAATAAGAGAAAGTTGAGAGAAATAATAGTAAGGGAATATTGAGAAATTGATAGAGATAAAAAACCTTAATTTTAGTTGATATATTATATTAATCATAGTTAGAGGTTTAGTTTAGAATAAATTAAACCTTAGCCATTTAATTTAATTAGGCCATGTGTCATTAATCAATATGGGAACTTGGGGAAAATGGAGAGAAAGGAAATGGAGAGGAGCCAGAGCCGGATCAGACCTAGACATTTATTTATTTCCTTCTAAAGTGAACTTTAATTTTACATGTTGCAATTGAAAGAGTCGAAACAAAATTCTCATCAATGAAGCACGTAGAGAATACTACGCGTAATAGTATGGATGATGATAAATGGATGTGTTGTTTGTGACAGTATCAGATTTCTCGTCTAGTTTCTGCAAAGATGAAATTTATAATGTTTATTTCTCTTTCTCAAACTGCAGGTCAGCTGTTGCAACTACGGTCACTACTCCAATACTTACGAGGCTCTTATTGACGTAGGTCTGGAGATCAAGGATGTTGACAAGTTACATTCAACATTGGAGTCATTCAGTTGAGTTGAGAAACTTGATGATCTAGAGTTCAGTTTTTCTTGTGAAAAATGTAACGCGCGAGTCTCAATTGAGAAGCAGCTCATGTTCGATTAGTCCCCTTTGGTTGTTTACGTTTAAAACTACAGAGATAATGGAAGAGAATGAACTGAAGGAAGATAAAATTTTATTCTCTCTGAAAAAAACTGTCTACACAATGCTAAGAGCTAAGATATATACACATGTGGAAAATGTGTAACTAACCACCTTATTGTGCCAACTACACTATCATTACTTTAAGTTAGTTACAACTAACTATTAGTTAGCTGGCAGCTGCCAGCTCACTTAGCTAATTCCTTTCTCTCAACACTCCCCCTCAAGTTGAGGTTTGAAAAACATCTAACAACCTCAACTTTCTCATTAGATAACTCAGTTGTTGTCCTCCCAATGCCTTGGTCTGTATGTATATCAGCTTCTTGTTCAGTTCTTGCAACATGCACTGTATTGATTAATCCCTTCTCTTTTCTCCCTCACAAAGTGGCAATCTATTTCTATGTGTTTGGTTCTCTCGGGAAATATGGGATTCTCAGCTATTAGTTTCACAATCATTTCTTCCAAAAGTCCTACCAGCCATACAATCTCTGCTGCAGCAGAAGCCATACTCCTGTATTCATCTTCTGTTGTGCTTCTAGAGATGGTTTCTTGTTTTTTCGATTTACATGAAATCAAGGATTGTCCCAGCTTTATAGATTATCCTGTTAGGGACTTCCTTGTAACTGCACAAGATGTCCAATCAGAGCCACAAAATGCCTTCAATGTGTTATCCATATTGCTGCTTAAGAGAATACCCAAACCAGGACTTCCTTTGAGATATCTTACTACATGAAGTGCAGCATCCAAGTGAGACTATTTAGGATCGTGCATGAGCTGTCTCAAAGTTTGCACAGCATAAGAAATGTCTGGCCTGGTCATTGCTAAGTAGAGTAACTTCCGTACCAGCTTTTGATAGGCACCTTTGTCCACCAGTTGAGGGTTCTCACTCTCTTCTTTCCTTAAATGTTTGTCAAACTCCATAATTGTGAATTTCATATGTTGTTCTAGAGGTGTTATTGCAGGTTTAGCACCTGCTAACCCCCATTCCGAGATCAGTTCCAGAGTATATTTCCTGTGTGTCATAAGAATGCCTTTATCAGATCTTAGAAATTCTATTCCAAAAAAACATCTCAACTCTCCCAGGTCCTTTATCTTAAAGTTTTGTTGCAAATGAAGTTGTGATTCCTTGATAAGCATCAGATCATTCCTAGTGATCAATAAATCATCCACATAAATGAGTATCATAACTATTTTCTTGCCATCCTTCTTTATAAAGAGGGAATAGTCATGTTTACTTTGTTGGAAACCATATGTATGTAAAGCATTTGTAAACTTTAAGCATTTGTAAGCTTTCTGTTCCACTACCTAGAGGCTTGTTTGAGACCATATAGGGATGTCATCAACTTACACACTTTGGTAGTATTCCTTGCTGCCAGGAAACACCATGTACACTTCCTCATGCAAATCACCTTGAAGAAAGGCATTAAAAACATCCATTTGAAACACAAGCCAAGAGTGTATAGCAGCAATAGCAAGAGTACACCTAACAGTGACCATCTTTGCAACCGAAGAAAAGGTGTCAGGGAAATCCATACCTTCCTTTTGTGTGTAACCCTAAGCTACAAGCTGAGATTTGTATCTTTCAATAGTACCATCAATATTATACTTAATTTTGTATACCCATTTGTAGCCTATAGGTACTTTTCCAACCGGTAGATCAACTATCCCCCAGGTTTTGTTGTCTACAAGAGCAAAAATCTCTTGGTTCATCGCATGTATCCACTTTCCATCTTGAATGGATTTATTATAAGTTTAAGGTTCAGTGGTTGAAGAAAAATGTCACGACCCGAACCGGGGCCCTAGCCATGACGAGCATCCCGAACCATGAAGGCCCGAACGCCTTTCTAACTTGTAATCGCATACACTGTTAAAAAAAATAATGTGGAAATATATACTAAAACGAAAACATGGTCATTAAATTTGAATTCAAATCATAATGAAAGCTGCAATTCAAAAAAAAAAAAACATCTGAATGATATCTGACTAAGTCTGCGAAATATCTACTACATGTAAAAACCCAACTGACTGAAAACTTGGACAAGGCCCCCAGTAGACCAAAACATGATAATGAAAAATGACTGAAGTAAACTAGGCCTTCTAAAATATAGAAGGCTCACCATGGAACTCTGCACTTCGGTCTGGAGAAAAATCGAATGCTTATCGGGACCCCTAGATTGAGCCTCAGAACCTGGAAGGGAGGGCGGTCAATACAGATATATATAAACAAAATAGTTGAGAGCTAGTCATAAACATCGTGAAAGATATAATTTCAAAACACATGGGAATTTTGAAAACATAAAGCCTTTCTGTCAATGCAATCTATTCTTTGTATTACTTTTGAGTTAGGTGGCACTTCCCTACAAGTCTGATATTCCACGAGCTATATGAAATCCGCCATTGACTCGGTAGGGAATATCCCAACCCAAGTTTTCCACAAGGGTTGGAGTCTCTGAATCTACTATGCCATAGGGTTGTAGCCAGCGTACAGTAATATACCCAGATTGGCAAATCACGGTTTTGGGCAATGAGTTGTCTGAACTTGTGCCTTCTTCGGGGAACCACCTAACATCTCTTTAAGCCTAATTTTATCCTTTTATGAACATGCATCATTGTAGTTTCAAAATCTGAAAATCTGACTCAAAAAATGCATTTTATTTTGTTCTGAATTAACATGGTATTATCTGAGTTGGTGTCGTCACACAAGACTTGCAGGTCCTATTTCCAAGCCATAATGCATCATGCATGATTCTTTCATCAAAAACTCAATTCAGACCACCCAAACATGCAAATAGTATAACAGATTTCATATTCCGAAAGCATAAGTCAAAGCTATGCAAAAATCCTCATTCTTTCAATACACATGTGGTGGTCATGTAATCTTTGACCAACCATGCAACTCTTCTCATTATATATTTGTATTCAACATTTTTCAACATAAACATCCCCCTCTTTTGAAATTAAAATCATAATTCAATCATAGCATTAATCAAGACATTTCATATCATTCTTTTCAAGATGCATTAAAAACAATCCACAACATATCATAAGTAAAAGAAAATTCATAACAACAGAGGGATTTTTCATGAGTCATGCTCTCAATTCAATCATCAACCTTAAAACACATGCTTACATATATATATATATATATAGTTTCAAATCAATTTGGAAAAGGCCTAAAGACCAAAACATTATCATTAAGTCTTCTACAACATAAATGTATTCATAAATCCGAAACTCTTTTCTTAAAAACATTATTTCTATGCCCATGAGATTTTAGGAAAACCCCGCGTACCTTAATTTATGACTTTTGAATGAACTCGTGCTTTAGGGATTCTATTCGAACAATTGATGGGTTCTTCTTGTAGCCCTCGCAATGGGGATTCTGAATCTCTAAGAATTATTGAAAACCCATGGTGAAATCTCAAGATATTTTGATCTTTGGGTTGAAACCCTAAGAAGTGTTCTTGGTAATTTTGAGAGAGAATGACCTTATTTTGGTGTTTGGGGGATTTAATCCCATGTTATGGCTGAATGGGAGGGGTGGTGGTGGTGGTGGAAAATACCACTTTTTCCCTTAAAAATGCGAAAACAGAACCTGGAAATTGGGTGCATGCGACAGAGCATGCGTCGCATGCTCATCGCACGATGCTACTGTCTCAGTCACGAAAATAGACATAACATTTTGCTTGGTTATCGGATTTTGGAGAAATTGGTATCGTTGGAAAGATAATTCGAAGAAATTTCATTTGATATACAGTAATCCCACAAATTATTTATAAACAAAGATTTATCATTGATTGAAGTTGACCCAAGTTTCGACTCTAACTCAAACTCGAACGATAGGAAAGCTTTCAACTCGTCCTTGAGATAGAGGACATCTATGATCTAAATTCATGCTCAAATAGGTTTCCGCACTACATAAGTAATTAACATGCCAAATTTGCTTAGGATTTAAGGCTATTGTATCATCTACACATGGAAACGACGGTTTTCATTCTAGCCTAAAATGCGGGGTGTTACATTATCTTCCCCTTAGGATCATTCATCCCTGAATGATGGGTAGGAACTTGTTGAAGACTTAAAGGTATGGAATAATGCGGACATGGTGTGTCTTTTAAGAATGGATATAACTGATCGTAAACACTTAAACTTCAATCATGAAACTGAATTCTGAGCGGACTTGACTTTACTTGCTTCAAGGAGCTAATTTATGTTGAGAAAATAGTATTCCCTTGAAGTGTTCATGATCCAATCATGCATATTGAATTGAGAAGTGATAACTTATGCAAGTACGAATCATGAGGCAACAAGATTTAGATCGTACAAAGGTATAACACTATCTGTGCTAAAATACCTGGAAGATATTTGAGATTATGCGCTGAACACTTATGAACTGAGTCAAAACTAAATAGCTAAATATGAAACATGGTGCTTGGACTGAACTGTATTCGCAATTTACATGTATGGAATGGATTATATCTTGGGGGTGATCATATACATGAGACTTCGGATAGTAGGACTAGGTGAAAAGGTGGAAAGCCACAGTAACTTGTCTGTCTGAATGTTAAACTGAATTGTTGGCTATATAGATTGAATCATACTGGACACTTATACTTAACTGGAGTATCTCCTCAACACTCTTTCTAAATAAGTTAGCAAAGAATCTTAGGCACGATCTACAGCAGACATCCGACTAAGGAATCATAGCATTGACACTACTCTATAGCATGGAATATAGACATATAACTCACGAACTTGGATAGAACTTACCAAGCCTTAGGAATACAACTTCATACTTTCAAGCTTAGCACACTCCTCGAATATTCCCTTAACTATACTATTTCCTTTAAATACCATACTCATTGGTTCAACTTATAACTATCATATGGGCATTGACAAATCTTTCTACTAATGCCTAAAGTAACATGAGTCCTCTCACCATGATCAAGCCTAACTCCAATTCACAAAGTACAATATGCCACACCATGTTACTAGTCTGAACCATATGATTCATCTTTCTGTATCTTTTTAAAGTTCACACCTTAAGCATAGCGTGCCATATTACTCCAATGACTAATCTATGAACTCTTACTATGAATTCACTAGCGTTATTTTGTTCCTCCACTAAAATTCCGGCATGTCATTCAAGCCTATCTTTACAAACACATATGAACTTCCAGTCAAACTGTCACGACCCAAAATGGGGCCCTGGCCATGGCGAGCATCCCGAACCATGAAGGCCCGGATGCCCTTCTCTCTTTGGTAATCATGTATAATATTCATAAATTATAATAGAAGATGTTGAATTGTAAATCATTACGGAAACATGGTCATAGTATGAGTTTAATTAAACTATAAAAAATGAAATCCAATATTAACTACACAACATCTGAACCAATCTGCGAAACCTCTACTACATCTGAAAATGACAACTGTCAGAAACTTGGATAAGGCCCCCAGTGGACCTAAACCAAAATAATTAACATAATCTGAAAGACATATGCCTTTTGGAATAAAGAAGGCTCACCAACTGCACACATCACTATTGTCTGAAAACTCTGCAACCTAGCAGGACTTCTAAACTGAGCTTTAGACCCTGGGAGGAAGGGGGTCAATACAAATGTACTGGTACGCAAAGAAATCCAAAATAAAGCTTTTATATAAATAAATTGTCAAAACATCATACATAAAATATTTTTCAAAACACATGGGCACTTTTCTGAAAAATCATAAATCATTCTTGACAATGCAGTTTCTGATCTTCGTATTAATTCTGAGTTAGGTGGTACACCCCTACAAGTCTAAAATTCCATGGGCTATATGGAATCCTCCATTGACTCGGCGGAGAAGCCCCTCACCCAAGTGTACAACAAGGGTTGGAGTCTCTGAATCTACTACGCCATAAGGCCATCGCCAATGTATAATAATATACTCGGATCGACAAATCACAATTTTAGACAATGACTTGTCTGAACTCGTGCCTTTTTCGGGGAACCACCTAAGCTCTCTTTTTGCCCAATTTTATCCTGTTCTGAATCATGCATTATTCTAGTTTCAATATCTGAAAATACCGATTTCAAACATGCATTCTATTCTGTTCTGAATTACCATCGCATAATCTGAATTGGTGTCGTCACACCAAGACTTGCAAGTCCTATTTCTGAGCCATAATGCATCATGCGTGATTCTTTCATCAAAATTTAGTTCAGACCACCCAAACATGCAAATAGTATAAGATATTTCATGTTCCGAAAGCACAAGTAAAAACTATGCAAAGATTATCATTCTTTCAATAATGATGTGGTGGTTCTAAGATCTTTGTCAAACCATGCAACTCTTTTCCTTAGATATTCATATTCAATATTTATCAATACAGACAACCCTCTCTTTTGAATTCAAAAATCATATTCAAGTCATAGCAATAATCAAGACATTTCATACCATGCTTTTCAAGATGCATTTCAAAACAATTCATATCATATGAAAGATGAGAAAAATCATAACAAGAGAGCGATTCATTATAATTCATGCAATCAATTGAATATTTATCCTTAAACACATGCATACATATATATAGAATTTCAAATCAACTTGGGGGAAGGCCTAAAGACCAAAACAATGTCATTGAGACTTCTAAAACATGATTATAAATCTTAATTCTAAAACCCTTTTTCTTAAAATCATAATTTCTATGCCCTTGAGATTTCTAGGAAAACCCCACGTATCATAATTTATGACTCTTGAATGAACTCATGCTTTAGGGATGCTATATGAAAAATTGATGGGTGCTTCTTGCAGCCCTCACAATGGGAATTCCGAATCTAGAAGAATTATTGAAAATCCACGGCGAAATCTTATGATATTTTGATCTTTGGGTTGAAACCCTAAGAAGTGTTCTTGAGAGAATTTGAGAGAATGAGGGTATAATTTTGTTATTAGAGGCTGAATCTCATGTTATTGGGGCTATTTAATGGTGTGAAATGACCCAAATACCCCTCTTGGATGTGGATCTTGACTGCAGGAAATAACAGTGGAAGGAATAGGCAGGGCACCACCTCGCTTATCACCCTGGCTTACTGTCTTTCACGAAAAAAGTTGTAATATTTAGCTCAGGTATCGGATTTCGGCGAAATTAGAGTTGTTGCAAAGATAGTTCAAAGAGATTTCATTTGATATATAGTAGGTTCTCTAATTTATTATATTCAAAAAGTTATGGTCGATTAAAGTTGACCCAAGTTTCGACTCTCACTCAAACTCGACTGATAGGAAATCTTTTCACTCGTCCTTGAGTTAGGGGACCTGTTTGATCTCAATTCATGCTTAAATAGTTTCACATACTACATAATTAATTAACATGCCAAATTTGCATAGGATTTATGGATTTTGGATCATCTATGCATAGAAATGATGGTTTTTATTCTATCCCAAAATGCGGGGTGTTACATTATCTCCCCCTTGGGATCATTCATCCCGGAATGATGGATAGGAATTTGTTGAAGCCTTAAAAGTATGGAATAACCCGGACATGGTGTGTCTTGTATGAATGGATATAACTGATCGTAAATAGTTAAACTTCTATCATGAAACTGAATTCTGAGCTGACTTGACTTTACTTGCTTCAAGGAGCTAATTTATGTTGAGAATATAGTATTCCCTTGAAGTGTTCATGATCCAATCATGCATATTGAATTGAGAAGTGATAACTTATGCAAGTACGAATCATGAGGCAACAAGATTTAGATCGTACAAAGGTATAACATTATTTGAGCTAAAATGCCTAGAGGGATTTGAGAATATACGCTGAACTCTTATAAACTTAGTCATGACTAAATAGCTGAATCTGAAACATGATGTTCGGACTGAACTAAATTCACAATTTACATGGATGGAATAGATTATCTATTCGGATAGTCATACACATGGGACTTCGGATAGCAGGTCTGGGTGTAAAGGTGGAAAACCACAGTAACTTGTCTACCTGACTGTTAAACTGAACTGCTGGTTATACTGGATGAATTATACTGAAAACTTATACCTAACTGGAGTATCTCTTCAACACTCTTTCTAAAGATGTTCTAGTAGCATTCAGGAGCAAAGAATCTCAGCATGAGTTGCACATGACACCCAACTAAGGAATCACAACAATGACACTACTCTATAGCATGGAATATAGACATATAACTAATAAACTAGGATAGAATTACCAGGCCTTAGGCAATGCAACTTCTTACTTTCAAGCTTAGGGAAATTCTCGAATATTCCCTTAACTATATTAATCCCTTTAAATACCATACTCATTTGATTCAACTTAGAATTCTTATATGGGCATTGATAAATCTTTCTACTAATGCCTAAAGTAACATAACTCCTCTCATCATGATCAAGCCTAACTTCAAATCACAATAAAACATGCCACACCACGATACTAGTCTAAACCATATGATTCAATCTTCTATATATTTTTTTATATTGATCACACCCTAAGCATAACATGCCTTACCACTTCAATGACTAACTCTGATCTCTTACCATGGGTTCACTAGCGCATATTGCATTCCTCCACTTAAATCTTAACATGTCATTCAAGTCTATCTTTATTACCACATATGAACTCACAAGCAAACACCCATAAGGACATACTTCACATATTCTCTAATCCACTATCAATAGAACTCCCACGCGCTACCCCAAGAACATAAACACACAAATTTCAGCTAACCATCACAGCTATCAAAGACATGGCCTCAGATCTTACTTCACACTTATGGACTTATCTAAAACAAGCATACTCTGATCTTCCATTGACAAGAAACATTTACTCATCACCACTATCATTATTTAAGGAGGAGTCACTAAAGGGCTAGAATATAAACCCTTAAAGCATGGAAGGATATTATACGAGACTTGAAACTTAACTGAGGCCTGAGGAATATCAAAATAACATCAGGGATTCGTCAAAGGGATCTGAATTGAGGGCATACATAGCTATAAGATGAATCTCGCCAATCATTTGGCATAAATCATGAGTTATGGAAATTAAGAACACTATAAGACGTAAATAAGTGAGTCATGAGCTACATGACCTCAATTAGGAGTTCATAACATATGGAACGTGATTTTGAATACTGAATGAACTGGAAATCCTCATCTTGGAACTAGAAGAGCACATAATTCTCTATCATATACATGAACATGAATTATGATCATGGAATTGAAACGTAAGGAATGGCTAAGCATTGGGATAACTGATAAATACTGAGATAAGAATGGGTTGAACCTCACCCTCACTTTCTGATGTCCTATATCATACTTGCATTTCTACAAGGATCTGAGATCCAGACTTGGTTACTTACTCTATCATCTTCCCCTTAGATTTAAGTCATCATCTTAAGTTTGAGAGATCCCTTACTAGACTCCAAACTGAACTATACTCACTCCAATCTAGGGTCTGGAATACGACAATAAATGCAATTAATAGAACTTAACCCGAATGGCTACACCTGGACTAGGAAAACCTACTGCTAATCCTGCCACTTGAGACACACTTTTATCTTTCTATAGCCCTAATAGTCAATCACATAATACTTGAACACTAACTAACTTTGAATCCTCGTGAGTATCCCCATATTTAGAGTGCACACCCTCTAGCACTTTAACTCTTATTTCTAATAGCTCAACCTTCAAAAACTCAACATTAGATTCTAATACTTAACATGGATATCACCAAGTCTTTGATGAACCACTCTACTTCCGTCATAGTCTACCAATATCGTGACTCAAAACTTATATCTCTCTACCATGAGAATCAAGATCATATAAAAACACTCAACTCTATAAATCAAAACTCCTTAACTTGGCTATTTAGAACACCATATACCATATAACTAGTTCTTCTCTACCTAAAAACTCAACGGTACCACTAGCCACACACAACATGTAATAGCCGTAGAAAATATATCAATCTCATATCGCCTTGGTATGCTTCTACATCACACATACAACATCATACTTTATTACGAATCAAATAAACTTAAGCCCTTACATACATTGTTCAAGCCTATTAGATCACTTCAATAAAACTAGTATCATTAACCGAGAAATCATCACATCCTCCTTCATGGCCATCAACTGTTCAAACATATTGTCTAGTGCAAATATGATTTACAAACCAACCTTACTCACAATTCTCACAAAACATTCATCTTTAATCTTAAGACACTATTCTTACATCCACATCCTACATCAAATTCAAGCCAATGGTCTAGCATTAATCATTTACCATCAATGAAGAAGGAAAAATAATATACTAGTCCGTTAAATTGGGACATTCTATCCAAATACCTCAAAAATCTGCTACATACCTTCTCACAAACAGTATTTTACAACTACCAAAGAAAAAAAGATCAAGGGGGTAAAGTCACATAATAGACATGGTCAACGTTAATCTTATATTATAACCCCATACAATCTTATCTACTTATACGGCTTTATCGCATCACACTTACTTACCCAAGAGTACATTTAGACTACATTCAAATTCCGCAAACAACCATGAGTCTATAATTATAACTTACTGGCTCATCTAGCCATTTTCATACTTCAAGCAGTTAACAATTCACCTTAACTAATAACTCCTTCTCTACCTTCTACTAAACTAACACACAAGGACATATCACTTCATTACCAACTCAATCTCATGTGAAAAGATTTGACTATACATATATTCAACCAACACAAGAATAAAAAGTTGAAGAACAAGTTGCTAGTGAATCGAAATAGGCTTCACACGACTTCACTAGACTTTGATTTTTGTGTGTTTGAACAAGAAAATGAAATGAATAACAAAAAAACTATGCTAGTGAATCGAAAGTGTCCCACACGACTTCACTAGACTTTGATTTTTCAGAAACACCATGATAACAAGATTACATATTACAAGAGATAGAAAATTGACACAAAATATTCAATGATCTAAGAATACACATCTTACTCTATATAAATAAAAATCTAAGTCAAACACTTCCCCCATAGACTACCATACAATCCACAAATGCAACTAGCTACCACGTTAGTATATCACTATAAAGTGGTAAATCATCCTCAAACATCAGTTATTCAACTAAAATATTAATTTACACAAAATTCACCCTCACTCTGACTTCTAGATTTGTGACTTCATACCACCAACCTCTTGGTCTAATCTCACTACCAATAGGTAATGACACCGATACCTTAACTTATAATACTAATCGGGTGGAAATATAGTTCCAACATTCTGCTACACAACATTCCCCCTAAAGCATGACATCTGCAACATAAATTTTTGAAAAGAGACGGAATACTCTTAATACCGCAGGCCGAAAAGCACGATTTCATCAGAATCAGTGTTCACACAAAAATCAATACACTCTGAGGCACTAACAAACTCTTCTCAAGTCTTTGGATAAATTTTAATCTCTTATATTACTCTATAAGAAAGGACCATACCATTTAGACTCTAAACTTCTGCACTTGAATAACCCCAATAATGAGATATATCTGGGCACATCAAAGTAAGGAATGAATTGGGATAACTTTACTTTCGTATGGGCGACAACATAGCACAAATTAGAGTATGGAAAAGGAAAATTCTGGCTCAATAGCACGAACTAGAACATGAAGAAAGGGAAATATTCCTAAATGCCTAGTAGCCTCCTTCTTATAAGTGTGGTATGCTACACACCCATAAATAAAACTCTACCCGACGTGATTTCGCAGACACCCTGGGACCATGAACTATGCTCTGATACAAAGTTTGTCATGAACCGGGGCCCTGGTCGTGATGAGCATCCCGAACCATGAAGGCCCGGATGCCCTTCTCTCTCTGGTAATCATGCCCAATATTCATAAATTAAAATAGAAAATGTGGAATTGTAAATTATTACGGAAACATGGTCATACTTTGAGTTTAATTAAACAATGAAAAATGAAATCCAATATTAACTAAACAACATCTGAACTAGTCTGCGAAACCTCTACTACATCTGAAAATGACAACTGTCAGAAACTAGGATTAGGCCCCCAGTGGACCTAAACCAAAATAATTAACATAATATGAAAGACATATGCCTTTAGGAATAAATAAGGCTCACCAACTGCACATATCACTATTGTCTGAAAACTCTACAGCCAAGCAGAACTTCTGAACTGAGCTTTAGACCCTGGGAGGAAGGGGGGACAATACAAATGTACTGGTACGCAAAGAAATCAAAAATAAAGCTTTTATATAAATAAAATAATGGAGAGCAAGTTGTCAAAACCTCATACATAAAATAGTTTTCAAAACACATGGGCACTTTTCTGAAAAATCATAAACCATTCTTGACAATGCAATTTCTGATCTCTGTATTAACTCTGAGTTAGGTGGTACACCCCTACAAGTCTAAAATTCCACGGGCTTTATGGAATCCGCCATTGACTCGACGGTGAAGCCCCCAACCCAAGTGTGTCGCAAGGGTTGGAGTCTCTGAATCTATTATGCCACAGGGTTGTCGCCAGCGTACAATAGTATACCCAGATCGGCAAATCATGAATTTGGAAAATGAGTTTTGTGAACTCGTGCCTTCTTCGGCGAACCACCTAAGCTCTCTTTATGCCTAATTTTATCCTGTTCTGATCATGCATTATTCTAGTTTCAACATCATAAAATTCTGATTTCAAACATGCATTCTATTATGTTCTGAATTAAGATGGAATAATTTGCATTGGTATCGTTACAACAAGACTTGGAAGTCCTATTTCTGATCCATAATTCATCATGCATGATTCTTTTATCAAAATTCAATTCAGACCACCCAAACATGCAAATAATATAAGAGACTTCATGTTCCGAAAGCACAAGTCAAAACTATACAAAGATTATCATTCTTTTAATAACGATGTGGTGGTTCTAAAATCTTTGTCAAACCATGCAACTCTTTCCCTTAGATATTCATATTCAATATTTATCAATACAAACAACCCTCTCTTTTGAATTCAAAAATCATATTCAAGTCATAGCAATAATCAAGACATTTCATACCATGCTTTTCAAGATGCATTTCAATACAATTCATGTCATATGAAAGATGGGGAAAATTATAACAAGAGAGGGATTCATTATAATTCATGCTCTCAATTGAATATTCATCCTTAAACACATGAATACATATATATAGAATTTCAAATCAACTTGGGGGAAGGCCTAAATACCAAAACAATGTCTTTGAGACTTCTAAAACATGATTATAAATCATAAATCTAAATCCTTTTTTCTTAAAATCATGATTTCTATGCCCATGAGAATTTTAGGAAAACCCGACGTACCTTAATTTATGACTCTTGAATGAACTCGTTCTTTAGGGATGCTATTCGAACAGTTGATGGGTGCTTCTTGTATCCCTCACAATGGGGATTCCAAATCTAGAGGAATTATTGAGAACCCACGGTGAAATCTTATGATATTTTAATCTTTGGGTTGAAACCCTAAGAAGTGTTCTTGAGAGAATTTGATAGAATGCGGGTATAATTTTTTTATTAGAGGATGAATCCCGTGTTATTGGGCCTATTTAAGGGTGGGAAATGACCCAAATACCTCCCTTGGACTGGAGCTTGACTGCAGGAAATTACATTGGCAGGAATAGGCAGGGCGCCGCCTCGCTTATCGCCCTGGCTTACTGCCTCTCACAAAAATGGTTGTAACTTTTCGCTCAGGTATCGGATTTTGACAAAATTAGTATCGTTGGAAAGATAATTCGAAGATATTTCATTTTCTGTACAATAGGACCTCTAATTCATTGTATACAAAGAGTTATGGTCGATTGAAGTTGACCTAAGGTTCGACGCTCACTCAAACTCGAATGATAGGAAACCTTTCAACTCGTCCTTGAGTTAGGAGACTTCTATGATCTCAATTCATGCTTAAATAGGTTCACACACTACATAATTGATTAACATGAATAATTTTCATAGGATTTATAGATTTTGGATCATCTATGCATATAAACGACCGTTTTTATTCTAGCGCGAAATGCGGAGTGTTACACAAACACCAATAAGTCATAGTGTTACACAAACACCCATAAAGTCATACTTCACATATTCTCTAAGCCACTATCAATATAACTCTCATGCGCTACCCCACGATCATACACACACAAATTTCCACTAACCATCATATGTACCAAAGACTTGTCCCCCAATCTTACTCCAGATTTATGGCCTTATCTAAATCAAGGATACAATGATCTTTAATCCACAAGAAACATTTACTCATTAGAACTATCATTACATAAGGAGGAGTTACTAAAAGGTTAGAACATAAGACCTTGAAGCATGGAAGGATATTATACAAGGCTTGACACTTAACTGAGGCCTGAGGAACAACAAATAAACATCAGATATTCATCAATGTGATTTGAATTGAGAGTATACCTGTGTATCAGCTGAATCTCGCCAATTATTTGGCGTGCAACATGAGTTAAGGGAACTGAGCACTCTATAAAGCGTAAGTATGTGAGTCATGAGCTGCATGACCTCAATTTGGAGTTCATAACATATGAAATGTTATTCCGACTACTGAATGAACTAGAACTCCTCATTTTGGGATTGGAAGAGTACATGATTCTCCATCATAAGCATGAACACAAACTATGATCATGGAACTAAAATGTAAAGTATTGAGCTAATTGAAAAATACTGTGGTAAGAATGGGTTGAGTCTTACCCTCACTTTCTGAAGTTCCATGTCATACTGACATCACTACTCGAATCTAAGAGCCTGACTTGGTTATTCATCCTAGCATCTCCCCCTTCGCTTCAAGCCATCATCTTTAGTTTGAGAGATCCCTTACTAGCCTCTAAACTGAACTACACTTACTTCACTCTGAGGTCTGGAAAATGACAATACACGTATATCATAGAACATAACATGAAAAACTACACCTAAAAGTGGAAAACCCACTGCTAATACTACCTTCTGAGATATACTCCTATCTTTTTATAGCCCCAATAGTCATCACATAATACTTGAACACTTACTAACTTTGAATCTTCATGAATATCCCCATAGTCGGGCTGCACACCCTCTAGCGCTTCAACTCTTATTTTTATTAGTTCAACCTTCAATAAAACTCAACTTAGATTCTAACACTTAACATGTATATCACCAAGTCTTTGATGAACCAATTCTACTTCCGTAATATCCCACAAATATCAAAAATTCAAGCTTATATCTCTATACCATGAGAATTCAAGATCATATCAAAAGGATCAACACTATCAATCAAAACTTCTTAACTTGGCCAATTAGAACACCATGTACCATTTAACTAGTCTCTCTCTATCTAGCAACTTAACAGTACTACTAGACACACGCAACATGCAATAGCCTTAGAAAATGCTGCTACTCCATATCACTTTGGGCATATTTCTACATCATACTTCACTATGGCTCAAATAAACTTAAGCTTTTGCATACGCTGTTCAAGCCTATTAGATCACTTCCCTATAACTAGGATCATTAACAAAGAAATCATCACATCTACCTTCATGGCCATCAAATTTTTAAACTTAATGCCTAGTGCTAAACATGGTTTACAATCCAACCTTACACATTATTCTCACTTGGAAAAAAATATGAAATAAAACAATAAGAAACACTGTTACACTAGAACTCCATAACAACAACAATCGATCATAATTATATGGCCTACCCTATTCACAATCCATTTACACATCCTCCTTCTACATATCATTACTATCAACCCTTTTTTTTACAGCTAAACTTAGTCCATAACTTTATAAGTTTCAATTAAACTCCCTCTTGCAATCTCATGGATACCTAAATTAACTACACTCATCCAGCAAGTACCTTCATCAATAACCTATACTCTTCTTTCACAACAAACACCGTCAACAACTCTTTTCATACTTCAAGCAAACAATAATTCACCTTAACAAATAACACCTTCTCTACCTTCTACTAAACTAACACACAAGGACGTATCACTTCATTACTAACTCAATCTTATCAAAAAAGATTCAGCTATACATATATTCAATAAATCGCCTTACCACTTTTCTTTCCATTACGCCTCTAAACCCCTAGTTCCAACCAATACAAGAAAAACAAGATGAACAACAAATTGCTAGTGAATCAAAATAGGCCTCACACGGCTTCACTAGACTTTGATTTTATTTGTGTTTTGAACAAGAAAATGAGATGAATGACAAGGAAACAATGCTAGTGAATCGAAAGATCCCCACACGGCTTCACTAGACTTTTAGTTTCAACAACATAATGATAACAAGATTACAAGAGATACAAACTTGACACACAATAATCAATGATCTAAGAATACACATCTTTCTCTGTATCAATAAAAAAATCTGAGTCAAACACTTCCCCCACAGATTACCATACAATCCACACATGCTACTATCTACCACATTTGTCTATCATTATAAAGGGGTAAATTATCTTGAAACATCGGTTATTCAACTAAAATATTTATTTACACAAAAGTCACCCTCACTATGACTTCTAACTTTGTCACTTTACATCACCAACTTCTTTGTCCAATCTCACTACCAATAGGTCATGAAAACAACACTTTAACTCATACTACTATTCAGGTGGATATACAGTTCCAATAATTCTTCTACACATGATTCCCCGTTCAGGCATGACATCTGCAACATAAATTTTTTAAAAGGATCGAATGCACTTAATACTGCAGGCTGAAAAGCATGATCTCTTTAGAATCAAAGTTCACACTAGAATTAATACACTCAGAAGAACTAACGGACTCTTCTCAAGTCCTTACACAATTTAAAAATCTTATATTACTCAATCAAAAAGGAACCTACCATTTAGACTCTAAACTTTTGCACTTGAATCACCTCAATAATGAGACATATCTGAGCATATCAAAGTAAGGAAAGAATTGGGATAACTTTACTTTCGTATGGGCAACACCATAGCATAAATTAGAGTATAAAAGAGGAACATTCTGACTCCATAGCACGAACTTGAACATGAAAAAAGAGAGCATTCCTAAACGCCTTATAGCCTCCTACTTATAAGTGTGATGCGCTACACACCCATAAACAAGACTCTACCCGATGTGATTTTACAGACACCCTGGGACCATGAACCATGCTATGATACTAAGTTTGTCATTATCGAAACTGGGGCCCTAGACATGACGAGCATCCCGAACCATGAAGGCCCGAATGCCCTTTTAACTTGTAATCACATACATTGTACATATATAAAAAGATTATGCGGATATGTATATACCAAAATGGAAACATGGTCATTAAATTAGAATTCAAATCATAATGAATTCTGCAATTTAAAAACATCTGAATGATATCTGACTTAGTCTTCAAAATCTCTACTATATCTAAAAAAAACTGCCTAAAATTTGGGACAAGTCCCCCAGTGGACCAAAACCATAATACTGATAAATAACTATAAGACTTTAGGCCTTCTGAAATATAGAAGACTCACCACTGAACTCTGCTCTGTTGTTCGATGAATCTACTACTTATTAGGACCCCTAGATTGAGCCTCAGAACCTGAGAGGGAAGAGGGTCAATACAGATGTACTGGTACGCAATGAAATCTAAAATAAAAATTATATATAAGTAAAATAGTTGAGAGCTAGTCACAAACATCATGAAAGATATAATTTCAAACACATGGGCATTTCTGAAAACAAAAAACCTTTCGGTCAATGCAATTCCATTCTTTATATTACTTCTGAGTTAGGTTGCACTTCCCTACAATTTTGATATTCCACGGGTTATATGGAATGCGCCATTGACTGGGCGGGGATGCCCCAATCCCAATTTTTCCACAAGGGTTGGAGTGTCTGAGTCTGATATGCCACAGGGCACTAGGCCAGCGTAAAATAATATACCCGTATCGACAAAACACGATTTTGGTCAATGAGTTGTCTAAACTCATGCTTTCTTTGGGGAACCACTTAAGCTCTCTTTATGCCCAATTTTATCCTGTTCTGCTTCATGCATTGTTCTAGTTTCTACATCTGATAATATGATTTCAAATATGCATTCTATTCATCTCTGAAATTACCATGGCACTATCTGAATTGGTATCATCACGCCAAGACTTTCAAGTCCTATTTCTGAGCCATAATATATAATGCATGATTCATTCATTAGAACACAGTTCAGACCACCCAAATATGCAAGCAGTATAAGATAGTTCATGTTCCGAAACATAAGTCAAAACTATGCAGAGATTCTTCAAACATATGGTGGTCATGTGTTTTTGGAAAACATGCAACTCTTTCACTAAACGTGTGTTCAACATTTTATCAACATACACAACCCTCTCTTTTGAATTCAAAAATCATATTCAAGTCATAGCAATAATCAAGACATTTCATATCATGCTTTTCAAGATGCATTTCAAAACAATTCATATCATATGAAAGATGGAAAAAATCATAACAAGAGAGGGATTCCTTATAATTCATGCTCTCAATTGAATATTAATCCTTAAACAATTGAATACATATATATAGAATTTCAAATCAATTTGGGGGAAGGCTTAAAGATCAAAACAATGTCATTAAGACTTCTAAAATATGATTATAAGTTCATAAATCTAAAACCATATTCTAAGAATCATGATTTCTATGCGCATGAGATTTTAGGAAAACCCCACGTACCTCAATATAGGAATTCATTGGGTGTTTCTTGAAGCCTATGGTTTGGGGATTCTGAATCTTCAATCAATTTTTGGAACCCCCGGTTGAATCTTGAGTTATTTGATTTTTTGGATAAAACCCTAATGAGATAGTGTTGGTAGATTTTGAGAAAAGTATCAGTAAAGTGGTGTTTTGGGAGTGTAATCCCATGTTTGGGCATATTAAAATAAGAAAAATTACCCAATTTTCCTTTAAGACGTGGATTTTTTAAAACAGGAAATAACTGCGCGTCTACGCGATTGGCAACGCGGTGCGTCGATGCCATTGACGCGATACCCGATGCATCACACCTTAATCGTGCCAAGCCTCAGTACTTTTTCCTGGCATTTCCTGCATAAAATTTGACCAATGCGATGGGTGACGCGACGTGTCAAGATCGCATTGGTCCATTTTTTTGGAACACCAAACAAGGTCTAAACACGTTCCGATAATTTCAAAACTTGTTCGGAGATACCTATTGACCTCCCAAATCATGAACTAGCTGACATACCAACTATAGAGGGTCGGGAAGGTCAAAAATAAGATCATCGAAGACTAGAAGCTCAGAATAATTCTAAGTCCTTTTTACACTTAGAAAAATGTTTAGTTTTCAACTATATGGCATACTACTAGAAGCTGACACATGTATGACTTTTCTGGCGCATTACATTATCCCCCTTGTTATCATTCATCCCCGAATGATGAAGAAGAAACACAGACAAGAATGATTTCGAGCATACAAAGGACGTGGAAAGAGTAAAGAAATTTTTTTACCTTCCGTCTCATCATTCACTTGATCAAATAGGTGTGGGTATCTTTCTCTCATGTCATCTTCTGATCCCCAAGTGGCTTCTTTAACTTTCTAATTCCTCTACAACACTTTAATCGAGGCTATTTCCTTGATACTAAACTTCCGAACTTGGTGATCTAAAATTACAATCGGCTCTTCTTCATAGGATAAGGAGTCAGACACTCTGATCTCTTCTACGGGTAACACTGGAGAATGGTCTCCAATATACTTCTTCAACATGGATACATGAAACACCGAATTAACATAACCCATACTTGAAGGAAACTCTAACTCATACGCAACTTTACCTATCCATCTCATAATCTGGTATGGCCTGATATAGCAAGGACTCAACTTCTCTTTCTTCCCAAAATGCATGAATCCTTTCATAGGGCATACCATGAGAAAAACCCAATCACTAACTTCAAATTCTAACTCCCTTCTTCTAACATTAGCATAGTATCTCTATCTACTCTAAGCTATCTTATGTCATTCTATAATAATTTTCACATCCTCCACTGCCTAATGAACAAGATCAGTCCCAAACAACTATGTCTCACCCACTTCATACCACCCTATTGGCAACCTACATCTCCTTCCATAAAATGCCTTAAAAGAAGCCATCTTAATACTAGCATGGTAGCTATTATTATACACAAACTCTATCAATGGAAAGTAATCTACGCAACTACCTTTGAAGTCGATCACAAAGGCCCTCAACATATCTGCAAGGGTCTGAATAGTACGTTCGGCTTGCCTATCCGTTGAGGGTGGAAAGCCGTGCTCAAGTTCACTTCGGTACCTAAACTCCTCTAAAAAGATCTCCAAAACTATGAAGAGAATTGAGTACCTCGGTCAGATATGATGGATACAGGTGCTCCATGCAAATGGACTATCTCCTCAAAGTATATCTTGGAATAGTCATCTCCCAAATAATTAGTCCTCATAGGCAGACAGTGAGTTGATTTGGTCAACCTATCAATAATCACCTAGATAGAATCATACTGGTTTTTGGACCTCAAAAGTCCTATAATGAAGTATATATTGAACATCTCCCACTTCTATAATGGAAAAGCTATCCCTTGGGAAGTACCTCCTGGCCTCAAGTGTTCTACTTTAATTTGTTGGCAGTTCAGACACTTAGAAATATAGTTATCCACATCACGCTTCATGTTATTCTACCAATATATAGCTTTTAAATCATGATTCATCTTAGTAGAGCCTGGGTGGATAACATACCATGAAGTATGAGCTTTTTCAAGGATTGTTTTCCATAGACCATCTACATCTGGCACACTCAATCTACCCTGATATCGTATAATACCATCACCACCAGTTTCAAAGGACATAACCTTCTGTTGACCCACATCTTTCTTGATCTACATCAAGATGGGATCTTTGACCAACTTTTCTTTAACTTCTGCACAAAGGGAAGATTTAGCTATCTCATGAACAACCACTCCCCCATTTTTGGAATCCAAGAGTCTCACCCCAAGATTTGCAAGTCGGTGAATATCCTTCACTATTTCTCTCTTCCCTTCCTAAACATGAGAAAGACTATCCATAGACAACCTGCTGAGGTTGTCGACTACAACATTTTCCTTGCTCGGATGATAGTGTAGGATCATGTCATAATCCATCAAAAGCTCCATCCAACGTCTCTATAAACTCTTATGGTTAGGAAATATATCAACATGTACTCCGTAAAGATAATGCCGCCAGATACTAAGTACACACACCACAACCGCTAACTCCAGGTCATGAGTGGGGTAATTCTGCTCATGCGCCTTCAACTGCCTAGATGCATAAGCCACCACCTTACCATGATGTATAAATACACACCTAAGTCCCACACGGTACGTATCACAGTACACAATGAAACCTTTTGTACCTTTTGGAAGAGTCAAAACAGGAGCAGTGGTCAATTTAGCTTTAAACTTTTCAAAACTATACTCACAAGTGTCAGACCACACAAACTTTACCTTTTTCTATGTCAACTTAGTAAGTGGTCCAGCTATGGAAGAAAAACTCTCTACTAACCTTCTGTAATATCCTACCAAACCCAATAAGATCCGAATGTCGGTTGTAGTTGTAGTTGTAGGTCTAGGCCATTTACTCACTGCCTCAACCTTTTGGGGATCAATCTTAATTTCCTCACTAGACACAATATGCCCTAAGAAAGCAATAACATTCAGCCAGAATTCACATTTTAAAAACTTTGCAAACAACTTATGGTCCCTGAGAGTCTGAAGGATAATTTAGAGGTGATTGGCATGGTCCTCCTTACTCTTAGAATAAACTAAAATATCATCAATAAAAACAATGATGAACAGGTCTAAAAAATTATGAAACTCCCTATGCATAAGGTCAATAAAATCTGCAGGGGCGTTATTCAACCCGAAGGACATGACTAAGAATTCACAATGACCGTAGCGGGTACAAAAAGCTATTTTGGGAATGTTTGACTCTCTAACGTTCAATTGATGATACCTCGAAGGAAGGTCTATTTTTGAAAAACATCTAGCACCCTAAAGATGGTAAAAAAGATCATCAATTCTAGGAAGAGGATATTTAGTTTTAACAGCGACCTTATTCAGCTAGCAATAATCTATGCACATACGAAGGGAACCATCTTTCTTTCGCACGAAGAGTACAGGTGCACCGCAGGGAGAAATACTAGGATGGATAAAACCTTTGTCTAGGAGGTCTTCTAGCTGTTCTTTCAATTTTTTCAACTCTACAAGAGCCATTCTTTATGGCGAAATAAGGATGGGACGGGAGTATGGAAATAAATCAATACCAAACTCTATCTCCCTATCAGGTGGTACCCCTGTAAAATCTTCGGGAAAGACTTCTGGAAATTGTTTTACCACTGGGACTGACTGAAGAGATAGACTCTTAACACTAGAATCTCTTACTCGAATCAGATGATATAGACAACCTCTGTAAATGATCTTACGATCTTTAAGATAGGATTAAAGTTCCCTCTGGTGATAAAGAATGACCCTCCCACTCTATGACTGGTTCATTTGGAAATGAGAAAGTGACTCTTTGGGTCCTACAATTTAGTTTGGAATAGCACTAATGGAACCAGTACATTCCTAAGATAACATTAATGTAAACCATTTCAAGCTCTATGAGGTATGCCACAGTATCCCAGCTATAAACAGATAAAACACAATTTCTAAACACCCTTTTAGCTACAACAGAATCTCGCATCGGAGTGGAAACAGTGAAAGGTACAACAATTACATCGGGCTCAAACCCAAAACCAACAGTCACATAAGGATTCATATAAGACAGAGTATACCCTGGATTAAGAAATCATACACATCACGAGAGAAAATTTGTAACGTACCTATCATAATGTATGGCGAGGCTTCTACCTCCTGGAGTTCTCTAGAGCATATAACTTATTGCAACCACTTTCGACAGCTGAAGTGGTGCCCTTCTGAGGTGGTGGTGGTGTGGAAGAATATGTCTGAGACTTAGCTCCACCAGTATTCCTTCTAGCAAAAGGACAATCTCTCTGAAAGTGAACTGACTAACCACATGAATAGCATACTAGTGAACCCAGATGACACCTCCCTGGATGATGCCTACCGCAAGTCTTACACCGTGGGAACATACGGTGCTGCTGTGCCACGCTGCCCTGAGACTGGGTATCCTATTCCCTAGATCCATGATTAGTCTAAAACTTCTGAGTTCATCTATCAATCGGAGGTCTGGGTGCTGGGGCGCTGGCTGCGGACTGCGCACTACCCCTAAACTTCTTCTTCTGCCATCTATTACCCCAATTACCACTCTGCGGCTGACTTTGGATCTGGTCTTCTGTTCTAACCCTCTTGTCCTTCTTGTCCTTCTCTCTAGTCTCAGTGATTCAGTTCTTCTGCTCCTCTACTTGCTGTATATGGACTGTCAGTCTAGAGAAGTCCATATTCCTGTTTAGCATTTCCCCCTTACACTCAAGCACTAAGTCATCTGGAAGGCTAGATGTAAATTTTCTCATTTGGGCTCTCATATTACCAACCATCTCTGGAGCATATCAAACTTGTTGGTTGAACTTTAGAGTGAACTCCTTGACACTCATTTTCTCCTGCTTTATATTCATAAACTCTTCTAATTTGTCCTTCCTCAACTCTAGAGGAAAGAACTAATCAAGAAAGGCTTCCACGAACTCACCCTATACTGTGGGCTCATCACTCTCACCCTTAGAATTCTCCCACTAACTATACCACTGATTCACAACTTCTTTAAGAGGATAAGATGCTAATTCCATCCTTTCAAACTTGTTTACATGCATCACCCTAAAGATCTTCTCTATTTCATCCATAAAATCCTATAGATCCTCCTATACTTTAGTGCCCATAAACTTGGGCGGGTAAATCATCATGAACTGACCCACCCTAGTAGCCTCAGATGTAACCGATACAGACCCAATATCTTTCAACCGTTGAGTCTGTGTGGCCACCAACTGTACAAGCATATGAATGGACTATCTGAATTTTACATTAGATATCGCTCTCTCGTGAGCCTGCATGAGGTTAGTCCCTATTCAGGGAGTTTGAGGTGCCCTGGGTGGGCTAGTCTGAGTAGGTGGGACTCCCGGAGTAACAACAGTCTCCATAGTTTGAGCTCTTTTTCATGTCCTTATCCCATGAGTGGGACGGACCTCATCAGTTAGGGCATTTTAATCGATAACACAATGTGGAAGAATGGTTGTTTTCTGAAATGCAAGAGATCATTGATTAGAGGATAGATTAGACTCCAAAGCACGAGCTAAATCACAAAGAGAGGAAATATTCCTAAATGCCTAGTAGCCTCCTGCTTATAAGTGTGACGCGCTGCACACCAATAAATAATACTACCCGACGTGATTTTTCAGAAACCCTGAGACCATGAACTGTGCTTTGATACCAAGTTTGTCATGACCCAAATCGGGTCCCTATCCATGACGAGCATCGCAAACCATAAAAGCCGAACGCCCTTCTAACTTTTAGTAACATACACTGCTTATATATAAAAAGATAATGTAGAAATGTATATACTGAAATGAAAACATGGTCATTAAATCTGAATTCAAATCACAATGAAATCTATAATTCAAAAATATTTGAACGATATCTAACTCAGTCTGCAAAATCTCTAATATATCTAAAAAAAACTGCCTAAAATTTGGGACAAGGCCCCCAGTAGACCAAAACCATAATAGTGATAAATAGCTATAAGACTTTATGACTTCTAAAATATAGAAGGCTAACCACTAAACTCTGCTCTGCTAGCCAAAGAATCTACTGCTTATCAGGACCCCTATACTGAGCCTCAGAACCTGAGAGGGAGATGGGTCAATACAGATATATTGGTACATGAAGAAATCCAAAATAAATCTTGTATCCAAGTAAAATAGTTGAGAGCTAGTCATAAACTTCATGAAATATATAATTTCAAGAACATGGGCATTTCTGAAAACACAAAACCTTTCGGTCAATCCAATTCCATTCTTTATATTACTTCTGATTTAGGTGGCACTCCCTTACAAGTCTGATATTCTACGGGTCATATGAAATCCTCCATTGATTCAAAGGGGAAGCCCCCAACCCAAGTTTTCCACAAGGGTTGGAGTGTCTGAGTCTGATATGCCATAGGGCACTAGGCCAGCGTAGAATAATATACCCGTATCAGAAAAATATAATTTCGGTCAATGAGTTGTCTGAACTCATTGTTTCTTCAAGGAACCACCTATGCTCTCTTTATATCCAATTTTATTCTGTTCTGAAACATGCATTGTTCTAGTTTCTACATATGAAAATCTGATTTCAAACATGCATTTTATTCTATTCTGAAATTACCATGACATTATCTGAATTGGTGTCGTCACACCATGACTTATAAGTCCTATTTCTGAGCCATAATGTATCATGCATGATTATTTCATTAGAACACAGTTCAGACCTACCAAACATGCAAGCAGTATAAGATATTTCATGTTACGAAGCATAAGTCAAAATTATGCAGAGATTCTTCAAACATATGGTCGTCATGTGTTTTTGGCAAATATGCAACTCTTTAATTAAACATGTGTTCAATATTTAATCAACATGAACAACCCTCTCTTTTGAATTCAAAATTCATATTCAAGTCATAGCAATAATAGAGATATTTCATATCATGCTTTTTAAGATGCATTTCAAAACAATTCATATCATATGAAAGATGAAAAAAGTCATAACAAGAGAGGGATTCATTATAATTCATGCTATCAATTGAATATTCATCCTTAAACATCTTAATAAATATATATAGAATTTAAAATCAATTTGGGAGAAGGCTTAAAGACCAAAATAATGTCATCGAGACTTCTAAAACATGATTATCAGTCGTAAATCTAAAACCCTTTTCCAAAAATCATGATTTCTATGCCCATGAGATATTAGAAAAATCCCACTTACATCAATATAGGAATTCAATGGGTGTTTCTTGAAGCTTACAACTTGGGAATTCCGAATCTTCAATCAATTTCTGAAACACACAGTTGAATCTTTAGTTATTTGAATTTTGGGTAAAACCCCTAATGAGATGTTCTTTGTGGATTTTGAGAGAAGTATCAGTAAAGTGGTGTTTTGGGAGTATAATCCCATGTTTGGGAATATTAGAATAAGGGAAAAATTTCTAATTTCCCTTTAAGACACGTATTTTTAAAAGCTGAAATAACTGGGCATCAACACAATTGGTGATGCGGCGTGTCGATGCCATCGACCATCGACACAATACCTGATGCGTCGCACCTTAATCATGCCAAGCCTCAGTACTTTTGTCTGGCATTTCCTGCACAAAATTTGACCAACGCGATGGGCGGCGCCCCACGCCAAGATCACGTTGGTCCACAATTTTGGAACACCAAAAAATGTCTAAATGAGTTCCAATAATTCCAAAACTTATCTGGGGATACCTAATGACCTCCTGAATCATCAACTTGCTAGCATACCAACTATAAAGGGATGGGAAGGTCAAAAATAAAATCATCAAAGATTAGAAGCTCAAAATAATTCTAAGTCCTTTTTACACTTAGAATTTTTTTTAGTTTTCAACTCTATGGGCATACTACTAGAAGGTGACACATGTACGACTTTTTCGATGTGTTACAGGACACTAATACCATCAATATAATTTTGGATCGCGTTGAAAATATGTACCGAGATGTGGCTAGGTTTAATGTGGGTCTTGAGAAATTAGATACGGATGTGGCATCAATGAGTGGGAGATTAGAACGTGTAGAAAGCCAAAGGAGTCAACCTTCCACCCCTCAAAACATTTCCCCAACTAATACTCCCGACGTCTTTCACCAAATGCTATGTTCACTAATTGCCACAAATCAAACCAATCTTTACTTCCGAAGTTGAGAACAAGATAGACCAAGCCATCCTCTACTCCACCAAGTCCAACAAGAAGGGCTTGGAACCCAAATACCACCACTAAACCCGAACCCTCTCATCCAAACTCCACTTGGCCAAAGACCTCACTATCCAAATCCAATCTCTCCACTACAAGTTCAACTTACCCAAATAGACCCATCCATGTTGAGGGCTATGGTAGGGGAGTATAACATGATGGTTATGGGTTGTATGATGATGTTCACTCGAGGAAATAAAGAATGAGGGGTAGACATAGGGAGTTATACCGATAGGTGAGATATGTCCACCCAAACCAATATGTATGTCTCAATTCCATCAAAGTGAGACTTCCCATTTTCAAAGTGAGAGTGATACCAAAGCCTACCTTGCACGGGAGCCATCTTATGACAAGATCTTCCAACTTAATAATCTCACCGAAGAAAAGAAAAGTTGTTATGCTATAGCTCACTTCGAAGGGTATGCTAATACATGGTGGGAGTATGTTAAATGGTTTGGGAATGAGATGATTGGGGTACAACCTCCTCCTTAGTTTCGGTTGAAGAACCTTATACAGCAAAGGTAATTGCCGGAGACTTATAGGCATGATCTTCTTTACAAATTGTATAATTTGAGTCAAGGGAGAAAGAGTTTCATGTCTTACTACGATGAATTTCAACAATTGATATTGAAACTTGACCACCGAGGTGAGTAAGTAAATCATGAAATTGTGTGCTTCAAGGTTGGGTTAAACAAGGAGATCTACACTCGCATAACGCTTCAAAAATTTGACACCATAGATGGAGTCTTTCACGTGGCTTTAGAGGTTGAGAGGGAGCTCAAAGAGAACTCATTCATGTCTTCCCATTTCGAGGACACCAAGGCTTTCCAAAAACATCTTCCAAGGTATAAAGGTAAATTGAATTCTACTTCCAATCCCAAGGGGTTTCAATGCTTCAAGTGTCAAGGGTGGGGGTATAAGGCTAGTGAGTACCCAAACCGGAGGAATATAATCCTAAGGGAGGGTAGATTGTACTATCTTGAAGAATAGGTGGTCATTGAATCGGTTAAGAATGATGACAAACTGCAAGATGGAGAGCAAAAAGAAGCCAAAGTGCAAAATGAAGAGTATGGAGAAGATGTGTGGCCAGAAGAAGGAGACTGTGAAGTGCCTTTGTAAGAGAGGTGAGCCCGTGAATTTGTGGTCAAATTCCTCTCAAGATGGAGAGGATTATACAAGTACGATTATGATAATGACACTTTTGTGTATTTTTGAAGACTAGTCACTAAAGTTCCCTTATGTCATTTTGTCTATTATTGTAATGTAGTATAACTAGTACAGTGTAGGGTTTATTTCATTAGTTGTTTAAAGATATTGAAAGAACACTTCTCTTTGAGAGAGGGATTCCAAAATCGAAAGTAGGGCATTGCACATGTGTGGAATTATTTGTGTATTGGATTTTTCTTGATACATTGGTGCTTGAGTGCTGGAAACCTATCTTATGTCGTTGAAAGAGATAGGTGATTTTAGTGTGTAGTATTAAGGGTCCAAGAGTTAAATAGGGTCTTGGGTTCTTAATATTATACCTCCATTTGTCTATATTTCTATCTTTATCAAGTTGTAACTTTGTAGTTTGTATTGTAGTAGTAAAGCCGTGTGAATTTTTGTGTTTGTTCCGTCTATTGTTGTTAATATTGTTTGGTGGCTGGCTGTTTTCGGTGTTAAACACCTTGTAAACTTTTCCTTCTTGTTCTTGTTCTTCAATCCGAGAGTGGTCATCAAAGTGTTCCTTGGTTCTTTAAATTTGTGGGCTTTTTTGGTGTTGTTTTTGTGTCTTCCTTGGTCATTCTTGTATCATAGGTGGATTTATGCACCTACGTATAGTGATCCGACCTTGTTTAGCTTAGTTTTGAGGATATATCTTGTGATTAATGAGTTAATTCTTGTATAAATGAGGATCTAAGTGTCAATTTATGTATTTGTAGTGTTTAAGGTGTGTTCATAGTGAATTTGGAGTCAAAATATTAAGTTAAGAACCAGAGGACAAAACTAGTACTCTTAGCTTGAGCAATGTCTTTACTAGTTCATCAACTTGGATTGTATGTTGTTTTGGGATCTAAATTGTAGATATTGATATTATAAGATTCTTGGTGAGTTGATAAAGATGATAAATGGATGTTAAACAAACTGAAAATCAAGTGGAAACAACACCACAAAGCTCAGGATGAAAGGACAAATGCATAGTTGCATGTTTAGAAGTCATTGGCGTGCCACACTGACTAGGTTCTGCGTTAAGGGAATGGAATTCCCTTGGTTGAAACGTAAGATAGCACAAAAAAGTGTTCCTCTACAATTAGGCCATGCCACACTGCCTAGATAGCGCGATAAGGTCATGGCACGAAGGCAACTCAAAAAGGGACAATGTTGGACTAATATAAATAGGACACTTAATCATTATTGTATACATTTTGGACGACCTTAGGGATTGGAGATAGGCTTGAGAACACTTAAATTAGGGGTTTTCTTCCATTACTTTAGTTTACTTTTGGATTTGATCATGTATTCATCTGTTGTTATTACGTATATGTCCTTGAGTGGCTAAACACCCTTTTTAGAGGTTAGCGATCCTTAGAATACACAATATAATTCCATTATGTACCCAAAAGGATGAATGATAGGATAGAACGTGGGATAGATAGAATAGAATCATAATCTCAATTGAACAAAGTTATGATTTGCTTAAAGTTATGATTTTCTCTTGGGATAAAAATATACTTAAGTGTACTATTTGGTTCAATTGCGGGATGGAATATGGGGGTATTTAACTTAGTTCTTCCATCCTACTTAATGATATAGTTGTGGGGCTGTGTTAGAAAATTAATTATAGGTTCAGAAGACCATAGTCTTAGTATCGACCCCGTGAACCAACAACCAAGATAAGTAACCTAACTAATGAAGTTCTATAATATAGTATGATATTTCGTAGTGTCTTAAACCAGAATTTTTCCCAATTGATTGTCCAAAAACTTTTATTTACCACATAGTTTTAGTTTACTTAGTTATAAATATCAAAATCTTGTGGTTATGTGTGCACTGATTTAATTTTAATAGTTGAATTTGAATTGGATAGTTGATTAACACTAGTGCCCGTGGGATCAATACTTGGCTTTCTTTAAGGCTACTATGTTACTTGAGTGTTCGTGGATGAAGCATCTGTATGCATATGGAGTGGATGAAGTATCTTTAAACTGGATGCATAATCTACAATTAACTTAATTTCCTACTTAGCAAATTGACTTACTATTAGTATAGGATCCAAATAAAATGAAACTCAGATATTATATGATATGTTTATAAGAGAGGATTTAGGTAATATGATATACATATTTATGATATGGTAAGTACATGTGTATGCATGAGGATTTAGCATAATCTCCAATTAACTAACTTTCCCTCTATTTTCAAATCGCTCCAATTGTCAAAATCCACTCCTCACTAGATAACTTCCAACCAACACTCCAAATTCCAAAATCCATCAAATTTTAGTAACAAAATACAAATATTAATTTACTTTCCAAAAGAAACAAACATATTTCTTGATTTAATTTTCTATATAACCCCCTTCCTATATGTTGTTTTCCTCATCATTAAAAAGAATTCCCTTGTCTTAAAAAGACATAAAATCCCATTCTTCACACAAAAATCTTATTTTTATTTCCAAAAAAATATCTTGATTTTCATCATTTTTTAGTTGCTTTTCGTTACATGGATAACAAAAAGAATCAACATAAACCTATTAAGTCAGTTGATTCCTTCAAGGATTGTTTGGTTTGCCTTGCAAATGAACTGATGAAATTCCAAAAAATGATGTTTTTTTGGAAAAAAAAAGATTCCAAAAATGCGGAATCCTCTGATTCTGATCCTTGGATTGATAGTTCTACTTCTTCTGATGGGCCAATTGATGTTAAGCCCATTGAATCAAGTGAGCCCAAATATGATTTTAAGGTGAAGCCCATTACTAAGCCCATGTATGATTTTGAGGTTAAGCCCATTACTGAGTCCAAATATGATTTTGAGGTGAAGCCCATTTGCTCAAATGTGTTTTTGAGGTTAGGCCCATCCAATCAGTTGGACCCAAATGTGATTTTGAAGCTGAGCCCATTGAGTTAGTTGAGTCCAAGTATGATTTTGAAGTAAATACCATCAAGTCACTTGAGCCCAAGTGTGATTTTGCATGAGAAAATGAAGAAAATAAGCCTGTGTAGAGTGTTAAAAACTTACAAGTTATGGACTTTTAAAACTCTTATGATTAAGTAAACAATTTTTTATCCCTTTTAGCCTATACTTTTAGTCAATATACATAAATTATAGACTAGTTATATATGAATTATAATATGATATACATCTGCCAAATACTTTTAATTAATTGTTCTGGTCTGGGCTAGCTTCGTGCACTATGACTAAATGTAAGTATATTATGTATAACATCTCAATAAATCAAAAAATATCAAACTTTTTCTATTTGTATCTGTTATATGTGCATTTGTGTTTATATTTGTATGTATGTATGAGTTAATATTCTCATATTTTTTTCTTTTTGTTTGTTCTATCAGGGTGCTGGACTACTCAACTTAGGGAACACATGCTTTTTGATTGCGGTATTGCAATGTTCCATACACACGGTGCCACTGTTTGACCTCCTTTTGCATACTCATGTAGTGCCATATGATCGTAAGGACATTTGTTCTCAAAGATATCTATTATTTTGTTCCGTTTTGAGTTATTATCAGTATTCTGTTCAATTCTTATTCTTGTATAGTCATTGCAGGTTTCTGTTTAATCTGCGTTTTCAAAGAGATTATTGGCCTTCCATTGTTTTATGATACTTATTAGGTTCGTTCTGTCTCACCATGGAGACTTTTTGAGAATTTTGTGGTTTTTTGGGTATACACAATTTGTATTTTACCAACATTACTTCAACACAAATTCAAGAATAAATCAAGAATACTTATGAAGTTGTCCAACACCTTCAACACAAGGTCAAAATGATCTTTCAAAGAAGTATGTTTTCAGTTTCTTAAAGAAAAATAGATGAAACAGAAAAAACCCAAGTCCTCAGAATTCACGGAGTGTCTTTATGGAAATAATTTCTCTCAAGTATCCGAGGTTGCAGAATTTTCCTCCCAGGATAAAATGGCTGCACAGCCAGAATGCAGTGGTTCCTCAAACTTTCTTGTTTTTTCGAACTGACCCAATGGGAGATGATCACACAGAGTATTTAGAAGCAAGAAAATATTTTTCTTATGCAGAAATTTTTCATACTAAACCTGTGGAAAAATGCAGGTTTATATAACCATAAAGTCCACCTTTCAAAAGGTGGCAATGGTTCATCCGAAACGGTGTATCCTTTGGAAGAGTCATGTCTGTTCATTAGAAACATTGTGTCTTTTTTGTGAACAGAGACACCTATCCGAACAATCACTCCTTTTAAAAAAAAAATGTATCTTTTCTTCAAAAGGCTGTGTCAATCCATTTTCTATTCACTCCAATTAAACCCAATAATCCCCCACATGAATGGGAAATGACTATTATTTGTAAAACTATACGGACAAGTATGTGATCATCAAGCAAATACAGATTGCATCTGGATAATTGGTTTTCCCTTTGAACTTTCCGTAGTGAACATACATCGGATGCACTCGGTCAATCAGTAGATTTGATGTCTTTGAACCATCGATCTTTAATGTACACCTAGATAACACTTGTCACACAATCAACGTTTTACCATTTATGGTTCTCATGATTTCGTTCGTTTCAGCCATGAATGCGTCCCGATATCATGAGAGCTTAGAGAATAGTCCTTTACTAACATTCTCCTTGAATAGGCTTCAACTTCGCCTTCACATAGGCAATTTCTAAACGTTCAATCCTATAGATTAAACTATCTAGTCAAATCTGTCAAATTTAGATGATAATTAAAGGACTTCACACCATAAGTCTTATCCTTGTTTACTAAACATTGTCTATATCATGAGAATGAGTTGGGTGTATTGACAATGTTGAACCTGTCAGACACAACTTTGTTTGATCTCCTTGAACCTAGATCTTGGGATCTCCAGTCTTCTAGGTATAGTTACCGCCATGCCGACTTGTCCTAGGCCGTAAACCCATTCCCTTGGATGTCCTCTCAACTACTTCTCTAGACAAGCCTTCTGTAAGTGGATATGACATATTATCCTTTGACTTTACATAGTCAAAAGTGACAATTCCACTAGAGAGAAGTTCTCAAATGGTATTATGTCTTTGTATTATGTGATGAGGTTTACTGTTGTACATCATACACCCTTCCCTAATTATTGTCGTTTGGCTATTGCAGTGTATACATAATGGTGCCACTGGTTTGGGTCAATAAGGAATATCTTCCAAGAAATTTTGGAGCCATTCTGTTTCTTCACTGGTTTTATCTAACGCGATAAATCCTGATTCCATCATAGAGCGAGCAATAAATGTGTCACTACCCGAACCAGGGCCAGTCCATGACGAGTATTACGAACCATGGAGGACCAAAACACCCCTATCTTTCTGGTAATCATGCACCTAATTCATATGATAAAAGTAATGCGGAAGAAACACAATAATTCGGAAACATGGTCATAAATATGAAAAGAACCAAAAACGGGGAAATAATGTTCCCCCAACATCAATCAACCGCTAAACAACTGTCTGCAAAAATCTCTAACAAATGACTGAGTCAAGTAACTGTATATAAACAGGGAGAAGGCCCCTAGTAGACCCCAAAACTAAATATAAGATAAAAGGACTTCAGGACATAATACCTTCGAAACATAGATGGCTCACCACTTGTCTCTGTAACTCTGTCTGAATGATCTACTGATTCTGTTGACCCCTAGACTGAGCCTCTGAACCTGAGAGGTTGGAGAGGGGAGGGGGTCAGCAAAAAAGTACTGGCACGCAGAGATATCAAAACAAAACATAATATTTTTACAAAATATAGTTGAGAGCCATTATAAAGCAATTTCATATGAAATCATTTGAAAACACATGGGCATAATGCAATAGTTTCTCAACAACAATGAAATACAACTGAGCTAGGTGGAATACCCTACATAATTTACACCAACTGTCAAACTTCGATTGCCGCCGATATTACAGTATAAGTGAGGAAGAGACACACAAGACCACGAAGCATGGTGTCTCGACCCAATGGTAGTGCCCAAGATCACTTAGCCAGAGCTCCTACCTATAGTCCCAATTTGGGAATGACATAAAGTCAAGTACACAAGATCACTTATCCTGGTACAAAATTCCCGTGTCAACAAACACAGTTTTCAGCGAAGAGACCTTACACTCAAACTCCTTCTTCGGGCATCCACCTATCTCATGTAACATCAATGCATTCAAACTTTATTTAATTCAATCACGTATCATATTCTGTAGGGTATCGTCATACCCAACTTTCAAGTCATCAATATCACATCCACATAAGCATAATCATGTAAAAACCAAGGTGCTTCATCCTTTACAAGTGGTGAACAATAATTATTTCAAATTCATGCTCTCTTTTGTTGGTCAAAATATGATATGGGGTATCAAGACATTATCATTGGAATTGGAAAGCAATTTATCATTCATATTTATCAAACATCCATGGAAAATCTCAAATCACATATGCATGGTTTTCAACCATTGAAGTATATAGGCAAACAATTTCCATGACATAAAGAAAAATGACTTAGAAATCATATTGAAAGCAAGTTATTAGCATTTGATTGAAAACCCCCATTTAAAAGCATGCATGTTCATAAAAACTACACCCATGAGATTGTAGGATAACCCCACGTACCTCTATTTCGGAAGGTACTAGATGTTTCTTGAAGCCCGCGGATTGGTGATTCCGAATATGTAATTATCTTCGAAAACCTACGGTCGAATCTTGAACTATTTGGGTTTTTATTTTGAAACCCTAAGGAGAGTTCTTGAGCAATTTTGGGGAAAGTAGGTGTATTATGGTGTTTGAGGGATTAAATCCCATGTTGGTGGTATATATAGGGGTGGAGGATGACCAAAATACCACTAAGGAACAATTAATGTCAAATCTGTCCCTCAGTTGACAGTTTGATAGGATGGAGTAAATCGATTATAACTTTTTACTCATTTACTCAAATTGGATGAAACCATCTGCATTTGACATAGGACTCAAAGATCTTTCATTTTATATATTATAGCTAACACATTTCATTATATACAGGGGTTTATGATCGTTTTAATTTGACCATGAAATGGTGGAAACTGAGCAATAGGCTATGCGTTTTTCTACTGTTTTGAAATCCAAACGCAGCCTTATGCATTCTGAAAAATTCCCAAACTTATCCAAGATGTACTATGAGCTTGCCCGATCATAAAGCAACTTGAAAATCCAAAAACGGATGTCGGCTTAGAAAAATATTCTAGTTATTAGCCCCTCAAACCTAACACTAAAGCTGAAATCGACTCGAGAATTTTACGGGGCATTACTATAGGAGTGATTACCACACGTATGTTATTAAAGAATAATTCAGTTTGGGTCTATATACGTAGGAACGACGGTCTAAACTCTAGCCCGAACATACGGGGTGTTACAAAATGTTTGTTTGGATAATTTGCAAGCGATTGCTCCTTCACCTATTGTAAATACGTATCCACTCGTAGATCTTACTTCATTTCAACCGGTGATCCAGTTAGCATCTCTATATCCTTCAAGTACCACAGGATATTTATTATAATGCAAATCATAGCCTTGGGTGTATTTAAGTTACCCAAAATACTTTTCATTGCCATCCAATGAGTTTTGTTGGGATTACTGGTGTACTGGCTCAACTTTCTAATAGCACATGGTATGTCTGGTCGTGTATAATTCATTATATACATTAAACATCCCAATACTCTTATGTACTCCAATTGTGAGACATTTTAGCCTTCATTCTTTTGAAGGGAGAAGCTCACATCCAATAGAATCTTGGCAATACCACATTCCAAATACTTGAATTTGTCAAGCACTTTTTCGATATAATGAGACTGTGACAATACAAACCCTTGTGGATTTCTAAGAATTCTTATTCCTAAGATCATAGCTGCAACTCCAAGATCTTTCATATCAAACTTTTGCTCGATCATTCATTTTAGGGCATTTATGTCAAAAATATCTCTACTGATGATCAACATATCATCTACATATAAACAAACAATGACTTGGTGATTTGGAGTATCTTTAATGCAGAAACAATTATCATATTAATTTATCTTGAACCCGTTTGCCAATATGGTTTGGTCAAACTTCACATGTCATTGTTTAGGTTCTTGTTTTAGTCCACACAGTGACTTTACAAGTTTACAAACCTTATTTTCTTTTACTGGAACCACAAAACTCTCGGGTTATTCCATATAGATTTCTTCCTCAAATTCTCCATTCAAGAATGTTGTTTTTACATTCATTTTATGGATTTCAAGACCATATACCGCCGCCAAGGCAATTAACATTTGATACGACATTATCCTTGTTACTGGCGAGTATGTATCAAAGTAATAAAGGCCTTCTATCTATTTGAAGCCTTTTACTACAAGTCTTGTCTTGTATTTGTCAATAGTACCATCCACTTTCATTTTTCTTTTGAAAATCCATTAAGAACCTAAAGGTTTATTTCTCGGAGGAAGATCAACCAACTCCAATTTATGGTTTCTTAAGATTGAATCAATCTCACTATTGACTGCTTCTTTCCAAAAGGATGAGTCTGACGACAACATTGCTTATTTACAATTTTGAGGCTCATTTTCTAAGAGAAATATTACAAAATCTAATCCAAAGGAAGTTTACGTTCTTTGACATGTTGTCACGACCCGAACCGAGGACCTGGCCGTGAAGATCATCCCAAACCATGAAGGCTCGGATACCCTTCTAACTCGTAATCATATACACCATTCATACAAATAAGGAAGTGAGGAAAATATAGCGAAACAGAATCATGGTCATAAGTCTGATATAAAGTTAGCAATGGAAATGAAATCCAACACTATTTAACAACATCTGCAAAACCGTCTGCGAAATCTCTAACACATGGTCACTAACAAATCTTAAAACTGGGACAAGGCCCCAGTGGACCAAAACATATCTGATAATAATAATCGTCTGAAAATAACCAGGCCTTCCGAATTATAGAAGGCTCACCACCGGACACAACAACTCTGACAGATGGATTCTACTGCTTATTTGGACCCCTAAACTGTGCCTCAGAACCTGAGAGGTTGGAGGGGGGGTTAATATAGATGTACTGGTACGCAGAGTAATCCAAAACAAAATAAACAAAATAGAGATTCTTATATAACATAAATGAGAGCTGCTATAAAACCCATTATTGAAAAATAGTTCAAAAATACATGGGCATAGTATAAGGATTTTTCAGCAACAATGCAACACATTCAAGCTAGGTGGTACACCCTACAGTTTCACCAACTGCCCAATCCTGGTTGCCGCCAAGATTGTAGTATGGGTAAGGAGAGGAGAGCACCCAAGATCACACATCAGGGTGTCTCCATCTCAATCAAGTTCATGTGTCGGGGTGGGTCTCAAGATCACACAACAGGGCTCCTAACAATCTTTCCTGAATAAGGGATGACACATATCAAGGTACACAAGATCACACAGCAGGGTTTCTCCATCTCAATCAAGTTCATGTGTTGGGGTTGGGCTCAAGATCACAGAACAGGGCTCCTAATTATCTTTCCCAGATAAGGGATGACACATTTCAAGGTACACAAGATCACACAACATGGTACCAATTTCCCATTTCAGCAACCTACGGTTTACAGCGTAGAGTCATTTGACTCGTACATTCTTCGGGTAACCACCTAACTCTCATAAGTAATGCAATAAGCTCAATTTAATCAATCATATATCATACTCTGTAGGGTATCGTCATACCCGACTTGCAAGTCATCAATATCACATCAATTCTTCAACTTCTTATGCAATTTACATCATGCACATGTATAAGACTTTCACACACATCAACCACATGCACCATGGTTCTCAACATGTAATATTTCAAGAAGTTTTATCATTTATGAGTAATATCATATAAATTGCAAAACTCATACTTTCAATGTTTAACACAAGTATAGTATGGGGTATAAAACATTAGCATGGGGGATTTAAAGAATTCACAATTCGTACACATGGAATCTTTTCGAAATTCAAATCACATGCCCACGATTCAACAATTGAAATATATTCAAGCAAGCAACCCCATAATATTTCAATATCTCTTGCAAAACCATATCACAAAACATGTTATTGGTATTAAAACAAAGACCCCACTTGTAAGAACATATATATACTTGTATAAATTTAAAATCTTGCATAAATTCTTTTAAAAAACATGCCCATAAAATTTAGGACAACCCCACATACCTCTATTTCGGAGAATAATGAATGATTTTTGAAGCTGACGGATTGGGATTCCAATTCTCTAATTATCTTCAAAAACTCACGGTTGAATCTTGAATTATTTGGGATTATTGTTTGAAACCCTAGAGAGCGCTCTTTATAAATTTTTGTGAAAGTGTATGTATTTAGGTGTATTTGGGATTAAATTCCATGTTTGGATGGGTTTGGGGCCATGGGAAATGTTTAGTTTGACCTTGGAATTTAAAATCCGGGACTGGAAAGCCGTAAAAGGCTTCAACGCGATGCCCTGAAAATCGCGGTGAGCTACTTCAATTGACAATTTTCAATTTAAGGCTCATCACGACGTGGTGGCCAGTCAATCGGGAACGCAGACACTAAAAGTGTTCTAACTTCTTCACCGAGTGTCCGTTTTAGGCGAAATTGGTATCCATGGAAAGCTAATTCGACGATATTTCATTTGATATATAGTAGGACACCCAGTTCATTATATACAAGGATATATGGTTGGTTGAAGTTTACTATTGTTTTGACGCTCAGTAAAACTCGAACGATAGGAAAGCTTTCAACTTGACCTTGAGTTAGGGGACCTTTATGATCTCAATTCATGCTCAAATATGTTACTACACTATATGATTTACTAACATGGAAAATTTGCATAGGGTTTATGGCTTTTGGATCATCTACGCAAAGAAATGACGGTTTTTATTCTAGCCCAAAACACGGGGCTTTACAATATCTCCCCGTTGTGATCGTTCGTCCCCGAATGATGGGTAGGAACGTTGAAGCTTAAAGGTATGGAATAATGCGGACCTAATGTGTCTTCTAAGAAAGGATATAACTTATCTGAAATATTTAAACTTCTATCATAAAACTGAATTCTGAGCTGACTTGACTTCACTTACTTCAAGGGGCTGATTCATGCTGAGAGTTAAGATTCCCTTGAAGTGTTGATGATCAAATCATACATATTGAATTAGGAATTGATAAATTATGCAAATACACATCATGAGACACACATGTCTTAGATCGCACCAGGGTACTGTACTGCCTGAGCTAAAATACTTAGAAGTATTTGAAATTGTGCTTTTTACTCTTATGAACCGAGTCATGACTAAGTAGCTGAATCTTATACATGATGCTTTGTCTGAACTGAATTCGCAACTTACATGGATGGAATAGATTATCTCTTGGGATGGTCATACGCTTGAGACTTCGGATATTAGGACTAGTGAAAAGGTTGAAAACCACAGTAACTTGTCTATCAGACAGTTAAAATGAATTACTAGCTATACAGACTGAATTATATTGGACCCTCATACTTAACCGGAGTATCTCATTCAACACTCTTTTTAAAGAAGTCATAGTAGCGTTAGGGAGAAAAGAATCTTGGACACTAGTTACACAAGACATCCAACTAAGGAATCACAACAATGACACTACTATATAGCATGGAATATAGATATATAACTTATAAACTAGGATAAAACTACCAGGCCTTTGGCAATGCAACTTCTTGCTTTCAAGCTGAGCGCACTTCTCGAATACTCCCTTAACTATATTATTCCCCTCAAGTACCGTGATCTTTTGATTCAACTTATAATTCTCATATAGGCATTGCTAAACCTTTCTACTAATGTCTAAAGTATCTTAAATCCTTTCACCATTATCAAGCATAATTCAATATCACAAAATACAGCATGACAGACCACGATACTAGTCTAAACCATATGATTCAACCTTCTATATCTTTTTAAAGATCACACTCTAAGAATAACGTGCTTTACCACCACAATGACCAACTCTGAACTCTCACTATGGGTTCAATAGCGCATATAGCGTTCCTCCACTTACATCCCAACATATAATTCAAGCCTATCTTAATAACCACATATGAACTCTAAGGCAAAGACCCATAAGTATATACTTCAAGTATTCTCTAATCCACTATCAATATAACTCCAACGTGATACCCCAAGAACATACACACACAAATCTCCACTAACCATCACATATATCAAAAACTTGGCCCCAGATCATACTTCACACTTATGGCCTTATCTAAAACAAACATACTATGATCTTCCATTAACAAGAAGCATTTAGTCATCACCACTATCATCACATAAGGAGGAGTCACTAAAAGGTTAGAACATAAGACCTTGAAGCATGGGAGGATATTATACGAGACTTGACAATTAACTGAGGGAGAAGGAATAGTAAATCAACATCAGGGATTCATCAAAGTTATCTGAAATAGGGCATACATGACCATAAGCTGAATCTCGTAAATCACAAAGAGTATTGCATGATTTTTTTTGGGAACTGAGAACACTATAAAGCATGAGTATATGATTCATGAGCTTCATGACCTCAATTTGAAGTTCATAACATATGGAATGTGATTCTGACTACTGAATGAACTGGAACTCCTAATTTGATAACTTGAAGAGCACATGGTTCTCTCTTATATACATGAACAGGAATAATGATCATGGAACTGGAACGTAAGGCATGATTAAGTATTAGGATAACTGAAAAATACTGAGGTAAGAATGGGTTGAGCCTCACCCTCACTTCCTGATGTTCTATATCATACTTACATCGCTACTAGAATCTGAGAGCCTGTCTTCGTCACTTGTTTTATGATCTCCCCCTTAGCTTTAAGCCATTATCTTAAGTTTGAGAGATCCCTTACTATACTCTAAACTGAACTACACTTACTGCACTCTGGGATCTGGAATACGACAATACCTACAATTAATAGAACTTAACCTGAATGGCTACACCTGGAAGGGGAAAACCCACTGCTAACCCTACCTTCTGAGACACACTTTATCTTTCTATTGCCCCCAATAGTCGATCACATAATACTTGAACAATACTAACTTTGAATCCTTGTGAGTATTCCCATAGTCGGAGTGCACACCCTATAGCACTTCAACTCTTATTTCTTTCGGTTCAACATTAAAAATTCTAACTTAGATCATAACACTTAACAAGGATATCACCAAGCCTTTGATGAATCATACTACTAGTTTTTCTCCACCTAGAAACTCAATGGTACTACTATGTCTACTAGCCACATGCAATATGTAATAGTATTAGAAAATGTCGCAACTCCATATCACCTTGGGCATACTTCTACCTCATACATAAAACATTATACTTTGTTACGAATTAAATAAACTTAATCTGTTACGTAAATGTTCAAGCCTATTAGATTACTTCCATAAAACCGGTATCATTACCCAAGCAATCATCACAACTACCTTAATGGCCATCAATTGTTCAAACTTAATGTCTAGTGTTAAGCATGATTTATAGACCAACCTAACACACAATTCTAACAAAACATTCATCATTAATCTTAAGCCACTATTCTTACATCCACATCCCACATTAAATTCAAGCCAATAGTCTAGCATCAATCATCTACCACAAATGAGGAAGGCAACATAATATACTAGTCCATCACATTGGGACACTATATCTAAACACCTCAAAAATCTACTACATACCTTCTCACAAAGATTACTAGTTTACAACTATCGACGGAAAGAAGGTCAAGGAGGGTAAAGTCACGTAATAGATATGGTCAACCTTAATCTTATATTATAACCCCAAATAATCTTATCTACTTATACGGCTTTCTCACATCAAACATACTTGTCCAAGCGTACGTCTAGACTACCTTCAAATTCTAGAAACAACCATGTGTCTATAATCATAACTTACTGGCTAATCTAGTCATTTTCATATTTCAAACAACCAACAATTTACCTTAACTAATAACTCATTCTCTACCTTCTACAAAACTAACACACATAGACGTATAACTCCATTAGAAACTCAATCTTATGTAAAAGGAATTGGTTATCCATATATTCAACCAATAAAAGGACAACAAGTTGAACAACAATCTGCTAGTGAATCAAAATAGGCCTCACACGGCTTCACTAGACTTTGATTTTCGTGTTTTGAACAAGAAAATGAAATGTATAACAAAGCAACTATGCTAATGAATCGAAAGATCCCCACAGACTACCCAACAATCCACACATGTTACTAGCTACCACATTAGTCTATCACTATAAAAAGGGTAAATCAACCTCAAGCATCAGTTATTCAACTAAAATATTTATCTACACAAAAGTCGTCCTCACTCTGATTTCTAACCTTGTGCTTCGTATCACCAACTTCTTGGTCTAATCTCACTACTAATAGGTCATGACACCGACACTTTAACTGATACTACTACTTGGGTGGAAATACAGTTCCAACATTCTGCTATACCTCATTCCCTCTTAAGCATGACATTTGCAACATAAAAATTTTGAAAGGGACTGAATACACTTAATACTACAGGCTTAAAAGCACGATTTCATAAGAATCAAAGTTCACATGAACATTAATACACTCTAAAGCACTAACATACTCTTCTCCAGTCCTTGCACAATATCACAATCTTGTATGGATCATTCAAAGGGGATATACCATTTAGATTCAAGACTTTTGCACCTGAATCACTTCAACAAGGAGACATATCTAAACACATCAAAGTAAGGAAAGAATTGGGATGACTTTACTTTCGTAGAGGGACACCATAACACGAATTAGAGTATGGAAGAGGAACATTCTGTCTCCATTGCATGAACTAGAAAATCAAGAAAGGGAAACATTCCTAAACTCCTAGTATCCTCCTACTTATAAGTATGGCGCACTACACACCTATAAATAAGACTTTACCCGACGCTATTTTGCAGACACCCTGGGACCATGAACCGTTCTCTGATACCAAGTTTGTCATGACCTAAACCGAGGCTCTGGCCGTGACGAGCATCCCGAACCAAGAAGGCCCGGACACCCTTCTAACTCATAATCAAATACACCATTCATACAAATAAGGAAGTGCGGAAAATATAGCGAAATAGAATCATGGTCATAAGTTTGATATAAAGTTAGCAATGGAAATGAAATCCAACACTATCTAACAATATCTGCAAAACCATCTGTGAAATCTCTAACACATAATCACTAACAAATCTGAAAACTGGGACAAGGCCCCCAGTAGACCAAAACATATCTAATAATAATTATCGTCTAAAAATAACCAAGCCTTCCAAATTATAGAAGGCTCACCAACGGACACAATAACTCTGATTGATGAAATCTACTGCTTATTTGGACCCCTAGACTGTGCCTCAAAACCTGAGAGGTTGGAGGAGGAGGGGGGGCCAATACAGATGTACTGGTACGCAGAGTAATCCAAAACAAAATAAACAAAATAAAGATTCTTATATAACATAAATGAGAGCTGCTATAAAACCCATTATTGGAAAATAGTTCGAAAATATATAGGCATAGTATAAGGATTTTTTAGCAACAATGCAAAACATTCAAGCTAGGTGGTACACCCTACAGTTTCACCAACTGCCCAATCCCGATTGCCGCTAAGATTGTAGTATGGGTAAGGAGAAGAGAGCACATAAGATCACATAATATCACATAGTAGGGTGTCTCCATCTCAATAAAGATCATGTGTCGGGGTTGGGCTCAAGGTCACATAGTAGGGCTCCTAACCATCTGTCCCGAATAAGGGATGACACATTTCAAGGTACACAAGATCACACAACATGGTACTAATTTCCCGTGTCTTCAACCCACAGTTCGTACCTTATTCGGCTAACCACTAAACTTGCATAAGTCATGCAATAAGCTCAATTCAATCAATCATATATCATACTCTGCAGGGTATCGTCATACCCGACTTGCAAGTCATCAATATCATATCAATTCTTTAACTTCTTATGCCATTTACATCATGCACATGTATAAGACTTTCACACACATCAACCACATGCACCATGGTTCTCAACATGTAATATTTCAAGAAGTTTTATCATTGATGAGTAATATCATATAAATTGCAAAACTCAAATTTTCAATGTTTAACACAAGTATAGTATGGGGTATAAAACATTAGCATGGGGGATTTAAAGAATTCACAATTCGTACACATGACATCTTTTCAAAATTCAAATCACATGACCATGATTCAACAATTGAAATATATTCAAGCAAGCAACCGTATGATATATCAATATCTCTTTCAAAACCATATCACAAAACAAGTTATTGGTATTAAAACAAAGACCTCACTTGTAAGAACATATATATACTTGTATAAATTTAAAATCTTGCATAAATTCTTTTAAAAAATATGCCCATAAAATTTAGGACAACCCCACATACCTCTATTTCGGAGAATAATGAATGATTTTTGAAGCTTACGGATGGGGATTCAAATTCTCTAATTATCTTCAAAAACTCACGGTTGAATCTTGAATTATTTGGGATTCTTGTTTGAAACCCTAGAGAGCATTGTTTATGAATTTTGGTGAAAGTGTATGTATTTAGGTGTATTTGGGATTAAATCCCGTGTTTGGATGGCTTTGGGGCCATGGGAAATGTCTAGTTCGATCTTGGAATTTAAAATCCGGGACTGGAACGTCGTAAAAGACTTCACCGCGACGCGCTAGAAATTGCGGTGAGCTATTGGAGTTGACAATTTTCAATTTAAGGCTCATCGTGACGCGGTGGCTAGTCAATCGGGAATGCTGACACTAAAAGTTCTCTAACTTCTTCACTGAGTGTCCGTTTTAGGAGAATTTGGTATCCATGGAAAGCTAATTCGAAGATATTTCATTTGATATATAGTAGGCCACCCAGTTTGTTATATACAAGGATATATAGTCGATTGAAGTTGAGTCAAGTTTTGACACTCACTAAAACTCGAACGATAGGAAAGCTTTCAATTTGACCTTAAGTTAGGGGACCTTTTTTATCTTTGTTCATGCTCAAATAGGTTACCACACTATATGCTTGATTAACATGGAAAATTTGCATAGGGTTTATGGCTTTTTGATCATCTACGCATAGAATTGATGGTTTTCATTCTAGACCGAAACACGGGGCGTTACACGTGTGCTAGTTCATGTAAAAGTTCATGACCTCCAAGTGTTTGATGAAATGTCTCAGTGAATGAATTATGAACAATTGAATATTGCTATGCTTTCAAGATTGGCTATGTTTGTCAATTATACTATCGAGTCCTGGGGATATTTATTACCTAAAATTTAGTTGTTTACTTAGTTGCGGTAGTTATAGAATAGTCCGAGTAAAGGTCAAGAACAATAGTACTTAGTCAACTAACAGATCTCAGTGAACTAAGTCCAGTTTTTTCAGTCAACACGATCAGTGTCTGTTCAGTTAAGCCTAGTACAGTCTAGTGATCAGTTCACTGTCGTTTAGTTGGGAGTAGGATTCAACACCGAGCGGATGGGGGGCATTCCTTCAAGCGGAGGGTTTGACCCTTAGTATCACTCCCTGCATTACAAAACTATGTAGCCTGCATAGTGTAAGTCATCCTCTTTCTAGACTAGGGTTGACATAATCATATATACATTTATGAGTCTTCCTGCCAGATTAGGGTTGAGACAGTATTGTTAGTATCCCATGGAAAAGTGCTAATACCCTTCCAACTAGGGTCACAGGGTGGACCCCAAATCAGTCTATATCAGGGTATGCCGGTTAAATGAACTCTCCCACAGTTTGAGTTTTAGTTTCAGTATTTAGTAAGGAACTCAGACAGTTCTACAAAACCATGGCTATCAGTTATCAGTTACTTAGCTATCAAAATTTAGTACTTATTTTCAGTATAATCTCAGATACCCAATGTATACTTATATGCGCAGTGTTGCATATTCAAAAAATTTAGTAGTTATAGTTTTGTGTGTACTCTCATCCAGTTACTTCATGATGTTCATTCAGACAGTTATCATCTCATGCATATGAACACATGTATATCAGCCTTACCTCACTTATCATATCACCAAAAAATAGTTCATTTAAAACATAGTTCAGACCACCAAAACATGCAATTAGTATAAGAGACTTCATGTTCTGAAACACAAGTCAAAACTATGCAAAACTCCTCAACAATATGGTGGTCATGTGCCTTTAGCAAAATCATGCACTCTTTCATTATATGAATATTTTCTACATTCATCAACATAAACAATCCTCTCTTTTTTGAAATCAAAATCATAATTCGAATACAACATCATTCAAGACATTTCATAACATGCTTTTCAAGATGCAATTTAGAACAATTCATATCATGTGAAAGATGAAGTAAATCATAACTAGAGAGGGGTTCATTATAATTCATGCTCTCAATTGAATGTTCATCCTTAAACACATTCATACATATATATAATTTTTTGATGAATTTGGGGGAAGGTCTAACGACCCAAACAATGTCATTAAAACTTCTAAAATATGATCATATTCATAATCCGAAACCCCTTTCTTAAAAGCATGATTTCTATTCCCATGAAATTTTTAGGAAATCCCCACGTACCTCGAAATAGGAAAACAATGGGTGTTTCTTGAAGCCTATGGTCTGGGGATTTCGAATCTACAATCGATTTTGAAAACCCACGGTTGAATCTTGAATTTCTTGAAGTTCTTGTTTGAAACTCTATATAGGATTCTTGATGATTTTGATGAAAATAGGGTTAAGTTGATAAAACATACCCTAAATCCTTTGTTTGGACATTTTTAAAGGCTAGGGAAAAGTCAAAATTTCCCTTAATGACTCGTAAATGAAAATGGAAATTTGAACTTAAAAACCCGATTTCAGGTGCCACCGCGACGCGCCACAATCGCGGTGGTCTACTAGAATTCGACGAAAGGGAAATTGGGTGCCTCCGCGATGCGCCACCATCGCGGAGCCCCACCAAAATTTGAAGATTGTCAATTTGACCCTCTCCGCGACGTTCTAGACATCAAAATGACGATGTTTACGATTGGAACTTTAAATTATTCATAACTTCTTCACCGAGTGTCCGTTTTGGACGAATCTTATATTGTTGGAAAGCTAATTCAATCATCTACGTAATGAAAGGTTGAAATCTAGGAAATTCAACATGAAAAATGATTTAGATAATTGTAGAAGCTAATGCTTAGACATTCCATGGATGGTAATTTAGCTAAGAAGACGTCGGGGTGTTACAAACAATTAACTTTATATTATGTTCAATTGTCATAGATTTCTCGAGTTCACGAGGATCTTGTTTTGACAGAGGAATCATATATTATGTTTAATGCAAAGAGATAAACTCTGTGATTTTCATATTTTGTTGCACTAAAAATGCATAATGTTGACACTATCCCCAAATATTCTTTTTCACTCCCAAATAATCATGCTTCCATGTCAGTGAATCCAATGTTATTGCAGTCAACATACCTTCATCCTCTCCAAGAACAACTGGTGCTATTAACTCTTCAAAAGAAAACAACGCATCTAAGGACATTGGTGTGATCGAAAGAATGACATCATCTAGACCTCAAAGTACACTAGGTAAACTCATCTTGAATGTTTATTTATTGGTGAGTCATGTCATTATTTTATTACTCCTTCCATTCAGTTTTACTTGCAAATTTATTTTAAGTACTGCATACTTATTTGTAGAGTATTACACCCACCAACTATTTTGTTTATAACATTGGCAGATCAGGTTTCTAGTGAAATTCAATGGCGGATGGATCCAGGGCAAGAGACGGAAATAATACAGGCATGTTCTATGATTAAGAAAAGACTTGCAGGTCCATGAGGTGAAGAACTCATGGCTGCATTACGTAGATTAGGCAGCCGCGGAAGTTATTTGAATGAGAAAAGGCAAAAAATGGAAGTTTCTATGAGTAGAAAGGATGATGGAAGTTCAGTTGAACGACGCGGTTCCCTCTTTGGCTCCGCCGATTTAAATTATGTGGTGGCTAGCAACATTAGGTCCTGATTGGCAGATCTAAAATTTTGAGTTTATAGATTCGAGATGGAAAGGATATCTTATTGGATTTTAGTTAAGTTATTTATGCATATTTCATTTTTTTGAACAGTTGGAAATGAGGATAAAATGTAAGTTATTTACTTGCAATACTGAGCTTTTAGATTTTGCATATCTGTTGTTTGATTTATTATATATGAATGTCTTACTCTAATGGCGTTTACGTATATGGGTATACCTATGTAGTTGTATACCCAGTGTACTTCCATAAGTAGGGTCTTGGGATGGTAGTGTGCGCACAACCCTACTCTTACCTTGACAAAGGTAGAAAGACTGTTTCCAATAGATTCCCGACTTAAGAAGGACATATCGAAAGTCAATAATGCAAAACAAATACAATAATGAAGCATTCATACCAAAAATAATGGAGAATAGAGTCGAAACGACAACAAATTATACCTACTATCTTCTACTTTAATGTTTGACCATATCTTTCTATCTAGTGTAATGTTCGTGGTAAGCACCAGAGTCGGCTATGTATTATCTAGCCTACCTCTACCTCTCTGATTCACATTGGGATATCTATGAATCTTCTCTTCATATGTTCGAACCATTTCAGCATCATCTCTCTTATCTTTCCCACCACGGTTGAAAAAGAAAGATACATAGATATCCCATTGAAGAAGTATGACATGTTATCTATGGTAGGGATGAGGAGAGGTAAACGTCGGCCAAAGAAGAACCGGGAAGAGGTGACTAGATAAGACATAGCTAATTTTGCAACTTACCAAGGACATGACACTAGATGGAAAGATATGGTCAAACATTAAGGTCTCATTTGTTGTCGTTACGACTCTATTCTCCATTATTTTCAGTAGAATATAGTTCCTACTTGACATTTGATATGTCCTACTTGAGCCAGGAATTTATTGCAAATAGTCTCTCTATCTTTGTCCAGGTAAGAGTAAGGTTGTGCACACACTACCATCTCGGAACCCTACTTATGGAAGTACATTAGGTATATAAATGCATTGGGATACCTGTATACGTAAATATCGTTAGAATAATGTAGTATCTAAGACACTGATGCATGATAAATTAAACAACAGATATGCAAAAACTAAAAACTCAGCATTGCAAGTAAATTACATATATTTTATCCTCTTGGCCAATGTTCAAAAAAATTAATTATGCATAAATAATTTAACTAAAATCCAATATGATATCCTTTCTATATCGAATCTATAAACTCAAAAATTTAGATCTGCCTATAAATACCTGATGTTGCTAGCCACCACAAGATTTAATCCTGCAAAGCCAAAGCTGGAACCGCGCCATTCAACTGAACTTCCATTTTTCTCCTTTTCTCATTTAGATAACTTCCGCTACTTCCTAATCTGCATAATGTAACCACGAGTTGTTCACCTCTTGTACCCAAAACACTTTTCTTAATCATATAACATGCCAGCATTATTTCTGACTCGTGCTTTGGATCCATCTGCCATAGATTTTTTCTAGAAACCTGACATGCCGATGTTATAAACAAAACAGTTGGTAGGTGTAATACTCTTCAAACAAATACATTGTACTTAAAATATATTTGCAAGTAAAAGTGAATGGAAGGAGTAGTAAGATAATGATATGACTCACCAATAAGTAGAAATTGAAGATGAGTTTACCTAGTGTACTTTGAGATCTGATGGTGATTTGGGAAACAAAGGTGTCATTCTTTCAATCACACCAACGTCCTGAGATGCGTTGTTTTCTTTTGAAGAGTTAATAGCGCTAGGCGGTCCTGGAGTAGAAGCTTGCACAGTATTATTCAATTCAGTATCCACAATCTTCATGAGTTCATGAAAATATGAAGAGTTGATAGCATCAGTTTGTCTTGGAGCAGACGAAGTGTTGGGACCGTGTGTAACTAGACCCGAACTCCGCACTAGTATGATATTTTCCACTTTGGGCCAAGCCCTCACGGATTTATTTTTGGGCACCTCCCAAAAGGCCTCGTACCAGTGGAGTTGGGTGATACTTTAAATATTGGACATGTTCCCTCTATTTTTCCGATGTGGGATTTCTTTTCTTCCCAACAATCCCCCCTCTCAAACAAAGACCACATCACTTTGGACCTCCCCGTACCACCACTACCAATTAGTGGGACACACCGCTTGACCATCACTTTTCAAGAAGACTTTCAATACAAGGCATGAACCATAGATCTCAAGTACAAGGTCACTTCACAAGATCTGCCAACAACTTGTACCTCCGTTATCACCCAATGGGAAACGACGCCTGACCACCACTTACAAGGAAGACTTTTGACACAAGGCACCATCTACAGATCTCCAGTCTTGTTGTTACCCCAGAAACTTCTCACAGAACGCATTCCACTACTACCAGATACCCACACTCGAAGAGTTGATAGCATCAGTTGGTCTTGGAGCGGACAAAGATGTGTCGACTGCAACAGTATTGGATTCACTGACATCGGAAGCATGATGATTTGGGAGTGGAAAAGAAAGTTTGGGGATAGTGTCCACATTATGCATTTATAGTGCAACAAAATCTGAAAACCATAGAGTGTCTCTCTTTGCATAAAACATAATATATGTTTCCTCTGCCAAAACAAGATCTTCGTGAACCCAAGAAATCTATGACAATCGAACATAACATAAAGTTAGTTGTCATTAACGAAGCTTGGCCAAATAGACTATCACTGACATATAATAAAGAACATAATTGCAGTATTCTACGTACCATCGATTCATCAAATTTGTACCATTCATTTGGTTCAGCATAAATGAAGCAGTAATAGTATCCCGAACTAGATGTACACCCGACGTGCGCTATAACTGCATAAAGAACGTACTTTATTTGTTCCTGTTAAGATGAGGAAGAATTGAAAAATAACTTCATTTTACTACTAACAAAAGATGAAACAAAGGGAAGAAAGTTCATAAAAAGTAAATGTACTAACAGATACATTATTGGTTTGGTTGTTATCGGTGTAAAGAAGCAAGTCCAATTCCAGAAGAAATGAAACGTGCTTGTCAACCTTCCGTACAAATGAACCATCATTCTGAAACCTCTTCAAATGGAAGATAGAAACGAAAGGGACATTGTATAGCATCAACTGCTTCTTGATTGAGACTTGCACCTTACATCTTTCACAAGTATACATGATGTCTGGATCATTAAATTTCTCAACTCTTGTGAATGAATCCAACGCTCAATGCAAGTTGTCAGCATCTTTGATCTCCAAGCTCATGTCTATAAGAGGCTCGTAAGTGTTGGAGTAGTCGCCGCAGTTGCAACAACGAAGATGCAATTCGATAAAGACATATTAACATTACAAGATACATATAAATAATTAAATAGTATTCTTGTATGCTTACTTTGCTGAAAAGCCGGCCGCCAAAAACTTGTGGGACAATGTCACGACATCGGCTTTCAAGAGTATTGAGAAAACATTGCAAGAATTCGTGAGCATATTCTTGCTGATACTTATGAAAACAAGAGGAAAAATCTGATATTTTCACGATGTTAAGGACCACAAACTACACAACCATTCATCAATCATCATCGATGAGAATGTTGTTTCGATGCTTGCAGTAGCAACATATAAAATTAAAATTAAACTTCAGAAGGAAATAAATAAATTACATGAGTAAGGATACAACTCAAATTCTCAACATGTCTCCACTGTGAGACAGAACGACCCTTATAAGCCTTATAAACCAATGAAAGGCTAATAAGCTCTTTGAAAACGCAAATTAAACAGAAACCTGCAGCGACTATGAAAAAACAAGAAATGAATAGAATATCAATAATAACTCAAAATGGAACAAAACAACAGATATCTTTGAGAACAAATGTCCTTACGATCACATGGCACTATATGAACGTTATGCAGAAGGAGGTTAAACAGTGGCACCGTGTACATGAAAAATTGCAATACCGTATTCAGAAAGCATGTGTTCCCTAAGTTGAGTAGTCCAGCACCGTGATAGAACAACAAAAATGACAAAAATTTGAGAATCTCAACTGATATATACGTACAAATATACATACATATACACATATGGTTGATACAAATATAACTGAAATGTTATACATAAATTACATATATTTATTCGAGGTGCATGAAGCTAGCCCAAACACCACTGTCAATTAAGATGCCAGAACAATTAACTAAAAGTAGTTGGTAGATGTATATCATATTATAATTCATGTATAACTAGTCTATAATTTATGTATATTAACTAAAAGTATAGGCGAAAAGGGATAAAGGGATAAATTGTTTACTTGATTATAAGTGTGTTAAAAGTACATTCCTTGTAAATTTTCAACACAGCTTATTTCTTCATTTTCTCTTGCAAAATCACACTTGAGCTCAAGTGACTTAATGGGCTTTGCATTAAAATCACATTTGGGCCCAACTAACTCAATGGGCTCAGCTTCAAAATCACATTTGGGGCCAACTGAGCTAATGGGATTACCTCAAAATCACATTGGGCCTCAAGCGACCTTATGGGCTTAACCTCAAAACCATATTTGGACTCAACAATGGGTTTAACCTCAAAATCATATTTGGGCTCAATTGATGCAATAGGCTTAGCATAAATTGGCCCATCATCAGCAAACCATTCTAAGTCCATTGTATCAGAATGATCATCAGAAGAACTAGAACTATCAATCCAAGGATAAGAATAAGAAGATTTTGCATTTTTGGAATCTTCTTTTAAAAAAAAAAGCATCATTTTTTGGAATTTGATCAGTTGTTTTTTGATCTGAACCAATCAATTCCTTGAAGGAATCAACTGACTTAACATATTTGTGTTAGTTTTTTCTTTTGTTGTCCATTGAAAGAAAAGAAACAAAAACATGCTGAAAATCAAGATTGGTTTTTGGAAGAAAATCAAGATTGGTTTTTCAATGCAATCAAGATTTTCTTTAGGAAAAAATAATCAAGATTTTTTGGTAAATAATGAGGTTTGTAAGGATTTTTAAGACAAGGGAATTCTTTGTAATGATAAGGAAAACAACATAAAAGAAAGGGTTTATATAGAAAATGAAATCAAGAAATAGTTTTTTTTGTTTTGGAAAGTAACTTAATATTTGTCTTTTATTACTAAAAATTTGAGGGCTTTTGGAATTTGGAGAGTTGGTTTGAAGTTATGCAGTGAGAAGTGGATTTTGAGGGAAGTATGCAAAAAAGGCTCTTTTGAAAACTATTTAGCCATTTAGACATACGTTTTTAAAATTTTGTCATATATCCTATTTAATCCACATCATCACAAACTTTTCCAACTCAACAAATTCACCCACAAGTATTATAATACTACACTTTAACCCAATATTTTCAAATTAATAAATTCATCCACAAGTTTCTAATAATACACTTCAACCCACTCCATCATCCACCATTATATAATACGAAAATATCTAGGTTTTCAAAAGTATTACAAAAATAATTCAAAAGCTAAAAATAGAAGGTTGTTCTTTCCCTCCAAAAAGCTCCGATTTTGGCATCTTTTCCGGCAGTATTTTTCAGCGATCATCTCTAAATCATTCGACAAACATCATAATCTTGTCCATTGCATTCATTGTTACCCTATTTTCTTGCTATCTTCTGAAACACACTTTCCACCATTGCTAAAATTCTTTATATCACTCACATTACTCAAAAACTCTTTAGAAAGTACATTACCATAGGTCAGGAGACTCCAAGTTTATTTTAATATTCCATAAACCCAACGATCGTTGATAAAAAACAATATTTAAAGTTTTAATTTGTTTGTACGGATATCTGCCCAGTCATCATTAGTCATCGCCCATGCATACATCCCGATTTAGACCCTCAGCATAATCTACCCACGACTAAAGCTTAATTCTAGGATGTCTATTACAGAATTTGTTCTGGATCCTGGTGATTTCATGGGATAATAGGTGGATACTCCCAAATGTTGAAACTGAAGATCTTTAATCAAGGTGACACTCCCTATTTCTTTCACCGCAACAGTTCATACAAAGAATTGGTTTCAAGAATAATGCAGAGTGGGGATCTATATTGCGCATCAAGAAACGAGGTGATTAGTTGTATTCGAGGGAAAAGGTGAATCCTACGATCATAAATAATGATGCAAGTGCGTTTATGTACATGATGGATGTTGATGCAGATGGCTTTAGGCCTATTTTAAGGATAAATGCAGTTGAGAGGTCCTTTGAAAGACCAATGAATTCATCACCATCCCCACCTCGGTGCTCGAAAGTCTATGATGATTTGAATGGTAACGTTCACGATGGAAATCATCTAATAAATATGGAAGATAATTCTATGCATATGGAAAATGTTTCATCGAACTCACAAGACGCGGAAGAAGACTGTGGAGCGGGATCCCAACCAGGACATTCCATCATTGATTGAACTAATTTCTGTTGTGATCAAACATTTTCCAACAAGAAAGAGATCAAAATACTACTAGATGGTGTAGCGATAAGACAACCTTTTGATTATCGTATGGAGAAGAGCCTTACCAAATTTTTAAAGGCGATACGTGTATCTCCTGGTTGTGGTTGGTTGTCGCAGGAAAGAAAGTACAAAACCTCAGATATATTTCACATATACAAGTATGTCGGGTTGCACATGTGCGGTGTTGAACACACCACCCATAAGCATAAGACAATCTCATCCAAATTGATTGCTTCACTATGCATAAATCATTTTCGAGATGATAAGGGTCCAAGCTTAAGAGAAATTCAAAGGATTATTTTTAAGGAGATGCATTGCCACAAAAGCTATTGGATGTGTTGGAAAGAAAGTGTAATTGAAAAGAATATAATTCGAGGACACCAAAGCATGTCTATGCTTGCTTGACGACTTTTTCTCACATAATGAAGTTATTGAATCCCAGGTCTTATTACTCTATCATGATAAAGCAGATGGATAGATCGTTCGTTTACTACTTTTAAGCATTCAGTGCTTGCATATGGGGATATGCCCAAATGACAATGGTAATTGCCGTCACTAGCACACATTTGTATGGCAAGTACGAGGGTGTTTTGCTGAGTGCCACTGCACAGGACACAAAAAATTATATCTTTTCAATTGTCTTTTATAATGATGCTTCTTGGACCTTCTTCTTTTAGAAGTTGAAGTCTATAGTAGAAGATGAACCAGGTCTATGTGTCATCTCCAATAGACACATTAGCATCGCCAATGCCTTCTCCCGTGTATACAGTCATGCACATCATGGACTTTGCATGAGGCACCTCACTGAAAATCTTCGTATAAATCAACACTGTAGAGAACATCTTTATCTATTATACGTAGCGGCAAAACATATTACTTTGATGAGTTTAGCAAGAATTTTGCAGAATCGAAAAATAATTGCACCAAAGCATCACATGTTCTTAAAAATGTGCTTGATTTAGAAAAATAAAGTAGAGCACACTTCCTGGGCAATAGGTACGATGTGATCACCACAAATATCGCTGAGTCGCTTAACTCGATTTTGATGGATGAACGAGAGTATCCCGTGTCATACATATTCAATTTAATTGCTAGAAATTTTGGTGAAAAGTGTAGGGAGAAGCATGCCTTTGTCGATGGTAAAAAGAATAATTTTGTCCCTTGTGCAGAAAATATCTTAAGGGATAATAAAAGAGTGAGCGATTCATTGTATGTGGCTAATCCAAATGGGGGTCTCGATCAGTACACGGTGTTCGGCAATGGTGTTACTTCCAAGGTCAATCTCTTGGAGAGGAGTTGTTCTTATCAAAAATTTGACATGGTGAAAATGCAGTGTGAACTTGCGATGGCATCATCACATATTTTGGGGATGGTGGAAGAAAATAATTAAATTTAAAAAAATTTAAACAGATAATCACATGTTTTGGGCTAGTGGAAAAAAATAATTAAATTGAATTTTTTTTAAATAGATAATCACATGTTTTGGAACCGGTGAAAGAAAATAATTAAATTAAAAATAATTTAAACAGATAATCACATATTTTTAGGCTGGTGAAAGAAAATAAGGAGTGTGTGGATGGGTAGTGGTTGAATATTCAATATCCTAAGAGTAATGTTTGTCAAAGCACAAGTATGTTCAGCTACACATGCATTCTTGAATCAGTTACACATGCATCAAATATGCATGTTCAGTTTGATATATATATATATATATATATTCAGCTTATCAGTCATGTCGTTCATGAGATCATGTTTCAGTCGTTTATGTTCAGTATGTGTTTCAGTTTATCAATTCTCCCCTGGGCTAATGTTCCCAAGGGGCAGATATAGTAAGACACCACAAAAAATTCTACGTTGAAAATCAACTCTTTTATCTTCTAAAATCTCTTCAAAAGCCCCAACACTTGGAATATTTTAGCTAAAAGTTCAACACTTAGTCTCATTTTGAGCCTTCAAACTTCAGGGATTTAATTCATGACCTTCCCGACCTCCATTTTTTAATTTTCTAGTTGCGTTGCGATGGGGCAAGGTAAGAGTCCATCCCAGGTGAGTTTCGGAATTTTTTGAATAGTGTAAGGGCACCATTGGGTGCCCAAAGTAGTAGAAAAAGATGATAAGCCCATGTATACCAGGCTAGAGCATCGTTCAAGGCAGGGCGTCGCCCTGGTTTCCCCACCGTTATAGCAAGGCGCCGCCCAAGGTAGTCACCCGGTCAAGGCAAGGCACTGCCCTGGGGACCGCCCTAGGAAAAATAATTACATTCTAGCTCCGGGTTTTAAAGGGCATTTTGGTCATTTTTTCACCCTATATAAGCTCTTAAACATGGGATTCAGCCCTTTTGAAGCCAAAATATTATTGTTTCTCTCAATTTCTTTCAATAACATACCTAGGGTTTTCAATTTGGGATCCAGATTCAAGAAGTTTCTCCATGAATTTTTGTAGAATCACGAACTATGGTATGCATTGTAATACCCCGTACTTTCGGGCTAGAATCAAGACCGTCGTCCTTACGCGTATAGACCCGAACTAGATGATTCCTTGTTAATATATGTGTGGTGATCAATCCTATAGTGTAAGAATACCTTTGAATTTGAATTGAATAAACAAATATCCCCTAACTCTAAGACGAGTTGAAAACATTTCTACCGAATAAGTTTTAGTGGATGTTTAAACTTGGATCAATTTCCATCGACCATAACTCCTAGTATATGATGAATTAGAGGGACTATTGTATATCAAATGAAAGTTCTTTGAATAAGATTTCTAACAATACCAATTTCTCCTAAATGCATTACCCGAGCAAAATATTATGGCCATTTTAGTGACTAAGATGGTAGCAGCATGCGATAAGCGTGCGACGTACGCCCTATGGTACACTCCAAATTTTCAGATTCTATTTCTTCATTTTTAAGGGAAAAATGGATATATTCCACCCCTTATCCATCTATAACATGGGATAAAACTCCCAAAACACCAAAATATGATTCTATTCACCCAAATTACCCAAGAACACTCTCTAGGGTTTCAAACTATAAACCAAGATAACTTAATATTCAACCGTGGGTTTTAGAAGATAATTAGAGATTTGGAATCCCCAATCCGTAAGCCTCAAGAATCAGTCATTATTTTCCAAAATAGAGGTACATGGGTTTTATCCTAAACACTACATGATTTTGTAAACACTAGAACCTGATTTAAAGGTTTTCAAGCATGAATTTTAGAAAGGGGTTTTGAAATACATGACTTTTTTATGTATTATGAATGTTTAATTGTATTGTTGATTTGGTCTTTAGGCCTTTCCTCTTAAATTAATTTACATGTATATGTATATGTGTGGAATTTGAGATTTATAAGCTATGAACTGCGACTCTTGTATTAAACTAAAGTTATGATTTTTGTTGAAAAAGAGTTGACATGCATAATTCATGATTTAAAATAGTTTCCCAAATGCCTTGGTGTTTGAACTTGATTTAGAATTGTTGAGATGGTAGTTCTTGATATAACTATGTTTGGCTTAAAGAAAAAGAATTGCATGAGATTGAAATTTTGATACGACCACCTATGTTTATTGAATCAATGATAAAGAGAATTGCTTGCATGGGTTTCCATGAGTTTTAAAGAATGAGTTTTCTTAATAGAATTGTTGATATGGTGGTCCTAAATTATATGATTAGACAGCAGAGATTTTATATTCTAATAATGGCTCAAATATGAGACTTGCAAGTCAATGGTATGACGATACCATTAGTATGTATGTCATAACAGAGTATGATTTCAGAGTATGATTTTAGATTATGTTTTCAGAGAATGAATGTTTTGAAAGAGTAAAAAATGGTCTTAAAGAGGGTTAGGTGGTTACCCAAAGAAAGCTTGAGTTCAAGTAACTCTTAGCTTGAAACCGTATTTGGTGATACGAGTATATTATTATTGTACTCTGGCAACATCCATACCGGATAGTAGATTCAGAGACTCTGACCCTTGCGGCACACTTAGGTTTGGGTCTTCTCTGCCAAGTTAATGGCAGTTTCCATATAGCCCATTGAATTTTAGAGTTGTAAGGTATACCACCTAGCGCAGAAGTAATACAAAGAGTGTCTTATATTTCAGATCTTTTCATAGTCTTTTAAAATGCCCATGTGATTTTTTACTATATGATATTTTTATGAACTGTTTTAAATTGCTCTCATATATGTTGAATATAAATTATTATTTTGGATTTGCTCTGCGTACCATTACAACTGTATTAACCCCCTCTCACTCTAGGTTCTGAGGCATAATCTAGGGGTTCTAATAAGAAGTAGATTCCTTCAGACAAAATTGCAGAGTACCAGTTGGTGAGCCTTCTATATTTGAGAAGGCCTAGTTTCTTTCAGCTAGTCATTATTTATTATGGTTTTGGCCTACTGGAGGCCTTGTTCAAGTTTTCAAACAATTTTTATTTGATCATGTAGCAGAGATTTTGCAGATTGTTCTAGATGTTATTTAGTTGATTTTAGATTTCATCCTTTATCGTTAAACTAAATCCAGAGTATGACCATGTTTTCGTATCTGATTATATCTCCGCATTTTTTATTATATTTTCTGAATATTGTCCTTAATTACCAGCTAGAGCAGGACGTCCGGTCCTTCATGGGTCGGATGTCCGTCACGGACAGGCCCTAGGTTGGGTCGTTACAAACTTGGCATCAGAGCATGGTTCATGGTCCCATGGTATCAGCAAAATCGCGTCGGGTAGAGTCTTGTTTATGGGTGTGTAGCGCTCCACACTTATAAGCAGCAGGCTACTAGGTGTTTAGTAATGTCTCTCTTTCTTCATGTACTACTTTGTGCTATAGAGTCAGAATGTTCCTCCTTCATACTCCAATTCGTGCTATAATGTCGCCCATACGAAAGAAAACTTATCATAATTCTTTTCCTTACTTTGGTGTTTTCAGATAATGCTCTCAGATTTACTAATAAAAATTTCAGAAGTCACACAAAGGGCATGAGAGGAGCTCCCTGATATGTTATAACTCCCCCAAGTTTAAAATGGTGTTCTCGTTCTTAAGAGGTGTTAAGTTAAGACAAGAGTAAGATGTGTATTCTTAGGTCATTGAATATTGTGTATCAAGTTTCTATCCCTTGTAATCTTTATATCATTGTGTTGTTGAAAACAAAAAATCTAGTGAATCCCTGTGGGGATCTTTCGATTTACTAGCATAGTTTCTTTGTTATTCGTTTCATTTTCTTCTTCAAAACACAAAAATCAAAGTCTAGTGAAGCCGTGTGAGGCCTATTTTGATTCACTAGCAACTTGTTGTTCATCTTGTTGTTCTTGTTTTTGTTGGAACTGTATTTCCACCCAAGTAGTAGTAGTATAAGTTAAAGTGTCGGTGTCATGACCTATTGGTAGTGAAATTAGACCAAGAAGTTAGTGATATTAAGTCACAAGGTTAGAGGTCAAAGTGAGGGTGACCTTTGTGTAATAAGATATTTATAGCCGAATAACTGTTGATTGAGAATGATTTACCATTTTTTTGGTGGTAGACTAATGTGATAGTACCATTTGTGGATTGTATGGTCGTCCGTTGAGGAAATGTTTGACTAAGATTGTTATTTGTTTTTCTTTTCAAATAGGGAAAGGATATTTAAGGTGGTTAAAGAAACCCTATATAGGATATGAATGAAAATGGCTAGATTAGCCAGTAAGTTGTAAGTATAGACTCATTGTCAAATAGGGAATTTGAAGGTAGTCTAAATGTCCGTTGGGGTAAGTAAGTGTGGCGTGAGAAAGTCGTATAAGTAGATAAGATTGTATGGGGTTATAATATAAGATTAAGGTTGGTCATGTCTATTATGTGACCTTACCCCTTGACCTTCCTTTCATTGGTAGTTGTAAACTAGTACTACTTATGAGAAAAGTATGTAGTAGATTTTTTTTTCTTTTGAGGTATTTGTGTAGAATATCTTAATTTGATTCTAGACTAGAGGCTTGAAATATAGCTATAGAATGTGCTAGTAAGAATATTATCTTATGATTAATGATACATGTTTTACGGGAATGAATTAGTAGGCTTGATGTGATTTGTGAAACAACCTAGGTTGATAATGTTTGAAGGGTTTAAATGGTAATTCTGAGGTATAAGAATATATGAGGACTAGTGTTAAAATGATGAATTGTGGGTGAGTCATTAAGTGGATAAATACATAAGTATATTAGAATAAGTTTCCCCCTGGTAGTAAGGCATTACGTAAGATTTTTATGATATAAGTTATGCGATTAACTGTCTAATGTTAGAAGGCTAAGTAGTGTAGAGTGGATTTTTATCTGATAAGAAGGGAGGATGTGTATGTATGCTCATGAGACTGCGAGTTTTAGGTTGATGACGATTGAGAGTAGCAAAATTTAAGAGTAGCGTTCTGGGAAAGCAATGCTTTTAGAGTATGCGTTAAGTAGTCATAACGCCCCGTAGTTTTCTCGATTTGATGTTACTCAGTAACGGGCTTAAAGGGCTGACAACTCGAATGATTCTCTTTTTCTAAGTGTTAAAGAAAATGACTTAGTTACATTTTGAGGTCCCAATCTTTGATGATTTTATTTTCGACCTTCCCGACCTACGATTTTAGATTTTCTTGTTGATTCATGATCGGGGAAGTCAAGCGTACATCCTGGGTGAGTTTCTGAATTTTTGGGCATCGTTTAGGGTATGTTCAGATTCCCAAAATAGTGGCATCATGCGATATGCATGCGTCGCATGGTCTAGTGTTGTGCGACGCAGCATGCGACATATACTCCAGTCCGGTGGGATAGAGCATGCGACGCACGCTGTACTACATGTACCTGGAAATTTCAGCATTTAAACACCATCTCATTAAGGGAATTTAGTTCAATTCCACCCACATTAATTCGGCCTAAACACCGAATTTAGTAGAAAAACAACACTTTATCCCCAAATTAACATTCTTCCTAGATTGAAATCATCCTTTCCTGCCAAGAACAGAAATCCTAACTCTTAAGTGTTTAGAGGCATGGATGTCCATGCCTATAATGATGTTAGTCATGAGTGGAAGATTTTTGGGTTAGAGGAAGTTATGATTAGTATCCCCGAACGGGGGATTTCCCAGAAGTAATTTAGTGTTTTTTTGTTAAATTATTGAGGGAAGTTTGTGTTGATGTGTATACTGATATCCCCTATTGTATAGAGAATTGTGGTTATAGATTGATAAGTATGTTGTGTTCTCAAGTATGGGTTTGTGACTTTGATCTAAGGGGGAGATGGTGAGTTAAGGTAGTTTTCGAATTTTCTTATTTTGGCAAGTTAGGGAAGAGTCATGATGAACCTACTCCTATTCAAGCATGTTTCCCCTACGTCAGTTTAAAGAGTTCATTCTACCATGGTCACATGTATTTAAGTCCTGCCGATGTCTAAGGTTTGAGTTCTGTATGTAAGTCATGTCTTATTCTGATGTCCAAACACGAAGCAGTAATGCCCCTCAGCGACCTAATACTCCAAGTATCCGAGCCATATGTTATGTTGGTCATGTTCCAAACCTATGGCTCACAGCATGCTTCGCCATAAGAAAAATATATTTCTATTTGTTGCGAAATCATTTTATGCCTAAATCAGCCAAAGTGATAAAGTCTAATTTCAGCTCATGAATGAGAAGCAATAACTTTAAGTAAAATCCATACCTTAGTTGTTAGTTATGTAAATTTCAGCTTTATGCGATATAGCTCATGATATGTGCGTCCATATTTCTCATTTTGGTATATCCTAAGGAAGCCACAATGTGTTGTGTTCGTGCCGAACGACCCTTTACTTATGATCCATACACTTGATATCGGGAGCACTCCATGTCTATTCTATCGTGTCTGTACTTCATGTCCCCCCTCAAATAGTGCTATAAGTATGAGTAATAGTCTAATAATGTTACTTCCATTCATGATGTTTTTTCTCGGGTTCCGTAATGACCCTCCATATGTTTGTATGATGGTGGTTGCGGAAGTGTAGTAGTGTGTTAGGTATGGGAGTAGATGTTCTTAAAGGTGAGAAATTTGATGTGATTCTCGAGTGGAGGTTATAGGTGAAAGGGAAAGGCAGGAGATGAACTTTTATTGTACAGAATAGCCAAAAAAATATGGCAAAACTATTTGTGAGAGTGATTGAAATTATTGATCTTAGTGGGGAGAGACGCATGTAGTGGGTGTAGTAATGATAAGCTTAAATCTTATGTTGGGTGAAGAAATGAACCAAAGTCCCATGTGGTTAGTATTCCATGAATTAAGACTTTGGTTGTTCGATTATTGTAATGTCCCATAAAAAGTCGTGCATGTGCTAGTCACTAGTAGTGTACTCTTAGCCTTGGAAACTTGAAAATATTCTAAGTGTCAAAGAGACTTAGTCTCATTTTTAGCTCTTAAACTTCGGGGATTTTATTTTCAGTCCTCCCGACCTCCGATTTTAGATTTTCTTGTTGCGTTGCGATGGGGCAAGGTCGTAGTACATCTCGGATGAGTTTTGGAATTTTTAGACGAGCCTAAGGGAATGTTTAGTGTTCAATTCCAGTAGCTCAAGGAGATAAGGGGGCGCCGCCCAGGGTTCTACCCCGATCTAAGCCAGGCACCGCCCGAGCTACCCCACCGCTCTAAGGCGGGCGATGCCCTGGGTACTCCAGCGTTTCAGGCAGGGCGCCACCCAGGGTATCATGCCCGGACAAATTTCAGCACCCTATTCCATCTCATTAAGGGTAAAATGGTACTTCTCCAACCCCTTATCATCTCTACCACGGGATTAAATCCCAAGAATACCAAAGTAGGTGTATTTTCATCAAAATCTCCCAAGAAACTCCATTAGTGTTTCAACTAAAAATCCTAATGGCTCAAGATTTAACCGTGGGTTTTAGAAGATAATTGGAGATTTGGAATCTTCTCATCATAGGCTTCAAGAAGCATCCGTTAATTTCCAAAATAGAGGTACTCAAAAAGAATTTATGCAAGACTTTAAATTTATACAAGAATATATATATATATGTTATTACAAGTGGGGTTTTGTTTTAATACCAATAACATGCTTTACGATATGATTTTTAAAGAGACATTGAAATATCATTGGGTTGTTTGCTTGAATATATTTCAATAGTTAAATTGTGAATATATGATCTTAATTTCAAAAGGGTGCGACATATATGAATTGTGAATTCCTTAAATCCCCCATGATAATGTTTTATACCCCATATTATATTTGTGCTAAACCATCGAGAGCATAAGTTTTTCAATTGATATGATATTACTCATAAATGATAAAACTTTTTTAATTATTACATGTCGAGAAACATTATACATGTTGTAAATGACACAAGAGGTTGGAGAATGAATGTGATACTGATGGCTTGCAAGTCGGGGTATGACGATACTCCACAGAGTATGATATATGTTTTGTCTTGAATCAATCTTAAAGCTTAGCTTATGTGGGTTAGGTGGTTACCCGAAGAAAGCACGAGTCAAACGACTCTCTGCTGGAAACCGCGAATTGCGGACACGGGGAACTTGCTACCATGCTATGTGATCTTGTGTACCTTGTATTGTGTCATCCCTATTCGGGACTAAAGGTTAGGAGCCCTGATTTGTGATCTTGAGCCCAACCCTAACACGTGGACTTGATTGGGATAGCGACACCCTGTTGTGTGATCTTGCGTATTCTTCTCCCCTCACAAATACTCCAATCCTGGCGGGAATCAGGATTTGACAGTTAGTGAAAGATTGTAGGGTGTACCACCTAACTCAGTAGTGTTGCATTAAGGTTGAAAATCATTATACCATGTCTATGTGTTTTCGAACTATTTTACAATAAAGTGTTTTGTAGAATCTCTTATTTATGTTATATAAAAATTTTATTTTATTTTTGGATTACTCTGCGTACCAGTACATCTGTATTGACCCCCCCTCCCCTACCTCTTAGGTTCTTAGGCTCAATCTACGGGTCCAGATAAGCAGTAGATTGCATCAGGCAGAGTTGAAGTGTCTAATTGGTGAGCCTTCTATATTTCAGAAGGCTTGGTTAATTTCAGATGACTATTATTAGATATGGTTTTGGTCTATTGGCGTCCTTGTCCCAGTTTTCAGATTGTGTTAGTGATCATGTAGTAGAGATTTCGCAGATGGTTTCCAGATGTTGTTAGGTGGTTTTGGATTGTCATTTTCCATTATCGAATTTATATTAGATATATGACCATGGTTCCGTTGTATTTAGTATTTCCACATTTCTTTTTGTTATATAATTGATGTGCATGATAACCAGATATAGAAGGGCGTATCGGGACTTTATGGTTTGGGATGCTCATCACGGATAGGGCCTCGTTTTGGTTCGTGAAAATTATAGTGATGAGGTGAGATGATCCCTGAATATGTTGTAGATTACAGGGTCCCGTAGTTAATTTAGCACCTTATTCCTTCGAGCGAGGCTTCAACATAGAAGTATATTACAGATAGAATCAAATTCATGTGGTTAGATGTGTATGGGGAAAATTGTAAGTTGGGAAACGATGAGGCATGCATGTTATTGTTTGGGGAGTTGACAAATAGTGTCTCCAAGATTAAGTCTTTTAATTGTATCTTGTAAGATGGAGAAGGATAATACTCTTATGTCCCACGAATAGCCCATCTTATGTCTAGTACCAATCTTAATCAAGCCGAGGAGTCTTAGGAAAATTCATATCTTGCAATGCTTTGATCATGTTCCATAAAACACATGCCAAGATCATGTCGATGCCATGTTTCATTATCTCATGTTTTGTGCATTCACGTTTCAATAGGGGTTATCATGAAGCTTGTTCGCTTCCTTCACATATTTTGTCAATGCATAATGTTCAATGCGAGATTGTGTTCTTTATTATACACTCTTAGAGATTCAAAAGGTCCCTACCCATCATTCGGGGACGAATGATCCCAAGGGGGAGATAATGTAATACCCTGTAATTTTGGGCAAGAATCAAGACCGTCGTCCTTACGCGTATAGATCCGAACTAGATGATTCCTTGTTAATATATGTGTGGTTATCAATCCTATAGTGTAATAATACCTTTGAATATGAATTGAGTTCACAAAAATCCCCTAACTCTAAGACAATTTGAAAACATTTCTACCGAATAAGTTTTAGTTGATGTTTAAACTTGGGTCAATTTCCATCGACCATAACTCTTAGTACACGATTAATTAGAGGGACTATTATATATCAAATCAAAGTTCTTCGAATAAGCATTCCACGGATACAAATTTTTCCTAAATCCGAAACCCGAGCAAAAAGTTATAGCAATTTTAGTAACTGAGACGGTAGTAGAATGCGATAAGTGTGCGACGCACGTCCTATCTCACGCTCCAAATTTTCAGATTCTGTTTCCGCATTTTTAAGGGAAAAATGGGTATCTTCCACCGCTTATCCAGCTATCACATGGGATTAAACTCACAAAACACCAAAATATGATTCTATTTACCCAAATTACCCAAGAACACTCTCAAGTGTTTCAAACTAAAAATCCAGATAACTCAAGATTCAACCATGGGTTTTAGAAGATAATTAGAGATTTAGAATCCCCAATACGTGAGCTTCAAGAATCAGTCATTATTTTCCGAAATAGAGGTACGTGGGGTTCATCCTAATAACTACATGGTCTTGTAAACACTAGAACCTGATTTAAAGGTTTTCAAGCATGAATTTTAGAAAGGGGTTTTGAAAAACATGACTTTATTATGAATTCTGAATGTTTAATTGTATTGTTGATTTTGTCTTTAGTCCTTTCCCCTTAAATTAATTTACATGTTTATGTATATGTATGGAATTTGAGATGTAAGATTATTGAGAGCATAAACTATGAACTCCCTCTCTTGTATTGAATTAAAGTTATGGTTTTTGTTGGAAAAAGGGTTGACATGCATGATTCATGATTTAAAATAGTTTCCCAAATGACTTGGTGTTTAAAATTTATTTGAAATTGTTGAGAGGGTAGTTCTTGTTATAACTATGTTTGGGTTAAAGAAAAAGAATTGCATGAGATTGAGATTTTAATACGACCACCTATGTTTATCAAATCAATGATAAAGAGAATCACTTGCATGTTTTTACATGAGTTTTGAAGAATGAGTTTTCTTGAAAAAATTGTTGATATGGTGGTCCTAAATTATATGATTTGACAATAGAGATTTTATGTGCTAATAATGGATCAGAGATGTTACTTGCAAGTCAATGCTATGACGATACCATAAGTATGTATGCCATAACAGAGTATGATTTTAGAGTATGATTTCAGATTATGTTTTCAGAGAATGCATGTTTTTAAATATTTAAAAATGGGCTTAAAGAAGGTTAGGTGGTTACCCGAACAAAGCTTGAGTTCAAGTAACTCTTAGCTTGAAACCGTATTTGCCGATATGGGTATATTATTATTGTACGCTGGCAATGGCCATGTGGCGTAGTAGATTCAGAGACTCTGACCCTTGTGGAATACTTGGGTTGGGGTCTTCGCTACCGAGTTAATGGTAGTTTCCATATAGCCCATGGAATTTTAGAGTTGTAGGGTATACCACCTCGCGCAGAAGTAATACAAACAGTGTCTGAGATTTCAGATGTTTTCACAGTCTTTTAAAATGCCCATGTGATTTCTTACTATATGATATGTTTATGAACTATTTTAAATTTCTCTCATATATTTTGAATATAAATTATTATTTTGAATTTGCTCTGCGTACCAGTACAACTTTATTGACCCCCCCTCCCTCCAGGTTCTAAGGCATAATCTAGGGATCCTGATAAGCAGTAGATTCCTTCAGACAGACTTGCAGAGTTCCTGTTTGTAAACCTTCTATATTTCAGAATGCCTAGTTTCTATCAGATAGTCATTATTTATTATGGTTTTGGTCTACTGGGGGCCTTGTCCTAGTTTTTAGACAATTGTTATATGATCATGTCGTAGAGATTTCGCAGACTGTTCTAGATGTTGTTTAGTTGATTTTAAATTTCATCCCTTATCACTAAACTAAATCCAGAATATGATCATGTTTTCGTATCAGATTATATCTCCGTAAATTTTATTATATTTTATGAATATTGTACATGATTACCAGCTATAGTAGGACGTTCGGGCCTTCATGGGTCGGATGTCCGACGTGGCCAGGCCCTAGTTCGGGTCGTGACATGCATAGTGTTTATTCATGGATTCCTTTCATCCATGAATTCTAAGAATCGTCTTTTAAATTATATACTATGATATTTATGGGTGTGAATTGATTTTGTTCAGGTTGTTATGGTTGTATGACACCCATGAATGAATCTTTACCATGTTTTCATGAAACCATGTTAGTATAGGGTTGAAATCCATGCCATGAAGTTAAATTGTGGAATCATATTATTTTTAATTGATGATTTTACCTATGCCTAAAGTTGGGCATGCAAGGTGTTTTATAAAATGCCAAAAAGGGATACAAAGTATGTCTTAGATCTAAATTGCGAACTAAGTGACAAATGCATGCTTTCCCTTCATTAGTAAAATGACTTCTATGATATGGTTGTGTATTATGGATGTTTGAATGAATAATTATTGGACTAGATGATGAAATATTGATATGTTGAATGTATTCCCATTCATGTGAAAGATTATGATAACCATGTATTCCATGAAATCCCCAACTCATTGCATTATGGATTGTTGATATTGGTCTTGTATTCACGCATGTCATGTCATCTTAGTTTTCTTCTATCAAGTCCTGGAGGTACTTGTACCAAAAAAATATAGCTTTGTTCCTAGTGTCAGTGTCATGTTTTTACTATAGTCTTAGTCAAGCCATTTTTGGCAGACTTCAGTCATTCTCACGACTCATGAAAACTCAGTAATCTCATAAACTCAGTTAGTTAACAGAATTCAGTAGTATTCCGTCACTCAACGGATTTCAGTAAACTCAGTAACTCAGTTCAGTTAAATCGGGTTCAGTATCTATTTAGATGGGAGTAGGAGTTAACACCGAGCGAACCCAAAGATGGGAACTCACCTACCAGTTGAGGGTGTAATTGTTAGAAGTAAATCCTTGTGTTCTAGAACTATGTAGCCAGCATAGGTTGTGACATCTAACCTTCCAGTTGAGGGTTGATGAGGTGTCCTAACCTGCCATTTGAGGGTTCCCATAGTTCTCCTTAGAGTTACCTTCCAAATGAGGGCAACTCACAGCTTGTCCTTACCAGTGGGGTGGTATGACACCCTTCCAATCAGGGAACAGATTGGACCCCAACTCAGCTATTATAGCTTACATGGGTCATGTCAATTAGATAACTACATCCCACAATTTCAGTCATAGATTTTAGGACTTTTAGATACAGTCACTCAGTCTTAATAATAAAACTAAAATAATTCTACAAAATTTAGGGTTGTCAGATACAGCAAACTTAGAACAATATGGAACTCAGATAGTTCCATCAGAATCAGGACTGTTAGATACAGTCACTAATGTTATCAGTAATAAAAAATTAGAAATCATGTTATCACAACATTAGTGTCAGTTATCATGTCTCATGCATGTATTCTCACGCCCATGTTATACAAGTCAGTTAGTATTGTGGATGCATATAAACCCTTCCATTCACACTACCCCACATGCATACCAATACATTCAATCGTACTGACGCATTCGTGGTATGGTGTTTTATTCTATACCATAGGTTCAGACGCAAAAACTTCAGATCCTCAGTAGCAGACCAGTTTTCACAGTCATACATTAGAGTGAGTCCTCATTCTTCTAGGACAGGATTATTATTTTATCATTTCAGTATTCAGTTTATTTCAGCAATTAGAGTTAGTTGGGGACATGTCCCATAAACTCTTCATTTAGAAAGTTAGAGGCTTTTCAGACTATCATATTTCTGAAAGTTTATTTCAGTTGTTTTGGGTATTTCATATCCCACCTAGATGTTATGTTTTCTCAGTTTTATTACAATATTGAACCTTATGACCTATCAACCATTATTTCAGCATTTATATACGTATATAATGCAGTGTATAGGTATATATATCAGTCATGGGTTAAATTGTGGTCCCTCGGGGTCATGGGCACCATGAAGCATTTCTGGCACTAGGCTCGGGGCGTTACAAAAACTTCTGCTCTTCATTCAGCTTATTTCCTTTAATCAAGTGTAACAAGTTGGTCGTCGTAATGTTTTTGTTTTTTTGTCACCTTAAAGCAAAAATTATTTCCCTTGGCTGACACCTTTTTCATATTTGATTCACTAGGGTATGATGAGCAGTTTAGCCCCGTAATCAAACAAAATTCTTTCAGGTCAAAACAGGCAGACTTGTTGTTAACGCAGAACCATATCTCATGACACAACTATAACTCCCAGATTCTGTACCCCGTATGCTACACAGTGCTAATAATACCAAAGGACCACAAGCTAACACATGACTGGTACCTGATGCAATAACTGAATAATAACATTGTAAATATGCAGAAATTAGGTAGAAATATGTCATAAGGTTTAAAACTAATACATCTATCTGAAAATACTCTAGTCGGAAAATCCTCAAAATACTATGAAATATGAAGTTGATGGGACAAGTCCCCAACTAACTCTAACTACTTAAAACTGTATTGATAAACCAAAATACTGAAAGAAATAATCATGTCCTCGAAATATAAGGACTCACCATTAACTCTAACTACTGAAGATCTGAACTGCTAAGGGTGCTCGGGAGCCCGTGTGTCTGAACATATGATATAAGACATCATAGCTCAAAATAAAAGTAATCATCAGTACTTTGAATGTACTGGTATGCTAAATGAGGCAGGATGAAATGCATGGGTTCATATGCATGAACAATACTGACTGAATGACCTGAATATAACTGAATAAGAGTGCACATATGAATATGTATATTGTAATTGAGATTATGATAACATTGGATACTGAGTTCTGAATACTTATTTACTGATCTCTGAGTGACTATATCTGACAACCCTGATTCTGTGGAACTGTGTTGAGTTTCATACTGAGCTGAGTGGTTGTATCTGACACTCCTAATATTCTATAGAACTAAAATGAGTTCTATACTGAGACTGGAACTGAAACTGAGACTGTGGGAAGTAATCATCTAACCGATAGGCCCCTCTCTAAACTGATTGGGGTCCAACCTATAACCCCAACAAGAAGGGTGTCAGTACCGTGCCACAGCTAAAGACAAGCTAAGTCACCCTCATCCGGCAGGTGCTCTGAATAAGAATTGTGGTACCCTCAACTAGCAGGTAGGACACCTCATCAACCCTCAACTGGAAGGTTAATGTCTCAACCTACGATGGATACGTAGTTTTGGAACACAAGGAATGCTTCTAGGGATCGTACCCTCTACTGGCAGGTGAGTCCCCATCCGGTGGGTTCATTCGGTGTTGAATCCTACTCCCAACTAAATAGACACTGGACCGAATTCTATGTTGTACTAGGCTGTACTGAACTGTTAATGATCATACTGTCTGTGTTTACTGTATTATATTACTAACAAAGCAATACTGAATTTTGTGAACTGACTGGGTACTACTAAATTCCTGTAGCTGACTGAGGGTACTATTTATTGTGACATATTTGATACTATTCTATAACTGACACTGTCTCTAAGTAAACAACTAAATTATTGGGTATTCAATACCTTCAGAACTCGATAGCATGGAAAATAGAGCATAGCATATTTTTTCAAAGCATAACAATGTATGCTTGACCATAGTTTATTCATAGATGCATTTTAACAAGAACTTGGAAGATATAAGCTTGCACATACGCTGAACACATCGTAACTTACCCATTTAAACCACATGAGCAATTTATCAAACACTTGGGGGGCATAAACTATACATATGCTACTAAATAACATGTACGTATCATAAATTTTAATTCGACATTCACAAATACAAGAGTTTCAACATGAATTGAGATGATACTACATATATTAACAAATTCCACATGGATCATGTAATAAAACATAGATTAGAAACCCAATTAGTCATTATAATCATGAACACAATCAAATTAAATCATGAACTTCATCAAATCAAGTAACTTGTATTTCAAAAAGGTTTCTTGAACTCCTAGGGTGGAAGGAGACCCTTGGATGAACACTTAACATACCTTAGTACTCAAATGTTGAAAGAATGATCGAGTGTTCTTGAAGGTTGAATCTCTTGTTTTAAGGGATGACATAAGGTAGAAAAGACCCAATTTCCCCTAAGGACATGACATTTTAATGATTGAAAATTGAACCATCGACATGCATGCCGACGCGCCATGTCATTGGCATCGATGCGGTGACCAATGTGCCATGTCGGTTCACTGGAATTTTCCACTAGGAGTTATCTAAAATATTAATCGATGCTATGGTTGATGCAGCACGTTGAGATCATGTTGATAAACTATTTTTGGGTTCCTAAATGTGGTCCAAATAAGGTACGAAAAATTCAAAACTTGTCCGAAAACTCCTACTGACATTCCTGATTATGATTCAACCAAAAGATTGATATTTTAAGGCCATAGAGGCCGTGGAATATAGTTTCCAACTTACCAAGGCTAAAATAACACTAAGTCTGGATACTTGGCCAAAATATTCTATGTTTGGGACCCCTTAACATGCTTTAAAAGGGTCGAGTTAAGCTAAGGATTTTGCAGGGTCTTACAATATCCCCCCCCTTGGAAACATTCATCCTTGAATGAAATTGATTAGACTGAGAAAACTGATAGTATGGATCTAAACACTGGACATGTATAGATAAAGCATCTTTTCATGACTGAAATTACTGATATACTAAACTATCAAATTGAACATGCATATCTGATGCATGAGTACATAGCTGAACATTACTCATGAATACATGATTGGAATTGCTGAGAAGCTGAGTCTCTTATACTGAACATGCATATCTGATGCATGAATATCTCACTGAGTTGACTCATGAATATATGACTGGATATGTAATGGAAACTGATACCATGTTTATAAGGGAGAATTTGAGCATGAAACTAAGTAAATTTATAGAGAACTGTTACCTTAGGATAAGTCTGAGTTAGCGTAGAATAGGTGGGGATTCTTGGTACGCATATATTCTTCTGCCTCTGAAGTAGCTCCCTTAATGGACTGATTCTGATAAAGAACTTTAACTAGAGGGACCTCTGTGTTCCTCAGTCTGCAGGTCTGAAAATCAAGGATTTAGATTGAAATCTCTTCATAAGAGAGGTTGTTCTAAATATCTATGCCCTATATAGGGACTATGACCTGGGTCACCTATGCCTTTATTTAGAAAGGAGACATAGAAAACTGGATGGACTAAAGCTAAGTCTAAAGGCAACTCAAGATTATAAGCTACCTTTCTTAAGTTGTTGAGAATTCGCTAAGGGACAACATATCGGGGACTGAGTTTTCCCTTCTTGCCAAACCTCTTTAGTCCTTTCATAGAAGAGATTTTCAAGTTCATAAAATCACCAATCTAGAACTCGAGATCCTTTTTGCGCTCATCTGCATACAATTTCTGTCATCTCTGAGCTATCTTCAGCATTTCCCTGATCAACTAAACTTTTTCTAAGGTATCAAATACCAAGTCAGGCCCTAACACGGTGGCCTCACCTACTTCAAATGAACCAATGGGAGATCTATACCTCCTGCCATAAAGAGCCTCAAACGGAACCATCTGAATGCTAGAATGATAGCTGTTGTTATATACAAACTCAATCAAAGGCAAACGGTTATCTTAACTACCCTTGATGTCTATTGCATATGCTCTCAACATATCTTATAAAGTCTGGATGGTCCTCTCTACTTGAATATCTATCTAGGGATGAAAAGTTGTACTGAGGTAAACTCGGGTGCCAAGACCATTTTGGAATACTTTCTAGAAATGAGTGGTAGATTGGGTACCTCTATATTAGATAATGGACAACGAAACACCGTGCAATATGAAAAACTCCTTGATATAGAGTTTGGCATAATCCTCAGCTGAATAAGAGGTATAGACTGGTAGTAAATGAGTTGATTCGGTCATCCTATCTACAATAACAAAAACTGAATAATGCTGGCAATAAATACTAGGCAAACCCGTCAAAATATCCATATTCACTTTTTCCCATTTCCAGGTGGGAATATTAAACTCCTGCATGGACCTACTAGGCTTTTGATGCTCAATTTTAGCCTGCTGACATATTAAACACTTAGCCAAAAACTCTACAATATCTCTCTTCATCCCACTCCACCAATAGATCTCCCGCAAATCATGGTACATCTTAGTGTCCCCTGGATGAATAGAGTAACGTGCACCATACACTTCTTCAAGAATTCGTTGCCTCAAGTCATCTACACCTGACACACATAGACACCCCTGGCAGCGCAACACACTATCTCCCCCTTCGGAGAAAATGTCTACTTTCTAATCTCTGATTGATTCATTTATCTTGAATAGACTGGGATCCTTATCCTACTTTTTCTTTATCTCAAAAACTATAATACCCCGCATTGTCCATGCGGCAGCTCGTGGTAATATGCTCTTAGAGTTAAACGACTAGAATGATGTCAAAGATACTTAGTCTCATTATTTTTGACTTCCAAAGTGAGTAAAGCTTAAACGATATATAATTTCTCTAATTTCAACTTTTTATCATTTGGAAGATTGAATGAGATTTTTGTCAATATAAGATTCGCCCAAATCCGATACCCGGACAAGAAGTTATGGCTAGTTTAAGTCCTAGTCGTAAAACACCATCATTTCGGTGTTTGGCGTATCACGGAGGGGGTCTATTTAGCAATTGTCAATTCCCAGTGGCCTAGCGCAATTGTGGCATGTCACGCTGATGTTTCAGGTCCCAACCAGTTGGACAACGCGATGGCTCCACGTCGCGGTGACCTTAAGAATTCCATTCGTCAATTTCTAGTGAGCCACCGTGATTGTGGCGCGTCACGGTGGCCATAAAACCAGACTCCCAATTATATTTTATTCTGTCTTTTTAAGGGCACATTAGGTATTTTTCACCATTTTATCAGCTTAAACATGGGATTATACTCCATAGTGACCACATTATTCATATTTTCTTTAGAAATTCACAAGAACACTCTCTAGGGTTTCAAACTAAAAAACTCAAATAACTCAAGATTTAACAGTGGCTTTTCAAGATTTATTAAAGATTCAAAATCCCCAAACCGTAAGCTTCAAGAATCAATCATTATCTTCTGAAATAGAGGTACGTGGGGTTTTCTAAGTTCTCATGGGCATAGAAATCATGATTTTAGATGGATGATTTATAATCATGTTTTATAAGTCTCAATGACATTGTTTTTGTCTTTAGGCCTTTCCCCAAATTGATTTAAAATTCTATATGTATGTATGCATGTGTTTAATGATGAAAATTTAATTGAGATCATGAATCATAATGAAATCCCCCTCTTGTTATGATTTAGTGCACCGGGATGCCCTTTTCCCACCTCTTGTTATGATTTTGCTTTACTTATGATATACTATTAAGCGTTTTGAATGCATTTTGAAAAGCATGATTACAAACGTCTTGACTTATACTATGAATTAAATATGATTTTGGAATCCAAAGAGAGGGTTATGCATGTTAATAAATTTTAATTCTACATAATGAAAAAGTGCATGGTTTTGCCCAAAAGCACATGGCCACCATAAGTTTGAAGAGCTCTTGGATAATTTTGACTCATGTTTCAGAACATGAAATCTCTTATACTATTTGCATGTTTGGGTGGTCTGAATTGAGTTTTTGATGAAAGAATCATGCATGATAAATTATGGCTTGGAAATAGGACTTGCAAGTCTTGGTGTGGCGACACCAATTCAGATTATGCCATGGTAATTCCGTACAGAATAGAATGCATGTTTGAAGTCAGAATTTTCAGATGTTGAAACTAGAGTAATGCATGAATTCAGAATAGGATAAAACTGGGCATAAAGAGATATTAGGTGGTTCCCCAAAGAAGGCATGAGTTCAAACAAATCGTTGCCCGAAATTGGGATTTGCCGATCCGGGTAAATTATATTACCCTGGCCTAGTACCGTGTGGCGTATCAGAATCAGAAACTACAACCCTTGTACTAAACTCAGGTTGGAGGCTTCCCCGTTGAGTCAATGGTGGATTCCCTACTGCCCGTGGAATAGCAAAATTGTAACGCCCCGCATTTCGAGCTAGAACAAAAATCGTCATTTCTCCATGTAAATGTTCCAAAATCCATAAATCCTATGCAAAATTTGGTATGTTAATAAATTATGTAGTGAGGGAACCTATTTGAGCATGAATTGATATCATAGAGGTCCCCTAACTCACGGTAGAGTTGAAATCTTTCCTATCGTTTGAGTTTTAGTAAGCGTCGAAACTTGAGTCAATTTCAATCAACCCTAACTAATTGTATATGGCAAACTAGGTTCCCTACTATATATCAAATGAAGGATCTTCGAATTATCTTTCCATCGATATCATATTCGCCTAAATCCGATACCCGAGCAATAAGTTATGGTCATTTTGGTGACTGAGATAGTAGCATCATACGATAAGCGTGTGACGCACGCCCTATCGCACGCACCAAAATTTCAGGTTCTATTTCTGCATTTTTAAGGTCTAAATGGGTATCTTCCATCCCTTATCCAGCTATAACATGGGATTAAACTCCCAAAACACCAAAATATGAATCTTTTCTCTCAAATTCATCAAGAACTCACCCTATGGTTTCAAACTAAAAACCCAAATATCTCAAGATTTAATCGTAGGTTTTCCTTAATTCTTCAAGATTCGGAATTCCCACGGCGAGGGCTACAAGAGGCACCCATACATCGTACGTATAGCATCCCAAAAGCTAAAGTTCATTCAAAAAGCTTCTAATTTAAGGTACGCGGGGTTTTCCTAAAAATCTCATGGGCGTAGAAATCATGTTTTAAGAAAAAGGTTTTGGATTTATGAACGCAATCATGTTTTAGAAGTTTTGACGGTATTGTTTTGGTCTTTAGACCTTCCCCCAAATTGATTGAATTTTATTTTTATATATATATATATATATATATATGAATGTGTTTAAGGATGAATATTCAATTGAGAGCATGAATTATAATGAACCCCTCTCTTCTTATGATTTTTCCCATCTTTCGTATGATATGAATTGTTCTAAATTGTATCTTGAAAGCATGCTATGAAATGTCTTGATTTACGGTATGACTTGAATATGATTTTTAAATAAAAATAGAGGGTTAGGCATGACGATAAATGTTGAATATGCATATTATAAAGAGTAGCATTGTCTTCCAAAAGAACACATGACCACCATATGTTTGAATAATCTCATCATAGTTTTGACTTGTGTTTTCGGAACGTGAAATGTTTTATACTGTGTGTATATTTGGGTGGTCTGAACTGTGTTTTAATGAAAGAATTATTCATGATACATTATGGCTCAGAAATAGGACTTGCAAGTCTTGGTGTGACGACACCATTATGCCATGGTAAGTCAGAACAGAATAGAATACATGTTTGAAGTCAGAAATTTCAGATGTTGAAACAAGAATAATGCATAATTCAGAACAAGATAAAATTGGGCATAAAGAGATGTTAGGTGGTTTCCCGAAGAAGACATGAGTTCAGACAACTCATTACCCAAAACCGTGATTTGCCGATCTGAGTATATTATATTATGCAGGCCTAGTGCTGTGTGGCATATCAGAATTAGAAACTTTAACCCTTGTGGTACACTCGGGTTGGGGGCTTCCCCGCCGAGTCAATGGCAGATTCCATATGGCCTGTGGGATTTTAGAATTTTAGGGATGTCCTACCTAACTCAGAATTAATACGTAGATCAGAAACTTCATTGTCAAGAATGATTTATGATTTTCAGAAAAGTGCCCATGTGTTTTGAAAAATATTTTATGTATGATGTTTTGACAAATTGCTCTTCATTATTTTATTTGTATAAAAGCTTTATTTTGAACGACTTTGCATACTAGTACATCTGTATTGACAACCTTCCTCCAGGTTCTAAGGCACGGTCTAGGTGTCCTGATAAGCAGTAGAATTTCATCAGAGAAGAGTGAAGAGTACTAGTTGGTGAGCCTTCTATATTTCAAAAGGCCTAGTTTCTTTCATACACTTATTATTTATTATGGTTTTTGTCTACTAGGGGCCTTGTCCCAGTTTTTAGACAGTTGTTATTTGATAATGTAGTAGAGATTTCGCAAATGGTTTTCAGATGGTGTTTAGTTGATATTCGATTTTATTCCTCATTGTTAAACTATATTTAGATTATGACCATGTTTTCGTAGCATATTTTATTTCCGCATTTCCTATTTATATAAGAATGGTGTATATGATTATAACTTAGAAGGGCTCTCGGGCCTTTATAGATCGGGATGTCCATCACGGCCTGGGCCCTAGTTCAGGTCATGACAAACTTGGTATCATAGCACGGTTCATGGTCCCAGGGATCTGCAAAATTGCGTCAGGTAGAGTCTTGTTTATTGGTGTGTAATGCGCCACATTTATAAGTAGGAGGCTACTAGGCATTAAGGAATGTTCCACTTTCTTCATGTTCTAGTTCGTGCAATAGGGCCAGAATGTTCCTCTTTCATACTCTAATTCGTGCTATGGTGTCTCCCATACGAAAGTAAAGTTATAACTATTCTTTCCTTACTTTGATGTGCCTAGATATGTGTCGTTATTGGGGTAATTTAAGTGCAGAAGTTTAGAGTCTAAATGGTATGGTCCTTTCTGATTAAGCAATATAAGAGTTTAAAATTCGTGCAAGGACTTGAGAATAGTCCGTTACTGCCTCAGAGTGTATTAATTTTTGTGTGAACTTTGATTCTGACTAAATCATGCTTTTCACCCTACGGTATTAAGAGTATTCCATCTCTTTTTAAAAATTTATGTTGCAGATGTCATACTTCAGGGGGATAGTATAAGTTAAGTGTTGGTGTCATGACCTATTGGTAGTGATGTTGGACCAAGAAGTTGGTGATGTGAAGTCACAAAGTTAGAAGTTAGAGTGAGGGGTACTTGTGTGTAAATAAATATTTTAGTTGAATAATCAATTTTTGAGGATGATTTACCACTTTATAGTGATAGACAAATGTGGTATATAGTAGCCTGTGTGGATTGTATGGTAGTCTGTAGGGGGAAGTGTTAGACTCAGATTTTTATTTTACAGAGTACGATGTGTATCCTTAGATCATTGAATATTATGTGTCAATTTTCTATCTCTTGAAATATGTAATCTTGTTATCATAGTGTTTTTGAAATAAAAATCAAAGTCTAGTGAAGCCATGTGGGGCTCTTTGGATTCACTAGAAGAGTTTCTTTGTTATTCATTCATTTTCTTGTTCAAAACACAAAAATCAAAGTTTAGTGAAGCCATGTGAGGCCTATTTTGATTCACTTGCAAATTGTTGTTCATGTGTTGGTTGAATATATGTATAGTCGAATCTTTTCACATGAGGTTGAGTTGGTAATAAAGTGATACGTCCTTGTGGGTTAGTTTAGTAGATAGTAGAGAAGGAGTTATTAGTTAAGGTGAATTGTTGTCTGCTTGAAGTATGAAAATGGCTAGATGAGCCAGTAAGTGATAATTATAGACTCATGGTTGTTTGTGGAATTTAAAGGTAGTCTAAATGTATGCTAGGGTAAGTAAGTGTGATGTGAGAAAGTCGTAAAAGCCGTATAAATAGATAAAATTATTTGTGGTTAGAATATAAGATTAAGGTTGACCATGTCTATTATGTGACTTTACCACCTTGACCTTCTTTTCGTTGGTAGTTGTATACTAGTAGTACTTGTGAGAAGGTATGTAGTCAATTTTTGAGATATTTGGATAGAATGTCCAAATTTGATAGACTAGAATACTATGTTACCTTCTTCACTGGTGGTAGATTATTGATGCTATACTATTATCTTGAATTTAACGTAGGATGTGGATGTAAGAATAATGGGTTAAGATTAATGATGAATGTGTTGTAAAAATTTTGAGTCAGTTTCGGTTGTAAATCATGCTTACAACTAGACATTAAGTTTGAATAGTTGATGTCCATAAAGGTGGATGTAATGAGTTCTTGGTTAATGATACTAGTTATATAGAAGTGATCTAATAGGCTTGAATGGTGTACGCAATAGAATAATTTTATTTGATTCATAAAAAAATATGATGTTGTATGTACGTGGTAGAAGTATGCCCAAGGTGATATGGGGTTGCGGCATTTTCTAAGACTATTACATATTGCATGTGGCTAGTAGACATAGTAGTACCATTGAGTTGCTAGGTAGAGAAAATCTAGTAGTATGATTCTTCAAAGGCTTGGTGCTATCCATGTTAAGTTTTATAATCTAAGGATGAATTTTTGAAGGTTGAACTGTCAGAAATAAGAGTTGAAGCGCTATAGGGTATGCACACCAACTATAGGAATACTCATGAAGATTCGAAGTTAGTAAGTGTTCAAGTATTATGTGTTTTACTATTGGGGCTATAGAAAGATAGAGTGTTTCTTAAATGGTAGGATTAGCAGTGGGTTTTCCCCTTCCAGGTGTAGCCATTCGGGTTAAGTTCTAGTAATTGCATGTATTGTCATATTTGAGACCACAGAGTGCAGTGAGTATAGTTTATTTTAGAGTCTAGTAAGGGATCTCTCAAACTTAAGATGATGACTTAAAGCTAAGGGGGAGATCATAAAACCAGTGACCAAGACATGCTCTCAGATTCTAGCAGTGATGTCAGTATGATATAGAACATCAGGAAGTTAGGGTGAGGCTCAACCCATTCTTATCTTAATATTTTCTGATATCCCAATACTTACTCATGCTTTACATTTCAGTTCCATGATCATAGTTCATGTTCATGTATATGATAGAGAATCACATGCTCTTCCAGTTCTAAAAAAAGGAATTCTAGTTCATTTAGTAGTCGGGATCACATTACATAAGTTATGAACTTCAAATTGAGGTCATACAGCTCATGACTCATGTACTCACGCTTTATAGTGTGTTCAGTTCCCATAATTCATGTTATACCCTTTATGATTGACGAGATTCAGCTTATAGACATTTATGCCCCAATTTAGATCACTTTGATGAATCCCTGATGTTGATTTACTATTCCTTCAGCCTCAGTTAAGTGTCAAGTCTCGTATAATATCCTCTTATGCTTCAAGGTCTTATGTTCTAACCTTTTAGTGGCTCCTCTTTATGTGATGATATTGGTGATGAGTAAAATTTTCTAGTTAATGGAAGATCATTGTATGCTTGTTTTAGATAAGGCCATACGTATGAACTAAGATCTGGGGCCAAGTCTTTGATATATGTGATGGTTAGTGGAAATTTGTGTGTATGTTCTTTGGGGAGCGCGTGGGAGTTATATTGATAGTGGATTAGAGATTATGTGAAGTATGTCCTTATGTATGTTTGCCTTAGAGTTCATACGTGGTTATAAAGATAGGCTTGAATGACATGTTGATATTTATGTGGAGGAACACAATATGTGTTAGTGAATTCATAGTAAGAGATCAGAGTTAGTCATTGAAGTGGTAAGGCATGATATTCTTAGGGTGTGATCTCTAAAAAAAATATGTATATAAAAGATTGAATCATTGTGTTTAGACTAGTATCGTGGTGTGGCATGTTGTGTTTTGTGATATGAAGTTAGGCTTGATCATAGTGAGATGACTTATGTTACTTTAGGCATTAGTAGAAAGATTTATCAATGCCCATATAAGAATTCTAAGTTGAATCAAATAAGTGTGGTATTTAAAGGGAATAACATAGTTAAGGCAGTATTCGAGAAGTGTGCTAAGCTTGAAAGTAAGAAGTTGCATTGTCTAAGGCTTGGTAATTCTATCCTAGTTTATGAGTTATATGTCAGTATTCTATGCTATAGAGAAGTGTCATTGTTGTGATTCCTTAGTTAGGTGTCTTATGTAACTCATGCCCGAGATTCTTCGCTTCTGAAGGCTACTAGAACTTATTTAGAAAGAGTATTGAAGAGATACTCCAGTTAAGTATAAGTTTCTTGTATAATTAATCCAGTATAAGCAGCAGTTCAGTTTAATAGTCAGGCAAACATATTACTGTGTTTTTCCACCTTTACACCAAGTCCTGCTATCCGAAGTCCCATGTGTATGACCATCCCAAGAGATAATCTATCCCATCCATGTAAATTGCGAATTCAGTTCAGTCTAAACACCATGTTTCGGATTCAGCTCTTTAGTCATGACTCAGTTCATAAGATTTCAACGCATAGTCTCAAATCTCTTTAGGCATTTTAGCTCAAATAGTGTAATACCTTAGTACGATCTAAATCTTGTTGTATCAAGATTCGTACTTACATAAGCTATCACTTCTCTATTTGATACGTATGATTGGATCATGAACACGTCAATGGAATCTTAAATTCTAAGCATGAATCATCTCCTTAAAGCATGTAAGGGAAAGTCAGCACAAAATTCAGTTTCATGATGGAAATTTAAATGTTTCAAATCAGTATATTCTTTCTTAGAAGTCATATCATGTCCACGTTATTCCATACCTTTAAGCTTCAACATTCCTACCCATCATTCGGGGACGAATGATCCCAAGGGGGAGATAATGTAACACCCCATATTTCAGGCTAGAACGAAAACTGTCATTTCTACGTGTAGATGTTTCAAAAGCCATAAATCCTATGTAAAATTTGGTATGTTAATCAATTATGTAGTGTTGGAACCGATTTGATCATTAATTGAGGTCATTGAGGTCCCCTAACTCAAGGTCAAGTTTAAATCTTTCCTATCGTTCGAGTTTTAGTAAGCGTCGAACTTGAGTCAACATAAATCAATCATAACTCCTTATATTTGACAAACTGGGTGGCCTACTAAATATCAAATGAAAGATCTTCGAATTATCTTTCCAACGATACCAATTTTTCCTAAATCCAATACCCAAGAGAAAATTAATGGACATTTTAGTGACTGAGACAGTAGTATCATGCGATAAGCGTGCGACGCACGCCCAATCGCACACACCAAAATTTCAGGTTCTGTTTCCGCGTTTTTAAGGAAAATATGGGCATCTTCCTTCCCTTATCCAGATATAACACGGGATTAAACTCCCAAAACACCAAAATATGATTCTTTTCTCACAAATTCATCAAGAACTCACCCTAAGGTTTCAAACTAAAAACCCATATCTCTCAAGATTAAACCGTGGGTTTTCCTTAATTCTTCAAGATTCGGAATCCCCACTGCGAGGGATACAAGAGGCACCCATCATTCTTACATATAGCATCCAAAAAGCTAGAGTTCATTCAAAAAGCTTCTAATTTACGGTACGCGGGGTTTTCCTAAAAATCTCATAGGCATAGAAATCATGTTTTAAGAAAAGGGTTTTGGATTTATAAATGCAATCATGTTTTAGAAGTTTTGATGGTAATGTTTAGGTCTTTAGACCTTCCACCAAATTGATTAGAAAAAAATTATATATATATATATATATATATATATGAATGTGTTTAAGGATGAATATTCATTTGAGAGCATGAATTATAATGAAACCCTCTCTTGTTATGATTTTTCCCATCTTTCATATGATATGAATTGTTCTAAATTGCGTCTTGAAAGCATGATATGAAATGTCTTGATTTACGCTATGACTTGAATATGATTTTGAAATATAAATAGAGGGTTATGCATGACGATAAATGTTGAATATGCATATAATAAAGAGTAGCATGGTTTGCCAAAAGAACACATGACCACCATATGTTTGAATAATCTCAGAATAGTTTTGACTTGTGTTTTCGGAACATGAATTATTTTATACTTTTTGCATATTTGGGTGGTATGAACTGTTTTTTAATGAAATAATTATGCATGATACATTATGTCTCAGAAATAGGACTTGCAAGTCTTGGTATGATGACACCAATTCAGATTATGCCTTGGTAATTCAGAACAGAATAGAATGCATGTTTGAAGTCAGAAATTTCAGATGTTGAAACTAGAATAATGCATGATTCAGAACAGGATAAAATTGGGCATAAAGAGATGCTAGGTGGTTTCCCGAAGAAGGAACGAGTTCAGACAACTCATTTCCCAAAACCGTGATTTGCCGATCCGGGTATATTATATTATGCTAGCCTAGTACCGTGTGGCGTAACAAAATTAGAAACTCCAACCCATGCGGTACACTCGGGTTTGGGGCTTCCCCGCCGAGTCAATGGTGGATTCCACACGGCCTATGGGATTTTCGAATTGTAGGGGTGTACTACCTAACTCAGAATTAATACGAAGATCAGAAACTTCATTGTCAAGAATGATTAGAAGGTCTCTCGGTCCTTCATGGTTCGGGATGTCTATCATGTCCAGGGCCCTGGTTCGGGTCGTAATAAACTTGGTATCAGAGCACGGTTCATGGTCCCAGGGAATCTGCGAAATTGCGTCGGGTAGTGTCTTGCTTATGGGTGTGTAGCCTTCCACACATATAAGAAGAGACTACTAGGTATTTCGGAATGTCCCTCTTTCTTTATGTTCTAGTTCGTGCAATAGGGACAGAATGTTCCTCTTTCATACTCTAATTAGTGCTATGGTGTCGCCCATACAAAAGTAAAGTTATACCTATTCTTTCCTTACTTTGATGTGCCTATATATGTCTCATTATTGAGGTGATTCAAGTGCAAAAGTTTAGAGTCTAAATGGTATGGTCCTTTCTGATTGAGCGATATAAGAGTTTAAAAATCGTGCAAGGACTTTAGAAGAGTCTGTTTGTGCCTCAGAGTGTATTAATTTTTGTGTGAACTTTGATCATGATGAAATTATGCTTTTCGGCCTGCGTTATTAAGAGTATTCCATCTCTTTTCACAAATTAATGTTGCAGATGTCATGTTTCAGGGGGAATGATGTGTAGTAGAATATTGGAACTGTATTTTCTCCCGAGTAGTAGTATAAGTTAAGTGTCGGTGTCATGACCTATTGGTAGTGATGTTGGACCAAGAAGTTGGTGATGTGAAGTTACAAAGTTAGAAGTTAGAGTGATGGTGACTTGTGTGTAAATAAATATTTTAGTTGAATAATCGATGTTTGTGGATGATTTGCCACTTTATAGTTATAGACTAATGTGGCAGCTAGTAGCCTGTGTGGATTGTGTTGTAGTCTGTAGGGGGAAGTGTTTGAATCAGATTTTTATTTATACAGAGTAAGATGTGTATCCTTAGATCATTGAATATTGTGTGTCAATTTTCTGTCTCTTGTAATATGTAATCTTGTTATCATAGAGTTTTTGAAAAAAAAGTCAAAGTCTAGTGAAGCCATGTGGGGCTCTTTGGATTCACTAGCAAATCTGCTTTGTTATTCATTCATTTTCTTGTTCAAAACACAAAAAACAAATTCTAGTGAAGCCATGTGAGGCCTATTTCGATTCACTTGCAACTTGTTGTTCTTGTGTTGGTTGAATATTTTTTAGTCGAATCTTTTCACATGAGATTGAGTTGGTAATGAAGTGATACATCCTTGTGTGTTAGTTTAGTAGAAGGTAGAGAAGGAGTTATTAGTTAAGGTGAATTGTTGTCTGCTTGAAGTACGAAAATGGCTAGATGAGCCAGTAAGTGATAATTATAGACTCATGGTTGTTTTTTGAATTTGAAGGTAGTCTAAATATATGCTATGGTAAGTAAGTGTGATGTGAGAAAGCCGTCTAAGTATATAAAATTATTTGGGGTTAGAATATAAGATTTTGGTTGACCATGTCTATTATGTGACTTTACCCCCTTGACATTTTTTTCGTTGATAGTTGTAAGCTAGTACTACTTGTGAGAAGGTATGTAGTGGATTTTTGAGATATTTGGATAGAATGTCCCAATTTGATGGACTAGTATACTATGTTTCCTTCTTCAATTGTGGTAGATGATAGATGCTAGACTATTGGCTTGAATTTAATGTAGGATGTGGATGTAAGAATAGTGGCTTAAGATTAATGATGAATGTGTTGTTTAAATTGTGTGTCAGGTTCGGTTGTAAATCATGCTTACCGCTAGACATTAAGTTTGAACAGTTAATTTCCATAAAGGTGGATGTGATGAGTTCTTGGTTAATGATACTAATTATATGGAAGTGATCTAATAGACTTTAATGGTGTATACAATAGATTAAGTTTATTTGATTCATAACAAAGTATGATGTTGTATGTATGGGGTAGAAGTATGCCCAAGGTGATATGGAGTTGCGACATTTTCTATGACTACTACATGTTGTGTGTGGCTAGTAGACATAGTAGTACCATTGAGTTTCTAGGTAGAGAAAGACTAGTAGTATGATTCATCAAAGGCTTGGTGATATCCATGTTAAGTGTTATAATCTAAGGATGAATTTTTGAAGGTTGAACTGACAGAAATAAGAGTTGAAGTGCTATAGGGTATGCACTCCAACTATGGGAATACTCATGAAGATTCGAATATAGTAAGTGTTCAAGTATTATGTGATCGACTATTGGGGCTATAGAAAGATAGAGTGTGTCTCAAAAGGTAGGATTAGCAGTGCATTTTCCCCTTCTAGGTATAGCCATTCGGGTTAAGTTCTATTAATTGTATGTATTGTCATATTCGAGAACCCAGAGTGCAGTGAGTATAGTTTGGTTTAGATTCTAGTAAGGGATCTCTCAAACTTAAGATGATGACTTAAAGCAAAGGGGGAGATAATAAAACAAGTGACCAAGAAAGGCTCTTAAATTCTTGTAGTGATGTCAGTATGATATAGAAAATCAGGAAGTGAAGGTGAGGCTCAACCCATTCTTATCTTAGTATTTTCAGGTACCCCAATACTTACTCATGCTTTATATTTCAGTTCAATGTTCATAGTTCATGTTCATGTATATGATAGAGAATCACATGCTCTTTCAGTTCTAAAATAAGGAATTCTTGTTCATTCAGTATTCAGGATCACATTCCATAAGTTATGAACTTCAAATTCAGGTCATACAGCTCATGACTCATGTATTCACTCTTTATAGCGTGCTCAGTTCCCATAATTCATGCTATACTCTTTATGATTGATGAGATTCAGCTTATAGTCATTTATGCCCCAATTCAGATCACTTTGATGAATCCCTGATGTTAATTTGCTATTCCTTCGGCCTCAGTTAAGTGTCAAGTCTGGTATAATATCCTCCCATGCTTCAAGATCTTATGTTCTAACCTTTTAGTAACTCCTCCTTATGTGATGATTGTGGTGATGAGTAAATGTTTCTTGTTAATGGAATATCATAGTATTCTTTTTTTAGATAAGGCCATAAGTGTGAAGTAAGATCTGGGGCCAAGTCTTTGATATATGTGATGGTTAGTGGAAATTTGTGTGTGTATGTTCTTTGGGGACCGTGTGGGAGTTATATTTATAGTGGATTATAAATTATGTGAAGTATGTCCTTATGGATGTTTGCCTTGGACTTCATAAGTGGTTATAAAAATAGGCTTGAATGACATGTTGAGATTTAAGTGGAGGAACAAAATATGCGCTAGTGAATTCATAGTAAGAGATCAGAGTTAGTCATTGAAGTGGTAAGGCACGATATGCTTAGGGTGTGATCTCTAAAAAAATATGTATATAGAAGATTGAATTATATGGTTTAGACTAGTATCGTGGTGTGGCATGTTATGTTTTGTGATATCAAGTTAGGCTTGATCATGGTGAGAGGACTTATGTTACATTAGGCATTAGTAGAAAGATTTATCAATGCCCATATAAGAATTCTAAGTTGAATCAAATGAGTGTGATATTTAAAGGGAATAATATAGTTAAGGGAGTATTCGAGAAGTGCGCTAAGCTTGAAAGTATAAAGTTGCATTTCCTAAGGCCTGGTAATTCTATCCTAGTTTATGGGTTATATGTCCATATTCTATGCTATAGAGTAGTGTCATTGTGGTGATTCCTTAGTTGGGTGTCTTTTGTAACTCATGCCCGAGATTCTTTGCTCCCGAATGCTACTAGAACTTCTTTAGAAAGGGTATTGAAGAGATACACCAGTTAAGTATATGTTTCTAGTATAATTCAGCTAGTATAACCAGCAGTTCAGTTTAACAGTCAGGTAGACAAATTACTGTGTTTTTCCACCTTTACACCCAGTCCTGTTATCCGAAGTCCCATGTGTATGACCATCCCAAGTGATAATCTATCCCATCGATGTAAATTGCGAATTCAGTTCAGTCCGAACATCATGTTTCATATTCATCTATTTAGTCATGACTCAGTTCATAAGAGTTCAACGCATAGTCTCAAATCTCTCTCAGCATTATAGCTCAAACAGTGTAAAACCCTTGTACGATCTAAATCTTGTTGTCTCAAGATTCATACTTACATAAGATATCACTTCTCAATTCGATACGTATGATTGGATCATGAACACCTCCAGGGAATATTAAATTCTCAGCATGAATCAGCTCCTTAAAGCATGTAAGGGCAAGTCAGCGCATAATTCAGTTTAATGATGGAAATTAAAATGTTTCAAATCAATATATTCTTTCTTAGAAGTCATATCATGTCCACTTTATTCCATATCTTTAAGCTTCAACATTCCCACCCATCATTCGGGGACGAATGATCCCAAGGGGGAGATAATCTAACGCACCATATTTCAGGCTAGAACGAAAACCGTCAATTCTCTTGTAGATGTACCAAAAGACATAAATCCTTCGCAAAATTTGGTATGTTAATCAATTATGTAGTTTTGGAACATATTTGATCATGAATTGAGATCATAGAGGTCCCCTAACTCAAGGTCAAGTTGAATGTTTTTCTATCGTTCGAGTTTTAGTAAGAGTCGAAACTTGAGTCAACTTAAATCAATCATAACTCCTTGCATATGATGAACTGGGTGGCCTACTATATATCAAATGAAATATCTTCGAATTATCTTTCCAACGACACCAATTTTGCCTAAATTTGATACCCAAGATAAAATTTATGGACATTTTAGTGATTGAGATAGTAGAATCATGCGATAAGCGTGCGACGCACGCCCTATGGCACGCACCAAAATTTCAGGTTCTGTTTCCGCATTTTTAAGGGAAAAATGGGTATCGTCCATCCCTTATCCAGCTATAACATGGGATTACACTCCCAAAACACAAAAATATGATTATTTTCTCTAAAATTCATCAAGAACTCACCCTAGGGTTTCAAACTAAAAACCCAAATATCTCAAGATTTGACCGCGGATTTTCCTTAATTCTACAAGATTCGGAATCACCATTGCGAGGGCTACAAGAGGCACCCATCAATCGTACATATAGAATCCCAAAAGCTAGAGTTCATTCACAAAGCTTCTAATTTAAGGTACGCAGGGTTTTCCTAAAAATCTCATAGGCATAGAAATCATATTTTAAGAAAAGGGTTTTGTATTTATGAATGAAATCATGTTTTAGAAGTTTTGACAGTATTGCTTTTGTCTTTAGAACTTTCCCTAAATTGATTGAAATTTATATATATATATATATATATATATATATATATATATATGAATGTGTTTAAGGATGAATATTCAATTGAGAGCATGAATTATAATGAACCCCTCTCTTGTTATGATTTTTCCCATCTTTCATATGATATAAATTGTACTAAATTCCATCTTGAAAGCATGATATGAAATTTCTTGATTTGCGCTATGACTTGAATATGATTTTGAAATAAAAAGAGAGGGTTATGCATATTGATAAATGTTGAATAAGCATATAATAAAGAGTAGCATGGTTTGCCAAAAGAACACATGACCACCATATGTTTGAATAATCTCAGCATAGTTTTGACTGTTATTTTCGAAAGATGAAATATTTTATACTGTTTGCATATTTGGGTGGTCTTAACTAGGTTTTAATGAAAGAATTATGCATGATACATTATGGCTCAGAAATAAGACTTGCAAGTCTTGGTGTTACGACACCAATTCAGATTATGCCATGGTTAGAATTAGAAACTCCAACCCTTGCGGCATACTCGGGTTAGGGGCTTCCCCGCTAAGTAAGTGTTGGATTCATACGGCCCGTGTGATTTTAGAATTGTAAGGGTGTACTACCTAACTCAGAATTAATACGAAGATCAAAAACTACATTTTTAAGAATGATTTATGATTTTCAGAAAAGTGCCCATGTGTTTTGAAAACTATTTTATGTTTGATGTTTTGACAAATTGCTCTCCATTATTTTATTTGTATAAAAGCATTTTTTGGACGACTTTGCGTACCATTACATCTGTATTGACCCCCCTCCCTCCAGGTTCTGATCACAGTCTAGGGGTCCTGATAAGCAGTAGAATTTCATCTGATAGGAGTAAATAGTACTAGTTGGTGAGCCTTCTATATTTTAGAAGGCCTAGTTTCTTTCAGACAATTAATATTTATTATTGTTTTGGTCTACTGGGGGCCTTGTCCTAATTTTCAGACAGTTGTTATTTGATCATGTAGTAGAGATTTTGCAGACAATTTTCAGACGGTGTTTAGTTGATATTGGATTTTATTCCTCATTGTAAAACTATATTTAGATTATGACCATGTTTCCGTAGAAGATTTTATTTCCGCATTTCCTATTTATATAAGAATGGTGTATATGATCACAAGTTGGAAAGACTCTCGGGCCTTCATGGTTCAGGATTTCCATCACGACCAGGGCCCTAGTTCGGGTCATGACAAGAATTGTAGGGGAATGCCACCGAGCTCAGAAGTAATACAAAAAAAATCAGATATTGCATTGACAAGGATGATTTATGATCTTTAGAAAGTGCCCATGTATTTTAGAACTATTTTATGCATGATATTTTGACAAATTTCTCTCCAACTATTTTATTTTTATTTTGGATTACCTTGCATACCAATACAACTGTATTAACCCCCCTCCCCCTACCTCTCAGGTTCTGAGGCTCAGTCTAGGGGTCCAGATAAGAAGTAGATTTCATGATACCGAGTTACAGAGTCCAGTTGGTGATCCCTTTATATTTCTGAAGGCCTATTTATTTCAGACATTTATCATTAGCTATGGTTTTTGGTCTACTGGGGGCCTTGCCCCAGTTTTTAGACAGTTGTTATTAGCCATGTAGTAGAGATTTCGCAGACATTTTTTAGATATCATTAGATGGTTTTGGATTTCATTCACCCTTATTGAATTTATATCAGACTTATAACCATGACTCCGTTCTGTTATACAATTCCGTATTTTACTCTAATAAATGAATGTTATGCATGATTACCAGACAAATAGGGATGTCTGGGCCCTCAGGGTTCGAGATATCCATTATGGCCAGGGCCCCGACTCGAGTCATGAAAAACTTGGTATCAGAGCCAAGTTCATGGTCCCTCGGTGTCTGCGAAATCTCATCGGGTAGAGTCCTATTTAGGGGTGTGTAGCACACCATACTTATAAGAAGGAGGCTACTAGGAGTTTAGGAAAGGGTTTCCCCTCTTTGTGGTTTAGTTCGTGCTTTATAGTCTGAATTAGAATTGTCCCCTAATCAGTGATCTATTGTATTTCAGAAAACAGTCATGCCTCCTCGTCGTTCCAACAACCAGGATACTTAGGATGATGAAGTCCGCCCTACCCATGGGATGCGGACTCGTAATAGAGCGCACACTCCAGAACCTTTTCCTACTCCGGGAGTACCTCCAGTCCCGACCAGTCCTCTTTGAGCTCCAAGAATAAATGTTAATCATCCCCAGTCGTCTGAGAGGGACATATCGAATGCATAATTCAGATAGTCCATTCACATGCTTGCACATCTTGTAGTCGCACATACTCAGAGGTCGGAGGATACTGGGTTTGCATCTATTACTTTTGAGGCTATTAGGGTTGGCTAATTCAAGAGAATGAACACGCCCAAATTTTCTGGCACAATGGTAAAAGAGGACCCCCAGGAGTTCATAGACGAAATGGAGAAGATTTTCAAAGTGATGCATGTGGATCAGGTGAAAGGGGTTCAGTTAGTAGCATACCAGCTTAAAGATGTAGCGAACCAATGGTATAATGAGTAGGAAGAGGCGAAGGGTGAGAGTGATGAGCCCACAGTCTGGGGCGAGTTTGTGGATACTTTTCTTGATCGATTATTTCCTCTAGAGTCGAGGAAAGCCAAGGCAAAAGAATTCATAAATCTTAAGCAGGGGAAAATGAGTGTCCTGGAGTACACTCAGAAGTTTAACCAACTTGCTCGTTATGCACCAGAAATGATTGGTAATATGAGAGCCTGGATGAGGAAATTGCATCTGGCCTTTACGATGATCTAGCTCTTGAATGTCAAGGAGCGATGCTAAATAGGGATATGGACTTTTCTAGGATATTAGTCCATATGTTGCAGGTAGAAGAGAAGAAAAAGAAAATCACCAAATCTAGAGAGACGGAAAAGCAGGAAAAGTTAGCCAGAACAGTGGAGCAGAACCACAGTAAGCCACAGAAAGGTAACTGGGGAAATAAATGTAAAAAGAAGAAGTTTTTGAGTAATGCGCAGTTTGCATCTAGCGCCCCAGTGCCCAGGACCCCAGTTGATAGATAATCTCAGAGTTTTCAAACTATTCATGGACCCAGTGCTCAGGATACCCAGTCATAGGGAAGTGTGGCATAGAAACATCGTACCTTTCTGCGGTGTGAGACTTGTGGTAAGCATCATTCGGGAAGGTGTCGGCTTGGCACATTTGTGTGTTACTCTTGTGGTCAGATGGGTCATTTTCATAGCGATTGAACTTTGGTTAAAAAGAGTTTTGGGGGAGACAAGTCTTAGGAAAACTCTTTTGCACTACCACCGCCTCAAAAGGACGCCACTTCAGCTGCTAGGAGCAGTCGCAACCGGTTGTACGTTTTGTCTAACTATCAGAAGGTAGAGACCTTACCCGATGTAGTTATTGGTACGTTGTAAATCTTTTCTAGTGATGTTTATATGTTACTAGATCCTGGGTTATCCTTATACTTTTTGACCCCTTATGTGGCTGTTGGTTTCGAGTTTGAGCCCGATGTGATTGCTGAACTTTTTTTCGTTTCCACCCTTGTGGGTGACCCTGTTGTGGCTAAGAGAGTGTAAAAGAATTATGTTGTATCTATTTTTAGCCGGTTTATGGTGGAAGACCTCATAAAGCTTGATATGGTTGATTTTGATGCCATCTTAAGGATGGACTGGCTCCATTCATGTTATGCCACACGAGACTGTAGAACCCGGAAGGTTACTTTTTGCTTTCTGAATGAACCAGTGGTAGAATGGGACGGGTATTCTTTAGAACCTAGAGGCCACTTTATATCTTATCTTAGATCTCGTAAGCTCATTTCCAGGGGTTGTCTATATAATCTAATTCGAGTGAAAGATTCTAATGTTGAGAGCCCACCTCTTCCGTCAGTCCTTGTGGTAAATGAGTTTCTAGAAGTCTTTCCTGATGATCTTCCAGGAATACCACATGATAGGGAGATAAATTTTGGCATTGAGTTATTGTGGGATACCCGCCCCATTTCTATTCCACCATATAGAATGGCTCCAGCAGAGTTGAAGGAGTTGAAAAAACAACTAGCTGATCTTCTAGATAAAGGTTTTATCCATCCTAGTGTTTCACCCTGGGGTGCACCTATATTTTTCGTGCGAAAGTAAGATGGTTCCCTACGTATGTGCATAGATTACCGCCAGCTGAATAAGGTCAACATTAAAAATAAGTATCCTCTACCTAGAATTGATGAACTGTTCGACCAACTATAGGGTGCAAAATGTTTTTCAAAGATAGACCTTCATTCGGGATACCATCAGTTGAAAGTTAGAGAGTTAGATATTCCCGAAACACCTTTTCGAATTATAACGCTCAACTTACACTTCAATTTAGAGAAAAGCGGTTGTCGTCAATATATTTACCCAACTTTGGATTCGGGGTCGAATCCATAGGGAATAATGTGAGTGGAGATTAAACTAGTTTGAAACTAAAGATGCAAGTTAAATTCAAATAACTGGCATGAAAAGACAAAATAGGGTTTTTTAATGATTAGCAAATAATTGTTGGTCAGTTTTGTTTTAGTGCTTGTAATCAAGAGTTTATGGAAAAACAAGAATTATGTTCACTAGAAGTTTTGGTAATTGACAGATGCTAAAAGTTGTTAAATATTCTCACAGTAGATAGGACAATAGGTTATCTTTATCGAAGTTATGCCTCAATGTCTCTCGATCTACTTAAGCATTTAATTATCTAATCCTCTCGGAGTTAGGGAATTTATATTCATGAACATATTTTACCTCAGGTTAATCAACCTTGTTACAGTGTAAATTATTAAATGGAAGCTTTTAGTGCTTCCCAGTCCCTGTTAATAACTCCCTTCCCACTATATTTTATTTCTTTCTCAAGCAAATCAAAGCAGGTGTTATCTATCATTTGCAACCAATAGAGGATAATTAAAATCTCAAAATTATCAAGGAGTCCTATTAACTGTCCAATCTTGAACACTTAGCACCTTATCAAGACTTAACCCTAGATCCCATATTTCAGGTTAAAGAGATTTAGCCACTCATGATGCAAAAATCAAAACAACTACTTGTAGTCATGCTTTGAAAGATAAACTTACCATAAGATTAATAGTAACTAGTGATTCTCAGATTAGATCACAATTGAAATCCAAAATATTAATTAAAATCTCTTCAATGTAATTGCTTTTTCAAGCCAAGAAACTAGAGAGAAAATTAAAAAAAAATATATGCCTCCAAACTCCCATTCGGAATTCTTAAGAAAACCTTAAACAATGCTTTAAATAGTTCACACTAATTATGGTAACAAAATAATAAAGTTCAGCAATTCCTCCAATAGGTGATGCAATCCGTGACGCCCTATCAGGAGGCTGACAACTTATCACAAATGTCGTCAGCTTCTCTTTACTTTTGGAATTCGCTACCATAGGCTGATGAAAATTTTGATGACCTATCAGCTCCTTGACTATTTATCACGAATGTCGTCATATCTCTACCTCATCTCTCATGTTCTTCCTTAGGCTGAAACCAATTTTGACAACCTATCAGCTCCTTGACGACTTATCACAAAATGTCATCACAAATCTCAACTCAGGTCCATTCTCTGTCTAAGGCCGACGATGAAGCTGATAACTTATCACAGGGATGACGACCTATCAGAAATGCCATCATCCACACTTCTCTTCTTATTATTTCAGATTTGAACTCTTTTGCTTCAATCCTTGTTGGTTCTCTAGCATCTTAGCTTCTACTATAAAATGAAACATAAAACAATTAAAAATGATAAATTTTTCTTAAGACTTTGCAATTATTCTTAGTTAAAAGCCTCAATTGTGTTAGCATCTGCTCACACATCAACACCATCAACTTAAAACAATTGCTTATCCTCAAGCAACTAAAACACAATATTACGATGCTTAACCAAGAGACACATAAGATAGCTATGATAGTTGATCATCAATATTAGTTAAAAACATATTACCCTCTCCATTTTCAATCACTTGAAAACCAATTGTGTATATCCATGAAGATCAACAATGTTATAGAAAGGAATCAAGATATGGCATTAGATTAGCAACAATAACCATGCCTATATACAAATTACACTACCCAAACAAGTAGGCAATTAAAAATGCAATCGATGATCCCTTATAACAAAGAAGTCCCTTTTCACTCATATATAAAATATAGCATGTAAATGCAGGGACGGTCAAGATACAGTCACTCTCAGAAAGAAGTTCCAGTCAATGTATGCCAAATACCATAAGCTTGCCCTTATTTTCATTACCGAAGCTTTCAGATAGTTAAGTTAGGATCACTATAGGACTTTTCTTCATTTTGTAATGTAGGCTTGGGGCTGGTATGATACGCAAGGATATTTAAAATAACTAGGCCTCCTTGGCACTACACTATTTTTTGGGGGTCTCACTTATCAACCTATACCTTATTTTTCACTTTCTTGATTAGTAAATTCAGGATGGGTGTGGTCATTTAATCAATCATTTTCTTTTTTTCACAACGTTTCTTTTCTCATTCTTTTTCTACCACACCCAGCCTTGCATATATATATATATATATATATATATATTATTACCCTTCTTCATACTCACTTTACATCACACACCCCTATGATAGCCACCCTCAACTTAGGATATTTGCCTAAGTCAAAGTGCACAATGTCCAAGGAGGGCAAGGGACAAAACGTGTTTATTGTGATACAAATGGGAAGGTGATAGGTATAATAAAAAGAATAGGCATTCAGGCTCAAAATAAGGATCAAGGGATATTATTCACACATGGAAGGTCATTTAGGCTAAAAGTGTACTAATATCAACAACGGCCTATGATCATTTCCTAACCACTATCCTACAACCAAGGCAAGACCAATCGAGCATGTTCTGGATTTAACACACAACGGGAACTAGGTAGTATCTCACACACACATGGAACAAAGGTACATCACAAGCTACTACCCATTCGGTTCATGCAATTGTTAGCTGTGATTATCATGTCCCTAGTAGTAATGCCATAAAAAGATTCACAGTAGTTAGAAATAGATACACATCACACAGTTACAAGATAGACAATTGGAAAGGTATTTACCATTCCAAGAAAAATCAAAAAAAATATGTCAACTGTCCTAGATAATTATTTTTCCCCCAGTTAACCATAACACATCAAAAAAACAAACACAATACGCCTAAACATGTCGGCTCTACTAGGCACAAGACTCTGGGGAAAAGAGGCACGACAATAATAACCCCAAGAGGACATTAACATCCATAAGTAGCTCCACCCTCAACTTAAAATCATAAAATGTCCCCAATGCGTTAAACCAAAACAAGAGAGTTAGAAACATACCTGTGGCACCATGGGTGTGAAGATCTGATGTCAATCATATAATACAAATACAAACAATTAAATACCTTGGGTTTCCTCCCAAGAAGCACCTAATTTAGTGTTGCGGCATGACCCAACTCTATTTTTTCCTCCACATTGATGATATAAATTTCTCCCCCAACTTATAGTCCATCTTCCTACCTCGCTCATACGGGGGTGTCACAAAAATTAAGAAGTCGAGTAATTGATTGAGCGTGGTAAACCACTAATCCTTAAAGTGAGGTATGTTTTTATGTTGCTTGTCTAATATAACATCAAGAATATAGGATTCTTGTTCCCCATCTTCACACTCTTCTACTATTTTAAATGATTCTACAGACAAGATATCATCTAAACATAATATATAAAAGTGCTTTGAATAAGGCCCAATCAATCCTACTTCAAAATTTACACTATCTTATATACATTCACTTTTATTCACCTTCTCAACATCTTCACTTCGAATTGGGCTAGAGTCTTTATTAGATATTTTTTTGGTTTCTTCTTTTCCCTCAAGCACCATGTCCCCAATCTTGGCATCATCTCTCATGGATGGTTCAGTTGGTTGGAAAATCACTATGAGTTTCTCAACATCTAACTCAACATCAATATAGGGTTCTTGCTCCTCATCTTCACACTCTTCCATTATGTTAAATGATTCCGCAGATAAGATATCATCTAATCATAATATAGAAGAATGCTTTGAATGATTGACCTCTATATACATCTACTCATGAATGATTGGTTTCATATTTTGATGCATATCACATACGATATCTTACATTTCTTTATGGAGATCCAACATTCATTGAAACATATCTTCAATGCCACTCTTTCTGGTGCTTAGTCCTTCCTTTTCTTGACCATAAGACCTATCAAACTAATAAGAAGAACTAGAATTTGGGTTAACGCAATAGGGGGAGGGGATATTTGGTCAATCACTCCAATGTCCATCTTGACCTCCACATAAAGAACAATCATACTCTCGGTAAGATGGAGATGGTGCACACATCTCTCTCCTGGGAGCATATCTACAATCTTGGCAAAAGTGAGATCTATCACAATATAGACATGGATCATCATGATAATATTTCCAACAACCAAGCTCATGTTCATTGCACGATGCCATAGTAATAAGTAAACTAAAATAAAAATCTACCTAACCCAAGAAATAAAAGAAAACTCAAAACAAATATTTACAATTTGAATTCAAGCAAGTAGGCTAAAATTTCAAAAAAACTCAATACGCCTAATTGTTCCCCGGCAACGACGCCAATTTTGATAAAGTTCAACTTACACTTCAATTTAGTGCAAGGCGGTTGTCGTCAATATATTTACCCAACTTTGGAGTCGCGGTCAAATCCACAGGAAACAATGTGAGTTGCGATTAAACTAGTTTGAAACTGAAGCTACAAGTTAAATTCAAATAACTGGCATGGAAAGACAAAATAGGTTTTTTTAAAGATTAGCAAATAATTGTTGGTCAGTTTAGTTTCAGTGCTTGTAATCAAGAGTTTATGAAAAAACCAGAATTATGTTCACTAGAGGTTTTGGTACTTGACAGATGCTAATAGTGGTTCAAGATTCTCAAAGTGGATACGACAACTGGTTATATTTATTGAAGTTATGCCTAAATGTCTCTCAACCTACTTAAGCATTTAATTACCTAATCCTCTCGAACTTAGGGAATTTATATTCATGACCATATTTTACCTCAGGTTAATCAACCTTGTTACAGCGTCAATTATTAAATGGAAGTTTTTAGTGCTTCCCAGTCCCTGTTAATAACTCACTTCCCACTATATTTGATTTATTTCTCAAGCAAATCGAAGTAGGTAATATCTATCATTTGCAACCAATAGACGATAATTAAAACCTCAGAATTATCAAGGATTCCTATTACCTGTCGAATCTTGAACACTTAGCACCTTATCAAGACTTAACCCTAGATCCCATAATTCAGGTTAAAGAGATTTAGCCACTCATAATGCAAAAATCAAAACAACTAGTTGTATTCATGCTTTGAAAGATAAAATTACCACAAGATGAATAGTAACTAGTAATTCTCAGATTAGATCACAAAGAATATCAAAAATATTTATTAAAATCACTTCAAAGTAATTGCTTTTTCAATCCATAAAACTAGAGAGAAAATAAAAAAAATACATGTCTCCAAACTCCCATTCAGAACTCTTAAGAAAACCCTAAACAATGCTTTAAATAGTTCACCCTAATTATGGAAACAAAATAATAAAGTTCATAAATTCCTCGGACAGGTGACACCATCTGTGATGCCTTATCAGGAGGATGACGAATTATCACAACTATCAGCAACTCCTCTTTTCTTTTGGTATTCGTTGCCTTAGGCTGACGATGGTTTTAACAGCCTATCAGCTCCTTGATGACTTATCATGAATATCGTCACATCTCTACCTCAGCTTGCATGTTCTGCCTTAGGCTGATGCCAATTTTGATGACCTATCAATTCCTTGATGGCTTATAAAAAAATGTCGTCACAACTCTCAACTCAGGTCCATTCTCTATCTAAGGTTGATGATGAAGCTAATAATTTATCACAGGGCTGATGACTTATCAGAAATACCGTCAGCCACACTTCTCTTGAAATTATTTCAGATTTTAACTCTTCTGCTTCCATCCTTATTGGTTCTATAGCATCTTATCTTCTACTATAAAATCAAATATAACACAATCAAAAACTACAAAAGCTGCTTGAGACTTTGCAATTATTCTCAGTTAAAAGCCTAAAATGTGATAGCATATGCTCACACATCACCGAACCAGATATGGTTATTATGAATTCTTAGTCATGTTCTTCGGATTGACTAACGCCCATGTAGCCTTTATGGATCTAATGAATAGGGTCTTCTGTCAGTTTCTGGATCTGTTTGTCATAGTATTCATTGATGACATCTAGTTTTATTCTAAGAGTGTGGAATAACATGACAAGCACCTCTGAATCATTCTTCAGACCCTCAAAGATCATATGTTGTATGTTAAGTTCTCCAAATATGAATTCTGGTTGAATTCTATTGCTTTTTCAGGGCATATTGTGTCTAGTGGAGGGATTAAGGTGGATCCCGAAAAGGTTAAAGCAATTCAGAGCTTCTTGGGTTCGGCAAGGTATTACAGAAGGTTCATAGATAGTTTCTCTTCCATAGCTGCTCTACTTACTAAGTTGACTCAGAAAAAGGTGAAGTTTGTGTGGTCTGACACATGTGAGAATAGTTTCGAGAAGTTAAAAGACAAATTGACTACTACACCTGTGCTAACTCTCCCGAAAGGTACAAGAGGTTTTGTTGTATACTACGATACGTCCCGAGTGGTACTTAGATGTGTTCTTATGCATCATGATAAGGTGGTGGTGTATGCATCTAGGAAGTTGAAAATGCATTAGCGCAATTACCCTACCCATGACTTAGAATTAGTGGTTGTGGTATTTGCGCTTAGGATCTGGTGGCACTATCTTTGTGGGATGTGTGTTGATATTTTCACTGACCACAAAAGTTTAAAGTATTTTTTCTCACAAGCGCTGGATAAAGATTTTGAATGATTATGACATGAGCCTGCACTATCATCCGGGTAAGGCAAATGTTGTAGACGACGCCCTCAACAGATTATCTATGGGCAGTCTTTCTCATGTTGAGGAAGGGAAGAGTGAAATGGTGAGGGATATTCACTGACTTGTAAACCATGGCATATGACTCTTTGATTCTAAAGATGGAGGGATGGTCATGCATGAGATAGCTAAATCATCCCTGTGTACAGAAGTTAAAGAAAAGAAGGCTGAAGATCCCATCTTGATGCAAATTAAGAATGATGTGGGTCAGCAGAAGGTAATGTCATTTGGGATTGGTGGTGATTATAGTTTGAGGTACCAGGGTAGATTGTGTGTGCCAGATGTAGATGGTCTAAGGAAGCGAATCCTTGACAAAGCTCACACTTTGAGGTATATTGTTCACCCAGGCTATACAAAAATGTATCATGATCTGAAAACCATCTATTGGTGGAATAATATGAAGCATCATGTGTCTAACAATGTTACCAAGTGTTTGAATTGTCAACAAGTTAAAGAGGAACATTGTAACACCCCGACGTCTTCTTAGCTAAATTTTCATCCATGGAAAGTCTAAGCATTAGCTTCTAGAATGATCTAAATCATTTTTCATGTGGAATTTCCTAGATTCCAACCTTTAATTATGTAGAAGACGAAATTAGATTTCCAATGATATAAGATTCATCCAAAACAGACACTTGGTGAAGAAGTTATGAATAATTTAAAGATCCAGTTGTAAACATCGTCATTTTGGTGTCTAGCGCATCGCGGAGAGGGTCAAATTGACAATCATCAAATTCCAGCGGGGCTCCGCAATGGTGGCGCATCGCGGAGGAAACCAATTTTCCACTCGTCGAATTCCATTAGACCACCACGATTGTGGCGCATCACGGAGGCACCCAAAATTGGGTTTTTAAGTTCAAATTTCCTGTTACATTTAGGAGTCATTTAGGGTAATTTTGACTTTTCCCTAGACTTTAAAACCATCCAAACAAAGGATTTAGGGTATGTTTGAGAAACTTATCCCTATTTTCATCAAAATCATCAAGAATCCTCTCTAGAGTATCAAACAAGAACTTCAAGAAACTTAACATTCAAGCGTGGGTTCTCAACGTCGAGTGAAGATTCGAAATCCCCATACCATAGGCTTCAAAAAACACCCATTGTTTTCCTATTTCGAGGTACGCGGGGATTTCCTAAAAATCTCATGGGCATAGAAATCATTCTTTTAAGAAAGGGGTTTCGGTTAATGAATATAATCATATTTAAGAAATTTTACTGACAATGTTTTGGTCTTTAGACCTTCTCCCAAATTGATCAAAAAATTATATATATATGTATGAATGTGTTTAAAGATGAATATTCAATTGAGAGCATGAATTATAATGAACCCCTCTCTGGTTATGATTTTTCCCATCTTTCACATGATATGAATTGTTCTAATTTGCATCTTGAAAAGCATGTTATGAAATGTCTTGAATAATGTTGATTCGAATTATGATTTCGATTTCAAAAGAGAGCGAGTTGTTTATGTTGATGAATATTGAAAATATTCATATAATGAAAGAGTGAATGATTTTGCTAAAGGCACATGTCCACCATATTGTTGAGGAGTTTTGCATAGTTTTGACTTGTGTTTCTGAACATGAATTCTCTTATACTAATTGCATGTTTTGGTGGTCTGAACTATGTTTTAAATGAAAGATCATGCTTAATGCATATGGCTCAGAAATAGGACTTGCAAGTCTTGGTATGACGACACCAATTCCGATTATGCCATAATAATTCAGAATAGAATAGAATGCATGTTTGGAATTAGACTTTTCAGATGTTGAAACCAGAAACATGCATGATTCAGAACAGGATAAAATTGGGCATAAACAGAGTTTTGGTGGTTCCCCGAAGAAGGCATGAGTTGAGAAAACTCATTTCCCGAAACCATGATTTACCAATTCGGGTATATTATATTACGCTAGCCTAGAGCCATGTGGCGTATTAGAATCAGAAACTCCAACCCTTGCGGCACACTCGGGTTGGGGGCTTCCCCGCCGAGTCAATGGTGGATTCCATACAGCCCGTAGAATATCAGAATTGTAGGGGAGCCACCTAACTAAGAAGTTATAGAAAGACCAAACATTGCATTGATAATAATGATTTAGGATTTTTAGAAAGTGCCCATGTGTTTTAGCACTATTTCATGTATAGTATCTGACAAATTGCTCTCCAACTATTTTATTTATATAAAAGCTTTATTTTGGAATACTTTGCATACCATTACATCTGTATTGAACTCCCCTCCTCCCTCCAGGTTTTGAGGATCAGTCTACGGGTCCAAAAAGGCAGTAGATTCATCAGACTGAATTTGCAGTGTTCAGTTGGTGAGCCTTCTTTATTCCAGAAGGCACGTGTTTCATATTTGACTCTTATTATTTTTTTGGTCTACTGAGGGCCTTGTGCAAATTTTCAGACAATAATTAGATTTTAATGTAGTAGAGATTTCGCAGACAGAGTCTGATGTTATTTAGCTTTTGTTGTACTACACTTTTCCATACTTATGTTGATATTAGAATTTTACCATGTTTCCATAGCTAACAATGTTTCCATATCTTCTTTATTTATATGAGCGTTGTACATGATTATCAGATAGAAAAGGGCATTCTGGGTCTTTATGGTTTGGGATGTCCATCATGGCCAGGCCCTAGTTCGGGTCGTGACAAACTTTGTATCAGAGCACGGTTCATGGTCCCAAGGTTTCTGCAAAATCGCATCAGGTGTAGTCTTGTTTATGGGTGTGTTGCGCTCCACACTAATAAGAAGGAGGCTACTAGGCATTTAGGAATGTTTCTCTTCTTTGTGATTTAGTTCGTGCTTCAGAGTCTAATATATCCCCTAATCAATGATCTCTTGCTTTTCTGAAAACCATCTATACCTCCCCGTTGCACCAACGTTAATGCTAAAGAGGATGAAGTCCGTCCAACTCATGGGATGAGGTCAAGTAACAGAGATCACACTCCAGAACCTTTCCTTACTCCTGGAGTCCCTCCAGTCCCAACCAGTCCACCTATGGCTCATGGACCAATGTTAACCATCCCCCAACTACTCAGGGGGATATTTCAAATACAGAATTCAGAAAATCTATTCATATGCTGACATAGTTGGTGGCTAATCAGGCCCAATGATCATAAGATGTTGGGTCTGTACCAATTACATCTGAAGCTACTAGGGTGGGTCAGTTCATGAGAATGAACCTGCCTAAGTGTACTGCCACTAAAGTAGAAGAGAATCCGCAAGAGTTCATAGACGAAATGGAGAATATTTCAGAGTGATGTATGTGGATCAGGTGGAAGGTGTTGAGCTAGCAGCTTATCAGCTAAAGGATGTAGCGAACCAATGGTATAATGAGTGGGAAGAGGCGAAGGGTGACCTTGCTGAGCCCATAGTGTGGGACGAATTTGTGAAAGTTTTTCTTGACCGATTCTATACTTTGGAGATGAGGGAAACTAAAGCAAAGGAGTTCATAAACCTTAAGCAGGAAACGATGAGTGTTCAGGAGTATACTTTAAAGGTTAATCAACTGTCCCGTTATGCTCCTGAGATGACGAGAAGTATGAGGGCTCGAATGAGAAAGTTTTCTTCCGGCCTTTCAGATAATCTGGTGCTTGAATGTAAAGGGGCGATGCTAAATAGGGAATTGTACTTTGCTAGGCTGACAGTCCACAAGCAACAGGTTGAGGAGAAGAAGAAAAAGATAATCGAGTCTAGAGAGAAGGACAGGCAGGCAAAGAGAGCCAGATCAGCAGATCAGAACCCCGGTCAGCAGCAGGGTGGTAACTGGGGTAACAAATGGCAAAAGAAAAAGTTTTGGGGCATAACGCAGTCTGCAGCTAGCACCCCAACGCCCAGACCCCCAATTGATAGACGCCCCCAGAGTTTTCAGGCTAGTCATGGAACCAGAGCTCAGGATACTCAGTTGTAGGGTAGTGTGGTGCAACAATATCGTACTTTTCCATAGTGCGACACTTGTGGTAGGTATCACCCGGAGAAGTGTCAGTTTGGCGCATTTGTGTGTTATTCTTGCGATCAGACGGGCCACTTCCAGAGAGATTGTCCCTCCGCTGGGAGAAATGTTGGTGGAGCTAAGTTTCAGGAAAACTCTTATGCACCATCACCTCCCCAAAAGGGTTCCACTACAGCTTCTAGGAGCGATCACAATCGGTTATATGCGTTGACCAACCGACAGGAGGAGGACGCCTCACCAGATGTTATCCCTGGTATGTTACAAATCATTTCTCGTGATTTTTATATGTTACTTGATCCCGACTCTACCTTATCCTATGTGACCCCATATGTGGCGGTTAGTTTTGGGTTTGAGCCCGAAGTGATTGCCGAACCCTTCTGTGTTTCGACCCCGGTGGGTGATTCTATTGTGACAAGGAGGGTGTATAGAAATTGTGTTGTGCCTATTTTTAGTAGGGATATAGTGGAAGAACTCATAGAACTTGATATGGTTTCTTTTGATGTGATCCTAGGGATGGACTGGTTCCATCGGTGTTATGCCATACTAGACTGTAGGACCCGAATGGTTACCTTTTTTTTTCCCAGTGAGAGGGGCACTCTTTAGCTCCTAGAGGGAACTTTATATCTTATCTCAGAGCCTAAAAACTTATCTCCAAGGGTTACTTGTATCATCTTATTCGGGTTAAAGATTCTAACACCGAAAGTCTTCCCCTTCAGTTTATTCCTGTAGTAAATGAATTCCCTAATTTTTTCTAGATCATCTCCCAGGAATTCCACCTGATAGGGAGATAGATTTTGGCATTGATGTATTTCCAGATACCCCTCATATTTCTATTCCGCCATATAGAATCGCTTTTGCAGAGCTAAAAGAGTTAAAATAATAGCTAGCGGATCTCCTAGATAAAGGTTTTATCAGACCAAATATTTTTCCCTGTGGTGCACCTAGACTCTTCGTGCTAAAGAAAGATGGTTCCCTGCGTATGTGCATAGATTACCACCAATTTAATAAGGTCACAGTGAAAAATAAATATCCTCTTCCTAGAATCGATGACCTTTTTTATCATCTTTAGGGTGTTAAGTGTTTTTCTAAAATAAACCTTCGTTCAGGATATCATCATTTGAAAGTTAGGGAGTCATACATTCCTAAAAAATCCTTCCAAACCAGATATAGTCATTATGAATTCTTGGTTATGTCCTTTGGGTTGACAAATGCTCTTGCAGCTATCATGGACCTAATGAATAGGGTTTTCCTTCTGTTCCTAGACCTGTTTGTCATAGTTTTTATTGATGACATCTTGGTTTGTTCTAAAAGTAAGTAGGACCATGCCAATCACCTCCACACTATTCTTCAGACCCTCAAAGATCATGAGTTGTATACGAAATTCTCCAAGTGTGAATTCTGGCTGAATGTTATTGCTTTCTTGGGGCACATTGTGTCTAGTGAAGGGATTAAGGTTGATCCCCAAAAGATTATGGCAGTAAGGAAATGGCCCAGACCCACGACTCCAATCGACATTCGGAGTTTCTTAGGCTTGGAAGGGTATTACAGAAGGTTCGTAGAGAGTTTCTCCTCCATAGTTGCACCACTTACTAAGTTGACTCAGAAAAAGGCAAAGTTTTTGTGGTCCAACTCTTGTGAAAATAGTTTTGAGAAGTTGAAAGACAATTAGCCACGACTCCTATTTAGACCCTTTCGAAATGTATAGAGGGTTTTGTTGTGTATTATGTTGCATCCCGTATGGGACTTGGGTATGTACTCATGCACGACGGTTAGGTGGTGGCTTATGTATCTAGGCAGTTAAAGGTGCATGAGCAGAACTACCCCACTCATGATTTGGAATTAGCAACTGTGGTGTTTATGTTTAGAATTTGGAGGCATTATCTTTATGGAGTGCATGTTGATATTTTTACTGACCTTAAGAGTTTGCAGTATGTTTTCTCACAAAAATAACTAAACCTCAGGCAAAGGTATGGGATAGAGCTTTTGAAAGACTATGACATTTGCCTTCACTATCATCCGGGTAAGGCAAATGTTATAGACGGCGCCCTCAGAATATTGTCTATGGGCAGTCTTTCTCATGTTGAGGAAGGAAAGATAGAGATGGTGAAGTATATTCACCGAATTTCAAATCTAAGAGTGCGACTCTTGGATTCTGAAGATGGGGTAATGGTTGTTCATGAGGTAGCTACATCTTCCCTTTGTGCAGAAGTTAAAGAGAAGCAGGTTAAAGATCCTATCTTTATGCAAATTAAGAATGATGTGGGTTAGAAAAAGGTGATGTCATTTGAGATCAGTGGTGATGGTATTTTGAGATACCAGGGTAGATTATGTGTTGTAGATGTGGATGGTTTGCCGAATAGAATCCTTGACGAAGCTCACACTTCGAGATATCTTGTTCACCCAGGCTCTACTAAGATGTACCATGATCTGAAATCTATATATTAGTGGAATAATATGAAGCGTGATGTGGCTAACTTTATTTCTAAGTGTTTGAATTGCCAACAAGTTAAAGTAGAACATATGAGGCCTAGTGGTTCTTCCCAAAAGATAGCTTTGCCCTTGTGGATGTGGTAAATGATTAATATGGACTTCATTACAGGACTTCCGTGGTCCCGAAACCAGTACGATTCTATTTGGGTAATTATAGATAGAATGACCAAGTCAGCTCACTTTCTTCCTATCAGGACTAACTATTCGGGGGAGGATTATGCCAAGCTGTTCATTGTAGAAATAGTTCATTTCCATGGTGCACATGTGTCCATCATATCCGACCGAGGTACACAATTTTCTTCTCAGTTTTGGAGATCTTTTCAGAGAGGTTTAGGTACCCAAGTGATCCTAAGTACTGTTATTCACCCTCAGACCGATGGGCAGGCTGAGCGCACCATTCAGACCCTTGAGGACATGTTGAGGGCCTGTGTGATTGATTTCAAAGGTAGTTGGGTAGAAAACTTTCCATTGATAAAGTTTGCGTATAATAACAGTTTCCATTCTAGTATTAAGATGACGCTATTTGAGGCATTGTTTGGGAGAAGATGTAGGTCACTAATAGGGTGGTATGAAGTGGGTGAGACACAGAGGTTTGGTCCTGATCTTGTTTATCAGGCAATGGAAGATGTGAAAGTCATTAGGTAACAACTTAAGACAGCTTAGAGTAGTCAGAAATCTTATACCGATGTTAGGAGAAGAGATTTAGAGTTTGAGGTTGGTGATTAGGAATTGCTAAAAGTTTCTCCTATGAAGGGAATCATGCGATTCGGGAAGAAAGGTAAATTGAGTCCTCTCTATATAAAAACATATCAGATTTTGAGGAGAATAGGTGGTGTTGCATATGAGTTAGAATTGTCTGCCAGTTTGGGTTCTGTCCATCCGGTATTTCACATATCCATATTGAAGAAATGCATTGGAGACCATTCTTTGGTGTTTCCTATAGAAGAGATCAAGGTGACAGCCTCTTAATCATATGAAGAGGAACCTATTGCAATTCTAGATCGTCTGGTTTGAAAGTTGAGAAGTAAAGAAATAGTTTCAATTAAGGTGTTGTGGAGAAATCAGACAGTTGAAGAAGCCACTTGGGAATCAGAAAATGACATGAAAGCAAGATACTCACACCTTTTTGACCTAGTAGATGGCGGAGTTGAAGGTTAAACCCTTACCTAAATCTTTATATGCTTTGGTATGCTTGGAATCGTGCTTTTCTATGTTCCGCATCATCATTCAGGGACAAATGATCCCAAGGAGGGATATTGTAACACCCCGACATCTTCTTAGCTAAAATTCCATCCATGAAAACTCTAAGCATTAGATTCTAGAATTATCTAAATCACTTTCATGTGGAATTTCCTAGATTCCAACCTTTCATTATGTAGATGACTGAATTAGATTTCCAACGATATAAGATTCATCCAAAACAGACCATCGGTGAAGAAGTTATGAATAATTTAAAGTTCCAGGCGTAAACATCGTCATTTTGGTGTCTAGGGCGTCGCGGAGAGGGTCAATTTGACGATTGTCAAATTCCAGTGGGGCTCCGTGATGGAGGCGTGTTGCAGAGGCACCCAATTTCACACTCGTTGAATTCCAATAGACCACCGCGATTGTGGCGCGTCGCGGTGGTACCCAAAATTAGGTTTTTGAGTTCAAATTTTCAGTTCCGTTTAGGAGTCATTAAGGGTAATTTTGACTATTCCCTAGCCTTTAAAATCGCCCAAACAAAGGATTTAGGGTATGTTTGAGAAACTTAACCCTATTTTAATCTAAATCATCAAGAATCCTCTCTAGAGTTTCAAATAAGAACTTCAAGAAACTTAAGATTCAACCGTGGTTTTTTAAAATTTATTGCAGATTCGTAATCCCCAGACCATAGGCTTCAAGAAACACCCATTGTTTTTCATTTTGAGGTATGCGGGGTTTTCCTAAAAATCTCATGGGCAAAGAAATCATGCTTTTAAGAAAGGGGTTTCGGATTATGAATATAATCATATTTTAGAAGTTTTAATGACATTATTTTGGTGTTTAGACCTTCCCCCAAATTGATCTAATAATTATATATATATATGTATGAATGTGTTTAAGGATGAATATTCAATTGAGAGCATGAATTATAATGAACCCCTCTCTGGTCATGATTTTTCCCATCTTTCACTTGATATGAATTGTTCTAAATTGCATCTTTAAAAGCATGTTATGAAATGTCTTGAATGATGTTGTATTCGAATTATGATTTTGATTTCAAAAGAGAGAGGGTTGTTTATGTTGATGAATGTTGAAAATATTCATATAATGAAAGAGTGCATGATTTTGCTAAAGGCACATGACCACCATATGGTTGAGGAGTTTTACATAGTTTTGACTTGCATTCCGAAACATGAAATCTCTTATACCAATTGCATGTTTTGGTGGTCTGAACTATGTTTTAAATGAAAGATCATGCTTAATGCATATGGCTCAGAAATAGGACTTTCAAGTCTTGGTGTGACCACACCAATTCCAATTATGCCATGATAATTCAGAGTAGAATAGAATGCATGTTTGAAATTAGACTTTTCAGATGTTTAAATCAGAAACATGAATGATTCAGAACAGGATAAAATTTGGCATAAACAAAGTTTAGGTTGTTCCCCAAAGAAGGCATGAGTTCTTAAAACTCATTTTCCGAAACCCTGATTTGCCGATCTAGGTATATTATATTACACAGGCCTAGAGTTGTGTGGTGTATTAGAATTAGAAACTCCAACCCTTGTGGCACACTCTGGTTGTGGTCTTTCCCGCCGACTCAATGGCGGATTCCATACGGCCTGTGGAATATTAGAATTGTAGGGGAGTGCCACCTAACTCAGAAGTTATATAAAGATCAGACATTGCATTGATAAAAATGATTTAGGATTTTCAGAAAGTGCCCATGTGTTTTAGAACTATTTCATGTATAGTATATGACAAATGTCTCTCCAACTATTTTATTTGTATAAAAACTTTATTTTGGAATACTTCGCATACCAGTACATCTGTATTGACCCCCCCCCCCTCCTCCCTCCTGGTTCTGAGGCTCAATTTAGGGGTCCAGAAAGGTAGTATATTCGTCAGACAGAGTTTGCAGTGTTCATTTGGTGAGCCTTCTCTATTCCAGAAGGCCCGTCTTTCAGATTATGACTCTTATAATTGTTTTGGTATACTGGGGGCCTTATCCAAGTTTTCAGACAATTATTAGATTTTCATGTAGTAGAGATTTTGTAGACTGAGTTAGATGTTATTTAGTTGCAGTTTTACTACACTTTTCCATACTTATGTTGATATTAGAATTTGACCATGTTTCCATAGGTGACAATGTTTCTGCATCTTCTTCATTTATATGAGTGTTGTGCATGATTACCAGATAGAGAAGGGCATTTCGGGACTTTATGGTTCGGGATGTCCGTCACGGCCAGGTCCTAGTTTGGTTCATGACAAATATATGAGGCAAGGTGGTTCTTCTCAAGAGATAGCTTTGTCTTTGTGGAAGTGGGAGATGATCAATATGGACTTCATTACGGGACGTTTGAGGTCCCGAAACCAGAATGATTCTATTTGGGTGATTGTTGATCGGCTGACTAAGTCAGCCCACTTTATTCCTGTCAGGACTAACTATTCAAGAGATGACTATGCTAAAATGTACATTGAAGATATAGTTCATTTACATGGAGCGCCGGTATCCATTATATCTGATAGAGGTACACAATATTCTTCACAATTTTGGAGGTATTTTCAGGAGGGTTTAGGTACCCAAGTGAACCTAAGTACTGCATTTCAGCCTCAGATGGATGGGCAAGATGAGCGTACCATTCAGACCCTTGAGGACACGTTGAGAGCCTGTGTAATTGATTTCAAGGGTAGCTGCGTGGATCACTTGCCACTAATAGAGTTTGCTTATAATGATAGCTACCATGCTAGTATTAAAATGGATCCTTTTGAAGCACTCTATTGAATAAGATGTAGGTCTCCTAGAGGTTGGTATGAAGTAGGTGAGACTCAATTGTTCTGGCCCGATCTTGTTCACCAGGCGATGGAAGATGTGCAACTTATTAGGGAATGACTTAAGACTACTCAGAGTAGACAAAAATCCTATGCCGATGTTAGAAGAAGGGAGTTGGAATTTGAAGTTAGTGATTGGGTATTTCTAAAAGTTTCTTCTATGAAGGGGGTAATGCGATTTAGAAAGAAAGGTAAGTTGAGTCCTCGATATATAGGGCCATATTAGATTTTATGAAGGGTAGGTGCTGTTGCGTATGAGTTAGAGTTGCCTGCTAGTTTGAGTTCTATTCATCTTGTATTTCACATATCCATACTGAAGAAATGTATTGGAGACCATTCCCTAGTATTTCCTGTAAAGGAGATCAGGGTGACAGACTCATTAGCATATGAAAAGAAACCTATTGAAATCTTAGATCGCCAAGTTCGAAAGATGAGGAGCAAAGAGATAGTGTCGGTTTAGGTGTTGTGAAGGAATCAGAAAGTTGAAGAAGCAGCTTGGGAATCAGAAGATGTCATGAGAGCAAGATACCCAAACCTGTTTGCTCCGGAGAATGACAAAATGAAAGGTACAATCCTTGCTTTATTTCTTTATGGTCTTGGCATACCTTAAATCATACTTTTCTGTGTTCTGCATCATTATTTGGGGATGAATGATCCCAAGGGGGGGATAATGTAACACCCCGCATTGTCCATGCGTTAGCTTGTGGTAATATGCTCTTAGAGTTAAACAACTAGAATGGTTTCAAAGAGACTTAGTCTCATTCTTTTTGAATTCTAAAGTAAGTAAAGCTTAAACCATATATAATTTCTCTAATTTCGAATTTTTATCATGCGGGAAATTGAATGATCTTTCCATCGATATAAAATTCCCCCAAATCCGATACCCGAACAAGAAGTTATGGCTAGTTTAAGTCCTAGTCGTGAAACAACATCATTTTGGAGGTTGGCGCGTCGCGGAGGAGATCTATTTAGCAATTGTCAATTCCCAGTGTCGTAGCATAATTGTGGAGCATCACGCTAAAGTTTCAGGTCCCAACCAGTGGGACAACGCCATGGCTCCGCGTCACGGTGACCTTAAGAATTCCATTCATCAATTTTAAGTGACCTACCGCGATTGTGGCGTGTCTCGGTGTCCCATAAAACCAGATACCCTGTTATATTTTACTCCATCTCATTAGGGGCATATTAGGTATTTTTTTTACCCCTTTATCAGCTTAAACATGAGATTATACTCCTAAGTGACCACATTATTCATATTTTCTTCAGAAATTCACAAGAACACTCTCTAGTGTTTCAAACTGAAAACCCAAATAACTCAAGATTCAACCGTGGCTTTTCAAGATTGATTGAAGATTCGAAATCCCCAAACCATAAGATTCAAGAATCAGTCATTATCTTCTGAAATAGAGGTACGTGAGGTTTTCCTAAGATCTCATGGGCATAGAAATCATGATTTTAAGAAAAGGCCTTTAGATGTATGATTTATAATCATGTTTTAGAAGTCTCGATGACATTGTTTTGGTCTTTAGGCCTTTCCTCAAATTTATTTGAAATTCTATATGTATGTATGCATTTGTTTAAGGATGAATATTCAATTGAGAGCATTAATTATAATTAAATCCCCCTCTTGTTATGATTTTCCTTTACTTATGATATAATATGAAGCGTTTTGAATGCATTTTGAAAAGCATGATATGAAACGTCTTGACTTATACTATGACTTGAATATGATTTTGGAATCAAAAGAGACGGTTATGCATGTTGATAAATGTTTAATATACATATAATGAAAGAGTGCATGGTTTTGGCCAAAAGCACATGACCACCATACGTTTGAAGAATTCTTGAATAGTTTTGATTTATGTTTCGGAACATGAAATCTCTTATACTATTTGCATGTTTGGGTGGTCTTAATTGAGTTTTTGATGAAAGAATCATGCATGGTGCATTATGGATCATAAATAGGACTTGCAAGTCTTGGTGTGACAACACCAATTTAGATTATTCCATGGTAATTCAGAACAAAATAGAATGCATGTTTGAAGTCTGAATTTTCATATGTTGAAACTAGAGTAATGCATGAATTCAGAAAAGGATAAAACTGGGCATAAAGAGATGTTAGGTGGTTCCCCGGAGAATGAACGAGTTCAGACAACTCGTTGCCCAAAATCGTGATTTTCCGATCCGGGTATATTATATTACGTTGGCTTAGTGCCGTGTGGCGTATCAGAATCAGAAACTCCAACCCTTGTGGCAAACTCTGGTTGGGGGCTTCCACACCGAGTCAATAGCGGATTCCATACCTCCCGTGGAATATCAGAATAGTAGGGGAATGCCACCTAGCTCAGAAGTAATACTAAAAAAATCAGATATTTCATTCACAAGGATGATTTATGATTTTTCGAAAGTGCCCATGTGTTTTAGAACTATTTCATGCATGATATTTTGATAAATTTCTCTCCAACTATTTTATTTATATAAAAGCTTTATTATGGATTACCTTGCGTACCAGTATAACTGTATTGACCCCTCCTCCCCCTACCTCTCAGGTTCTGAGGCTCAATCTAGGGGTCCAGATAAGCAGTAGATTTCATCAAACAGAGTCCAGTTGGTGAGCCTTCTATATTTCATAAGGCCTATTTATTTCAAAAATTTATAATTAGCTATGGTTTTTGGTCTACTAGGGGCTTTGTCCAAGTTTTTAGACAGTTTTTATTAGCCATATAGTTGATATTTCTCATACAGTTTTCAGATGTCATTAGATGGTTTTGGATTTCATTTACCCTTATTGGATTCATATCAGACTTATGACCATGACTCCGTTGTGTTATACAATCCCACATTTTCCTCTAATAAATGAATGTTGTGTATGATTACCATACAGATAGGGATGCCCGGGCCCTCAGGGTGTGGGATGTCCGTTGTGGCCAAGGCCCCGGCTCGGGTCGTGACAGAAATTAGGGATGATTCTGAACTGCTCTGCACCCATACACTACCTTATACTGAATCGGCTAAGAGAACACCTAGTCGGGCAAGCTGATGAATTTCCTGAACTAACTTCTTCTGACCATCCTCCATATGAGAAACACTACCCATAGACATCATAATGAGATGATCAGCTACTACATTGGCTTTACCTAAATAATACAGGACGCTCATGTCGTAGTCCTTGAATAACTCCAACCACCTTCTCTGACGGAGGTTAAGCTCTTTCTGGGAGGACACATACTGCAGGCTCTTATGGTTAGCGAACATATCAACGTACACCCCATACAAATAGTGCCTACAAATGTTTTAGGCAAAAATTATCGTTTCTAACTCAAGATCATGAGTAGGATAGTTCTGTTCATGGGGCTTAAGTTTTCTAGAGGCGTAGGCTATGACCTTACTTCTCTGCATCAAAACATACCCCAAACAAACTTTGGAGGCATTGCAATATACCACAAATCCATGTGAACCATTTGGTAGGGTCAAAACTGAAGCTGTAGTAAGTCGAGTCTTCAACTCCTTAAAACCCTTTTCATAAGAATCTGACCATTGGAATTTGACTTTCTTTTGAAGCAATCTGGATATAGGGGATGCAATAGATGAAAATCTCTCAACAAACCGTCGGTTATATCCGACCAAGCCCAAGAAACTCCTGATATCGGATGGAGAGATGGGTCAGGTCCAGTTTCTCAATGCTTCGATCTTTTGGGGATCAGCTCTAATGCCATCACCGGAAACTATATGGCCAAGTAAAGCTACTGACCTTAGCCAAAATTTGCACTCACTGAATTTGGCGAACAACTGATGGTTTCTGAGAGTCTATAGTACTATTCTAAGATGGTCTGCATGATCATGCTCACTACTGGAGAAGACAAGAATGTCATCTATGAAGACTATGATGAACATGTCTAAGTACTGATTGAACACATGATTCATCAATTCCATGAAAGATGTTGGGGCATTGGTAAGTCCAAAGGAAATGACTAAGAATTCGAAGTGACCATACCAAGTTCTTAAGGCTATTTTCAAAATGTCACATTCCTTGACTCTAAGTCTGCGTCGGTTCACTTGAATTTGTCACTAGGAGTCAGCCAAAATATTAATCGACGTGATGGTCGACGCAGCGCATCCAGATTGAATTGATATACTATTTTGGGTTCTAAAATGTGGTTCAAACAAAGTCCGAAAAATCCAAAACTCGTCTGAAAACTCCTACTAACATTCCTGTTCATGATTCAACCCAAAGATTGATATTTTAAGGCCATAGAGGACGTGGAATAAAGTTGCTAACTTACGAAGGCTAAAATAACATAAGTATGGATACTTTGCTAAAATTTTCTAAGTATGGTCACTGCTTGAATCAAATTGCAAAAATAACTCTTAAAATAACAACTATCCCACCGTTCAACACTTCATTTCTATAAAAAAAAAACCGAACTAAACCAAAACTTCTCAACAAAAATATCAAAATTCAACACCGTGATCGCCGAAAAAAATCTATCAAAAATGCCAAATAAAACCTCAGCCATTACTTCAAAATCAAACTTATTACCTATAAAATTCTCATATTTTAACTACTTAATCAACCAAATTTGAAAAAGAAAAAATTTCCTACATCACTACGAATCGATTAGCAAAGAAACTCATTTAAATGGATCTACAAATGATCTAAACTTCATTTTAACTAACATTACGAAGAAAAAATGAGACCTTAGCAGCTGGATAAGAAGGAGAAATAAAAATGGCGTTTTGGGAGCAACATTCTTGAAAGCGGGAGTTGGGAGAGAATTGAAGAGGAGAGAGAGGTTTTTTTATATTGGAATAAGTGGAGGGTATTAGGTGTATTATAGTAAATTTGCAAAGTTGTAAAAATGATGAAATGGTCCCTTGACCCATGTGTGGGCCCCATTTTTTCAAATTTTACACAGTTTTTTCACCCTAACCCTAAAAAATAAATAAAAATAAATAAAAATAAATAAAGTGGATATATAGAAAAATAGTTTTGCAAAAGTATACTTTTGCCAATTTTTCCCAATTAATTTAATATTATGTTCTATTGGCATATATTTCTCGGGTTCACGAAGACCTTGTATTGGCAGAAGAAGCATATATTATGTTTTATGCAAAGAGAGACATTCTGTGGTTTTCAGATTTTGTTGCACTACAAATGCATAATCACCAAACTTTCAATTTCACTCCCAAATCATCATGCTTCCGAGTTCTGATGTCATTTAATCCAACGCTGCTGAAGTCTACAAATCTTCGTCTGCTCCAAGACCAACTAGTGCTATCAACTCTTCATATTTTCATGAACTCATGAAGATTATGGATAATGAGTTGAAGAAGACTGTGAGAACGTCTACTCCAGGACCTCCTAGTGCTATTAAATCTTCAAAAGAAAACAACGCGTCCCAGGATGTTGGTGTGATCGAAAGAATTGGACCTTTGTTTCCCAAGTCACCATCTAGATCTCAAAGTACACTAGGTAAACTCATCATCAATTTCTATTTACTGGTGAGTCATGTCATTAGTTTACTGCTTTCGTTCACTTTTACTTGCAAATATATTTTAAGCACTGTATACTTGTTTGAAGAGTACTACACCTACCAACTGTTTTGTTTATAACATCGACAGATCAGGTTTCTAGCGAAAATCAATGGAAGATGGATCCAAAGCAAGAGATGGAAATAATGCTGGCATGTTCTATGATTAAGAAAAGAGTTCCAGGAACAAGAGGTGAAAAACTCATGGCTGCATTAGGCAGATTAGGCAGTGGGAACTTCCGCGGCTGCCTAATCTGCGTAATGCAGCCATGAGTTATTCACCTCTTGGACCCAAAACTCTTTTCTTAATCATAGAACACTCCAGCATTATTTTCGTCTCTTGCTCTGGATCCATCTTACATTGATTTAAACCTGATCTTTCGATGTTATAAACATAACAGTTGGTAGGTGTAACACTTTTCAAACAAGTATGCAGTACTTAAAATATATTTGCAAGTATATGTGAACGGAAGGAGTAGTAAGCTAATGACATGACTCACTAATAAATAGAAATTAAAGATGAGGTTACCTAGTGTACTTTGAGATCTAGTTGGAGACTTGGGCAACAAAGCTGCCATTCTTTCGATCACACCAATGTCCTGAGAGGTGTTTTCTTTTGAAGAGTTATATCACCAGGTGGTCCTGGAGTTGACGTTTGCACAGTCTTCTTCAATTCATTATCCACAATCTTAATGAGTTCATGAAAATACGAAGAGTTGATAGCACCAGTTGGTCTTGTAAGTGAAAGAGAAAGTTTGGGGATAGGGTCCACATTATGCATTTGTAGTGCAACAAAATCTGAAACCCATAGAGTATCTCTCTTTGCATGAAACATAATATATGGTTATTCTGGCAAAACAAGATCTTCTTGAACCCGAAAAATCTATGACAATCGAACATAATATCAAGTTAGTTGTCATTCGAGAAGCTTGCCTGAATAGACTATCAGTGAAATATAACAAAGATCAGGACTGCACAATTCTACGTACATTAGAGTCATCAAATTCGTACCATTTATTTGGTTCAGCACAAATGAAGCAGTAATAGTGTCCCAAACTAGATGTAGACCTGGCGTGCACTATAACTGCATAAAGATCATACTTCATTTGTTCCTGTTGAGACGAGGAAGAATTGAAAAATAACTTCATGTTACTACTAACAAAAGATGAAACGAAGGGATGAAAGTTCATACAAAGTAAATGTACTAACAGATAAATTATTGGTTTGGATGTTATCAGTGTAAGGAAGAAAGTCTAATTCCAGCAGAAATGAAACGTGCTGAATTTCTAAATACATACAAATATACGTACATATACACTTATGGCCGATACAAATATAACAAGTTTGACATTTTGGATTGATTAAGATGTTATACATAATATACATATATTTAGTCGTGGTGCACGAAGTTAGCCCAGACCAGAACAATTAACTAGAAGTAGTTGGCAGATGTATATCATATTATAATTTATGTATAACTAGTCTATAATTTATGTATATTGACTAAAAGTATAGGCTAAAAGGGATAAATTGTTTATTTGATTAGTAAGAGTTTTAAGATTCCATACCTTGTAAGTTTTTAACACATTAGGTGTCCACACAGGCTTATTTTCTTCATTTTCTCTTGCAAAATCATATTTGGGCTCATGTGACTTGATGGGCTTTGCTTCAAAATCAGACTTGGGCCCAACTGAGGTAATGGGTTTCACCTCAAAATTAGATATGGACTTAACTGTCTGGATGGGCTTAACCTCAAAATCATATTTGGGCCTAACTATGTTAATGGGCTTAACTTCAAAATCATATTTGGAGTCAATTAATGCAATGGACTTAGCATCAATTGGCCTATCATCATGAGCAAACCATTCTGAGTCCACTGTATCTGAATCATCATCAGAAGAACTAGAACTATCAATCCAACGACCAGAATCAGAAGATTTTGCATTTTTGGAATCTTTTTTTCCCAAAAAAACCATCATTTTTTTGAATTTCATCAGTTGTTTTTCAATCCGAACCAATCAAATCCTTGGAAGAACCGATCAATTGTTTTTTTCATTGTCCATTGAAAGGAAAGCAACAAAAAAATGATGAAAATCAAGAAATTTTTTTGTTGAAAAAAATCAAAATTGGTTTTTCACTGAAGTCAAAATTTTCTTTGAAAAAAAAAATTAAAATTTTTTGTGTAAAGATTGGGATTTTAAGGCTTTTTAAGACAAGGGAATTCTTTGTAATGGGGATGAAAACAACATATAGGAAGGGGGTTTATATAAAAAATAGAATCAAGTAATAGGTTTTTTCTTTTGGAAAGTAAATTAATATTTGTCTTTTGTTACTAAAGTTTTGTAGGATTTTGGAATTTGGGGAGGATTTTGGAATTTGGAGAGTTGGTTGGAAGTTATATAGTGATTAGTGGATTTTTCATAATTAGAGGGATTTGAAAAAGGGAGGAAAAGAAGTATTAGACATTTGGGAGGAGGGTTTGTTTAGTAAGTAAATTTGCTAAGTAGGAAAGTTAGTTAATGTCTAAAATAAAAAGGAAAGTTAGTTAATTGTAGATTAGGATAAATCCTCATGCATACACATGTACATACCATATATACACTTGTACACATTCACATTTTAAAATAGGGGATGCGTGAAAATATACAAATTATAAGCATTTACAGCTATATTGATGTATAAGTATGTTGAATAAGTACACTTGTAAGTCTATGTTGGAAAAAGCCTTTATAAATTGAACAAAATAATTTTACACATCAAAGACAACATAAGAGGAAACTCGGGGAAAAAAGTTAGATGTTCTAGAAGTAGTAGTGAACAATAATGGAGAAACATTTAGCCACAAATCTCTACCTAATTTGCGAACAACCATTGACATGTAACTCCAAAAAAAGGATTCCAAACAAAAATTAAGTCAACACAGGTACATTATTCGATTCTCAACATCTTCTCTAATAAATGAAAGTTTATGAATCTGCAACATTTTCAGTTACTTGTATCGTCTTATTTCCTATTTCAACGTGGTATCCCATTTTCAGGTACTTGTATCGTCTTATTTTCTCGTTAAATATGGGCTCCCACCTTCTGAAGATATCTCAAATTATGTTATTTTTCATCATGCACTGCTACACCTGCCAAGGTTCGAACCCAGGTTGTTGATGCGAAAATGCACTCTTGACCACTGGACTATGGTTCTCTAGCTTTTCAAGGGTGTGCAACATGTATATAACCATAAATATTTATATTTAACCTTTATACTCGAATTTTTTTTTGACGAAGGGTGTTTATATGACCACCCTTCAGTGGTTGTAGCTCCGCCCCTGAGAAAGATTATTTCTTCCAAACTCTCGACTCAAAAAAATAATATAATAAAGCAGTCTAAAAAAAAGAAATATTGAAGTGAAGAAGCCACGACAAAGCAAGACCAAGTACAAATAAATAAGGGAGAGCAAATAAAACAAATCCAAATTCAGTTTTTGAGATTGCTAATGCACGAACCTCATCCAATTCTCAGTAATTGAACAACACTCACTACCGAAAATTCCACTTTCAAGTGAATTCTCACATACCCAACTTTAGTACACCGGTCCGCCTTTTTTTTCTGGGTGAGAATATGATCAAAATCTAGATCTTCAACAAAAATCAATGGAAGAAAACACAAACTAACTAAAACAACACACGTTGAAAAGTTAGCCATAGTCACATTGCAACCTTCAAGAGGAACAAGTTCCTATTCAAAATAGGGCCAGAAGAGGACAAACATTTAACATAGTAGTCAACATTAAACAGACATAGAATCTTCAATTGCTACATTCATCCAGATGCTATTTGCTTATTCAGTGGAGAGATGTCGACGCTTGTACCTCACCATTACTTTACCTTTGATACCGACAATCATAGCGTTTCAGTCAATTTCAGGGAAAGGCGAGAATAGTTCAAACTCAAAATTTCTCAGCAAGTGACACCATATTGCTTTTATCTGCAGATAAGCAAATGGTTCCCCAAGAAATCCATGCCTGCCTCCACCAAAAGAGATATATGAGAATGTTCCTGCATCTTTATCTTCTTCTCTGCAAGGAACGAACCTATCGGGGTCGTAAGTATCTGGATTCTTGTAGAGTTGTGGTAGCCTATTTGCAAAAACAGGTGATGTTGACAATATAGACCTTAGGAATTTAAATATAATTCCTCACAGAGCTTATTAAAATGGTGTTGCTCACAAATTCAGATGGTGTTTCAAGATTTAAGTAATATATAGGCTGAAACAAAAATAACAATTTGTCACTTTTCTTCTAGCAAAACTAACAATTCAAGTGGTGTCACTTTCCTTGATGCAAATAATAATGTGGTTCACTGTTGTTTATATTTATTTTTTGGCAGGCTAGAAAAAGTGAGACGTGGGACTAAACCAGGGCAAACAAAGATGTTAGGAATAATATTTTGTGTAGGAGGGGCTATGTTATTGTCATTTTACCATGGATATATGGTCATAAATATTGCTAGTCAATTACTTATCACCATCATTCCTCAAATACAACAAAAAGAAATTCGAGTACTAATCTCCCAAACAATCATATCACCTTGATTAGTCTCTTTCTTACCCTGTTGAACTTCAGCATGAAAATATGCTATCAGTTAGATGCATTAACGGTGTGAAAATTATGTAGGTGGAGTGGTGAACATTACCTTTTTTATCTTTTCTATTTGTCAAATAATCATACCAAAAAAGTAGCACATCCATTTTTTAGTAATAGTAAAGTACAATTTAACGAGCAACAATGACTTATTTAAACTACTCATACTTTACCTTATTTTTAAGTAAAATATATCACTATTGTTTGTTAGTGAGAAGAAGATGCACGAACAATTCTATATCCATCGTACAATCTGTGAAAATTCTACAAGATAGGGTAAGAATATGCTCAAATGATAAGGCTAAAAGGGAATAACCACTTTGAACAGTTGCATTTTTTCCAAATACCTCGTGGTGTGACAGATTTCCTCAACGGAGATCATTGTTGTCCATGCAGAGAAGGTCGTCGTGCATCATACACATAGATATTATCTTCTCTATCCTACAAGAAGTGAGCATCACGATTGATTCTTGGCCACCAACAAGCTCTGTAACACTGAAATCACTATGTGAACTATGTAGAAGCATCATCAGTAGAGGATAGAGTCTCAGGGCTTCCCTAATGCATTTGTACTGGACTTTCTTCTCGGAAAGGATATCATGATCTATCTTATTTCTGTGTTTTTTCAATAGATTCTTCTGTTCACCTATAACAACAGACATGTAATTGTTGTTGTAGAGGACGTAATCCCCTATCCAAGTGGAGGTGATGGAACATGTTGGAGTCCTCCTTCGGCCGCTGGCGAGATGCTTTCAGATTATTTCTCTGGCAAATTAGAGTCCTCTCCATGAATAGGGCTCTTGAACATGTGGATCTCTCGTCAGATGAGTCATCTTCCTCTAATGGGGGTGACCATAAAGCCAAAAATGGGCGTACGAGCAACATTACCGTCGATCAAGTTGTTGATGAACTTGTTTCTGAAAGTACTACAATTAAGTATGATAGCAAGCAGATGAATGGAAATTTCAACATTGGTCAAGGAGTTAAAGAACTTTTTTCTGAAGATGCAATACTCAGAAGTGAGAAAATGTACCAACAGTATATGCAGAAGGTTCCTATGCCAACAGAGGCACACTCTCTAATTCCTTGCAACTCCTGGAGAGGATTGGATGCATTAATTAAGACGTTATATGGGAAACCATTGTATTTCCAACAAGTCTTTGGTATGAGGAAATGTCCGACAACAGTTCATCACCTTGTGCACCTGTGGCTTGATCATACTTAATGGAGGTGAGCCTGACATTAGACTCTAAGGGAGTAATAGCAGGTTTAGCACCACTAAGACCTATTTTAGCAATCAACTCTAGAATATACTTCCTTTGGTTCAGAATGATCCCTGATGTTGATCTTAAAACGTTAATACCCAAAAAATACTTCAGATCACCTAAGTCTTTCATCTTAAGCTGCTGATGCAACTTGGTTTTGGTAGCATTGATCAAGGAGGCACTGCTTTCAGATATTAAAAAATCATCAACATAAACAAGAACTATAACAGTGTCATTACCTTGATGCAGAGTGAATAGGGAATAATCATGTGCACTCTGGGTAAAACCAACATCAAGTAAGGCATGAGTGAGCTTAAGATTCCACTGCCTGGAGGGCTTCGTAAGACCATACAAGGATTTGATCAACTTACACACCTTGTGCTCCCCCAGTCTTCTAAATCCTTCTAGCATTTCCATGTAGACTTCCTCCTCAAGATCCCCTTGGAGGAATGCATTATGCATATCCATTTGATGAAGATTCCAACCTTTATATGTAGCTATTGAAATCACATACCTGACTACCATCATCTTCGCCACTGGTGAGAAGGTTTCATGATAATATAACCCCTCCTGCTGGCTATATCCTTTGGCCACTAACCTTGCTTTGAACCTTTCCACATCACCATTTGTAAGATATTTGATTTTTTATATCCACTTGGAACCAATAGTATTCTTTCCTTTAGGTAGATCAACAATGATCCATGTGTTGTTAGCTTCCAAGACCTGAATCTCTGACTTCATAGCTTCCACCCACATTTCATATTTTATAGCTTGCTTATAGTGCTGAGCTTCAGTCAAAGTGGAGAATTTGGTTAAATAGAACTGATAAGTAGGACTCAGATTTTTGTAAAATAAGTTGTTAGCTAATGGATGTTTGCATCTCTGGTTTCTTGAAGTATCAACAAAATCATGCATCTACACTGGTGGTCTTCTTGTTCTTATTGGTCTACTGGAAAAGGGTTGATGCAGGGAATATTCATTTTGATATGTTTCTTCATGGTTGATGTCAGGGGAAGCTGTACAGGGACTGTAGCATTAGATATTCCATCCTCTTCAATTGGAGCGGCTTCAGTAACACTCTAAGTAGTTGTTTCATGAAATGTTTTTTCATCCGTGGGGATCAAGAACTCAGTGATATCTTCTTTAGATGAGGAAGCTTGTGTATTTTATGCTTGTGGGGAAGCAAAAGGAAATGTATCTTTATGAAACATAACATCTCTACTGACTAATAGCTTCTTTGAGGTGATATCCAGCAGTAAACACCCCTTCTGAGATTCTGAATATCCCACCAAGACTGCAGGTTTGGCCATTTCTGTGAACTTATCACCTCTTGGGAGGATAGTGGCATAGCCTAAGCATCTAAATACCCTGATATGTGACAACTTGGTATCCTTAGAAAACATCAACTGAAATGGGCTCTTACCACTTAGAATAGAAGATGGTAACCTGTTCATTAGATATACTGCAACCTTTACACATAGTCCCCAATACGTAATGGGCAAGTGAGACTGAAACTTGAGTGCTCTAGATATGTTTAATATGTTTTTCTGATTCCTCTCCATAACTCCATTCTGTTGAGGAGTGTGAGGATAGATGTTCTAATGTAGTATGCCTAAGGACTGCAACAATGTCTTACATTGAGAGTTGATAAATTCAGTGCTAGTATCAGATCTAATGGTTTTCACCATTATGACAAACTGAGTTTTAATCATGGAAATGAATGTCTTAATGGCTACTATGGCCTAAGACTTTAACTGCAACATGTGCACCCAAGTGTATCTACTATGGTCATTTACCATAGTCAAGAAATAGTACTTGTTGTCAAAAGTAGAAGTTCTATGTGGTTCCCATAAATCCATGTGTACAATTTCAAAACATGTAGAGCATCTAGTAGTACTTATAGGGAATGACAATCTTGTTTGTTTATCTAGTGGACACACATGACATTTATTAAACATATTTACATCACTAGGATTCTTTAGAATGTCTAAACACTTGAGAACCTGAGCAGCAGGGTGTCCAAGTCTTTGGTGCCATAAGCTGCAACTAGAAGTGGAGACTTCTGCGATGAATTTGTTGGTTTCTGATCTATTTTATGTATGATGTTTTGACAAATTGCTCTCCATTATTTTATTTTTATAAAATCATTATTTTGAATGACTTTGCATACCAATACATCTGTATTGACCCCTCCTCCCTCCAGGTTCTAAGGCACAATCTAGGCGTCATGATAAGCAAAAGAATTTAATCAGATAGGAGTGAAGAGTACCAGTTGGTGAGCCTTCTATATTTCTAAAGGCCGAGTTTCTTTCAGACAGTTATTATTTATTATGGTTTTGGTCTACTGGGGGACTTGTTCTAGTTTTCAGACAGTTGTTATTTGATCATGTAGTAGAGATTTCGCAGATGGTTTTCAGATAGTTTTTAGTTGATATTGGATTTTATTCCTCATTGTTAAACTATATATAGATTATGACCAAGTTTTCGTAGCATATTTTATTTCCGCCTTTTTTATTTATATAACAATGATGTATATTATTACAAGTTAGAAGGTCTCTCGGGCCTTCATGGTTCGGGATGTCTATCATGTCCAGGTCCCTGGTTCGGGTCGTAATAAACTTGGTATCAGAGCACGGTTCATGGTCCCAGGGAATCTGCGAAATTGCGTCGGGTAGTGTCTTGCTTATGGGTGTGTAGCATGCCACATATATAAGAAGAGACTACTAGGTATTTCCGAATGTCCCTCTTTCTTCATGTTCTAGTTCGTGCAATAGGGACAGAATGTTCCTCTTTCATACTCTAATTCGTGCTATGGTGTCGCCCATACAAAAGTAAAGTTATACCTATTCTTTCCTTACTTTGATGTGCCTAGATATGTCTCATTATTGAGGTGATTCAAGTGCAAAAGTTTAGAGTCTAAATGGTATGGTCCTTTCTGATTGAGCGATATAAGAGTTTAAAATTCGTGCAAGGACTTTAGAAGAGTCTGTTAGTGCCTCAGAGTTTATTAATTTTTGTGTGAACTTTGATTATGATGAAATTATGCTTTTCGGCCTGCGTTATTAAGAGTATTCCATATCTTTTCACAAATTTATGTTGCAGATGTCATGTTTCAGGGGGAATGATGTCTAGTAGAATATTGGAACTGTATTTTCTCTCGAGTAGTAGTATAAGTTAAGTGTCGGTGTCATGACCTATTGGTAGTGATGTTGGACCAAGAAGTTGGTGATGTGAAGTTACAAAGTTAGAAGTTAGAGTGATGGTGACTTGTGTGTAAATAAATATTTTAGTTGAATAATCGATGTTTGTGGATGATTTGCCACTTTATAGTTATTGACTAATGTGGCAGCTAGTAGCCTGTGTGGATTGTATTGTAGTCTGTATGGCGAAGTGTTTGACTCAGATTTTTATTTATACAGAGTAAGATGTGTATCCTTAGATCATTGAATATTGTGTGTCAATTTTCTGTCTCTTGTAATATGTAATCTTGTTATCATAGAGTTTTTGAAAAAAAAGTCAAAGTCTAGTGAAGCCATGTGGGGCTCTTTGGATTCACTAGCAAATCTGCTTTGATATTCATTCATTTTCTTATTCAAAACACAAAAAACAAATTCTAGTGAAGCCATGTGAGGCCTATTTCGATTCACTAGCAACTTGCTGTTCTTGTGTTGGTTGAATATTTTTTAGTCAAATCTTTTCACATGAGATTGAGTTGGTAATGAAGTGATACATCCTTGTGTGTTAGTTTAGTAGAAGGTAGAGAAGGAGTTATTAGTTAAGGTGAATTGTTGTTTGCTTGAAGTACGAAAATGGCTAGATGAGCCAGTATGTGATAATTATAGACTCATGGTTGTTTTTGGAATTTGAAGGTAGTCTAAATATATGCTATGGTAAGTAAGTGTGATGTGAGAAAGCCGTCTAAGTATATAAAATTATTTGGGGTTGGAATATAAGATTTAGGTTGACCATGTCTATTATGTGACTTTACCCCCTTGGCCTTTTTTTCGTTGATAGTTGTAAGCTAGTACTACTTGTGAGAAGGTATGTAGTGGATTTTTGAGATATTTGGATAGAATGTCCCAATTTGATGGACTAGTATACTATGTTTCCTTCTTCAATGGTGGTAGATGATAGATCCTAGACTATTGGCTTAAATTTAATGTAGGATGTGGATGTAAGAATAGTGGCTTAAGATTAATGATGAATGTGTTGTTTGAATTGTGTGTCAGTTTCAGTTGTAAATCATGCTTACCGCTAGACATTAAGTTTGAACAGTTAATTTCCATAAAGGTGGATGTGATGAGTTCTTGGTTAATGATACTAGTTATATGGAAGTGATCTAATAGACTTTAATGGTGTATACAATAGATTAAGTTTATTTGATTCATAACAAAGTATGATGTTGTATGTATGGGGTAGAAGTATGCCCAAGGTGATATGGAGTTGCGACATTTTCTAAGACTACTACATGTTGTGTGTGGCTAGTAGACATAGTAGTACCATTGAGTTTCTAGGTAGAGAAAGACTAGTAGTATGATTCATCAAAGGCTTGGTGATATCCATGTTAAGTGTTATAATCTAAGGATGAATTTTTGAAGGTTGAACTGACAGAAATAAAAGTTGAAGTGCTATAGGGTATGCACTCCAACTATGGGAATACTCATGAAGATTCGAAGATAGTAAGTGTTCAAGTATTATGTGATTGACTATTGGGGATATAGAAAGATAGCGTGTGTCTCAAAAGGTAGGATTAACAGTGCATTTTCCCCTTCTAGGTATAGCCATTCGGGTTAAGTTCTATTAATTGTATGTATTGTCATATTCGAGAACCCAGAGTGCAGTGAGTATAGTTTGGTTTAGATTCTAGTAAGGGATCTCTCAAACTTAAGATGATGACTTAAAGCAAAGGGGGAGATAATAAAACAAGTGACCAAGAAAGGCTCTCAAATTCTTGTAGTGATGTCAGTATGATATAGAACATCAGGAAGTGAAGGTGAGGCTCAACCCATTCTTATCTTAGTAGTTTCAGGTATCCCAATACTTACTCATGCTTTATATTTCATTTCAATGTTCATAGTTCATGTTCATGTATATGATAGAGAATCACATGCTCTTCCAGTTCTAAAATAAGGAATTCTTGTTCATTCAGTATTCAGGATCACATTCCATAAGTTATGAACTTCAAATTCAGGTCATACAGCTCATGACTCATGTATTCACTCTTTATAGCGTGCTCAGTTCCCATAATTCATGCTATACTCTTTATGATTGATGAGATTCAGCTTATAGTCATTTATGCCCCAATTCAGATCACTTTGATGAATCCCTGATGTTAATTTGCTATTCGTTCGGCCTCAGTTAAGTGTCATGTCTGGTATAATATCCTCCCATGCTTCAAGGTCTTATGTTCTAACCTTTTAGTAACTCCTCCTTATGTGATGATTGTGGTGATGATTAAATGTTTCTTGTTAATGGAATATCATAGTATTCTTTTTTTAGATAAGGCCATAAGTGTGAAGTAAGATCTGGGGCCAAGTCTTTGATATATGTGATGGTTAGTGGAAATTTGTGTGTGTATGTTCTTGGGGGACCGTGTGGGAGTTATATTTATAGTGGATTAGAAATTATGTGAAGTATGTCCTTATGGATGTTTGCCTTGGAGTTCATAAGTGGTTATAAAGATAGGCTTGAATGACATGTTGAGATTTAAGTGGAGGAACAAAATATGCGCTAGTGAATTCATAGTAAGAGATCAAAGTTAGTCATTGAAGTGGTAAGGCACGATATGCTTAGGGTGTGATCTCTAAAAAATATATGTATATAGAAGATTGAATTATATGGTTTAGACTAGTATCGTGGTGTGGCATGTTATGTTTTGTGATATCAAGTTAGGCTTGATCATGGTGAGAGGACTTATGTTACTTTAGGCATTAGTAGAAAGATTTATCAATGCCCATATAAGAATTCTAAGTTGAATCAAATGAGTGTGATATTTAAAGGGAATAATATAGTTAAGGGAGTATTCAAGAAGTGCGCTAAGCTTGAAAGTATAAAGTTGCATTTCCTAAGGCCTGGTAATTCTATCCTAGTTTATGGGTTATATGTCCATATTCTATGCTATAGAGTAGTGTCATTGTTGTGATTCCTTAGTCGGGTGTCTTTTGTAACTCATGCCCGACATTCTTTGCTCCCGAATGCTACTAGAACTTCTTTAGAAAGGGTATTGAAGAGATACACCAGTTAAGTATAAGTTTCTAGTATAATTCAGCTAGTATAACCAGCAGTTCAGTTTAATAGTCAGGCAGACAAATTACTGTGTTTTTCCACCTTTACACCCAGTCCTGTTATCCGAAGTCCCATGTGTATGACCATCCCAAGTGATAATCTATCCCATCGATGTAAATTGCGAATTCAGTTCAGTCCGAACATCATGTTTCATATTCATCTATTTAGTCATGACTCAGTTCATAAGAGTTCAACGCATAGTCTCAAATCTCTCTCAGCATTTTAGCTCAAACAGTGTAAAACCCTTGTACGATCTAAATCTTGTTGTCTCAAGATTCGTACTTACATAAGATATCACTTCTCAATTCGATACGTATGATTGGATCATGAACACCTCCAGGGAATATTAAATTCTCAGCATGAATCAGCTCCTTAAAGCATGTAAGGGCAAGTCAGTGCATAATTCAGTTTAATGATGGAAATTAAAATGTTTCAAATCAATATATTCTTTCTTAGAAGTCATATCATGTCCACTTTATTCCATACCTTTAAGCTTCAACATTCCCACCCATCATTCGGGGACGAATGATCCCAAGGGGGAGATAATCTAACGCACCATATTTCAGGCTAGAACGAAAACCGTCAATTCTCTTGTAGATGTACGAAAAGACATAAATCCTTTGCAAAATTTGGTATGTTAATCAATTATGTAGTTTTGGAACATATTTGATCATGAATTGAGATCATAGAGGTCCCCTAACTCAAGGTCAAGTTGAATGTTTTTCTATCGTTCGAGTTTTAGTGAGAGTTGAAACTTGAGTCAACTTAAATCAATCATAACTCCTTGTATATGATGAACTGGGTGGCCTACTATATATCAAATGAAATATCTTTGAATTATCTTTCCAACGACACCAATTTTGCCTAAATCTGATACCCAAGATAAAATTTATGGACATTTTAGTGACTGAGATAGTAGAATCATGCGATAAGCGTGCGACGCACGCCCTATGGCACGCACCAAAATTTCAGGTTCTGTTTCCGCATTTTTAAGGGAAAAATGGGTATCGTCCATACCTTATCCATCTATAACACGGGATTACACTCCCAAAACACAAAAATATGATTATTTTCTCTAAAATTCATCAAGAACTCACCCTAGGGTTTCAAACTAAAACCCCAAATATCTCAAGATTTGACCGCGAATTTTCCTTAATTCTTCAAGATTCGGAATCACCATTGCGAGGGCTACAAGAGGAACCCATCAATCGTACATATAGAATCCCAAAAGCTAGAGTTCATTCAAAAAGCTTCTAATTTAAGGTACGCAGGGTTTTCCTAAAAATCTCATAGGCATAGAAATCATATTTTAAGAAAAGGGTTTTGTATTTATGAATAAAATCATGTTTTAGAAGTTTTGATAGTATTGCTTTTGTATTTAGAACTTTCCCTAAATTGATTGAAATTTATATATATATATATATATATATATATATGAATGTGTTTAAGGATGAATATTCAATTGAGAGCATGAATTATAATGAACCCCTCTCTTGTTATGATTTTTCCCATCTTTCAAATGATATAAATTGTACTAAATTCCATCTTGAAAGCATGATATGAAATTTCTTGATTTGCGCTATGACTTGAATATGATTTTTAAATAAAAAGAGAGGGTTATGCATATTGATAAATGTTGAATAAGCATATATTAAAGAGTAGCATGGTTTCCCAAAAGAACACATGACCACCATATGTTTGAATAATCTCAGCATAGTTTTGACAGTTATTTTCGAAAGATGAAATGTTTTATACTGTTTGCATATTTGGGTGTTCTTAACTAGGTTTTAATGAAATAATTATGCATGATACATTATGGCTCAGAAATAGGACTTGCAAGTCTTGGTGTGACGACACCAATTCAGATTATGCCATGGTAATTCAGAACAGAACAGAATGCATGTTTGAAGTCAGAAATTTTAGATGTTGAGGCTAGAATAATGCATGATTCAGAATAGGATCAAATTTTGCATAAAGAGATGTTAGGTGGGTCCCCGAAGAAGGCACGAGTTTAGACAACTCGTTGCCAGAAATCGTAATTTGTCGATTCGGGTATATTATATTACACTGGCCTAGTGTCGTGTGGCGTATCAGAATTAGAAACTCCAACCCTTGCGGCATACTCGGGTTAGGGGCTTCCCCGCTAAGTAAGTGTTGGATTCATACGGCCCGTGTGATTTTAGAATTGTAGGGGTGTACTACCTAACTCAGAATTAATACGAAGATCAAAAACTACATTTTTAAGAATGATTTATGATTTTCAGAAAAGTGCCCATGTGTTTTGAAAACTATTTTATGTTTGATGTTTTGACAAATTTCTCTCCATTATTTTATTTGTATAAAAGCATTTTTTGGACGACTTTGCGTACCATTACATCTGTATTGACCCCCCCTCCCTCCAGGTTCTGATCACAGTCTAGGGGTCCTGATAAGCAGTAGAATTTCATCTGACAGGAGTAAATAGTACTAGTTGGTGAGCCTTCTATATTTTAGAAGGCCTAGTTTCTTTCAGACAGTTATTATTTATTATGGTTTTGGTCTACTGGGGGCCTTGTCCCAATTTTCAGACAGTTGTTATTTGATCATGTAGTAGATATTTTACAGACAGTTTTCTGACGGTGTTTAGTTGATATTGGATTTTATTCCTCATTGTAAAACTATATTTAGATTATGACCATGTTTCCGTAGCAGATTTTATTTCCTCATTTCCTATTTATATAAGAATGGTGTATATGATCACAAGTTGGAAAGACTCTCGGGCCTTCATGGTTCAGGATTTCCATCACGACCAGGGCCCTAGATCGGGTCATGACAAGAATTGTAGGGGAATGCCACCGAGCTCAGAAGTAATACAAAAAAATCAGATATTGCATTGACAAGGATGATTTATGATCTTTAGAAAGTGCCCATGTATTTTAGAACTATTTTATGCATGATATTTTGACAAATTTCTCTCCAACTATATTATTTTTATTTTGGATTACCTTGCATACCAATACAACTGTATTAACCCCCCTCCCCCTACCTCTCAGGTTCTGAGGCTCAGTCTAGGGGTCCAGATAAGAAGTAGATTTCATGATACAGAGTTACAGAGTCCAGTTGGTGATCCTTTTATATTTCAGAAGTCCTATTTATTTCAGACATTTATTATTAGCTATGGTTTTTGGTCTACTGGGGGCCTTGCCCCAGTTTTTAGACAGTTGTTATTAGCCATGTAGTAGAGATTTCGCAGACATTTTTTAGATATCATTAGATGGTTTTGGATTTCATTCACCCTTATTGAATTTATATCACACTTATAACCATGACTCCGTTCTGTTATACAATTCTGTATTTTACTCTAATAAATGAATATTATGCATGATTACCAGACAAATAGGGACGCCTGGGCCCTCAGGGTTCGAGATATCCATTATGGCCAGGGCCCCAACTCGGGTCATGAAAAACTTGGTATCAGAGCCAGGTTCATGGTCCCTGGGTGTCTGCAAAATCGCGTCGGGTAGAGTACTATTTATGGGTGTGTAGCACACCACACTTATAAGAAGGAGGCTACTAGGAGTTTAGGAAAGGGTTTCCCCTCTTTGTGGTTTAGTTCGTTCTTTAGAGTCTAAATTAGAATTGTCACCTAATCAGTGATCTGTTGTATTTCAGAAAATAGTCATGCCTCCTCGTCGTTCCAACAACCAGGATACTCAGGATGATGATGTCCGCCCTACCCATGGGATGCGGACTCGTAATAGAGCGCACACTCCAGAACCTTTTCCTACTCCGGGAGTACCTCCAGTCCCGACCAGTCCTCTTTGAGCTCCAAGAATAAATGTTAATCATCCCCAGTCTTCCGAGAGGGACATATCGAATGCATAATTCAAGTAGTCCATTCACATTCTTGCACATCTTGTAGTCGCACATACTCAGAGGTCGGAGGATACTGGGTTTGCATCTATTACTTTTGAGGCTATTAGGGTTGGCAAATTCAAGAGAATGAACACGCCCAAATTTTCGGGCACAATGGTAAAAGAGGACCCCCAGGAGTTCATAGACGAAATGGAGAAGATTTTCAAAGTGATGCATGTGGATCAGGTGAAAGGGGTTCAGTTAGTAGCATACCAGCTTAAAGATGTAGCGAACCAATGGTATAATGAGTAGGAAGAGGCGAAGGGTTAGAGTGATGAGCCCACAGTCTGGGGCGAGTTTGTGGATGCTTTTCTTGATCGATTATTTCCTCTAGAGTTGAGGAAAGCCAAGGCAAAAGAATTCATAAAACTTAAACAGGGGAAAATGAGTGTCCAGGAGTACACTCAGAAGTTTAACCAACTTGCTCGTTATTCACCAGAAATGATTGGTAATATGAGAGCCTGGATGAGGAAATTGCATCTGGCCTTTACGATGATCTAGCTCTTGAATGTCAAGGAGCGATGCTAAATAGGGATATGGACATTTCTAGGATATTAGTCCATATGTTGCAGGTAGAAAAGAAGAAAAAGAAAATCACCAAATCTGGAGAGACGGACAAGCAGGAAAAGAGAGCCAGAACAGTGGAGCAGAACCATAGTAAGCCACAGAACGGTAACTGGGGAAATAAATGTAAAAAGAAGAAGTTTTTTAGTAATGCGCAGTTGGCATCTAGCGCCCCAGTGCCCAGGACACCAGTTGATAGATAATCTCAGAGTTTTCAAACTATTCATGGACCCAGTGCTCAGGATACCCAGTCATAGGGAAGTGTGGCATAGAAACATCGTACCTTTCTGCGGTGTGAGACTTGTGGTAAGCATCATTCGGGAAGGTGTCGGCTAGGCACATTTGTGTGTTAATATTGTGGTCAGATGGGTCATTTTCATAGCGATTGACCTTTGGTTAAAAAGAGTTTTGGGGGAGACAAGTCTTAGGAAAACTCTTCTGCACTACCACCGCCTCAAAAGGACGTCACTTCAGCTGCTAGGAGTAGTCGCAACCGGTTGTACGTTTTGTCCAACTATCAGAAGGTAGAGACCTTACCCGATGTAGTTATTGGTACGTTGCAAATCTTTTCTAGTGATGTTTATATGTTACTAGATCCCGGGTTATCCTTATACTTTTTGACCCCTTATGTGGCTGTTGGTTTCGAGTTTGAGCCCGATGTGATTGCTGAACCTTTTTTCGTTTTCACCCTGGTGGGTGACCCTGTTGTGGCTAAGAGAGTGTAAAAGAATTATGTTGTGTCTATTTTTTGCCGGTTTATGGTTGAAGACCTCATCAAGCTTGATATGGTTGATTTTGATGCCATCGTAAGGATGGACTGACTCCATTCATGTTATGCCACACGAGACTGTAGAACCCGGAAGGTTACTTTTTGCTTTCTGAATGAACCAGTGGTAGAATGGAAGGGGTATTCTTTAGAACCTAGAGGCCACTTTATATCTTATCTTAGATCTCGTAAGCTCATTTCCAGGGGTTGTGTATATAATCTTATTCGAGTGAAAGATTCTAATGTTGAGAGCCCACCTCTTCCGTCAGTCCTTGTGGTAAATGAGTTTCTAGAAGTCTTTCTTGATGATCTTCCAGGAATACCACGTGATAGGGAGATAAATTTTGGCATTGAGTTATTGTCGGATACCCGCCCCATTTCTATTCCACCATATAGAATGGCTCCAGCAGAGTTGAAGGAGTTGAAAGAACAACTAGCTGATCTTCTAGATAAAGGTTTTATCCATCCTAGTGTTTCTCCCTGGGGTGCGCCTATATTTTTCGTGCGAAAGAAAGATGGTTCCCTACGTATGTACATAGATTACCGCAAGATGAATAAGGTCAACATTAAAAATAAGTATCCTCTACCTAGAATTGATGATCTGTTCGACCAACTACAGGGTGCAAAATGTTTTTCAAAGATAGACCTTCATTCGGGATACCCTCAGTTGAAAGTTAGAGAGTTAGATATTCCCGAAACACCTTTTCGAATTATAACGCTCAACTTACACTTCAATTTAGAGAAAGGCGGTTGTCGTCAATATATTTACCCAACATTGGATTCGGGGTCGAATCCATAGGGAATAATGTGAGTGGAGATTAAACTAGTTTGAAACTAAAGATGCAAGTTAAATTCAAATAACTGGCATGAAAAGACAAAATAGGGTTTTTTAATGATTAGCAAATAATTGTTGGTCAGTTTTGTTTTAGTGCTTGTAATCAAGAGTTTATGGAAAAACAAGAATTATGTTCACTAGAAGTTTTGGTACTTGACAGATGCTAAAAGTGGTTAAAGATTCTCACAGTAGATAGGACAATAGGTTATCTTTATCGAAGTTATGCCTCAATGTCTCTCGATCTACTTAAGCATTTAATTATCTAATCCTCTCGGACTTAGGGAATTTATATTCATGACCATATTTTACCTCAGGTTAATCAACCTTGTTACAGTGTCAATTATTAAATGGAAGCTTTTAGTGCTTCCCAGTCCCTGTTAATAACTCCCTTCCCACTATATTTTATTTCTTTCTCAAGCAAATCAAAGCAGGTGTTATCTATCATTTGCAACCAATAGAGGATAATGAAAACCTCAAAATTATCAAGGAGTCCTATTAACTGTCCAATCTTGAACACTTAGCACCTTATCAAGACTTAACCCTAGATCCCATAATTCAGGTTAAAGAGATTTAGCCACTCATGATGCAAAAATCAAAACAACTACTTGTAGTCATGCTTTGAAAGATAAACTTACCATAAGATTAATAGTAACTAGTGATTCTCTGATTAGATCACAATTGAAATCCAAAATATTAATTAAAATCTCTTCAAAGTAATTGCTTTTTCAAGCCAAGAAACTAGAGAGAAAATTAAAAAAAAATATATGCCTCCAAACTCCCATTCGGAATTCTTAAGAAAACCTTAAACAATGCTTTAAATAGTTCACACTAATTATGGAAACAAAATAATAAAGTTCAGCAATTCCTCCAATAGGTGATGCAATCCGTGACGCCCTATCAGGAGGCTGACAACTTATCACAAATGTCGTCAGCTCCTCTTTACTTTTGGAATTCGCTACCTTAGGCTGATAAAAATTTTGATGACCTATCAGCTCCTTGACGACTTATCACAAAATGTCGTCACAAATCTCAACTCAGGTCCATTCTCTGTCTAAGGCCGACGATGAAGCTAATAACTTATCACAGGGATGACGACCTATCAGAAATGCCATCATCCATACTTCTCTTCTTATTATTTCAGATTTCAACTCTTTTACTTCAATCCTTGTTGGTTCTCTAGCATCTTAGCTTCTACTATAAAATGAAACATAAAACAATTAAAAATGATAAATTTTTCTTAAGACTTTGCAATTATTCTTAGTTAAAAGCCTCAATTGTGTTAGCATCTGCTCACACATCAACACCATCAACTTAAAACAATTGCTTATCCTCAAGCAACTAAAACACAATATTACGATGCTTAACCAAGAGACACATAAGATAGCTATGATAGTTGATCATCAATTTTAGTTAAAAACATATTACCCTCTCCATTTTCAATCACTTGAAAACCAATTGTGTATATCCATGAAGATCAACAATGTTATAGAAAGGAATCAAGATATGGCATTAGATTAACAACAATAACCATGCCTATATAAAAATTACACTACCCAAACAAGTAGGCAATTAAAAATGCAATCGATGTTCCCTTATAACAAAGAAGTCCCTTCTCACTCATATATAAAATATAGCATGTAAATGCAGGGACGGTCAAGATACAGTCACTCTCAGAAAGAAGTTCCAGTCAATGTATGCAAAATACCATAAGCTTGCCCTTATTTTCATTACCGAAGCTTTCATATAGTTAAGTTAGGATCACTATAGGACTTTTCTTCATTTTGTAATGTAGGCTTGGGGCTGGTATGATACACAAGGATATTTAAAATAACTAGGCCTCCTTGGCACTACACTATTTTTTGGGGGTCTCACTTATCAACCTTTACCTTATTTTTCACTTTCTTGATTAGTAAATTCAGGATGGGTGTGGTCATTTACTCAATCATTTTCTTTTTTTCACAACGTTTCTTTTCTCATTCTTTTTTTACCACACCCAGCCTTGCATATATATATATATATATATATATATTATTACCCTTCTTCATACTCACTTTACATCACACACCCCTATGATAGCCACCCTCAACTTAGGATATTTGCCTAAGCCAAAGTGCACAATGTCCAAGGAGGGCGAGGGACAAAATATGTTTATTGTGATACAAATGGGAAGGTGATAGGTATAATAAAAAGAATAGGCATTCAGGCTCAAAATAAGGATCAAGGGATATTATTCACACATGGAAGGTCATTTAGGCTAAAAGTGTACTAATATCAACAACGACCTATGATCATTTCCTAACCACTATCCTACAACCAAGGCAAGACCAATCGAGCATGTTCTGGATTTAACACACAACGGGAACTAGGTAGTATCTCACACACACAAGGAACAAAGTTACATCAGAAGCTACTACCCATTCGGTTCATGCAATTGTTAGCTGTGATTATCATGTCCCTAGTAGTAATGCCATAAATAGATTCACAGTAGTCACAAATAGATACACATCACACAGTTACAAGCTAGACAATTGGAAAGGTATTTACCATTCCAAGAAAAAAAAAAAAAAATATGTCAACTGTCCTAGATAATTATTTTTCCCCCAGTTAACCACAACACATAAAAAAACAAACACAATACGCCTAAACATGTCCGCTCTACTAGGCACAAGACTCTGGGGTAAAGAGGCACGACAACAATAACCCCAAGAGGACATTAACATCCATAAGTAGCTCCACCCTCAACTTAAAATCATATAATGTCCCCAATGCGTTAAACCAAAACAAGAGAGTTAGAAACATACCTGTGGCACCATGGGTGTGAAGATCTGATGTCAATCATATAATACAAATACAAATAATTAAATACCTTGGGTTGCCTCCCAAGAAGCACCTAAATTAATGTTGCGGCATGACCCAACTCTGTTTTTTCCTCCACCTTGATGATATAAATTTCACCCCCAACTTAGAGTCCATCTTCCTACCTCGCTCATACGGGGGTGGCACAAAAATTAAGAAGTCGAGTAATGGATTGAGCGTGGTAAACCACTAATCCTTAAAGTGAGGTATGTTTTTATGTTGCTTGTCTAATATAACATCAAGAATATAGGATTCTTGTTCCCCATCTTCACACTCTTCTACTATTTTAAATGATTCTACAGACAAGATATCATCTAAACATAATATATAAAAGTGCTTTGAATAAGGCCCAATCAATCCTACTTCAAAATTTACACTATCTTATATACATTCACTTTTATTCACCTTCTCAACATCTTCACTTCGAATTGGGCTAGAGTCTGTATTAGAGATTTTTTTGGTTTCTTCTTTTCCCTCAAGCACCATATCCCCAATCTTGGCATCATCTCTCATGGATGGTCCAGTTGGTTGGAAAATCACTAAGAGTTTCTCAACATCAAACTCAACATCAATATAGGGTTCTTGCTCCTCATCTTCACACTCTTCCATTATGTTAAATGATTCCGCAGACAAGATATCATCTAAACATAATATAGAAGAATGCTTTGAATGATTGACCACTATATACATCTCCTCATGAATGATTGGTTTCATATCTTGATGCATATCACATACGATATCTTACATTTCTTTATGGAGATCCAACATTCATTGAAACATAGCTTCAATGCCACTCTTTCTGGTGCTTAGTCCTTCCTTTTCTTGACCATAAGACCTATCAAAATAATAACAAGAACTAGAATTTGGGTTAACACAATAGGGGGAGGGGATATTTGGTCAATCACTCCAATGTCCATCTTGACCGCCACATAAAGAAAAATCATACTCTCGGTAAGATGGAGATGGTGCACACATCTCTCTCCGGGGAGCATATCTACAATCTTGGCAAAAGTGAGATCTATCACAATATAGACATGGATCATTATGATAATATTTCCAACAACAAAGCTCATGTTCATTGCACGATGCCATAGTAATAAGTAAACTAAAATAAAAATCTACCTAACCCAAGAAATAAAAGAAAACTCAAAACAAATATTTACAATTTGAATTCAAGCAAGTAGGCTAAAATTTCAAAAAAACTCAATACGCCTAATTGTTCCCCGGCAACGACGCCAATTTTGATAAAGTTCAACTTACACTTCAATTTAGTGCAAGGCGGTCGTCGTCAATATATTTGCCCAACTTTGGAGTCGCGGTCAAATCCACAGGAAACAATGTGAGTTGTGATTAAACTAGTTTGAAACTGAAGCTACAAGTTAAATTCAAATAACTGGCATGGAAAGACAAAATAGGGGTTTTTAAAGATTAGCAAATAATTGTTGGTCAGTTTAGTTTCAGTGCTTGTAATCAAGAGTTTATGAAAAAACTAGAATTATGTTCACTAGAGGTTTTGGTACTTGACAGATGCTAATAGTGGTTCAAGATTATCAAAGTAGATACGACAACAGGTTATCTTTATTGAAGTTATGCCTAAATGTCTCTCAACCTACTTAAGCATTTAATTACCTAATCCTCTCGAACTTAGGGAATTTATATTCATGACCATATTTTACCTCAGGTTAATCAACCTTGTTACAGCGTCAATTATTAAATGGAAGTTTTTAGTGCTTCCCAGTCCCTGTTAATAACTCACTTCCCACTATATTTGATTTATTTCTCAAGCAAATCGAAGTAGGTAATATCTATCATTTGCAACCAATAGACGATAATTAAAGCCTCAGAATTATCAAGGATTCCTATTACCTGTCGAATCTTGAACACTTAGCACCTTATCAAGACTTAACCCTAGATCCCATAATTCAGGTTAAAGAGATTTAGCCACTCATAATGCAAAAATCAAAACAACTAATTGTATTCATGCTTTGAAAGATAAACTTACCACAAGATGAATAGTAACTAGTAATTCTCTGATTAGATCACAAAGAATATCAAAAATATTTATTAAAATCACTTCAAAGTAATTGTTTTTTCAATCCATGAAACTAGAGAGAAAATTATAAAAAATACATCTCTCCAAACTCCCATTCAGAACTCTTAAGAAAACCCTAAACAATGCTTTAAATAGTTCACCCTAATTATGGAAACAAAATAATAAAGTTCATAAATTCCTCGGACAGGTGACACCATCTGTGATGCCTTATCAGGAGGATGACAAATTATCACAACTATCAGCAACTCCTCTTTTCTTTTGGTATTTGCTGCCTTAGGCTGACGATGGTTTTAACAACCTATTAGCTCCTTGATGACTTATCATGAATATCGTCACATCTCTACCTCAGCTTGCATGTTCTGCCTTAGGCTGACGCCAATTTTGATGGCCTATCAATTCCTTGATGGCTTATAAAAAAATGTCGTCACTACTCTCAACTCAGGTCCATTCTCTATCTAAGGTTGATGATGAAGCTAATAATTTATCACAGGGCTGATGACTTATCAGAAATACCGTCAGCCACACTTCTCTTGTAATTATTTCAGATTTTAACTCTTTTGCTTCCATCCTTATTGGTTCTATAGCATCTTATCTTCTACTATAAAATCAAAGATAACACAATCAAAAACTACAAAAGATGCTAGAGACTTTGCAATTATTCTCAGTTAAAAGCCTAAAATGTGTTAGCATATGCTCACACATCACCGAACCAGATATGGTTATTATGAATTCTTAGTCATGTTCTTCGGATTAACTAACGCCCATGTAGCCTTTATGGATCTAATGAATAGGGTCTTCTGTCAGTTTCTGGATCTGTTTGTCATAGTATTCATTGATGACATCTAGTTTTATTCTAAGAGTGTGGAATAACATGACAAGCACCTCTGAATCATTCTTCAGACCCTCAAAGATCATATGTTGTATGCTAAGTTCTCCAAATATGAATTCTGGTTGAATTCTATTGCTTTTTCAGGGCATATTGTGTCTAGTGGCGGGATTAAGGTGGATCCCTAAAAGGTTAAAGCAATTCAGAGCTTCTTGGGTTCGGCAAGGTATTACAGAAGGTTCATAGATAGTTTCTCTTCCATAGCTGCTCTACTTACTAAGTTGACTCAGAAAAAGGTGAAGTTTGTGTGGTCTGACACATGTGAGAATAGTTTCGAGAAGTTAAAAGACAAATTGACTACTACACCTATGCTAACTCTCTCGGAAGGTACAAGAGGTTTTGTTGTATACTATGATACGTCCCGAGTGGTACTTAGATGTGTTCTTATGCATCATGATAAGGTGGTGGCGTATGCATCTAGGCAGTTGAAAATGCATTAGCGCAATTACCCTACCCATGACTTAGAATTAGTGGTTGTGGTATTTGCGCTTAGGATCTGGTGGCACTATCTTTGTGGGATGTGTGTTGATATTTTCACTGACCACAAAAGTTTAAAGTATTTTTTCTCACAGGCGTTGGATAAAGATTTTGAATGATTATGACATGAGCCTGCACTATTATCCAGGTAAGGCAAATGTTGTAGACGACGCCCTCAGCAGATTATCTATGGGCAGTCTTTCTCATGTTGAGGAAGGGAAGAGTGAAATGGTGAGGGATATTCACCGACTTGTAAACCATGGCATATGACTCTTTGATTCTAAAGATGGAGGGATGGTCATGCATGAGATAGCTAAATCATCCCTGTGTGCAGAAGTTATAGAAAAGAAGGCTGAAGATCCCATCTTGATGCAAATTAAGAATGATGTGGGTCAGCAGAAGGTAATGTCATTTGGGATTGGTGGTGATGGTAGTTTGAGGTACCAGGGTAGATTGTGTGTGCCAGATGTAGATGGTCTAAGGAAGCGAATCCTTGACAAAGCTCACACTTTGAGGTATATTGTTCACCCAGGCTATGAAAAAATGTATCATGATCTGAAAACCATCTATTGATGGAATAATATGAAGCATCATGTGGCTAACAATGTTACCAAGTGTTTGAATTGTCAACAAGTTAAAGAGGAACATTGTAACACCCCGACGTCTTCTTAGCTAAATTTTCATCCATGGAAAGTCTAAGCATTAGCTTCTAGAATGATCTAAATCATTTTACATGTGGAATTTCCTAGATTCCAACCTTTCATTACGTAGAAGACGAAATTATATTTCCAATGATATAAGATTCATCCAAAACATACACTTGGTGAAGAAGTTATGAATAATTTAAAGTTCCAGTTGTAAACATCATCATTTTGGTGTCTAGCGCGTCGCGGAGAGGGTCAAATTGACAATGATCAAATACTAGCGGGGCTCCGCAATGGTGGCGCGTCGCGGAGGAAACCAATTTTCCACTCGTCGAATTCCATTAGACCACCACGATTGTGATGCATCACGGAGGCACCCAAAATCGGGTTTTTAAGTTCAAATTTCCTGTTCCATTTAGGAGTCATTTAGTGTAATTTTGACTTGTCCCTAGCCTTTAAAACCATCCAAACAAAGGATTTAGGGTATGTTTGAGAAACTTATCCCTATTTTCATCAAAATCATCAAGAATCCTCTCTAGAGTTTCAAACAAGAACTTCAAGAAACTTAACATTCAACCGTGGGTTTTCAACGTCGAGTGAAGATTCGAAATCCGCAGACCATAGGCTTCAAAAAACACCCATTGTTTTCCTATTTCGAGGTACGCAGGGATTTCCTAAAAATCTCATGGGCATAGAAATCATGCTTTTAAGAAAGGGGTTTCGGATAATGAATATAATCATATTTTAGAAATTTTACTGACAATGTTTTGATCTTTAGCCCTTCTCCCAAATTGATCAAAAAATTATATATATATGTATGAATGTGTTTAAGGGTGAATATTCAATTGAGAGCATGAATTATAATGAACCCCTCTCTGGTTATGATTTTTCCCATCTTTCACATGATATGAATTGTTCTAATTTGCATCTTGAAAAGCATGTTATGAAATGTCTTGAATGATGTTGATTCGAATTATGATTTAGATTTCAAAAGAGAGCGAGTTGTTTATGTTGATGAATATTGAAAATATTCATATAATGAAAGAGTGAATGATTTTGCTAAAGGCACATGTCCACCATATTGTTGAGGTGTTTTGCATAGTTTTGACTTATGTTTCTGAACATGAATTCTCTTATACTAATTGCATGTTTTGGTGGTCTGAACTATGTTTTAAATGAAAGATCATGCTTAATGCATATGGCTCAGAAATAGGACTTGCAAGTCTTGGTATGACGACACCAATTCCGATTATACCATAATAATTCAGAATAGAATAGAATGCATGTTTGGAATTAGACATTTCAGATGTTGAAACCAGAAACATGCATGATTCAGAACAGGATAAAATTGGGCATAAACAGAGTTTTGGTGGTTCCCCGAAGAAGGCATGAGTTGAGAAAACTCATTTCCCGAAACCATGATTTACCAATTCGGGTATATTATATTACGCTAGCCTAGAGTCATGTGGCGTATTAGAATCAGAAACTCCAACCCTTGCGGCACACTCGGGTTGGGGGCTTCCCCACCTAGTCAATGGTGGATTCCATACAGCCCGTAGAATATCAGAATTGTAGGGGAGCCACCTAACTAAGAAGTTATAGAAAGACCAAACATTGCATTGATAATAATGATTTAGGATTTTCAGAAAGTGCCCATGTGTTTTAGCACTAGTTCATGTATAGTATCTGACAAATTGCTCTCCAACTATTTTATTTATATAAAAGCTTTATTTTGGAATACTTTGCATACCATTACATCTGTATTGAACTCCCCTCCTCCCTCCAGGTTTTGAGGATCAGTCTAGGGGTCAAAAAAGGCAGTAGATTCATCAGACTGAATTTGCAGTGTTCAGTTGGTGAGCCTTCTCTATTCTAGAAGGCCCGTGTTTCAGATTTGACTCTTCTTATTGTTTTGGTCTACTGAGGTCCTTGTGCAAATTTTCAGACAGTAATTAGATTTTAATGTAGTAGAGATTTCGCAGAATGAGTCAGATGTTATTTAGCTTTTGTTGTACTACACTTTTCCATACTTATGTTGACATTAGAGATTTACCATGTTTCCATAGCTAACAATGTTTCCGTATCTTCTTTTTTTATATAAGTGTTGTACATGATTATCAGATAGCAAAGGACATTCTGGGTCTTTATGGTTCGGGATGTCCATCACGGCCAGGCCCTAGTTCGGGTCGTGAAAAACTTTGTATCAGAGCACGGTTCATGGTCCCAAGGTTTCTGCAAAATCGCATCAGGTGTAGTCTTATTTATGGGTGTGTTGCGCGCCACACTGATAAGAAGGAGGCTACTAGGCATTTAGGAATGTTTCTCTTCTTTGTGATTTAGTTCGTGCTTCAGAGTCTAATATATCCCCTAATCAATGATCTCTTGCTTTTCTGAAAACCATCTATGCCTCCCCGTTGCACCAAAGTTAATGCTAAAGAGGATGAAGTCCGTACAACTCATGGGATGAGGTCAGGTAACAGAGCTCACACTCCAGAACCTTTCCTTACTCCTGGAGTCCCTCCAGTCCCAACCAGTCCACCTAGGGCTCATGGACCAATGTTAACCATCCCCCAACTACTTAGGGGGATATTTCAAATACAGAATTCAGAAAATTTATTCATATGCTGACACAGTTGGTGGCTAATCAGGCCCAATGATCATAAGATGTTGGGTCTGCACCTATTACATCTGAAGCTACTAGGGTGGGTCAGTTCATGAGAATAAACCTGCCTAAGTTTACTGCCACTAAAGTAGAAGAGAATCCGCAAGAGTTCATAGACGAAATGGAGAATATTTCAGAGTGTTGTATGTGGATCAGGTGGAAGGTGTTGAGCTAGCAACTTATCAGCTAAAGGATGTAGCGAACCAATGGTATAATGAGTGGGAAGAGGCGAAGGGTGACCTTGCTGAGCCCATAGTGTGGGACGAATTTGTGAAAGTTTTTCTTGACCGATTCTATACTTTGGAGATGAGGGAAACTAAAGCAAAAGAGTTCATAAACCTTAAGCAGGAAACGATGAGTCTTCAGGAGTATACTTTAAAGGTTAATCAACTGTCCCGTTATGCTCCTGAGATGACGAGAAGTATGAGGGCTCGAATGAGAAAGTTTTCTTCCGGCCTTTCAGATAATCTGGTGCTTGAATGTCAAGGGGCGATGCTAAATAGGGAATTGTACTTTGCTAGGCTGACAGTCCACATGCAGCAGGTTGAGGAGAAGAAGAAAAAGATAATCGAGTCTAGAGAGAAGGACAGGCAGGCGAAGAGAGCCAGATCAGCAGATCAGAACCCCGGTCAGCAGCAGGGTGGTAACTGGGGTAACAAATGGCAAAAGAAAAAGTTTTGGGGCATAGCGCAGTCTGCAGCTAGCACCCCAACGCCCAGAGCCCCAGTTGATAGACGCCCCCAGAGTTTTCAGGCTAGTCATGGAACCAGAGCTCAGGATACTCAGTTGCAGGGTAGTGTGGTGCAACAATATCGTACTTTTCCATAGTGCGACACTTGTGGTAGGCATCACCCGGAGAAGTGTCAGTTTGGCGCATTTGTGTGTTATTCTTGCGATCAGACGGGCCACTTCCAGAGAGATTTTCCCTCCGCTAGGAGAAATGTTGGTGTAGCTATGTTTCAGGAAAACTCTTACGCACCATCACCTCCCCAAAAGGGTTCCACTACAGCTTCTAGGAGCGATCGCAATCGGTTATATGCGTTGACCAACCGACAGGAGGAGGACGCCTCACCAGATGTTGTCACTGGTATGTTACAAATCATTTCTCGTGATTTTTATATGTTACTTGATCCCGACTCTACCTTATCCTATGTGACCCCGTATGTGGCAGTTAGTTTTGGGTTTGAGCCCGAAGTGATTGCCGAACCTTTCTGTGTTTCCACCCCGGTGGGTGATTCTATTGTGACAACGAGGGTGTATAGAAATTGTGTTGTGCCTATTTTTAGTAGGGATATAGTGGCAGAACTCATAGAACTTGATATGGTTTCTTTTGATGCGATCCTAGGGATGGACTGGTTCCATCGGTGTTATGCCATACTAGACTGTAGGACCCGAATGGTTACCTTTTATTTTCCCAGTGAGAGGGGCACTCTTTAGCTCCTAGAGGGAACTTTATACCTTATCTCAGAGCCTAAAAACTTATTTCCAAGGGTTAATTGTATCATCTTATTTGGGTTAAAGATTCTAACACCGAAAGTCTTCCCCTTCAGTCTATTCCTGTAGTAAATGAATTCCCTAATTTTTTCTTGATCATCTCCCAGGAATTCCACCTGATAGGGAGATAGATTTTGGCATTGATGTATTTCCAGATACCCCTCATATTTCTATTCCGCCATATAGAATAGCTTTTGCAGAGCTAAAAGAGTTAAAAGAATAGCTAGCGGATCTCCTAGATAAAGGTTTTATCAGACCAAATATTTTTCCCTGTGGTGCACCTAGACTCTTCGTGCTAAAGAAAGATGGTTCCCTGCGTATGTGCATAGATTACCACCAATTTAATAAGGTCACAGTGAAAAATAAATATCCTCTTCCTAGAATCGATGACCTTTTTTATCATCTTTAGGGTGTTAAGTGTTTTTCTAAAATAGACCTTCGTTCAGGATATCATCAGTTGAAAGTTAGGGAGTCATACATTCCTAAAAAATCCATCCAAACCAGATATAGTCATTATGAATTCTTGGTTATGTCCTTTGGGTTGACAAATGCTCTTGCAGCTTTCATGGACCTAATGAATAGGGTTTTCTTTTTGTTCCTAGACCTGTTTGTCATAGTTTTTATTGATGACATCTTGGTTTGTTCTAAAAGTAAGGAGGACCATGCCAATCACCTCCACACTGTTCTTCAGACCCTCAAAGATCATGAGTTGTATATGAAATTCTCCAAGTGTGAATTCTGGCTGAATGCTATTGCTTTCTTGGGGCACATTGTGTCTAGTGAAGGGATTAAGGTTGATCCCCAAAAGATTGAGGCAGTAAGGAAATGGCCCAGACCCACGACTCCAACCGACATTCGGAGTTTCTTAGGCTTGGAAGGGTATTACAGAAGGTTCGTAGAGAGTTTCTCCTCCATAGTTGCACCACTTACTTAGTTGACTCAGAAACAGGCAAAGTTTTTGTGGTCCAACTCTTGTGAAAATAGTTTTGAGAAGTTGAAACACAATTAGCCACGACTCCTATTTAGACCCTTTCGAAAGGTATAGAGGGTTTTGTTGTGTATTGTGATGCATCCCGTATGGGACTTGGGTATGTACTCATGCACGACGGTTAGGTGGTGGCTTATGTATCTTGGCAGTTAAAGGTGCATGAGCGGAACTACCCCACTCATGATTTGGAATTAGCAACTGTGGTGTTTATGTTTAGAATTTGGAGGCATTATCTTTATGGAGTGCATGTTGATATTTTTACTGACCTTAAGAATTTGCAGTATGTCTATGGGCAGTCTTTCTCATGTGGATGTGGTAAATGATTAATATGGACTTCATTACAGGACTTCCGTGGTCCCGAAACCAGTACGATTCTATTTGGGTAATTATAGATAGACTGACCAAGTCAGCTCACTTTCTTCCTATCAGGACTAACTATTCGGGGGAGGATTATGCCAAGCTGTTCATTGTAGAAATAGTTCATTTCCATGGTGCACATGTGTCCATCATATCCGACCGAGGTACACAATTTTCTTCTTAGTTTTGGAGATCTTTTCAGAGAGGTTTAGGTACCCAAGTGAACCTAAGTACTATTTTTCACCCTCAGACCGATGGGCAGGCTGAGCGCACCATTCAGACCCTTGAGGACATGTTGAGGCCCTGTGTGATTGATTTCAAAGGTAGTTGGGTAGAAAACTTTCCATTGATAAAGTTTGCGTATAATAACAGTTTCCATTCTAGTATTAAGATGATGTTATTTGAGGTATTGTTTGGGAGAAGATGTAGGTCACTAATAGGGTGGTATGAAGTGGGTGAGACACAGAGGTTTGGGCCTGATCTTGTTTATTAGGCAATGAAAGATGTGAAAGTCATTAGGTAACAACTTAAGATAGCTTAGAGTAGTCAGAAATCTTATACCGATGTTAGGAGAAGAGATTTAGAGTTTGAGGTTGGTGATTAGGAATTGCTAAAAGTTTCTCCTATGAAGGGAATCATGCAATTCGAGAAGAAAGGTAAATTGAGTCCTCGCTATATAAGAACATATATGATTTTGAGGAGAATAGGTGGTGTTGCGTATGAGTTAGAATTGTCTGCCAGTTTGGGTTCTGTCCATCTGGTATTTCACATATCCATATTGAAGAAATGCATTGGAGACCATTCTTTGGTGTTTCCTATAGAAGAGATCAAGGTGGCAGCCTCTTTATCATATGAAGAGGAACCTATTTCAATTCTATATCGTCTGGTTTGAAAGTTGATAAGAAAAGAAATAGTTTCAATTAAGGTGTTGTGGATAAATAAGACAGTTGAAGAAGCCACTTGGGAATCAGAAGATGACATGAGAGAAACATACTCACACCTTTTTGACCTAGTAGATGGCGGAGTTGAAGGTACAACCCTTACCTAAATCTTTATATGCTTTGGTATGCTTGGAATCGTGCTTTTCTATGTTCCGCATCATCATTCAGGGACAAATGATCCCAAGGGGGGATATTGTAACACCCCGACGTCTTCTTAGCTAAAATTCCGTCCATGAAAACTCTAAGCATTAGATTCTACAATGATCTAAATCATTTTTCATATGGAATTTCCTAGATTCCAACCTTTCATTATGTAGATGACTGAATTAGATTTCCAACGATATAAGATTCATCCAAAACAGACCATCGGTGAAGAAGTTATGAATAATTTAAAGTTCCAGTCGTAAACATCGTCATTTTGGTGTCTAGGGCATCGCGGAGAGGGTCAATTTGACAATTGTCAAATTCCAGTGGGGCTCCGTGATTGAGGCGTGTCGCATAGGCACCCAATTTCACACTCGTTGAATTCCAATAGACCACCGCGATTGTGGCGCGTCACGGTGGTACCCAAAATTAGGTTTTTGAGTTCAAATTTTCCGTTCCGTTTAGGAGTCATTAAGGGTAATTTTGACTATTCCCTAGCCTTTAAATTCGCCCAAACAAAGGATTTAGGGTATGTTTGAGAAACTTAACCCTATTTTAATCTAAATCATCAAGAATCCTCTCTAGAGTTTCAAATAAGAACTTCAAGAAACTTAAGATTCAACCGTGGTTTTTTAAAATTTATTGCAGATTCGTAATCCCCAGACCATAGGCTTCAAGAAACACCCATTGTTTTTCATTTTGAGGTATGCGGGGTTTTCCTAAAAATCTCATGGGCTTAGAAATCATGCTTTTAAGAAAGGGGTTTCGGATTATGAATATAATAATATTTTAGAAGTTTTAATGACATTATTTTGGTGTTTAGACCTTCCCCCAAATTGATCTAATAATTATATATATATATATGTATGAATGTGTTTAAGGATGAATATTCAATTGAGAGCATGAATTATAATGAACCCCTCTCTGGTCATGATTTTTCCCATCTTTCACTTGATATGAATTGTTCTAAATTGCATCTTTAAAAGCATGTTATGAAATGTCTTGAATGATGTTGTATTCGAATTATGATTTTGATTTCAAAAGAGAGAGGGTTGTTTATGTTGATGAATGTTGAAAATATTCATATAATGAAAGAGTGCATGATTTTGCTAAAGGCACATGACCACCATATGGTTGAGGAGTTTTGCATAGTTTTGACTTGCATTTCGAAACATGAAATCTCTTATACCAATTGCATGTTTTGGTGGTCTGAACTATGTTTTAAATGAAAGATCATGCTTAATGCATATGGCTCAGAAATAGGACTTGCAAGTCTTGGTGTGACCACACCAATTCCGATTATGCCATGATAATTCAGAGTAGAATAGAATGCATGTTTGAAATTAGACTTTTCAGATGTTTAAATCAGAAACATGAATGATTCAGAACAGGATAAAATTGGGCATAAATAAAGTTTAGGTTGTTCCCCAAAGAAGGCATGAGTTCTGAAAACACATTGTCTGAAACCCTGATTTGCCGATCTGGGTATATTATATTACATAGGCCTAGAGCTGTGTGGTGTATTAGAATTAGAAACTCCAACCCTTGTGGCACACTCTGGTTGGGGTCTTTCCCGCCGACTCAATGGCGGATTCCATACGGCCTGTGGAATATTAGAATTGTAGGGGAGTGCCACCTAACTCAGAAGTTATACAAAGATCAGACATTGCATTGATAAGAATGATTTAGGATTTTCAGAAAGTGCCCATGTGTTTTAGAACTATTTCATGTATAGTATATGACAAATTTCTCTCCAACTATTTTATTTGTATAAAAACTTTATTTTGGAATACTTCGCGTACCAGTACATCTGTATTGACCCCCCCTCCTCCCTCCTGGTTCTGAGGCTCAGTTTAGGGGTCCAGAAAGGCAGTATATTCGTCAGACAGAGTTTGCAGTGTTCATTTGGTGAGCCTTCTCTATTCCAGAAGGCCCGTCTTTCAGATTATGACTCTTATAATTGTTTTTGTATACTGGGGGCCTTATCCAAGTTTTCAGACAATTATTAGATTTTCATGTAGTAGAGATTTTGTAGACTGAGTTAGATGTTATTTAGTTGTAGTTGTACTACACTTTTCGATACTTATGTTGATATTAGAATTTGACCATGTTTCCATAGGTGACAATGTTTCCGCATCTTCTTCATTTATATGAGTGTTGTGCATGATTACCAGATAGAGAAGGGCATTTCGGGACTTCATGGTTCGGGATGTCCATCACGGCCAGGTCCTAGTTTGGTTCATGACAAATATATGAGGCAAGGTGGTTCTTCTCAAGAGATAGCTTTGTCTTTGTGGAAGTGGGAGATGATCAATATGGACTTCATTACGGGACATTTGAGGTCCCGAAACCAGTATGATTCTATTTGGGTGATTGTTGATCGGCTGACTAAGTCAACCCACTTTATTCCTGTCAGGACTAACTATTCAAGAGATGACTATGCTAAAATGTACATTGAAGATATAGTTCATTTACATGGAGCGCCGGTATCCATCATATCTGATAGAGGTACACAATATTCTTCACAGTTTTGGAGGTATTTTCAGGAGGGTTTAGGTACCCAAGTGAACCTAAGTACTGCATTTCAGCCTCAGATGGATGGGCAAGATGAGCGTACCATTCAGACCCTTGAGGACACGTTGAGAGCCTGTGTAATTGATTTCAAGGGTAGCTGCGTGGATCACTTGCCACTAATAGAGTATGCTTATAATAATAGCTACCATGCTAGTATTAAAATGGCTCCTTTTGAAGCACTCTATTGAATATGATGTAGGTCTCCTAGAGGGTGGTATGAAGTAGGTGAGACTCAGTTGTTCTGGCCCGATCTTGTTCACCAGGCGATGGAAGATGTGCAACTTATTAGGGAATGACTTAAGACTACTCAGAGTAGACAAAAATCCTATGCCGATGTTAGAAGAAGGGAGTTGGAATTTGAAGTTAGTGATTGGGTATTTCTAAAAGTTTCTTCTATGAAGGGGGTAATGCGATTTAGAAAGAAAGGTAAGTTGAGTCCTCGATATATAGGGCCATATTAGATTTTATGAAGGGTAGGTGCTGTTGCGTATGAGTTAGAGTTGCCTGCTAGTTTGAGTTCTATTCATCTTGTATTTCACATATCCATGCTAAAGAAATGTATTGGAGACCATTCCCTAGTATTTCCTGTAAAGGAGATCAGGGTGACAGACTCATTAGCATATGAAAAGAAACCTATTGAAATCTTAGATCGCCAAGTTCGGAAGATGAGGAGCAAAGAGATAGTGTCGGTTTAGGTGTTGTGAAGGAATCAGAAAGTTGAAGAAGCAACTTGGGAATCAGAAGATGTCATGAGAGCAAGATACCCAAACCTGTTTGCTCCGGAGAATGACAAAATGGAAGGTACAATCCTTGCTTTATTCCTTTATGGTCTTGACATACCTTAAATCATGCTTTTCTGTGTTCTGCGTCATTATTTGGGGATGAATGATCCCAAGGGGGGGATAATGTAACACCCCGCATTGTCCATGCGTTAGCTCGTGGTAATATGCTCTTAGAGTTAAACGACTAGAATGGTGTCAAAGAGACTTAGTCTCATTCATTTTGAATTCTAAAGTAAGTAAAGCTTAAACCATATATAATTTCTCTAATTTTGAATTTTTATCATGTGGGAAATTGAATGATCTTTCCATCGATATAAAATTCCCCCAAATCCGATACCCGAACAAGAAGTTATGGCTAGTTTAAGTCCTAGTCGTGAAACAACATCATTTTGGAGTTTGGCGTGTCGCGGAGGGGATCTATTTAGCAATTGTCAATTCCCAGTGTCCTAGCATGTTTGTGGAGCATCACGCTAATGTTTCAGGTCCCAACCAGTGGGACAACGCCATGGCTCCGCGTCACGGTGACCTTAAGAATTCCATTCATCAATTTTCAGTGAGCTACCGCGATTGTGGCGCGTCTCGGTGTCCCATAAAACCAGATACCCAGTTATATTTTATTCCATCTCAATAAGGGAATATTAGGTATTTTTTTACCCCTTTATCAGCTTAAACATGAGATTATACTCCCAAGTGACCACATTATTCATATTTTCTTCAGAAATTCACAAGAACACTCTCTAGTGTTTCAAACTGAAAACCCAAATAACTCAAGATTCAACCCTGCCTTTTCAAGATTGATTGAAGATTCGAAATCCCCAAACCATAAGCTTCAAGAATCAGTCATTATCTTCTGAAATAGAGGTACGTGGGGTTTTCCTAAGATCTCATGGGCATAGAAATCATGATTTTAAGAAAAGGCCTTTAGATGTATGATTTATAATCATGTTTTAGAAGTCTCGATGACATTGTTTTGGTCTTTAGGCCTTTCCTCAAATTTATTTTAAATTCTATATGTATGTATGCATTTGTTTAAGGATGAATATTCAATTGAGAGCATTAATTATAATTAAATCCCCCTCTTGTTATGATTTTCCTTTACTTATGATATAATATGAAACGTTTTGAATGCATTTTGAAAAGCATGATATGAAACGTCTTGACTTATACTATGACTTGAATATGATTTTGGAATCAAAAAAGACGGTTATGCATGTTGATAAATGTTTAATCTACATATAGTGAAAGAGTGCATGGTTTTGTCCAAAAGCACATGACCACCATACGTTTGAAGAATTCTTGCATAGTTTTGATTTATGTTTCGGAACATGAAATCTCTTATACTATTTGCATGTTTGGGTGGTCTTAATTGAATTTTTGATGATAGAATCATGCATGGTGCATTATGGATCATAAATAGGACTTGCAAGTCTTGGTGTGACAACACCAATTTAGATTATTCCATGGTAATTCAGAACAAAATAGAATGCATGTTTGAAGTCAGAATTTTCATATGTTGAAACTAGAGTAATGCATGAATTCAGAAAAGGATAAAACTGGGCATAAAGAGATGTTAGGTGGTTCCCCAGAGAATGAACGAGTTCAGACAACTCGTTGCCCAAAATCGTGATTTGCCGATCCTGGTATATTATATTACGTTGGCTTAGTGACTTGTGGCGTATCAGAATCAGAAACTCCAACCCTTGTGGCAAACTCTGGCTGGGGGCTTCCATGCCGAGTCAATAGCGGATTCCATACCGCCCGTGGAATATCAGAATAGTAGGGGAATGCCACCTATCTCAGAAGTAATACTAAAAAAAATCAGATATTTCATTCACAAGGATGATTTATGATTTTTCGAAAGTGCCCATGTGTTTTAGAACTATTTCATGCATGATATTTTGATAAATTGCTCTCCAACTATTTTATTTATATAAAAGAATTATTATGGATTACCTTGCGTACCAGTACAACTGTATTGACCCCTCCTCCTCCTACCTCTCAGGTTCTGAGGCTCAATCTAGGGGTCCAGATAAGCAGTAGATTTCATCAAACAGAGTCCAGTTGGTGAGCCTTCTATATTTCATAAGGCCTATTTATTTCAAAAATTTATAATTAGCTATGGTTTTTGGTCTACTAGGGGCTTTTTCCAAGTTTTTAGACAGTTTTTATTAGCCATGTAGTTGATATTTCTCATACAGTTTTCAGATGTGATTAGATGGTTTTGGATTTCATTTACCCTTATTGGATTCATATCAGACTTATGACCATGACTCCGTTCTGTTATACAATCCCACATTTTCCTCTAATAAATGAATGTTGTGCATGATTACCATACAGATAGAGATGCCCGGGCCCTCAGGGTGTGGGATGTTCGTTGTGGCCAAGGCCCCGGCTCGGGACGTGACAGAAATTAGGGATGATTCTGAACTGCTCTGCACCCATACACTACCTTATACTGAATCGGCTAAGAGAACACCTAGTCGGGCAAGCTGATGAACTTCCTGAACTAACTTCTTCTGACCATCCTCCACATGAGAAACACTACCCATAGACATAATACTGAGATGATCACCCACTACATTGGCTTTACCTAAATGATACAGGACGCTCATGTCGTAGTCCTTGAATAACTCCAACCACCTTCTCTGACGGAGGTTAAGCTCTTTCTGGGAGGACACATACTGCAGGCTCTTATGGTCAGTGAACATATCAACGTACACCCCATACAAATAGTGCCTACAAATGTTTTAGGCAAAAATTATCGTTTCTAACTCAAGATCATGAGTAGGATAGTTCTGTTCATGGGGCTTAAGTTTTTTAGAGGCGTAGGCTATGACCTTACTTCTCTGCATCAAAACATACCCCAAACAAACTTTGGAGGCATCGCAATATACCACAAATCCATGTGAACCATCTGGTAGGGTCAAAACTGAAGCTGTAGTAAGTCGAGTCTTCAACTCCTTAAAACCCTTTTCACAAGAATCTGACCATTGGAATTTGACTTTCTTTTGAAGCAATCTGGATATAGGGGATGCAATAGATGAAAATCTCTCAACAAACCGTCGGTAATATCCGACCAATCCCAAGAAACTCCTGATATCGGATGGAGAGATGGGTCTGGGCCAGTTTCTCAATGCTTCGATCTTTTGGGGATCAACTCTAATGCCATCATCGGAAACTATATGGCCAGGTAAAGCTACTGACCTTAGCCAAAATTTGTACTTACTGAATTTGGCGAACAACTAATGGTTTCTGAGAGTCTATAGTACTATTCTAAGATGGTCTGCATGATCATGCTCACTACTGGAGAAGACAAGAATGTCATCTATGAAGACTATGATGAACATGTCTAAGTACTGATTGAACACATGATTCATCAAATCCATGAAAGATTTTGGGGCATTGGTAAGTCCAAAGGAAATGACTAAGAATTCGAAGTGACCATACCAAGTTCTTAAGGCTATTTTCAAAATGTCACATTCCTTGACTCTGAGTCTGCGTCGGTTCACTTGAATTTGTCACTAGGAGTCAGCCAAAATATTAATCGACGTGATGGTCGATGCAGCGCATCGAGATTGAATTGATATACTATTTTGGGTTCTAAATCGTGGTTCAAACAAAGTCCGAAAAATCCAAAACTCGTCTAAAAACTCCTACTAACATTCCTGTTCATGATTCAACCCAAAGATTGATATTTTAAGGCCATAGAGGACGTGGAATGAAGTTGCTATCTTACGAAGGCTAAAATAACATAAGTATGGATACTTTTCTAAAATTTTCTAAGTATGGTCACTGTTTCAATCAAATTGCAAAAATAACTCTTAAAATAACAACTATCCCACCGTTCAACACTTCATTTCTATAAAAACAAAACCGAACTAAACCAAAACTCCTCAACAAAAAATTCAAAATTCAACACCGTGATCGCCGAAAAAAATCTATCAAAAATGCCAAATAAAACCTCAGCCATTCCTTCAAAATCAAACTTATTACCTATAAAATTCTCATATTTTAACTACTTAATCAACCAAATTTGAAAAAGAAAAAATTTCCTACATCACTACGAATCGATTAGCAAAGAAACTCATTTAAATGGATCTACAAATGATCTAAACTTCATTTTAACTAACATTAAGAAGAAAAAACGAGACCTTAGCAGCTGGATAAGAAGGAGAAATAAAAATGGCGTTTTGGGAGCAACATTCTTGAAAGCGGGAGTTGGGAGAGAATTGAAGAGGAGAGAGAGGTTTTTTTATATTGGAATAAGTGGAGGGTATTAGGTGTATTATAGTAAATTTGCAAAGTTGTAAAAATGATGAAATGGTCCCTTGACCCATGTGTGGGCCCCATTTTTTCAAATTTTACACAGTTTTTTCACCCTAACCCTATAAAATAAATAAAAATAAATAAAGTGGATATATAGAAAAATAGTTTTGCAAAAGTATACTTTTGCCAATTTTTCCCAATTAATTTAATATTATGTTCTATTGGCATAGATTTCTCGGGTTCACGAAGACCTTGTATTGGCAGAAGAAGCATATATTATGTTTTATGCAAAGAGAGACATTCTGTGGTTTTCAGATTTTGTTGCACTACAAATGCATAATCACCAAACTTTCTATTTCACTCCCAAATCATCATGCTTCCGAGTTCTAATGTCATTTAATCCAACGCTGCTGAAGTCTACAAATCTTCGTCTGCTCCAAGACCAACTAGTGCTATCAACTCTTCATATTTTCATGAACTCATGAAAATTGTGGATAATGAGTTGAAGAAGACTGTGAGAACGTCTACTCCAGGACCTCCTAGTGCTATTAACTCTTCAAAAGAAAACAAAGCGTCCCAGGATGTTGGTGTGATCGAAAGAATTGCTCCTTTGTTGCCCAAGTCACCATCTAGATCTCAAAGTACACTAGGTAAACTCATCATCAATTTCTATTTACTGGTGAGTCATGTCATTAGTTTACTGCTTTCGTTCACTTTTACTTGCAAATATATTTTAAGCACTGTATACTTGTTTGAAGAGTACTACACCTACCAACTGTTTTGTTTATAACATCGGCAGATCAGGTTTCTAGCAAAAATCAATGGCAGATGGATCCAAAGAAAGAGATGGAAATAATGCTGGCGTGTTCTATGATTAAGAAAAGAGTTCCAGGAACAAGAGGTGAAGAACTCATGGCTGCATTACGCAGATTAGGCAGTGGGAACTTCCGCGGCTGCCTAATCTGCGTAATGCAGCCATGAGTTATTCACCTCTTGGACCCAGAACTCTTTTCTTAATCATAGAACACGCCAGCATTATTTTCGTCTCTTGCTCTGGATCCATCTTCCATTCATTTTTGCTAGAAACCTGATCTTCCGATGTTATAAACATAACAGTTGGTAGGTGTAACACTTTTCAAACAAGTATGCAGTACTTAAAATATATTTGCAAGTATATGTGAACGGAAGGAGTAGTAAGCTAATGACATGACTCACTAATAAATAGAAATTAAAGATGAGTTTACCTAGTGTACTTTGAGATCTAGCTGGTGACTTGGGCAACAAAGCTTCCATTCTTTCGATCACACCAATGTCCTGAGACGTGTTTTCTTTTGAAGAGTTATATCACCAGGTGGTCCTGGAGTTGACGTTTGCACAGTCTTCTTCAATTCATTATCCACAATCTTAATGAGTTCATGAAAATATGAAGAGTTGATAGCACCAGTTGGTCTTGTAAGTGAAAGAGAAAGTTTGGGGATAGGGTCCACATTATGCATTTGCAGTGCAACGAAATCTGAAAACCATAGAGTGTCTCTCTTTGCATAAAACATAATATATGCTTATTCTGCCAAAACAAGATCTTCTTGAACCCGAAAAATCTATGACAATCGAAAATAATATCAAGTTAGTTGTCATTCGAGAAGCTTGCCTGAATAGACTATCAGTGACATATAACAAAGATTAGGACTGCACTATTCTACGTACATTAGAGTCATCAAATTCGTACCATTCATTTGGTTCAGCACAAATGAAGCAGTAATAGTGTCCCAAACTAGATGTAGACCTGGCGTGCACTATAACTGCATAAAGATAATACTTCATTTGTTCCTGTTGAGACGAGGAAGAATTGAAAAATAACTTCATGTTACTACTAACAAAAGATGAAACGAAGGGATGAAAGTTCATACAAAGTAAATGTACTAACAGATACATTATTGGTTTGGATGTTATCAGTGTAAGGAAGCAAGTCTAATTCCAGCAGAAATGAAACGTGCTGAATTTCTAAATACATACAAATATACGTACATATACACTTATGGCCGATACAAATATAAAATGTTTGACATTTTGGATTGATTAAGATGTTATACATAATATACATACATTTAGTCGTGGTGCACGAAGTTAGCCCAGACCAGAACAATTAACTAGAAGTAGTTGGCAGATGTATATCATATTATAATTTATGTATAACTAGTCTATAATTTATGTATATTGACTAAAAGTATAGGCTAAAAGGGATAAATTGTTTATTTGATTAGTAAGAGTTTTAAGATTCCATACCTTGTAAGTTTTTAACACATTAGGTGTCCACACAGGCTTATTTTCTTTATTTTCTCTTGCAAAATCACATTTGGGCTCATGTGACTTGATGGGCTTTGCTTCAAAATCAGACTTGGGCCCAACTGAGGTAATGGGTTTCACCTCAAAATTAGATATGGACTTAACTGTCTGGATGGGCTTAACCTCAAAATCATATTTGGGCCTAACTAAGTTAATGGGCTTAACTTCAAAATCATATTTGGAGTCAATTAATGCAATGGACTTAGCATCAATTGGCCTATCATCATGAGCAAACCATTCTGAGTCCACTGTATCTGAATCATCATCAGAAGAACTAGAACTATCAATCCAACGACCAGAATCAGATGATTTTGCATTTTTGGAATCTCTTTTTTCCCAAAAAAAACCATCATTTTTTTGAATTTCATCAGTTGTTTTTCAATCCGAACCAATCAAATCCTTGGAAAAACCGATCAATTGTTTTTTTCGTTGTCCATTGAAAGGAAAGCAACAAAAAAATGATGAAAATCAAGAAATTTTTTTGTTGAAAAAAATCAAAATTGGTTTTTCAATGAAGTCAAAATTTTCTTTGAAAAAAAAAATTAAATTTTTTTGTGTAAAGATTGGGATTTTAAGGCTTTTTAAGACAAGGGAATTCTTTGTAATGGGGATGAAAACAACATATAGGAAGGGGTTTTATATAAAAAATAGAATCAAGTAATAGGTTTTTTCTTTTGGAAAGTAAATTAATATTTGTCTTTTGTTACTAAAGTTTTGAAGGATTTTGGAATTTGGAGAGGATTTTGGAATTTGGAGAGTTGGTTGGAAGTTATATAGTGATTAGTGGATTTTTCATAATTAGAGGGATTTGAAAAAGGGAGGAAAAGAAGTATTAGACATTTGGGAGGAGGGTTTGTTTAGTAAGTAAATTTGCTAAGTAGGAAAGTTAGTTAATGTCTAAAATAAAAAGGAAAGTTAGTTAATTGTATATTAGGCTAAATCCTCATGCATACACATGTACATACCATATATACACTCGTACACATTCACATTTTAAAATAGGGGATGCGTGAAAATATACAAATTATAAGCATTTACAGCTATATTGATGTATAAGTATGTTGAATAAGTACACTTGTAAGTCTAAGTTGGAAAAAGCCTTTATAAATTGTACAAAATAATTTTACACATCCAAGACAACATAAGAGGAAACTCGGGGAAAAAAGTTAGATGTTCTAGAAGTAGTAGTGAACAATAATGGAGAAACATTTAGCCACAAATCTCTACCTAATTTGCGAACAACCATTGACATGTAACTCCAAAAAAAGGATTCCAAACAAAAATTAAGTCAACACAGGTACCTTATTCGATTCTCAACATCTTCTCTAATAAATGAAAGTTTATGAATCTGCAGCATTTTCAAGTACTTGTATCGTCTTATTTCCTATTTCAACGTGGTATCCCATTTTCAGGTACTTGTATCGTCTTATTTTCACGTTCAATATGGGCTCCCACCTTCTGAAGATATCTCAAATTATGTTATTTTTCATCATGCACTGCTACACCTGCCAAGGTTCGAACCCAGGTTGTTGATGCGAAAATGCACTCTTGACCACTGGACTATGGTTCTCTAGCTTGTCAAGGGTGTGCAACATGTATATAACCATAAATATTTATATTTAACCTTTATACTTGAAATTTTTTTTGACGAAGGGTGTTTATATGACCACCCTTCAGTGGTTGTAGCTCCGCCCCTGAGAAAGATTATTTCTTCTAAACTCTCGACTCAAAAAAATAATATAATAAAGCAGTCTAAAAAAAAGAAATATTGAAGTGAAGAAGCCACGACAAAGCAAGACCAAGTACAAATAAATAAGGGAGAGCAAATAAAACAAATCCAAATTCAGTTTTTGAGATTGCTAATGCACGAACCTCATCCAATTCTCAGTAATTGAACAACACTCACTACCGAAAATTCCACTTTCAAGTGAATTTTCACATACCCAACTTTAGTACACCGGTCGACCTTTTTTTTTCTGGGTGAGAATATGATCAAAATCTAGATCTTCAACAAAAATCAATGGAAGAAAACACAAACTAACTAAAAAAACACACGTTGAAAAGTTAGCCATAGTCACATTGCAACCTTCAAGAGGAACAAGTTCCTATTCAAAATAGGGCCAGAAGAGGACAAACATTTAACATAGTAGTCAACATTAAACAGACATAGAATCTTCCATTGCTACACTCATCCAGATGCTATTTGTTTATTCAGTGGAGAGATGTCGGCGCTTGTACCTCACCATTACTTTACCTTTGATACCGACAATCATAGCGTTTCAGTCAATTTCAGGGAAAGGCGAGAATAGTTCAAACTCGAAATTTCTCAGCAAGTGACACCATATTGCTTTTATCTGGAGATAAGAAAATGGTTCCCCAAGAAATCCATGCCTGCCTCCACCAAAAGAGATATATGAGAATGATCCTGCATCTTTATCTTCTTCTCTGCAAGGAACGAACCTATCGGGGTCGTAAGTATCTGCATTCTTGTAGAGATGTGGTAGCCTATTTGCAAAAACAGGTGATGTTGACAATATGGACCTTAGGAATTTAAATATAATTCCTCACAGAGATTATTAAAATGGTGTTGCTCACAAATTCAGGTGGTGTTTCATGATTTAAGTAATATATAGGCTGAAACAAAAATAACAATTTGTCACTTTTCTTCTAGCAAAACTAACAATTCAGGTGGTGTCACTTTCCTTGATGCAAATAATAATGTGGTTCACTGTTTTTTATATTTATTTTTTGGCAGGCTAGAAAAAGTGAGACGTGGGACTAAACCAGGGCAAGCAAAGATGTTAGGAATAATATTTTGTGTAGGAGGGGCTATGTTATTGTCATTTTACCATGGATATATGGTCATAAATATTGCTAGTCAATTACTTATCACCATTATTCCTCAAATACAACAAAAAGAAATTCTAGTACTAATCTCCCAAACAATCATATCACCTTGATTAGTCTCTTTCTTACCCTGTTGAACTTCAGCGTGAAAATATGCTATCAGTTAGATGCATTAACGGTGTGAAAATTATGTAGGTGGAGTGGTGAACATTACCTTTTTTATCTTTTCTATTTGTCAAATAATCATACCAAAAAAGTAGCACATCCATTTTTTAGTAATAGAAAAGTACAATTTAACGAGCAACAATGACTTATTTAAACTACTCATACTTTACCTTATTTTTAAGTAAAATATATCACTATTGTTTGTAAGTGAGAAGAAGATGCACGAACAATGCTATATCCATCGTACAATCTGTGAAAATTCTACAAGACAGGGTAAGAATATGCTCAAATGATAAGGCTAAAAGGGAATAACCACTTAGAACAGTGGCATTTTTTCCAAATTTCCTCAACGGAGATCATTGTTGTCCATGCAGAGAAGGTCGTCGTGCATCATACACATAGATATTATCTTCTCTATCCTACAAAAAGTGTGCATCACGGTTGATTCATGGCCACCAACAAGCTCTGTAACACTGAAATCACTATGTGAACTATGTAGAAGCATCATCAGTAGAGGATAGAGTCTCAGGGCTTCCCTAATGCATTTGTACTGGACTTTCTTCTCGGAAAGGATATCATAATCTATCTTATTTCTGTGTTTTTTCAACAGATTCTTCTGTTCACCTATAACAACAGACATGTAATTGTTGTTGTAGAGGACGTAATCCCCTATCCAAGTGGAGGTGATGGAACATGTTGGAGTCCTCCTTCGGCAGCTGGCGAGATGCTTTCAGATCATTTCTCTGGCAAATTAGAGTCCTCTCCATTAATAGGGCTCTTGAACATGTGGATCTCTCGTCAGATGAGTCATCTTCCTCTAATGGGGGTGACCATAAAGCCAAAAATGGGCGTACGAAAAACATTACCGTCGATCAAGTTGTTGATGAACTTGTTTCTGAAAGTACTACAATTAAGTATGACAGCAAGCAGATGAATGACAATTTCAACATTGGTCAAGGAGTTAAAGAACTTTTTTCTGAAGATGCAATACTCAGAAGTGAGAAAATGTACCAACAGTATATGCAGCTGGTTCCTATGCCAACAGAGGCACACTCTCTAATTCCTTGCAACTCCTGGAGAGGATTGGATGCATCAATTAATACGTTATATGGGAAACCATTGTATTTCCAACAAGTCTTTGGTATGAGGAGATGTCCGACAACAGTTCATCACCTTGTGCACCTGTGGCTTGATCATACTTAATGGAGGTGAGCCTGGCATTAGACTCTAAGGGAGTAATAGCAGGTTTAGCACCACTAAGACCTATTTTAGCAATCAACTCTAGAATATACTTCCTTTGGTTCAGAATGATCCCTGATGTTGATCTTAAAACTTTAATACCCCAAAAATACTTCAGATCCCCTTAGTCTTTCATCTTAAGCTGCTGATGCTACTTGTTTTTGGTAGCATTGATCAAGGAGGCACTGCTTTCATATATTAAAAAATCATCAACATAAACAAGAACTATAACAGTATCATTACCTTGATGCAGAGTGAATAGGGAATAATCATGTGCACTCTGGGTAAAACCAACATCAAGTAAGGCATGAGTGAGCTTAAGATTCCACTGCCTGGAGGGCTTCTTAATACCATACAAGGATTTGATCATGTTACACACCTTGTGCTCCCCCAGTCTTCTAAATCCTTCTAGCATTTCCATGTAGACTTCCTCCTCAAGATCCCCTTGGAGGAATGCATTATGCATATCCATTTGATGAAGATTCCAACCTTTATATGTAGCTATTGCAATCACATACCTGACTACCACCATCTTCGCCACTGGTGAGAAGGTTTCATGATAATATAACCCCTCCTGCTGGCTATATCCTTTGGCCACTAACCTTGCTTTGAACCTTTCCACATCACCATTTGTAAGATATTTGATTTTTTATATCCACTTGGAACCAATAGTATTCTTCCCTTTAGGTAGATCAACAATGATCCATGTGTTGTTAGCTTCCAAGACCTGAATCTCTGACTTCATAGCTTCCACCCACATTTCATATTTTATAGCTTGCTTATAGTGCTGAGCTTCAGTCAAAGTGGAGAATTTGGTTAAATAGAACTGATAAGTAGGACTCAAATTTTTGTAAAATAAGTTGTTAGCTAATGGATGTTTGCATCTCTAGTTTCTGGAAGTATCAACAAAATCATGCATCTACACTGGAGGTCTTCTTGTTCTTATTGGTCTACTGGAAAAGGGTTGATGCAGGGAATATTCATTTTGATATGTTTCTTTATGGTTGATGTCAGGGGAAGCTGTAACAGGGACTGCAACATTAGATATTCCATCCTCTTCAATTGGAGCGGCTTCAGTAACACTCTAAGTAGTTGTTTCATGAAATGTTTTTTCATCCGTGGGGATCAAGGACTCAGTGATATCTTCTTTAGATGAGGAAGCTTGTGTATTTTATGCTTGTGGGGAAGCAAAAGGAAATGTATCTTTATGAAACATAACATCTCTACTGACTAATATCTTCTTTGAGGTGATATCCAGCAGTAAACACCCCTTCTGAGATTCTGAATATCCCTCCAAGACTGCAGGTTTGGCCATTTCTGTGAACTTATCATCTCTTGGGAGGATAGTGGCATAGCCTAAGCATCTAAATACCCTGATATGTGACAACTTGGTATCCTTAGAAAACATCAACTGAAATGGGCTCTTACCACTTAGAATAGAAGATGGTAACCTGTTCATTAGATATACTGCAACCTTTACACATAGTCCCCAATACGTAATGGGCAAGTGAGACTGAAACTTGGGTGCTCTAGATATGTTTAATATGTGTTTGTGATTCCTCTCCATAACTCCATTCTGTTGAGGAGTGTGAGGATAGATGGTCTAATGTAGTATGCCCAAGGACTTCAACAATGTCTTACATTGAGAGTTGATAAATTCAGTGCTAGTATCAGATCTAATGTTTTTCACCATTATGAAAAACTGAGTTTTAATCATGGAAATGAATGTCTTAATGGCCACTATGGCCTAAGACTTTAACTGCAACATGTGCACCCAAGTGTATCTACTATGGTCATTTACCAAAGTCAAGAAATAGTACTTGTTGTCAAAAGTAGAAGTTCTATGTGTTTCCCATAAATCCATGTGTACAATTTCAAAACATGTAGAGCATCTAGTAGTACTTACAGGGAATGACAATCTTGTTTGTTTATCTAGTGGACACACATGACATTTATTAAACATATTTACATCACTAGGATTCTTTAGAATGTCTAAACACTTGAGAACCTGAGCAGCAGGGTGTCCAAGTCTTTGGTGCCATAAGCTGCAACTAGAAGTGGAGACTTCTGCGATAAATTTGTTGGTTTCTGATCTTGACTGATTAGTACCTCTTGTCCAACCACATTTAAGAACATATAGTCCACCCTCTTGTCTACCCATCCCCTTCACCTTACCATTGAATAGGTCTTGAAAGATACAAAAGTCAGGATAAAATGATACAAAACATGAAAGTTCCTTAGTTATCTTAGCAACAGACAATAAATTTATTTTGATGTCTGGAACAAGTAGAACATCTTTTATCACATCATCTACAAAAATGTAGGCTTCTCCAGTGTGTGAGATTGTCACTTTATCACCTGTTGGAAGGTGCAACTTATCCAAATGCTTAGAGTCTAATTTCGTACCTCTTTTTAATAAGTGTCTGTGTGCAGACACATAATGTGTAGCACCTGAGTCTACAATCCAACTGTCAGGACATGCTTTGGATAAGGAACACGTAGTAATACATGTCGTATTTATTTGTTTCATATCTTTTGTGACTTTGCTCATCATGGTCATAATCTGAGTGTACTCTTCCTCAGTGAATATGTGAGGCTTGTCCATTGGTGTGTGAATCACTTCATGACTAGAACTATCAGCATCAACTTGACCAACTACAATAGTTGAAGCCTGAGAAATACACTTGTGACCAGTGTTGAAAGAGTTATTACCACCATTGTTTGTGGATAGGCGGTTACTGCCAGTGTACTGTGATCTGAAATTAGAGTTGTAGCCTTATTTCTTCCTGTTCTTCCAGTCATTTGGATACCCTACCAACTTATAACAAGTTTTCTTGGTATGAACCAAGAGATGGCAATAATCATACTTTCTGCCTTTATAGTTAGAGTTGCTTTGTCCAAAACTATAATTTCGATTAACTTGCATAGAAAGTGGTTCTAATCTATCATTCACAGTCATCATACATGTTGAATGTTGGATTTCATCCTTTATAAGTATAGCATAAGCTTGATTAAGAGTAGGAGTCACTCCTTTGAGCAATATCTGTCTTCTAGCTTGGTCATAGGACTCATTCAGGCCACTTAAAAACTGTAAAATTCTTAAGTTTACACATATGATTTGAGTACTCTCTAGACGTAGGGCAAGCACAACTACGATTTGGCACTAGTACATCATACTCACTCCATAAACTCTTCAATTTGGTAAAATAGGCTGAGATTGAATTTGTACCTTGAGAGTGCATATTAATTTCACGATGCAATTGGTATATACGCATACGGTTCACCTTGTCCTAACTCTCCTTCAAATCCTCCCAAACTTCACAAGCATTCATGGCATAAACAAGGCCAGATAACAGACTCTCAATCAAAGTGTTCATGATCCAGGAAAGCACAATTGCATTACATTTTTCCCACTGTTCATGAAGTTTCTCTCTATATGATTCCTTGGTGTAGGTACTAGTGACAAATCCAAACTTCCTCTTCCCTAAGACAGAAATACGCATCTATTATATCTATAAACTATATTTTCTGAACAAGTTAACTTGATTGGAACAACTACAACACTGGAACTATTAAATTCACCAATGAAAAGCGGATCACTTTGATCGATTTAAGACGCCATGATTGATAGAATGTAGATGTAATATAGATCTAAATTGTGAAAAAAGAACTGAAGACAGAGATCCAAAATGCCCCAAAAACTTAGTGAAATGTGATCGAAAACAACACTTAGTGTTGAGCTCGTGGCTTTGATACCATGTGAAAATACTTGATAAGACTCCATTGATGGAGCTAAGAAGACTCCATTGATGGAGCTAAGAAGAGGAGATGGATCAAAATTATAACTTCTTCTTAAACTTGTGTTAGAATTTGATTGTTGTGCCTTATATAGGTTGTGAAAGTGATACAAAAATATCTAATAACTACCTTCCTTCTAGAACTCTCTATTTGACAGCTCATTGTTACTAACTAATCATTGTCTAACAACCTCTAACAACCTCTACTGCTGACTCAACAATATTCTACTAACTAACTGAATAACTACTCCTATCAGTATTACACATCAATGGAACAGGTAGCATGTATATGTCAAAAACAATGGTGGGACCATGATAAAGAAATGGACCTTGGGCCTAACTCAATCTCAAAAACTAGCTCGTGAGGGGAGGATTGCCCAAGATCATATAAGGAGACCAAGGACCCTTTAATCCACCGATGTGGGACTCCAACACCCCCCGCACGCCCAGGGATGGTCATATAGAGAGTGGACAATATAAGACCGGGGGCCCAACATCGGAAACAATGAACTGGGTGAACCTAGCTCTGATACCATGATAAAAAAATGGACCTTGGGCCTAACTCAACCTCAAAAGCTAACTCAACAAGTGAGGATTACCCAAGTCCATATAAGCAAAATACCAGTCCATTCCCCAACCAATATGGAACTTTTTACCCACTCTAACACCCCCCTCATTCCCAGGCCTAACTGGCACTAGCGCGTGGACTGGGAGACCAAAACGGGGATAGACCTGGCTCTGATAGAATGATAAAGAAATGGACCATGGACCTAACTCAACCTCAAAAGATAGCTCATGAGAGGAGAATTGCCTAAGACCATATAAGCATACCAATGACCCTTTAACCCACCGATGTGGGACTCCAACAGAACTGGTATGCTGTCCAGTGAAAAGAGCAGCAATCACAAGACCTGTGATCTCATCCTCCATCATTGGTCGTCCATCTTTGTACTTCGAGTCAATGAAAGATTGTAACATATCATTCTCTGCCTTGCCTATAATCAAATATATTTCATGAGATAAATATATGGAATGATATTTTACATAATTTAAAATACGGAAAAGGGGCAAAAATACCCTTCAACTATAGAAAATGGTTTAAAAATACCCTTCATCTACCTATTGGGCCAAAAAGGTGCAATCCACCTTTTTGTCTCTCTTATACCCTTGAAACTAACAACTCCTTCTTTATTTTATTTTAAAAATATTATTTATTATGTGTCACTGTCTTATTGATTGAAGTGAAAATCATACACCACTGAGTTGATGACATGGTAAACAAAAAAAACTAAAAATTAGATGTCAACAAATAAAAATAAAACTTTAAGAAAATTCTTGAAGCATACTTCTATGCAAATAGGGTTGCTCCGTTGCAGAGTCAACTGCACTTTGAACAACTTACAATTTTTCATCCAAGAAATTAGAATTGGGAAGTACATAATAACATACCATTAACAAAACATTAAAATTTAATTTCAAAAACAACTAGACATTAATTTGGATGTAATTTCTCAAAGCTTAACAATTGACTTAGATCTGACAAGACAACTCATATATATTTTGTATTCGAATGAACAACAATAAAACAATAAAAAATAGCATGATGTTGCTTTTCAATACACTTCCAACTAGAGTAAAGTAAACAACAAATGTAAGCAAAATTACATAAAGCTTATTAATGTGCTCATCAAGGGTGTTGTTGAGCATCCATGTAACCAACATCAACGAGAACCTTCTCCCTTTTCTCCAACTCAACATCCTCATCCACCATCATCTTCACCAGTTCTTTGAATCCAACTTTCGGCTTCCATCCCAAAATCTTCCCCGCCTTGCTCGAATCTCTCTTCAAATTATCTACTTCTACAGACCTAAAATACCTCATATCGATCACCACATATTTCAACCAATTCAGTCCAACATAACCAAATGACACCTCCAAAAACCCCAACATAAACATAGTTTGAATTGGAAATTGATAGTAAATTTTATGACGCATTTTCTATTTATGATTTATTTTCCTTTCTTTATTCCACGTACTCTATGATTCTTAATTAAGATATTACTCATAATTTGTAAGAGGGAGAAGGATAATACTCTTATGTCCCACGAATAGCCCATCTTATGTCTAGTACCAATCTTAATCAAGCCGAGGATTCTTAGGAAAATTCATATCTTGCAATGCTTTGATCATGTTCCATAAAACACATGCCAAGATCATGTCGATGCCATGTTTCATTATCTCATGTTTTGTGCATTCACGTTTCAATAGGGGTTATCATGAAGCTTGTTCGCTTCCTTCACATATTTTGTCAATGCATAATGTTCAATGCGAGATTGTGTTCTTTATTATACACTCTTAGAGATTCAAAAGGTCCCTACCCATCATTCGGGGATGAATGATCCCAAGGGGGAGATAATGTAATACCCTGTACTTTTGGGCAAGAATTAAGACCGTCGTCCTTACGCGTATAGATCCGAACTAGATGATTCCTTGTTAATATATGTGTGGTTATCAATCTTATAGTGTAATAATACCTTTGAATATGAATTGAGTTCACAAAAATCCCCTAACTCTAAGACAATTTGAAAACATTTCTACCGAATAAGTTTTAGTTGATGTTTAAACTTGGGTCAATTTCCATCGACCATAACTCTTAGTACATGATTAATTAGAGGGACTATTATATATCAAATCAAAGTTCTTCGAATAAGTATTCCACGGATACAAATTTTGCCTAAATCCGAAACCCGAGTAAAAAGTTATAGCAATTTTAGTAACTGAGACGGTAGTAGCATGCGATAAGTGTGCGACGCACGTCCTATCTCACGCTCCAAATTTTCAGATTCTGTTTCCGCATTTTTAAGGGCAAAATGGGTATCTTCCACCCCTTATCCAGCTATCACATGGGATTAAACTCACAAAACACCAAAATATGATTCTATTTACCCAAATTACCCAAGAACACTCTCAAGTGTTTCAAACTAAAAATCCAGATAACTCAAGATTCAACCATGGGTTTTAGAAGATAATTAGATATTTAGAATCCCCAATACGTTAGCTTCAAGAATCAGCCATTATTTTCCGAAATAGAGGTACGTGGGGTTCATCCTAATAACTACATGGTCTTGTAAACACTAGAACCTGATTTAAAGGTTTTCAAGCATGAATTTTAGAAAGGGGTTTTGAAAAACATGACTTTATTATGAATTCTGAATGTTTAATTGTATTGTTGATTTGGTCTTTAGGCCTTTCCCCTTAAATTAATTTACATGTTAATGTATATGTATGGAATTTGAGATGTAAGATTATTGAGAGCATAAACTATGAACTCCCTCTCTTGTATTGAATTAAAGTTATGGTTTTTGTTGGAAAAAGGGTTGACATGCATGATTCATGATTTAAAATAGTTTCCCAAATGACTTGGTGTTTAAACTTTATTTGAAATTGTTGAGAGGGTAGTTCTTGATATAACTATGTTTGGGTTAAAGAAAAAGAATTGCATGAGATTGAGATTTTAATACGACCACCTATGTTTATCAAATCAATGATAAAGAGAATCACTTGCATGGTTTTACATGAGTTTTGAAGAATGAGTTTTCTTGAAAAAATTGTTGATATGGTGGTCCTAAATTTTATGATTTGACAATAAAGATTTTATGTGCTAATAATGGCTCAGAGATGTTACTTGCAAGTCAATGCAATGACGATACCATAAGTATGTATGCCATAACAAAGTATGATTTTAGAGTATGATTTCAGATTATGTTTTCAGAGAATGCATGTTTTTAAATATTTAAAAATGGGCTTAAAGAAGGTTAGGTGGTTACCCGAACAAAGCTTGAGTTCAAGTAACTCTTAGCTTGAAACCGTATTTGCCGATATGGGTATATTATTATTGTACGCTGGCAATGGCCGTGTGGTGTAGTAGATTTAGAGACTCTGACCCTTGTGGAATACTTGGGTTGGGGTCTTCGCTACCGATTTAATGGTAGTTTCCATATAGCCCATGGAATTTTAGAGTTGTAGGGTATACCACCTAGCGCAGAAGTAATACAAACAGTGTCTCAGATTTCAGATGTTTTCACAGTCTTTTAAAATGCCCATGTGATTTCTTACTATATGATATGTTTATGAACTATTTTAAATTTCTCTCATTTATGTTGAATATAAATTATTATTTTGAATTTGCTCTGCGTACCAGTACAACTTTATTGACCCCCCCTCCCTCCAGGTTCTAAGGCATAATCTAGGGATCCTGATAAGCAGTAGATTCCTTCAGACAGACTTGCAGAGTTCCTGTTTGTAAACCTTCTATATTTCAGAATGCCTAGTTTCTATCAGATAGTCATTATTTATTATGGTTTTGGTCTACTGGGGGCCTTGTCCTAGTTTTTAGACAATTGTTATATGATCATGTAGTAGAGATTTCGCAGACTGTTCTAGATGTTGTTTAGTTGATTTTAGATTTCATCCCTTATCACTAAACTAAATCCAGAGTATGATCATGTTTTCGTATCAGATTATATCTCCGTAAATTTTATTATATTTAATGAATATTGTACATGATTATCAGCTAGAGTAGGACGTTCGGGCCTTCATGGGTCGGATGTCCGACGCGGCCAGGCCCTAGTTCTGGTCGTTACATGCATAGTGTTTATTCATGGATTCCTTTCATCCATGAATTCTAAGAATCCTCTTTTAAATTTTATACTATGATATTTATGGTTGTGAATTGATTTTTTTCAGGTTGTTATGGTTGTATGACACCCATGCATGAATCTTTACCATGTTTTCATGAAACCATGTTAGTATAGGGTTGAAATCCATGCCATGAAGTTAAATTGTGGAATCATATTATTTTTAATTGATGATTTCACCTATGCCTAAAGTTGGGCATGCCAGGTGTTTTATAAAATGCCAAAAAGGGATACAAAGTATGTCTTAGATCTAAATTGCGAACTGAGTGACAAATGCATGCTTTCCCTTCATTAGTAAAATGACTTCTATGATATGGTTGTGTATTATGAATGTTTGAATGAATAATTATTGGACTAGATGATGAAATATTGATATGTTGAATGTATTCCCATTCATGTGAAAGATTATGATAACCATGTGTTCCATGAAATCCCCAACTCATTGTATTATGGATTGTTGATATTGGTCTTGTATTCACGCATGTCATGTCATGTTAGTTTTCTTCTATCATGTCCTGGAGGTACTTGTACCCAAAAAATATAGCTTTGTTCCTAGTGCCAGTGTCATGTTTTTACTATAGTCTTAGTCAAGCCATTTTCGGTAGACTTCAGTCATTCTCACGACTCATGAAAACTCAGTAATCTCATAAACTCAGTTAGTTTACAGAATTCAGTAGTATTCCGTCACTCAACGGATTTCAATAAACTCAGTAACTCAGTTCAGTTAAATCGGGTTTAGTATCTATTTAGATGGGAGTAGGAGTTAACACCGAGCGAACCCAAGGATGGGAACTCACCTACCAGTTGAGGGTGTAATTGTTAGAAGTAAATCCTTGTGTTCTAGAACTATGTAGCCAGCATAGGTTGAGACATCTAACCTTCCAGTTGAGGGTTGATGAGGTGTCCTAACCTGCCATTTGAGGGTTCCCATAGTTCTCCTTAGAGTTACCTTCCAGATGAGGGCAACTCACAGCTTGTCCTTACCAGTGGGGTGGAATGACACCCTTCCAATCAGGGAACAGATTGGGCCCCAACCCAGCTATTATAGCTTACATGGGTTATGTCAATTAGATAACTACATCCCGCAATTTCAGTCATAGATTTTAGGACCTTTAGATACAGTCACTCAGTCTTAATAATAAAACTAAAATAATTCTACAAAATTTAGGGTTGTCAGATACAGCAAACTTAGAACAATATGGAACTCAGATAGTTCCATCAGAATCAGGACTGTTAGATACAGTCACTAATGTTATCAGTAATAAAAAATTAGAAATCATGTTATCACAACATTAGTGTCAGTTATCATGTCTCATGCATGTATTCTCACGCCCATGTTATACAAGTCAGTTAGTATTGTGGATGCATATAAACCCTTCCATTCACACTACCCCACATGCATACCAATACATTCAATCGTACTGACGCATTTGTGGTATGGTGTTCTATTCTATATGATAGGTTCAGATGCAAAAACTTCAGATCCTCAGTAGCAGACCAGTTTTCACAGTCATACATTAGAGTGAGTCCTCATTCTTCGAGGACAGGATTATTGTTTTATCATTTCAGTATTCAGTTTATTTCAGCAATTGGAGTTAGTTGGGGACATGTCCCATAAACTCTTCATTTAGAAAGTTAGAGGCTTTTCAGACTATCATATTTCTGAAAGTTTATTTCAGTTGTTTTGGGTATTTCATATCCCACCTAGATGTTATGTTTTCTCAGTTTTATTACAATATTGAACCTTATGACCTATCAACCTTTATTTCAGCAATTATATACGTATATAATGCAGTGTTTAGGTATATATATCAGTCATGGGGTAAATTGTGGTCCCTCGGGGTCATGGGCACCATGAAGCATTTCTGGCACCAGGCTCGGGGCGTTACAAAAACTTCTGCTCTTCATTCAGCTTATTTCCTCTAATCAAGTGTAACAAGTTGGTCGTCGTAATGTTTTTGTTTTTTTGTCACCTTAAAGCAAAAATTCTTTCCCTTGGCTGACACCTTTTTCATATTTGATTCACTAGGGTATGATGAGCAGTTTAGCCCCGTAATCAAACAAAATTCTTTCAAGTCAAAACAGGCAGACTTGTTGTTAACGCAGAACCATATCTCATGACACAACTATAACTCCCAGATTTTGTACCCTGTATGCTACACAGTGCTAATAATACCAAAGGACCACAAGCTAACACATGACTGGTACCTGATGCAATAACTGAATAATAACATTGTAAATATGCAGAAATTAGGTAGAAATATGTCATAAGGTTTAAAACTAATACATCTATCTAAAAATACTCTAGTCGGAAAATCCTCAAAATACTATGAAACATGAAGTTGATGGGACAAGTCCCCAACTAACTCTAACTACTTAAAACTGTATTGATAAACCAAAATACTGAAAGAAATAATCATGTCCTCGAAATATAAGGACTCACCATTAACTCTAACTATTGAAGATCTGAACTGCTAAGGGTGCTCGGGAGCCCGTGCGTCTGAACATATGATATAAGACATCATAGCGCAAAATAAAAGTAATCATCAGTACTTTGAATGTACTGGTATGCTAAGTGAGGCAGGATGAAATGCATGGGTTCATATGCATGAACAATACTGACTGAATGACCTGAATATAACTGAATAAGAGTACACATATGAATATGTATATTGTAATTGAGATTATGATAACATTGGATACTGAGTTCTGAATACTTATTTACTGATCTCTGAGTGACTATATCTGACAACCCTGATTCTGTGGAACTGTGTTGAGTTTCATACTGAGCTGAGTGGCTGTATCTGACACTCCTAATATTCTGTAGAACTAAAATGAGTTCTATACTGAGACTGGAACTGAAACTGAGACTGTGGGAAGTAATCATCTAACCGATAGTCCCCTCTCTAAATTGATTGGGGTCCAACCTATAACCCCAACAAGAAGGGTGTCAGTAACGTGCCACAGCTAAAGACAAGCTAAGTCACCCTCATCCGGCAGGTGCTCTGAATAAGAATTGTGGTACCCTCAACTAGCAGGTAGGACACCTCATCAACCCTCAACTGGAAGGTTAATGTCTCAGCCTACGATGTCTATATAGTTTTGGAACACAAGGAATGCTTTTAGGGATCGTACCCTCTACTGGCAGGTGAGTCCCCATCTGGTGGGTTCACTCGGTGTTGAATCCTACTCCCAACTAAATAGACTCTGGACCGAATTCTATGTTGTACTAGGCTGGAATGAACTGTTAATGATCATACTGTCTGTGTTTACTGTATTATATTACTAACAAAGCAATACTGAATTTTGTAAACTGATTGGGTACTACTAAATTCCTGTAGCTGACTGAGGGTACTATTTATTGTGACATGATTGATACTATTCTATAACTGACACTGTCTCTAAGTAAACAACTAAATTATTGGGTATTCAATACCTTCAGAACTCGATAGCATGGAAAATAGAGCATAGCATATTTTTTCAAAGCATAACAATGTATGCTTGACCATAGTTTATTCATAGATGCATTTTAACAAGAACTTGGAAGATATAAGCTTGCACATACGCTAAACACATCGTAACTTACCCATTTAAACCACATGAGCAATTTATCAAACACTTGGGGGGCATAAACTATACATATGCTACTAAATAACATGTACGTATCATAAATTTTAATTCCACATTCACAAATTCAAGAGTTTCAACATGAATTGAGATGATACTACATATATTAATAAATTCCACATGGATCATGTAATAAAACATAGATTAGAAACCCAATTAGTCATTATAATCATGAACACAATCAAATTAAATCATGAACTTCATCAAATCAAGTAACTTGTATTTCAAAAAGGTTTCTTGAACTCCAAGGGTGGAAGGAGACCCTTGGATGAACACTTAACATACCTTAGTACTCAAATGTTGAAAGAATGATCGAGTGTTCTTGAAGGCTGAATCTCCTGTTTTAAGGGATGACATAAGGTAGAAAAGACCCAATTTCCCCTAAGGACATGACATTTTAATGATTGAAAATTGAACCATCGACATGCATGCCGACGCGCCATGTCATTGGCATCGATGCGGTGACCAATGTGCCATGTCGGTTCACTGGAATTTTCCACTAGGAGTTATCTAAAATATTAATCGATGCTATGGTTGATGCATCACGTTGAGATCATGTTGATACACTATTTTTGGGTTCCTAAATGTGGTCCAAATAAGGTACGAAAAATTCAAAACTTGTCCGAAAACTCCTACTGACATTCCTGATTATGATTCAACCAAAAGATTGATATTTTAAGGCCATAGAGGCCGTGGAATAGAGTTTCCAACTTACCAAGGCTAAAATAACACTAAGTCTGGATACTTGGCCAAAATATTCTAAGTTTGGGACCCCTTAACATGCTTTAAAAGGGTCGAGTTAAGCTAAGGATTTTGCAGGGTCTTACAATATCCCCCCCCCCCTTGGAAACATTCATCCTTGAATGAAATTGATTAGACTGAGAAAACTGATAGTATGGATCTAAACACTGGACATGTATATCTAAAGCATCCTTTCATGACTGAAATTACTGATATACTAAACTATCAAACTGAACATGCATATCTGATGCATGAGTACATAGCTGAACATTACTCATGAATACATGATTGGAATTACTGAGAAGCTGAGTCTCTTATACTGAACATGCATATCTGATGCATGAATATCTCACTGAGTTGACCCATGAATATATGACTGGATATGTAATGGAAACTGATACCATGTTTATAAGGGAAAATTTGAGCATGAAACTAAGTAAATTTATAGAGAACTGTTACCTTAGGATAAGTCTGAGTTAGCGTAGAATAGGTGGGGATTCTTGGTACGCATATATTCTTCTGCCTCTGAAGTAGCTCCCTTAATGGACTGATTCTGATAAAGAACTTTAACTAGAGGGACCTCTGTGTTCCTCAGTCTGCAGGTCTGAAAATCAAGGATTTAGATTGAAATCTCTTCATAAGAGAGGTTGTTCTAAATATCTATGCCCTATATAGGGACTATGACCTGGGTCACCTATGCCTTTCTTTAGAAAGGAGACATAGAAAACTGGATGGACTAAAGCTAAGTCTAAAGGCAACTCAAGTTTATAAGCTACCTTTCTTAAGTTGTTGAGAATTCGCTAAGGGACAACATATCGGGGACTGAGTTTTCCCTTCTTGCCAAACCTCTTTAGTCCTTTCATAAAATAGATTTACAAGTACATAAAATCACCAATCTAGAACTCGAGATCCTTTTTGCGCGCATCTGCATACAATTTCTGTCATCTCTGAGCTATCTTCAGCATTTCCCTGATCAACTAAACTTTTTCTAAGGTATCAAATACAAAGTCAGGCCCTAACACGGTGGCCTCACCTACTTCAAATGAACCAATGGGAGATCTATACCTCCTGCCATAAAGAGCCTCAAACGGAACCATCTGAATGCTAGAATGATAGCTGTTGTTATATACAAACTCAATCAAAGGCAAACGGTTATCTTAACTACCCTTGATGTCTATTGCATATGCTCGCCACATATCTTATAAAGTCTGGATGGTCCTCTCTACTTGAATATCAATCTAGGGATGAAAGGTTGTACTGAGGTAAACTCGGGTGCCAAGACCATTTTGGAATACTTTCTAGAAATAAGTGGTAGATTGGGTACCTCTATCTGAGATAATGGACAACGAAACACCGTGCAATCTGAAAAACTCCTTGATATAGAGTTTGGCATAATACTCAGCTGAATAAGAGGTATAGACTGGTAGTAAATGAGTTGATTTGGTCATCCTATCTACAATAACACAAACTGAATAATGCTGGCAATAAATATGAGGCAAACCCATCAAAATATCCATATTCACTTCTTCCCATTTCCAGGTGGGAATATTAAACTCCTGCATGGACTTACTAGGCTTTTGATGCTCAATCTTAGCCTGCTGACATATTAAACACTTAGCCACAAACTCTACAATATCTCTCTTCATCCCACTCCACCAATAGATCTCCCGTAAATCATGGTACATCTTAGTGTCCCCTGGATGAATAGAGTAAGGTGCACCATACACTTCTGCAAGAATTCGTTGCCTAAAGTCATCTACACCTGACACACATAGACACCCCTGGCAGCGCAACACACGATCTCCCCCTTAGGAGAAAATGTCTACTTTCTAATCTCTGATTGATTCATTTATCTTGAATAGACTGGGATCCTTATCCTACTTTTTCTTTATCTCGAAAACTATAATACCCCGCATTGTCCATGCGGCAGCTCGTGGTAATATGCTCTAAGAGTTAAATGACTAGAATGATGTCAAAGAGACTTAGTCTCATTATTTTTGACTTCCAAAGTAAGTAAAGCTTAAACGATATATAATTTCCCTAATTTCAACTTTTTATCATTTGGAAAATTGAATGAGATTTTTGTCAATATAAGATTCGCCCAAATCCGATACCCGGACAAGAAGTTATTGCTAGTTTAAGTCCTAGTCGTAAAACACCATCATTTCGGTGTTTGGCGTATCACGAAGGGGGTCTATTTAGCAATTGTCAATTCCCAGTGGCCTAGCGCAATTGTGGCATATCGCGCTGAAGTTTCAGGTCCCAACCAGTTGGACAACGCGATGGCTCCGCGTCGCGGTGACCTTAAGAATTCCATTCGTCAATTTCTAGTGAGCCACCGTGATTGTGGCGCGTCACGGTGGCCATAAAACCAGACTCCCAATTATATTTTATTCTGTCTTTTTAAGGGCACATTAGGTATTTTTCACCATTTTATCAGCTTAAACATGGGATTATACTCCCAAGTGACCACATTATTCATATTTTCTTCAGAAATTCACAAGAACACTCTCTAGGGTTTCAAACTAAAAAACTCAAATAACTCAAGATTTAACAGTGGCTTTTCAAGATTTATTAAAGATTAAAAATCCCCAAACCGTAAGCTTCAAGAATCAATCATTATCTTCTGAAATAGAGGTACGTGGGGTTTTCTAAGATCTCATGGGCATAGAAATCATGATTTTAGATGGATGATTTATAATCATGTTTTATAAGTCTCAATGACATTGTTTTTGTCTTTAGGCCTTTCCCCAAATTGATTTAAAATTCTATATGTATGTATGCATGTGTTTAATGATGAAAATTTAATTGAGATCATGAATTATAATGAAATCCCCCTCTTGTTATGATTTAGTGCATCGGGATGCCCTTTTCCCACCACTTGTTATGATTTTCCTTTACTTATGATATACTATTAAGAGTTTTGAATGCATTTTTAAAAGCATGATTACAAACGTCTTGACTTATACTATGAATTAAATATGATTTTGGAATCAAAAGAGAGGGTTATGCATGTTAATAAATTTTAATTCTACATAATGAAAAAGTGCATGGTTTTGCCCAAAAGCACATGACCACCATAAGTTTGAAGAGCTCTTGCATAATTTTGACTCATGTTTCAGAACATGAAATCTCTTATACTATTTGCATGTTTGGGTGGTCTGAATTGAGTTTTTGATGAAAGAATCATGCATGATAAATTATGGCTTGGAAATAGGACTTGCAAGTCTTGGTGTGGCGACACCAATTCAGATTATGCCATGGTAATTCAGTACAGAATAGAATGCATGTTTGAAGTCAGAATTTTCAGATGTTGAAACTAGAGTAATGCATGAATTCAGAACAGGATAAAACTGGGCATAAAGAGATATTAGGTGGTTCCCCAAAGAAGGCATGAGTTCAAACAAATCGTTGCCCGAAATCGGGATTTGCCGATCCGGGTAAATTATATTACCCTGGCCTAGTACCGTGTGGCGTATCAGAATCAGAAACTACAACCCTTGCACTAAACTCAGGTTGGAGGCTTCCCCGCTGAGTCAATGGCGGATTCCCTACTGCCCGTGGAATAGCAATATTGTAACGCCCCGCATTTCGAGCTAGAACAAAAACCGTCATTTCTCCATGTAAATGTTCCAAAAGCCATAAATCCTATGCAAAATTTGGTATGTTAATCAATTATGTAGTGAGGGAACCTATTTGAGCATGAATTGATATCATAGAGGTCCCCTAACTCACGGTCGAGTTGAAATCATTCCTATCGTTTGAGTTTTAGTAAGCGTCGAAACTTGAGTCAATTTCAATCAACCCTAACTAATTGTATATGGAAAACTAGGTTCCCTACTATATATCAAATGAAGGATCTTCGAATTATCTTTCCATTGATATCATATTCGCCTAAATCCGATACCCGAGCAATAAGTTATGGTCATTTTGGTGACTGAGATAGTAGCATCATACGATAAGCATGTGACACACGCCCTATCGCACGCACCAAAATTTCAGGTTCTATTTCTGCATTTTTAAGGTCGAAATGAGTATCTTCCATCCCTTATCCAGCTATAACATGGGATTAAACTCCCAAAACACCAAAATATGAATCTTTTCTCTCAAATTCATCAAGAACTCACCCTATGGTTTCAAACTAAAAACCCAAATATCTCAAGATTTAATCGTAGGTTTTCCTTAATTCTTCAAGATTCGGAATTCCCACGGCGAGGGCTACAAGAGGCACCCATACATCGTACGTATAGCATCCCAAAAGCTAAAGTTCATTCAAAAAGCTTATAATTTAAGGTACGCGGGGTTTTCCTAAAAATCTCATGGGCGTAGAAATCATGTTTTAAGAAAAAGGTTTTGGATTTATGAATGCAATCATGTTTTAGAAGTTTTGACGGTATTGTTTTGGTCTTTAGACCTTCCCCCAAATTGATTGAATTTTTTTTTTTATATATATATATATATGAATGTGTTTAAGGATGAATATTCAATTGAGAGCATGAATTATAATGAACCCCTCTCTTCTTATGATTTTTCCCATCTTTCGTATGATATGAATTGTTCTAAATTGTATCTTGAAAGCATGCTATGAAATGTCTTGATTTACGGTATGACTTGAATATGATTTTGAAATAAAAATAGAGGGTTAGGCATGACGATAAATGTTGAATATGCATATTATAAAGAGTAGCATTGTTTTCCAAAAGAACACATGACCACCATATGTTTGAATAATCTCATCATAGTTTTGACTTGTATTTTCGGAACATGAAATGTTTTATATTGTGTGTATATTTGGGTGGTCTGAACTGTGTTTTAATGAAAGAATTATTCATGATACATTATGGCTCAGAAATAGGACTTGCAAGTCTTGGTGTGACGACACCATTATGCCATGGTAATTCAGAATAGAATAGAATACATGTTTGAAGTCAGAAATTTCAGATGTTGAAACAAGAATAATGCATGATTTAGAACAGGATAAAATTGGTCATAAAGAGATGTTAGGTAGTTTCCCGAAGAAGACATGAGTTCAGACAACTCATTTCCCAAAACCGTGATTTGCCGATCTGAGTATACTATATTATGCAGGCCTAGTGCTGTGTGGCGTATCAGAATTAGAAACTTTAACCCTTCTGGTACACTCGGGTTGGGGGCTTCCCCGCCGAGTCAATGGCAGATTCCATATGGCCTGTGGGATTTTAGAATTTTAGGGATGTCCTACCTAACTCAGAATTAATACGAAGATCAGAAACTTCATTGTCAAGAATGATTTATGATTTTCAGAAAAGTGCCCATGTGTTTTGAAAAATATTTTATGTGTGATGTTTTGACAAATTGCTCTTCATTATTTTATTTTTATAAAAGCTTTATTTTGAACGACTTTGCATACTAGTACATCAGTATTGACAACCTTCCTCCAGGTTCTAAGGCACGGTCTAGGTGTCCTGATAAGCAGTAGAATTTCATCAGAGAAGAGTGAAGAGTACTAGTTGGTGAGCCTTCTATATTTCAAAAGGCCTAGTTTCTTTCATACACTTATTATTTATTATGGTTTTTGTCTACTAGGGGCCTTGTCCCAGTTTTTAGACAGTTGTTATTTGATCATGTAGTAGAGATTTCGCAGATGGTTTTCAGACGGTGTTTAGTTGATATTCGATTTTATTCCTTATTGTTAAACTATATTTAGATTATGACCATGTTTTCGTAGACTATTTTATTTCCGCATTTCCTATTTATATAAGAATGGTGTATATGATTATAACTTAGAAGGGCTCTCGGGCCTTTATGGATCGGGATGTCCATCACGGCCTGGGCCCTAGTTCAGGTCATGACAAACTTGGTATCATAGCATGGTTCATGGTCCCAGGGATCTGCAAAATTGCGTCGGGTAGAGTCTTGTTTATGGGTGTGTAATGCGCCACATTTATAAGTAGGAGGCTACTAGGCATTAAGGAATGTTCCTCTTTCTTCATGTTCTAGTTCGTGCAATAGGGCCAGAATGTTCCTCTTTCATACTCTAATTCGTGGTATGGTGTCTCCCATACGAAAGTAAAGTTATACCTATTCTTTCCTTACTTTGATGTGCCTAGATATGTGTCGTTATTGGGGTAATTTATGTGCAGAAGTTTAGAGTCTAAATGGTATGGTCCTTTCTGATTAAGCAATATAAGAGTTTAAAATTCGTGCAAGGACTTGAGAATAGTCCGTTACTGCCTCAGAGTGTATTAATTTTGTGTGAACTTTGATTCTGACTAAATCATGCTTTTCACCCTACGGTATTAAGAGTATTCCATCTCTTTTTTAAAAATTATGTTGCAGATGTCATACTTCAGGGGGAATGATGTGTAGTAGAATGTTGGAAATGTATTTTCTCCTGAGTAGTAGTATAAGTTAAGTGTTGGTGTCATGACCTATTGGTAGTGATGTTGGACCAAGAAGTTGGTGATGTGAAGTCACAAAGTTAGAAGTTAGAGTGAGGGGTACTTAAGTGTAAATAAATATTTTAGTTGAATAATTAATTTTTGAGGATGATTTACCACTTTATAGTGATAGACTAATGTGGTATATAGTAGCCTGTGTGAATTGTATGGTAGTCTGTAGGGGGAAGTGTTTGACTCAGATTTTTATTTTACAGAGTACGATGTGTATCCTTAGATCATTGAATATTGTGTGTCAATTTTCTATCTCTTGAAATATGTAATCTTGTTATCATAGTGTTTTTGAAATAAAAATCAAAGTCTAGTGAAGCCATGTGGGGTTCTTTGGATTCACTAGAAGAGTTTCTTTGTTATTCATTCATTTTCTTGTTCAAAACACAAAAATCAAAGTTTAGTGAAGCCATGTGAGGCCTATTTTGATTCACTTGCAAATTGTTGTTCATGTGTTGGTTGAATATATGTATAGTCGAATCTTTTCACATGAGGTTGAGTTGGTAATAAAGTGATACGTCCTTGTGAGTTAGTTTAGTAGATAGTAGAGAAGGAGTTATTAGTTAAGGTGAATTGTTGTCTGCTTGAAGTATGAAAATGGATAGATGAGCCAGTAAGTGATAATTATAGACTCATGGTTGTTTGTGGAATTTAAAGGTAGTCTAAATGTACGCTAGGGTAAGTAAGTGTGATGTGAGAAAGCCGTATAAATAGATAAAATTATTTGGGGTTAGAATATAAGATTAAGGTTGACCATGTCTATTATGTGACTTTACCCCCTTGACCTTCTTTTCTTTGGTAGTTGTAAACTAGTAGTACTTGTGAGAAGGTATGTAGTCAATTTTTGAGATATTTGGATAGAATGTCCCAATTTGATAGACTAGAATACTATGTTACCTTCTTCACTGGTGGTAGATTATTGATGCTAGACTATTATCTTGAATTTAATGTAGGATGTGGATGTAAGAATAATGGGTTAAGATTAATGATGAATGTGTTGTAAAAATTTTGTGTCAGTTTCGGTTGTAAATCATGCTTACAACTAGACATTATGTTTGAATAGTTGATGTCCATAAAGGTGGATGTGATGAGTTCTTGGTTAATGATACTAGTTATATGGAAGTGATCTAATAGGCCTGAATGGTGTACGCAATAGAATAATTTTATTTGATTCATAACAAAATATGATGTTGTATGTACGAGGTAGAAGTATGCCCAAGGTGATATGGAGTTGCGGCATTTTCTAAGACTATTACATGTTGCATGTGGCTAGTAGACATAGTAGTACCATTGAGTTGCTAGGTAGAGAAAATCTAGTAGTATGATTCTTCAAAGGCTTGGTGCTATCCATGTTAAGTTTTATAATCTAAGGATGAATTTTTGAAGGTTGAACTGTCAGAAATAAGAGTTGAAGCGCTATAGGGTATGCACACCAACTATAGGAATACTCATGAAGATTCGAAGTTAGTAAGTTTTCAAGTATTATGTGTTTTACTATTGGGGCTATAGAAAGATAGAGTGTTTCTCAAATGGTAGGATTAGCAGTGGGTTTTCCCCTTCCAGGTGTAGCCATTCGGGTTAAGTTCTAGTAATTGCATATATTGTCATATTCGAGCCCCCAGAGTGCAGTGAGTATAGTTTATTTTAGAGTCTAGTAAGGGATCTCTCAAACTTAAGATGATGACTTAAAGCTAAAGGGGAGATCATAAAACCAGTGACCAAGACAGGCTCTCAGATTCTAGCAGTGATGTCAGTATGATATAGAACATCAGGAAGTTAGGGTGAGGCTCAACCCATTCTTATCTTAATATTTTCTGATATCCCAATACTTACTCATGCTTTACATTTCAGTTCCATGATCATAGTTCATGTTCATGTATATGATAGAGAATCACATGCTCTTCCAGTTCTAAAAAAAGGAATTCTAGTTCATTTAGTAGTCGGGATCACATTACATAAGTTATGAACTTCAAATTGAGGTCATACAGCTCATGACTCATGTACTCACGCTTTATAGTGTGCTCAGTTCCCATAATTCATGTTATGCCCTTTATGATTGACGAGATTCAGCTTATAGTCATTTATGCCCCAATTTAGATCACTTTGATGAATCCCTGATGTTGATTTACTATTCCTTCGGCCTCAGTTAAGTGTCAAGTCTCGTATAATATCCTCCTATGCTTCAAGGTCTTATGTTCTAACCTTTTACTGGCTCCTCTTTATGTGATGATATTGGTGATGAGTAAAATTTTCTAGTTAATGGAAGATCATAGTATGATTGTTTTAGATAAGGCCATAAGTGTGAACTAAGATTTGGGGCCAAGTCTTTGATATATGTGATGGTTAGTGGAAATTTGTGTGTATGTTCTTTGGGGAGCGCGTGGGAGTTATATTGATAGTGGATTAGATATTATGTGAAGTATGTCCTCATGTATGTTTGCCTTAGAGTTCATACGTGGTTATAAAGATAGGCTTGAATGACATGTTGATATTTAAGTGGAGGAACACAATATGTGCTAGTGAATTCATAGTAAGAGATCAGAGTTAGTCATTGAAGTGGTAAGGCATGATATTCTTAGGGTGTGATCTCTAAAAAAAATATGTATATAAAAGATTGAATCATTGTGTTTAGACTAGTATCGTGGTGTGGCATGTTGTGTTTTATTATATGAAGTTAGGCTTGATCATAGTGAGATGACTTATGTTACTTTAGGCATTAGTAGAAAGATTTATCAATGCCCATATAAGAATTCTATGTTGAATCAAATAAGTGTGGTATTTAAAGGGAATAACATAGTTAAGGCAGTATTCGAGAAGTGTGCTAAGCTTGAAAGTAAGAAGTTGCATTGTCTAAGGCTTGGTAATTCTATCCTAGTTTATGAGTTATATGTCTGTATTCTATGCTATAGAGAAGTTTCATTGTTGTGATTCCTTAGTTAGGTGTCTTATGTAACTCATGCCCGAGATTCTTTGCTTCCGAAGGCTACTAGAACTTATTTAGAAAGAGTATTGAAGAGATACTCCAGTTAAGTATAAGTTTCTTGTATAATTAATCCAGTATAAGCAGCAGTTCAGTTTAATAGTCACGCAAACATATTACTGTGTTTTTCCACCTTTACACCAGGTCCTGCTATCCGAAGTCCCATGTGTATGACCATCCCAAGAGATAAACTATCCCATCCATGTAAATTGCGAATTCAGTTCAGTCTAAACACCATGTTTCAGATTCAGCTCTTTAGTCATGACTCTGTTCATAAGATTTCAACGCATAGTCTCAAATCTCTTTAGGCATTTTAGCTCAAATAGTGTAATACCTTAGTACGATCTAAATCTTGTTGTATCAAGATTCGTACTTACATAAGCTATCACTTCTCTATTTGATACGTATGATTGGATCATGAACACGTCAATGGAATCTTAAATTCTAAGCATGAATCATCTCCTTAAAGCATGTAAGGGAAAGTCAGCACAAAATTCAGTTTCATGATGGAAATTTAAATGTTTCAAATCAGTATATTCTTTCTTAGAAGTCATATCATGTCCACGTTATTCCATACCTTTAAGCTTCAACATTCCTACCCATCATTCGGGGACGAATGATCCCAAGGGGGAGATAATGTAACGCCCCATATTTCAGGCTAGAACGAAAACCGTCATTTCTACGTGTAGATGGTTCAAAAGCCATAAATCCTATGTAAAATTTGGTATGTTAATCAATTATGTAGTGTTGGAACCGATTTGATCATTAATTGAGGTCATTGAGGTCCCCTAACTCAAGGTCAAGTTTAAATCTTTCCTATCGTTCGAGTTTTAGTAAGCGTCGAACTTGAGTCAACATAAATCAATCATAACTCCTTATATTTGACAAACTGGGTGGCCTACTAAATATCAAATGAAAGATCTTCGAATTATCTTTCCAACGATACCAATTTTTCCTAAATCTGATACCCAAGAGAAAATTAATGGACATTTTAGTGACTGAGACAGTAGTATCATGCGATAAGCGTGCGACGCATGCCCTATCGCACACACCAAAATTTCAGGTTCTGTTTCCGCGTTTTTAAGGAAAAAATGGGCATCTTCCTTCCCTTATCCAGCTATAACACGGGATTAAACTCCCAAAACACCAAAATATGATTCTTTTCTCACAAATTCATCAAGAACTCACCCTAGGGTTTCAAACTAAAAACCCATATCTCTCAAGATTAAACGGTGGGTTTTCCTTAATTCTTCAAGATTCGGAATCCCCACTGCGAGGGATACAAGAGGCACCCATCATTCTTACATATAGCATCCAAAAAGCTAGAGTTCATTCAAAAAGCTTCTAATTTACGGTACGCGGAGTTTTCCTAAAAATCTCATAGGCATAGAAATCATGTTTTAAGAAAAGGGTTTTGGATTTATAAATGCAATCATGTTTTAGAAGTTTTGATGGTAATGTTTAGGTCTTTAGACCTTCCCCCAAATTGATTGGAAAAAAATTATATATATATCTATATATATATGAATGTGTTTAAGGATGAATATTCATTTGAGAGCATGAATTATAATGAAACCCTCTCTTGTTATGATTTTTCCCATCTTTCATATGATATGAATTGTTCTAAATTGCGTCTTGAAAGCATGATATGAAATGTCTTGATTTACGCTATGAATTGAATATGATTTTGAAATAAAAATAGAGGGTTATGAATGACGATAAATGTTGAATATGCATATAATAAAGAGTAGCATGGTTTGCCAAAAGAACACATGACAACCATATGTTTGAATAATCTCAAAATAGTTTTGACTTGTGTTTTCGGAACATGAATTATTTTATACTTTTTGCATATTTGGGTGGTATGAACTGTGTTTTAATGAAAGAATTATGCATGATACATTATGTCTCAGAAATAGGACTTGCAAGTCTTGGTATGATGACACCAATTCAGATTATGCCTTGGTAATTCAGAACAGAATAGAATGCATGTTTGAAGTCAGAAATTTCAGATGTTGAAACTAGAATAATGCATGATTCAGAACAGAATAAAATTGGGCATAAAGAGATGTTAGGTGGTTTTCCGAAGAAGGAACGAGTTCAGACAACTCATTTCCCAAAACTGTGATTTGCCGATCCGGGTATATTATATTACGCTAGCCTAGTACCGTGTGGCGTAACAAAATTAGAAACTCCAACCCATGCGGTACACTCGGGTTGGGGGCTTCCCCGCCGAGTCAATGGTGGATTCCACACGGCCTATGGGATTTTCGAATTGTAGGGGTGTACTACCTAACTCAGAATTAATACGAAGATCAGAAACTTCATTGTCAAGAATGATTTACGATTTTCCGAAAAGTGCCCATGTGTTTTGAAATCTATTTTATGTATGATGTTTTGACAAATTGCTCTCCATTATTTTATTTTTATAAAATCTTTATTTTGAATGACTTTGCATACCACTACATCTGTATTGACCCCTCCTCCCTCCAGGTTCTAAGGCACAATCTAGGCGACATGATAAGCAATAGAATTTAATCAGACAGGAGTGAAGAGTACCAGTTGGTGAGCCTTCTATATTTCTAAAGGCCTAGTTTCTTTCAGACAGTTATTATTTATTATGGTTTTGGTCTACTGGGGGACTTGTTCCAATTTTCAGACAGTTGTTATTTGATCATGTAGTAGAGATTTCCCAGATGGTTTTCAGATAGTTTTTAGTTGATATTGGATTTTATTCCTCATTGTTAAACTATATATAGATTATGACCATGTTTTCGTAGCATATTTTATTTCCGCCTTTTTTATTTATATAAGAATGATGTATATTATTACAGGTTAGAAGGTCTCTCGGGCCTTCATGGTTCGGGATGTCTATCATGTCCAGGGCCCTGGTTCGGGTCGTAATAAACTTGGTATCAGAGCACGGTTCATGGTCCCAGGGAATCTGCGAAATTGCGTTGGGTAGAGTCTTGCTTATGGGTGTGTAGCCTTCCACACATATAAGAAGAGACTACTAGGTATTTCGGAATGTCCCTCTTTCTTCATGTTCTAGTTCGTGCAATAGGGACAGAATGTTCCTCTTTCATACTCTAATTCGTGCTATGGTGTCGCCCATACAAAAGTAAAGTTATACCTATTATTTCGTTACTTTGATGTGCCTAGATATGTCTCATTAATGAGGTGATTCAAGTGCAAAAGTTTAGAGTCTAAGTGGTATGGTCCTTTCTGATTGAGCGATATAAGAGTTTAAAATTCGTGCAAGGACTTTAGAAGAGTCTGTTAGTGCCTCAGAGTGTATTAATTTTTGTGTGAACTTTGATTATGATGAAATTATGCTTTTCGGCCTGCGTTATTAAGAGTATTCCATCTCTTTTCACAAATTTATGTTGCAGATGTCATGTTTCAGGGGGAATGATGTGTAGTAGAATATTGGAACTGTATTTTCTCCCGAGTAGTAGTATAAGTTAAGTGTCGGTGTCATGACCTATTGGTAGTGATGTTGGACCAAGAAGTTGGTGATGTGAAGTTACAAAGTTAGAAGTTAGAGTGATGGTGACTTGTGTGTAAATAAATATTTTAGTTGAATAATCGATGTTTGTGGATGATTTGCCACTTTATAGTTATAGACTAATGTGGCAGCTAGTAGCCTGTGTGGATTGTATTGTAGTCTGTAGGGGGAAGTGTTTGACTCAGATTTTTATTTATACAGAGTAAGATATGTATCCTTAGATCATTGAATATTGTGTGTCAATTTTCTGTCTCTTGTAATATGTAATCTTGTTATCATAGAGTTTTTGAAAAAAAAGTCAAAGTCTAGTGAAGCCATGTGGGGCTCTTTGGATTCACTAGCAAATCTTCTTTGTTATTCATTCATTTTCTTGTTCAAAACACAAAAAACAAATTCTAGTGAAGCCATGTGAGGCCTATTTCGATTCACTTGCAACTTGTTGTTCTTGTGTTGGTTGAATATTTTTTAGTCGAATCTTTTCACATGAGATTGAGTTGGTAATGAAGTGATACATCCTTGTGTGTTAGTTTAGTAGAAGGTAGAGAAGGAGTTATTAGTTAAGGTGAATTGTTGTCTGCTTGAAGTACGAAAATGGCTAGATGAGCCAGTAAGTGATAATTATAGACTCATGGTTGTTTTTTGAATTTGAAGGTAGTCTAAATATATGCTATGGTAAGTTAGTGTGATGTGAGAAAGCCGTCTAAGTATATAATATTATTTGGGGTTAGAATATAAGATTTAGGTTGACCATGTCTATTATGTGACTTTACCCCCTTGACATTTTTTTCGTTGATAGTTGTAAGCTAGTACTACTTGTGAGAAGGTATGTAGTGGATTTTTGAGATATTTGGATAGAATGTCCCAATTTGATGGACTAGTATACTATGTTTCCTTCTTCAATGGTGGTAGATGATAGATTCTAGACTATTGGCTTGAATTTAATGTAGGATGTGGATGTAAGAATAATGGCTTAAGATTAATGATGAATGTGTTGTTTGAATTGTGTGTCAGGTTCGGTTGTAAATCATTCTTACCGCTAGACATTAAGTTTGAACAGTTAATTTCCATAAAGGTGGATGTGATGAGTTCTAGGTTAATGATACTAGTTATATGGAAGTGATCTAATAGACTTTAATGGTGTATACAATAGATTAATTTTATTTGATTCATAACAAAGTATGATGTTGTATGTATGGGGTAGAAGTATGCCCAAGGTGATATGGAGTTGCGACATTTTCTAAGACTACTACATGTTGTGTGTGGCTAGTAGACATAGTAGTACCATTGAGTTTCTAGGTAGAGAATGACTAGTAGTATGATTCATCAAAGGCTTGGTGATATCCATGTTAAGTGTTATAATCTAAGGATGAATTTTTGAAGGTTGAACTGACAGAAATAAGAGTTGAAGTGCTATAGGGTATGCACTCCAACTATGGGAATACTCATGAAGATTCGAAGATAGTAAGTGTTCAAGTATTATGTGATTGACTATTGGGGCTATAGAAAGATAGAGTGTGTCTCAAAAGGTAGGATTAGCAGTGCATTTTCCCCTTCTAGGTATAGCCATTCGGGTTAAGTTCTATTAATTGTATGTATTGTCATATTCGAGAACCCAGAGTGCAGTGAGTATAGTTTGGTTTAGATTCTAGTAAGGGATCTCTCAAACTTAAGATGATGACTTAAAGCAAAGGGGGAGATAATAAAACAAGTGACCAAGAAAGGCTCTCAAATTCTTGTAGTGATGTCAGTATGATATAGAACATCAGGAAGTGAAGGTGAGGCTCAACCCATTCTTATCTTAGTATTTTCAGGTATCCCAATACTTACTCATGCTTTATATTTCAGTTCAATGTTCATAGTTCATGTTCATGTATATGATAGAGAATCACATGCTCTTCCAGTTCTAAAATAAGGAATTCTTGTTCATTCAGTATTCAGGATCACATTCCATAAGTTATGAACTTCAAATTCAGGTCATACAGCTCATAACTCATCTATTCACTCTTTATAGCGTGCTCAGTTCCCATAATTCATGCTATGCTCTTTATGATTGATGAGATTCAGCTTATAGTCATTTATGCCCCAATTCAGATCACTTTGATGAATCCCTGATGTTAATTTGCTATTCCTTCGGCCTCAGTTAAGTGTCAAGTCTGGTATAATATCCTCCCATGCTTCAAGGTCTTATGTTCTAACCTTTTAGTAACTCCTCCTTATGTGATGATTGTGGTGATGAGTAAATATTTCTTGTTAATGGAATATCATAGTATTCTTTTTTAGATAAGGCCATAAGTGTGAAGTAAGATCTGGGGCCAAGTCTTTGATATATGTGATGGTTAGTGGAAATTTGTGTGTGTATGTTCTTTGGGGACCGTGTGGGAGTTATATTTATAGTGGATTAGAAATTATGTGAAGTATGTCCTTATGGATGTTTTCCTTGGAGTTCATAAGTGGTTATAAAGATAGGCTTGAATGACATGTTGAGATTTATGTGGAGGAACAAAATATGCGCTAGTGAATTCATAGTAAGAGATCAGAGTTAGTCATTGAAGTGGTAAGGCACGATATGCTTAGGGTGTGATCTCTAAAAAATATATGTATATAGAAGACTGAATTATATGGTTTAGACTAGTATCGTGGTGTGGCATGTTATGTTTTGTGATATCAAGTTAGGCTTGATCATGGTGAGAGGACTTATGTTACTTTAGGCATTAGTAGAAAGATTTATCAATGCCCATATAAGAATTCTAAGTTGAGTCAAATGAGTGTGATATTTAAAGGAAATAAAATAGTTAAGCGAGTATTCGAGAAGTGCGCTAAGCTTGAAAGTATAAAGTTGCATTTCCTAAGACCTGGTAATTCTATCCTAGTTTATGGGTTATATGTCCATATTCTATGCTATAGAGTAGTGTCATTGTTGTGATTCCTTAGTTGGGTGTCTTTTGTAACTCATGCCCGAGATTCTTTTCTCCCGAATGCTACTAGAACTTCTTTAGAAAGGGTATTGAAGAGATACACCAGTTAAGTATAAGTTTCTAGTATAATTCAGCTAGTATAACCAGCAGTTCAGTTTAACAGTCAGGCAGACAAATTACTGTGTTTTTCCACCTTTACACCCAGTCCTGTTATCCGAAGTCCCATGTGTATGACCATCCCAAGTGATAATCTATCCCATCGATGTAAATTGCGAATTCAGTTTAGTCCGAACATCATGTTTCATATTCATCTATTTAGTCATGACTCAGTTCATAAGAGTTCAACGCATAGTCTCAAATCTCTCTCAGCATTTTAGCTCAAACAGTGTAAAACCCTTGTACGATCTAAATCTTGTTGTCTCAAGATTCGTACTTACATAAGATATCACTTCTCAATTCGATACGTATGATTGGATCATGAACACCTCCAGGGAATATTAAATTCTCAGCATGAATCAGCTCCTTAAAGCATGTAAGGGCAAGTCAGCGCATAATTCAGTTTAATGATGGAAATTAAAATGTTTCAAATCAATATATTCTTTCTTAGAAGTCATATCATGTCCACTTTATTCCATACCTTTAAGCTTCAACATTCCCACCCATCATTCGGGGACGAATGATCCCAAGGGGGAGATAATCTAACGCACCATATTTCAGGCTAGAACGAAAACCGTCAATTCTCTTGTAGATGTACCAAAAGACATAAATCCTTTGCAAAATTTGGTATGTTAATCAATTATGTAGTTTTGGAACATATTTGATCATGAATTGTGATCATAGAGGTCCCCTAACTCAAGGTCAAGTTGAATGTTTTTCTATCGTTCGAGTTTTAGTAAGAGTCGAAACATGAGTCAACATAAATCAATCATAACTCCTTGTATATGATGAACTGGGTGGCCTACTATATATCAAATGAAATATCTTCGAATTATCTTTCCAACGACACCAATTTTGCCTAAATCTGATACCCAAGATAAAATTTATGGACATTTTAGTGACTGAGATAGTAGAATCATGCGATAAGCGTGCGACGCACGCCCTATGGCACGCACCAAAATTTCAGGTTCTGTTTCCGCATTTTTAAGGGAAAAATGGGTATCTTCCATCCCTTATCCAGCTATAACACGGGATTACACTCCCAAAACACAAAAATATGATTATTTTCTCTAAAATTCATCAAGAACTCACCCTAGGGTTTCAAACTAAAAACCCAAATATCTCAAGATTTGACCGCGGATTTTCCTTAATTCTTCAAGATTCGGAATCCCCATTGCGAGGGCTACAAGAGGCACCCATCAATCGTACATATAGAATCCCAAAAGCTAGAGTTCATTCAAAAAGCTTCTAATTTAAGGTACGCAGAGTTTTCCTAAAAATCTCATAGGCATAGAAATCATATTTTAAGAAAAGGGTTTTGTATTTATGAATGAAATCATGTTTTAGAAGTTTTGACAGTATTGCTTTTGTCTTTAGAACTTTCCCTAAATTGATTGAAATTTATATATATATATATATATATATATATATATGAATGTGTTTAAGGATGAATATTCAATTGAGAGCATGAATTATAATGAACCCCTCTCTTGTTATGATTTTTCCCATCTTTCATATGATATAAATTGTACTAAATTCCCTCTTGAAAGCATGATATGAAATTTCTTGATTTGCGGTATGACTTGAATATGATTTTGAAATAAAAAGAGAGGGTTATGCATATTGATAAATGTTGAATAAGCATATAATAAAGAGTAGCATGGTTTGCCAAAAGAACACATGACCACCATATGTTTGAATAATCTCAGCATAGTTTTGACTGTTATTTTCGAAAGATGAAATGTTTTATACTGTTTGCATATTTGGGTGGTCTTAACTAGGTTTTAATGAAAGAATTATGCATGATACATTATGGCTCAGAAATAGGACTTGCAAGTCTTGGTGTGACCACACCAATTCAGATTATGCCATGGTGATTCAGAACAGAACAGAATGCATGTTTGAAGTCAGAAATTTCAGATGTTGATACTAGAATAATGCATGATTAAGAATAGGATCAAATTTGGCATAAAGAGATGTTAGGTGGTTCCCCGAAGAAGGCACGAGTTTAGACAACTCCTTGCCCGAAATCGTAATTTGTCGATTCGGGTATATTATATTACACTGGCCTAGTGTTGTGTGGCGTATCAGAATTAGAAACTCCAACCCTTGCGGCATACTCGGGTTAGGGGCTTCCCCGCTAAGTAAGTGTTGGATTCATATGGCCCATGTGATTTTAGAATTGTAAGGGTGTACTACCTAACTCAGAATTAATACGAAGATCAAAAACTACATTTTTAAAAATGATTTATGATTTTCAGAAAAGTGCCCATGTGTTTTGAAAACTATTTTATGTTTGACGTTTTGACAAATTGCTCTCCATTATTTTATTTGTATAAAAGCATTTTTTGGACGACTTTGCGTACCATTACATCTGTATTGACCCCCCTCCCTCCAGGTTCTGATCACAGTCTAGGGGTCCTGATAAGCAGTAGAATTTCATCTGACAGGAGTAAATAATACTAGTTGGTGAGCCTTCAATATTTTAGAAGGCCTAGTTTCTTTCAGACAGTTATTATTTATTAGTGTTTTGGTCTACTGGGGGCCTTGTCCCAATTTTCAGACAGTTGTTATTTGATCATGTAGTAGAGATTTTACAGACAGTTTACAGACGGTGTTTAGTTGATATTGGATTTTATTCCTCATTGTAAAACTATATTTAGATTATGACCATGTTTCCGTAGAAGATTTTATTTCCGCATCTCCTATTTATATAAGAATGGTGTGTATGATCACAAGTTTGAATGACTCTCGGGCCTTCATGGTTCAGGATTTCCATCACGACCAGGGCCCTAGTTCGGGTCATGACAAGAATTGTAGGGGAATGCCACCGAGATCAGAAGTAATACAAAAAAAATCAGATATTGCATTGACAAGGATGATTTATGATCTTTAAAAAGTTCCCATGTATTTTAGAACTATTTTATGCATGATATTTCGACAAATTTCTCTCCAACTATTTTATTTTTATTTTGGATTACCTTGCATACCAATACAACTGTATTAACCCCCCTCCCCCTACCTCTCAGGTTCTGAGGTTCAGTCTAGGGGTCCAGATAAGAAGTAGATTTCATGATACAGAGTTACAGAGTCCAGTTGGTGATCCCTTTATATTTCAGAAGGCCTATTTATTTCAGACATTTATCATTAGCTATGGTTTTTTCTCTACTGGGGGCCTTGCCCCAGTTTTTAGACAGTTGTTATTAGCCATGTAGTAGAGATTTCGCAGACATTTTTTTGATATCATTAGATTGTTTTGGATTTCATTCACCCTTATTGAATTTATATCAGACTTATAACCATGACTCTGTTCTGTTATACAATTCCGTATTTTACTCTAATAAATGAATGTTATGCATGATTACCAGACAAATAGGGATGCCTGGGCCCTCAGGGTTCGAGATATCCATTATGTCCAGGTCCCCGAATCGGGTCATGAAAAACATGGTATCAGAGCCAAGTTCATGGTCCCTCGGTATCTGCGAAATCGCATCGGGTAGAGTCCTATTTATGGGTGTGTAGCACACCACACTTATAAGAAGGAGGCTACTAGGAGTTTAGGAAAGGGTTTCCCCTCTTTGTGGTTTAGTTCGTGCTTTAGAGTCTGAATTAGAATTGTCCCCTAATCAGTGATCTATTGTATTTCAGAAAACAGTCATGCCTCCTCGTCGTTCCAACAACTAGGATACTCAGGATGATGAAGTCCGCCCTACCCATGGGATGAGGACTCGTAATAGAGCGCACACTCCAGAACCTTTTCCTACTCCGGGAGTACCTCCAGTCCCGACCAGTCCTCTTTGAGCTCCAAGAATAAATGTTAATCATCCTCAGTCTTCTGAAAGGGACATATCGAATGCATAATTCAGATAGTCCATTCACATGCTTGTACATCTTGTAGTCGCACATACTCAGAGGTCGGAGGATACTGGGTTTGCATCTATTACTTTTGAGGCTATTAGGGTTGGCTAATTCAAGAGAATGAACACGCCCAAATTTTCTGGCACAATGGTAAAAGAGGACCCCCAGGAGTTCATAGACGAAATGGAGAAGATTTTCAAAGTGATGCATGTGGATCAGGTGAAAGGGGTTCAGTTAGTAGCATACCAGCTTAAAGATGTAGCGAACCAATGGTATAATGAGTAGGAATAGTCGAAGGGTGAGAGTGATGAGCCCACAGTCTGGGGAGAGTTTGTGGATGCTTTTCTTGATCGATTATTTCCTCTAGAGTTGAGGAAAGCCAAGGCAAAAGAATTCATAAATCTTAAACAGGGGAAAATGAGTGTCCTGGAGTACACTCAGAAGTTTAACCAACTTGCTCGTTATGCACCAGAAATGATTGGTAATATGAGAGCCTGGATGAGGAAATTGTATCTGGCCTTTACGATGATCTAGCTCTTGAATGTCAAGGAGCGATGCTAAATAGGGATATGGACTTTTCTAGGATATTAGTCCATATGTTGCAGGTAGAAGAGAAGAAAAAAAGAAAATAACCAAATCTAGAGAGATGGAAAAGCAGGAAAAGAGAGCCAGAATAGTGGAGCAGAACCACAGTAAGCCACAAAACGGTAACTGGGGAAATAAATGTAAAAAGAAGAAGTTTTTGAGTAATGCGCAGTTTGCATCTAGCGCCCCAGTGCCCAGGACCCCAGTTGATAGATAATCTCAGAGTTTTCAAACTATTCATGGACCCAGTGCTCAGGATACCCAGTCATAGGGAAGTGTGGCATAGAAACATCGTACCTTTCTGCGGTGTGAGACTTGTGGTAAGCATCATTCGGGAAGGTGTCGGCAAGGCACATTTGTGTGTTACTCTTGTGGTCAGATGGGTCATTTTCATAGCGATTGACCTTTGGTTAAAAAGAGTTTTGGGGGAGACAAGTCTTAGGAAAACTCTTCTGCACTACCACCGCCTCAAAAGGACGCCACTTCAGCTGCTAGGAGCAGTCGCAACCAGTTGTACGTTTTGTCTAACTATCAGAAGGTAGAGACCTTACTCGATGTAGTTATTGGTACGTTGTAAATCTTTTCTAGTGATGTTTATATGTTACTAGATCCTGGGTTATCCTTATACTTTTTGACCCCTTATGTGGCTGTTGGTTTCGAGTTTGAGCCCGATGTGATTGCTGAACCTTTTTTCATTTCCACCCTGGTGCGTGACCCTGTTGTGGCTATGAGAGTGTAAAAGAATTATGTTATGTCTATTTTTAGCCGGTTTATGGTGGAAGACCTCATAAAGCTTGATATGGTTGATTTTGATGCCATCTTAAGGATGGACTGGCTCCATTCATGTTATGCCACACGAGACTGTAGAACCCGGAAGGTTACTTTTTGCTTTCTGAATGAACCAGTGGTAGAATTGGAGGGGTATTCTTTAGAACCTAGAGGCCACTTTATATCTTATCTTAGATCTCGTAAGCTCATTTCCAGGGGTTGTCTATATAATCTTATTCTAGTGAAAGATTCTAATGTTGAGAGCCCACCTCTTCCGTCAGTCCTTGTGGTAAATAAGTTTCTAGAAGTCTTTCCTGATGATCTTCCAAGAATACCACGTGATAGGGAGATAAATTTTGGCATTGAGTTATTGTCGGATACTCGCCCCATTTCTATTCCACCATATAGAATGGCTCCAGCAGAGTTGAAGGAGTTGAAAAAACAACTAGCTGATCTTCTAGATAAAGGTTTTATCCATCCTAGTGTTTCTCCCTGGGGTGCGCCTATATTTTTCGTGCGAAAGAAAGATGGTTCCCTACGTATGCGCATAGATTACCGCCAGCTGAATAAGGTCAACATTAAAAATAAGTATCCTCTACCTAGAATTGATGATCTGTTCGACCAACTACAGGGTGCCAAATGTTTTTCAAAGATAGACCTTCATTCGGGATACCATCAGTTGAAAGTTAGAGAGTTAGATATTCCCGAAACACCTTTTTGAATTATAATGCTCAACTTACACTTCAATTTAGAGAAAGGCGGTTGTCGTCAATATATTTACCCAACTTTGGATTCGGGGTCGAATCCATAGGGAATAATGTGAGTGGAGATTAAACTAGTTTGAAACTAAAGATGCAAGTTAAATTCAAATAACTGGCATGAAAAGACAAAATAGGGTTTTTTAATGATTAGCAAATAATTGTTGGTCAGTTTTGTTTTAGTGCTTGTAATCAAGAGTTTATGGAAAAACAAGAATTATGTTCACTAGAAGTTTTGGTACTTGACAGATGCTAAAAGTTGTTAAAGATTCTCACAGTAGATAAGACAATAGGTTATCTTTATCGAAGTTATGCCTCAATGTCTCTCGATCTACTTAAGCATTTAATTATCTAATCCTCTCGGACTTAGGGAATTTATATTCATGACCATATTTTACCTTAGGTTAATCAACCTTGTTACAGTGTCAATTATTAAATGGAAGCTTTTAGTGCTTCCCAGTCCCTGTTAATAACTCCCTTCCCACTATATTTTATTTCTTTCTCAAGCAAATCAAAGCAGGTGTTATCTATCATTTGCAACAAATAGAGGATAATTAAAACCTCAAAATTATCAAAGAGTCCTATTAACTGTCCAATCTTGAACACTTAGCACCTTATCAAGACTTAACCCTAGATCCCATAATTCAGGTTAAAGAGATTTAGCCACTCATGATGCAAAAATCAAAACAACTACTTGTAGTCATGCTTTGAAAGATAAACTTACCATAAGATTAATAGTAACTAGTGATTCTCAGATTAGATCACAATTGAAATCCAAAATATTAATTAAAATCTCTTCAAAGTAATTGATTTTTCAAGCCAAGAAACTAGAGAGAAAATTAAAAAAAAATATATGCCTCCAAACTCACATTCGGAATTCTTAAGAAAACCTTAAACAATGCTTTAAATAGTTCACACTAATTATGGAAACAAAATAATAAAGTTCAGCAATTCCTCGAATAGGTGATGCAATCCGTGACGCCCTATCAGGAGGCTGACAACTTATCACAAATGTCGTCAGCTCCTCTTTACTTTTGGAATTCGCTACCTTAGGCTGATGAAAATTTTGATGGCCTATCAGCTCCTTGACTACTTATCACGAATGTCGTCATATCTCTACCTCATCTCTCATGTTCTTCCTTAGGCTGACACCAATTTTGACAACCTATCAGCTCCTTGACGACTTATCACAAAATGTCGTCACAAATCTCAACTCAGGTCCATTCTCTGTCTAAGGCCGATGATGAAGCTGATAACTTATCACAGGGATAACGACCTATCAGAAATGCCATCATCCACACTTCTCTTCTTATTATTTCAGATTTCAACTCTTTTACTTCAATCCTTGTTGGTTCTCTAGCATCTTATCTTCTACTATAAAATGAATCATAAAACAATTAAAAATGATAAATTTTTCTTAAGACTTTGCAATTATTCTTAGTTAAAAGCCTCAATTGTGTTAGCATTTGCTCACACATCAACACCATCAACTTAAAACAATTGCTTATCCTCAAGCAACTAAAACACAATATTATGATGCTTAACCAAGAGACACATAAGATAGCTATGATAGTTGATCATCAATTTTAGTTAAAAACATATTACCCTCTCCATTTTCAATCACTTTAAAACCAATTGTGTATATCCATGAAGATCAACAATGTTATAGAAAGGAATCAAGATATGGCATTAGATTAGCAACAATAACCATGCCTATATACAAATTACACTACCCAAACAAGTAGGCAATTAAAAATGCAATCGATGTTCCCTTATAACAAAGAAGTCCCTTCTCACTCATATATAAAATATAGCATGTAAATGCAGGGACGGTCAAGAGACAGTCACTCTCAGAAAGAAGTTCCAGTCAATGTATGCCAAATACCATAAGCTTGCCCTTATTTTCATTACCGAAGCTTTCAGATAGTTAAGTTAGGATCACTATAGGACTTTTCTTCAGTTTGTAATGTAGGCTTGGGGCTGGTATGATACACAAGGATATTTAAACTAACTAGGCCTCCTTGGCACTACACTATTTTTTGGGGGTCTCACTTATCAACCTTTACCTTATTTTTCACTTTCTTGATTAGTAAATTCAGGATGGGTGTGGTCATTTAATCAATCATTTTCTCTTTTTTCACAACGTTTCTTTTCTCATTCTTTTTCTACCACACCCAGCCTTGCATATATATATATATATATATATATATATATTATTACCCTTCTTCATACTCACTTTACATCACACACCCCTATGATAGCCACCCTCAACTTAGGATATTTGCCTAAGTCAAAGTGTACAATGTCCAAGGAGTGCGAGGGACAAAACATGTTTATTGTGATACAAATGGGAAGGTGATAGGTATAATAAAAAGAATAAGCATTCAGGCTCAAAATAAGGACCAAGGGATATTATTCACACATGGAAGGTCATTTAGGCTAAAAGTGTACTAATATCAACAACGGCCTATGATCATTTCCTAACCACTATCCTACAACCAAGGCAAGACCAATCGAGCATGTTCTGGATTTAACACACAACGGGAACTAGGTAGTATCTCACACACACATGGAACAAAGGTACATCACAAGCTACTACCCATTCGGTTCATGCAATTGTTAGCTGTGATTATTATGTCCCTAGTAGTAATGCCATAAAAAGATTCACAGTAGTCACAAATAGATACACATCACACAGTTACAAGATAGACAATTGGAAAGGTATTTACCATTCCAAGAAAAATCAAAAAAAATATGTCAACTGTCCTAGATAATTATTTTTCCCCCAGTTAACCACAACACAACAAAAAACAAACACAATACGCCTAAACATGTCGGCTCTACTAGGCACAAGACTCTGGGGAAAAGAGGCACGACAACAATAACCCCAAGACGACATTAACATCCATAAGTAGCTCCACCCTCAACTTAAAATCATATAATGTCCCCAATGCGTTAAACATAAACAAGAGAGTTAGAAACATACCTGTGGCACCATGGGTGTGAAGATCTGATGTCAATCATATAATACAAATACAAATACAAACAATTAAATACCTTGGGTTGCCTCCCAAGAAGAACCGAATTTAGTGTTGCGGCATGACCCAACTCTATTTTTTCCTCCACCTTGATGATATAAATTTCACCCCCAACTTAGAGTCCATCTTCCTACCTCGCTCATACGGGGGTGGCACAAAAATTAAGAAGTCGAGTAATGGATTGAGCGTGGTAAACCACTAATCCTTAAAGTGAGGTATGTTTTTATGTTGCTTGTCTAATATAACATCAAGAATATAGGATTCTTGTTCCCCATCTTCACACTCTTCTACTATTTTAAATGATTCTACAGACAAGATATCATCTAAACATAATATATAAAAGTGCTTTGAATAAGGCCCAATCAATCCTACTTCAAAATTTATACTATCTTATATACATTCACTTTTATACACCTTCTCAACATCTTCACTTCGAATTGGGCTAGAGTCTTTATTAGAGATTTTTTTGGTTTCTTTTTTTCCCTCAAGCACCATGTCCCCAATCTTGGCATCATCTCTCATGGATGGTTCAGTTGGTTGGAAAATCACTAAGAGTTTCTCAACATCAAACTCAACATCAATATAGGGTTCTTGCTCCTCATCTTCACACTCTTCCATTATGGTAAATGATTCCGCAGACAAGATATCATCTAAACATAATATAGAAGAATGCTTTGAATGATTGACCTCTATATACATCTCCTCATGAATGATTGGTTTCATATCTTGATGCATATCACATACGATATCTTACATTTCTTTATGGAGATCCAACATTCATTGAAACATAGCTTCAATGCCACTCTTTCTGGTGCTTAGTCCTTCCTTTTCTTGACCATAAGACCTATCAAACTAATAAGAAGAACTAGAATTTGGGTTAACGCAATAGGGGGAGGGGATATTTGGTCAATCACTTCAATGTCCATCTTGACCGCCACATAAAGAACAATCATACTATCGGTAAGATGGAGATGGTGCACACATCTCTCTCCGGGGAGCATATCTACAATCTTGGCAAAAGTGAGATCTATCACAATATAGACATGGATCATCATGATAATATTTCCAGCAACCAAGCTCATGTTCATTGCACGATGCCATAGTAATAAGTAAACTAAAATAAAAATCTACCTAACCCAAGAAATAAAAGAAAACTCAAAACAAATATTTACAATTTGAATTCAAGAAAGTAGGCTAAAATTTCAAAAAAACTCAATACGCCTAATTGTTCCCCGGCAACGACGCCAATTTTGATAAAGTTCAACTTACACTTCAATTTAGTGCAAGGCGGTCTTCGTCAATATATTTACCCAACTTTGGAGTCGCGGTCAAATCCACAGGAAATAATGTGAGTTACGATTAAACTAGTTTGACACTGAAGCTACAAGTTAAATTCAAATAACTGGCATGGAAAGACAAAATAGGGGTTTTTAAAGATTAGCAAATAATTGTTGGTCAGTTTAGTTTCAGTGCTTGTAATCAAGAGTTTATGAAAAAACCAGAATTATGTTCACTAGAGGTTTTGGTACTTGACAGATGCTAATAGTGGTTCAAGATTATCAAAGTAGATAAGACAACAGGTTATCTTTATTGAAGTTATGCCTAAATGTCTCTCAACCTACTTAAGCATTTAATTACCTAATCCTCTCGAACTTAGGGAATTTATATTCATGACCATATTTTACCTCAGGTTAATCAACCTTGTTACAACGTCAATTATTACATGGAAGTTTTTAGTGCTTCTCAGTCCCTGTTAATAACTCACTTCCCACTATATTTGATTTATTTCTCAAGCAAATCGAAGTAGGTAATATCTATCATTTGCAACCAATAGACGATAATTAAAACCTCAGAATTATCAAGGATTCCTATTACCTGTCGAATCTTGAACACTTAGCACCTTATCAAGACTTAACCCTAGATCCCATAATTCAGGTTAAAGAGATTTAGCCACTCATAATGCAAAAATCGAAAAAACAAGTTGTATTCATGCTTTGAAAGATAAAATTACCACAAGATGAATAATAACTAGTAATTCTCATATTAGATCACAAAGATTATCAAAAATATTTATTAAAATCACTTCAAAGTAATTGCTTTTTCAATCCATGAAACTAGAGAGAAAATAAAAAAAAATACATGTCTCCAAACTCCCATTCAGAACTCTTAAGAAAACCCTAAACAATGCTTTAAATAGTTCACCCTAATTATGGAAACAAAATAATAAAGTTCATAAATTCCTCGGACAGGTGACACCATCTGAGATGCCTTATCAGGAGGATGACGAATTATCACAACTATCAGCAACTCCTCTTTTCATTTGGTATTCGTTGCCTTAGGCTGACGATGGTTTTAATAGCCTATCTGCTCCTTGATGACTTATCATGAATATCATCACATCTCTACCTCAGCTTGCATGTTCTGCCTTAGGCTGACGCCAATTTTGATGACCTATCAATTCCTTGATGGCTTATTAAAAAATGTCATCACAACTCTCAACTCAGGTCCATTCTCTATCTAAGGTTGATGATGAAGCTAATAATTTATCACAGGGCTGATGACTTATCAGAAATACCGTCAGCCACACTTCTCTTGTAATTATTTCAGATTTTAACTCTTTTGCTTCCATCCTTATTGGTTCTATAGCATCTTATCTTCTACTATAAAATCAAAGATAACACAATCAAAAACTATAAAAGTTGCTTGAGACTTTGCAATTATTCTCAGTTAAAAGCCTAAAATATGTTAGCATATGCTCACACATCACCGAACCAGATATGGTTATTATGAATTCTTAGTCATGTTCTTCGGATTGACTAATGCCCATGTAGCCTTTATGGATCTAATGAATAGGGTCTTCTGTCAGTTTCTGGATCTGTTTGTCATAGTATTCATTGATGACATCTAGTTTTATTCTAAGAGTGTGGAATAACATGACAAGCACCTCTGAATCATTCTTCAGACCCTCAAAGATCATATGTTGTATGCTAAGTTCTCCAAATATGAATTCTGGTTGAATTCTATTGCTTTTTCAGGGCATATTATGTCTAGTGGCGGGATTAAGGTGGATCCCTAAAAGGTTGAAGCAATTCAGAGCTTCTTGGGTTCGGCAAGGTATTACAGAAGGTTCATAGATAGTTTCTCTTCCATAGTTGCTCTACTTACTAAGTTGACTCAGAAAAAGGTGAAGTTTGTGTGGTCTGACACATGTGAGAATAGTTTCGAGAAGTTAAAAGACAAATTGACTACTACACCTGTGCTAACTCTCCCGGAAGGTACAAGAGGTTTTGTTGTATACTATGATACGTCCCGAGTGGTACTTAGATGTGTTCTTATGCATTATGATAAGGTGGTGGCGTATGCATCTAGGCAGTTGAAAATTCATTAGCGCAATTACCCTACCCATGACTTAGAATTAGTGGTTGTGGTATTTGCGCTTAGGATCTGGTGGCACTATCTTTGTGGGATGTGTGTTGATATTTTCACTGACCACAAAAGTTTAAAGTATTTTTTCTCACAGGCGTTGGATAAAGATTTTGAATGATTATGACATGAGCCTGCACTATAATCCGGGTAAGGCAAATGTTGTAGATGACGCCCTCAGTAGATTATCTATGGGCAGTCTTTCTCATGTTGAGGAAGGGAAGAGTGAAATGGTGAGGGATATTCACCGACTTGTAAACCATGTCATATGACTCTTTGATTCTAAAGATGGAGGGATGGTCATGCATGAGATAGCTAAATCATCCCTGTGTGCAGAAGTTAAAGAAAAGAAGGCTGAAGATCCCATCTTGATGCAAATTAAGAATGATGTGGGTCAGCAGAAGGTAATGTTATTTGGGATTGGTGGTGATGGTAGTTTGAGGTACCAGGGTAGATTGTGTGTGCCAGATGTAGATGGTCTAAGGAAGCGAATCCTTGACAAAGCTCACACTTTATGGTATATTGTTCACCCAGGCTATACAAAAATGTATCATGATCTGAAAACCATCTATTGGTGGAATAATATGAAGCATCATATGGCTAACAATGTTACCAAGTGTTTGAATTGTCAACAAGTTAAAGAGGAACATTGTAACACCCCGACGTCTTCTTAGCTAAATTTTCATCCATGGAAAGTCTAAGAATTAGCTTCTAGAATGATCTAAATCATTTTTCATGTGGAATTTCCTAGATTCCAACCTTTCATTACGTAGAAGATGAAATTAGATTTCCAATGATATAAGATTCATCCAAAATAGACACTTGGTGAAGAAGTTATGAATAATATAAAGTTCCAGTTGTAAACATCATCATTTTGGTGTCTAGCGCGTCGCGGAGAGGGTCAAATTGACAATCATCAAATTCGAGCGGGGCCCCGCAATGGTGGCGCGTCGCGGAGGAAATCAATTTTCCACTCGTCGAATTCCATTAGACCACCACGATTGTGGCGCATCACAGAGGCACCCAAAATCGGGTTTTTAAGTTCAAATTTCCTGTTCCATTTAGGAGTCATTTTGGGTAATTTTGACTTTTCCCTAGCCTTTCAAACCATCCAAACAAAGGATTTAGGTTATGTTTGAGAAACTTCTCCCTATTTTCATCAAAATCATCAAGAATCCTCTCTAGAGTTTCAAACAAGAACTTCAAGAAACTTAACATTCAACCGTGGGTTTTCAACGTCGAGTGAAGATTCGAAATCCCCAGACCATAGGCTTCAAAAAACACCCATTGTTTTCCTATTTCGAGGTATGCGGGGATTTCCTAAAAATCTCATGGGCATAGAAATCATGTTTTTAAGAAAGGGGTTTCGGATAATGAATATAATCATATTTAAGAAATTTTACTGACAATGTTTTGGTCTTTAGACCTTCTCCCAAATTGATCAAAAAATTATATATATATGTATGAATGTGTTTAAGGATGAATATTCAATTGAGAGCATGAATTATAATTAACCCCTCTCTGGTTATGCTTTTTCCCATCTTTCACCTGATATGAATTGTTCTAATTTGCATCTTGAAAAGCATGTTATGAAATGTCTTGAATGATGTTGATTCGAATTATGATTTCGATTTCAAAAGAGAGGGAGTTGTTTATGTTGATGAATATTGAAAATATTCATATAATGAAAGAGTGAATGATTTTGCTAAAGGCACATGTCCACCATATTGTTGAGGAGTTTTGCATAGTTTTGACTTGTGTTTCTGAACATGAATTCTCTTATACTAATTGCATGTTTTGGTGGTCTGAACTATGTTTTAAATGAAAGATCATGCTTAATGCATATGGCTCAGAAATAGGACTTGCAAGTCTTGGTATGACGACACCAATTCTGATTATGCCATAATAATTCAGAATAGAATAGAATGCATGTTTGGAATTAGACTTTTCAGATGTTGAAACCAGAAACATGCATAATTCAGAACAGGATAAAATTGGGCATAAACATAGTTTTGGTGGTTCCCCGAAGAAGGCATGAGTTGAGAAAACTCATTTCCCGAAACCATGATTTACCAATTCGGGTATATTATATTACGCTAGCCTAGAGCCATGTGGCGTATTAGAATCAGAAACTCCAACCCTTGCGGCACACTTGGGTTGGGGGCTTCCCCGCCGAGTCAATGGTGGATTCCATACAGCCCGTAGAATATCAGAATTGTAGGGGAGCCACCTAACTAAGAAGTTATAGAAAGACCAAACATTGCATTGATAATAATGATTTAGGATTTTCAGAAAGTGCCCATGTGTTTTAGCACTATTTCATGTATAGTATCTGACAAATTGCTCTCCAACTATTTTATTTATATAAAAGCTTTATTTTGGAATACTTTGCATACCATTACATCTGTATTGAACTCCCCTCCTCCCTCCAGGTTTTGAGGATCAGTCTAGGGGTCCAAAAAGGCAGTAGATTCATCAGACTGAATTTGCAGTGTTCAGTTGGTGAGCCTTCTCTATTCCAGAAGGCCCATGTTTCTGATTTGACTCTTATTAATGTTTTGGTCTACTGAGGGCCTTGTGCAAATTTTCAGACAGTAATTAGATTTTAATGTAGTAGAGATTTCGCAGACTGAGTCAGATGTTATTTAGGTTTTGTTGTACTACACTTTTCCATATCTTCTTTATTTATATGAGTGTTGTACATGATTATCAGATAGAAAAGGGCATTCTGAGTCTTTATTGTTTGGGATGTCCATCACGGCCAGGCCCTAGTTCGGGTCGTGACAAACTTTGTATCAGAGCACGGTTCATGGTCCCAAGGTTTCTGCAAAATCGCATCAGGTGTAGTCTTGTTTATGGGTGTGTTATGCGCCACACTAATAAGAAGGAGGCTACTAGGCATTTAGGAATGTTTCTCTTCTTTGTGATTTAATTCGTGCTTCAGAGTCTAATATATCCCCTAATAAATGATCTCTTGCTTTTCTGAAAACCATCTATGCCTCCCCGTTGTACCAACGTTAATGCTAAAAAGGATGAAGTCCGTCCATCTCATGGGATGAGGTCAGGTAACAGATATCACACTCCAGAACCTTTCCTTACTCCTGGAGTCCCAACCAGTCCACCTATGGCTCATGGACCAATGTTAACCATCCCCCAACTACTCAGGGGGATATTTCAAATACAGAATTCAGAAAATCTATTCATATGCTGACACAGTTGGTGGCTAATCAGGCCCAATGATCATAAGATGTTGGGTCTGCACCTATTACATCTGAAGCTACTAGGGTGGGTCAGTTCATGAGAATGAACCTGCCTAAGTTTACTGCCACTAAACTAGAAGAGAATCCGCAAGAGTTCATAGACGAAATGGAGAATATTTAAGAGTGATGTATGTGGATCAGGTGGAAGGTGTTGAGCTAGCAGCTTATCAGCTAAAGGATGTAGCGAACCAATGGTATAATGAGTGGGAAGAGGCGAAGGGTGACCTTACTGAGCCCATAGTGTGGGACGAATTTGTGAAAGTTTTTCTTGACCGATTCTATACTTTGGAGATGAGGGAAACTAAAGCAAAGGAGTTCATAAACCTTAAGCAGGAAACGATGAGTGTTCAGGAGTATACTTTAAAGGTTAATCAATTGTCCCGTTATGCTCCTGAGATGACAAGAAGTATGAGGGATCGAATGAGAAAGTTTTCTTCCGGCCTTTCAGATAATCTGGTGCTTGAATGTCAAGGGGCGATGCTAAATAGGGAATTGTACTTTGCTAGGCTGACAGTCCACATGCAGCAGGTTGAGGAGAAGAAGAAAAAGATAATCGAGTCTAGAGAGAAGGACAGGCAAGCGAAGAGAGCCAGATCAGCAGATCAGAACCCCGGTCAGCAGCAGGGTGGTAACTGGGGTAACAAATGGCAAATGAAAAAGTTTTGGGGCATAGCGCAGTCTGCAGCTAGCACCCCAACGCCTAGACCCCCAGTTGATAGACGCCCCCAGAGTTTTCAGGCTAGTCATGGAACCAGAGCTCAGGATACTCAGTTGCAGGGTAGTGTGGTGCAACAATATCGTACTTTTCCATAGTGCGACAATTGTGGTAGGCATCACCCGGAGAAGTGTCAGTTTGGCGCATTTGTGTGTTATTCTTGCGATCAGACGGACCACTTCCAGAGAGATTGTCCCTCCGCTAGGAGAAATATTGGTGGAGCTAAGTTTCAGGAAAACTCTTACGCACCATCACCTCCCCAAAAGTGTTCCACTACAGCTTCTAGAAGCGATCGAAATCGGTTATATGCGTTGACCAACCGACAGGAGGAGGACGCCTCACCAGATGTTGTCCCTGGTATGTTACAAATCATTTCCCGTGATTTTTATATGTTAATTGATGCCGACTCTACCTTATCCTATGTGACCCCGTATGTGGCGGTTAGTTTTGGGTTTGAGCCCGAAGTGATTGCCGAACCTTTCTGTGTTTCCACCCTGGTGGGTGATTCTATTGTGACAAGGAGGGTGTATAGAAATTGTGTTGTGCCTATTTTTAGTAGGGATATAGTCGCAGAACTCATAGAACTTGATATGGTTACTTTTGATGCGATCCTAGGGATTGACTGGTTCCATCGGTGTTATGCCATACTAGACTGTAGGACCCGAATGGTTACCTTTTTTTTCCCAATGAGAGGGGCACTCTTTAGCTCCTCGAGGGAACTTTATATCTTATCTCAGAGCCTAAAAACTTATCTCCAAGGGTTACTTGTATCATCTTATTCGGGTTAAAGATTCTAACACCGAAAGTCTTCCCCTTCAGTCTATTCCTGTAGTAAATGAATTCCCTAATTTTTTCTAGATCATCTCCCAGGAATTCCACCTGATAGGGAGATAGATTTTGGCATTGATGTATTTCCAGATACCCCTCATATTTCTATTCCTCCATATAGAATAGCTTCTGCAGAGCTAAAAGAGTTAAAAGAATAGCTAGCGGATCTCCTAGATAAAGGTTTTATCAGACCAAATATTTTTCCCTGTGGTGCACCTAGACTCTTCGTGCTAAATAAAGATGGTTCCCTGCGTATGTGCATAGATTACCACCAATTTAATAAGGTCACAGTGAAAAATAAATATCCTCTTCCTAGAATCGATGACCTTTTTTATCATCTTTAGGGTGTTAAGTGTTTTTCTAAAATAGACCTTCATTCAGGATATCATCAGTTGAATGTTAGGGAGTCATACATTCCTAAAAAATCCTTCCAAACCAGATATAGTCATTATGAATTCTTGGTTATGTCCTTTGGGTTGACAAATGCTCTTGCAGCTTTCATGGACCTAATGAATAGGGTTTTCCTTCTGTTCCTAGACCTGTTTGTCATAGTTTTTATTGATGACATCTTGGTTTCTTCTAAAAGTAAGGAGTACTATGCCAATCACCTCCACACTGTTCTTCAGACCCTCAAAGATCATGAGTTGTATACAAAATTCTCCAAGTGTGAATTCTGGCTGAATGCTATTGCTTTCTTGGGGCACATTGTGTCTAGTGAAGGGATTAAGGTTGATCCCCAAAAGATTGAGGCAGTAAGGAAATGGCCCAGACCCACGACTCCAACCGACATTCGGAGTTTCTTAGGCTTGGAAGGGTATTACAGAAGGTTCGTAGAGAGTTTCTCCTCCATAGTTGCACCACTTACTAAGTTGACTCAGAAAAAGGCAAAGTTTTTGTGGTCCAACTCTTGTGAAAATAGTTTTGAGAAGTTGAAAGACAATTAGCCACGACTCCTATTTAGACCCTTTCGAAAGGTATAGAGGGTTTTGTTGTGTATTGTGATGCATCCCGTATGGGACTTGGGTATGTACTCATGCACGACGGTTAGGTGGTGGCTTATGTATCTAGGCAGTTAAAGGTCATGAGCGGAACTACCCCACTCATGATTTGGAATTAGCAACTGTGGTGTTTATGTTTAGAATTTGGAGGCATTATGTTTATGGAGTGCATGTTGATATTTTTACTGACCTTAAGAGTTTGCAGTATATTTTCTCACAAAAATAACTAAACCTCAGGCAAAGGTATTGGATAGATCTTTTGAAAGACTATGACATGAGCCTTCACTATCATCCGGGTAAGGCAAATGTTATAGACGGCGCCCTCAGAATATTGTCTATGGGCAGTCTTTCTCATGTTGAGGAAGGAAAGATAGAGATGGTGAAGGATATTCACCGAATTTCAAATCTAAGAGTGCGACTCTTGGATTCTGAAGATGGGGTAATGGTTGTTTATGAGGTAGCTACATCTTCCCTTTGTGCAGAAGTTAAAGAGAAGCAGGTTAAAGATCCTATCTTTATGCAAATTAAGAATGATGTGGGTTAGAAAAAGGTGATGTCATTTGAGATCAGTGGTGATGGTATTTTGAGATACCAGGGTAGATTATGTGTTGTAGATGTGGATTGTTTGCGGAATAGAATCCTTGACGAAGCTCACACTTCGAGATATCTTGTTCACCCAGGCTCTACTAAGATGTACCATGATCTGAAATCTATATATTGGTGGAATAATATGAAGAGTGATGTGGCTAACTTTATTTCTAAGTGTTTGAATTGCCAACAAGTTAAAGTAGAACATATGAGGCCTAGTGGTTCTTCCGAAGAGATAGCTTTGCCCTTGTGGAAGTGGTAAATGATTAATATGGACTATATTACAGGACTTCCGTGGTCCCGAAACCAGTACGATTCTATTTGGGTAATTATAGATAGACTGACCAAGTCAGCTCCCTTTCTTCCTATCAGGACTAACTATTCGGGGGAGGATTATGCCAAGCTGTTCATTGTAGAAATAGTTCATTTCCATGGTGCACATGTGTCCATCATATCCGACCGAGGTACACAATTTTCTTCTCAGTTTTGGAGATCTTTTCAGAGAGGTTTAGGTACCCAAGTGAACCTAAGTACTGTTTTTCACCCTCAGACCGATGGGCAGGCTGAGCGCACCATTCAGACCCTTGAGGACATGTTGAGGGCCTGTGTGATTGATTTCAAAGGTAGTTGGGTAGAAAACTATCCATTGATAAAGTTTGCGTATAATAACAGTTTCCATTCTAGTATTAAGATGACGCTATTTGAGGCATTGTTTGGGAGAAGATGTAGGTCACTAATAGGGTGGTATGAAGTGGGTGAGACACAGAGGTTTGGGCCTGATCTTGTTTATCAGGCAATGGAAGATGTGAAAGTCATTAGGTAACAACTTAAGACAACTTAGAGTAGTCAGAAATCTTATACCGATGTTAGGAGAAGAGATTTAGAGTTTGAGGTTGGTGATTAGGAATTGCTAAAAGTTTCTCCTATGAAGGGAATCATGCGATTCGGGAAGAAACGTAAATTGAGTCCTCGCTATATAAGAACATATCAGATTTTGAGGAGAATAGGTAGTGTTGCGTATGAGTTAGAATTGTCTGCCAGTTTGGGTTCTGTCCATCCGGTATTTCACATATCCATATTGAAGAAATGCATTGGAGACCATTCTTAGGTGTTACCTATAGAAGAGATCAAGGTGACAGCCTCTTTATCATATGAAGAGGAACCTATTGCAATTCTAGATCGTCTGGTTTGAAAGTTGAGAAGTAAAGAAATAGTTTCAATTAAGGTGTTGTGGAGAAATCAGAAAGTTGAAGAAGCCACTTGGGAATCAGAAGATGACATGAGAGCAAGATACTCACACCTTTTTGACCTAGTAGATGGCGGAGTTGAAGGTACAACCCTTACCTAAATCTTTATATGCTTTGGTATGCTTGGAATCGTGCTTTTCTATGTTCCGCATCATCATTCAGGGAAAAATGATCCCAAGGAGGGATATTGTAACACCCCGACGTCTTCTTAGCTAAAATTCCGTCCATGAAAACTCTAAGCATTAGATTCTAGAATGATCTAAATCATTTTTCATGTGGAATTTCCTAGATTCCAACCTTTCATTATGTAGATGACTGAATTAGAATTCCAACGATATAAGATTCATCCAAAACAGACCATCGGTGAAGAAGTTATGAATAATTTAAAGTTCCAGTCGTAAACATCGTCATTTTGGTGTCTAGGGCGTCGCGGAGAGGGTCAATTTGACAATTGTCAAATTCCAGTGGGGCTCCGTGATGGAGGCGTGTTGCAGAGGCACCCAATTTCACACTCGTTGAATTCCAATAGACCACCGCAATTGTGGCGCGTCGCGGTGGTACCCAAAATTAGGTTTTTGAGTTCAAATTTTCAGTTCCGTTTAGGAGTCATTAAGGGTAATTTTGACTATTCCCTAGCCTTTAAAATCGTCCAAACAGAGGATTTAGGGTATGTTTGAGAAACTTAACCCTATTTTAATCTAAATCATCAAGAATCCTCTCTAGAGTTTCAAATAAGAACTTCAAGAAACTTAAGATTCAACCGTGGTTTTTTAAAATTTATTGCAGATTCGTAATCCCCAGACCATAGGCTTTAAGAAACACCCATTGTTTTTCATTTTGAGGTATGCGGGGTTTTCCTAAAAATCTCATGGGCATAGAAATCATGCTTTTAAGAAAGGGGTTTCGGATTATGAATATAATCATATTTTAGAAGTTTTAATGACATTATTTTGGAGTTTAGACCTTCCCGCAAATTGATCTAATAATTATATATATATATGTATGAATGTGTTTAAGGATGAATATTCAATTGAGAGCATGAATTATAATGAACCCCTCTCTGGTCATGATTTTTCCCATCTTTCACTTGATATGAATTATTCTAAATTGATCCTTTAAAAGCATGTTATGAAATGTCTTGAATGATGTTGTATTTGAATTATGATTTTGATTTCAAAAGAGAGAGGGTTGTTTATGTTGATGAATGTTGAAAATATTCATATAATGAAAGAGTGCATGTTTTTGCTAAAGGAACATGACCACCATATGGTTGAGGAGTTTTGCATAGTTTTGACTTGCATTTCGAAACATGAAATCTCTTATACCAATTGCATGTTTTGGTGGTCTGAACTATGTTTTAAATGAAAGATCATGCTTAATGCATATGTCTTAGATATAGGACTTGCAAGTATTGGTGTGACCACACCAATTCCGATTATGCCATGATAATTCAGAGTAGAATAGAATGCATGTTTGAAATTAGACTTTTCAGATGTTTAAATCAGAAACATGAATGATTCAGAACAGGATAAAATTGGGCATAAACAAAGTTTAGGTTGTTCCCCAAAGAAGGCATGAGTTCTGAAAACTCATTGTCCGAAACCCTGATTTGCCGATCTGGGTATATTATATTACACAGGCCTAGAGCTGTGTGGTGTATTAGAATTAGAAACTCCAACCCTTGCGGCACACTCTGGTTGGGGTCTTTCCCGCCGACTCAATGGCGGATTCCATACAGCCTGTGGAATATTAGAATTGTAGGGGAGTGCCACCTAACTCAGAAGTTATACAAAGATCAGACATTGCATTGATAAGAATGATTTAGGATTTTCAGAAAGTGCCCATGTGTTTTAGAACTATTTCATGTATAGTATATGATAAATTTCTCTCCAACTATTTTATTTGTATAAAAACTTTATTTTGGAATACTTCGCGTACCAGTACATCTGTATTGACCCCCCCTCCTCTCCTGGTTCTGAGGCTCAGTTTAGGGGTCCAGAAAGGCAGTATATTCGTCAGACAGAGTTTGCAGTGTTCATTTGGTGAGCCTTCTCTATTCCAGAAGGCCCATCTTTCAGATTATGACTCTTATAATTGTTTTGGTATACTGGGGGCCTTATCCAAGTTTTCAGACAATTATCAGATTTTCATGTAGTAGAGATTTTGTAGACTGAGTTAGATGTTATTTAGTTGTAGTTGTACTACACTTTTCCATACTTATGTTGATATTAGAATTTGACCATGTTTTCATAGGTGACAATGTTTCTGCATCTTCTTCATTTATATGAGTGTTGTGCATGATTACCAGATAGAGAAGGGCATTTCAGGACTTCATGGTTCGGGATGTCCTTCACGTCCAGGTCCTAGTTTGGTTCATGACAAATATATGAGGCAAGGTGGTTCTTCACAAGAGATAGCTTTGTCTTTGTGGAAGTGGGAGATGATCAATATGGACTTCATTACGGGACGTTTGAGGTCCCGAAACCAGTATGATTCTATTTGGGTGATTGTTGATCGGCTGACTAAGTCAGCCCACTTTATTCCTGTCAGGACTAACTATTCAAGAGATGACTATGCTAAAATGTACATTGAAGATATAGTTCGTTTACATGGAGCGCCGGTATCCATCATATCTGATAGAGGTACACAATATTCTTCACAGTTTTGGAGGTATTTTCAGGAGGGTTTAGGTACCCAAGTGAACCTAAGTACTGCATTTCAGCCTCAGATGGATGGGCAAGATGAGCGTACCATTCAGACCCTTGAGGACACGTTGAGAGCCTGTGTAATTGATTTCAAGGGTAGCTGTGTGGATCACTTGCCACTAATAGAGTTTGCTTATAATAATAGCTACCATGCTAGTATTAAAATGGCTCCTTTTGAAGCACTCTATTGAATAAGATGTAGGTCTCCTAGAGGGTGGTATGAAGTAGGTGAGACTCAGTTGTTCTGGCCCGATCTTGTTCACCAGGCGATGGAAGATGTGCAACTTATTAGGGAATGACTTAAGACTACTCAGAGTAGACAAAAATCCTATGCCGATGTTAGAAGAAGGGAGTTGGAATTTGAAGTTAGTGATTGGGTATTTCTAAAAGTTTCTTCTATGAAGGGGGTAATGCGATTTAGAAAGAAAGGTATGTTGAGTCCTCGATATATAGGGCCATATTAGATTTTATGAAGGTTAGGTGCTGTTGCGTATGAGTTAGAGTTGCCTGCTAGTTTGAGTTCTATTCATCTTATATTTCACATATCCATGCTGAAGAAATGTATTGGAGACCATTCCCTAGTATTGCCTGTAAAGGAGATCAGGGTGACAGACTCATTAGCATATGAAAAGAAACCTATTGAAATCTTAGATCGCCAAGTTCGGAAGATGAGAAGCAAAGAGATAGTGTCGGTTTAGGTGTTGTGAAGGAATCAAAAAGTTGAAGAAGCAACTTGGGAATCAGAAGATGTCATGAGAGCAAGATACCCAAACCTGTTTGCTCCGGAGAATGACAAAATGGAAGGTACAATCCTTACTTTATTCCTTTATGGTCTTGGCATACCTTAAATCATGCTTTTCTGTGTTCTGCGTCATTATTTGGGGATGAATGATCCCAAGGGGGGGATAATGTAACACCCCACATTGTCCATGCGTTAGCTCGTGGAAATATGCTCTTAGAGTTAAACGACTAGAATGGTGTCAAAGACACTTAGTCTCATTCTTTTTGAATTCTAAAGTAAGTAAAGCTTAAACCATATATAATTTCTCTAATTTCGAATTTTTATCATGTGGGAAATTGAATGATCTTCCATCGATATAAAATTCCCCCAAATCCGATACCCGAACAAGAAGTTATGGCTAGTTTAAGTCCTAGTCGTGAAACAACATCATTTTGGAGTTTGGCGCGTCGCGGAGGAGATCTATTTAGCAATTGTCAATTCCCAGTGTCCTAGCATAATTGTGGAGCATCACGCTAAAGTTTCAGGTCCCAACCAGTGGGACAACGCCATGGCTCTGCGTCACGGTGACCATAAGAATTCCATTCATCAATTTTCAGTGAGCTACCGCGATTGTGACGCGTCTCGGTGTCCCATAAAACCAGATACCCTGTTATATTTTATTCCATCTCATTAAGGGCATATTAGGTATTTTTTTACCACTTTATCAGCTTAAACATGAGATTATACTCCCAAGTGACCACATTATTCATATTTTCTTCAGAAATTCACAAAACACTCTCTAGTGTTTCAAACTGAAAACCCAAATAACTCAAGATTCAACCGTGGCTTTTCAAGATTGATTGAAGATTCGAAATCCCCAAACCATAAGCTTCAAGAATCAGTCATTATCTTCTGAAATAGAGGTACGTGAGGTTTTCCTAAGATCTCATGGGCATAGAAATCATGATTTTAAGAAAAGGCCTTTAGATGTATGATTTATAATCATGTTTTAGAAGTCTCGATGACATTGTTTTGGTCATTAGGCCTTTCCTCAAATTTATTTGAAATTCTATATGTATGTATGCATTTGTTTAAGGATGAATATTCAATTGAGAGCATTAATTATAATTAAATCCCCCTCTGGTTATGATTTTCCTTTACTTATGATATAATATGAAGCGTTTTGAATGCATTTTGGAAAGCATGATATGAAACGTCTTGACTTATACTATGACTTGAATATGATTTTGGAATCAAAAGAGACGGTTATGCATGTTGATAAATGTTTACTATACATATAATGAAAGAGTGCATGGTTTTGGCCAAAAGCACATGACCACCATACGTTTGAAGAATTCTTGCATAGTTTTGATTTATGTTTCGGAACATGAAATCTCTTATACTATTTGCATGTTTGGGTGGTCTTAATTGAGTTTTTGATGAATGAATCATGCATGGTGCATTATGGATCATAAATAGGACTTGCAAGTCTTGGTGTGACAACACCAATTTAGATTATTCCATGGTAATTCAGAACAAAATAGAATGCATGTTTGAAGTCAGAATTTTCATATGTTGAAACTAGAGTAATGCATGAATTCAGAAAAGGATAAAACTGGGCATAAAGAGATGTTAGGTGGTTCCCCGGAGAATGAACGAGTTCAGACAACTCGTTGCCCAAAATCGTGATTTGCCGATCCGGGTATATTATATTACGTTGGCTTAGTGCCGTGTGGCGTATCAGAATCAGAAACTCCAACCCTTGTGGCAAACTCTGGTTGGGGGCTTCCACGCCGAGTCAATAGCGGATTCCATACCGCCCGTGGAATATCAGAATAGTAGGGGAATGCTACCTAGCTCAGAAGTAATACTAAAAAAATCAGATATTTCATTCACAAGGATGATTTATGATTTTTCGAAAGTGCCCATGTGTTTTAGAACTATTTCATGCATGATATTTTGATAAATTGCTCTCCAACTATTTTATTTATATAAAAGCTTTATTATGGATTACCTTGCGTACCAGTACAACTGTATTGACCCCTCCTCCCCCTACTTCTCAGGTTCTGAGGCTCAATCTAGAGGTCCAGATAAGCAGTAGATTTCATCAAACAGAGTCCAGTTGGTGAGCCTTCTATATTTCATAAGGCCTATTTATTTCAAAAATTTATAATTAGCTATGGTTTTTGGTCTACTAGGGGCTTTGTCCATGTTTTTAGACAGTTTTTATTAGCCATATAGTTGATATTTCTCATACAGTTTACAGATGTCATTAGATGGTTTTGGATTTCATTTACCCTTATTGGATTCATATCAGACTTATGACCATGACTCTGTTCTGTTATACAATCCCACATTTTCCTCTAATAAATGAATGTTGTGTATGATTACCATACAGATAGGGATGCCCGGGCCCTCAAGGTGTGGGATGTCCATTGTGGCCAAGGCCCCGGCTCGTGTCGTGATAGAAATTAGGGATGATTCTGAACTGCTCTGCACCCATACACTACCTTATACTGAATCGGCTAAGAGAACACCTAGTCGGGCAAGCTGATGAACTTCCTGAACTAACTTCTTCTGACCATCCTCCACATGAGAAACACTACCCATAGACATCATACTGAGATGATCAGCCACTACATTGGCTTTACCTAAATAATACAGGACGCTCATGTCGTAGTCCTTGAATAACTCCAACCACCTTCTCTGACGGAGGTTAAGCTCTTTCTGGGAGGACACATACTGCAGGCTCTTATGGTCTGCGAACATATCAACGTACACCTCATACAAATAGTGCCTACAAATGTTTTAGGCAAAAATTATCATTTCTAACTCAATATCATGAGTAGGATAGTTCTGTTCATGGGGCTTAAGTTTTCTAGAGGCGTAGGCTATGACCTTACTTCTCTGCATCAAAACATACCCCAAAAAAACATTGGAGGAATCGCAATATACCACAAATCCATGTGAACCATCTGGTAGTGTCAAAACTGAAGCTGTAGTAAGTCGAGTCTTCAACTCCTTAAAACCCTTTTCATAAGAATCTGACCATTGGAATTTGACTTTCTTTTGAAGCAATCTGGATATAGGAGATGCAATAGATGAAAATCTCTCAACAAACCGTCGGTTATATCCGACCAAGCCCAAGAAACTCCTCATATCGGATGGAGAGATGGGTCTGGGCCAGTTTCTCAATGCTTCAATCTTTTGGGGATCAACTCTAATGCCATCACCGGAAACTATATGGCCAAGTAAAGCTACTGACCTTAGCCAAAATTTGCACTTACTGAATTTGGCGAACAACTGATGGTTTTTGAGAGTCTATAGTACTATTCTAAGATGGTCTGCATGATCATGCTCACTACTGGAGAAGACAAGAATGTCATCTATGAAGACTATGATGAACATGTCTAAGTACTGATTGAACTCATGATTCATCAAATCCATGAAAGATGTTGGGGCATTGGTAAGTCCAAAGGAAATGACTAAGAATTCGAAGTGACCATACCAAGTTCTTAAGGCTATTTTCAAAATGTCACATTCCTTGACTCTGAGTCTGCGTCGGTTCACTTGAATTTGTCACTAGGAGTCAGCCAAAATATTAATCGACGTGATGGTCGACGCAGCGCATCGAGATTGAATTGATATACTATTTTGGGTTCTAAAACGTGGTTCAAACAATGTCCGAAAAATCCAAAACTCGTCTGAAAACTCCTACTAACATTCCTGTTCATGATTCAACCCAATGATTGATATTTTAAGGCCATAGAGGACGTGGAATGAAGTTGCTAACTTACGAAGGCTAAAATGACATAAGTATGGATACTTTGCTAAAATTTTCTAAGTATGGTCATTGTTTGAATCAAATTGCAAAAATAACTCTTAAAATAACAACTATCCCACCGTTCAACACATCATTTCTATAAAAAAAAAACCGAACTAAACCAAAACTCCTCAACAAAAATTTCAAAATTCAACACCGTGATCGCCGAAAAAAATCTATCAAAAATGCCAAATAAAACCTCAGCCATTCCTTCAAAATCAAACTTATTACCTATAAAATTCTCATATTTTAACTACTTAATCAACCAAATTTGAAAAAGAAAAAATTTCCTACATCACTACGAATCGATTAGCAATGAAACTCATTTAAATGGATCTACAAATAATCTAAACTTCATTTTAACTAACATTACGAAGCAAAAACGAGACCTTAGCAGTTGGATAAGAAGGAGAAATAAAAATGGCGTTTTGGGAGCAACATTCTTGAAAGCGGGAGTTGGGAGAGAATTGAAGAGGAGAGAGAGGTTTTTTTATATTGGAATAAGTGGAGGGTATTAGGTGTATTATAGTAAATTTGCAAAGTTGTAAAAATGATGAAATGGTCCCTTGACCCATGTGTGGGCCCCATTTTTTCAAATTTTACACAGTTTTTTCACCCTAACCCTAAAAAATAAATAAAAATAAATAAAGTGGATATATAGAAAAATAGTTTTGCAAAAGTATACTTTTGCCAATTTTTCCCAATTAATTTAATATTATGTTCTATTGGCATAGATTTCTCGGGTTCACGAAGACCTTGTATTGGCAGAAGAAGCATATATTATGTTTTATGCAAAGAGAGACATTCTGTGGTTTTCAGATTTTGTTGCACTACAAATGCATAATCACCAAACTTTCTATTTCACTCCCAAATCATCATGCTTCCGAGTTCTGATGTCATTTAATCCAACGCTGCTGAAGTCTACAAATCTTCGTCTGCTCCAAGACCAACTAGTGCTATCAACTCTTCATATTTTCATGAACTCATGAAGATTGTGGATAATGAGTTGAAGAAGACTGTGAGAACGTCTACTCCAGGACCTCCTAGTGCTATTAACTCTTCAAAAGAAAACTACGCGTCCCAGGATGTTGGTCTGATCGAAAGAATTGCACCTTTGTTGCCCAAGTCACAATCTAGATCTCAAAGTACACTAGGTAAACTCATCATCAATTTCTATTTACTGGTGAGTCATGTCATTAGTTTACTGCTTTCGTTCACTTTTACTTGCAAATATATTTTAAGCACTGTATACTTGTTTGAAGAGTACTACACCTACCAACTGTTTTGTTTATAACATCGGCAGATCAGGTTTCTAGCGAAAATCAATGGCAGATGGATCCAAAGCAAGAGATGGAAATAATGTTGGCGTGTTCTATGATTAATAAAAGAGTTCCAGGAACAAGAGGTGAAGAACTCATGGCTGCATTAAGCAGATTAGGCAGTGGGAACTTCCGCGGCTGCCTAATCTGCGTAATGCAGCCATGAGTTATTCACCTCTTGGACCCAAAACTCTTTTCTTAATCATAGAACACGCCAGCATTATTTTCGTCTCTTGCTCGGGATCCATCTTCCATTGATTTTTGCTAGAAACCTGATCTTCCGATGTTATAAACATAAAAGTTGGTAGGTGTAAAACTTTTCAAACAAGTATGCAGTACTTAAAATATATTTGCAAGTATATGTGAACGGAAGGAGTAGTAAGCTAATGACATGACTCACTAATAAATAGAAATTAAAGATGAGTTTACCTAGTGTACTTTGAGATCTAGCTGGTGACTTGGGCAACAAAGCTGCCATTCTTTCGATCACACCAATGTCCTGAGATGTGTTTTCTTTTGATGAGTTATATCACCAGGTGGTCCTGGAGTTGACGTTTGCACAGTCTTCTTCAATTCATTATCCACAATCTTAATGAGTTCATGAAAATACGAAGAGTTGATAGCACCAGTTGGTCTTGTAAGTGTAAGAGAAAGTTTGGGGATAGGGTCCACATTATGCATTTGCAGTGCAACGAAATCTGAAAACCATAGAGTGTCTCTCTTTGCATAAAACATAATATATGCTTATTCTGCCAAAACAAGATCTTCTTGAACCCAAAAAATCTATGACAATCGAACATAATATCAAGTTAGTTGTCATTCGAGAAGCTTGCCTGAATAGACTATCAGTGACATATAACAAAGATCAGGACTGCACTATTCTACGTAGATTAGAGTCATCAAATTCGTACCATTTATTTGGTTCAGCACAAATGAAGCAGTAATAGTGTCCCAAACTAGATGTAAACCTGGCGTGCACTATAACTGCATAAAGATCATACTTCATTTGTTCCTGTTGAGACGAGGAAGAATTAAAAAATAACTTCATGTTACTACTAACAAAATATGAAACGAAGGGATGAAAGTTCATACAAAGTAAATGTACTAACAGATACATTATTGGTTTGGATGTTATCAGTGTAAGGAAGCAAGTCTAATTCCAGCAGAAATGAAACGTGCTGAATTTCTAATTACATACAAATATACGTACATATACACTTATGGCCGATACAAATATAACAAGTTTGACATTTTGGATTGATTAAGATGTTATACATAATATACATATATTTAGTCGTGGTGCACGAAGTTAGCCCAGACCAGAACAATTAACTAGAAGTAGTTGGCAGATGTATATCATATTATAATTTATGTATAACTAGTCTATAATTTATGTATATTGACTAAAAGTATAGGCTAAAAGGGATAAATTGTTTATTTGATTAGTAAGAGTTTTAAGATTCCATACCTTGTAAGTTTTTAACACATTAGGTGTCCAAACAGGCATATTTTCTTCATTTTCTCTTGCAAAATCACATTTGGGCTCATGTGACTTGATGGGCTTTGCTTCAAAATCAGACTTGGGCCCAACTGAGGTAATGGGTTTCACCTCAAAATTAGATATGGACTTAACTGTCTGGATGGGCTTAACCTCAAAATCATATTTGGGCCTAACTAAGTTAATGGGCTTAACTTCAAAATCATATTTGGAGTCAATTAATGCAATGGACTTAGCATCAATTGGCCTATCATCATGAGCAAACCATTCTGAGTCCACTGTATCTGAATCATCATCAGAAGAACTAGAACTATCAATCCAACGACCAGAATCAGAAGATTTTGCATATTTGGAATCTCTTTTTCCCCAAAAAAACCATCATTTTTTTGAATTTCATCAGTTGTTTTTCAATCTGAACCAATCAAATCCTTGGAAGAACCGATCAATTGTTTTTTTCATTGTCCATTGAAAGGAAAGCAACAAAAAAATGATGAAAATCAAGAAATTTTTTTGTTGAAAAAAATCAAAATTGGTTTTTCAATGAAGTCAAAATTTTCTTTGAAAAAAAAAATTAAAATTTTTTGTGTAAAGATTGGGATTTTAAGGCTTTTTAAGACAAGGGAATTCTTTGTAATGGGGATGAAAACAACATATAGGAAGGGTGTTTATATAAAAAATAGAATCAAGTAATAGGTTTTTTCTTTTGGAAAGTAAATTAATATTTGTCTTTTGTTACTAAAGTTTTGAAGGATTTTGGAATTTGGAGAGGATTTTGGAATTTGGAGAGTTGGTTGGAAGTTATATAGTGATTAGTGGATTTTTCATAATTAGAGGGATTTGAAAAAGGGAGGAAAAGAAGTATTAGACATTTGGGAGGAGGGTTTGTTTAGTAAGTAAATTTGCTAAGTAGGAAAGTTAGTTAATGTCTAAAATAAAAAGGAAAGTTAGTTAATTGTAGATTAGGATAAATCCTCATGCATACACATGTACATACCATATATACACTTGTACACATTCACATTTTAAAATAGGGGATGCGTGAAAATATACAAATTATAAGCATTTACAGCTATATTGATGTATAAGTATGTTGAATAAGTACACTTGTAAGTCTAAGTTGGAAAAAGCCTTTATAAATTGTACAAAATAATTTTACACATCAAATACAACATAAGAGGAAACTTGGGGAAAAAAGTTAGATGTTCTAGAAGTAGTAGTGAACAATAATGGAGAAACATTTAGCCACAAATCTCTACCTAATTTGCGAACAACCATTGACATGTAACTCCTAAAAAAGGATTCCAAACAAAAATTAAGTCAACACAGGTACCTTATTCGATTCTCAACATCTTCTCTAATAAATGAAAGTTTATGAATCTGCAGCATTTTCAGGTACTTGTATCGTCTTATTTCCTATTTCAACGTGGTATCCCATTTTCAGGTACTTGTATCGTCTTATTTTCTCGTTAAATATGGGTTCCCACCTTCTGAAGATATCTCAAATTATGTTATTTTTCATCATGCACTGCTACACCTGCCAAGGTTCGAACCCAGGTTGTTGATGCGAAAATGCACTCTTGACCACTGGACTATGGTTCTCTAGCTTGTCAAGGGTGTGCAACATGTATATAACCATAAATATTTATATTTAACCTTTATACTCGAAATTTTTTTTGACGAAGGGTGTTTATATGACCACCCTTCAGTGGTTGTAGCTCCGCCCCTGAGAAAGATTATTTCTTCTAAACTCTCGACTCAAAAAAATAATATAATAAAGCAGTCTAAAAAAAAGAAATATTGAAGTGAAGAAGCCACGACAAAGCAAGACCAAGTACAAATAAATAAGGGAGAGCAAATACAACAAATCCAAATTCAGTTTTTGAGATTGCTAATGCACGAACCTCATCCAATTCTCAGTAATTGAACAACACTCACTACAGAAAATTCCACTTTCAAGTGAATTCTCACATACCCAACTTTAGTACACCGGTACGCCTTTTTTTTCTGGGTGAGAATATGATCAAAATCTAGATCTTCAACAAAAATCAATGGAAGAAAACACAAACTAACTAAAACAACACACGTTGAAAAGTTAGACATAGTCACATTGCAACCTTCAAGAGGAACAAGTTCCTATTCAAAATAGGGCTAGAAGAGGACAAACATTCAACATAGTAGTCAACATTAAACAGACATAGAATCTTCAATTGCTACATTCATCCAGATGCTATTTGCTTATTCAGTGGAGAGATGTCGGCGCTTGTACCGCACCATTACTTTACCTTTGATACCGACAATCATAGCGTTTCAGTCAATTTCAGGGAAAGGCGATAATAGTTAAAACTCGAAATTTCTCAACAAGTGACACCATATTGCTTTTATCTGCAGATAAGCAAATGGTTCCCCAAGAAATCCATGCCTGCCTCCACCAAAAGAGATATATGAGAATGTTCCTGCATCTTTATCTTCTTCTCTGCAAGGAACGAACCTATCGGGGTCGTAAGTATCTGGATTCTTGTAGAGATGTGGTAGCCTATTTGTAAAAACAGGTGATGTTAACAATATGGACCTTAGGAATTTAAAAATAATTCCTCACAGAGCTTATTAAAATGGTGTTGCTCACAAATTCAGGTGGTGTTTCAAGATTTAATTAATATATAGGCTGAAACAAAAATAACAATTTGTCACTTTTCTTCTAGCAAAACTAACAATTCAGGTGGTGTCACTTTCCTTGATGCAAATAATAATGTGGTTCACTGTTGTTTATATTTATTTTTTGGCAGGCTAGAAAAAGTGAGACGTGGGACTAAACCAGGGCAAGCAAAGATGTTAGGAATAATATTTTGTGTAGGAGGGGCTATGTTATTGTCATTTTACCATGGATATATGGTCATAAATATTGCTAGTCAATTACTTATCACCATCATTCCTCAAATACAACAAAAAGAAATTCGAGTACTAATCTCCCAAACAATCACATCAACTTGATTAGTCTCTTTCTTACCCTGTTGAACTTCAGCGTGAAAATATGCTATCAGTTAGATGCATTAACGGTGTGAAAATTATGTAGGTGGAGTGGTGAACATTACCTTTTTTATCTTTTCTATTTGTCAAATAATCATACCAAAAAAGTAGCACATCCATTTTTTAGTAATAGTAAAGTACAATTTAACGAGCAACAATGACTTATTTAAACTACTCATACTTTACCTTATTTTTAAGTAAAATATATCACTATTGTTTGTTAGTGAGAAGAAGATGCACGAACAATGCTATGTCCATTGTAAAATCTGTGAAAATTCTACAAGACAGGGTAAGAATATGCTCAAATGATAAGGCTAAAAGGGAATAACCACTTAGAACAGTGGCATTTTTTCCAAATACCTCGTGGTGTGACAGATTTCCTCAACGGAGATCATGGTTGTCCATGAAGAGAAGGTCGTCGTGCATCATACACATAGATATTATCTTCTCTATCCTACAAGAAGTGTGCATCACGGTTTATTCTTGGCCACCAACAAGCTCTGTAACACTGAAATCACTATGTGAACTATGTAGAAGCATCATCAGTAGAGGATAGAGTCTCAGGGCTTCCCTAATGCATTTGTACTGGACTTTCTTCTCGGAAAGGATATCATGATCTATCTTATTTCTGTGTTTTTTCAATAGATTCTTCTGTTCACCTATAACAACAGACATGTAATTGTTGTTGTAGAGGACGTAATCCCCTATCCAAGTGGAGGTGATGGAACATGTTGGAGTCCTCCTTCGGCCATTGGCGAGATGCTTTCAGATTATTTCTCTGGCAAATTAGAGTCCTCTCCATGAATAGGGCTCTTGAACATGTGGATCTCTCGTCAGATGAGTCATCTTCCTCTAATGGGGGTGACCATAAAGCCAAAAATGGGCGTACGAGCAACATTACCGTCAATCAAGTTGTTGATGAACTTGTTTCTGAAAGTACTACAATTAAGTATGACAGCAAGCAAATGAATGACAATTTCAACATTGGTCAAGGAGTTAAAGAACTTTTTTCTTAAGATGCAATACTCAGAAGTGAGAAAATGTACCAATAGTATATGCAGATGGTTCCTATGCCAACAGAGGAACACTCTCTAATTCCTTGCAACTCCTGGAGAGGATTGTATGCATCAATTAAGACGTTATATGGGAAACCATTGAATTTCCAACAAGTCTTTGGTATGAGGAAATGTCCGACAACAGTTCATCACCTTGTGCACCTGTGGCTTGATCATACTTAATGGAGGTGAGCCTGGCATTAGACTCTAAGGGAGTAATAGCAGGTTTAGCACCACTAAGACATATTTTAGCAATCAACTCTATAATATACTTCCTTTGGTTCAGAATGATCCCTGATGTTGATGTTAAAACTTTAATACCCAAAAAATACTTCAGATCCCCTAAGTCTTTCATCTTAAGCTGCTGATGCAACTTGTTTTTTGTAGCATTGATCAAGGAGGCACTGCTTTCAGATATTAAAAAATCATCAACATAAACAAGAACTATAACAGTGTCATTACCTTGATGCAGAGTGAATAGGGAATAATCATGTGCACTCTGGGTAAAACCAACATCAAGTAAGGCATGAGTGAGCTTAAGATTCCACTGCCTGGAGGGCTTCTTAAGACCATACAAGGATTTGATCAACTTACACACCTTGTGCTCCCCCAGTCTTCTAAATCCTTCTAGCATTTCCATGTAGACTTCCTCCTCAAGATCCCCTTGGAGGAATGCATTATGCATATCCATTTGATGAAGATTCCAACCTTTATATGTAGCTATTGCAATCACATACCTGACTACCACCATCTTCTCCACTGGTGAGAAGGTTTCATGATAATATAACCCCTCCTGCTGGCTATATGCTTTGGCCACTAACCTTGCTTTGAACCTTTCCACATCACCATTTGTAAGATATTTGATTTTTTATATCCACTTGGAACCAATAGTATTCTTCCCTTTAGGTAGATCAACAATGATCCATGTGTTGTTAGCTTCCAAGACCTGAATGTCTGACTTCATAGCTTTCACCCACATTTCATATTTTATAGCTTGCTTATAGTGCTGAGCTTCAGTCAAAGTGGAGAATTTGGTTAAATAGAACTGATAAGTAGGACTCATATTTTTGTAAAATAAGTTGTTAGCTAATGGACGTTTGCATCTCAGGTTTCTGGAAGTATCAACAAAATCATGCATCTACACTGGTAGTCTTCTTGTTCTTATTGGTCTACTGGAAAAGGGTTGATGCAGGGAATATTCATTTTGATATGTTTCTTCATGGTTGATGTCAGGGGAAGCTGTAACAGGGACTGCAGCATTAGATATTCCATCCTCTTCAATTGGAGCGGCTTCAGTAACACTCTAAGTAGTTGTTTCATGAAATGTTTTTTCATCCGTGGGGATCAAGAACTCAGTGATATCTTCTTTAGATGAGGAAGCTTGTGTATTTTATGCTTGTGGGGAAGCAAAAGGAAATGTATCTTTATGAAACATAACATCTCTACTGACTAATAGCTTCTTTGAGGTGATATCCAGCAGTAAACACCCCTTCTGAGATTCTGAATATCCCACCAAGACTGCAGGTTTGGCCATTTCTGTGAACTTATCACCTCTTGGGAGGATAGTGGCATAGCCTAAGCATCTAAATACCCTGATATGTGACAACTTGGTATCCTTAGAAAACATCAACTGAAATGGGCTCTTACCACTTAGAATAGAAGATGGTAACCTGTTCATTAGATATATAGCAACCTTTACACATAGTCCCCAATACGTAATGGGCAAGTGAGACTGAAACTTGAGTGCTCTAGATATGTTTAATATGTGTTTGTGATTCCTCTCCATAACTCCATTCTGTTGAGGAGTGTGAGGATAGATGGTCTAATGTAGTATGCCCAAGAACTTCAACAATGTCTTACATTGAGAGTTGATAAATTCAGTGCTAGTATCAGATCTAATGGTTTTCACCATTATGACAAACTGAGTTTTAATCATGGAAATGAATGTCTTAATGGCCACTATGGCCTAAGACTTTAACTGCAACATGTGCACCCAAGTGTATCTACTATGGTCATTTACCATAGTCAAGAAATAGTACTTGTTGTCAAAAGTAGAAGTTCTATGTGGTTCCCATAAATCCATGTGTACAATTGCAAAACTTGTAGAGCATCTAGTAGTACATACAGGGAATGACAATCTTGTTTTTTTATCTAGTGGACACACATGACATTTATTAAACATATTTACATCACTAGGATTCTTTAGAATGTCTAAACACTTGAGAACCTGAGCAGCAGGGTGTCCAAGTCTTTGGTGCCATAAGCTGCAACTAGAAGTGGAGACTTCTGCGATGAATTTGTTGGTTTCTGATCTATTTTATGTATGATGTTTTGACAAATTGCTCTCCATTATTTTAATTTTATAAAATCTTTATTTTGAATGACTTTGCATACCAATACATCTGTATTGACCCCTCCTCCCTCCAGGTTCTAAGGCACAATCTAGGCGTCATGATAAGCAATAGAATTTAATCAGATAGGAGTGAAGAGTACCAGTTGGTGAGCCTTCTATATTTCTAAAGGCCTAGTTTCTTTCAGACAGTTATTATTTATTATGGTTTTGGTCTACTGAGGGACTTGTTCCAGTTTTCAGATAGTTGTTATTTGATCATGTAGTAGAGATTTCGCAGATGGTTTTCAGATAGTTTTTAGTTGATATTGGATTTTATTCCTCATTGTTAAACTATATATAGATTATGACCATGTTTTCGTAGCATATTTTATTTTTGCCTTTTTTATTTATATAAGAATGATGTATATTATTACAAGTTAGAAGGTCTCTCGGGCCTTCATGGTTCGGGATGTCTATCATGTCCAGGGCCCTGGTTCGGGTCGTAATAAACTTGGTATTAGAGCACGGTTCATGGTCCCAGGGAATCTGCGAAATTGCGTCGGGTAGAGTCTTGCTTATGGGTGTGTAGCATGCCACATATATAAGAAGAGACTACTAGGTATTTTGGAATGTCCCTCTTTCTTCATGTTCTAGTTCGTGCAATAGGGACAGAATGTTCCTCTTTCATACTCTAATTCGTGCTATGGTGTCGCCCATACAAAAGTAAAGTTATACCTATTCTTTCCTTACTTTGATGTGCCTAGATATGTCTCATTATTGAGGTGATTCAAGTGCAAAAGTTTAGAGTCTAAATGGTATGGTCCTTTCTGATTGAGCGATATAAGAGTTTAAAATTCGTGCAAGGACTTTAGAAGAGTCTGTTAGTTCCTCAGAGTGTATTAATTTTTGTGTGAACTTTGATTATGATGAATTTATGCTTTTCGGCCTGCGTTATTAAGAGTATTCCCTATCTTTTCACAAATTTATGTTGCAGATGTTATGTTTCAGGGGGAATGATGTGTAGTAGAATATTGGAACTGTATTTTCTCCCGAGTAGTAGTATAAGTTAAGTGTCGGTGTCATGACCTATTGGTAGTGATGTTGGACCAAGAAGTTGGTGATGTGAAGTTACAAAGTTAGAAGTTAGAGTGATGGTGACTTGTGTGTAAATAAATATTTTAGTTGAATAATCGATGTTTGTGGATGATTTGCCACTTTATAGTTATAGACTAATGTGGCAGCTAGTAGCCTGTGTGGATTGTATTGTAGTCTGTAGGGGGAAGTGTTTGACTCAGATTTTTATTTATATAGAGTAAGATGTGTATCCTTAGATCATTGAATATTGTGTGTCAATTTTCTGTCTCTTGTAATATGTAATCTTGTTATCATAGAGTTTTTGAAAAAAAAGTCAAAGTCTAGTGAAGCCATGTGGGGCTCTTTGGATTCACTAGCAAATCTGCTTTGTTATTCATTCATTTTCTTATTCAAAACACAAAAAACAAATTCTAGTGAAGCCACGTGAGGCCTATTTCGATTCACTTGCAACTTGTTGTTCTTGTGTTGGTTGAATATTTTTTAGTCGAATCTTTTCACACGAGATTGAGTTGGTAATGAAGTGATACATCCTTGTGTGTTAGTTTAGTAGAAGGTAGAGAAGGAGTTATTAGTTAAGGTGAATTGTTGTCTGCTTGAAGTACAAAAATGGCTAGATGAGCCAGTAAGTGATAATTATAGACTCGTGGTTGTTTTTGGAATTTGAAGGTAGTCTAAATATATGCTATGGTAAGTAAGTGTGATGTGAGAAAGCCGTCTAAGTATATAAAATTATTTGGGGTTAGAATATAAGATTTAGGTTGACCATGTCTATTATGTGACTTTACTCCCTTGCCCTTTTTTTCGTTGATAGTTGTAAGCTAGTACTACTTGTGAGAAGGTATGTAGTGGATTTTTGAGATATTTGGATAGAATGTCCCAATTTGATGGACTAGTATACTATGTTTCCTTCTTCAATGGTGGTAGATGATAGATGCTAGACTATTGGCTTGAATTTAATGTAGGATGTGGATGTAAGAATAGTGGCTTAAGATTAATGATGAATGTGTTGTTTGAATTGTGTGTCAGGTTCGGTTGTAAATCATTCTTACCGCTAGACATTAAGTTTGAACAGTTAATTTCCATAAAGGTGGATGTGATGAGTTCTTGGTTAATGATACTAGTTATATGGAAGTGATCTAATAGACTTTAATGGTGTATACAATAGATTAAGTTTATTTGATTCATAACAAAGTATGATGTTGTATGTATGGGGTAGAAGTATGCCCAAGGTGATATGGAGTTGCGACATTTTCTAAGACTACTACATGTTGTGTGTGGCTAGTAGACATAGTAGTACCATTGAGTTTCTAGGTAGAGAAAGACTAGTAGTATGATTCATCAAAGGCTTGGTGATATCCATGTTAAGTGTTATAATCTAAGGATGAATTTTTGAAGGTTGAACTGACAGAAATAAAAGTTGAAGTGCTATAGGGTATGCACTCCAACTATGGGAATACTCATGAAGATTCGAAGATAGTAAGTGTTCAAGTATTATGTGATTGACTATTGGTGCTATAGAAAGATAGAGTGTGTCTCAAAAGGTAGGATTAACAGTGCATTTTCCCCTTCTAGGTATAGCCATTCGGGTTAAGTTCTATTAATTGTATGTATTGTCATATTCGAGAACCCAGAGTGCAGTGAGTATAGTTTGGTTTAGATTCTAGTAAGGGATCTCTCAAACTTAAGATGATAACTTAAAGCAAAGGGGGAGATAATAAAACAAGTGACCAAGAAAGGCTCTCAAATTCTTGTAGTGCTGTCAGTATGATATAGAACATCAGGAAGTGAAGGTGAGGCTCAACCCATTCTTATCTTAGTATTTTCAGGTATCCCAATACTTACTCATGCTTTATATTTCAGTTCAATGTTCATAGTTCATGTTCATGTATATGATAGAGAATCACATGCTCTTCCAGTTCTAAAATAAGGAATTCTTGTTCATTCAGTATTCAGGATCACATTCCATAAGTTATGAACTTCAAATTCAGGTCATACAGCTCATTACTCATGTATTCACTCTTTATAGCGTGCTCAGTTCCCATAATTCATGCTATACTCTTTATGATTGATGAGATTCAGCTTATAGTCATTTATGCCCCAATTCAAATCACTTTGATGAATCCCTGATGTTAATTTGCTATTCGTTCGGCCTCAGTTAAGTGTCAAGTCTGGTATAATATCCTCCCATGCTTCAAGGTCTTATGTTCTAACCTTTTAGTAACTCCTCCTTATGTGATGATTGTGGTGATGATTAAATGTTTCTTGTTAATGGAATATCATAGTATTCTTTTTTTAGATAAGGCCATAAGTGTGAAGTAAGATCTGGGGCCAAGTCTTTGATATATGTGATGGTTAGTGGAAATTTGTGTGTGTATGTTCTTTGGGGACCGTGTGGGAGTTATATTTATAGTGGATTAGAAATTATGTGAAGTATGTCCTTATGGATGTTTGCCTTGGACTTCATAAGTGGTTATAAAGATAGGCTTGAATGACATGTTGAGATTTAAGTGGAGGAACAAAATATGCGCTAGTGAATTCATAGTAAGAGATCAGAGTTAGTCATTGAAGTGGTAAGGCACGATATGCTTAGGGTGTGATCTCTAAAAAATATATGTATATAGAAGATTGAATTATATGGTTTAGACTAGTATCGTGGTGTGGCATGTTATGTTTTGTGATATCAAGTTAGGTTTGATCATGGTGAGAGGACTTATGTTACTTTAGGCATTAGTAGAAAGATTTATCAATGCCCATATAAGAATTCTAAGTTGAATCAAATGAGTGTGATATTTAAAGGGAATAATATAGTTAAGGGAGTATTCGAGAAGTGCGCTAAGCTTGAAAGTATAAAGTTGCATTTCCTAAGGCCTGGTAATTCTATTCTAGTTTATGGGTTATATGTCCATATTCTATGCTATAGAGTAGTGTCATTGTTGTGATTCCTTAGTCGGGTGTCTTTTGTAACTCATGCCCGAGATTCTTTGCTCCCGAATGCTACTAGAACTTCTTTAGAAAGGGTATTGAACAGATACACCAGTTATGTATAAGTTTCTAGTATAATTCAGCTAGTATAGCCAGCAGTTCAGTTTAACAGTCAGGCAGACAAATTACTATGTTTTTCCACCTTTACACCCAGTCCTGTTATCCGAAGTCCCATGTGTATGACCATCCCAAGTGATAATCTATCCCATCGATGAAAATTGTGAATTCAGTTCAGTCCGAACATCATGTTTCATATTCATCTATTTAGTCATGACTCAGTTCATAAGAGTTCAACGCATAGTCTCAAATCTCTCTCAAAATTTTAGCTCAAACAGTGTAAAACCCTTGTACGATCTATATCTTGTTGTCTCAAGATTTGTACTTACATAAGATATCACTTCTAAATTCGATACATATGATTGGATCATGAACACCTCCAGGGAATATTAAATTCTCAGCATGAATCAGCTCCTTAAAGCATGTAAGGGCAAGTAAGTGCATAATTCAGTTTAATGATGGAAATTAAAATGTTTCAAATCAATATATTCTTTCTTAGAAGTCATATCATGTCCACTTTATTCCATACCATTAAGCTTCAACATTACCACCCATCATTCGGGGACGAATGATCCCAAGGGGGAGATAATCTAACGCACCATATTTCAGGCTAGAACGAAAACCGTCAATTCTCTTGTAGATGTACCAAAAGACATAAATCCTTTGCAAAATTTTGTATGTTAATCAATTATGTAGTTTTGGAACATATTTGATCATGAATTGAGATCATAGAGGTCCCCTAACTCAAGGTCAAGTTGAATGTCTTTCTATCGTTCGAGTTTTAGTAAGAGTCGAAACTTGAGTCAACTTAAATCAATCATAACTCCTTGTATATGATGAACTGGGTGGCCTACTATATATCAAATGAAATATCTTTGAATTATCTTTCCAACGACAACAATTTTGCCTAAATCTGATACCCAAGATAAAATTTATGGACATTTTAGTGACTGAGATAGTAGAATCATGCGATAAGCGTGCGGCGCACGCCCTATGGCACGCACCAAAATTTCAGGTTCTGTTTCCGCATTTTTAAGGGAAAACTGGGTATCGTCCATCCCTTATCCAGCTATAACACGGGATTACACTCCCAAAACACAAAAATATGATTATTTTCTCTAAAATTCATCAAGAACTCACCCTAGGGTTTCAAACTAAAAACCCAAATATCTCAAGATTTGACCGCGGATTTTCCTTAATTCTTCAAGATTCGGAATCACCATTGCGAGGGCTACAAGAGGCACCCATCAATCGTACATATAGAATCCCAAAAGCTAGAGTTCATTCAAAAAGCTTCTAATTTAAGGTACGCAGGGTTTTCCTAAAAATCTCATAGGCATAGAAATCATATTTTAAGAAAAGGGTTTTGTATTTATGAATGAAATCATGTTTTAGAAGTTTTGACAGTATTGCTTTTGTCTTTAGAACTTTCCCTAAATTGATTGAAATTTATATATATATATATATATATATATATGAATATGTTTAAGCATGAATATTCAATTGAGAGCATGAATTATAATGAACCCCTCTCTTGTTATGATTTTTCCCATCTTTCATATGATATAAATTGTACTAAATTCCATCTTGAAAGCATGATATGAAATTTCTTGATTTGCGCTATGACTTGAATATGATTTTGAAATAAAAAGAGAGGGTTATGCATATTGATAAATGTTGAATAAGCATATAATAAAGAGTAGCATGGTTTGCCAAAAGAACACATGACCACCATATGTTTGAATAATCTCAGCATAGTTTTGACTGTTATTTTCGAAAGATGAAATGTTTTATACTGTTTGCATATTTGGGTGGTCTTAACTAGGTTTTAATGAATGAATTATGCATGATACATTATGGCTCAGAAATAGGACTTGCAAGTCTTGGTGTGACGACACCAATTCAGATTATGCCATGGTAATTCAGAACAGAACAGAATGCATGTTTGAAGTCAGAAATTTCAGATGTTGAGACTAGAATAATGCATGATTCAGAATAGGATCAAATTTGGCATAAAGAGATGTTAGGTGGGTCCCCGAAGAAGGCACGAGTTTAGACAACTCGTTGCCAGAAATCGTAATTTGTCGATTCGGGTATATTATATTACACTGGCCTAGTGTCGTGTGGCATTTCAGAATTAGAAACTCCAACCCTTGCGGCATACTCGGGTTAGGGGCTTCCCCGCTAAGTAAGTGTTGGATTCATACGGCCCGTGTGATTTTAGAATTGTAGGGGTGTACTACCTAACTCAGAATTAATACGAAGATCAAAAACTACATTTTTAAGAATGATTTATGATTTTCAGAAAAGTGCCCATGTGTTTTGAAAACTATTTTATGTTTGATGTTTTGACAAATTGCTCTCCATTATTTTATTTGTATAAAAGCATTTTTTGGACGACTTTGCATACCATTACATCTGTATTGACCCCCCCTCCCTCCAGGTTCTGATCACAGTCTAGGGGTCCTGATAAGCAGTAGAATTTCATCTGACAGGAGTAAATAGTACTAGTTGGTGAGCCTTCTATATTTTAGAAGGCCTAGTTTTTTTTCAGACAGTTATTATTTATTATGGTTTTGGTCTACTGGGGGCCTTGTCCCAATTTTAAGACAGTTGTTATTTGATCATGTAGTAGAGATTTTGCAGACAGTTTTCAGACGGTGTTTACTTGATATTGGATTTTATTCCTCATTGTAAAACTATATTTAGATTATGACCATGTTTCCGTAGAAGATTTTATTTCCTCATTTCCTATTTATATAAGAATGGTGTATATGATCACAAGTTGGAAAGACTCTCGGGCCTTCATGGTTCAGGATTTCCATCACGACCAGGGCCCTAGTTCGGGTCATGACAAGAATTGTAGAGGAATGCCACCGAGCTCAGAAGTAATACAAAAAAAATCAGATATTGCATTGACAAGGATGATTTATGATCTTTAGAAAGTGCCCATGTATTTTAGAACTATTTTATGCATGATATTTTGACAAATTTCTCTCCAACTATTTTATTTTTATTTTGGATTACCTTGCATACCAATACAACTGTATTAACCCCCCTCCCCCTACCTCTCAGGTTCTGAGGCTCAGTCTAGGGGTCCAGATAAGAAGTAGATTTCATGATACAGAGTTACAGAGTCCAGTTGGTGATCCTTTTATATTTCAGAAGGCCTATTTATTTCAGACATTTATTATTAGCTATGGTTTTTGGTCTACTGGGGGCCTTGCCCCAGTTTTTAGACAGTTGTTATTAGCCATGTAGTAGAGATTTCGCAGACATTTTTTAGATATCATTAGATGGTTTTGGATTTCATTCACCCTTATTGAATTTATATCACACTTATAACCATGACTCCGTTCTGTTATACAATTCCGTATTTTACTCTAATAAATGAATGTTATGCATGATTACCAGACAAATAGGGATGCCTGGGCCCTCAGGGTTTGAGATATCCATTATGGCCAGGGCCCCGACTCGGGTCATGAAAAACTTGGTATCAGAGCCAGGTTCATGGTCCCTGGGTGTCTGCGAAATCGCGTCGGGTAGAGTCCTATTTATGGGTGTGTAGCACACCACACTTATAAGAAGGAGGCTACTAGGAGTTTAGGAAAGGGTTTCCCCTCTTTGTGGTTTAGTTCGTGCTTTAGAGTCTGAATTAGAATTGTCCCCTAATCAGTGATCTATTGTATTTCAGAAAACAGTCATGCCTCCTCGTCGTTCCAACAACCAGGATACTCAGGATGATGAAGTCCGCCCTACCCATGGGATGCGGACTCGTAATAGAGTGCACACTCCAGAACCTTTTCCTACTCCGGGAGTACCTCCAATCCCGACCAGTCCTCTTTGAGCTCCAAGAATAAATGTTAATCATCCCCAGTCTTCTGAGAGGGACATATCGAATGCATAATTCAGATAGTCCATTCACATGCTTGGACATCTTGTAGTCGCACATACTCAGAGGTCGGAGGATACTGGGTTTGCATCTATTACTTTTGAGGCTATTAGGGTTGGCTAATTCAAGACAATGAACACGCCCAAATTTTCTGGCACAATGGTAAAAGAGGACCCCCAGGAGTTCATAGACGGAATGGAGAAGATTTTCAAAGTGATGCATGTGGATCAGGTGAAAGGGGTTCAGTTAGTAGCATACCAGCTTAAAGATGTAGCGAACCAATGGTATAATGAGTAGGAAGAGGCGAAGGGAAAGAGTGATGAGCCCACAGTCTGGGGCGAGTTTGTGGATGCTTTTCTTGATCGATTATTTCCTCTAGAGTTGAGGAAAGCCAAGGCAAAAGAATTCATAAAACTTAAATAGGGGAAAATGAGTGTCCAGGAGTACACTCAGAATTTTAACTAACTTGCTCGTTATGCACCAGAAATGATTGGTAATATGAGAGCCTGGATGAGGAAATTGCATCTGGCCTTTACGATGATCTAGCTCTTGAATGTCAAGGAGCGATGCTAAATAGGGATATGGACTTTTCTAGGATATTAGTCCATATGTTGCAGGTAGAAGAGAAGAAAAAGAAAATCACCAAATCTAGAGAGACGGACAAGCAGGAAAAGAGAGCCAGAACAGTGGAGCAGAACCACAGTAAGCCACAGAACGGTAACTGGGGAAATAAATGTAAAAAGAAGAAGTTTTTGAGTAATGCGCAGTTTGCATCTAGCGCCCCAGTGCCCAGGACCCCAGTTGATAGATAATCTCAGAGTTTTCAAACTATTCATGGACCCAGTGCTCAGGATACCCAGTCATAGGGAAGTGTGGAATTGAAACATCGTACCTTTCAGCGGTGTGAGACTTGTGGTAAGCATCATTCGGGAAGGTGTCGGCTAGGCACATTTGTGTGTTACTCTTGTGGTTAGATGGGTCATTTTCATAGTGATTGACCTTTGGTTAAAAAGAGTTTTAGGGGAGACAAGTCTTAGGAAAACTCTTCTGCACTACCACTGCCTCAAAAGGACGCCACTTCAGCTGCTAGGAGCAGTCGCAACCGGTTGTACGTTTTGTCCAACTATCAGAAGGTAGAGACCTTACCCGATGTAGTTATTGGTACGTTGCAAATCATTTCTAGTGATGTTTATATGTTACTAGATCCCGGGTTATCCTTATACTTTTTGACCCCTTATGTGGCTGTTGGTTTCGAGTTTGAGCCCGATGTGATTGCTGAACCTTTTTTCGTTTCCACCCTGGTGGGTGACCCTGTTGTGGCTAAGAGAGTGTAAAAGAATTATGTTGTGTCTATTTTCAGGCGGTTTATGGTGGAAGACCTCATAAAGCTTGATATGGTTGATTTTGATGCCATCTTAAGGATGGACTGGCTCCATTCATGTTATGCCACACGAGACTGTAGAACCCGGAAGGTTACTTTTTGCTTTCTGAATGAACCAGTGGTAGAATGGGAGGGGTATTCTTTAGAACCTAGAGGCCACTTTATATCTTATCTTAGATCTCGTAAGCTCATTTCCAGGGGTTGTCTATATAATCTTATTCGAGTGAAAGATTCTAATGTTGAGAGCCCACCTCTTCCGTCAGTCCTTATGGTAAATGAGTTTCTAGAAGTCTTTCCTGATGATCTTCCAGGAATACCACGTGATAGGGAGATAAATTTTGGCATTGAGTTATTGTCGGATACCCGCCCCATTTCTATTCCACCATATAGAATGACTCCAGCAGAGTTGAAGGAGTTGAAAGAACAACTAGTTGATCTTCTAGATAAAGGTTTTATCCATCCTAGTGTTTCTCCCTGGGTTGCGCCTATATTTTTCGTGCGAAAGAAAGATGGTTCCCTACGTATGTGCATAGATTACCGCCAGCTGAATAAGGTCAACATTAAAAATAAGTATCCTATACCTAGAATTGATGATCTGTTCGACCAACTACAGGGTGCAAAATGTTTTTCAAAGATAGACCTTCATTCGGGATACCATCAGTTGAAAGTTAGAGAGTTAGATATTCCCGAAACACCTTTTCCAATTATAACGCTCAACTTACACTTCAATTTAGAGAAAGGCGGTTGTCGTCAATATATTTACCCAACTTTGGATTCGGGGTCGAATCCATAGGGAATAATGTGAGTGGAGATTAAACTAGTTTGAAACTAAAGATGCAAGTTAAATTCAAATAACTGGCATGAAAAGACAAAATAGGGTTTTTTAATGATTAGCAAATAATTGTTGGTCAGTTTTGTTTTAGTGCTTGTAATCAAGAGTTTATGGAAAAACAAGAATTATGTTCACTAGAAGTTTTGGTACTTGACAGATGCTAAAAGTGGTTAAAGATTCTCACAGTAGATAGGACAATAGGTTATCTTTATCAAAGTTATGCCTCAATGTCTCTCGATCTACTTAAGCATTTAATTATCTAATCCTCTCGGACTTAGGGAATTTATATTCATGACCATATTTTACCTCAGGTTAATCAACCTTGTTACAGTGTCTATTATTAAATGGAAGCTTTTAGTGCATCCCAGTCCCTGTTAATAACTCCCTTCCCACTATATTTTATTTCTTTCTCAAGCAAATCAAAGCAGGTGTTATCTATCATTTGCAACCAATAGAGGATAATTAAAACCTCAAAATTATCAAGGAGTCCTATTAACTGTCCAATCTTGAACACTTAGCACCTTATCAAGACTTAACCCTAGATCCCATAATTCAGGTTAAAGAGATTTAGCCACTCATGATGCAAAAATCAAAACAACTACTTGTAGTCATGCTTTGAAAGATAAACTTACCATAAGATTAATAGTAACTAGTTATTCTCAGATTAGATCACAATTATAATCCAAAATATTAATTAAAATCTCTTCAAAGTAATTGCTTTTTCAAGCCAAGAAACTAGAGAGAAAATTAAAAAAAAATACATGCCTCCAAACTCCCATTCGGAATTCTTAAGAAAACCTTAAACAATGCTTTAAATAGTTCACACTAATTATGGAAACAAAATAATAAAGTTCAGCAATTCCTCGAATAGGTGATGCAATCCGTGACGCCCTATCAGGAGGCTGACAACTTATCACAAATGTTGTCAGCTCCTCTTTACTTTTGGAATTCGCTACCTTAGGCTGATGAAAATTTTGATGACCTATCAGCTCCTTGACTACTTATCACGAATGTCGTCATATCTCTACCTCATCTCTCATGTTCTTCCTTAGGCTGACACCAATTTTGACAACTTATCATCTCCTTGACGACTTATCACAAAATGTCGTCACAAATCTCAACTCAGGTCCATTCTCTGTCTAAGGCCGACGATGAAGCTGATAACTTATCACAGGGATGACGACCTATCATAAATGCCATCATCCACACTTCTCTTCTTATTATTTCAGATTTCAACTCTTTTGCTTCAATCCTTGTTGGTTCTCTAGCATCTTAGCTTCTACTATAAAATGAAACATAAAACAATTAAAAATGATAATTTTTTCTTAAGACTTTGCAATTATTCTTAGTTAAAAGCCTCAATTGTGTTAGCATCTGCTCACACATCAACACCATCAACTTAAAACAATTGCTTATCCTCAAGCAACTAAAACACAATAGTACGATGCTTAACCAAGAGACACATAAGATAGCTATGATAGTTGATCATCAATTTTAGTTAAAAACATATTACCCTCTCCATTTTCAATCACTTTAAAACCAATTGTGTATATCCATGAAGATCAACAATGTTATAGAAAGGAATCAAGATATGGCAATAGATTAGCAACAATAACCATGACTATATACAAATTACACTACCCAAACAAGTAGGCAATTAAAAATGCAATCGATGTTCCCTTATAACAAAGAAGTCCCTTCTCACTCGTATATAAAATATAGAAAGTAAATGCAGGGACGGTCAAGAGACAGTCACTCTCAGAAAGAAGTTCCAGTCAATGTATGCCAAATACCATAAGCTTGCCCTTATTTTCATTACCGAAGCTTTCAGATAGTTAAGATAGGATCACTATAGGACTTTTCTTCATTTTGTAATGTAGGCTTGGGGATGGTATGATACGCAAGGATATTTAAAATAACTAGGCCTCCTTGGCACTACACTATTTTTTGGGGGTCTCACTTATCAACCTTTACCTTATTTTTCACTTTCTGGATTAGTAAATTCAGGATGGGTGTGGTCATTTAATCAATCATTTTCTCTTTTTCACAACGTTTCTTTTCTCATTCTTTTTCTACCACACCCAGCCTTGCATATATATATATTTATATATATATATATATATATATATATATATATTATTACCCTTCTTCATACTCACTTTACATCACACACCCCTATGATAGCCACCCTCAACTTAGGATATTTGCCAAAGCCAAAGTGCACAATGTCCAAGGAGGGCGAGGGACAAAACATGTTTATTGTGATACAAATGGGAAGGTGATAGGTATAATAAAAAGAATAGGCATTCAGGCTCAAAATAAGGATCAAGGGATATTATTCACACATGGAAGGTCATTTAGGCTAAAAGTGTACTAATATCAACAACGGCCTATGATCATTTCCTAACCACTATCCTACAACCAAGGCAAGACCAATCGAGCATGTTCTGGATTTAACACACAACGGGAACTAGGTAGTATCTCACACACACATGGAACAAAGTTACATCACAAGCTACTACCCATTCGGTTCATGCAATTGTTAGCTGTGATTATCATGTCCCTAGTAGTAATGCCATAAAAAGATTCACAGTAGTCACAAATAGATACACATCACACAGTTACAAGATAGACAATTGGAAAGGTATTTACCATTCCAAGAAAAATCAAAAAAAATATGTCAACTGTCCTAGATAATTATTTTTCCCCCAGTTAACCACAACACATCAAAAAACAAACACAATACGCCTAAACATGTCGGCTCTACTAGGCACAAGACTCTGGGGAAAAGAGGCACGACAACAATAACCCCAAGAGGACATTAACATCCATAAGTAGCTCCACCCTCAACTTAAAATCATATAATGTCCCCAATGCGTTAAACCAAAACAAGAGAGTTAGAAACATACCTGTGGCACCATGGGTGTGAAGATCTGATGTCAATTATATAATACAAATACAAACAATTAAATACCTTGGGTTGCCTCCCAAGAAGCACCTAATTTATTGTTTCGGCATGACCCAACTCTGTTTTTTCCTCCACCTTGATGATATAAATTTCACCCCCAACTTAGAGTCCATCTTCCTACCTCGCTCATACGGGGGTGGCACAAAAATTAAGAAGTCGAGTAATGGATTTAGCGTGGTAAACCACTAATCCTTAAAGTGAGGTATGTTTTTATGTTGCTTGTCTAATATAACATCAAGAATATAGGATTCTTGTTCCCCATCTTCACACTCTTCTACTATTTTAAATGATTCTACAGACAAGATATCATCTAAACATAATATATAAAAGTGCTTTGAATAAGGCCCAATCAATCCTACTTCAAAATTTACACTATCTTATATACATTCACTTTTATTCACCTTCTCAACATCTTCACTTCGAATTGGGCTAGAGTCTTTATTAGAGATTTTTTTGGTTTCTTCTTTTCCCTCAAGCACCATGTCCCCAATCTTGGCATCATCTCTCATGGATGGTTCAATTGGTTGGAAAATCACTAAGAGTTTCTCAACATCAAACACAACATCAATATAGGGTTCTTGCTCCTCATCTTCACACTCTTCCATTATGTTAAATGATTCCGCAGACAAGATATCATCTAAACATAATATAGAAGAATGCTTTGAATGATTGACCTCTATATACATCTCCTCATGAATGATTGGTTTCATATCTTGATGCATATCACATACGATATCTTACATTTCTTTATGGAGATCCAACATTCATTGAAACATAGCTTCAATGCCACTCATTCTGGTGCTTAGTCCTTTCTTTTCTTGACCATAAGACCTATCAAACTAATAAGAAGAACTAGAATTTGGGTTAACGCAATAGGGGGAGGGGATATTTTGTCAATCACTCCAATGTCCATCTTGACCGCCACATAAAGAACAATCATACTCTCGGTAAGATGGAGATGGTGCACACATCTCTCTCCGGGGAGCATATCTACAATCTTGGCAAAAGTGATATCTATCACAATATAGACATGGATCATCATGATAATATTTCCAACAACCAAGCTCATGTTCATTGCACGATGCCATAGTAATAAGTAAACTAAAATTAAAATCTACCTAACCCAAGAAATAAAAGAAAACTCAAAACAAATATTTACTATTTGAATTCAAGCAAGTAGGCTAAAATTTCAAAAAAACTCAATACGCCTAATTGTTCCCCGGCAACGACGCCAATTTTGATAAAGTTCAACTTACACTTCAATTTAGTGCAAGGAGGTCGTCGTCAATATATTTACCCAACTTTGGAGTCGCGGTCAAATCCATAGGAAACAATGTGAGTTGCGATTAAACTAGTTTGAAACTGCAGCTACAAGTTAAATTCAAATAACTGGCATGGAAAGACAAAATAGGGGTTTTTAAAGATTAGCAAATAATTATTGGTCAGTTTAGTTTCAGTGCTTGTAATCAAGAGTTTATGAAAAAACCAGAATTATGTTCACTAGAGGTTTTGGTACTTGACAGATGCTAATAGTGGTTCAAGATTCTCAAAGTAGATACGACCACAGGTTATCTTTATTGAAGTTATGCCTAAATGTCTCTCAACCTACTTAAGCATTTAATTACCTAATCCTCTCGAACTTAGGGAATTTATATTCATGACCATATTTTACCTCAGGTTAATCAACCTTGTTACAGAGTCAATTATTAAATTGAAGTTTTTAGTGCTTCCCAGTCCCTGTTAATAACTCACTTCCCACTATATTTGATTTATTTCTCAAGCAAATCGAAGTAGGTAATATCTATCATTTGCAACCAATAGACGATAATTAAAACCTCAGAATTATCAAGGATTCCTATTACCTGTCGAATCTTGAACACTTAGCACCTTATCAAGACTTAACCCTAGATCCCATAATTCAGGTTAAAGAGATTTAGCCACTCATAATGCAAAAATCAAAACAACTAGTTGTATTCATGCTTTGAAAGATAAACTTACCACAAGATGAATAGTAACTAGTAATTCTCAGATTATATCACAAAGAATATAAAAAATATTTATTAAAATCACTTCAAAGTAATTGCTTTTTCAATCCATGAAACTAGAGAGAAAATTAAAAAAAATACATGTCTCCAAACTCCCATTCAGAACTCTTAAGAAAACCCTAAACAATGCTTTAAATAGTTCACCCTAATTATGGAAACAAAATAATAAAGTTCATAAATTCCTCGGACAGGTGACACCATCTGTGATGCCTTATCAGGAGGATGACGAATTATCACAACTATCAGCAACTCCTCTTTTACTTTTGGTATTCGCTGCCTTAGGCTGACGATGGTTTTAACAGCCTATCAGCTCCTTGATGACTTATCATGAATATCGTCACATCTCTACCTCAGCTTGCATGTTCTGCCTTAGGCTGACGCCAATTTTGATGACCTATCAATTCTTTGATGGCTTATAAAAAAATGTCGTCACAACTCTCAACTCAGGTCCATTCTCTATCTAAGGTTGATGATGAAGCTAATAATTTATCACAGGGCTGATGACTTATCAGAAATACCGTCAGCCACACTTCTCTTGTAATTATTTCAGATTTTAACTCTTTTGCTTCCATCCTTATTGGTTCTATAGCATCTTATCTTCTACTATAAAATCAAAGATAACATAATCAAAAACTACAAAAGTTTCTTGAGACTTTCCAATTATTCTCAGTTAAAAGCCTAAAATGTGTTAGCATATCCTCACACATCACCGAACCAGATATGGTTATTATGAATTCTTAGTCATGTTCTTCGGATTGACTAACGCCCATGTAGCCTTTATGGATCTATTGAATAGGGTCTTCTGACAGTTTCTGGATCTGTTTGTCATAGTATTCATTGATGACATCTAGTTTTATTCTAAGAGTGTGGAATAACATGACAAGCACCTCTGAATCATTCTTCAGACCCTCAAAGATCATATGTTGTATGCTAAGTTCTCCAAATATGAATTCTGGTTGAATTCTATTGCTTTTTCAGGGCATATTGTGTCTAGTGGCGGGATTAAGGTGGATCCCTAAAAGGTTAAAGCAATTCAGAGCTTCTTGGGTACGGTAAGGTATTACAGAAGTTTCATAGATAGTTTCTTTTCCATAGCTGCTCTACTTACTATGTTGACTCAGAAAAAGGTGAAGTTTGTGTGGTCTGACACATGTGAGAATAGTTTCGAGAAGTTAAAAGACAAATTGACTACTACACCTGTGCTAACTCTCCCGGAAGGTACAAGAGGTTTTGTTGTATACTATGATACGTCCCGAGTGGTACTTAGATGTGTTCTTATGCATCATGATAAGGTGGTGGCGTATGCATCTAGGCAGTTGAAAATGCATTTGCGCAATTACCCTACCCATGACTTAGAATTAGTGGTTGTGGTATTTGCGCTTAGGATCTGGTGGCACTATCTTTGTGGGATGTGTGTTGATATTTTCACTGAACACAAAAGTTTAAAGTATTTTTACTCACAGGCGTTGGATAAAGATTTTGAATGATTATGACATGAGCCTGCACTATCATCCGGGTAAGGCAAATATTGTAGACGACGCCCTCAGCAGATTATCTATGGGCAGTCTTTCTCATGTTGAGGAAGGGAAGAGTGAAATGGTGAGGGACATTCACCGACTTGTAAACCATGGCATATGACTCTTTGATTCTAAATATGGAGGGATGGTCATGCATGAGATAGCTAAATCATCCCTGTGTGCAGAAGTTAAAGAAAAGAAGGCTGAAGATCCCATCTTGATGCAAATTAAGAATGATGTGGGTCAGCAGAAGGTAATGTCATTTGGGATTGGTGGTGATGGTAGTTTGAGGTACCAGGGTAAATTGTGTGTGCCAGGTGTAGATGGTCTAAGGAAGCGAATCCTTGACAAAGCTCACACTTTGAGGTATATTGTTCACCCAGGCTATACAAAAATGTATCATGATCTGAAAACCATCTATTGGTGGAATAATATAAAGCATCATGTGGCTAACAATGTTACCAAGTGTTTGAATTGTCAACAAGTTAAACAGGAACATTGTAACACCCCGACGTCTTCTTAGCTAAATTTTCATCCATGGAAAGTCTAAGCATTAGCTTCTAGAATGATCTAAATCATTTTTCATGTGGAATTTCCTAGATTCCAACCATTCATTACGTAGAAGACGAAATTAGATTTCCAATGATATAAGATTTATCCAAAACATACACTTGGTGAAGAAGTTATGAATAATTTAAAGTTCCAGTTGTAAACATCGTCATTTAGGTGTCTAGCGCGTCGCGGAGAGGGTCAAATTGACAATCATCAAATACCAGCGGGGCTCCGTAATGGTGGCACGTCGCGGAGGAAACCAATTTTCCACTCGTCGAATTCCATTAGACCACCACGATTGTGGCGCATCACGGAGGCACCCAAAATCGGGTTTTTAAGTTCAAATTTCCTGTTCCATTTAGGAGTCATTTAGGGTAATTTTGACTTTTCCCTAGCCTTTAAAACCATCCAAACAAAGGATTTAGGGTATGTTTGAGAAACTTATCCCTATTTTCATCAAAATCATCAAGAATCCTCTCTAGAGTTTCAAACAAGAACTTCAAGAAACTTAACATTCAACTGTGGGTTTTCAACGTCGAGTGAAGATTCGAAATCCCCAGACCATAGGCTTCAAAAAACACCCATTGTTTTCCTATTTCGAGGTACGCGGGGATTTCCTAAAAATCTCATGGGCATAGAAATCATGCTTTTAAGAAAGGGGTTTCGGATAATGAATATAATCATATTTAAGAAATTTTACTGACAATGTTTTGGTCTTTAGACCTTCTCCCAAATTGATCAAAAAATTATATATATATGTATGAATGTGTTTAAGGATGAATATTCAATTGAGAGCATGAATTATAATGAACCCCTCTCTGGTTATGATTTTTCCCATCTTTCACATGATATGAATTGTTCTAATTTGCATCTTGAAAAGCATGTTATGAAATGTCTTGAATGATGTTGATTCGAATTATGATTTCGATTTCAAAAGAGAGCGAGTTGTTTTTGTTGATGAATATTGAAAATATTCATATAATGAAATAATGAATGATTTTGCTAAAGGCACATGTCCACCATATTGTTGAGGAGTTTTGCATAGTTTTGACTTGTGTTTCTGAACATGAATTCTCTTATACTAATTGCATGTTTTGGTGGTCTGAACTATGTTTTAAATGAAAGATCATGCTTAATGCATATGGCTCAGAAATAGGACTTGCAAGTCTTTGTATGACGACACCAATTCCGATTATGCCATAATAATTCAGAATAGAATAGAATGCATGTATGGAATTAGACTTTTCAGATGTTGAAACCAGAAACATGCATGATTCAGAACAGGATAAAATTGGGCATAAACAGAGTTTTGGTGGTTCCCCGAAGAAGGCATGAGTTGAGAAAACTCATTTCCCGAAACCATGATTTACCAATTCGGGTATATTATATTACGCTAGCCTAGAGCCATGTGGCGTATTAGAATCAGAAACTCCAACCCTTGCGGCACACTCGGGTTGGGGGCTTCCCCGCCGAGTCAATGGTGGATTCCATACAGCCCGTAGAATATCTGAATTGTAGGGGAGCCACCTAACTAAGAAGTTATAGAAAGACCAAACATTGCATTGATAATAATGATTTAGGATTTTCAGAATGTGTCCATGTGTTTTAGCACTATTTGATGTATAGTATCTGACAAATTGCTCTCCAACTATTTTATTTATATAAAAGCTTTATTTTAGAATACTTTACATACCATTACATCTGTATTGAACTCCCCTCCTCCCTCCAGGTTTTGAGGATCAGTCTAGGGGTCCAAAAAGGCAGTAGATTCATCAGACTGAATTTGCAGTGTTCAGTTGGTGAGCCTTCTCTATTCCAGAAGGCCCGTGTTTCAGATTTGACTCTTATTATTGTTTTGGTCTACTGAGGGCCTTGTGCAAATTTTCAGACAGTAATTAGATTTTAATGTAGTAGAGATTTCGCAGACTGAGTCAGATGTTATTTAGCTTTTGTTGTACTACACTTTTCCATACTTATGTTGATATTAGAATTTTACCATGTTTCCATAGATAACAATGTTTCCGCATCTTCTTTATTTATATGAGTTTTGTACATGATTATCAGATAGCAAAGGGCATTCTGGGTCTTTATGGTTCGGGATGTCCATCACGGCCAGGCCCTAGTTCGGGTCGTGACAAACTTTGTATCAGAGCACGGTTCATGGTCCCAAGGTTTCTGCAAAATCGCATCAGGTGTAGTCTTATTTATGGGTGTGTTGCGCGCCACACTAATAAGAAGGAGGCTACTAGGCATTTAGGAATGTTTCTCTTCTTTGTGATTTAGTTCGTGCTTCAGAGTCTAATATATCCCCTAATCAATGATCTCTTGCTTTTCTAAAAACCATCTATGCCTCCCCGTTGCACCAACGTTAATGCTAATGAGGATGAAGTCCGTCCAACTCATGGGATGAGGTCAGGTAACAGAGCTCACACTCCAGAACCTTTCCTTACTCCTGGAGTCCCTCCAGTCCCAACCAGTCCACCTAGGGCTCATGGACCAATGTTAACCATCCCCCAACTACTCAGGGGGATATTTCAAATACAAAATTCAGAAAATCTATTCATATGCTGACACAGTTGGTGGCTAATCAGGCCCAATGATCATAAGATGTTGGGTCTTCACCTATTACATCTGAAGCTACTAGGGTGGGTCAGTTCATGAGAATGAACCTGCCTAAGTTTACTACCACTAAAGTAGAAGAGAATCCGCAAGAGTTCATAGACGAAATGGAGAATATTTCAGAGTGATGTATGTGGATCAAGTGGAAGGTGTTGAGCTAGCAGCTTATCAGCTAAAGGATGTAGCGAACCAATGGTATAATGAGTGGGAAGAGGCGAAGGGTGACCTTGCTGAGCCCATAGTGTGGGACGAATTTGTGAAAGTTTTTCTTGACCGATTCTATACTTTGGAGATGAGGGAAACTAAAGCAAAGGAGTTCATAAACCTTAAGCAGGAAACGATGAGTTTTCAGGAGTATACTTTAAAGGTTAATCCATTGTCCCGTTATGCTCCTGAGATGACGAGAAGTATGAGGGCTCGAATGAGAAAGTTTTCTTCCGGCCTTTCAGATAATCTGGTGCTTGAATGTCAAGGGGAGATGCTAAATAGGGAATTGTACTTTGCTAGGCTGACAGTCCACATGCAGCAGGTTGAGGAGAAGAAGAAAAAGATAATCGAGTCTAGAGAGAAGGACAGGCAAGTGAAGAGAGACAGATCAGCAGATCAGAACCCCGGTCAGCAGCAGGGTGGTAACTGGGGTAACAAATGGCAAAAGAAAAAGTTTTGGGGCATAGCGCAGTCTGCAGCTAGCACCCCAACGCCCAGACCCCCAGTTGATAGACGCCCCCAGAGTTTTCAGGCTAGTCATGGAACCAGAGCTCAGGATACTCAGTTGCAGGGTAGTGTGGTGCAACAATATCGTACTTTTCCATAGTGCAACAATTGTGGTAGGCATCACCCGGAGAAGTGTCAGTTTGGCGCATTTGTGTGTTATTCTTGCGATCAGACGGGCCACTTCCAGAGAGATTGTACCTCCGCTAGGAGAAATGTTGGTGGAGCTAAGTTTCAGGAAAACTCTTACGCACCATCACCTCCCCAAAAGGGTTCCACTACAGCTTCTAGGAGCGATCGCAATCGGTTATATGCGTTGACCAACCGACAGGAGGAGGACGCCTCACCAGATGTTGTCACTGGTATGTTACAAATCATTTCCCGTGATTTTTATATGTTACTTGATCCCGACTCTACCTTATCCTATGTGACCCCGTATGTGGCGGTTAGTTTTGGGTTTGAGCCCGAAGTGATTGCCGAACCTTTCTGTGTTTCCACCCCGGTGGGTGATTCTATTGTGACAAGGAGGGTGTATAGAAATTGTGTTGTGCCTATTTTTAGTAGGGATATAGTGGCAGAACTCATAGAACTTAATATGGTTTCTTTTGATGTGATCCTAGGGATGGACTGGTTCTATCGGTGTTATGCCATACTAGACTGTAGGACCCGAATGGTTACCTTTTTTTTCCCAGTGAGAGGGGCACTCTTTAGCTCCTAGAGGGAACTTTATATCTTATCTCAGAGCCTAAAAACTTATCTCCAAGGGTTACTTGTATCATCTTATTTGGGTTAAAGATTCTAACACCGAAAGTCTTCCCCTTCAGTCTATTCCTGTAGTAAATGAATTCCCTAATTTTTTCTAGATCATCTCCCAGGAATTCCACCTGATAGGGAGATAGATTTTGGCATTGATGTATTTCCAGATACCCCTCATATTTCTATTCCACCATATAGAATAGCTTTCGCAGAGCTAAAACAGTTAAAAGAATAGCTAGCGGATCTCCTAGATAAAGGTTTTATCAGACCAAATATTTTTCCCTGTGGTGCACCTAGACTCTTCGTGCTAAAGAAAGATGGTTCCCTGCGTATGTGCATAGATTACCACCAATTTAATAAGGTCACAGTGAAAAATAAATATCCTCTTCCTAGAATCGATGACCTTTTTTATCATCTTTAGGGTGTTAAGTGTTTTTCTAAAATAGACCTGCGTTCAGGATATCATCAGTTGAAAGTTAGGGAGTCATACATTCCTAAAAAATCCTTCCAAACCAGATATAGTCATTATGAATTCTTGGTTATGTCCTTTGGGTTGACAAATGCTCTTGCAGCTTTCATGGACCTAATGGATAGGGTTTTCCTTCTGTTCCTAGACCTGTTTGTCATAGTTTTTATTGATGACATCTTGGTTTGTTCTAAAAGTAACGAGGACCATGCCAATCACCTCCACACTGTTCTTCAGACCCTCAAAGATCATGAGTTCTATACGAAATTCTCCAAGTGTGAATTCTGGCTGAATGCTATTGCTTTCTTGGGGCACATTGTGTCTAGTGAAGGGATTAAGGTTGATCCCCAAAAGATTGAGGCAGTAAGGAAATGGCCCAGACCCACGACTCCAACCGACATTCGGAGTTTCTTAGGCTTGGAAGGGTATTACAGAAGGTTCGTAGAGAGTTTCTCCTCCATAGTTGCACCACTTACTAAGTTGACTCAGAAAAAGGCAAAGTTTTGTGGTCCAACTCTTGTGAAAATAGTTTTGAGAAGTTGAAAGACAATTAGCCACGACTCCTATTTAGACCCTTTCGAAAGGTATAGAGGGTTTTGTTGTGTATTGTGATGCATCCCGTATGGGACTTGGGTATGTACTCATGCACGACGGTTAGGTGGTGGCTTATGTATCTAGGCAGTTAAAAGTGCATGAGCGGAACTACCCCACTCATGATTTGGAATTAGCAAATGTGGTGTTTATGTTTAGAATTTGGAGGCATTATCTTTATGGAGTGCATGTTGATATTTTTACTGACCTTAAGAGTTTGCAGTATGTTTTCTCACAAAAATAACTAAACCTCAGGCAAAGGTATTGGATAGAGCTTTTGAAAGACTATGACATGAGCCTTCACTATCATCCGGGTAAGGCAAATGTTATAGACGGCGCCCTCAGAATATTGTCTATGGGCAGTCTTTCTCATGTTGAGGAAGGAAAGATAGAAATGGTGAAGGATATTCACCGAATTTCAAATCTAAGAGTGCGACTCTTGGATTCTGATGATGGGGTAATGGTTGTTCATGAGGTAGCTACATCTTCCCTTTGTGCAGAAGTTAAAGAGAAGCAGGTTAAAGATCCTATCTTTATGCAAATTAAGAATGATGTGGGTTAGAAAAAGGTGATGTCATTTGAGATCAGTGGTGATGGTATTTTGAGATACCAGGGTAGATTATGTGTTGTAGATGTGGATGGTTTGCGGAATAGAATCCTTGACGAAGCTCACACTTCGAGATATCTTGTTCACCCAGGCTCTACTAAGATGTACCATGATCTGAAATCTATATATTGGTGGAATAATATGAAGCGTGATGTGGCTAACTTTATTTCTAAGTGTTTGAATTGCCAACAAGTTAAAGTAGAACATATGAGGCCTAGTGGTTCTTCCCAAGAGATAGCATTTCCCTTGTGGAAGTGGTAAATGATTAATATGGACTTCATTACAGGACTTCCGTGGTCCCAAAACCAGTACGATTCTATTTGGGTAATTATAGATAGACTGACCAAGTCAGCTCACTTTCTTCCTATCAGGACTAACTATTCGGGGGAGGATTATGCCAAGCTGTTCATTGTAGAAATAGTTCATTTCCATGGTGCACATGTGTCCATCATATCCGACCGAGGTACACAATTTTCTTCTCAGTTTTGGAGATCTTTTCAGAGAGGTTTAGGTACCCAAGTGAACCTAAGTACTGTTTTTCACCCTCAGACCGATGGGCAGGCTGAGCGCACCATTCAGACCCTTGAGGACATATTGAGGGCCTGTGTGATTGATTTCAAAGGTAGTTGGGTAGAAAACTTTCCATTGATAAAGTTTGCGTATAATAACAGTTTCCATTCTAGTATTAAGATGGCGCTATTTGAGGCATTGTTTGGGAGAAGATATAGGTCACTAATAGGGTGGTATGAAGTGGGTGAGACACAGAGGTTTGGGCCTGATCTTGTTTTTCAGGCAATGAAAGATGTGAAAATCATTAGGTAACAACTTAAGACAGCTTAGAGTAGTCAGAAATCTTATACCGATGTTAGGAGAAGAGATTTAGAGTTTGAGGTTGGTGATTAGGAATTGCTAAAAGTTTCTCCTATGAAGGGAATCATGCGATTCGGGAAGAAAGGTAAATTGAGTTCTCGCTATATAAGAACATATCAGATTTTGAGGAGAATAGGTGGTGTTGCGTATGAGTTAGAATTGTCTGCCAGTTTGGGTTCTGTCCATCCGGTATTTCACATATCCATATTGAAGAAATGCATTGGAGACCATTCTTTGGTGTTTCCTATACAAGAGATCAAGGTGACAACCTCTTTATCATATGAAGAGGAACCTATTTCAATTCTAGATCGTCTAGTTTGAAAGTTGAGAAGTAAAGAAATAGTTTCAATTAAGGTGTTGTGGAGAAATAAGACAGTTGAAGAAGCCACTTGGGAATCAGAAGATGACATGAGAGCAAGATACTCACACCTTTTTGACCTAGTAGATAGCGGAGTTGAAGGTACAACCCTTACCTAAATCTTTATATGCTTTGGTATGCTTGGAATCGTGCTTTTCTATGTTCCGCATCATCATTCAGGGACAAATGATCCCAGGGGGGGGGATATTATAACACCCCGACGTCTTCTTAGCTAAAATTCCGTCCATGAAAACTCTAAGCATTAGATTCTAGAATGATCTAAATCATTTTTCATGTTGAATTTCCTAGATTCCAACCTTTCATTATGTAGATGACTGAATTAGATTTCCAACGATATAAGATTCATCCAAAATAGACCATCGGTGAAGAAGTTATGAATAATTTAAAGTTCCAGTCGTAAACATCGTCATTTTGGTGTCTAGGGCATCGCGGAGAGGGTCAATTTGACAATTGTCAAATTCCAGTGGGGCTCCGTGATGGAGGCGTGTCGCAGAGGCACCCAATTTCACACTCGTTGAATTCCAATAGACCACCGCGATTGTGGCGCGTCGCGGTGGTACCCAAAATTAGGTTTTTGAGTTCAAATTTTCAGTTCTGTTTAGGAGTCATTAAGGGTAATTTTGACTATTCCCTAGCCTTTAAAATCGTCCAAACAAAGGATTTAGGGTATGTTTGAGAAACTTAACCCTATTTTAATCTAAATCATCAAGAATCCTCTCTAGAGTTTCAAATAAGAACTTCAAGAAACTTAAGATTCAACCGTGGTTTTTTAAAATTTATTGCAGATTCGTAATCCTCAGACCATAGGCTTCAAGAAACACCCATTGTTTTTCATTTTGAGGTATGCGGGGTTTTCCTAAAAATCTCATGGGCATAGAAATCATGCTTTTAAGAAAGGGGTTTCGGATTATGAATATAATCATATTTTAGAAGTTTTAATGACATTATTTTGGTGTTTAGACCTTCCCCCAAATTGATCTAATAATTATATATATATATGTATGAATGTGTTTAAGGATGAATATTCAATTGAGAGCATGAATTATAATGAACCCCTCTCTGGTCATGATTTTTCCCATCTTTCACTTGATATGAATTGTTCTAAATTGCATCTTTAAAAGCATGTTATGAAATGTCTTGAATGATGTTGTATTCGAATTATGATTTTGATTTCAAAAGAGAGAGGGTTGTTTATGTTGATGAATGTTGAAAATATTCATATAATGAAAGAGTGCATGATTTTGCTAAAGGCACATGACCACCATATGGTTGAGGAGTTTTGCATAGTTTTGACTTGCATTTCGAAAAATGAAATCTCTTATACCAATTGCATGTTTTGGTGGTCTGAACTATGTTATAAATGAAAGATCATGCTTAATGCATATGTCTCAGAAATAGGACTTGCAAGTCTTGGTGTGACCACACCAATTCCGATTATGCCATGATAATTCAGAGTAGAATAGAATGCATGTTTGAAATTAGACTTTTCAGATGTTGAAATCAGAAACATGAATGATTCAGAACAGGATAAAATTGGGCATAAACAAAGTTTCGGTTGTTCCCCAAAGAAGGCATGAGTTCTGAAAACTCATTGTCCGAAACCCTGATTTGCCGATCTGGGTATATTATTTTACACGTCCTAGAGCTGTGTGGTGTATTAGAATTAGAAACTCCAACCCTTGCGGCACACTCTGGTTGGGGGCTTTCCCGCCGACTCAATGGCGGATTCTATACAGCCTGTGGAATATTAGAATTGTAGGGGAGTGCCACCTAACTCAGAAGTTATACAAAGATCATACATTGCATTGATAAGAATAATTTAGGATTTTCAGTAAGTGCCCATGTGTTTTAGAACTATTTCATGTATAGTATATGACAAATTTCTCTCCAACTATTTTATTTGTATAAAAACTTTATTTTGGTATACTTCGCGTACCAGTACATCTGTATTGACCCCCCCTCCTCCCTCCTGGTTCTGAGGCTCAGTTTAGGGGTCCAGAAAGGCAGTATATTCGTCAGACAGAGTTTGCAGTGTTCATTTGGTGAGCCTTCTCTATTCCAGAAGGCCCGTCTTTCAGATTATGACTCTTATAATTCTTTTGGTATACTGGGGGCCTTATCCAAGTTTTCAGACAGTTATCAGATTTTCATGTAGTAGAGATTTTGTAGACTGAGTTAGATGTTATTTAGTTGTAGTTTTACTACACTTTTCCATACTTATGTTGATATTAGAATTTGACCATGTTTCCATAGGTGACAATGTTTCCGCATCTTCTTCATTTATATGAGTGTTGTGCATGATTACCAGATAGAGAAGGGCATTTCGGGACTTCATGGTTCGGGATGTCTGTCACGGCCAGGTCCTAGTTTGGTTCATGACAAATATATGAGGCAAGGTGGTTCTTCTCAAGAGATAGCTTTGTCTTTGTGGAAGTGGGAGATGATCAATATGGACTTCATTACGGGACGTTTGAGGTCCCGAAAACAGTATGATTCTATTTGGGTGATTGTTGATCGGCTGACTAAGTCAGCCCACTTTATTCCTGTCAGGACTAACTATTCAAGAGATGACTATGCTAAAATGTACATTGAAGATATAGTTCGTTTACATGGAGCGCCGGTATCCATCATATCTGATAGAGGTACACAATATTCTTCACAGTTTTGGACGTATTTTCAGGAGGGTTTAGGTACCCAAGTGAACCTAAGTACTTCATTTCAGCCTCAGATGGATGGGCAAGATGAGCGTACCATTCAGACCCTTGAGGACACGTTGAGAGCCTGTGTAATTGATTTCAAGGGTAGCTGCGTGGATCACTTGCCACTAATAGAGTTTGCTTATAATAATAGCTACCATGCTAGTATTAAAATGGCTCCTTTTGAAGCACTCTATTGAATAATATGTAGGTCTCCTAGAGGGTGGTATGAAGTAGGTGAGACTCAGTTGTTCTGGCCCAATCTTGTTCTCCAGGCGATGGAAGATGTGCAACTTATTAGGGAATGACTTAAGACTACTCAGAGTAGACAAAAATCCTATGCCGATGTTAGAAAAAGGGAGTTGGAATTTGAAGTTAGTGATTGGGTATTTCTAAAAGTTTCTTCTATGAAGGGGGTAATGCGATTTAGAAAGAAAGGTAAGTTGAGTCCTCGATATATAGGGCCATATTAGATTTTATGAAGGGTAGGTGTTGTTGCGTATGAGTTAGAGTTGCCTGCTAGTTTGAGTTCTATTCTTCTTTTATTTCACATATCCATGCTGAAGAAATGTATTGGAGACCATTCCCTAGTATTGCCTGTAAATAAGATCAGGGTGACAGACTCATTAGCATATGAAAAGAAACCTATTGAAATCTTAGATCGCCAAGTTCGGAAGATGAGGAGCAAAGAGATAGTGTCGGTTTAGGTGTTGTGAAGGAATCAGAAAGTTGAAGAAGCATCTTGGGAATCAGAAGATGTCATGAGAGCAAGATACCCAAACCTGTTTGCTCTGGAGAATGACAAAATGGAAGGTACAATCCTTGATTTATTCCTTTATGGTCTTGGCATACCTTAAATCATGCTTTTCTATGCTCTGCGTCATTATTTGGGGATCAATGATCCCAAGGGGGGGATAATGTAACACCCCGCATTGTCCATGCGTTAGCTCGTGGTAATATGCTCTTAGAGTTAAACGACTAGAATGGTGTCAAAGAGACTTAGTCTCATTCATTTTGAATTCTAAAGTAAGTAAAGCTTAAACCATATATAATTTCTCTAATTTCGAATTTTTATCATGTGGGAAATTGAATGATCTTTCCATCGATATAAAATTCCCCCAAATCCGATACCCGAACAAGAAGTTATGGCTAGTTTAAGTCCTAGTCGTGAAACAACATCATTTTGGAGTTTGGCGTGTCGCGGAGGGGATCTATTTAGCAATTGTCAATTCCCAGTGTCCTAGCATGATTGTGGAGCATCACGCTAAAGTTTTAGGTCCCAACCAGTGGGACAACGCCATGGCTCCGCGTCACGGTGACCTTAAGAATTCCATTCATCAATTTTCAGTGAGCTACCGCGATTGTGGCGCGTCTCGGTGTCCCATAAAACCAGATACCCAATTATATTTTATTCCATCTCATTAAGGGAATATTAGGTATTTTTTTTACCCCTTTATCAAATTAAACATGAGATTATACTTATGATATAATATGAAGCGTTTTGAATGCATTTTGAAAAGCATGATATGAAACGTCTTGACTTATACTATGATTTTGGAATCAAAAAAGACGGTTATGCATGTTGATAAATGTTTAATCTACATATAATGAAAGAGTGCATGGTTTTGGCCAAAAGCACATGACCACCATACGTTTGAAGAATTCTTGCATAGTTTTGATTTATGTTTCGGAACATGAAATCTCTTATACTATTTGCATGTTTGGGTGGTCTTAATTGAGTTTTTGATGAAAGAATCATGCATGGTGCATTATGGATTATAAATAGGACTTGCAAGTCTTGGTGTGACAACACCAATTTAGATTATTCCATGGTAATTCAGAACAAAATAGAATGCATGTTTGAAGTCAGAATTTTCATATGTTGAAACTAGAGTAATGCATGAATTCAGAAAAGGATAAAACTGGGCATAAAGAGATGTTAGGTGGTTCCCCGGAGAATGAATGAGTTCAGACAACTCGTTGCCCAAAATCGTGATTTGCCGATCCGGGTATATTATATTACGTTGGCTTAGTGCCGTGTGGCGTATCAGAATCAGAAACTCCAACCCTTGTGGCAAACTCTGGTTGGGGGCTTCCACGCCGAGTCAATAGCGGATTCCATACCGCCCGTGGAATATCAGAATAGTAGGGGAATGCCACCTATCTCAGAAGTAATACTAAAAAAAATCAGATATTTCATTAACAAGGATGATTTATGATTTTTCGAAAGTGCCCATGTGTTTTAGAACTATTTCATGCATGATATTTTGATAAATTGCTCTCCAACTATTTTATTTATATAAAAGCTTCATTATGGATTACCTTGCGTACCAGTACAACTGTATTGACCCCTCCTCCCCCTACCTCTCAGGTTCTGAGGCTCAATCTAGGGGTCCAGATAAGCAGTAGATTTCATCAAACAGAGTCCAGTTGGTGAGCCTTCTATATTTCATAAGGCCTATTTATTTCAAAAATTTATAATTAGCTATGGTTTTCGGTCTACTAGGGGCTTTGTCCAAGTTTTTAGACAGTTTTTATTAGCCATGTAGTTGATATTTCTCATACAATTTTCAGATGTCATTAGATGGTTTTGGATTTCATTTACCCTTATTGGATTCATATCAGACTTATGACCATGACTCCGTTCTGTTATACAATCCCACATTTTCCTCTAATAAATGAATGTTGTGCATGATTACCATACAGATAGGGATGCCCGGGCCCTCAGGGTGTGGGATGTCCGTTGTGGCCAAGGCCCCGGCTCGGGTCGTGACAGAAATTAGGGATGATTCTGAACTGCTCTGCACCCATACACTACCTTATACTGAATCGGCTAAGAGAACACCTAGTCGGGCAAGCTGATGAACTTCCTGAACTAACTTCTTCTGACCATCCTCCACATGAGAAACACTACCCATAGACATCATACTGAGATGATCAGCCACTACATTGGCTTTACCTAAATGATACAGGACGCTCATGTCGTAGTCCTTGAATAACTCCAACCACCTTCTCTGACGGAGGTTAAGCTCTTTCTGGGAGGACACATACTACAGGATCTTATGGTCAGTGAACATATCAACGTACACCCCATACAAATAGTGCCTACAAATGTTTTAGGCAAAAATTATCGTTTCTAACTCAAGATCATGAGTAGGATAGTTCTGTTCATGGGGCTTAAGTTTTCTAGAGGCGTAGGCTATGACCTTACTTGTCTCCATCAAAACATACCCCAAACAAACTTTGGAAGCATCGCAATATACCACAAATCCATGTGAACCATCTGGTAGGGTCAAAACTGAAGCTGTAGTAAGTCTAGTCTTCAACTCCTTAAAACCCTTTTCACAAGAATCTGACCATTGGAATTTGACTTTCTTTTGAAGCAATCTGGATATAGGGGATGCAATAGATGAAAATCTCTCAACAAACCGTCGGTAATATCCGACCAAGCCCAAGAAACTCCTGAGATCGGATGGAGAGATGGGTCTGGGCCAGTTTCTCAATGCTTCGATCTTTTGGGGATCAACTCTAATCCCATCACCGGAAACTATATGGCCAAGTAAAGCTACTGACCTTAGCCAAAATTTGTACTTACTGAATTTGGCGAACAACTAATGGTTTCTGAGAGTGTATAGTACTATTCTAAGATGGTCTGCATGATCATGCTCACTACTGGAGAAGACAAGAATGTCTTCTATGAAGACTATGATGAACATGTCTAAGTACTAATTGAACACATGATTCATCAAATCCATGAAAGATGTTGGGGCATTGGTAAGTCCAAAGGAAATGACTAAGAATTCAAAGTGACCATACCAAGTTCTTAAGGCTATTTTCAAAATGTCACATTCCTTGACTCTGAGTCTGCGTCGGTTCACTTGAATTTGTCACTAGGAGTCAGCCAAAATATTAATCGACGTGATGGTCGACGCAGCGCATCGAGATTGAATTGATATACTATTTTGGGTTGTAAAACGTGGTTCAAACAAAGTCCGAAAAATCCAAAACTCGTCTGAAAACTCCTACTAACATTCCTGTTCATGATTCAACCCAAAGATTGATATTTTAAGGCCATAGAGGACGTGGAATGAAGTTGCTAACTTACGAAGGCTAAAATAACATAAGTATGGATACTTTGCTAAAATTTTCTAAGTATGGTCACTGTTTGAATCAAATTGCAAAAATAACTCTTAAAATAACAACTATCCCACCGTTCAACACTTCATTTCTATAAAAAAAAACCGAACTAAACCAAAACTCCTCAACAAAAATTTCAAAATTCAACACCGTGATCGCCGAAACAAATCTATCAAAAATGCCAAATAAAACCTCAGCCATTCCTTCAAAATCAAACTTATTACCTATAAAATTCTCATATTTTAACTACTTAATCAACCAAATTTGAAAAAGAAAAAATTTCCTACATCACTACGAATCGATTAGCAAAGAAACTCATTTAAATGGATCTACAAATGATCTAAACTTCATTTTAACTAACATTACGAAGAAAAAACGAGACCTTAGCAGCTGGATAAGAAGGAGAAATAAAAATGGCGTTTTGGGAGCAACATTCTTGAAAGCAGGAGTTGGGAGAGAATTGAAGAGGAGAGAGAGGTTTTTTTATATTGGAATAAGTAGAGGGTATTAGGTGTATTATAGTAAATTTGCAAAGTTGTAAAAATGATGAAATGGTCCCTTGACCCATGTGTGGGCCCCATTTTTTCAAATTTTACACAGTTTTTTCACCCTAACCCTAAAAAATAAATAAAAATAAATAAAGTGGATATATAGAAAAATAGTTATGCAAAAGTATACTTTTGCCAATTTTTCCCAATTAATTTAATATTATGTTCTATTGGCATAGATTTCTCGGGTTCACGAAGACCTTGTATTGGTAGAAGAATGATATATTATGTTTTATGCAAAGAGAGACATTCTGTGGTTTTCAGATTTTGTTGCACTACAAATGCATAATCACCAAACTTTCTATTTCACTCCCAAATCATCATGCTTCCGAGTTCTGATGTCATTTAATCCAACGCTGCTGAAGTCTACAAATCTTCGTCTGCTCCAAGACCAACTAGTGCTATCAACTCTTCATATTTTCATGAACTCATGAAGATTGTGGATAATGAGTTGAAGAAGACTGTGAGAACGTCTACTCCAGGACCTCCTAGTGCTATTAACTCTTCAAAAGAAAACAAAGCGTCCCAGGATGTTGGTGTGATCGAAAGAATTGCACCTTTGTTGCCCAAGTGACCATCTAGATCTCAAAGTACACTAGGTAAACTCATCATCAATTTCTATTTACTGGTGAGTCATGTCATTAGTTTACTGCTTTCGTTCACTTTTACTTGCAAATATATTTTAAGCACTGTATACTTGTTTGAAGAGTACTACACCTACCAACTGTTTTGTTTATAACATCGGCAGATCAGGTTTCTAGCGAAAATCAATGGCAGATGGATCCAAAGAAAGATATGGAAATAATGTTGGCGTGTTCTATGATTAAGAAAAGAGTTCCTGGAACAAGAGGTGAAGAACTCATGGCTGCATTACGCAGATTAGGCAGTGGGAACTTCCGCGGCTGCCTAATCTACGTAATGCAGCCATGAGTTATTCACCTCTTGGACCCAGAACTCTTTTCTTAATCATAGAACACGCCAGCATTATTTTCGTCTCTTGCTCTGGATCCATCTTCCATTGATTTTTGCTAGAAACCTGATCTTCCGATGTTATAAACATAACAGTTGGTAGGTGTAACACTTTTCAAACCAGTATGCAGTACTTAAAATATATTTGCAAGTATATGTGAACGGAAGGAGTAGTAAGCTAATGACATGACTCACTAATAAATAGAAATTAAAGATGAGTTTACCTAGTGTACTTTGAGATCTAGCTGGTGACTTGGGCAACAAAGCTGTCATTCTTTCGATCACACCAATGTCCTGAGACATGTTTTCTTTTGAAGAGTTATATCACCAGGTGGTCCTGGAGTTGACGTTTGCACAGTCTTCTTCAATTCATTATCCACAATCTTAATGAGTTCATGAAAATACAAAGAGTTGATAGCACCAGTTGGTCTTATAAGTGAAAGAGAAAGTTTGGGGATAGGGTCCACATTATGCATTTGCAGTGCAACGAAATCTGAAAACCATAGAGTGTCTCTCTTTGCATAAAACATAATATATGCTTATTCTTCCAAAACAAGATCTTCTTGAACCCGAAAAATCTATGACAATCGAACATAATATCAAGTTAGTTGTCATTCGAGAAGCTTGCCTGAATAGACTATCAGTGACATATAACAAAGATCAGGACTGCACTATTCTACGTACATTAGAGTCATCAAATTCGTACCATTCATTTGGTTCAGCACAAATGAAGCAGTAATAGTGTCCCAAACTAGATGTAGACCTTGCGTGCACTATAACTGCATAAAGATCATACTTCATTTGTTCCTGTTGAGACGAGGAAGAATTGAAAAATAACTTCATGTTACTACTAACAAAATATGAAACGAAGGGATGAAAGTTCATACAAAGTAAATGTACTAACAGATACATTATTGGTTTGGATGTTATCAGTGTAAGGAAGCAAGTCTAATTCCAGCAGAAATGAAACGTGCTGAATTTCTAAATACATACAAATATACGTACATATACACTTATGGCCGATACAAATATAACAAGTTTGACATTTTGGATTGATTAAGATGCTATACATAATATACATACATTTAGTCGTGGTACACGAAGTTAGCCCAGACCAGAACAATTAACTAGAAGTAGTTGGCAGATGTATATCATATTATAATTTATGTATAACTAGTCTATAATTTATGTATATTGACTAAAAGTATAGGCTAAAAGGGATAAATTGTTTATTTGATTAGTAAGAGTTTTAAGATTCCATACCTTGTAAGTTTTTAACACATTAGGTGTCCACACAGGCTTATTTTCTTCATTTTCTCTTGCAAAATCACATTTGGGCTCATGTGACTTGATGGGCTTTGCTTCAAAATCAGACTTGGGCCCAACTGAGGTAATGGGTTTCACCTCAAAATTAGATATGGACTTAACTGTCTGGATGGGCTTAACCTCAAAATCATATTTGGGCCTAACTAAGTTAATGGGCTTAACTTCAAAATCATATTTGGAGTCAATTAATGCAATGGACATAGCATCAATTGGCCTATCATCATGAGCAAACCATTCTGAGTCCACTGCATCTGAATCATCATCAGAAGAACTAGAACTATCAATCCAACGACCAGAATCAGAAGATTTTGCATTTTTGGAATCTTTTTTTTCCCAAAAAAACCATCTTTTTTTTAATTTCATCAGTTGTTTTTCAATTCGAACCAATCAAATCCTTGGAAGAACCGATCAATTGTTTTTTCGTTATCCATTGAAAGGAAAGCAACAAAAAAATGATGAAAATCAAGAAATTTTTTTGTTGAAAAAAATCAAAATTGGTTTTTCAATGAAGTCAAAATTTTCTTTGAAAAAAAAAATTAAAATTTTTTGTGTAAAGATTGGGATTTTAAGGCTTTTTAAGACAAGGGAATTCTTTGTAATGGGGATGAAAACAACATATAGGAAGGGGTTTTATATAAAAAATAGAATCAAGTAATAGTTTTTTTCTTTTGGAAAGTAAATTAATATTTGTCTTTTGTTACTAAAGTTTTGAAGGATTTTGGAATTTGGAGAGTTGGTTGGAAGTTATATAGTGATTAGTGGATTTTTCATAATTAGAGGGATTTGAAAAAGGGAGGAAAAGAAGTATTAGACATTTGGGAGGAGGGTTTGTTTAGTAAGTAAATTTGCTAAGTAGGAAAGTTAGTTAATGTCTAAAATAAAAAGGAAAGTTAGTTAATTGTAGATTAGGCTAAATCCTCATGCATACACATGTACATACCATATATACACTTGTACACATTCACATTTTAAAATAGGGGATACGTGAAAATATACAAATTATAAGCATTTACAGCTATATTGATGTATAAGTATGTTGAATAAGTACACTTGTAAGTCTAAGTTGGAAAAAGCCTTTATAAATTGTACAAAATAATTTTACACATCCAAGACAACATAAGAGGAAACTCGGGGAAAAAAGTTAGATGTTCTAGAAGTAGTAGTGAACAATAATGGAGAAACATTTAGCCACAAATCTCTACCTAATTTGCGAACAACCATTGACATGTAACTCCAAAAAAAGGATTCCAAACAAAAATTAAGTCAACACAGGTACCTTATTCGATTCTCAACATCTTCTCTAATAAATGAAAGTTTATGAATCTGCAGCATTTTCAGGTACTTGTATCGTCTTATTTCCTATTTCAACGTGGTATCCCATTTTCAGGTACTTGTATCGTCTTATTTTCTCGTTCAATATGGGCTCCCACCTTCTGAAGATATCTCAAATTATGTTATTTTTCATCATGCACTGCTACACCTGCCATGGTTCGAACCCAGGTTGTTGATGCAAAAATGCACTCTTGACCACTGGACTATGGTTCTCTAGCTTGTCAAGGGTGTACAACATGTATATGACCATAAATATTTATATTTAACCTTTATACTCGAATTTTGTTTTGACGAAGGGTGTTTATATGACCACCCTTCAGTGGTTGTAGCTCCGCCCCTGAGAAAGATTATTTCTTCTAAACTCTCGACTCAAAAAAATAATATAATAAAGCAGTCTAAAAAAAAGAAATATTGAAGTGAAGAAGCCACGACAAAGCAAGACCAAGTATAAATAAATAAGGGAGAGCAAATAAAACAAATCCAAATTCAGTTTTTGAGATTGCTAATGCACGAACCTCATCCAATTCTCAGTAATTGAACAACACTCACTACCGAAAATTCCACTTTCAAGTGAATTCTTACATACCCAACTTTAGTACACCGGTCCGCCTTTTTTTTTCTGGGTGAGAATATGATCAAAATCTAGATCTTCAAGAAAAATCAATGGAAGAAAACACAAACTAACTAAAAAAACACACGTTGAAAAGTTAGCCATAGTCACATTGCAACCTTCAAGAGGAACAAGTTCCTATTCAAAATAGGGCCAGAAGAGGACAAACATTCAACATAGTAGTCAACATTAAACAGACATAGAATATTCAATTGCTACATTCATCCAGATGCTATTTGCTTATTCAGTGGAGAGATGTCGGCGCTTGTACCTCACCATTACTTTACCTTTGATACCGACAATCATAGCGTTTCAGTCAATTTCAGGGAAAGGCGAGAATAGTTCAAACTCGAAATTTCTCAGCAAGTGACACCATATTGCTTTTATCTGCAGATAAGCAAATGGTTCCCCAAGAAATCCATGCCTGCCTCCACCAAAAGAGATATATGAGAATGTTCCTGCATCTTTATCTTCTTCTCTGCAAGGAACGAACCTATCGGGGTCGTAAGTATCTGGATTCTTGTAGAGATGTGGTAGCCTATTTGCAGAAACAGGTGATGTTGACAATATGGACCTTAGGAATTTAAATATAATTCCTCACAGAGCTTATTAAAATGGTGTTGCTCACAAATTCAGGTGGTGTTTCAAGATTTAAGTAATATATAGGCTGAAACAAAAATAACAATTTGTCACTTTTCTTCTAGCAAAACTAACAATTCAGGTGGTGTCAATTTTCTTGATGCAAATAATAATGTGGTTCACTGTTGTTTATATTTATTTTTTGGCAGGCTAGAAAAAGTGAGACGTGGGACTAAACCAGGGCAAGCAAAGATGTTAGGAATAATATTTTGTGTAGGAGGGGCTATGTTATTGTCATTTTACCATGGATATATGGTCATAAATATTGCTAGTCAATTACTTATCACCATCATTCCTCAAATACAACAAAAAGAAATTCGAGTACTAATCTCCCAAACAATCATATCACCTTGATTAGTCTCTTTCTTACCCTGTTGAACTTCAGCGTGAAAATATGCTATCAGTTAGATGCATTAACGGTGTGAAAATTATGTAGGTGGAGTGGTGAACATTACCTTTTTTATCTTTTCTATTTGTCAAATAATCATACCAAAAAAGTAGCACATCCATTTTTTAGTAATAGTAAAGTACAATTTAACGAGCAACAATGACTTATTTAAACTACTCATACTTTACCTTATTTTTAAGTAAAATATATCACTATTGTTTGTAAGTTAGAAGAAGATGCACGAACAATGCTATATCCATCGTACAATATGTGAAAATTCTACAAGACAGGGTAAGAATATGCTCAAATGATAAGGCTAAAAGGGAATAACCACTTAGAACAGTGGCATTTTTTCCAAATTTCCTCAACGGAGATCATTGTTGTCCATGCAGAGAAGGTCGTCGTGCATCATACACATAGATATTATCTTCTCTATCCTACAAGAAGTGTGCATCACAGTTGATTCTTGGCCACCAACAAGCTCTGTAACACTGAAATCACTATGTGAACTATGTAGAAGCATCATCAGTAGAGGATAGAGTCTCAGGGCTTCCTTAATGCATTTGTACTGGACTTTCTTCTCGGAAAGGATATCATGATCTATCTTATTTCTGTGTTTTTTCAACAGATTCTTCTGTTCACCTATAACAACAGACATGTAATTGGTTTTGTAGAGGACGTAATCCCCTATCCAAGTGGAGGTGATGGAACATGTTGGAGTCCTCCTTCGGCCGCTGATGAGATGCTTTCAGATCATTTCTCCGGCAAATTAGAGTCCTCTCCATGAATAGGGCTCTTGAACATGTGGATCTCTCGTCAGATGAGTCATCTTCCTCTAATGAGGGTGACCATAAAGCCAAAAATGGGCGTACGAGCAACATTACCGTCGATCAAGTTGTTGATGAACTTGTTTCTGAAAGTACTACAATTTAGTATGACAGCAAGCAGATGAATGACAATTTCAACATTGGTCAAGGAGTTAAAGAACTTTTTTCTGAAGATGCAATACTTAGAAGTGAGAAAATGTACCAACAGTATATGCAGCTGGTTCCTATGCCAACAGAGGCACACTCTCTAATTCCTTACAACTCCTGGAGAGGATTGGATGCATCAATTAAGACGTTATATGGGAAACCATTGTATTTCCAACAAGTCTTTGGTATGAGGAGATGTCCGACAACAGTTCATCACCTTGTGCACCTGTGGCTTGATCATACTTAATGGAGGTGAGCCTGGCATTAGACTCTAAGGGAGTAATAGCAGGTTTAGCACCACTAAGACCTATTTTAGCAATCAACTCTAGAATATACTTCCTTTGGTTCAGAATGTTCCCTGATGTTGATCTTAAAACTTTAATACCCAAAAAATACTTCAGATCCCCTAAGTCTTTCATCTTAAGCTGCTGATGCAACTTGTTTTTGGTAGCATTGATCAAGGAGGCACTGCTTTAAGATATTAAAAAATCATCAACATAAACAAGAACTATAACAGTGTCATTACCTCGATGCAGAGTGAATAGGGAATAATCATGTGCACTCTGGGTAAAACCAACATCAAGTAAGGCATGAGTGAGCTTAAGATTCCACTGCCTGGAGGGCTTCTTAAGACCATACAAGGATTTGATCAACTTACACACCTTGTGCTCCCCCAGTCTTCTAAATCCTTCTAGCATTTCCATGTAGACTTCCTCCTCAAGATCCCCTTGGAGGAATGCATTATGCATATCCATTTGATGAAGATTCCAACCTTTATATGTAGCTATTGCAATCACATACCTGACTACCACCATCTTCGCCACTAGTGAGAAGGTTTCATGATAATATAACCCCTCCTGCTGGCTATATCCTTTGGCCACTAACCTTGCTTTGAACCTTTCCACATCACCATTTGTAATATATTTGATTTTTTATATCCACTTGGAACCAATAGTATTCTTCCCTTTAGGTAGATCAACAATGATCCATGTGTTGTTAGCTTCCAAGACCTGAATCTCTGACTTCATAGCTTCCACCCACATTTCATATTTTATAGCTTGCTTATAGTGCTGAGCTTCAGTCAAAGTGGAGAATTTGGTTAAATAGAACTGATAAGTAGGACTCAGATTTTTGTAAAATAAGTTGTTAGCTAATGGATGTTTGCATCTCTGGTTTCTGGAAGTATCAACAAAATCATGCCTCTACACTGGTGGTCTTCTTGTTCTTATTGGTCTACTGGAAAAGGATTGATGCAGGGAATATTCATTTTGATATGTTTATTCATGGTTGATGTCAGGGGAAGCTGTAATAGGGACTGCAGCATTAGATATTCCATCCTCTTAAATTGGAGCGGCTTCAGTAACACTCTAAGTAGTTGTTTCATGAAATGTTTTTTCATCCGTGGGGATCAAGAACTCAGTGATATCTTCTTTAGATGAGGAAGCTTGTGTATTTTATGCTTGTGGGGAAGCAAAAGGAAATGTATCTTTATGAAACATAACATCTCTACTGACTAATATCTTCTTTGAGGTGATATCCAGCAGTAAACACCCCTTCTGAGATTCTGAATATCCCACCAAGACTGCAGGTTTGGCCTTTTCTGTGAACTTATCACCTCTTGGGAGGATAGTGGCATAGCCTAAGCATCTAAATACCCTGATATGTGACAACTTGGTATCCTTAGAAAACATCAACTGAAATGGGCTCTTACGACTTAGAATAGAAGATGGTAACCTGTTCATTAGATATACTGCAACCGTTACACATAGTCCCCAATACGTAATGGGCAAGTGAGATTGAAACTTGAGTGCTCTAGATATGTTTAATATGTGTTTGTGATTCCTCTCCATAACTCCATTCTGTTGAGGAGTGTGAGTATAGATGGTCTAATGTAGTATGCCCAAGGACTTCAACAATGTCTTACATTGAGAGTTGATAAATTCAGTGCTAGTATCAGATCTAATGGTTTTCACCATTATGAAAAACTGAGTTTTACTCATGGAAATGAATGTCTTAATGGCCACTATGGCCTAAGACTTTAACTGCAACATGTGCACCCAAGTGTATCTACTATGGTCATTTACCAAAGTCAAGAAATAGTACTTGTTGTCAAAAGTAGAAGTTCTATGTGTTTCCCATAAATCCATGTGTACAATTTCAAAACATGTAGAGCATCTAGTAGTACTTACAGGGAATGACAATCTTGTTTGTTTATCTAGTGGACATACATGACATTTATTAAACATATTTACATCACTAGGATTCTTTAGAATGTCTAAACACTTGAGAACCTGAGCAGCACGGTGTCCAAGTCTTTGGTGCCATAAGCTGCAACTAGAAGTGGAGACTTCTGCGATGAATTTGTTGGTTTCTGATCTTGACTGATTAGTACCTCTTGTCCAACCACATTTAAGAACATATAGTCCACCCTCTTGTCTACCAATCCCCTTCACCTTACCATTGAATAGGTCTTGAAAGATACAAAATTCAGGATAAAATGATACAAAACATGAAAGTTCCTTAGTTATCTTAGCAACAGACAATAAATTGATTTTGAAGTCTGGAACAAGTAGAACATCTTTTATCACATCATCTACAAAAATGTAGGCTTCTCCAGTGTGTGAGATTGTCACTTCATCACCTGTTGGAAGGTGCAACTTATCCAAATGCTTAGAGTCTAATTTGGTACCTCTTTTTAATAAGTGTCTATGTGCAGACATATGATGTGTAGCACCTGAGTCTACAATCCAACTGTCAGGACATGCTTTGGATAAGGAAAAAGTAGTAATACATGTCGTATTTATTTGTTTCTTATCTTTTGTGTCTTTGCTCATCATGGTAATAATCTGAGTGTACTCTTCCTCAGTGAATATGTGATGCTCTTCCATTGGTGTGTGAGTCACTTCATGACTAGAACTATCAGCATCAACTTGACCAAATACAATAGTTGAAGCCTGAGAAATACACTTGTGACCAGTGTTGAAAAAGTTATTACCACCATTGTTTGTGGATAGGCGGTTACTGCCAGTGTACTGTGATCTGAAATAAGAGTTGTAGCCTTATTTCTTCCTGTTCTTCCAGTCATTTGGATACCCTACCAACTTATAACAAGTTTTCTTGGTATGAACCAAGAGATGGAAATAATCACACTTTCTGCCTTTATAGTTAGAGTTGCTTTGTCCAAAACTATAATTTCGATTAACTTGCATAGCAAGTGGTTCTAATCTATCATTCACAGTCATCATACATGTTGAATATTGGATTTCATCCTTTATAAGTATAGCATAAGCTTGATTAAGAGTAGGAGTCACTTCTTTGAACAATATCTGTCTTCTAGCTTGGTCATAGGACTCATTCAGGCCACTTAAAAACTGTAAAAGTCTTAAGTTTACACATATGATTTGAGTACTCTCTAGACGTAGGGCAAGCACAACTACGATTTGGCACTAGTACATCATACTCACTCCATAAACTCTTCAATTTGGTAAAATAGGCTGAGATTGAATTTGTACCTTGAGAGTGCATATTAATTTCACGATGCAATTGGTATATACGCATACGGTTCACCTTGTCCTACCTCTCCTTCAAATCCTCCCAAACTGCACAAGCATTCATGGCATAAACAAGGCCAGATAACAGACTCTCAATCAAAGTGTTCATGATCCAGGAAAGCACAATTGCATTACATTTTTCCCACTGTTCATGAAGTTTCTCTCTATATGATTCCTTGGTGTAGGTACTAGTGACAAATCCAAACTTCCTCTTCCCTAAGAGAGCAATACGCATCCATTATATCTATAAACTATATTTTCTAAACAAGTTAACTTGATTGGAACAAGTACAACACTGGAACTATTAAATTCACCAATGAAAAGCGGATCACTTTGATCGATTTAAGACGCCATGATTGATAGAATGTAGTTGTAATATAGATCTAAATTGTGAAAAAAGAACTGAAGACAGAGATCCAAAATGCCCAGAAAACTTAGTGAAATGTGATCGAAAACAACACTTAGTGTTGAGCTCGTGGCTTTGATACCATGTGAAAATACATTCTAAGACTCCATTGATGGAGCTAAGAAGACTCCATTGATGGAGCTAAGAAGAGGAGATGGATCAAAATTATAACTTCTTCTTAAACTTGTGTTAGAATCTGATTGTTGTGCCTTATATAGGTTGTGAAAGTGATACAAAAATATCTAATAACTACCTTCCTTCTAGAACTGTCTATTTGACAACTCATTGTTACTAACTAATCATTGTCTAACAACCTCTAACAACCTATACTGCTGACTCAACAATATTCTACTAACTAACTGAATAACTACTCCTATCAGTATTACACATCAATGGAACAGGTAGCATGTATGTGTCAAAAACAATGGTGGGACCATGATAAAGAAATGGACCTTGGGCCTAACTCAATCTCAAAAACTAGCTCGTGAGGGGAGGATTGCCCAAGATCATATAAGGAGACCAAGGACCCTTTAATCCACCGATGTGGGACTCCAACACCCCCCGCACGCCCAGGGATGTTCATATAGAGCGTGGACAATATAAAACCGGGGGCCCAACATCGGAAACAATGAACTGGGTGAACCTAGCTCTGATACCATGATAAAAAATGGACCTTGGGCCTAACTCAACCTCAAAAGCTAACTCAACAAGTGAGGATTACACAATTCCATATAATCAAACTACCAGTCCATTCCCCAACAAATATGAAACTTTTTACCCACTCTAACACCACCCTCATTCCCAGGCCTAACTGGCACTAGCGCGTGGGCTGGGAGACCAAAACGGGGATAGACCTGTATCTGATAGCATGATAAAGAAATGGACCATGGACCTAACTCAACCTCAAAAGATAGCTCATGAGGGTAGAATTGCCTAAGACCATATAAGGATACCAAGGACCCTTTAACCCACCGATGTGGGACTCCAACAGAACTGGTATGTTGTCCAGCGAAAAGAGCAGCAATCACAAAACCTGTGATCTCATCCTCCATCATTGGTCGTCCATCTTTGTACTTCGAGTCAATGAAACATTGTAACATATCATTCTCTGCCTTGCCTATAATCAAATATTATTTCATGAGATAAATATATGGAATGATATTTTACATAATTTAAAGCTTAGTTTAAAATACGGAAAAGGGGCAAAAATACCCTTCAACTATAGAAAATGGTTTAAAAATACCCTTCATCTACCTATTGGGCCAAAAAGGTGCAATCCACCTTTTTGTCTCTCTTATACCCTTGAAACTAACAACCCCTTCTTTATTTTATTTTAAAAATATTATTTATTATGTGTCACTGTCTTATTGATTGAAGTGAAAATCATACACCACTGAGTTGATGACATGGTAAACAAAAAAAACTAAAAATTAGATGTCAACAAATAAAAATAAAACTTTAAGAAAATTCTTAAAGCATACTTCTATGCAAATAGGGTTGCTCCGTTGCAGAGTCAACTGCACTTTCAACAACTTACAATTGTTCATCCAAGAAATTAGAATTGGGAAGTACATAATAACATACCATTAACAAAACATTAAAATTTAATTTCAAAAACTACTAGACATTAATTTGGATGTAATTTCTCAAAGCTTAACAATTGACTTAGATCTGACAAGACAACTCATATATATTTTGTATTCGAATGAACAACAATAAAACAATATAAAATAGCATGATGTTGCTCTTCAATACACTTCCAACTAGAGTAAAGCAAACAACAAATGTAAGCAAAATTACATAAAGCTTATTAATGTGCTCATCAAGGGTGTTGTTGAGCATCCATGTAACCAACATCAACGAGAACCTTCTCCCTTTTCTCCAACTCAACATCCTCATCCACCATCATCTTCACCAGTTCTTTGAATCCAACTTTCGGCTTCCATCCCAAAATCTTCCCCGCCTTGCTCGAATCTCTCTTCAAATTATCTACTTCTGCAGACCTAAAATACCTCATATCGATCACCACATATTTTGACCAATTCAGTCCAACATAACCAAATGACACCTCCAAAAACCCCCACATAAACATAGTTTGAATTGGAAATTGATAGTAAATTTTATGAGGCATTTTCTATTTATGATTTCTTTTCCTTTCTTTATTCCACGTACTCTATGATTCTTAATTAAGATTTTATTTTTATTTGCTAACATGTAAGTTTTAGTTGTTTTTCGTTTGCCATGTCGTCATCTTGGTGGAGTGTGATTTTCATTTCACCAAATAAGAAACTGACACTTAATAAATATTTTTTAAAATAATAAAATAAAGAAGGGGTTGTGAGCCATTTCCTGTAGTTGAAGGATATTTTTGACCCTGTTCCATTAAAAATAAATAGAAAAAATATCAAAGAAAAATAAACAACAACTTACTTCTAGAATGATAAAAAAATCTTATTAGAATCATTTTGTTTGAAGACAATATGAGATGAAGAGTTTTCCATACGAAGTTGATCCTTCACTTAAAATCATCCTATATAGTGAGCAGAAATTGAGTGTTCCTGAAAACAGCAAGAAGTAATTACTATTTCTCCCAGAATGTAGTACAAAAATGTGGGTAATTTCAGAGTAAAAAGTCTGATGTCGTATGTGGAAGGCTTTACTTACTCATCGTCAGCCCTGGTAATTTCTCGACACGATTTGCATTTTTCACGGGACCGCAGCGGATAACAACTCCTAGGATATCTGGTGGTAAGAAATAATAAATTATATTTAGCATGCGTATTTGTGGGCATATAATGTTCAACCGGAAAATGTGTGGGAGAAATAATATACCAATTTCTGCAGAGGATGTGCGGGTCATCTGAGCAACATTAGCTAAAGCCGTGACATTCGACTTGATCGACGGTGGCAGGGGCTTCTGAAGCTCATTATTTAGGTTGATATGTTCAACTATTGTTTCCTTATCTAGTATCCAATAAAAGGTATGTATTGACCGGCCATATGAATTTGGTGAGACCCTTACCCGTGCTGTTGAGATGGGTGTTGAAGAGCATTAACTTTTTCGCGTAGTATGCGATGTCATTGCCAAACACAGCTGCCCTAATTTGTTGGCCCTATAAAATTGTACCCCTCCATAAGATGTAGGTAAACAATATAACCATGTGTAGGATAATATAGATGGCGACTATATAGGCGAGAGTACCTGTTCATCCTCTGAAATGAGATTTTGAAATCAGATTTGCTTCTTAGGACTTTTTCTCTCTCGGCTCATGTCGACAATCTGGACTTTGCATGTCCAGTCATGAGTGTCCGTTGTTATCTGATGGATGCTGTTTTTTCGGGTGATATGTACTACAAAGGTGGCCGCACAACAATTTGTACAAAAAGTGTTAAACAGCCAGACATTAGTAGGGGAAGAGGAGTGGATATAGTCACATACAGGAGGGAAAGAAGGGACTCAAACAAATAGAGAAAAATTGAAAAATTTTAAGGATTATTTTCAAACAACAATATTTAATTAAAGAAAAACCATAGTCATGCATGTCAAAATTTTCGAAACAGCCGGAAACAAACATAACTGCTTCTAGAAGAGTTGTAGCAAGTAAATTGTGAAATCAAGAATCGAGGAATTCTATAGATAGAGGAGTGGATGTATTGTGGCATGTTTATTTTCTTTAATCTGTTAACTTTATCAAGTTGCATACTGGGGGGGAGGGGGGAATTGAACTAAATCAAACCAAGGAAAATTGAAAAATTTGTTGATCTCATCTCCAACTTGAACCTTGCAATGATCATTTTACTCCATACTTACAAATTTACAGAATCAAAAGCCAAAACAAAAATGGCACACCTAAGGATTGACTTTGAAAAAATATTATAGTCATGCATGTCAAAAAATTTTGAAATAACGGAAAACAAACTTAACTGCCGCTAGAAGATTTGTAGCAAGTAAATTGTGAAATCAAGAATTGAGGGATTCTATAGATTGAGGAATCACAGGTAAACATCCCAACTTTGATGGATTTTCACCATCACTACAAGAAAAACAACCTATAAGGAAGGGAAATATGGTCCCAAAAAGTCCAAATCTTGTCCCAATTGATCTTTTAGAACTAGAAAAATTCGGTCGTTTCCCGTCCTAACAGGCTCCGCCGCTAAAGGTCATTAGCGATGAGTCCAATAAACCGGTCCTTAAAACCCTTTTGCGGCGGGAAAAAAGCTGATCGTAATTGCCTTTTAGCTACGGTATATGTTCCAATCGACTAACTATCCGGTCTTAATTATTCTTTTGCGACAAGCAATCTTGCCCCAAATAGACTAATTACCTCGTAGTAATTATCTTTTCGCGATGGTATTTCTTGTCCCGAATAGACTAACTAAATGGTCATAATTATCTTTTAGTGACGGTATAGCTTGTCTCAAATAGATTAACTACCCCATCATAATTATCTTTTTGCGGCAATATTTCTAGTATTTAATTGACCATAAATGAGCCTAATATCACAAAATAATAATTTTTATCAAATAAATACCGAATTGCTATCGAGAACCTCAATACAAAAACATGATATTAGAGACCAAAAAACTTAGTTAACATCCCATGATATTAGTTTCAATATTTGTTTCGCAAAAAACATAGTTACCATACCGATCGAGCTAGAGTATAATATCAAATTTTCCATAACATTTGAATACACAACAAACAAATAATTAAGTAACTCCTGTTTCTACTGTTTAAGTCATCAACTTTCAGTTCAAATTGCCAGTTTCCATCACAGGACCAAAAAATAATCAAGTCCTCGACTTTCAGTTCCTACTGTTTCACCTAAATCAAGTAACTCCTGCAACAGTAAAGTAAAAATTTAGTACATCACTTCACCTCATATGCTCGACATAAATCAAGTAAGTGAATATATCAAAGTATCAAATTCAATTTTTAAACACTTAAGTACAGAGATGAAGTAAGAAGTATCGCCGACTATGAACATCATATCTACACACTATGCATAATCAAATACTTCAGCAGTTAACAAGAGAAGGAGTTCAAGAGTATATACTTTAATGGGCTGCATCTATTATACTTCAATAAGAAAAGAAAAACTGCAGTCAGAGAAAGAAAATGGGCAAGGGAAGGTAAATGACCAGTGTCAGACTCAAAGGACAAGGAAAAGAAAAAACCACCGGCAACAGAAACAACAACAACTGAAATACCAGCAAAAAACATATAAATCGAAAGGTCCACAAGCTTCTCGGAATGGAGATGTGTGTGCTCATAAACAACAAGAAGAAGCTGAATTTGAGAACAATGGGTATTCTTTCTCCCCAACCCTGTGCTCGCGATGGTTGTGTGACTGGTTTTGTGCATGAATCTGATGATGCTGTGGCTGATTTTGGGCGAGAATCTGGTGGTGTTGAATTATAATGCTGAGAATTCAATTTAAAGTTCCAGCTTTTATGGTGATTCAACTTAAAAGACATAAAGATGGTCTTGTAATTCTTTTTCTTGCAGGATCAATGTGATACTAGTTTAGAAGGAGCTATTGCCCAACCTTTGATGGTCCTATGACTTTAAAATAAAACCTCAAAGAGCTAGTTCATCTATTTCCTAAAGTTGAAATTAGTTGACAAGACTGGTTATACCTAGTTCTATTTGATTACCAAAGATCAGAAAAAAGCTAACCAAGGAACATAAGTTTGATAATATCTGTCTGTACAGTGGAGTGTAATGGTAAACCGCAAACTTCTAGGGAAAGAAAAAATAACAAAAGCTACTAATAGTACCAGTTCCATCATTTCTTAAGAACGAAAAAAGAAAAATGAAATTACAGAAAGGATAGATCAGTTTTTATTCCAAATTACTCACAACTAAAGGAATAATAGACAAGAAAGATTCATCACTTCAATTCCACTCACACACACACACTGGAATGGAGTAGACAAAAATACAACACACAACACATACATGAGTTGAGAAACAGGTGAGATCGGAAGGCAGAATAGTTAAGTTCAAAATAGACATACCTATCACTACTACAAGAAAATATCCTCTTTGCATCAGAACTCCAAGTAACACTCAACGTACGCCCTGAAATCATCAAAATAGTAACTATAGTATTCCCAAAGCTACAATCAGATATTGTTCTATAACTCTTAGGGGCTGAATTAGATGACCCTTCTCGTATAAATCTCTAGCAAGGGAAAAACTTCTAACTATAATTTTTCTCTTCTTCTCCATTTCTTGATTAAGCTTCAAAGGATGCATCAATGATCAAAGTAGATATCCCCGAATAGGAATCCCTATATCATTACTAGATGTATAACAATTAACAACCCACACATTATTATTCACCGCATAATAATCCCTATATATTATTAATGGCACAAATTTTTTTGTATATAATTCTATCATAACTAATCCATGAAGCAAGCATTGTCTGCATCTGTTATTAAAATAACTCTAGAAATGCGCAGACGCTTAAAATATGTCCATATCAAACATCTAGAAGGTTGTTAAACTACGAAATGATAAATCAGCAGACGAACCACAAACAAGCTGTCAGCTTGGTTCTACATTATAATATTTGGATTACTGAAGCAACAAAGTTCAACAAATAACAAGACAAAACACATCTTTGACAAACATACCATCCTAGCTTTCAGAAGTTTCTTTTCCGACTCAGCTTTTGCGCAAGATTGTTGACGCCTCAAGATGCCATGATACTGTTTCACATTAACAAAAATAGGTTCATCTATCGCTTCTGATGGCAAAGGAACACAGCTTGTTGAATTCCCATTAGCTGAACGTGAATCTGACAGAAAATGGCACAACTAAGCTCTCAACTTTATAGGAAAATTTCATAGATGAATTCCAGATGAAAAGCATTACGAAAATCTAATACCATTGGTTGTGCTGGATAAAGTTGTGTAGGATAAGGCTGTGCATCGTACGGTGCAAAGATGCTCCTATAGTATGGGTCTGGATAAGGATAAGTTGTTTGAGCCTGCAACTAATGGAATAATAGATGTAGACTTATTATCAGAAAAATGGAATCAACAGAAACAATCATTAGAGCGTAAATAAAAAATTTGTAGACACAGACGTAGGCTTCAAATACTCCCAACTGTTACCTTAAAGATCTGCAATCTCTATCAGAACCTTTACTTAAAGAGTGTCCAGTAAAAACAGGGGTCCTACTAAGAATACTTGAGATAGCAAGGTATTATGTTTTCCAAATGGAAGTGAGGGAGGGAGATAAAACACCCAGCTCCAGGTTAATCTAGGAAAATCCTTATGCAGCAGACTGAAAAGGGACCAATGGCTTTTCAACAAATGTTGGAAACAATTCTAGCACTAAATTTCATTTGCAAAGCTGAAAAGATGGGAAAATGTAAAATGTTTGCATTTAAACAAGTATTTACTCTAAGCTTCAAGCTGCTACATTTAGAGTCTACTTGATTTCGATCATCCCATTCATGGTGTTCAAAGAATTCTGCTAGTGTATCCTTCCTATTGGACAAAGACTTACCTTAAATGACACTCTAGGCCAGCATACTTACAAGAAATTTTTAGCCAAATTGTGGCAAGTGCAACTGTAGAGCAAAAGTGACAAACAGATCTTGCAATCTGAAAACAAAGCAATGCCTAGAGAATTAGTTCCAAAATAACACAAGCTTGTAAAGTAGATTGTTACTTAAAACTGAAATGAGAGATCAAAATTAAAGTGTTTGTGTCTACCCAATCATACCTGATCTACAAGATCAATCAAAATAGAAGAAGACAAGCCCAAAATGGAAATGGAACTTCGACCAAAGGTCTTCAGTTATGATTGACAAACCCACCCATGATGGATTATAAATATAGAGAAGTCATAAAATACGTATTCTAAATGTTACAACATCACCATTCAAAAGCTTTACGCTACATACATAAGAACACACTAGACAGAGTATTTCTTCTGAAAACTGAACGTTCTTTTTAGTGGTTCTAACTTCTATTGGGAGAAAGTCGTCACAATCAAAGCAGCATCATATATAAGCACAAGAATGCCATTTCCTATCTTGAAACATGCAAATTTTCTAATTCCTCGTCTGGACTATCGGCCCTTACTATATCAGCCAGGTATAAAACATGACAATATATAAGTAGAAATATTTCCCATCGTACTACTGAATACATTTAGTATGCTACAAACACTTGAAGAATTAATATTACTCTTCAATGGTTCATACTCACCCATTATTTGCTCAAATAACCTGAAAAACACCAGTGTATTCTCTTGTGCTATCTGTTAAGCAACTTTCTTCAGTTTATATGTTTACCGGAAACATCTGACTATTCATTCATATAACTAAAGTCTTTTGCATCATATGTATTCATCTCTGGGTCATAAGTGCAGTCATAGCTCCATATGTACCACATTAACCTATTTATTACCAACTTGGCTTTCATGCTTTTGCACAACCAATTATTTGGCTAGTTATATACAAGGTTACCTGTTACAAGTGTCAAAGTGATGTCTCTTCTAATCATCAAGGAAGATCAAAACGATATAACATATTCTTACTATGACAAAATATAAATATGTGCACTTCATTTCACAAAATAAAGAAGCCTTTTAACAAGTGCAAAAATGATAATACTCACAGAACCATCATCAATAGATCTACATGCCCTAACTCCTTTTGTTCACAATCAATTTTCTTGAGATACTTATAAACTATTGGACGAGACCCCTAACTGAATTATGATAAAACTTCTAGGATCACATATGATTGAATGAACAGGAGGGGAGAGGAGTTGCATCTGTCAGCCATAATAATTATCAAGAGGAAGAAGATATCAAATCAAGACATAACAATGGTGCTTCAGAAATATGATGGTAGAATTTAATAGGTGCTTCAAATACACCATAACATTTCTATTGCCAAGTTGAGTGGGCATCACATAGTTCATATTTGGTGATAAAGTGCCAGGGACAGACATTCCAGTTGCAGGGGATGAAGACTCGTTGTGAGACTCTGATTGATTTTCTGGCTGTTCATTCTCACTACCATCTGAAATTTATTGCAGTAACACAGTCATTAGAACCTTTTATTTATCTGACCAAAATTACATACCCAATTTACTTTAACTTTTGTTCTGCTTTGGTTTGAGTTTACTATGGTTATTTACAAATTGAATGTGAAACAAAAGCATAAATAGACAGTAATTTCTTTTCTTCTATAATGGTAAGTCCAACTCTTTTTGATAATCAAAACTTCTCAATGATAACACACAATGAAGGCATGAAAGGAATATAACAAAAGATAATCAGTTCAGCCATTGTCATCAAACAAATACTCCAGAATATTGACTACCTATATCGATTGGGATTTTCGCTTTACAACAAATAAATTGTCTTGTATAATTTTTACATCCCTTTTGCTATTCTGGATATTCTCTTATTTCTTTCATCCAATTTAGCCGAAAGATGCACAACTTCATTCTTTCCTTCATCTACTTAACAAACTTTCACAATACTTGTTGAAAACAATTGTCAACAATACCTTCAAAAACTCCGGTCAAAATCACACTCAACATAGTGTAAGATTAAGATATATAACACTAATAGTCTAATATATAACAGTTTCTTTTAATAATGATGTTGACATCTAATTTGGTACCTGATAAGCAATTGTACATCCAGGATAATCAAATTCATCACTATACTATTTCCTCATTCGCTCGGGGTGAAGCTGAAGTCCCATAATAAACTTACCCTAATTTGGTACCTGATAAGAAATTGTACATCCAGGGTTGCCAATGATGGAGCAAGAAGGTTGTCTTTTTTGATATGGGTCACCACAGAGTTGAACAAACTTGACGGAATTGCAGTCGGTAGCATTCAATGAGAAAATTGCCGATGGAAATTTTGAGCAACAATAGCTAGGGCATGATATTGGAGAACACAGAGATTTTTTTCCTTTTTGGCGCCTTAAGTTTGTTTAGCAATTTGGCGGTACTCTAAATTATTAATAGGGACCAGTTAGTAATTTTCTTAGAACCAGATTTTATTTCTTCCCAAAAAAATGCACTATTAGAGACCGGAATTTAATCTCGTCCTAATAAGTATACTTTTAGAGACCAAATTATTGACTCGTCCCTAAATGTTGGTCTTAAATAGACCTTTTTCTTGTAGTGCATCAATAACTTCAATCAAGTGAAACCCCTATCAAAAACAACAACAACAACAACAACATACCCGGTCAAAAACAACAACCTAAACCATAAAACAATATCAAGGACCTCAAAAAATAACAACTAAAAACTGAAAATTTAAGAAATTTCATCAATAAATAACTTCAATTCAACAAAACCCAAATCAAAACTACAGTAAAAAACATAAAGAAGATGCTAATTTTGAGAGGTAAAAAGGGCAGAGTTACCTATTTGAAGCAGTGTTTGGAGTAGCTTCAGCACAGACACTGAAAGGGAGAAGCTTTGGTGTTTTTTCTTATTACCTTTCTATGTTGGAGTAGATGGTGAACACGTAGATTCCACACGTGGCTAAACATCAATTTAAAAAAGCTAGGGAAAATTCATAAATTTAAAAACTCTCTAGTGAAGCATTATGTACAATGATTTTATTCTCTAATAGTCCAAGGCACAATAGTACATAACGTTAGGAAATACTATAATTGTATAGACAAAATATTCTCTTTCCCAGAATAGGATTTAATTACTGATTGTGTAGTTATAACAATATAGATTTTTTCCTAGAATATAACTCTAACCTACAGTTGTATAGCTATTAGTATTTCATTATGTATTATGGAATGACATAAGTTGCTATTCAGAAAATCTTGGTTTCTCTGCTTGTTTCTCTGTCACGGTATCAAGAGCCACCATCTAATTTTTTTTCGTGCTTTCTATTTTCTATGCACAGGTACTTTGCTACCTTTTTGAGTTACTTTTGTTCTCTCTGGGTTTTTCCCTCTCTTTTGTAATCAATCGATCAATGGATTGGGTTGTTAGATGGATCTGCTTGTCCACCAATAAATGCAGAAGAGTTGGATCTTTGAAAATAGAATAATGCAAAAGTAATTGCTTGGATGTTGAATTCGGTACATGCTGATATTGCTATGGTACTTAGACCTTTCAGTTTGGCTTCTGATATGTGGACTCAACTCCTTACAATCTACCAACAAAATAACCTTACATGAGAGTTTTAATTCGAACGCAACATTGCAGAATACACATAGGGGGACAAGAATATTCGTTTCTTTTATGCTGGCTTGCAGTTGCTCTGGTCGGAACAAGATAAAATTCTTGGGAAAAATATTTGTAAGGCAGAACTCAAGTAGGTGTTGGAAGAACGAAAGAAGACAAAGGGTGGTGCAATTCTTAATGAAACTCTATCCTGAATTTGAGCTGATTCATGGCAGTTTGTAAAACAGGGAAGTCACACCTGCTCTTGACGTTGTGTTGGCAGCCGTCTTGTGTGAAGAGACAAGACTTGGAACTCAGGATGCTATGGAGTCTACGTCATTCCCTTCTGCTGCATTACTTGTAGGAAAATCAACAACCATTGCTTCAACAAAAATTACTAAGAGGAGTGTCCAATGCTATGAATGCCAAGACTTTGTTCAAATCTCAGCCAATTGTCCTAACAAGAAAAAATATTATGCTTATTGCAAAATTACTATCTATCATATTTCAAATTGTCGTCGTCGCCCAAATCCTTCAAGAACTGCTCACCAAGCTTACCAGACAAATGCCACTACATCATCTAGTTTCTTCCCTATAGGTCACGATCTTGAAAAACTAATCCGAGATCCTATTGGAGCTTCTCTTCCCGAAGTCATCTCAAGTGCTCTCTCGGCATCCTCTTCAGGTACAAGTAATTCAATTAAATCTACTTGGCATCTAGATTCAGGGGATTCCAATCATATGATAGGTGATTTATCCCAATTCTCATCATTGTCTTGTGATATTTCTATACATGTTATTCATACAGCAAACGGGTACACATTACCCGCATCGGGTAAATGTTCTTTATGTTCCAAATTTGAAGGCTAATTTGGTTTCAGTTGGTCAACTAGTTGATCAAAATTGTGTTGTAAAATTCTCACCCAATGGTTGTGTTGTTCAGAACCTGAAAATCGTGATGATCATGGCCACGGGGCATAAATTTGGCTAAATGTTCCTACTAGAATTGGTTCACCGTCACTTGAATCATTGTTTTCTTTCAGTTTCTGCAGCGGATGTTACTCGTTCGAATAAATTGATCACTCTTTGGCATAACGGGATGGGTCATCCTCATTCTTCTCGGCTCCATCACATGCTTAAATCATGTCTTCCTGCACGTCATATCCATTCCATTCTCCTTTTGGCATGTACAAACTGTGCCGGTTTAAAAAGTCACAAGCTTCATTTTTCATCCAGTTCATCTGCCTATGAAATCTATTTGTTTTAGTGCATAGTGATGTTTGGGGTCCTTCTCCTATTTTGTCAGGGATGGGATATAATTACTTTGTGTTATATTGATCATGTATCTAGATATATCTGGGTAATTTTTATTAGATAAATATGAGGTTCCAGCTCTTATAAGTATCGTTCTAATTTAGGAGGAGAGTACACTAAGATTAATCTTTTTGATTTTTTCAAAAACAAAGGAATTATTGCCCAAAGCACTTGCCTCAGTGGCGGACCCAGAATTTAAAGGTTGTGGGTGCATTAATTAGGGGCGGAGCTACAGTACCCTACGGGTGTTCGGGCGAATCCAGTTGCTTTTATGTAAACTTTATATTTACACTAAAAATTTGAATATATGTATATGATTACATAGTGTGTACCCATTGACAAACATTATGGCTTGGCCTAGTGATAGATGGACCAATATTAAGGGCCTCTCTTTTCGCCACGGACGTGTGTTCGAACTCCATTGCAGCATATCTATTTTTTTTATTTTTTTTTATTTCTCAAAATTCAGAACCCACTGACTTCAAATCCTGGCTCCGCCTCTGACTTTAATTTTTTTTTTAACATAATTTGCTAATAATGATATAATATAAATATATAACTATTTAAATGCAACATTAAAATTTGGTGTTTAAATTTTTGAAGAGTAAGACTTTTGGTGGAGAAGGCCAAAAGATTTTGATGTTTTTTGTTTGAGTAATTAAAAAAATACAAAAAGTACATTTAGTTTAATAAATTAAGAAGTAAAAAAAAAAACTAATACAAAAAAGGTCAAACATGTGTGTGTACTAGTGTACAAGAGTACTTGGGTCTTGTGTGTGTGTGTTCATTAAATGTAACTGAAAAGTTACAAAAAATTTTATACAAAAATGCAGCGTAGCTGCGGGGAAACAATCTCAAGCACATAGACATGAAAGATCCACCTAAATACAGAGCACCCAGACAAGTTTTAGTTTTGTGGGTGCTTTTTTATTTTTTATACCGTTTTTTTTAGTATTTCTTATATAATAATACCTATTCTACGTCGAATTTAGTGGGTACCGAAGCACCCCAAAATAACACGTGGGTCCGCCCCTGACTTGTCCTCATACTCCGAAACAAAATGGGGTCGTAGAAAGGAAGAATCGACATGTTTTAGCAACTACATTGGCTTTGTTGAGTACGTCGAATATGTCAAAAAGTTTTTGGCCAGAAGCAGTACATACTTTTGTATATTTGATAAATAGACAAACTTCCCCAGCCCATTGAAAATGAGACATCGTACTTCAAATTATTTCATAGTAAGCCTGATTATTCTCACTTGCTGGGTTTTGGTTGTGTTTTCTTTGTACATCTTCCAGCACATGAATGACATAAGCTTTCGGCAAAGGCAACACAATGTACCTTTGTGGGATACAATGACACATAAAAAGGGTATCTCCGTTATGATACATCTCGTCGTCATCTTCGAATAACTAGACATGTTATTTTCTTTGAGGATCAGTTTTCTTGCTAACACAATGCTAAACATGCATCTCTTTTTTTTTTGTACAAATTTGATAACGATGTGGTAGCTACTGACCCTTAACTTGAATCTCCGGAACTGTCCGCGGACTATGATAATGGTGATCTCCAGCCTTCATCTCCTTCAAGTACTTCTCCTCCGCTTAAATCTTTAGAAAACCCTATGAACAGTAGTAATCATGATCTCCAGCCCGCATCTCTTTCCAGTATTGACTCTACATCGTCATTCACATCTTCGGAAGAGGGATCTTCTCATCTAGTTACTCCTCTATGTTGGTCTAGTAGAACAAATCACCATGCTCCCGAACAACTTGGCTACTCTCCAGGAAAATTTGGTAAGTCCTATGGCTTGCATACCACACTATATTCTGGTGAGGTTCCTACGTCTTACTCCCAGGCTTCTACACAAACCTATTGGAAAGAGGCAATGTTGGACGAGCTTTGTGCACATAATGAAAATTCAACTTGGGACTTTGTTGATAAACCAGCGGATAGAGTTCTCATTAGAAGTAAGTAGGTGTATTCCATTAAAATAAAGGCAAATGGTACAACTGATTTCTATAAAGCTCGATTGGTTGCTCAAGGGTACAAATAGGAATATGTGGTGGATATGAGAAGACTTTTGCACCTATTCCAAAGATGACAACGATACGATCATTATTAGCCTTGGCTTTAATTAAAGGCTGGACTTTGCCTTAGTTGGATGTGAAAAATGCATTTTTTCACGGTGATCTGGAAGAAGTTGTATATATGAAACCACCACCTGGGTGTGTTCTGCCAATACCAAATATAGTTTTTCATCTTCAAAAATCTCTCTATGGATTAAAACAGGCTCCCAGAGCTTGGTTTGACAAATTTCGATCCATGATTCAAACTGCAGGCTTCTCTCAAAGTTCTTCAGATTATTCCGTGTTTCTTCGTAATTCTTCGATAGGTATCATAGTACTTCTCATCTATGTTGATGATGTCATTATCACCAGAAATGATCAAGAGAATATTACTATGTTAAAAGAATTCTTGCATACCTTATTTAAGATGAAGGACTTGGGACGATTGTCATACTTTCTTGGGATTGAGGTTCTATACTTGCCTACTGGGGTCACGCTTACTCAACAAATGTATTCTAGTAATCTTGTTGCTATGGCTGGTCTTACTGATGACAAGGTTGTGTACACCCCAATGGAGATTAATATGAAATATAACGAGGCTGATGGCGAACCATTTGGTGATCTCACATTGTATCGACAGTTGGTGGGAGCATTAGTTTATCTCACTATGACGAGGCCGGACATCTCATATTTCATACAAGTTCTAAGTCCGTTTGAGTCTAATCCTTATCATATACATCACACTGCATTACTTTATGTCATTTGCTATGTCTGTTGTTCTATGAATCAATGTGTTGTCTTCCTTCAGATTCTCCTATACATCTTAAGGGATATACTGATGCAAATTGGGCTGGTTGTCCCGATTTTTCTCGTTCCGTTACTGGTTGGTGCATGTTTCTAGGCACATCCTTGATATCTTGGAAATGTAAGAAACAATCTCGTACATCTAAATCATCTAAGGAGGCCGAGTATCGGGCTATGTTGGCAGCAAGTTCAGAAATTATTTCGCTACGATGTCTATTATCTGTGCTTGGTGTTGCTATTATATCTACTACGGTGTTACATGATGGTAACACTAGTGCGATTAAAATATCCACAAACCCTGTGCAACATGAAAACACAAAGCATATAGAGGTAGACTGTCATTACATTCGGGAACTAGTTGTTGACCATCTTTTTACTCTACAACACATTTCTTCTCATGATCAACTTGCTGATTTATTTACAAAGGCTATGACACGAGCACGGCATAGCTATCTTAACTCCAAATTGCTACTGTTTGATCACCGATATCAATTTGAAGGGGGATGTAAGGCAATTGTATAATTGTATAAACAAAATATTCTCTTTCCTAGAATAGGATTTAATTACTGATTGTGTAGTTATAACAATAGATATTCTTTCCTAGAATAAAACTCTAACCTACAGTTGTATAGCTATAAGTATTTCATTATGTATTATGGACTGACACAAGTTGCTATCCAGAAAATCTTGGTTTCTCTGCTTGTTTCTCTGTCACATTATACAATGCATGTAGTACATTATGCTCTAATAGTCCAAAGCTCAATAGCACACAATACAATGCCTTTAGTACAATTGTCTAATGCAGTGATAATCCTTTGTTATTGGCTTATATATTAAGGGAATATTACCTAAATCCTCTCTTATACACATACCATATACTCTCTCCGTTTTTTTACTTGGACTCCATACTAAAAATAAGTGTTTCAATTTACTTAATCATATTTGCAAATTATCAAGAGAGTTTTATCACTTATTTTCTATATTACCCTTAGTATTAAATAACTACATAAAATTATAATAGTCAAATTTAAAGTTTCAAAGAATTATTAATAAAGTTAATTTAGTAAAATACTCTTCTAATTAAAGCTTTTTTAATGATGCACTAAGTCAATATGATCCAGGTAAAATGAAACAGAAAAAATTATATATATTAAAAAAACTATTATAGTCAATTTTTAGTCTTTCACGTTGTCTAAATGATTTTATTGAATTTATAACATGAGGTTTTCTTAATGTCTAATAAGTAAAAATTAAAATTGAAAAAAGAAAAAGACATTTCACTCCATTAGGGTGGTAAGGGGTATGGGGGTGGGGGGTGGGGGTGAGGGGACATTAGATATAGACTATAGTAAGTAAATTTACAAAATAGGGAAGTTGTTTAATATATATACACATATACATATCATATCATATCATATCATAAATATGAATCACATTACCTAAATCTTCTCACATATGCATGTATTAAAAAAATAGTAAATTTGTCTGTGTTTCATGTGGTCTAATGATTTTATTGAATTTACGACATGAACTTTATTAAATATCATAATAGTAAATATCTTTATTATTTTAATTTTTTAAAAAAAGACATTTCACTCCATTCGGGTGGGGTGGGGAGGTGGGGTGTGGGGGTGTGGGACAGTGGAAGAGTAAGTACATTAGCAAAATAGGGAAGTTATTTAATAGTAGATTAAGTCATTAAGAAACATATAAATTTATACATATGTACATATCATAAAAACAAATCATATTATCTAGATTAAGTTCAACTGATCGGCGCGGTTCCAGCTTTGGTTCTGCAGGTTTACATCCTGTGGTGGCTAGCAACATCAGGTCTTGATAGGCGAATTTAAAATTTTGAGTTTATAGATTTGAGATAGAAAAGATATCTTATTGGATTTTAGTTAAGTAATTTATGCACATTTAATTTTTTTGAACATTTGGCCATGAGGATAAAATAAGTTATTTACTTGCATTTGCAATACTGAGTTTTTAGGTTTTGCATATTTGTTGTTTAATTTATTATGTACCAATAAATCTTATAGACTACATTATTCTAGCGGCATTTACGTATACGGGTATACCAACATATTTGTTCTATTATAAAACAATATACCCAATGTACTTCCATAAGTAGGGTTGCGGGAGGGTAGTATGAGCACAACCTACTCTTACCTTGACAAAGGTAGAGAGACTATTTTCAGTAGATTCCCTGCGCAAGTAGGACATATCAAAAGTCAAGTATGCAAAACAAATACTGTAATGGAGAATAGAGTCGTAACGAATACAAATGACACCTAATATCTTGGGCAAGTTGGCCAAAAGGGCTCTTTTGAAAACTATTTAGTGGTTTATTAAAAAGTTGTGAAAATTTTGTCAAATACCCCATTTAATCCACATCACCACAAATTTATCCAACTCAAAAAATTCACCCACATATTTTTTATGACTACACTTTAATCCAATATTTCCAACTTAACAAATTCATCCCCAAGTTTCTAATAATACACTTCAACCCACTCCATCATCCACCTTTATAAAATATCTAGCTTTCCAAAAATATAAAAAAAAATCCAAAAGCTAAAAATAGAAGGTGGTTCTTTCCCTCCAAAAAAAGATCTGATTCCGGTGTCCTTTCTGGCGTTATTTTTCGATGATCAGCTCTAAATCAGTCCACAAACCTCATAAGCTCGTCCATTTCATCCTTTTTACCTCATTAGTTTTTTATCTTCTCAGACAAACTTTTCACCATTGTTAAAATGCTTTAAATCAGTCACATCAGTTAAAAACTCTTTAGAAGTACATTACAATAACTGAGGCGACTCCATGTTCATTTCTCTATTCCATAAACCCAACGACCGTTGATTAGAAGCATTATTTGCAATTTCAAGTTTCTGTACGGATATCTGCACAGTCATCGACCCGTCATCGTCATTCATCGACCGTGCATACATCCCAACATAGACCCTAATCTTAATCTATCGTCGACCAAAGGTTAATTCTAGGATGTCTATTGCAGAATTTGTTCTAGTTTCAAGTGATTTCATGGGAGAATGGGTGAATACTCCCAGATGTTGGAAATGGAGTTCTTTTACCAAGGTGACACAGCCCATTGTTGTTCTCCGTGATAGTTCATATGACGAATTGGTTGCATGCGTAATGCAGAGCGGGGATCTAGATTATGTGTCGAGCAATGTGGTGATTAGTTATCTAATGCATTCGAGGGAAAATGTGAATCCTACGATCATAAATAATGATGCATGTGTGTCTCTCTACATGATGGATGTTGATGCAGATGGCTTTAGGCCTATTTTAAGGATAAATATAGTCGACAGTTCCTTCGAAGGATCGATGAATTCATCACCATCCCCACCTCGATGCTCGACAGTCGATGACAATTTGAATGATTACGAGAGAGATGGCAATCATCCCATGAATATGGAAGATTCTTGTGTGCATATGAAAGACGTTTAATCATACTCGCAAGATGCGAAAGAAGACTGTGGAACGGGATCCCAACCAGTACATTACTTCTCTGACGTAACCAATTTCTATTGTGATCAAACATTTGCCGACAAGAAATAACTCAAAATGCTACTAGACGGAACATCGGTGAGGCAATCTTTTGATTATCGTATGGAGAAGAGCTGCACCAAATTAGTGAAGGAGAAATGTGTATCTCCTGGTTGTGGCTGATTATTGCGGGCAAGGAAGTACGAAACCTCAGACATATTTGCAAATATACAAGTATCTCGGGGTGCACACGTGCGGTGTTGAACACGCCACCCGCAAGTACAAGAAAATGTCATCTGAATTGATTGTTTCACTATGCGTAAATCATTTTCGGGATGGTAAGGGTTCAAGCATAAGTGAAATTCAAAGGATTGTGTTCAAGGAGTTGCATTGTTGCGCAAGATACTGGATGTGTTGGAAAGGAAGTATAATTGCGAAGAATATCATTCGCGGGAAACTGGAGCATGGATATGCTTGTTTGCCGGGTTTTTCCCACATGGGGGAGTTGTTGAATCCAGTTTCTTCCTACTCGATCATGGTAAACCATATTGATGGGTCATTCATTTACTACTTCTTAGCATTCGTAGCTTATATACTGGGATATGCCCGCATGAGAAAGTTAATTGTCGTCGATGGAACATATTTATATGGAATGTACGGGTGCGTGTTGTTGAGTGCAGTTGCACAGGACACCGAAAATCACATCTTTACAATTGCCTTTTATGTCGTTGTTAAAGAGAACGATTCTTCTTGGACCTTCTTCTTCCAGAAGTTGAAGTCTATCATAGAAGATGAACTAGATCTATGTGTCATCTCCGACATGCACATTAGCATCACTAATGCCTTCTCCAGTATATACAGTAGTGCACATCATGGGCTTTGCATGAGGCACCTCGCTGAAAATCTCTGTGTAAATCAACACTATGGAGAACATCTTTATCTATTCTACGCCACTGCAAAGGTGTATTCCTTTAATGAGTTTAGAGATAATTTTGAGGAATTGAAGTACAATTTCCCCGAGGCAGCACATGTCCTTGAAAATGTGCTTGGTTTTGAAAAATGGAGTAGAGCAAACTTTCCGGACAATAGGTACGATGTGATGACCACAAACATCACCGAGTCGCTCAACTCAGTTTTGATGGATGAACGGGAGTACCCCATGTCGTAAATATTCAATTTAGTTGCTAAAAAATTTGGTGAAAACTTTAGGGAGCAGTATGCCTATGTCAATGGTAAAAAGAACATATTTGTGCCTTGTGCGGAAAAGATCCTAAGGGATAACAAGAGTGTGAGCGATTCCTTGTATGTGACTAATCTAAATGGGGTTCTCGACCAGTACACGATGTTCGGCAATGGTGTTACTGCCAAGGTTAATCACTTGGAGAGGAGTTGTTCTTGTTGGAAATTTGACTTTGTGAAAATGCCTTGCGAACATACGATAAAATCTTTGCGAGCAAAGTAGGGCGATGGCGTAGGTTATGGAAACTCCATCTACGAGTACTCTTTGCCAATTTATAAAGCTTCAAGTTACCTCCATGCATACTCGAAAGCAATTAACGTTGTCCCTCCAGAGGCCGAATAGAATGTGCAACAAGAATTGCTAGAAACTAAATTTTTCCACCCCCCTACGATCCCAAACTTGGAAGGAAGAAAGTCAAATGCACTAAGGGCGTCGATGAGACGTTCAAGTCCAAAAGGAGGAATAGGTGTTCAATATGCAAGAAATCTGGGCACAAAAGAACCACGTGTAGAATGGCCAACAAATCATAGATAGGCTTTATTTGCTTCAGTTGTAAAGCTGCTGTTTTGGGGTATAAATGTGCATTTCAGTAGAATTTAATGTTCAGTTGTTATCGACTTAAGGTTTTATCTACGATAGACTACATGCATTCTATGGTATATCTTTAACACGGTCTATTAAATAATATATATTGGTTATATGATTAATCATCAAACACACTATGTAGGTATTTATACCTCCATATCTCTCTAATAGATACATTGAATCATTGTTTCCTATTCCCAATTAATTAAAAGATTCAAACACGTCTGTTCTCAAGAAGAAACGCTGGTATACGAAAACCAAGCATTTTCTATTCTCACACGCGTCGACTAACCATTGGTTTGATATATGAAAGGACGCCATCTATAGGTCTATAAGTACAGGCCCTATTTCTACATAACACTTCACTTGTTCCTAAACCCAAAACATCAAAAACCCTCTTCTTCTTCCCCAAAACATCAGAAATCATGCCTGGTCGTAGAATACCCCTTCGCCCAATCAGACGAGTTCCCCCTCGTCACTACGTTTTGCTTCTAATTCGTAATGATTTTGACAGGCTATTCTACGGCCTGGGAGAAGACCGCTGTTACTTGGAGCGTGAGATCCGAAGAATTGGTCGTTTCCTCCGAGAAATTTTGGAGTGTCTTGGAATGGACGATAAAGACTAAATCACCCCCCATCATCCCCATAATTTAGATTACTTTTTTATTTTGTTTATGTTGTTAATTTTGTTTTTTGGTTTTGAAGAAGCTTTCTTAGTAGGACTTTGTGGAAGAAAGCTTTTTCCATTTTCCCTCTTTTGCTGTAAATTTTATTAAGTAATGCAATGAACAAATTTAATGTAAGTTTCAGTTTCAATTTAATGAACAAGTTTCAGTTTGAACATTATATTTACCATTTTTGTTATGATCTTTTTTTTTCTTGTGGCGGTTATTCTTCTGTACAGACACAACTTTCAAATCTGTATGCCTCGTTCAATTCACAGTACTTTAGTTTGACTTGATTAATTTCAAGTTTCTATAAAAAGTTCTATATAGTCTATCATAAATCATATACTCTATCTTTCATCGACCTTGTATGGTAGTCGATCGTAGAGCATGTGAGTCGATGCATCACCGGTTAAATTAAAATAGACAATAACATATTTTGGGGTGGGTGGAACAAAATAATTAAATTAAAAATGATTTAAACAAATAATAACATATTTTGGGGTTGGTGAAACAAAATAATTAAAATAAAAATGTTTTAAATAGATAATCTTGAGGGTCCATCGATAAGTCTGGTGTATAGACTGGTGGTGAAATTTAATAGACCGTACTAGATCATGGCTTAAGTCATCCATCAATTAGACTAGTCTACCGTAGACTTACACCTTTAGATGTGCGTCAATTGATATCATAAGTATGAATAGACCACGTTGATCAATGTGCACTGCCATAGACCGTCACTTGAATGTAGTTAAAAAATAAATAAATAAATTAAAAATAAATATAGTGTTGATTTCTACACATGTGAGTGAGTGTAAAAAAGACACACAATCATATTAGAGCTTGTACAAAGTGAATTATAAAGTGTATGGATGGGTAGTGGTTGAATGTTCAATATGCTAAGAGTAATGTTTTTCAAAGCACAAGTATGTATTAAGGATATATATTGTATTGAGGATGATGATTGCTCAACCACTATCCATTCCACACACTATTTTGATTTAGGGGTGGTGATGGAAGGAGTATGTGGAATGTGTAGTCATCAAATACAATATATATGCTAAATACATACTTGTGTTTTGACAAACATTACTCTTAGCATATTGAACATTCAACCACTACCCATCCACACACTCCTTAATTCACTTTGTACAAGCTCTAATATGATTGTATGTCTTGTTTACACTTACGCACATGTGTAGAAATCAATACTACATTTATTTTTAATTTATTTATTCATTTTTTAACTACATCCAAGTGACGGTCTATGGCAGTGTACATCAATCAACGTGGTCTACACATACTCATGATATCAATCGATGCACATCTAAATGTGTAAGTCTACGGTAGACTAGTTTAATCGATGGACCCTCAAAGCATAATTATATTTTTTACATGATTTTGACATGGGTCAACAACGATGGGAGTCTATAAGTGTAACCAACAGTTTAAGATTATCTATTTAATTATTTTCTTTCACCTGCCAAGTGATGGTTTATATATGAGTACATAGATCACCGTATTCTACGCATAATCAGAAGATCAATGGATGAACTACTGAAGGTGTAAGTCTACGGTAGACTAGACAAATCGATGGCTGACATAGGTCAATATTAATGAAGGTCGATTAAGTGTCCCCACAAGTTCAAAAATAATTACTGCTCCAATGGTAATAAATGGCTACTTTTATAATCCATCAGTGTCAACACTTTTTTTTTACTTCATATATAAGGCCGGTCATCCCTCATTATTTTATTTCATTCGCTTTGTTTTGTTTTTAAAAATTCTACAATGTCTCAAGCCTCTCAAACATCCAATTCTAAAAATACTCTAATTTTTCATTATGGAAATGCGATTGTTCTGAGGACATCACGCACGGACTCAAATCCAGGTCGCAAATTTTATAATTGTGCAATTGCGAAGGTGAGCTCTGTGTGTCTTTTTTATGAATTTAAGTTAGTCGTTATGTAATTATTATTTTTTTCTAGGATAATGGCGCATGCTCATTTTTTAAATGGCTTGATGAGCTATCACCTCCAACCAGTCCATCAACGTTAGTTCAGGACCCGAGACATCAAATTTTCAAGGCTTGACAAAATTTAATCTACTACAAAGGCTCCAACAATGCGAAGAAAATAAAGATTTTCTTATGACTTTGTTCAAAGAAGCTGAAGAACAGAGGGGTCACTTTAAAGTGTTGCTACATGACACCAAAATAGAGAGGGATCAACTAAAACAAAAATTGATTTTGGCTGAAGAAAGGGAGAATGGCCTAAAAATGATGTTATGTGCTAGCTATAATGCTAGTATTCGTTCTTTGGAAAGGTGTAACATGGATGTAGTGATATTGAATAAATAGTAATACTTCTATTTTTCTTTAATATTAATACTATTTTTGATAGAATCATGGACGATCAAACAACACATCGGCTTAAAACCGACCAACATGATAATGATCTACGCATGCAGTATACGAAAGATTAAGTATGTATTCTACGACATTAACCATACACTGTTCCAACTATGACAACACCCTGCATATTCAAATGTCCATGCCACTAATCAGTTTGATAGAGACAGATTCAGTGCAGAATCATAACAACTACCATAAAATAAAAGAATGTTTTTAATATCCTACCAACAGATCCTTAAACTTTCATACTTGTCAAATAAAAAAAATATTTGTCCGATCCTAACTACTGATATTCAACTACACATTAACAATATTAGCATTCAAATGTCATTTTCCCTATCTTCCTCATCAACACAAATGTTACTGTTGATTTCACCTATGATAACCATGACCACATCTTTTTGGTCAGCATCAACTTATTTTTTCTGATTAGCTACAGCTGCTTCTTCATGCTCGCCTTCTTCTCCTTCTATTTCATCATCTGCAGCAGCTGGTGCTTCTTCGGCTGGTGCTTCTTCACCTTCTTCTCCTTTTTTCTTACCATCTACAGCTACTTCTTTTTCATCTTCTTCTTCTGCTTCTGCAACTGCTTCTTTTGAACTTTCTTCTTGGCACATATCTTCTTTCATTTCTTCTTCTCCATCCTTTTTTTCTTCTTCTTTTTCCTCTCCCGCCACAACAGAGGCCAACTCATCCATTTTTCTCTCTTTTTCTCCTTCTTCATTCCTTTCTAATTCACGAAGGTCCACATGCACTGTATCATCATATTACAAAGTGTTACTGATATTTAAAGCTGAAAACTCATTAACAACATCAATTATGGAATGAAGTTACCTTGTTCGTGTTGTTGCTCGTCTTGTTCTTTTTTCTTCAGTCTTTTCTCTCTAATATAGGTAGCAATATCCAACAACGCTTCCTCGAGCACAACAACACGCTTATGAAGATCCCCGCGGGATGAGGTGCCCTCTGTATCTTTGGAGGTGCTCGGAGTATCATCATCACCAACTCGTACTTCAACGGCATCATCACTGTCCTCATTTGAAATAAGTACAGTCACCCTTTCTAACTCTTTCTTTAAGCCATTGAGGACGTTATTCTTCTCCTCGTCTGTATATGGCTCAAAGAAAATCATGTAATCCATCTTCGTCTCATGAAGAGTAGGGATGATGTACGGGTGAACGTTCTACAAAATATCGATTAACAATTACATAACATTTGATACAACAGTAATACTATTATTGCATAATAAAAAATAAGTTCTTACCTCGGTAACTTTTCCTTTGTACTTGAATGGGTCACCTTCGATTATCTGATCACTTTTTGTAGTGTGCCATCTGAGGATGCGGGGAATGGGAAATGGCTCATCCATTGATTTTCCATCAAATTTTCCAAGATGAGGAAAGTCCTCGTAGATCCAAACTTGTAAGTAATACATTAGTGAAAAAAGAACCCAGAGTCTATGACAGAGTATAAATAAACAAAGAATCTACGATAAGCTCACTAAGGGATTTTATGGTAAATACCATGAATGCCCAGTTAAAATTCGAATAGAACATAGGATGTCTACTGCTTCTCATCAAATACTTTCCTCTTCTTCTTTAGGTCACTTTTCTTTTTTAGATAGTCCAGGGTCAGTTGAAATGTCTCTTACCCCATGGATAATTCTTGAAGAAACTCAAAGAATCGATTATTCAAATCAGTTTCATGTCGACAACCTTCGACGAATATTTTCCAAGCAACATGGTGTGCAAGAACCACAGTAAACAACACTTAAACTTCTGGTCCTCGTTCAACTTATTCCCTCTAGTCAGGTGTAGCAAGTTGGCTGCCATAATATTTTTGTTTTTCGTCACCTTAAAGTAAAAATTCTCCCCCTTTGCTAACACCTTCTTCATTTTTGATTCACTGGGGTATGATGAGTAGTTCAGCCCCGTGATAAAAAAAAAACTCTTTCAAGCCAAAACAGGCAGGCTTGTTGTTAACGTAGAACCACATCTCGTGCGCTTCTTATTGTTCTTGATGCGTCGCAACAGAAAATAATGGACTAACTGCCCATTGAAATTGAGATGTTCTAGCAGGTTTCTCAGGTCTCCAAAATAGGACCGTTTGAATCTTTTCTTCAACTCTTGGTAGACAAGAACTTGCTGGAATTCTCGATAAGAAGCCATTCTTTATCTGGCCGATATCTTTGTTGGGAAAGATCCGACCTCGTCCATTATCGTTCGAAGGTCATACCGCTCCACAAAAATGAACCTTGAAAGAGATAGCACGGGCAAGGGATCATTATCCCCATCCGTACTTTTTCTTCCACTATATTTCCTCTCTTCACTGTCATCACTAGCATTGTGCTTGGCAACATCTACATCGGAATCGACGTAGTTGCTTATCTCCTTTAACTCTGAATCTGATTCAGACTCCGACTCTTTATTTTTCTTCCTTTTTGAGACATTTCCAACTGCCTCAACTTTTCTTTTCCTACTGCTACCAGCAGAATCAGAAATGGTACTGGCTTTGTATTTAGGAAGGATGTATTTTTTATCTATTTTCAACACAATCTACACGTGCAGAACAAATCTCCCACTTTCAGTTCATAGACCACAAGCTATCAACAAAAATAACTCTATTTTAAATGAATTTCATACGTCTAAAAATTGATTTCAATCTAAAGCATTTTCATTTCATAGACCACGAGTCTATGGACACAAACAGGTCACTGTTCGAATTAAAATGCCAAAATAACTCTTCCACCATCAAATAGTTCACTACACACATCAATAACTGAACCAAAATCCAACATGCAGTATCAAAACACAACAATTTCTAAAAATTAAACTAGTCCACCTAATCAAACTAATTAACTATTAATCTTTCAATTTCTACTATTTTAGCAACCATATTTTAAAAGAATTTCATACGTCTAAAAATTGATTTCAATCTAGGGAATTTTGATTTCATAGGCCACGGGTCGATTTCATAGACCATGGGTTTATGGACAGAAACAATTCACTGTTCGAATCAAATGCCAAAATAACTCTTCAAATAACGATTATCCCACCATTCGACACTTTTTTGCTAAAAAAAATTGGAACTAAATTAAAACTCCTTAATTAACCAAATTCGAAAAAAAAAAATCAATTTCCTACATCACTACGAATTGATTAGCAGAGAAACCCGTTTAAATGGATCTAAAAATGATCGCAACTTGATTTTAACTAACCTTCCGAACCAATAATGACCCCTTAGCAGCTGGAGAAGAAGAAGAAACGAAAATGACAATTTTGGGATGACGGTTTCTTAAGTGGGAGTTGAGAGAATTGAAGAGGAGAGAGAGGGGTTTTTTTTTGGATATTGAAATAAGTGGAGGGTGTTAGTGTATTATATTAAATTTTTAAAGTTATAAAAATGATGAAATGGTCCCTTGGCCCACCTGTGGGCCCCACTTTTTTAACTTTTTCCAACATTTTATACCCTAACCCTAAAGATTAAATAAAAAATAATTGTAGTGGGTAAATGGCAAAATAGTTTCGGAAGTGGGTAATCTTGCCAATTTTTCCCTTCTATCTTCTACCTTAATGTTTGACCATATCTTTCTATTTAGTGTCATGTCCTCGGTAAGCTGCAGAATCAACTAGGTCTTATCTAGTCACCTCTTCCTGATGCTTATCCCACCATATACAACCTGTCACACCACTTCTTTGGTATATCTACTTATCTTCTCCTCACATGTTCGAATCATTTCAGCATCATTTTTCTTATCTTTCCCACCACGGTGGCTACTCCCACCTTATCCTTGATCTCTTTGTCCCTAATTTTTTCTGTCCTAGTATGCCTAGACATCTATCTCCGCATCCTATTTTCGCTACTTTGATCTTCTTGACGCGTGACTTCTTGATTGACTAGCACTCCACCTCATAAAACATAGTTGTTATACTCTACTATATTGCAAACAATATTTCTTAATATCAAGCAAGTTGGCTACTTGAATTCTCTATGCCATTGTTGCTATGAAGTATCAAGAGATTTTGGAGTAGATGAAAGAAGAAGACAACGTGAAGAATCAGATTTTTATCGTAATACATCTTCTTGAGGATTTCACATTTTCAACGAAACATGGATCTGGTTGTACATGCTGGTTTATTTTAATTTTTCACTACTTAAGTACTATCATTTGTAATATCACCATATGGTTTGTTACAAACTCTATGATGATCATAGAATAACTTCACATTACATGCATGTTAATTTGACGGGGTTTTGTTACGCCTCAATAGGTTAGTAAAGTAAAGCACCACCTCTCTTGCTTGTACTTTTTCTTTTTAGTTTCACATTTATTGTATATTGATTATATATGATTGTACATGAATTATACATGTATTATATAGCGGGAGTTTTAGTGCATCGAGCTGTCTTTTTTCAAAAAGCAGTAGAACTTCGCTTAGGGCTTGGGAGCCTTGTTGGGCCAACATGACTTCAAATATTTTCGATGAGTTAAATTGTTGTTGTTATCTTTTACTATGATACTGCATGTTTTTCTCCTTTAACCCTTAACATTACTTAAAGATCTTCTTAAATTAAAGATCGAACAGATCAAAAAGTTAAAAGAATCTTCATAAAATAACCAAACAAACAAAAATTGCTCTGCTATCCAATAGTTAATTTGGCTACTATATATTCATAGGACATACATCATAGTAATTTTCAAACCGTTTCGTCGATAAAGAAAAAGAAAAGAGTGATTTATAATATAAAATCCTATAAATATATAGAGTAAGAATTTTAAAATTAGATGATCACATACAAGTATAATATATCATTTCAACATAATTTTATAATAACTGATAAGAAATTAAATATTCGTGCACGTACATAAATGCGTGGGTGACTGATTTTAGAAGAAGTAATATTATTTTTGTTTGTCAAACCCAATGGTGATAATAGTACTGAAAATTATTTGATTAAAAAAGGTATTAGCATCATGAAATAAACAATAAAATTTGGGAATATATGACAAAAAATTATCTTAGCCAACAATAAAGAATACATCGATCAACAAAATTTGAATAAAATGATGTCAACAACTATTATTAAAAATAATATTTTTTGTTTGTTACATCGGATACGATAAATAAATATATTTTAAGCATTGAGATAAATAATCGCTCAACCTTTAAGGTATAAGTATGTCTGCATACATCCTAATTTTTCGAATCCCACTTTGTAGAATTATACTGAGTTGTTGTATTTTATGGATTGGAATATTTATAGAATTATTTTATATCGTCTTTATATGAATAGTGATTTCATTATTTTAGTATAAATGATGAGATAAAATAATCTCCAAATTTGTTAATATATTAAATTAAACCAGACATGGAATAAATTTAATTTTAAAATTTATTCTAAAATTATTATCCTATTTCAATACCAATGTTATCATAGCTTAGATTAGTGTTTATGCATGCATTTAAATAGTAAATATAAACTTTTAAAGGAAAAAAATGGGTAAATATAATGGATATATCCCTCATTGAAAAATATGGTGCATATGTACTCTTTTGACTGATAAATAATGTATATTTATCCTTTATATTAATTAAATTAAGAAAATCTTAAAATTAATTAAAATTTTGAAACACTTATAAAATAATTTAATTACGGTGAATGTCCATAACTCCTAAGAATGAAGTCACGTCTCTGCCCGTCTTCTCCATGATATATAGTTAATCATTCAGTACTCCACACATATTGCTACTTTTGAATTGGGATACTCACCAATAAATATTTTTCTTTTGTTTTTTAATCCAGTGTTCGGTACTCGAATTGGAACCCTGATTAAGTCGGATCGTATACTGCAGGGCCCATTCTGGGGGATGACACTCCCAATATGATTTCCTCCATACCCAAGGCTCGAATCCAAGACCTCTGGTTAAAGTTGAAGTAGTCCCACCACTACACCATAACACATGATGGTTATTCACAAATAGATCAATCTCTTCTAATAAGATATGTGTGGAATATAAGATTTATGAGATAATAATTATTATATGATTTTTTTTATTTCCTATCTGGTGTTCGGTGTCAGCATTGGATGCTCGACTAATTCGAACCGCGCGTTGCAGGGCCCATTAAGGTGGCAGCGCTCCCAACAAAATTTTCTTCATACCCAGGGTTGAACCATTTGTTGGAAAATATATTCATGAACACATTAAAAATATTCGAAGAAGAATACAAAGATGAAGACTTGACAATATGAACATTGAACACAAAATTATGAGGACTGAAACATGCGTGAAACACTTTCCTAAAAATGATATTTGCTCCCTCTCCTCAATGAGATTGCTATGGGATTCTATGCAAATAGTTTTAGTGGATATGATAAGCCTATTGAATTTGGCACTAAGCAAATAGTAAGGAAATTCTTCTGGAAAGCAAAAAGTCAAGACTATATTTGGAAAGAAAGAAAACCTTTGGGGAAAGTTATATTTTTATGCACTTCATCTTTTCAGAAAGTTGATTTAAATAGAAATGATAATGGAAGGATACAACCTTTCAAATAAAAGATACCTTTTCATCTAAAAGACACCTCTTCACTAAAAGACATCTCTTTTCATAAAAGACACAACCTTTCTCTAAAACACCTTTTCAAAAAAAAACTTCTAATTAATTTATTTTAAACGAAAAATCCAACACGATTATTATATCCTTTTGATGCTCTAGTCCATCTTTACGTTTGCATTTTATTTCCTTCAGCAAATTAAGCACTTTTAATTACTAATAGTTGTCATTTAAGCATGCTGCAAAATACCACCTTCGGGATGTGTTATATATATATTTATTAAAAAATTAAATTATATGTATTAAGATTTTTGGTTAAAGTCTCACTAATTTATGGACTAAGATGTTTATATTGATTGAGAATAATGATTAAGGCAAAATAATGTGCTTTCGACGGAAAGTCATGGAATCAACTTCATTGATATGCTCTATTTAACGATATCTTTGATATAATGTAGTGCGCACTATTATAAATAGTAATAAGAATTTTAATTTGAAATCTTTCGAACAACGTGAATAGATAAATAATTGGTCGAATAAAATATGCAATTCTACTATGTTTTGTTTAACTTCAAAAAGTAAAACTTTAAACGTATGGTCCAAAGACCTCAAGGTGTAATATCAGTGGAGTAGAAATAAATTATTGTGCAAAAAGTAAAATCATAAGATACAAATTATAAAGTACAATTTTTCCTTTGGTGTATAAAAGACTCTCGCAAAAATTCTGATACTATTTTATGGAGATATATTCGCTTGGGGTAATGTATTGAGAATTCTTTCAGTCTGACAATACAAAAAAAACATAAATATTGAGTGATTTTATATTGAATATTTCATTGATTTTGATATCGCTAGATATAAATGACTTTATAAAAATGATGGATACATTTGAACATGATTAGCCATATACTACAAAAGAAACTATTGCTAGAAATTTATTTATCTTAACAAATATTGTCAAGATTTATTGGTTATATAAATGCGGGATAATATATGAAGTCCTCTTCAAATAATTTATTATTAAATTCTTGAAGGCAGTCAATTATTGATATTTATTTAAGACAAATCAAGATATTAGAAACTTATAATAAAAAAAATGATTACACACAACGAAGATTCTTGATTTTTTTTTTTAAAGAAATTACAATATCATATGTAGATAATTCTTCTTGCATAGCTTACTTTAATGGAATATAAGAAGACTAAATTGAGTATATTTTCTCAAAGTTCTTTTTTAGATGCGAACTTCAATATAATATAACAAATTTGAAATACGTTATTTTCAAAAAAAGTAATATTTTTATCAGGGGGAGTAAAATATGTGTGGCGCTTCATCTTTGTTAAAGCAAGTATAGTAGCTATGATAACCAATACATGGTTTTGGTTAGATATACCCTTGGTTTGTAATTTTCACTGGGAATAAATAAAATATTTATTTACCAAAAATCTTCATGTAACTTTATTTCTTCATTAGAGTTGCAATAATAACATACTTAGTGTAATTTCATAAATAAAATTTAAAAAGAGTAAAATGTATTTAATTCCTAGTAGGCTGTTTTTAATATCTCTCGACTCACACTTAATATTCTCTCTTTCTCTCTCTCTCTCTCTCTCTCTCTCTCACACACACACACACACTTATATTATATATATATATATATATATATATGTAATTCGATTAGCTAAATTCTCTCTCTCAGATACACGTCTATATTTAAAAAAAATAAAATTTCTTGAGTTATTTATTAAGATTAAAAATATAAGTCAATTATTTGATATAATTATAAGTCTTCTAGTCTTGGACGTGTGTTCCGCGTGTTTTCTGATGTGAAGCGAGATACAAGATAAAGAGAGAATCAAGAAATCGAAGGGGGGTAGAAAAGAAAAAAAGAATAATTCTATAACCAAAATAAATTAGAGACCAATAAATATATATTTTAATAATTCTCTAATTTGAACATATAATTACATGATTAGTTTCAAGTAAGAAGAGAATTAAATTCATAAATGAATAGTCTTATCAAAAAAAAATTCAAGAGAGATCCAATGAAGAGATAAAGAGATCCAACCCATAAAAGTCACAAGAGTATTCTATTTATAGTACTAGAGTTCGTTAATAATAAAGATAATAAAAAACACAAATGTCCCTTGATTACATATACATCATAGTATGAACAACCCTAAAACATAATGTTAAGCTATTCTTATAAATCTCCATCCTGTTCTATTTATAGTACTAGGTTTCACTAAGATTTAAAAAAAAAACAAAAATTCCCCTTGATTACGTATACATCATTCTATGAACAAAATGACCCTAAAACACAACGTTAAGCTATTTTTAATCTCCGTCTTATTCTATTTATAGTACTAGGTTTCACAAAAATAAGAAAAGACACAAATGCCCCTTGATTACATATACATCATACTATGAACAAAATGACCCTAAAACATAATGTCAAGCTATTCTTAACCTCCACCTTGTTCTATTTATACTATTAGGTTTCACTAAGATGAAAAGAAGACAAAACTGTCTCTTGAATCTTGATTACTTATACATCATACTATTACAAAATGACCCTAAAAAATAATGTTAAGCTATTATTAAACTCTATCCTATTCAAGAAATTAATCATTCTTTTTCTATTGAAGATTTCGAGACAGTGGTGACCAGGAGGTCACAACATTAATGAAAAAAGAAAAACTTCTCCCATCGCATCCACAATCATTTCTTAGGAAGGAGCTGAGAGGGTTCGGACCGGAGTGATTTCATGATTAAATGGCCCGACATTCAAGCAATTAATCATTATTTCTATCAGAGACTTTGAGAAATTAGTGATTAGTAGATCACAAGTTCAAGCCTTGAAAACAGACAGTCATTCAAGGTAAGACTACATACAATGTGGTCGGGCCTTTTCTCAGATTCCGCGCATAGCGAAAGCTTTAGTGCATCGGGCTATTTTTTTTTAGTAACGATAAGACTTAGCTTAGATCTGGGAGTGAGCCTTGGGCCAACATGATTTTAAATATTTTCGACGATTTAAATTGTTGTTATATTTTGATATGATACTGTATATTTTTCTCCTTTTACCCTCAACGTTACTTAACAATCTTCATAAAATTAAAGATCGAACACATTAAAAAGCTAAAAGAATCTTCATAAAATAAAAAAAACAAACAAAATTTTTCTGTTATTCCATAGTTAATTTGGCTACTATATATTCATTTGACATACATCATAGTAATTTTCAATCCGTTTTATCGATAAATAAAAAGAAAAGAGTGATTTATAATATGAAATTCTATAAATGTATAGAGTAAGAATTTTTAAATTAGATGATCACATACAAGTATAATTATCATTTCAACATATTTTTTGTATTAATTAATAAGAAATTAAATATTCGTGCAACATACGTACATTAATGCGTGCGTGACTGATTGTAGTGGAAGTAATATATTATTTTAGTTTGTCAAACCCAACGGTGATAATAATACTCTGAATTATTTGATTAAACAAAAAATATTAGCATCATGAAATAAACAATAAAAGTTGTGAACATATGACGCAAAAAATTATCTTAGCCAACAATAATGAATACATCGATCAACTAAATTTGTATAAAATGATTTCAATAACTATTATTAAAAATCAGAGGTGGAGCTAGCCTATTAAAGGGGTTCGGACCAACTCCCTTCGACGGAAAATTATATTATTAATACATGGTTAAAATAATTCTTATTTATATATTCTAGATGTTGACCCCCTTCGATGAGTTTTTCTTCAAATTTTGAATTCCCTAAGTAAAAATCTTGGCTCCGCCTATGTTAAAAATAACATTTGTTGTTTGATACATTGAATGCGATAAATACAAATATTTTAAGAATTGAGATGAATAATCTCTCAACTTCTAAGGTATAAGTATGTCTGGGTACACTTTATTTTTAAGCTATTAGTGTTGCAGCAATAACATACTTACACCTTAGAAGTTGAGTGATTATCTCAACATTAGTGTTGCAGCAATAACATACTTAGTGTATTCTCACAAATGTGATAAAAAGAGCATAAAATACACACAAATTTAATTCTTAGTTGGTTGTTTTTAATTAATTATTGGCTCATACTTAATATTCTCTTTCTCTCTCTCTCTCTCCCTCTCTCTCTCCCTCTCTCTCTCTCTACCCCTCTTTCTCACTCTCTCACACACACCCTTCATATCATACATATAAAATTCGATAAGCTAAATTCCCTCTTAGATACACATCTAATATAAAATTCAATTTTTTCTCTTTAGATATTTAGTAAGATTAAAAATATAAGTCAAGTATTTGATACAATTACAAGTCTACTAGTCTTGGACATGTGCATTGCGCGTGTTTTCTGATGTAAAACGAGATACAAGATAAAGACATAATGAAGAAATCGAGGGGAGGTAGAGAAGAAAGAAAGAATAATTCTATAACCAAAGTAATCTAGAGACCAACAAATATCCCATTCTATATGTTGTTTTCCTCATCATTACAAAGAATTCCCTTTGTCTTAAAAAACCTTAAAATCCCATTCTTTCCACAAAAATCTTGGATTTCTTTTCCAAAGAAAATCTTGATTTCATTGAAAAACCAATCTTGATTTTTTTTTCAAAAAAATAATCTTCATTTTCATCAATTTTTTTGGTTGCTTTTCTTTCCATGGATAACAAAAAAAATAAACACAAACCTGTTAAGTCAGTTGATTCTTTTAAGAATCTGATTGGTTCAAAAAATGATATGTTTTGGGAAAAAAAAAGATTCCAGAAGTGTTGAATCTTCTTATTCTGATACTTGGAACGGTAGTTCTAGTTATTCTGATGATTCAGATACAGTGGGCTCAGAATGGTTTACTGATGATGGGCCAAATGATGCTAAGCCCAAATATGATTATGAAGTTAAGCCCATTACTCAGCCCAAATATGATTTTGAGGTTAAGCCCATAAGATCAATTGAGCCCATGTTTGATTTTGAGGCGAAGCCTATTAGCTCAAGCCCAAATTTAATTTTGAGCTGAAGCCAATTAGCTCAATTGAGCCCAGATGTGATTTTGAGGTGAAGCCCATTAGCTCAAATGAGCCCAAATCTAATTTTGAGGTTAAGCCCATTACCTCAGTCGGGCCCAAGTGTGATTTGGAAGCTAAGCCCATTGAGTTAGTTGGACCCAATTGTGATTTTGAAGCAAAGCCCATCAAGTCACTTGAGCCCAAGTGTGATTTTACAAGACAAAAAAAAAAAAAAAAAGTCTGTGTGGACATCTAGTATTTTGTTAAAAACTTACAAGGTATGGACTTTTAAAACTCTTAAAATCAAATAAACAATTTATCCCTTTTAGCCTATACTTTTAGTCAATACACATCAAATATAGACTAGTTTTACATGAATTATAACATGCTATGCATCTACCAGCTACTTTTAGTTAATTGTTATGGCATCTTAATTGACTGTGGTGTCTGATCTAGCTTCATGCACCTCGACTAGATGTATGTATATTTTGTATAACATTTATATTATATTTGTATCAGCTATATGTGTATATATATGTATATTTGTATGTATATATCAGTTAAGATTCTAATATTTTTGTCATTTTTGTTGTTGTGTCAGGGTGCTGGACTACTCAACTTAGGGAACACATGCTTTCTGAATGCAGTATTGCAATGTTTCTTGCACACGGTGCCATTGTTTGACCTCCTTCTGCATACTCATGTAGTGACATGTGATCGTAAGGATAGTTGTTTCTCAAAGATATCTGTTGTTTTGTTCCATTTTAAGATATTATCGATAGTTTGTTCATTTCTTGTTTTTGTATTGTCGTTGCAGGTTTCTATTTAGTCTATGCTTTCAAAGAGCTTATTGGCTTTCCATTGGCTTATGAGGCTTATGACGGTTGTTCTGTCTCACCATGGAGACTTATTGAGAATTTGAGTTGTATCCTTACTCATGTCATTTTTGTTTATTTTCTTCTAAAGTTTACTTTTGATTTTACATGTTGCTATTGCAAGCATGGAAACAACATTCTCATCGATGATGAGTGGTTGTGTAGTTTGTGGTCCTTAACGTTGTGAAAATATCAGATTTTTCGTCTGGTTTCCATAAGTATCTGCAAGAAGATGCTCACAAATTCTTGCAATGCTTTCTCAATAGGCTTGAAAGACGATGCAGTGACATTGTTTTTGGCGGCCGGTTTGTCAGCAAGATAAGCATACAAGAGTACTATCTTATTATTCATATGTATCTTGTAATGTTAATCTGTCTTTCTCGAATTGCAGCTTCGCTGTTTCAACTATGGCCACTAATCCAACACTTACGAGCCACTTATAGACGTGAGCTTGGAGATCAAAGATGCCGACATCTTGCATTAAGCATTGGAGTCATTCACAAGATTTGAGAAAATCGACGATCCAGAGATCAAGCATACTTGTTAAAGATGTAAGGTGCAAGTCTCAATCGAGAAGCAGTTGATGCTATACGATGCTCCTTCTATCGCTATCTTCCATTTGAAGAGGTTCCAGAATGACGGCTCTATTGTGGGGAAGGTTGACAAGCATGTTTCATTTTCGTTAGAACTGGACTTGCTTCCTTACACCAATAACAACCAAACCAACAATGTGAGTATCTGTTAGTATATTTACTTTTTAACAACTTTCTTTCCTTCGTTTCATCCTTTGTTAGCTGTAATATGATGTTATTTTCAATTTTTACTTGTCTCTACAGGAACAACTGAAGTACGATCTTTATGCAGTTATAGTGCACACTGGGTCTACATCCACTTCGGGACACTATTACTGCTTCATTTGTGCTGAACCAAATGAATGGTACAAATTTGATGACTTGACGGTAAGTAGAATAGTGAAGTCATGTTCTTTGTTATATGTCACTGATAGTCTATTTGGCCAAGCTTCTTGAACGACAACTAACTTGCTATTTTGTTCAATAGTCATAGATTTATCAGGTTCACGAAGATCATGTTTTGGAAGAAAGAGCATTTATTATGTTTTGTTGCACTGGAAGTTATCAACTGTTCATATTTTCATGAACTCAAGAAGATTGTGGATAATGAATTGAAGAATACTCCACAAACTACTCCAGGACCGCCTAGTGCTATTTACTCTTTGCTAGAAAACAACGCTTCTCAGGACATAGGTGTGACCGAAAGAATGGCACCCTTGTTCCCCAAGTCACCATCTAGACCTCAAAGTACACTAGGTAAACTCATCTTCAATTTCTATTTATTGGTGAGTGATGTCATTATCTCACTTTTACCTGCAAATATATTTTAGGTAATGTGTACTTGTTTGATTAGTATTACACCTACCAACTGTTTTGTTTATAACATTGGCAGATCAGGTTGCTAGCGAAAATCAATGGCAGATGGATCCAGAGAAAGAAACGGAAATGATGATGGCGTGTTCTATGATTAAGAGAAGAGTTCTAGGTCCAAGAGGTGAAGAACTCATGACTGCATTATGCAGATTAGGCAGCCGTGGAAGTTCACTGAGTAGAAATGATGTCGGAAGTTCAATTGATCGACGTACTTCCAGCTTTGGCTCGTGATAGGCGGATTTAAAATTTTGATTTTATAGATTTGAGGTAGAAAGGATAACTTATTGTATTTTAGTTAAGTTATTTATGCATATTATATTTAATTTTTTTGAACATTTGGCAATGAGGGTAAAATGTAAGTTATTTACTTGCTATAATGAGTTTTTAGTTGTTGCATATCTGTTGTTTAATTTATTAAGTATCGGTGTCTTTTATAGTACATTATTCTAGTGGCATCTGCGTATACGGGTATACCAACATAGTTGTATACCTAGTATACTTCCATAAGTAGGGTTCCGGGAGAGTAGTGTGTGCATAGCCCTACTCTTACCATGATAAAGGTAGAGAGACTATTACCAATAGATTCCCGGCTCAAGTAGGACTTATCGAATGTCAACAATGCAAACCAAATACAATAATGAAGCAATCATATTGAAAATAATGGAGAATATAGTCGTAACGACAACAAATGATACCTACTATCTTCTACCTTAATGTTTGACCGTGTCTTTCTATCTAGTGTCATGTCCTCGGTAATCTGCAGAATCAACTATGTCCTATCTTATCACCTCTTCCAGGTTCTTACCTCACCATATACAACGTGTCACACCTCTTCATGGGGATATCTATGAATCTTCTCTTCAACCTCATCTCTCTTATCTTTCCCACCACGGGGGTTACTCCTGCCTTGTCGTTGATCTCTTCAATCCTGATTCTGTCTTTCAACATCCTATTTTCGCTACTTTGATCTACTTGACGTGTGACTTCTTGACTGGCCAACACTCCACCTCATACTATGCTACATTATTCCTCAATATCTAGCAAGTTGTAATCGTGTTGGTTACTTGAATTCTCAATGTCATTATTGATTTTGATGGTGATGAAGTATCAAGAGATTTTGGAGTAGTTGGAGGAAGAAGACAACGCGAAGAATCAGATTTTTATCGGAATACATCTTCATGAAGATTTCACATTTTCAACGAAACATGGATCTGGTTGTACATTCTGGCTTATTTAAATTTTCATTTGTAATATCATCATAGAATTTATTATAAACTCTGTGATGATCATAGAATATTTAGTTCTTTCTTCATATTATTATCTTTTACATGCATGTTAATTAAACAAGGTTTTGTTACGCCTCAATAGTATTAGTAGAGTAAAGCATCACCCCTCTTGCTTGTACTTTTCCCTTTTAGTTTCGCATTTATTATATATCGATTATATATGATTGTACATGAATTATACATGTATTATATATCCACCGACTATTTTTTATTTAGGTGGTTGGGGAGACGGTTATTTAGGTTAATTCTTCTTTTAGGTATGCATTGACTCCTATTCCACATTAAGGATCTCACTAAAATAATGATATAGACAACACTAGATCAGACAGATCCGGCTCCTCTCCATTTCCACTCTATCCATTTTTTCCAAGTCCCATCTTGATTAATGACACATGACCTAATTAAATTAAATGGCTAAGATTTAATTTATACTATATTAAACCTATAACTATGGTTAATATAATATAGTATCAATTAAAAACAAGCTTTTTTATCTCTATCAATTTCTCAATATTCCCTTCCGATTATTCCTCAAACTTTCTCTCATTCCCTCCAAATTTATCAATTGTATATGTTTTGAGATGACATGTAAAATAGAGTTGTTATATTAACTACTAAAGCTGTTATATTAGCTACTAAAAATTCATTTCTGTATCTTATTGCCAAATTGTAATTGATAAATTTGGAGGAAATAACTACTAAAAAAAGAGAAAAACCGACCACAAAATTGACCAAAATTTGTGGTCGGAAAAGTTGTTGTTGCGTTTTAATTGGTCGGTTTTTTTAAAAAAATATATATTTTTTTAAAATTCGTTATTATTTTATTAAAATCAGAAAAAATAATTTTCTGGAAAAAAACCGACCACTGGGTGGTTGGTTCTCTGCAAAAAAATTTCAAAAAACTGACCACGCATGGTCAGTTTTTCTGAGAATTTTTTAAAAAAAAATCAAAACCCAAATACAGCATGAACCAACAACAATGCTATACAACAGTATCAAATCAAATACAGCAGCAATAACAACAAAAAATCAAATGTAAATACTTTCAAAAGAGTACAACACATACAAAATGTCCAACAAAAGTGAGTATCAAAATACTACAACAATAGTTTCAAACAACAAAATGTCTAAATTCAAAGTACAACACATACAAAAATCCAAAAACTGAACATCATCATAATAGAATTTGTCATCGTCTTCCATATCATCATCCGTGTTGAAATCATCCAGGGGACTTAGACCCTTTGTAGCCCGAACTGCATCACCAGGACATGGAGGAATTACCCCCGCAGTCTGAATGAAAGCGCTCAACTGCTGCTGCAACTTCTTGAATCGTGATGTTGTTTCCTTCACCATTTTCTTCTGCCTCTCATTCTATGCAGCAAGTTGTTCAGTGAGTTGAGAAATCGTATTTTGTAGTCTTTCAATTGTCTCACTATCAACTGAAGAGCTCGAGTGTGCTGGACCGGACGAAGACCTAGCATTATCGCCAAAATAGTTTTTGTGGTATCCGACCAACTGGCCTCTATTTGCAGGATCCACAACTTTTGCCCATAACTCCTCCTCTACATATTAGGTATTGGGTCACCCTGACTTTCAAGAGGCTGACTACTACGATACGCACCAACAAGATGCATATATTTGTCCTATATTCAAAGTAAAGTTAATACTAAAAGTCAAAAATATTAAAGTAGTTATAACTGAATAATATAACTTTGAGAAAAAGATTCATAAATTCAGAATTTGTTTCTTACATGGTCAGCTTTTGCACGAGCTTCAACCCAAACATCTTCATCAGTAGGGTTCTTGAGTCAACGTATATCACATCATGTGGTATTTTCCCACCTTATTTTTTTTCCTGCATATGAAAAAATTATCAATGTTCAAATAATAAAAAAATTTAAATAGAAACAAACAACTAAAACTGTAAAAGTTACATACAATTTTTTGCATCACAACAAGAGTACTTCTGGCACCCGCAGTATGTAGGGAGCCACCCTTGGATGATGGCCGGGCTTTCTTTCCCTTTTCATTCAACAATTTGTATTCTTGGCTACTCCAATGGCGAACAAACTATTTCCATGCGGGTTCAAGAATCCACGTAGGTTTAACCAATTTATGTCGGGCATAATCTGAGAGATCGTTAAATCTGGCTCTAGATCTTATGAAAAAATTCCTCTTTATAAGAAATGCATTTGCCTCATCCCACCAGTAAAATTTCTACAACAAAAATATAATATTCAATCTTTTGTTCTAACAAAGTGTTAATAAGTAGTGGATAAGTTAAATCCTTACCTTAAATTCATCAAACATTCTATCCCTATCATGTTCTGGTACCTTTTGTCAGCTGGTCCAGTTGCCGTTGAAGTGTTGAGTAATGCATGTTCGCGCCCTTTTTCCAACTCCAGCATCCGGCATAAACCTACAACACAAGATCAAACAGTAATTTCATAGAGCATAATAATATAGTAATGAAAAAATATGTAACGTTATTAAATTTAGGAATCTTACCCTCTTACAACTGGAACAAGATAAATCCTTCCAAAATCATCTAAGTCTTCTAGCTGCCTAGTAAGTGATGGGGGATGCACTAGCGTGTGCGGATCTGAAGAACCAGATGGAGTGCCTCCATGATGAAGATACGACAACCCAATGTAACTAACAAAATCATTGTGCGAAGCTTCGTGTTTGCTGCAGGAGGGTATCGATGATGGTTGATGTCTGGAGGGGCCAGCAGACGTCCGATAGTACTGTGCTGGCTGTTGCATGGTCATAGGAGTAGGATGAGTCAGTATAGACCCATGTAGTGGCCCCACATGCATAGGAGTAGGTATCGAATCCTCGGACGACATACAATATGAGGGTCGTGATGGCGTGTTACCAAACCGAACCTCAGATATATGAATACTAGTCGGCCGAAAATAAGGCGGAGGTTGTCTTTTCTTTTTTGGTTTCGTAGTATCAACTTTTTCCTTACCTCTATCATCTCTGCCTAACATCTAAACTATGTTAAGCTAACAAGTAGTTAGTTTCTACAACATGAATATATATATATAAGAAAACATTCCAAGTAACTAATTTGAAGTTACTAATTCACATTTTCAATTGCTCCAATACAACACGAGATATAGACAAGAATTTCTTTATTACTATATAAATCATGGAAAAGTGGAAACAACAAAATTAAATAGTATATTACATATCAATCGTAAACAAGAAACATAAAGTTATATATATAGTACAAAGCATAAAGACATCAATACATAATAAATACAACCTACACAACTAATCCTCCTCTTCTGAAGACTCTCCACTAAACCATTCACCCTCTTCGGAGGTTTCCTCATCTCCTACCCACTTAGCCTCTTCTTCCACAATATTAACTTCTTTAAATATATTTTTAGGGTGATTCAAACCATCCACTAATTCAACGTCCACTAGCTGGTGATCAATCTGTATTCTATTTTGATACACAGTCTCCAGCACATTCTCAACTTCCACCCTTCCTATAGGCTTTGTTTTGATTATATCCCACCAATCAGGCTTGTCATTGTGCAATGGATAAGGAGCATAATACACTTTCTTAGAATTTTGCGTTAGCACAAATTGATCATAAATAGGATACGACTTATTATGCTTTACTTCAATGATGTTATGCTCCTTATGTACTCTTGTGTCTGTTTTGCTTGGATCAAACCACTTACATCAAAAGAGGATAATTTTTTTATTGGGTAACCATCATACTCTAGTTTTAAGATCTCGTGTATGATGCCAAAGTAATCAACATCATCATCACCCTTAACCCAAACACCACTATTGTTTGTTTTTCTTGTTCTGGAGTGTTGTTTGGTGGAAAAATTAAACCCATTTACTTTGTATTGGGACATTGATTAGTTTAAACTGGACCGAAAGAAATATCTCTCAAAAGTTGATCGTATGCGGATGAATTTGGTGAATGGTATGCGTAAAAATATTATACATATATATATTTTAGTTGAGGAGTGTATAAATGTTTAAACTTTGTAGAAATATTAATATACTTACGAACCTCATTTTAAAACCATGTTGCAAAGGATACATACTCTTTATTTTCGTGGAATTGAGTCTTAAATGAACTGAACATCCAACATGGGAAATACAATTAGTTTCTTTAAGGGAATGAGAAAACAAATAAGATATGTTAAAATTTTAATCTCCTTACTTCAGAAAGGGCTCAATTTTCGGGCAATTCTGCAAGACATACAAAGTTGCTGATTTGCGCTCCGTGGGAGTGAGCCAACGAGGTATGGTCTTTTTAGCCTTACAATCAGATTGATTGAAAATTGATGTCAGTTACAAATGAGGCACATTCACATCGTCCTGGTGACGATTCGGTCGGTTTCTTGAACAAACAACTTCTTCACGAAAATAGTATGAACAAAATTGAGAAGTTTCTCTTGCAAGATATGCCTCAACTATAGAGACTTCCACTCTATGTTTGTTTTTGGGACCCCTTTTTAATTTTTCAATTGCCCTGTACAATCGTAAGGTTAGACGTTTACTATATTTAAAAAAGATATGTATGAATTTAAATATGTTGCAAATGATTACTGTTCGAATGGATACATCCACCTAGTTTGAACTGAACCACTTAGCCGAGCTTTGTGCACAAGGTGAATGGAAAGATGTTTCATCACATCAAAGAACACTGGCGGGAAAATCTTCTCCAGCTTTTTAGTGATAACAATAATATTACTTTCCATTCGAGCCAGATTTTCTTCTTTTAATGTGGTGGCACATAAGTCTTTGAAGAACAAAGTGATCTCTTCTATTGGTTTCCATATGTTTTCAGGTAAACCAATAAAAGTGATTGGAAGTAATTATTCCATGAAAACATGACAATCATGGCTTTTCATCCATGCAAGATTCCTTGTGTCATATCAACCCCTTTTTCCAAATTTGAGGCATATCCATCGGACATCTTCAAACTTTGAACCCACTCACATATTTGATGTTTTTGTCCCAACTTGAATGTAAAACTAGCCTTGGTCTTAAGAACAATGTCGTTGGGCCCCTGCTATAAGTATAATTCTCTGCGGTTGCAATATTCTGGTAAGTCAAGTCTGGCCTTAGGATTATCCTTTGTTTTGCTGGTGACATCCATAACTGTGTTGAACAAGTTATCAAAATAGTTCTTCTCAGTATGCATGGCATCAACATTATGTCTAAGTAAATTATCTGGACAATATTCTAACTCCCAAAATATGCTTTGCTTAGTCCAGTTATGTGGAACGCCATATCCATCAAGCCTGGACAAGCGTTCCTCGCTGGCTTTAGGCAAATCCTGAACTATTTCCCAGACATCATGACCAGACAACCTAGGAGGTGGACCATCATGTTCTCTTCTATTCCTCCTAAATGCATTTTTGAGTCTCCTAAATTCATGATCAAGTGGCAAGAAACAACAATGACAATCAAACCATGAATTTTTCCTGCCATGTCTCATTGTGAAAGATTTTGTTTTTTTCATGCAGTATGGAAAAGCCATGTTTCCACCTGTCATCCACCCAGACAATAATCCATAAGCAGGAAAATCATTAACAATCCATATTAAATATGCGCACAGATTGAAATTCTGTTTAAGAGATATACACAAGTTTCAACCCCCTCATGCCATAAAATATGAAGTTAATCGATCAAAGGTTGCAAGTAGACATCTATTCCTCTTTTTGGATTACGTGGGCCAGGAATAACACAATTCAAAAATATATAGGGACTAGTCATCAACATTTCAGGAGGAAGATTATAAGGAGTGACCTAACTTTGACACCAATCTTTTTGCCTTATAGAAAGAATCAGGAACCTCCAAACTGGGGTCAACTAACTCTTTAATAAGGTCTATCATTGAGTCCATTCCTCCTTCCTCAATATTCCAGTCATATTTAATATTTAATAATCTAACAACAACAGACAAACGAGAGAGTGAACACCCGTTTAAAAAAGGATGACTAGCAGCATGCAATTCTTTGTAGAAATTTCCCGCTTCGCTATTATAAACATCTTCAACATTTTCCCTAAAGTCAACCCTGTGTTGCATCCCAAAAGCATTATGCACCATTTTTGTCATCCTAGTATCTTGATATTCATTATGCCCTGCAGACCTACTAATTTCTCCAACAACAAAGTTATTTTGAACAACATCACCATGAATACCACACAATCTTAAAAAGTCCTCGTTAAATCCCTTTCTATAAAGATGTTTCTTTACATCTTCTTCACTTACAAGATTTATACCATCATATCTAACACAAGGACAACGAATAACCCAAAAATGTGCCCAAACATAAGGTATCTTAGAATGTTCAACAAATCTTTTGACACCTTCAACAAACTCCTCCCTAATACCCATTCTATTATCATTGTTTCAGTGATATATCCAGCTATAATCATGTTCCATCTACGCAATCAATCAGATTCAACTAATTTGATCAAGTCACAAGAAGTTAACCATTTTCAAGTAACTAAGTCACCAAACAAGTCACATTCTAAACAAATAAATCACCTCTAAAGTCCCTAGACTTAACCATTTTCAAGTGACAAAGTCACCAAACAAGTCACATTCTAAACGAATGTATGTAATGAAGCAAAATAACTAGAACAAATGCTTTAAAATAAATAATTTTTTTACTTTGACCTAACTAAAATTAGTACTAAAGCATTATATTCTTGAATCTTTAGCTAGTATCTAACAAGAAACATATAGAGTTGAAGTTTTTGGAACTTACCGGAGCTAGGGGTGGCGGAAAACGGTGGTAGATAGTGGTAGATTGAAGTGTGGCTTTGATTTAGAGATTTTTTGTGTGTGTATGTCGTGTTTTTGAATGGGGGGGGGGGGGTTCTGTTTTGGGAATTTAACATGAAAGGGGTCGGGTTGGGTTGGGCTTTTATTATCAAATTATTATATTTTTAATATTTTATGGAAATCGACCAAATGTGGTCGGTTTCTCAAAAATTTCCAAAAATCGACCATTTTCTGGATTTTTCTTTGGAAAACCGACCACATGTGGTCGGTTTCCATAAAATATTAAAAATAATTATTTTGATAAAAAAAATATTCTAATTAGTTAAAATATGACTTTTTTTATAAATTAGTTTTAAAAAATATTAATCAATCAATTAATTAATTAAGTTAATTAAAATTTTACAAAAATGATCACAAAGTAAAATATAAGTGTTTGATTTAATTTATTATAATAGTTATTATCGAAAAACAATCACATGTGCTCAATGCGTATGTGTACAAATCATATAATTATTTATGTTATCATCATATTAACGCAATGGGGATATGTACAAATCAGATAGTTGGTTATTTTATCAACACATTAACAGGAGTAGTATATATCCTTAATAATATAATAATATCAATGAATTTTGCGAATTATGATATTATATATATATATATATTATACATATAAAATATCATAATTAAAAGTTAAGTAACCAAAAAGTTATCGAAATTTGCAAAATTCATTGATATATATATGCATACCTTGCTCGTAAAACAACGTGTTAATCAAATAAATTATCAATTATTTCGGTTACCTTAATTTGCGTGTGTCTACATTATATTGACACAAAATAGTATATCTATTTCATCACTACACGAGATATACGTATATATAAATATATTCAATTGGCTATCAACATTCAAAGACGTACTATATATGCATCACATACCCGATTTTACTACCCCATAATAATATACAACGTATTTCAGAGAAACTCAGTTGAATTATCAGTTGTTTTATCTTATGTCACTAATATGCCTTCACTAAATAATATGTAAATTATATATATATATATATATATATATACCTATACATACACACACATATATATACATGTTATCGACTATATCAATAAGTACTATATACATCACATACATACACGAGTATCTTATCCAATAATATAATGCGACGTATTTTATATACGTACTATATACATCACATACCCGATTTTACTACCCCATTGTATTTCACGTATACTCAAATAAATTATCGATTGATTTATCTTATGTCGTTAATATACCGTCGCTATATAATATATATACATATACATACACATACATATGCACACTATCGACTATATCAAGTTCAAAATACGTATTATATACATCACATAACCATTTTCAAGTGACTATCAACATTCAAAGACGTAATATATATACATCAGATACACGATTTACTACCCCATAATAATATACAACGTATTTCACAGAAACTCAGTTGACTTATCAGTTGGTTTATCTTATGTCACTAATATACCTTCACTAAATAATATGTAAATTATATATATATATATATATATATATATACCTATACATACAGAGACATATATATACACATTATCGACTATATCAATAAGTACTATATACATCACATACGTACACGAGTATCTTATCCAATAATATAAAGCGACGTATTTCATATACGTACTATATACATCATATACCCGATTTTACTACCCCATTGTATTTCACGTATACTCAAATAAATTATGGGTTGATTTATCTTATGTCGTTAATATACCGTTGCTATATAATATGTATATATTATATATATACATATACATACACACATATATGCACACTATCGACTATATCAAGCTCAAAATACATATTATACACATCACATAACCATTTTCAAGTATATTATCCAATAATATAATGGGATGTGTTTCTTATACATACTTAGATTAGTGATCGATTTCATATATTTTACTATATACATACTTAGATTAGTGATCCAATAATATATTAGGTCTTGATTATATAGATAATTAGGTGTTACTAAAAACTATTTAAGTTTTAAGTTTTTACGTCAAAAACCGACCACAAGTGGTCGGTTTTATTAAATTATTTTTTATAGTTTAATTAAAATAATCGACCACTTGTGGTCGTTTTTTATAAATACTTTTTAATTATTTTCTTATAAAAACCGACCACTAGTAGTCGGTTTTATTAAAAAAAATTTAAAAGAATTTTTAAAATCTGACCACAAGTGGTCGATTATTTGTTAAATAAATAATAATAATTATTAAAATTATTGTATTAATTAATTTGATTTTCTAAAATAGTAAAGCTACCACATGTGGTATTTTATTTTATTTTTTTTAAAAAAAAATCGACCACCAGTGGTCGGTTTTTTCGACCACTAGTGGTCGGGTTTTTCCGACCACCAGTGGTCGGTTTTTTTGATTTTTTAGTAGTGATAAGAGAGTTGTGAGAAATAATACGAAGGGAATATTGAGAAATTGGTAGAGATAAAACAACTTATTTTTGGTTGATATATTACATTAATCATAGTTAGAGGTTTAGTTTAGAATAAATTAAACCTTAGCAATTTAATTAATTAGGTCATGTGTCATTAATGAAGATGGGGACTTGGGGAAAAATGGAGAGAAAGGAAATGGAGAGGAGCCGGATCCTGATCAAACCTATACATTTATTTATTTCCTTATAAAGTGAACTTTAATTTTACATGTTGCAACTGAACGCGTCGAAACAACATTCTCATCAATGAACCACGTAAAGAATGCTACGCGTAATAGTATGGACGATGATGACAGGTTGTGTTGTTTGTGACAGTATCAGATTTCTCGTCTTGTTTCTGTAAAGATGAAATTTATAATGTTTATTTGTCTTTCTCAAACTGCAGCTCAGGCGCTGTTTCAACTACGGTCACTACGCCAACACTTACGAGCCTCTTATTGACGTAAGTCTGGAGATCAAGGATGTTGACATCTTACGTTCAGCATTATTGGAGTCATTCAGTCGAGTTGAGAAACTTGATGATACAGAGATCAAATTTTCTCGTGAAAAATTTAAGGCGCAAGTCTCAATTGAGAAGCAACTTATGTTTGATAAGGCCCCTTCGATTGTTGTCTTCTATTTGAAGAGATTCCAAAATAATGGTGCATGCTCGCCTTACATCCTCTTCGGGAAACTATTACAGCTTCATTCGTCCTACATCGAGAGGTAGATCCAGAATTCGGAAGCTCCGGGTGCCACCTTGTTTTGAACAATAACGTATACTCCGTATGATATTTTAGGATAGTGGAGTCAATATTCACAGAGTAAACTATAATTATATATATCAACAAAAGTTGATATAGGATGAAGGTTTGACTAGTTGGTGTCATCAAGTGTTTTGTTAAAATAGGTCTAGGGTTCTATTCAGTGGCGGACCCAGATTTAAAGCATTGTGGGTGCTCAAAAAATTAAAAAGATGGGAAAAAAAATTACCTCAACAAGGTTTGAACCCGAGACGTCCCCTCAATGGAGGATCAACTTAAATGACAATGCACCCAACCAACTTTTGTTTTAGTGGGTGCTTTTATATGTTTTATACCTATTTTCGTATATTTTCTATGTAATTATACCTATTCCGAAGGGGAGCCTTGGAGTAACTGGTAAAGTTGCTGCCATATGACCAGGAGGTCACGGGTTCAAGCCTTGGAAACAGCCTCTGGTAGAAATGCAAGGTAAGGCAGCGTATGATACACCCTTGTGGTGGGGCCCTTCCCCGGACACCGCACATAGCAGTAGCTTTAGTGCACCGGGCTGCCCTTTTTTTAATTATACCTATTCCGCGTCGAGTATACTGGGTGTCAGAGCACCCCAAAAATATACTTAGGTCCGCCCCTTGATCTACTCAGCAGAATCGCAATTTGCTTTTTAATGAGAAAGAAGAAAGTATAATACTAAAAGATCAATCTAAAAAAGAGTGCTAAGTTGAGTTCAAACCCGCCTTGCTGGGGTAAAACCCACCCGTCTCAACTACTTGCACCATCAGCTCACTTTGTATTGTGGGTGCCAAGCGTAAAATTTATACGTTAACTGATACATATATACAGATACACACATAAATAATATACAGGGTTTCAACCGATAAGTGCGGATGCCGTGACATCCCAATCCTCCTACATAGATCCGCCCCTGCCTGAACCAAATGATTGGTACAAATTTGATGACTAGGTATGTAGAAAAGTGGAATGGTGTCTTCTGCTATACATCGCTGATAGCCTATTTGGCCAAGCTTCTTGTCAAAAACTTCTTTGTGAATAAGTACTTCTGGTGAGTAGTAGTTTGCGTTTGACTAATTAACTTGAAAACCACTTTTTCCAATATTATAGTTGCAATGTGATTGACAAAAGTGTTTCCGAGGAAAAGCTACTCTATTTCGGCTTCTGAAAAATAGTTTTCGATACTGCTCAAAAACATTTATTTTTTCTTCCTTAAAGCTTAGCTAAACATCTCACCTCTTTAAAATAAGCACTTTTTAAGCTTGACCGAACAGGATATTAGTCTTGTAACAATTTGTTTTTGTAAAATTTCCGAATATTTATGAGAGTATTTCGGCTTGATATTGTGTATGTTTCTTTTCCAGTTTTAATGTTTAATGAGCTTGGCTTGTATATGTTATGATTAACTAGAATTCACTGACAGTGTAATCTTTCTTTTACACCTTCATCTATATTTAAAGCCTATTAAAGTTAAATTTTGAAATATTAATTTATTTTATTAAAAAGATAGGCCATAAATAAGAAAAATAACACTACATTTATATTTACCTAACTAATGATGAACTTCTTTACCAAAAATATAAAATATTCCTGCGTTTTTTTGTTTTCATCATCACTGACCAATTTACAATTTTCATGTTCCGCTTCTCTAACACAATTGAAACACTTAGCATTATACCTTAGGGAAGCAGTCAACATTGTTGTTATTAAGAGTAACAAACTATTTTTAAACTGTTACTCCAACATAACAAATTATTTGCGATAATCTTTCTTTTGACAATCAAGTTAAAGCGCACGCATGCACCTCACCCATAATCAGTGAAAACAAAAAACAATACACCTTGTTACATAGTAATTATATATTCAGATTAACTAAAGAGTATATTTGAATGACTAGAGAAAGGTATTTTTGTCGAGTTAGTATTAAAACAGTTCTCTTTATTTGTCATATTCAACAAATTTTTTCATTTTTCTTTCATCGTAGTAATATTAGAAAGACTGTAACTTATAAAAAATTTTGTATAATTTTTAAACATTCAAATTTTATATTTAAAATATTGAATTAATCTAATTCAATTGAACTTTGAAATTAATCAACTTCACTCTTATAAAGCAAAATGTGACAAGTAAAAATGAATGAAGTGGGGTAACAGATAGAGCTTAGGGAAGAGGGAGAAATGTAGTGTTATTTTCCTTATTTATAACTTATCTTTTAAAGAAAATAAATTAATATTTTAAAATTTACCTTTAATAGGCTTTAAATTTACACGAAGGTGTAAAAAAAAATTTACGCCATCACCGTCAATGGATTCTAGTTAATTTCATTTATTATTGCACAGTGAGGCATAGAAACATTTACGACTGCTAAATTGATATTTTCTTGTATTGTCATAGGTTTCTCAGGTTCATGGAGATCTTGTTTTGGCACATGAGGCATATATAATGTTTGAGTCCGGAATCAAAAGGGGTCTTTTTTTGAGGAAAAATTTCAAATGGGGCACTTGATTTGAAAAGAAACCGAAGGGAACAGAACACTGGGGGATGGGTGACTTGCAAATCGCCCGGTGACCAACGACTTGCAAGTAGCCTGATGACCAACAACTTGCATGGCGTTATTTCTGTTTGTATGTGAGTTTCTTGGAATACGTGAAGGCCTATATAAATTCTCAATTCTCAAATGTAGAAACATCTCTATTTTCAAGTGCAGAAACATTGTAAATAATTTTTTTTTTTAAAGAAATATTCAAGTTAAATATTCTCAGTAGTAAGGTATGTTAATATATATTTTTTATTTTGAAGTAAAATAGGATAAAGTTCTTGAACGATAGGATAACGTTTAATTGACACATATATGTCAAGACTTATTAAGTTAATGCGACTACCAAATATTTTTAACAGTACGAAGAAATATAGACAAAGAATAATCATTTCAAATACAAATCTCACCGTACGTTATAACTCCATTTGCAGGAAAAAGACGTTGAATATAGTCCAGTGATAACCACTATATCTTTCGGATCACTTATACCCATTTGTTTCTTAGTAAGCGTAGCAACCGCTCATATTTAAGAGATAATGGAAACATTTGTGCAATTAGATGCCGCTGACTATATATTACAGAACCAACTTCATATAAAACTTTACCACTCCGATATAAATTTACTCTTACTATATCTTGATTCATTTTTAATGTGAGAAACTGTAAGTTGAACAAGATTAAATACTCGAGTGAAACTGTGAGTTGAAGAATGAGTATTCGATTGAAACGAAAGACTAGTGCTTAAATAATGGAAAAAAGTCATGAGGATTTAGCCTAATCTACAATTACCTTTCCTACTTAGCAAATTTACTTACTATTTATCAAAGTAAAATGAAACAGAAAAAGTATATGATATGTGTATAAGAGTGGATTTAGGTAATAAAAAAATATATTTACTAATCAGATATATTTAATAAAGTTCATGTTGTAAATTCAATAAAATCATTTAGACCAAGTGAAACATGAACAAATTTACTATTTTTTTTTTAATTTATACATGTGAGAGGATTTAGATAATATGATTCATATTTATAATATGGTATGTATATGTGTATATGTGTATGTATATGTAGATTTAGCCAAATCTACTATTAAACAACTTCCCTATTTTGAAAATTTACTTACTATAATCTACAATTAACTAACTTTTCTACCAAGTAAAATGAAACGGAGAAATATATAATGTGTATAAGAGAGGATTTAGGTAATAATATATATATATATATATATATATATATATATATATATATATATATTCATGATATGTAAGTATATACAAATAACTTTCCTTTTTTTTTTTTGACATTAACTTTCCCTCCATTTTCAAATCCCTCCAATTATCAAAATCTACTATTCACTATATAACTTCCAACCAACTCTCCAAATTTCAAATCCTTCAAATTTTTAGTAACAAAAGACAAATATTAATTTACTTTCCAAAACAAAAAACCTATTTCTTGATTTCATTTTCTATATAAACCCCCATTCTATATGTTGTTTTCCTTATCATTACAAAGAATTCCCTTGACTTAAAAAGCCATAAAATTCCATTCTTCACACAAAAATCTTGTTTTTCTTTCCAAAAAAAAAATCTTGATTTTCGTAATTTTTTTGTTGCTTTTCTTTCCATGGATAACAAAAAGAATCAACACAAACCTGTTAAGTCAGTTGATTCCTTCAAGGATTTGTTTGGTTCGCCTCACAAATAAACTGATGAAATTCCAAAAAATGATGTTTTTTGGAAAAAGAAGATTTCAAAAATGCAGAATCTTCAGATTCTGATCCTTGGATTGATAGTTCTACTTCTTCTGATGATGATTCTGATACAATGGACTTAGAATGGTTTTCTGATGATGGGTCAATTGATGCTAAGCCCATTGCATCAAGTGAGCCCAAATATGATTTTGAGGTGAAGCCCATTACTAAGCCCAACTATGATTTTGAGGTTAAGCCCGTTTGCTCAATTGAGCCCAAATGTGATTTTGAGGTTAGGCATATCCAATCAGTTGGGCCAAAATGTGATTTTGAAGCTGAGCCCATTGAGTTAGTTGGGTCTAAGTTTGATTTTGAAGCAAAGCCCATGTAGACACGTAATTTTGCCCCGTCAAAAATATTTCTTATTCCGACATCACACAATTTAACCCCATTCTTATAATTTTCCCCAAGAAAATAAATAACCACCCCATCTTTTACTTATTTATTTCTTTATTTTTGTTTTGTTTTTATCCCAAAATAACAAGTCATAACAAACTTTGTCTCATTCTAACATTCCAACTACCCATTCAATCAAAAATGAACACCTAACCCCTACCTCTCCAATTAAAAAATAACACCTCACCAAACCACCTCACCACCACCCCCTCTCACATGACCCGCACCCTCTCCATTTCTTGTCCACAAAGCAAATACACTACAAGACAAAAAGGGGAACCTTCCAGGGAGGAGCCGATGACCTATTTTTTTGTTTTCTTTCTTAAAAATCAATAGATACACCATTCTTCATAGAAGAGGGGGGGGGGATACATTTTCTTATATGACACTAGGGAGAAGAAGATACCATAAGCAAAAATCATCTTTTTCCATTCGATTCACCACTATATACCCACGAATCCACACCAAATCACTTACCCACACACGAAAGCAACAAGAAAAGAAGTAAAAATGGAGATGATTTGAGAGATTCAGTTGTCCCCCTTCAGATTTCCGGTGAAATCTCATCGAAATTGGCGCCATCGTGGATCCAATTTGTCCATTTGACGAGTCCGGTTTGAAATTCTCAATATTTTTTTTTGTTGTTCTCTAGCTAAATCTGGCCGGAAAATAGTGAGTTCGCCGGAATCTATTTTGGTTGGTCATTTGCTGCCTCCATCTGAGTTCACCGGAGCTCAGACTATACCAGATTTGGTCCTCCGTTTGGTTAATTGAGGCTTTTGGTTCATCTGTTTTAGTGTCGTTTCTCTCGAAATCGGGCTTGGGTACCTCGACTGTTTTTCTTTTCTCATTGAAATTACGACTGACTTGCTATGTCATTACGCTGGTCGGGTTTTGTTGGTTTGCATACTGTTCTGGAATTTTGGATATCGTTTGGCCTCGGTCAGATTTTTCGTGTTCAATTTTGGATTGCTGTTTTACTATTCGAGTTGGATTCGTCATTGTTGAGGTTCTATTCAAAATTTTGTGTCCGGGTTTCTTTATTATCAACAGAAGTCGATATCGAAAGGTCCATTTCTTTAACCCGTTTTCTCCTCTATTTTTGATTGGTTGCATTGACTATGATTATGTGTGGTTTGATTACGATAGTCTAATTTCTTTGATATTGTTTTGTTGCTTGAATTCGTTACTAAAAGTAAGTATGGATTGTTGAAATGTTGATTTCTAATAGTAGAAATTGGTGTTAGAAAGGAATTTGTGTGGGAATAAAAAGTTGTTAAAGTTGAATGCAGTTAAATTCTGGACCGTTGTCGTTTTGTTCAATTTAAGATAAGCATGAATATGATAGATTTATGATACGTTGAAACGGATAGGCAATATAGGTTTGGGTATGCAAATTTTAGAACTTGTTGTTTTGATTGAATGTTGGAATGTGCATATGAATGCTTCTTTCTAGTTTGTCGAATTTAATTCCAAAAATGTATTCATTTAATCGGGGAATGCCCCGAGACACATTGTATTTGTTCACCGGGGAATGCCCCGACGTACTATGTTGGTGGAAGGCGTTCGAGAGGAAGGACCGAGGCATCGGGTAAAGAACGGGAGCGTAGTTAGTAATATTATAGGTTAGATAGGATTTATCTTAGCATTTTTCTATTTTGGACTGTATAAATCAGACTGTATATTATATTTTGATTCGTTTTGTTTTGTTTGTTTGTTTGATTGTTCTACATGTTTTGTGTGGTTTATCCATCCTTAATGCCAAATTAGCTGATTCACTCTACCAAAAGACCGTGATCGAACCACGGGATTGAGGGGTGCCAAACACCTTCCCCTCAGTCAACAGAATTCCTTAGCTAGAATCTCTGTTTGCAAACCAGTTTTAAAGAGTCAAACAGTTTTGAAAAGGATTTCCAAAGGTGACTTGGCACACTGGATTATGCCAAGTGGCGACTCTGAGTTTTGAATTTTAAAAATCCTTTTCGAAACAAATGTTCATTTTTTGTCACTTAATAAATAAAAACCCTTTCAAACTTAAAATTATTCTTTCGGAGTCAAAAAAGAGGTATGACAGCTCTGGCGACTCTACTGGGAACCTTTTCAGAATTCGAGCTTATATTTTGGAGTTGTATCGGCTTGGTTATGCATTATAGGTGTATAGACATTTTTGTATTGTTTTTTGTTAGTGTTTATCATTGTTTAGTGCCTAAGTGCTGTTTGTTTATAGCTTTTATCATATGTATTACTTCTTTATATCTGGCATTATGTGCATAACCCGAGTCATTATTTTTGTAACAAGTCCTGGAGTGCACGTCGTGCACACAAAATCTAGTTGAGTCACCCTTATTTTAGGAGGGGGAGCCGTCGGACGTATGGAGTGGGTGGAAAGCAAAGCAGCCACTATCGACCATATGCTTCCCCGAATAGCGTTGTTAGTAAACCCCAACGTAGCTCAGCCTTTAGGTCATGCTTATGTGCATCATATTGAGACCTAGCGGGGTCCACTCAGTCCTTTCTAGGAGACTCACCTCCAAAGCATACCTACGTGCTAAATGTTGCATCCCTGAGGATAACGGGTCATTTGATAGACTGATTTGGGGAAAAGCATGTGTTGGAAGTAAAATGTGTATGCAAGAATTTGGTTGAAAAAAAAGAGGAAAAAGAAAGAAAAAGTGAGTCGAAAAGTAGAAAGAGCTTTGTAGATTTTAGAGTTCTTTATGACTTTTGTTTTTCATAATCCCAAAATTCAAAAAGTCTTTTTTTTACCTTTTGCGCTCAATTTCTCAAAAAACATCAAAAAATATTTTCCTTTTGTTCCTTTACCATGCATTCATAATTCAAAAATTTCAAAAGATTTTTTTTTAATTGGAGCTTTTTATAAAGAAGAATAACGCAAAAAAAAAGGATGGTAGAATTTTCATACATTACATATAACTAAAATACCCAAAAAGATTTTTCTTTCATAATTGTTGATGTCAGTTTTATGTGAACTGTCAAATTGAAAAACCTAAAAAGATTTTATTGACATCTTTAATCATCTGTTTGTAATCGCGTCTCTCAGTTCAAGTCTTAGTCTATTCTTTAATCCTTAATTGTTCAATCTGGACGAACTACGCATACCTGATTCCCGCCCCTTGGGGCGGAATACGTAGGCAACCCTCGGTGGGTCCGGTAATCTTTATATTTTGCCTTTGTCTTAGTCTTAGCCTAGGTTTTTCTCCCCGTAATCTAGTGTTGTTAGTTTTCCTAGCCAAGTAGGATGATTTTATTCAGTGGTACTGTTCGGCGATTTGGAGTCATAAAGTGGCATATTACTTCGACATGTCCGCGTCAAAGTCTCAAGGGTTGGGAATTTTTGCTCCTATTGAATTTTTGAGGTAATGTCTTATGTGTTATTGCAGGATGGATCTGTCCACAAAGTCTAGAGTCCTTATGGTTGTCAAGGTACCCGGAAAGTTGATCAAGATGTGGGGCACATTCAATTACTATGAAAAATGCGACGTGAGGAAAGTTTTAGGCAATTTGGTAGCACTTCTTGACCTCACGCCCCATCCAGATCTAATAGAGGCTGTGTTGACTTTGTGGTATCCAAACAATTTGGTGTTTAGGTTTGGAAGTTGTGAATTAACTCCTACTCTGGACGATATATCTCGTTTGTTTTGATTGCCTTGTATGGGTCAACGGATGATTTTAGCCGGAAATCATACGGGCAAGAGATTTCTTCGACTTTGTGGATTGAAAGATAATAAGATAGGGTGCCTCAAATAATCATGGATTTCCTTCGACTATTTCTTTGCTAGATTTGGGTCCTCGGAAAGTTTTGACTGCTTTTGGGATGAATTTTGTATTACCAAGGAGAAGTGGGAACAACGTCGTCTCGAGGTTTTCTGTTTGTCTCTACTGGGTATCTAAGTGTTCCCATTAGATGAGAGGCATATCAATACCCGTTTACAATCAGTGGTGATGGATTTAGTCAAGAAAAAAGAGCAAGTTACCATTGTACCAATGATCCTAACTGAAATATATAAGGCTTTGACTGAGGTGAAAGAAGGGATTCGATTTTTTGAGGGGAGTAATTTAATATTAAAGTTGTGGATAATGGAGCATTTGCATACGCCTTCTTTAGTTAGAGCAGATGTAGTTGATCGTTGTCTGGATGATCGGGTGTACTCCATGGAGAAGAGAATGCGTTTTGATAAATTTTCTTTACCGGTGGGAGTCAATGCTTGGGTCGAATTTCTCGAAGCAAGAACACATGACAATATCCTTTGGACCTATCGATGGCTCAATCCTAAGGTAATTTTTTTTGGATATCGCATGCAACCTCTTCTAGTTCTATAGGGCTCAAATGCACTAGGCCGTACAGTCTGAGTAGGGTAATACGACAGTTGGGTAGGGAGCAAGATATCCCATCGATATTGGAACTTCAAAAGGATGTTGAGTACTTTAAGGATATAGCCAAAGGGGAAATCAGGTACGAGCAATGCTGGCTTAATGCAACCAAAATGGGTGTAGATTCTTTCAAAATAGGTCTGGACAATCTGGGGTAAACTGAAAGATATGGAGTCTATCTTCAATCCATACCTCGAGGTGTCAGTAGACCATTACCAATGTAGATTAGAGGAAGAGTGCAGGAATAATGCATAGTTAATGACCGTCAAGATGAAGATGTGGGGGCCAAAGTGGAAGAATTGAGAGTCCAATTATCAAGTTTGCTCGCAACTGTGGAAGGATATCATAATAGTCTTTACAGGTGTACTCCCCAGGAGGAAGCAACATGAGCTAGAGGCTTTATCCCTAATATCAAAGTATCATTGGAAGTTATGTTGCACGATTTGAGCGAGAAAGAGGGTACTTCACAGACAAGTCCATCTCAACCAAGGTAATCCCACAGCGCACCAATTTGAAGGAGAAACTCTCATCTTTTATTTAGTTTGAGTCCTTTATTTTTCTGTTATTGTATTGTTGTGTCTTTGTTCAGTCGGTGTCATGTTTGTTTTAAATGTTAAGGGTCTTTACTAGGAGTATTACGCATGTTATCTTATGGGTCTAGAATGTTGTTTAGTCTTTGTTGATCAGTCTTAAGTTGTCTTAAATTCGTGGTTTGTTTTAGTTGTTTCTTTTATGAAATGTAGTAATGTTGAGGAATTGTTTCCTTTTATGTGGTCTTCGTTAAAAAAAATCAAGAATAAAAAAAAAATCTTCAAATTTGTGGTGTTTATGCATGCATTCTCTGAACTATGCAAGATCTGATTCATGTACAAGATGATACGTAGGCAACCTACTTTGGGGTTCGATCTAATCATTTTGTTTTGTTGTTTTTTCATTATTTTTCCTCTTTTAAATAAAAGCAAAATCCATAAAGCATGATAAAACGAAGGTAGATAGCGAGAGAAGAAAAGAAAGAATGGATGATGAGCCAAGAAAAAGGAAGGCAAGAGACTGATGCGAAAGAAAAGAGAAGCAAGGGAAAAAAAAGAAAAAAAGGTGTGGTTGGAGGAAAAAAGCAATTGAGTGTAGGAGAAAGATCAGGATGATGTCAAAATAATCTCACTACCCTCAAAGGTTGGTAGAAATATGCATGAATCTAGGACAATTTTAAAAATGTGATTCTGATGCTTATTGTGTGACCTAATCCCAATGGGTTTTGTATTTGATGAGCATGTTCTTTCAGATAAGTGGTTGGTTTGCAGCACCTGGCTAGTCACCGGTACTTCACTAGATCAAAAGTGAAGCTTTCCATGGCTAGTAGGGAGATTGAAAATTCACTCATTGACCGAGCATGGGCTAGTGGCATACCTCCTCCTCCACTCCCTGAAGATATTAGGAACATCCCCAATTGTCCACCGCTCTCTCAGGCACAATTCTCTATTCCCATTGAGTCACCGGAGAACACACAAGGATTCACTCCGCTACAATATTATCCTAACACTTCTAGTGTTCCCCTGACAGTTCCTCAACCAAGGCTCGCGACTCAGCCGGCACCACCGGCAGCGCCTATGCTCGTGGCTCCGCCACCACCCGAAGCTTCCACCTATACTATGCGTCCGATAATGGTACTCCCTCGGTCTGCTAGTGAACCAGTATTGAAGGTTTTAGATAATCAGTATTATGCCCCAGAACCTACTTTGAAGATAAATGAACCGTATGGGTACACTCAGCCACCTGCGTTTCCATTTGATATGGAGAAGCATGTTGTAACAGCGGAACAAGAATTCATGGCGCGGATGTTGAAGAGTTTAGAACAAGCCATGGGGAATTTGTAGGGAGTCGGAGGTTATAAGAGTGTTGCCTATAAAGATATTTGCATGTTCCCAGACATTAACCTCCCCCTTGGTTTTAAAATGCCCAAGTTTGAGAAATACCCGGGGCACAGTGATCCTATGGCACATTTGAGACATTATTGCAACCAATTGAGGGCTGTAGGGGGAAAAGAAAAGTTGCTTATGGCTTTCTTTGGAGAGAGCCTTTCCGGTCTGGCTTCAGAATGGTTTGTCGATCAGGATATTGACAATTGGAACAACTGGGATGACCTAGCTAATGAATTTGTGCAACATTTTCATTATAACATCAATATGGTTTTTGATGAGAAATCCCTGGTCAACATGAAGAAGAAAAGTACCAAAGGCTTTCGGAAATACACAATAAGATGGCGTGAATAGGCCGCAAGGGTAAAACCTCTAATGAAAGAGAGTAAGTTAGTAGAGGTCTTCATTCAGGCACAGGATGAGACCTATTTTCAACATTTACTTCCGACGATGGGAAAGTAATTTATTAAAGTCCTAAAAATGGGAGAGATGATAAAAGACGGAATCAAGACTGGACGGATTGTGAGTTTTTCCGCATTAAAGGCCACCACCCAAGCAATTTAAGGTGGCTCTGGAACTTTTGTAGGTAAAAAAAAGAAAAAGGATGTGGCGACCGTTGTAGCTGGATCCCATTCCTATCCCAAAAGACCGCCTCGCCCCTATCACCAAACCCAAGCCCAACTCTATGCCCAAATTCCATATATTCCTCCCCATAATTACTATCCCTCGCAAAACCCACTATATTCCATTCCTCCACCCTCATACCCGGTATATAGCGCGCAACCATAAGATCAAACCCCTTGTTATCTGCAATCACGTACGTAAGCTCCTCAAAATTGTATTCAGCTCCTCCAAATTACCAAAACCCCTCCAAACCCGCTTTCCAACCTAGGCCCGAGTATAAGAAAAAAAAGGCATCCAAGAATCAGTTCACACCTCTCGGGGAGTCGTATGCCAGTCTGTTTGATAGGTTGAGGAAATTGAAGTTCTTGAGCCCAATTCAAGGAAGGCTTTCAAATTCACCTCCGAGAAATCTTGATTATTTGTTAAGATATGCGTATTGTTCTGGCATATCGGGGCACGATATCGAGAAATACTGGAATTTGAATAGAGCTGTCCAAGATTTAATTGATGCAAATCAAATTCTGGTCCAGGCCCCGGAAGTTCCAAACATTAACCAGAATCCGTTGCCAACCCATGCTGAAACCAATATATTAGAATTGATATATGATGGGAAAGAGTCGTCAAGGTGTTATAAGCCTATTGTCAGAATACAGACCAATGAGGACAAATTAGTGAATGTGGCAGATTTATTAAAAGCAATGTCATTGAGCCAGAAATAAATGAGAGAATATAAAATCAAAGAAAGCAAACTGAAAACCACGATCACGGTGAAAGGAGGCAAAAAAACGGTTGGTTCAAGTCAGGATAAACCTAAGTTGAAGGTGGTAGGAGCTATGGGTAATCCTATATTGACGGTGAAAGGAGCGCTTGCAGTCCCTATTAGCATCAAACTGGTGACCCAACCTCCGATAGTTGATACAAAAAAGGTCCCCTGGAGCTATAAACGGACTGTGATGACTTACCAGGGGAAGAAAGTCGTGGAAGAAGTAGATGAGCTCAGGGGTTTGACTCAGTCAGGAAGATGCTTCATGCCTGAAGGTTTAAGGAATCCCAAGCCAATTGTGAATGGGCCTTCATCTATCAAGAATCCAGTCACCAAAGAAGAAGCCGAAGAATTTTTAAAAAAGATGAAATTGTCGGAGTATTCAATCATAGATCAGCTGAAGAAGACCCCTTCTCAAATTTACCTCTTATCTTTGTTGCTACATTCTAAGGAACATCGCGATGTTATATTGAAGGTATTGAACGAAGCTTATGTTCCTAGAGAGATTACGGTAAATCAGCTTGAGAAAATGGTTGGAAAAATCTTTGAGGTCAATCGGATCATCTTTTCTGACGAGGAATTTCCTGTTGAAGGTACAAGGCATAATTGGGGTCTTTATATTACCGTGAAGTGTGAATATTTCTACTTCACTCATGTCATGATTGAAGGAGGTTACGGTGTAAATATTTGCCCTATTTCCACCTTGCAAAAGTTGAATATTGGTGTTGAGAGGATCAGGCCCAACAATGTATGTGTCAGGGCTTTCGATAGGGCAAAATCAAACTCTATTGGTGAAATAAAACTAAAGTTGATTATAGGTCCTGTTGAGTTCGCCATAGAGTTTCATGTATTGAATATCGACTCCTCTTACAATCTGTTGTAGGAAAGACCGTGGATCCACAAGGCCAAGGCAGTTGTATCTACATTGCACCAAATGATAAAGTTTGAGCATGACAGGCAAGAAGTGGTTATTCATGATGAAGGGGATTTTTCCACCTACGAAGATTCTCCCTTGTCCCTTATTGAAGAAAACAATGTAGGGGAGACATTTGTCTATCAAACTTTTGATACAGTATCGGTGAATCGTATCTCTGAAGGGCAGGTTATTCCAAGGCCATAATTGTCTCCTGCTTTTGTCATGATGATAATTATCTCTTTATGGTATAGTTAGTCCCATATGTCCGAGGGAGAACTCGGGCACTTTTGGTATGGTTTTCAAACCTACGGCTTAAGGTCTTAAGAAAGCCAAGGAAAGAAAGAAAGAAATATGGTTACTCTCTCACCCAGTGCCTCTACTCAGTAAGTCATTCATTAAGAGCAGTGTCGTGGCACCTATAGAGTTTGAAGCTGAATTGGTTGATGGCTTCCAAAACCTTTTTATCGAAGTTTACATGGTTGAAGAATGAGAAGGTACCAGTAAGGCAGACGTGCAATTCATAGGTCCAACTGTCCGGCTCAACAATTGGGAAGTCACTCCTCTCCCCGTCAGGAGGGAGTTTTGGTAGTTTGTTTTGTTTTTCTTTCTGTTTATCCGAGTTATTTTAGGGTTGTAATTCAGATTTTAGTTTGTTTATATTATGTTGGCATTTATGTTTAAACCTTCCCATCTTTTCTTTTAATGAAATGCAATGTCCCTTTTGTTTCGTGTCTAATATATTTCATTTTTTTTGTCTTTTCTTTATACAGTTCTCTTTATGCTGATTCTAATGACATGACATGCATGTGGAATTTTCAGCCTGATCTTAAAATCCAAACTAATCAAAATGTAATGAAGCAAGAGGGGGAATATGATGAAGAAGAGGCGCTAGAAGAAATGATCAAAGAGTTGGAACAGTTTGAAGACAAGCCGAATCTTAATCTGAATGAAACTGACCCAATTAATGTGGGGGATCAAGAAGATGTTAAGAAAACTAAAATAAGTGTACATGCTTTTCCACTATTAAAAAATGGAATGATTCGAGCATTAATTGATTATAAAGAAGTTTTTGCTTGGTCTTATGATGATATGCCTGGTTTAAGAACTGAATGCCCATAAATTGCATACTGATCCCGCATTTCCTTCGATCAAACAGAAGTTGAGGAAGTTTAACACTGATGTAAGTATTAAAATCAAAGAGGAAGTCATGAAACAACTTGAATCCAAAGTAATTTGAGTGGCTCGTTATCCCATGTGGTTATCAATTGTTGTTCCTGTCCCAAAGAAAGATGGAAAAATTTAAGTATATGTTGATTACTGTGATTTGAACAGACCAAGTCCGAAGGATGATTTTCCACTGCCCATCATCCATATTTTGCTGGACAACTGCGCTAAACATGAGGTTGCCTCTTTTGTGGATTGCTATGCCGATTACCACCATATCATTATGGATGATGAACACACGGAGAAGACGTATTTTATCACACCATGGGGGACCTATTGTTATCGAGTGATGATGTTCTTTTTGAAGAATGCTGGAGCAACATACATGAGAGCCATGACCACTATGTTTCATGATATGATGCATAAGGAGATTGAGGCCTATGTAGATGATGTGATTATTAAATCAAAGAGTCAGGATGACCATGTTAAATATTTAAGAAAGTTCTTTGAGAGGCTTCGTACGTATAATCTCAAGCTCAATCCAGCAAAATGTGTATTTGGAGTTCCATCCGAAAAGCTGTTGGGGTTTGTAGTCAGCCGTCGGGGTATTGAATTGGATCCTTTGAAGATCAAAGTCATTCAGGATCTGCCGCCGCCCAAGAATAGAACGGAGGTGATGAGTATGCTGGTTATATTAAACTACATCAATAGGTTTATTGCTCAACTTACAACCACGTGTGAGCTCATTTTCAAGTTGTTGAAAAAGAGTGTTGCGGTAGAGTGGACTTAAGAATGTTAGGATGCGTTCAAAAAAATCAAAATATATCTCTCAAATCTACCCGTGATGGTACCACCGGAGCCTGGTAGGCCTTTGATCTTATATTTATCGGTCATCGACAATTCTTTCGGCTGTGTCCTGGGTCAACATAATGTCACTGGCAAAAAAGAGCAGGCTATTTATTATCTTAGCAAGAAGTTCACAGTATATGAGGCCAGGTACACTTTTATTGAAAGGATGTGTTGTTCCCTAACATGGGTAGCACAGAAGTTGAAGCATTATCTTTCGGCCTACACTACTTATTTTATCTCCCGTATGGATCCTTTTAAGTATATCTTTCAGAAGCCTATGCCGACCGGTCGTTTGGAAAAGTGTCAAATATTGCTTACCGAGTTTGACATTGTATATGTGACTCAAACCTCCATGAAAGACCAAGCCTTGGCAGATCATCTTGCTGAGAATCCCATCGATAAAGAGTACGAGCCATTAAAGACATATTTTCTTGGTGAAGAAGTTTTGTGTATCGATGAAGTCGTTACCAATGCTGATCCAGGTTGGAAGTTGTTCCTCGATGGAGCTGTCAACATGAAAGGAGTCGGAATAGGTGCAGTTCTTACCTCTGAATTGGGGCAACATTTCCCGGTAACAGCACAACTTCAATTTTATTGTACCAATAACATGGAGGAATATGAAGCTTGTATTTTAGGTTTGAGGCTAGCTGTTGTTATGGGGGTTCAGGAACTATTAGTGTTGGGGGATTCAAATTTTCTCATCCATCAGATTCAAGGTGAATGGGAGATGCGAGATTAAAATCTCATATCGTATCGACAATGCTTGCAAGATCTATGTCAACGGTTTGTGTCAGTAAAGTTTAGGCATATTCCAAGAATTCGCAATGAGATTGCTAATGCCTTAGCCACTTTGGCTTCAATGCTTCAACATCCTGACAAGGCCTATATTGATCCAGTGCATATACAGAGTCGTGATCAACATGCTTATTATAATGCAGTTGAAGAAGAACTCGACGGTAAACCTTGGTTCTTCGATATCAAGTGATTCATCCAGTCGGGAGAATAACCAGTACATGCCACCAGTGATAAAAAGAGGACTATTCAGCGTTTGGATACTGGATTTTTCTTAAGTGGGGGAATATTATACAAGAGAACCCCAGATTTGGGACTTTTGAGGTGTGTGAATGCAAAAGAAGCCTCAGAGATCATGGTTGAAATACACTGCAGAGTAAGTGGTCCGCATATGAACAGTTATGTCTTGTCAAAGAAGATACTTCGAGTAGGTTATTATTGTCTTACTATGGAGTGGGATTCTATTCGTTTTGTTCGGAAATGTCATCAATGTCAGGTACACAGTGATCTGATACATTCTCCTCCTGCTGAGTTGCACGCGATGTCTACTCCATGTCCTTTTGTTGCTTGGGGGATGGACGTAATTAGGCCGATTGAGCCGAAAGCGTCAAATGGGCATAGATTCATTTTGGTGGCGATTGAGTACTTTACAAAGTGGGTAGAATAAGTAACTTTCAAGTCAGTAACAAAGAAAATGGTGGTAGATTTTGTTCATGCCAACATCATTTGTAGGTTTGGAATTCCAAAGATGATCATTATAGAAAACGCTGCCAATCTCATAGTCATTTGATGCAAGAAGTATGTCAACAGTTTAAGATTACACATCAAATTCTGCTCCATATCGTCCCAAGGCTAATGGCGCTATGGAAGCCACCAATAAGAATATCAAAAAGATACTGCGGAAAATGGTACAAGGATCTAGACAATGGCATGAGAAGTTTCCATTTGCATTTCTAGGTTATTGCACTACTGTTCGCACTTCAACAGGGGTAACTCCATATTTATTAGTGTATGGGACAAAAGCAATCATTCCTGCAGAATTTAAAATTCCCTCTCTTTGAGTCATTGTGGAAGAAGAGATTGATAATGACATGTGGGTCAAAACCCGACTGGAACAATTGATTTTGATTGAAGAAAAAAGGTTAATGTCGGTATGTCATGGCCAATTGTATCAGAAGAGAATGGCTCAAGCGTATAACAAAAAGGTACGACCCAGGCATTTTGAAGTTGGTCAGTTGGTATTGAAGTGTATCCTCCCTCACCAGGTTGAAGCGGAAGGCAAGTTCTCCCCAATTTAGGAAGGTCCCTTTATTATGAAAAAAGTGTTGCCCAATGGAGCCTTATATTTGACAGATATTGAAGGCAAAATGGAAGAAATGACTATCAATGTTGATGCGGTCAAAAGATATTATGTATGATATTTAATCCTTTGTTGATTCTATTGCATGTTTAGTACTTGCATTTTTGAAGATTGATAAGATGAAGGCATTTTATTCTGCTATCCAAACATTGTGTCATCCTTTGTTTCCACCGTTTGAACTTAGTTCTATTTTTCTTTCATATCCCTCTTTTGGAATCAAAATAGAGTCAAAGATAAATGCCAGGAAAATAAGAATAAAAGAAAGAGTTCAAAAATAAAAGAAAAAAAAGTAGAAAAAAATCAAATCAAAACAAAGAACAAGACGGAACTACATGCGACCTGATTCTCCTCTCTCGAGGGTGAGATATGTAGGCTGCCCTATTTGGGATAGGTCCAACCAAATAAATTTTTAGAGTCACCAAGTCAACCAAAACTAGGGCATGAGTTAATGTGTTGTTTAAGTCGATTCCAAAAGTTGTAAGTCCCACCCCCACTTCAAGCATTGTTTGAGCCTCTTGCCATCCTTTTCTAACCTTATCCAAAAGCCAAGATACAACCAAACAATGTCCTTCAGATCAATCTTTGATAATGTTAAGGATAAGCATGCAATGGATATGATGATACATTGTGGGGTACTACTTGTCTTCCTCAGTATAAGAAGTCAGGAAAGAAATAAAAATGCGAGAGTCTTACTGGTGAAAACCCTCACGGGCACCATAGGGCGATGAGGAGTTGAGAAAAATAAAAATGAGAGTCTTATTGGTGAAAACCCTTATGGGCACCGTAAGGCGATGGAGAGTTCGAGAGAAAAATGAAAAGGAAAGAGATTTGTTGGCGAAAGTCTTTTAAGATGTCGTCAATTGAATGAGATATATGAGTCCAATGATTTGAAGAAGCAGCTCAGCAGCAAAGGCATGAACTCAACAACAAATGGGAAGTTTGGATAGGAAGATCAGGCAGCTTAATCCAAAATGCATGTCATAGTCATTGGAGTTGGTTGTCGTATTCAGATAAGTTTTCTTTTCTTTGAATAAGGGACATTGCCGTCCTCTTTCGTTTACATGTTTATATTTTTGTTTTTTTATGTCATTTATCAAAATAAATGTCACAATTATTTCTTTATACTTTAAGTCAAGTCTGTGTCAAAATAAGCGAGAAAAGATTTCAAAACTAGCTACCAGTCTTTCCAATTGTATGAGGAAAAGCCAAGGACCAACACATGAAAGAAATATGATCGTAATTCAAAAAAAATAAAAGAAAGTCTGTCAACTGAAAGGCTGTTGGATTCGTGGGAGTATTCAGATTAGGAAAAACGTGCATCTCAGAGGCCTGGTAAGATGGAAATTCATTGTTCGAGTCAGAACTCATTTCCCTGAATTTGGATTCGGGTCAATGATGCAACAGGATAGGGACAAGTGTCAGTGATATAAAACAAAGATGAAAGAAATGAGTGCTGGAGCAGATGCCTGGGAAGCCAAGTGCTGCAAGCCACCACTAAGTTAATTGAATAATTTTTCTTTCATTGATGAAACAGGGGCAAAGTTTCTGTTCAATAAATTAAACTATCATTGGGAAAAGATATCTTTAGATTTTACATTCTGTTCAGGACCCTCCTGGAAAATGGGAATTTACTTTCTATTCAGGACTCTCCTGAAAAATGTGACTTTACCTTCTGTTCAGGACCCTCCTAAAAAATGGGACTTTAATTTCTGTTCAGGAATCTTCTGGAAAATAGGACTTTACTTTCTGTTCAGGACCCTTCTGAAAAATGGTACTTTACCTTCTATTCAGGACCCTCCTGAAAAATGGAACTTTACTTTCTGTTCAGGGCCCTCCTGAAAAATAGGACTTACTTTCTATTCAGGACCCTCCTGAAAAATGGGACTTTAACTTCTGTTCAGGACCCTCTTGGAAAATAGAAATTTACTTTCTGTTCAGGACCCTCCTGGAAAATGGGATTTTACTTTCTATTCTTGACCTTCCTAGAAAATGAGATTTTACTTTCTGTTCAGGACCCTCCTGAAAAATGGAATTTTACTTTTGTTCAAGACCCTTCTAAAAAATGGGATTTTACTTTTTGTTCAGGACCCTCCTAAAAAATGGGATTTTACTTTTGTTCAGGACCTTCCTGAAAAATTGGACTTTACCTTCTGTTCAGGACCCTCCTGGAAAATGGGACTTTACTTTCTATTCAGGACCCTCCTGAAAAATGGGACTTTACCTTCTATTCAGGACCCTCCTGAAAAATGACACTTTACCTAATGTTCATGACCTTTCTAAAAAATGAGACTTTACTTTCAGTTCAGAACCCTCCTGAAAAATGGGACTTTACCTTTTGTTCAGGACCATCCTGGAAAATGGGAATTTATTTTCAGTTCTGGACCCTCCTGAAAAATGGGATTTTACTTTTTGTTCAGGACCCTCCTGGGAAATGGGATTTTACTTTCTGTTCAGGACCCTCCTAAAAATGAGATTTTACTTTTGTTCAGGACCCTCCTGAAAATGGCAGGACCCTCCTGAAAAATGGGAGTTTACTTTTTTTCAGGACCCTCCTGAAAAATAGAATTTTACTTTCTGTCAAGACCCTCCTAAAAAATGGGATTTTACTTTCTGTGCAGGACCTTCCTGAAAAAGGGTACTTTACTTTCTGTTCAGGACCCTGCTAAAAAATGGGACTTTACCTTCCGTTCAGGGCCCTCGTAAAAAATGAAACTTTACTTTCTGTTCAGGACCCTCTTGAAAAATGGGACTTTACCTTCTGTTCAGTACCCTCCTGGAAAATGGGATTTTACTTTCTGTTCAGGACCCTCCTGGAAATTGGGATTTTACTTTTTGTTCAGACCCTCCTAAAAAATTAGATTTTACTTTTGTTCAGGACCCTCCTGAAAAATGGGATTTTACTTTTTGTTTAGGACCCTCCTGAAAAATGGGCTTTTACTTTTGTTTAGGCCCATCTTGAAAAATGGGATTTTACTTTATGTTCAGGTCCCTCCTGAAAAATGGGATTTTACTTTCTATTCAGGACCCTCCTGAAAAAGGGGACTTTACTTTCTATTCAGGATCCTCCTGAAAAATGGGTATTTACTTTCTGTTCAGGACCCTCTTGAAGAATGAGACATTAATTTCAAAAATGAAATCTTTCTTTATCATAATTTTTGTTTTGGATAATTTTGTTCTAGTTTTATTTTGATTTCAGCAACCCGCCTAAAGAACAGGGTGATGAAATCGAAAATTGAAGAAATTGCAAGTCAGGAACCCGCCTGAAGAACGGGGTGATGAAATTGAAAGACAAAAATGGCAAGTCAGAAGCCTTCCTGAAGAGCAGGGCAAATAAATGAAAGTCGAGCAACGAACTGAAACAAATAGAAAACCAATCAACAAGATGAAAGAAATTGCAAGTTAGGAGCCCACCTGAAGAATAGGGTGATAAAACTCAAGTCAAGAGTCAAGGAAAGCTGCATAGATAGGATTTTGTTATTTCATTTATGTTTTAACTTGTAATTTTCATTTTTGATGTAATGAAAGAGCCGCGGACCAGAACCTCGATGGAACCTCACTCGACTCTCCAAGTCGGTATAGTCCACCTCCTTCTGATCTTATAAGATACCGGTCACTCGATTCCCTTATAATTTGGGTAGGTAATATGTCCGTCAAGATCCGATTGCCCTTCTTCCTTCTGTTTCTTTCTTCGAATAATGATCGGGACAAAATTCTGCCTCGTCGTCTACTTCTTTGTATAAAAACACTAGGTGTTTACATTCAAAGGGGCATGATGTAGACACGTAATTTTGCCCCGTCAAAAATATTTCTTATTCCGACATCACACAAGTTAACCCCATTCTTATAATTTTCTCGAAGAAAATGAATAACCACCCCATCTTTTACTTATTTATTTCTTTATTTTTTGTTTTATTTTTATCCAAAAATAACAAGACATAACAAACTTTATCTCATTCTAACATTCCAACAACCCACTCAATAAAAAATGGACACCTGACCCCTACCTCACCACCACCCCCTCTCACGTGACCACCACTCTCTCCTTTTCTTGTCCACAAAGCAAATACTCTACAAGACAAAAAAGGGAACCTTCCAGAAAGGAGTCGATAACCTTTTTTTTTTGTTTCATAAAAATTAATACATACAACATTCTTCACAAAAGAGGGGGGGTTACTTTTTTTTACATGACCGAAGGGAGAATAATATACCATAAGCAAAAATCATCTTCTTCCCTTTGATTCACCACTATATACCCACGATTCCACACCAAATCGCATACCCACACACGAAAACAACAAGAAAAGGAGTAAAAATGGAGATGATTTGAGAGATTCAGTCGCTCCCCTTCAGATTTCCAGTGAAATCTCATCGAAATCAGCGCCATCGTGGATCCAGTTGGTCCATTTGATGAGTTCGGTTTGAAATTCTCAATATTTTTTTCAGTCGTTCTCTAGCTAAATTTGGACAAAAAATAGTGAGTTCGCCAGAATCTATTTTGGTCTGTCATTTGCTGCCTCCGTTAGAGTTCATCGGAGCTCAGACTATACCAGATTCGGTCCTCCGTTCGGTTGATTGAGGCTTTTGGTTCATATGTTTTAGTGTCGTTTCTCTCAAAATCAGGCTTAGGTACCTCGACTGTTTTTCTTTTCTCGTTGAAATTACGACTGACTTGCTAAGTCGTTACGCTGGTCGGGTTTTGTTGGTTTGCATACTATTCAGGAATTTTGGATATCGTTTGGCCTCGGTTAGATTTTTGGTGTTCAATTTTGGATTGTTGTTTCACTATTCGAGTCGGATTCTTCATTGTTGAGGTTCTATTCGAAATTTCAAGTCTGGGTTTCTTTATTATCAACAGAAGTCGATATCGAAAGATCCATTTCTTTAAACCATTTTCTCCTCTATTTTTGATTGGTTGCATTGACTATGATTATGTGTGGTTTGATTACGATAGTCTGATTTCTTTGATATTGTTTTGTTGCTTGAATTTGTTACTAAAAGTGAGTATGGATTGTTTAAATGTTGATTGCTAATAGTAGAAATTGGTGTAAGAAAGGAATTCGGGGTGGGAGTAAAAAGTTGTTAAAGTTGAATGTAGTTAAATTTTGGACCATTGTTGTTTTGTTCAATTCGAGATAGGCATGAATATAATAGATTTATGATACGTTGAAACGGATAGGCAATATTGGTTCGGGTAGGCAAATTTTGGAACTTGTTGTTTTGATTGAATGTTGGAATGTGCATATGAATGCTTCTTTCTAGTTTGTTGAATTTAATTCAAAAAATGTATTCATTTAACCAGGGAATGCCCCGAGACACATTGTATTTGTTCACCGGGGAGTGCCCCGACGTACTATGTTGGTGGAAGGCATTCGAGAGGAATGACCGAGGCATCGGGTAAAGCACGGGAGCGTAGTTAGTATTAGTATAGGTTAGATAGGATTTATCTTAGCATTTTTCTATTTTGGACTGCATACTATATTTTGATTCATCTTGTTTTATTTGTTTTTTTGATTGTTCGACGTGTTTTGTGTGTTTTATCCATCCTTAATGCAAAATTAGCCGATTCACTCTACCAAGCGACCGTGATCGAACCACGAGATCGAGGGGTGTCTAACACCTTCCCCTCGGTCAATAGAATTCCTTAGCCGGAATCTCTGTTTGCAAACCAGTTTTAAAGAGTCAAATAATTTTGAAAAGGATTTCCAAAGGTGACTTGTCACACCGGATTATGCCCAGTGGCGACTCTGAGTTTTGAATATAAAAAATCCTTTTTGAAATAAATGTTCAGTTTTTGTCAATAAATAAAAACCCTTTCAAACTTAAAATTATTCTTTCGGAGTTGAAAGGGGTGTGACAGCCCATCAAGTCACTTGAGGCCAAGTGTGATTTTGCAAGAGAAAATGAAGAAAATAAGCCTGTGTTGACATCTATTACGTTAAAAACTTACAAGGTATGGAATTTTAAAACTCTTATCATCAAGTAAACAATTTTTTATCCCTTTTAGCCTATACTTTTAGTCAATATACATAAATTATAGAGTAGTTATATATGAATTATAATATGATATGCATCTACCAACAACTTTTAGTTTATTGTTCTGGTCTTGGATAGCTTCGTGCACTATGACTAAATGTATGTATATTATGTATAACATCTCAATCAATCCAAAATATCAAACTTCTTATATTTGTATCTGTTATATGTGCATTTGTGTGTATATTTGTACGTATTTATGAGTTAAGATTCTCCTATTTTTGTCAGTTTGGTTGCTCTATCAGGGTGCTGGACTACTTAACTTAGGGAACACATGATTTTTGAATGTGGTGTTGAAATGTTTAATATACAAGATGCCATTGTTTGACCTCCTTCTGCCTACTCATGTAGTGCCATGTGATCGTAAGGACATTTTTTCTCAAAGATATCTATTGTTTTGTTCCGTTTTGAGTTGTTATCAATATTCTGTTCATTCTTGTTCTCGTATAGTCGTTGCAAGTTTTTGTTTAATCTGTGTTTTCAAAGAGCTTATTGTCCTTTCATTGTTTTAAGACACTTATGAGGGTCGTTCTGTTTCACCATGGAGACTTGTTGAGCATTTTATTATTTTTTGGGTACACAAAATCTTTATTTTCCCAACATTTCTTCAACACAAGTTCAAGAATAAATTAAGAATACTTATGAAGTTGTCCAACACCTTCAACACAAGATCAAAATGATCTTTCAAAGAAGTATGTTTTAAGTTTCTTAAAGAAAAATCGATGAAGTAGAAAAAAGCCAAGTCCTTCGAATTCACATAGTGTCCTTAAGGAAATAATTCCTCTCAAGTACCCGAGGTTGCGGAATTTTCATCCCAAGATAAAATGGCTTCACAATCAAAATGTTGCGGTACCTCAAACTTTCTTGTTTTCTTCGAACTCACTCAATGGGAGATGATCATATAGAGTATTTAGAACCAAAAAAATATTTTTCTTATGCAGAAATTTTTCATACTAAACCTGTGGAAAAAAATGCAGATTTATACAGCAATAAAGTACCTCTTTCAAAAGGTGGCGGTGGTTCATCCGAAAAGGTGTATCTTTTGTAACCCAACAATCCAACAATTAAACCCATTTTTTATTAACACCAATTAAAACCAACAATCCCCCCATATGAATGGGGAATGGATATTTTTTGTAAAACTTTATGGACAAGTATGCAATCATCAAGCAAAGACTTATTGCATCTGGATAAGTGGGTTTTCCTTTGAACTTTTCATAGTGAACATGCATCGGATGCACTCGGTCAATCGGTAGATTTGATATATTTCAACCGTCAAGCCTTAATGTACACCTAGACAACATATGTCACAAAACCAGCCTTTTACTATTTATGATTCTCACGGTTTTGTTTGTTTCAGCCATGAACACGTCCCGGTCTCATGAGAGATTAGAGAATAGGTTTTTACTAAAATTCTCCTTGAAGAGGCTTCAACTTTTCCCTCACATAGCTGATTTCTAAACGTTCAATCTTGAAGATTAAAATATTTGGTCAAATCTGCCAAATTTAGATAAACATTAAAGGATTTCACACCATAGGTCTTATCCTTGATTACTAAACATTATCTACATCATGAGAATGGGTTGGTTATATTGGCAATGTTAAACCTGTTAGACACAACTTTGTTTGATCTCCTTGAACCTAGCTCTTGGGATCTCCAGTCTTCTAGGTAGAGTTACCGCCATGCTGACCTCTCCTAGGCCGTAAACCCATTCCCTTGAATGTCCTCTCAACTTCTTCTCTAGACAGGCCTTTTATAAGTGCATCCGACACATTATCCTTTGACTTTATATAGTCAACAGTAATAATTTTACTTGAGAGAAGTTCTCTAATGGTATTATGTCTCCATCTTAGATGACGAGATTTACCGTTGTACATCATAATCCCTGCCCTACCTATTGCTGCTTGGCTATCGCAGTGTATACATACTGGTACCATTGGTTTGGGCCAATAAGGAATATCTTCCAAGAAATTTTGGAGTCATTCTGCTTCTTCACCGGCTTTATCTAACGAGATAAATTCTGATTCCATCATAGAGCGAGCAATACATGTCAGTATGGATAATTTCCTAGAGACTGCTCCTCTACCTACTGTAAATACGTGTCCACTCATGGATCTTACTTCATTTCAATGGGTTATCCAGTTTGCATCACTATATCCTTCAAGTACCGCAAGATATTTATTATATTGCAAAGCATAGTCTTGGGTGTATTTAAGATACCCCAAAACTCTTTTCATTGCCATCCAATAAGTTTTGTTGGGATTACTCGTGTACCAACTCAAATTACTAATAGTGCATGGTACATCCCAATACTCTTACGTACTCCAATTGTGAGTCACTTTCGCCTTCATTCTTTTGAAGGGTGAAGTTCACATCCTATGGAGTCTTGGAAGCACCAAATTCCAAATACTTGAATTTTTCAAGTACTTTTTTGATATAATGAGACTGTGACAATACCAACCCTTGTGGATTTCTATGGATTCTTATTCATAAGATCACATCTACAACTCCAAGATCTTTCATATCGAACTTGCTCTCGAGCATTCGCTTTGTGGCCTTTATGTCAGAAATGTCTCTAGTGATAATTAACGTATCATTACATTTAAACAAACAATGACTTGGTGATTTGGTGTGTATTTAATGTAGACGCATTTATCATATTCATTTATCTTGAACCCGTTTGCCAACATAGTTTTTTCAAACTTCACATGCCATTGTTTAGGTGCTTGTTATAGTCCATATAGTGACTTTATAAGTTTACACACCTTATTTTCTTTTTATGGAACCACAAAACCCTCGGGTTGTTCCATATAGATTTCTTCGTCCAATTCTCCATTTAGGAATGTTGTTTTTACATCCATTTGATGGATTTCAAGACTATATACCACTGCCAAGGCAATTAACATTCGAATCGATGTTATCTTTGTTACTGGAGAGTATGTATCAAAGTAATCAAAGCCTTCTTTCTGTTTGAAGCTTTTACTACAAGTCTTGCCTTGTATTTGTCAATAGTACCATCCACTTTAATTTTTCTTTTGAAAATCCATTTAGAACCTAAATGTTTATTTCCCGGAGGAAGATCAACAAACTCCCATGTATGGTTGCTTAAGATTGAATCAATCTCACTATTGACTGCCTCTTTTGAAAAGGATGAGTCTGACATCGACATCACTTCTTTAAAAGTTTGAGGCTCATTTTCTAAGAGAAATATTACAAAATCTGATCCAAATGAAGTTGACGTTCTTTGACGTGTACTACATCTTGGATTTTCATCATAATGTACATTCTCACTTGGTTCAACTCGAGGTCGTTTAGACCCCCCACTAGACATTTCATGTCTAGTTTTATATGGATAAATATTTTCAAGGGATTAAGCATTATCTGGTTTAATTACCATATTTTCATTGATATCCGGATGTTTGGATTTATGAACCAAAACCCGATATGCTTTGCTACTTTTAGCATATCCTATGAACATGCAGTCAACTGTCTTAGATCCGATCCTTACCCTTTTTGACATAGGTACTTGGACCGTCACTAGACACCCTCATACTTTGAAATATTTCAAGTTTGGTTTCCTTTCTTTCCATTTTTCATATGGAATTAATTATGTCTTACTATGGGGAACTCTATTGAGTATTCGGTTAGCCGTAAGGATAGCTTCACCCACAAGTTTTGCGGTAAACCTGAACTTATTAATAAGGCATTCATCATTTCCTTCAAGGTTTGGTTTTTTATTTCCGTAATTCCATTAGATTGAGGTGAATACAGAGTTGTAGTTTGATGAACAATTCATTCTCTACACATATTTGCGCAATGGAAAATTCATATTCTCCGCCCCAATCACTTCTTATCATTTAGATCTTTTTCTCTAACTGATTTTCAACTTAAGTTTTATATTGCCTAAATGCATCTATTGCTTCGACCTTACTATTTAGAAAATAGACATAATGATATCTAGTGCAATTGTCAATAAAAGTTATAAAATACTTTTTTTCACCACGAGATGGTATTGACTTCATATCACAAATGTCAGTGTGGATTAAGTCTAAGTGATTGGAATTCCTTTCAACGGATTTATACGGATCCTTAGCGTACTTTGATTTCACACACGTTTGACATTTTGATTTATTGCACTCAAAGTTTGTCCAAAATGCTAAGTTAATCAGTTTTCGCAATGTTTTGTAATTAACATGGCCTAATCGTTAATGCCATAAATTATAAGACTCAACCAAGTAAGAAGAAACTGAACTTTTATTGATTTCAACATTCATTAAATTCATTTTTATTTTGGTGCTTGGTGCATCGCGGAGAGGGACTATTTAAAAATTGTCAAATTCCAGTAGCATAGCGCGATTGTGGTGCGTCGCGCTGAAGTTCCAGGTCCCAACCAGTGGGACAACGTGATGGCTATGCATCGCGGTGACCTTAAAAATCCTATTCATCAATTTCCAGTGAGCCATCATGATCGTGGCGCATCGTGGTGGCCCATAAAATTGGGCTCCCAGTTATATTTTTATTCCGTCTCATTAAGGGTAAATTGGGTATTTTTGACCCCTTATCATCTTAAACACGAGATTTTAATTCCAAATGACCTCATTATTGATATTTTCTTCAAAAACAATCAAGAACACTCCTTAGGGTTTCAAACAAGAAAACCCAAACTACTCAAGATTTAACCATGGATTTTAGATATTGATTGAAGATTTGGAATCCCCAAGCCATGTAAATGAAGAATCTTCTTTTAATTTCCTAAATAGAGGTACGTGGGGTTTATCCTAAAAATACATGGGCTTGTTAAAATTACTCAATTATGTTTTAAAGATTACGAAGCATGAATTTGTTAAAGGAGTTTGAAATCCATGATTTTTATTATGCTTTATGCATGTTATTGATATTGTTGTTTTGGCCTTTAGGCCTCATCCCCTTAAATTGATTTATAAGTATATGTATATGTATGAAATTGAAATTTCAGATTTGTTAGAGAGTACAGATTATGAAGTCCCTCTCTTGTGATAAAATCAAGTTTATGATCTTATTGTGAATGATTTGAAATGCATGATTTATGGTTTCTAAGCTAGTTTTCTCAATAACTTAGTGTTTGAGCATGATGTAGAGATGATGAGAGGGAGCTTCTTGATATAATTACATCCTTCTTTTAAATAAGATAGAGTTGCATGTGATTGAGAAATTTGACATGGCCACCTTGTATTATTGAAACGCTTGACAAAGAGAGTGCCTTGCATGTGTTTACATGAGGTTTGAGAAAGAGTTTCTTTGAATTGATTTATTGATATGGTGGTCACAAACTTATGTTTTGAAAACAAATATATATTATAATATTAATGGCTCAGAGACGTGACTTAAAATTCAATGGTATGACGATACCATAAACATATATGCCATAACAGAGTATGTTTTCAGAACATGTTTTCAGAGAATGCTTGGTTTAAAGAGTTAAAAATGGGATCAAAGAGGGTTAGGTGGTTACCCGAAGAGGGAATTAGTTCAAGTAACTCTTAACCTAAAATTGTGATTTGCCGATACGGGTATATTATTTTACGCTGGAGACGGCCGTGTGGCGTAGTAAATTCAGAAGTAAAACAAAGAATGTCTCAGAGTTCAGATGATTTTCTTTCAGAGTCTTTCAGAAATGCCCATGAGATTTCTAAAAATATGATATGTTTATGAACTATTTTTAAATTTCTCTCATATATGTTGAATATAAAATTATTATTTTGGATTTTCTCTATGTACCAGTACATCTGTATTGACCACCTACCTCCCAGGTTCGGAGGCTCAGTCTAAGGGTTTGGCCAATCAGTAGAATATCCCAGAGAGAAGTGATCTGTGCAGTGGTGAGCCTTCTTTGTTCCAGAAGGCCTGTTATTTCAGATTATGCTATTCCGTTTTTTTGGTCTACAGGGGGCCTTGCCCGAGTTTTCAGATAGTTTTCAGATTTCATGTAGTAGAGATTTCGCAGACTATTCCAGATGTTGTTAGTGATTTTAGGATTTCATTTCTTATTGTTAAACTTAATCCAGAGTATGACCATGTTTCCTTATTAGATCAAAATTCTGCATTTTTTTATTATATGAATGTTGTGCATGACTACCAGATAGAGTAGGACGTCCGGGCCTTCATGGTATCAGAGCCAGGTTCATGGTCCCAGGGTGTTTGCAAAATCGAGTCGGGTAGAATCTGGTTTATGGGTTTGTAGCGCGCCAAACTTATAAGTAGGAGGCTACTAGGCATTTAGGAATGTTTCCCCTATTTGTAATTTAGTTCGTGCTTTGGAGTCTAATCTTTCCTCAAATCCGTAATCTCTTGCATTTCAGAAAAACAATCATGCCTCCACGTTGTACTATCGATCAGAATGCACAGTCAAATGAGGTCCGTCCCACTCATAGGATGAGTACCCAAAATAGAGATCAGAATCCAGAGATTGATGCTACTCCGGGAGTACCACTTACTCAGACCAGCCCACCTACGGAACCCAGATCTCCCCGGACGGGGACTAACTGTTACAAAATATCAAACTTACAACAAGGAATCAAGATAACAACAAGAACAACATTACTAGAGAATAAAAGTCCCCATTCGTCTTCTCTAGGTTTTCAAGGCAACAACGACAATATTCAACAAGATAGATAAATAACACAACATTGCAATAACTATAGTGAATCGAAAGAGCCCCACACGGCTTCACTATATCAAGATACCAACAACAAGATTACAAAATGATGGATAGTAATTTGACACAAAATATCCTCGAATCTAAGAAACCTAACATGAAGATTAGGACCCTAAGACTAAAATATATTTACACCAAATTCTTACTTGAATCAAGAGGAACTCATGAACCTCAAGACCCCCAAGTTTCTAGCCAAAGAGCAAAAAAGTGTTACTTCACTTTGTTGTCTAGTTTTAGGTTCACTCTAAAGAACAAGAGAGTGAAGTTCTCAAAATATTACAAGACTTGTGTTTCTTCCATAATAAAAATGAACTAAGTCCAAGAAATAGCCCTATTATTGTCTATTTATAGTACTCCACAAAATGAAAGGAAAATGATCATTCTAGCCTTGCTCTTGGGTGGATTTGGAGTGTTATAAACATACACTTCAAAGCCCCTCTTCACACTTCAAAACATGGAATCCCTTAGATGAATTAATTACACACTCACACACGACCATTTGCATGAACATGGCTTGGAGTTTTTGTAACTCCCAAGCTTGGCTACATGTGAATGGTATTAAGCTAGTTGCACTTGTATCATCCTCTCCATCTTGAAGGGAATTTGTCCTCAAATTTGGTGGATGTTCATCCTCAACCGTGGCAATAAGAGAGAGGTCACATATGTTGAAGGTGTTGTGCACTTGATATTCCGGAGGAAGGTCAATTTTGTAGGCATTATCATTGATTCTTTCAAGTAATTTAAAAGGACCATCACTCCTCGGCATCAACTTGGTTTTCCTTTGTGAAGGAAACCGGTCTTTCCTTAGGTGCACCCAAACCCAATTACCCGATTCAAGAATAAGCTTTCTTCTCCCCTTGTTTGCTTTCTTTGCAATCTGTTAATTTCTCTTCTCAAGATTTTGCCTCACTTTCTCATGCAATTTGTTCACGGCTTCATCCTTCTTGCTTCCATCTAAGCTAATCATAAGATCATTTGGCAAGGAGTTAAATCCAAAGGGGTGAGGGGGTTGATGCCATATACACACTCAAAGGGAGTCATTCCTGTACTTGAGTGTATAACCCGATTGTATGCAAATTCCACCAAAGGTAGGTGGTCCTGCCATGAAGTCATTTTTCCTATAACTATTGATCGTAACATAGAACCAAAAGTCCTATTTACAACCTCGGTTTGGCCATCGATTTGTGGGTGACAAGATGTAGAGAATAGCAATCTAGTTCCAAGCCTACCCCACATTGCCTTCCAAAAGTGACTAAGGAACTTAGAGTCCCTATCACTTACAATGGTCCTTGGAACACCATGTAATTTGACAACTTTTTCAACAAATAAATAAGCCACACTTGACGCATCTTCACTTTTTGAACAAGGAATAATGTGTGCCATCTTAGAAAACTGATCAACCACAACAAAAATGCTATCCCTACCTCGTCTAGTCCTCGACAATCCTAACAAAAAATCCATAGATATATCATGCCAAGGACGTAAAGGAATGGTAAGCGGGGTATATAACCTATGAGGGAGGATCCGAGACTTGGATCCCTTACAATCTACACATTGACCGCAAATCCTAGCCACATCCTTGTGCATTCTAGGCCAATAGAATTACTCCTCCAATATCCCGAGGGTCTTGTCAATCCCAAAATAACCCATTAGACTGCCATTGTGTGACTCCCTCATAGAAAAAACTCTCCAAGAGATAGAAGGTACACACAATAGTCTACCTTTAAGCAAGTAACCATAAAACTTGGCATAAGGATTTGAACCCCTATTCAAAACCCAGTTGTTCCTACCTAATTCTTCGTATTCCCTAAAGATAGAAGGAAAGTGAGGATCCTCTGGATACAATGACTTTAGGCTCTCAAAACCCATTAAATTTGAATACAAAGTGGACACAAGTATATGTTTTCTAGACAAGGCATCGGCAACCACGTTGTCCTTACCCTTCTTGTATTGAATAACATAAGGGAAGGTTTCTAAAAACTCAATACATTTGGCTTGCCGTTTGTTAAGCTTTTCTTGTGCCCGTAATTTTTTCAAGGATTCATGCTCCGTTTGGATCACAAATTCCTTGGGCCACAAGTAGTGTTGCCAATTGCCCAATGCTCTAATCAAGGCATACAACTCTAAATCATACGTGGAGTAGTTTAGAGTAGCACCCTTGAGATTTTCACTAAAATAAGCAATGGGTTTTACGTCTTTCATCAAAACAGACCTAATGCCTACTTTACTAGCATCACATTCAATTTCGAACGTCTTATCAAAGTTGGGCAATTGAAACAAAGGTGTAGAAATAAGCATAGCTTTCAAAGCTTCAAAAGCCTTAGCTTGCTCTTCACCCCACTTGAAGGGTTGGTATTTCCAAATGACCTTGGTCAAGGGGGAGGATATGGTGCTAAATCCTTTGACAAACCTTCTATAAAAACTATCCAACCCGTAGAAGCTTCTTACTTTACCAACGGTTTGTGGGATTGGCTAATTTTTTATAGCGTCTATCTTGGATTCATCCATTTCGACCCCTATTGTACTAACAAAAAAACCCAAGAAAACAACTTCATTGACACCAAAGGAACACTTTTCAAGATTGGCATACAACTTCTCTTTTCTAAGCACATCAAAGACACTTTGTAAATGCAATACATGCTCATCTATGGACTTCCTATATACCAAGACGTCATTAAAATAAACAACAACAAATTTTCCAATAAAAGGCTTCATCACATGATTCATTAGCCGTATGAAAGTACTTTGAATATTGGTTAGGCCGAATGGCATAACCATCCATTCATAGAGACCAAATTTGGTCTTGAAGGCAGTTTTTCATTCATCACTGGGTTGCATACAAATTTGGTGATAACCACTCCGAAGATATATCCTGGAAAATATACAAGAACCATTCAACTCATCAAGCATGTCATCTAATCTAGGAATAGGGTGATGATATTTTGCCGTAATTTTGTTGATGGCTCAACAGTCCACACACATACGCCAAGTTCCGTCCTTCTTTGGCACTAATAATACCGGAACCACACATGGAATCATGCTCTCTTTGATGTAACCTTTGTTGAGAAGTTCTTCCACTTGTTGTTGTAGTTCTTTAGTGTCCGTAGTGTTTCTTGTATAAGCCGGTTTGTTTGGCAATTATGAACCCGGCACAAAGTAAATTTTATGCTAAATAGCCCGAAGTAGGGGCAACCCTTGTAGAAGTTCTTTGGGAAAAACATCTTCATAATCCTACAACACAAGAGAAATCAAAGGAGATATAGAAGAATTAATGGGGTTGGTGTTAAAACAATGTGCCAAAAGAAGCATGGGTGTGTCCTCATCATGATCCACGAAGAGCTGCTTCTTTCTAACCAACATCACCATATTTTCTTTTCTATTTGATGTTGAGGTAGACTCAGATACCCCCACTACCCCACCTACGATTTCCCCCTCCTTTTCTTTATTTTTGGATTTCATCCCTTTTTCTTTCAATTCACTCATCCTTTGATGCAACTCGTTCACTTGTGAAGGAAAAAGTGGATGAAGTGTGACCTTTCGGCCATCCTTCTCAAGTGTATATTGATTAGACCTCCCATCATAATTGTTAGACCTATCATATTGCCAAGGTCTACCTAACAACAAGTGACACACTTGCATTGGTATTTCATCACAAAGCACTTCGTCACGGTAGTTTCCTACCTTAAACCATATCACACATTGCCTCATGACTTTGAATACACCACATTCATTCAACCATTGTAACTTATAAGGGCTAGTATGAAGTGCAGTGGGCAATTTAAAGAAGTTCACCATAGCAACACTAACAATATTTTCACGACTACCACTATATATCACCAAAGTGCACACACTACCCTTCACAAGGCACTTAGTATGGAACAGATTCTCCCATTGGCTAGGATCATCTATTGTCTTACTAATCATTTAAAGCCTCATTACAAAGTTTGAAACAACACACTCTACTTCTTACGGATAAACATCTTCCCCATTATTATCATCATGTGGCTCACCCTCCGTTTCCTCTCCATCTTGAGGATCGACCTCATTTTCCTCTCTTTCAACACCCACTTCTTCACCAAGGAAATACAATCTACCTTCCCTTAGGATTACATTGCGTCGGTTAGGGCATTCGTTGGATTTATGCCCCCAACCTTATCCCTTGAAGCATTGGAACCCTTTATGATTAGGATACTTGTGAACTTCTTGCCTCGGAGGAATTTTGGGGACTGTTTTAGGCTCGGGAAGCCTAGTAATGGTGGGTTGGTCCTTATTTTTGGGCCAACCCAAAGAGGATTGAACTATATCCTTGCCCCTTGGCAAACCCGAGGTTGATTGTCCCTTTGCTTTGAATGACGACCTCTGTTTAAGTTCCCTTTCGATCTCAAGAGCTTCTTGGAAAATACCTTCGACGGTATCAAACTTATGAAGTGTCAAATGAGTAGATATGACTTTGTTCAACCCACACTTGAACTGAATGATGTCATGACTATTTTTTTCTCCACAATGATCAAGCTTCAACATGATTTGTTGAAACTCATCATAATATGCCATCACACTTCGATTCCCTTGTCGCAAATTGTATGACCTAGCAAGCAACTCATGACGATAACTTTCGGGAAGATATTTTTGCCTCATTATATACCTCAACCGAAACCATGGTGGTGGTTGTCCATCAATCAACTCATTACCAAACCATTTGACGTATTCCCACCACGTGTTAGCATAACCTTCAAAGCGAGCTTGGCGTAACAACTCTTATTATCTTCCGAGATATCATTTACTTAAAACACTTTATTGTACGTTGATTCCCAAGAAAGATAAACCTCAGGGTCACTTTCACCCTTAAAGATTGGTAGACTAAATTTGATGGTATTGATGACTACATCTCTCTCTTGATGTCGGTTTCCCCTTTCTCCATACCCTCGGTATCTTCTTGGATCCACACGTCCCCATCTCATCTCCTCTTCCCTCATGTAAGCCTAATTAAAGTCTCCATACCCTTCATAATACATTCTACCATATTCCTCAGAGTGGAAGGGATGGTTTTGGACGTTTGGGACTTGATTTGGAGGAATTGTATTTTGTGGAGGTGGTGGTATTTGATTTAGTGGAGCTAGGATGGGAGGGTTTGGATTTAGTGGAGTTATTGGAATCCCATGTCCTTCTTGTGTAACATGAGTATTTTTGGAATGGGTTGGTCTATTGGAGTCTTAGGTTAGGGGGTTATGGGTCATTTGGCTTGCGGCATTTAGTGGAGTTAGTCAAGGATTTCACAATTGTGGTCATGTTTCGGGAGTAATGGTGGCGGAGGAATTTCTATCATGTCCACTTGAGGAAACATATTGAGGGGTAGATGGGTGAGAGTTTCTTTAACTCTCCACTTGTTCTAACCTCCCACTAATAGTCGTTACTTCTCCCCTTATGTCTCCCACTTCCGTACTCAACCTTTCAAGAGTTCGGGTCATAGCCTCAAGAGTGACCCTCATATTCTCCATTTCATTATAATCCACGGTTTGAGACGTGGTTCCCTCAATTTTCAAGGTATCACCTGCACAAGCAAAAAACAAGTTAGTTTAAAACCTCTCCTCACTCACACTTTCTTGGTTCACTCACACTCAAGCTCCACAAGTGTTGTAGATTTGATAGTAACCCATGGATCCTTAAGGTATGAGTATGGTCTTGTCCGGAATGGATTATTGTTTGAAACTCCAAGAATTCTCGTTGGACTAGAGCCAAGAGTTACAACTTATTCAAATGATAAAAGCACACAAACAAACGTTGACACAAACACAAAGCTTCAAAGGTCTAATTGACAAGCTAGTAGGAATGTACTGGTTTGTTAATAAGTTCTAAAGTCAATTAGATGAAACTAGGAATCAATAATTAAAAACTAGAACATCCAAATTTGAGTTTAATTGTCATATGAAAAGTAACTAGGGTGACGTGGTAGCATTTCTTTGGCCACGGGTCCTCATATGTTATTCATCAACTTGAAGCCTTGGTCCCTTTATATCATGTGTAATGGATGACTAGTTATTGGGAGGGAAACATAAAGTTTCGTAATTTTTATTTACAACTTTTTCAAACTCAAAAGGTGATGTTTGACCTTACTAGTTCCACAAGACAAGGTTCCTTATTTTAAGGGAAAAGTGATTGTCAAGTCTAGAAAGGTGATGTTGGCAAGTCTTCTCACAAATAACTTTTTCAATATTGTCTTGCAACCTTTTTGGATCTATTTATCTTTTAAGAAATAGGATAAAAAGAAACTTTTAAGATGAACACAACATCAACACATTCAAGAACAAAACAACAATACACCATAATGGCAGACCAACATCCAACCCAAGTCAAACTCAAGGCCACTTCAAGTTTTCACAACAACAAGTCTCTTCTTATTATCTCAACTTTAGATTTAGACACTTTTTTGTGTTTGTGAGGAAGAGACCAACACAATAAACAAACTAAACAAGTAAAATCTTTTGTAGATCTACAACCAATTTTTGACCAAAATGTTCAAGAACACATTTTTTGGTAAGAGCTTCCCAAGATTGGTTTTGTAAGAACAAAACCAAGCCTTGAGCTTTGATACCAAATGATACAAAAGATCAAACGTACAACAAGTTATCAAGAGAACAACAAGAAAAACATCACTAGAGAATCAAAGGCCTCACTCGGCTTCTCTAGGTTTTCAAGGCAACAACGGCAATATTCACCAAGATAGATAAATAACACAAGATTTCAATAACTATAGTGAATCGAAAGAGCCCCACATGGCTGCACTATATCAAGATACAAACAACAAGATTACAAAATGATAGATAGTAATTTGACACAAAATATCCTAGAATCTAAGAACCCTACCATGAAGATTATGACCCTAAGACTAAAAGATATTTACACCAAATTATTTCTTGAATCAAGAGGAACTCGTGAACCTCAAGACCCCCAAGTTTCTAGCCAAAGAACAACAAAAGTGTTACTACACTTTGTTGTCTAGTTTTGGGTTCACTCTCAAGAACAAGAGAGAGAAGTTCTCAAAATATTACAAGACATGTGTTTCTTCCATAATAAAAATGAACTAAGTCCAAGAAATAGCCCTATTATTGTCTATTTATAGTACTCCACAAAATGAAAGGAAAATGACCTTTCTAGCCTTGGTCTTGGGTGGATTTGGAGTGTAATAAACTTACACCTCAAAGCCCCTCTTCACACTTCAAAACATGGAATCCCTTAGATAAATTAATTACACAATCACACAATGCCATTTGCATGAACATGTCTTGGAGATTTTGTAACTCCCGAGATTGTCTACATATGATGGTCTTGATCTAGTTGCATTTTTATCACTAACTGCACTCATCCTCACGAGAGAGAAGTATCTAATGCAGAATTCAGACAGTCCATTCTCATGCTTGCACAATTGGTATCCACACAGACTCAACGGTCGGAGGATATTGGGTTTGCATTTGTTATGTCTAAGGCTACAAGAGTGGTCCAGTTCATGAGGATGAACCCACCCAATTTTACTGGTACCAAGGTAGAAGAGGATCCATAGGAGTTTGGGGATAAGATAGAGAAGATCTTTAAGGTAATGCATGTAGATGAGGTAGAGGGGGTTGAGTTAGCATCTTACCATCTTAAGGATGTAGCAAACCAATGGTATAATGAGTGAGAAGAGTCAAAGAGTGAGAATACTGAGCCCACAGTTTGGTCCGAGTTCATGGAATCCTTCCTCGATCGGTTCTATTCTCTTGAGTTGAGGGAGGCCAAAGCTGAAGAATTTATAAATCTAAAGCAGGGAAAGTTGAGTGTCCAAGAGTACACTCTAAAGTTCAACCAACTAACCCGTAATGCTCCAGAGATGACTAGTAAAATGAGAGCCCGAATGAGAAAATTTACATCCGGCCTTTCAGATGACTTGGTACTTGAATTTTAGGGAGCAATGTTGAACAGGGACATTGATTTTGCCAGACTATCAGTCCACATGCATCAAGTTAAGGCAAAGAGATCCAAAATAGCAGACCAGAGTTACTGTCAGCAACAGAGTGGGAATTGTGGTAACAAATGATATAAGAAGAATTGGGGTAATGTGCATTCTGCAGCCAGTTCCCCGGTGACAATACCCACATCCAGACAACACACTCAGGATTTTTAGTATAGGCAGGGGCCGAGGATGCAGGGTTCTCAGTATCAAGGAAGTGTAGCTCAGACCTCTCGGACATACCCACGCAGGCCATATCCAGAGAGAATGTCGAGCAGCAAAGGGTAATGTTGGTGGAGCCAAGTCTTAGGATAATTCTTCTGCACCACCACCGCCTTATAAGGGTGCCACTTTAGCCGCCGAAAATGGTCCTAACCGGTTGAATGACTTGACCAACTCCCAAGAGGTAGAGGCCTTACCAGATTTAGTTACTGGTACATTGCAAATCTTTTCCTGTTATGTATATGTGTTACTTCATCCCAGATCTACCCTATCTTATGTGGCCCCCTATGTGGCTGTTAGTTTTGGGTTTGAGCCCGAGGTGATTGACAAACCTTTTTCTGTTTCTACTCCAGTAGGAGATTCTGTTGTGGCTAGGAGGGTGTATAGAAATTATGTGGTGACTTTTTGTGGGAGGGATACCGTGGAAGACCTCGTAGACCTATACATGGTTGATTTCGTTGCTATCCTAGGGATGGATTGTCTTTATTCGTTCTATGTCACACTAAATTATAAAACCCGACAGATTACTTTTTCCTTCCCTAATGAACCAGTAGTAGAATGGGAGGGACATTCCTTAGCACCTAGAGGGAACTTTATATCTTACTTTAGAGCCCGTAAAGTTATTTCTAAGTGTTTCTTGTATCATCTTATTCGGGTTAAAGATTTGAATACCGAAGGCCCTTCTCTTCAGTCTTTGTCTGTGGTGAATGAGTTCCCAGAAGCCTTTTCGGATGATCTCCCAGAAATACCACATGATAGGGAGATAAATTTCGGTATTGATTTGTTGCCAGATACCCACTCTATCTCTATTATGCCATATAGAATGGCTACAGTAGAGTTGAAAGAGTTAAAAGAGCAACTAGCAGATCTTCTAGATAAAGGTTCTATCCGTCCTAGTGTTTTTCCCTGGGGCGCACCTGCACTCTTTGTGTGAAATAAAGATGGTTCCCTGCATATATGTATAGATTACCGCCAGTTGAATAAGGTCACGATTAAAAATAAATATCCTTTTTCTAGAATTGATGATCTTTATTACCAGCTTCAGGGTGCTAACTATTTTTCAAAAATAAACCTTTATTCAGGTTATCATCAGTTGAAGGTTAGAGAGTGAGATATTCCTAAAACAACTTTCCGAACCCGATACGGTCATTATGAATTCTTATTCATGTCCTTTCGGTTGATTAATGCCTCTGCGGCTTTCATGAACATTATGAATAAGGTGTTTCGTCAGTTTCTAGATCTGTTTGTTATAGTTTTCATTGATGATATTCTTATTTATTCCAAGAGTGAGGAGGACCATGCCAATCACCTCCAAATCATCCTTCAGACTCTCAAAGATCATGAGTTGTATGCAAAATTTTCCAAGTCTAAATTTTGGCTTAATGTTATTGCTTTCTTGGGGCATATCATCTATAGTGATTGGATTAAGGTTGATCCCCAGAAGATTGAGGTAGTAAGAAAATGGCCTAGATCCACGACTCTAACCGATATTCAAAGCTTCTTGGGTTTGGCAGGGTATTACAGAAAATTTGTAGAGAGTTTTTCTTCCATAGCTGCACAACTTACTAAGTTGACTCAGAAAAAGGTAATGTTCGTGTGGTATGACTCCTATGAGAATAGTTTTGAGAAGTTAAAAGATAAGTTGACAACTTCTCTTGTTTTGACTCTTCCGGAAGGTACAGAAGGGTTTTTTGTGTACTGTGATGCATCATGTATGGGACTTGGGTATGTACTTATGCATCACGGTAAGGTGGTGACTTATGCATCCAGGAAATTGAAGGTGTATGAGAAAAATTACCCCACCCATGAATTGGAGTTAGTGGTTGTGGTGTTTGCACTTAAAAACTGGCGGCATTATCTTTATTGGGTGCATGTTGATATTTTAACTGACCATAAGAGTTTACAATATATTTTCCCGCAGAAAGAATTGAACCTCAGGCAACGGCGCGGGATGGAATTGCTAAAGGATTATGACATGAGCCTGCACTATCATTCGAGCAATATAAATGTAGTAGCCGACGCCCTTAGCAGGTTGTCTATGGGCAGTCATTTTCATGTTTAAGAAGGGAAAGGAGAGATGGCGAAGGATATTCACCGACTTGAAAATCTTGGAGTGCGACTCTTAGATTCCAAAGATGGAGGGGTAGTTGTTCACGAGATAGCTAAATCATCCCTTTGTGTGGAAGTTAAAGAGAAGCAGATCGAAGATCCCATCTTGATGCAGATCAAGAAAGAAGTGGGTCAATAGAGGGTGATTTCCTTTGAAATTAGTGGTGATGGTATTTTAAGATATCAGTGTAGATTATGTGTGCCAGATGTAGATGGTCTGCGGAAGAGAACCCTTGATGAAGCTCACACTTTGAGGTATGTTGTTCGCGCAGGCTCTACTAAGATGTATCATGATCTGAAAGCTATTTACTGGTGCAATAATATCAAGCGTGATATGGCAAATTTTATTGCGAAGTGTTTGAATTGTCAACAAGTGAAAGTAGAGCATATTAGGCCAAGTGGTACTTCCCAAGAAATAGCCTTGCCTTTTTAGAAATGGGAGATAATAAATATGGACTTCATCACGAGACTTCTGAGGTCCCAAAATTAGTATGATTCTATTTGGGTAATTGTTGATCGACTGACCAAGTCAGCCCACTTTCTTCCTGTGAGGACCAACTTTTTGGGAGATTATTATGCCAAGCTATACATTGAGGAGATAGTCCATTTGCATGGGGAACATGTATCCATCATATCTAATAGAGGTATGAAGTTCTCTTCATAGTTTTGGAGGTCTTTTTAGAGCGGTTTAGGTACCCAAGTGAACCTGAGTACTGCTTTCCACCCTCAGACTGATAGACAAGATGAGCGCACCATTCAAACCCTTGAGGATATGTTGAGGGCTTGTGTAATTGACTTCAAAATTAGCTGGGTAGATCACTTTCCATTAATATAGTTCGCTTATAATAACAACTACCATGCCAGTATTAAGATGGCTCTGTTTGAAGATTTGTATGAGAGAATATGTAGATTATCGATAGGGTGGTATGAAGTGGGTGAGACTCAGTTGTTTGGGCCTGATCTTGTTCATCAGGTGATGGAGGACGTGAAAATTATTAGAGAATGACTTAAAACAACCCAGAGTAGAAAAAAAGCCTACGCCGATGTTAGGAGAAGAGACTTAGAGTTTGAGGTTGGTGATTGGGTGTTTCTCAAAGTATCCCCTATGAAGGGAGTTATGCGATTCGAGAAGAAATATAAGCTGAGTCCTCGCTATATAGGGCCATACAAGATTTTGAGAAGGATAGGTGGAGTTGCGTATGAGTTAGAGTTGCTTGCAATTTTAGGTTCTGTTCATCCGGTATTTCAGATAGCCATGTTGAAGAAATATGTTGGAGACCATTCATTAGTGTTTTCGGTAGAGGAGGTCAAAGTGTCAGACTCTTTATCCTATGAAAAAGAGCGTGTGGCAATCTTGGATCGCCAAGTTAGAAAACTGGGGAGCAAAGAAATAGCCTGGGTCAACGTGTTGTGGAAATATCAGAGAGTTGCAGAAGCAACTTGGGAATCAGAAAATGACATGATAGATACATACCCAGACTTATTTGATCTGAGGAATGATAAAATGGAAGGTACAATCCTTGTCTTATTATTTTATGGCCTTAGTGTACTTTAAATCGTACTTTTCTGTGTTCCACATTATCATATGGGGACTAATGATTCCAAGGGGGGATAATGTAACACCCTGCAAAATCGCCCATGCGTTAGCTTGCAGTAATATGCTCTTAGAGTTAAATGACTAGAATAGTGTCAATTAGACTTAGTCTCATTTTTTGCTTCCAAAGTGAGTAAAGTTGAAACCATGCATAATTTCCCTAATTTCAAATTTTTTTCATTTGGGAAATTCAATGAGCTTTCCTTCGATATAACATTCGCCCAAATCCGATACCCAGGCAAGAAGTTATGGTTGATTTAAGTCCTAATCGTAAAACACCATCATTTTGGTGCTTGGCACATCGCGGACTGGGCCTATTTAGCAATTGTAAGATTCCAGTAGCATAGCATGATTGTGGTGTGTCGCGCTAAAGTTCCAGGTCCCAACTAGTGGGACAACGCGATGGATCCGCATCGCGGTGACCATAAAAATCCCATTCGCCAATTTCCAGTAAGCCACTGTGATCGTGATGCATCGTGGTGGCCCATAAAATCGACCTCCTAGTTATATTTTTATAAAATCTCATTAAGGGTATGTTGGGAATTTTTCACCCCCTTATCAGCTTAAACACGGTATTTTCATCCCAAATGACCTCATTATTGATATTTTCATAAAAAACCATCAAGAACACTCCTTAGGGTTTCAAACAAGAAAACCCAAACAACTCAAGATTTAACCGTGGATTTTAGATATTGATTGAAGATTTGGAATCCCCAAGCCATGGAAATGAATAATCTTCCTTTAATTTCCTTAATAGAGGTACGTGGGGTTTATCCTAAATTTACATGGTCTTGTTAAAATTACTCAATTATGATTTAAAGATTATGAAGCATGAATTTGTTAAAGGTGTTTAAAATCCATTATTTTTATTATACTTTATGCATGTTATTGATATTGTTGTGTTGGCCTTTAGGCCTCATCCCCTTAAATTGATTTATAAGTTTATGTATATGTATGAAATTGAAATTTAAGATTTGTTTGAGTGCACAAATTATGACGTCCTTCTCTTGTGATAAATTCAAGTTTATGATCTTATTGTGAATGATTTGAAATGCATGATTTATGATTTCGAAACTAATTTTCTCAATACCTTAGTGTTTGAGCATGATTTAGTGATGATGAGAGGGAGCTTCTTGATATAATTACATCCTTGTTTTAAATGAGAAAGAGTTGCATGTGATTGAGAAATTTGACATAGCCACCTTGTATTATTGAAATGCTTGACAAAGAGAGTGCCTTGCACGTGTTTACATGAGGTTTGAGAAAGAGCTTCTTTGAATTGATTTGTTTCTATGGTGGTCCCAAACTTATGTTTTGAAAAGAGAGATTATAATATGTTATTAATGTCTCAGAGACGTGACTTGCATGTCAATGGTATGACGATACCATAAACATGTATGCCATAACAGAGTATGTTTTCAGAGAAAGCATACTTTAAAGAGTTAAAAATGGGCTCAAAGAGGGTTAGGTGGTTACCCGAAGAGGGCTTTAGTTCAAGTAACTCTTAGCCTAAAATCGTGATTTGTCGATCCTGGTATATTATTTTACGTTGGCGACGGTCGTGTGGTGTAGCAGATCCAGAGACTCCAACCCTTGAGGTACACTTGGGTTGGAGGCTTCCCCGCCGAGTCAATGGTGGATTCCATATATCCCGTGGAATTATAGAGTTGTAGGGTATACCACCTAGCGCAGAAGTAAAACAAAGAATGTCTCAGAGTTCAGATGATTTTCTTTCAGAGTCTTTCAGAAATGCCCATGAGATTTATTAAAATACGATATGCTTATGAACTATTTTTAAATTGCTCTCATATATGTTGAATATAAAATTATTATTTTAGATATGCTCTACATACCGGTACATCTATATTGACCCCCTACCTCCCAGGTTCGGAGGCTCAGTCTAAGGGTCTGGCCAATCAGTAGAGTATCCCAGAGAGAAGTGATCTGTGCAGTGGTGATCCTTCTTTGTTCCAGAAGGCCTGTTAATTCAGATTATGTTATTCCATTATTTTTGTCTACTGGAGGCCTTGTCCCAGTTTTCAGATTATTGTCAGATTTTCATGTAGTAAAGATTTCACAGACTATTCCAAATGTTGTTAGTGATTTATGGATTTCCTTCCTTATTGTTAAACTTAATACAGAGTATGACTATGTTTCTGTATTATATCGAAATTATGTGTTTTCTTTTATTATATGAATGTTGTGCATGACTACCAGATAGAGTAGGACGTCCGGGCCTTCATGGTTTGGGTTGTCCGTCACGGCCAAGCCCTAGTTCGGGTCGTGACACACTTATTCTTTACAAAGTACAATTTTTCCTAAAACAAATACATATATGAATCCATTATTGTCTAGAAGTGATACAGAAATCAAGTTCTTTCTAAACTTTGGTACATACAGGACATTGTTGAGTGTCAGCACTTTGCCTGAAGTTATTTTCAAACATACTTTTCCTATTCCATCTACTCTTGTAGTAGAAGAGTTTTCCATAAAGATCTTTCCTTCCCCCTGAGCTGGAGAAAAATCAGTAAATAACTCCTTATTAGCGCAAACGTGGCGGGTGGCACCAGAATCCATCCACCATTCGCGAGGATTTTCCACCAAGTTGCATTCGGACAACATAGCACACAGATCGTCCACTTCTTTCTTGGAATCAATTATATTTGCTTGGTCCTTTTTATTACCTTTCTTTGGGGCACGACAATCCGTAGACTTGTGGATGATCTTGCAACAGTTAAAGCACTTTCCCTTGAATTTCTTCTTGGGTTTATTGCTTTCCTGTCCAGATTTCTTGTGCTTTTTGGAGTTTTGGTCGTCTTCTCCAATATTTACTCCATCATTGTAGAATTTCTACTCGACCTTGTTTTCACAACCTTATAATATTCTTCAATGCACAATCTAACGATTAGATCTTCGACAGACATCTTCTTACGTTTGTGTTTCAAATAGTTCTTGAAGTCTTTCCACATAAGTGGTAGCTTCCCTATTATTGCTGCTACTTGAAATGATTCATTTACGATCAAACCTACAAGAATGTTTATGTGAATACTAAGAACATTTTTAAACTATTCAAGAAAGGTATTTTTCAAAATCATACCTTCCGCAAGGAGATCATGGATGATCACTTGCAGTTCCTGCACTTGGGAGACAACCGGCTTATTGTCTATCATTTTATATTTTAGGAATCTTGCAACAAATAACTTTTAAGTTCCTGCATCCTTTATCTTGTACTTCCATTTCAGCGCTCCCCACAACTCTTTTGTTGTCTTTGTTCCACTATACACATTGTAGAGATCATCTTGGAGACCACTCAAGATGTAGTTCCTGCAAAGGAAATCGGAGTGTTTTCAAGCCCCACAATCACAAATTGATCTTCTTCATAGGTTCCCTCAGGCACCTCTGGAGCCTCCTCAAATGTGAACCTTTGAAGACAAAGAGTTGTAAGGTAGAAAAACATTTTCTGCTGCCACCTTTTGAAGTCTATACCCGCGAACTTTTCGGGTTTCTCTGTTGGTGCCAATGCCGGCAGAGCATTTGTACGACTCATTGTGGCAACACTAGTTATTTCCACAGTCGTTGCAACATCAGGTACTTGACTATCAGTGGTTATTTTTCTGTCACAACAAGACAGTAACTTTAGTATATCAAAATACTATTAATAAAGTTGCAGTAACTTTAAACACCTCTTGTTTCTAGTTTAACGATGAAGTTTTTATGACTTCCAATCATCAATCGAGTGATCTTTAACTTGTAATGAAGATTTTATGTCTTCAAACCACTAGTTAAGTTCAAACGGAGTAGAAAGTTAAAAGCTTTAATCTCCAGAAATCAAGCAATACAAATTCCGAAAAAAAAACTGTAGTGAAAAGAAAATTTCACCAAACAAGCAAAAAAAATAATTTTCTTAAGATTCTGGTTTTTCGGGTACACAAAATTTGTATTTTCTCAACACTACTTCAACACAAGTTTAAGAAAAAATCAAGAACACTTATCCTTCAAATTCACAGAGTGTCCTTGAGGAAATAATTCCCCTCAAGTACCCGAGGTTGTGGAATTTCCCCCCAGGATAAAATGGCTTCACAACCAGATTGTAGTAGTACCTCAAACTTTTTTGTTTTCTTCGAACTCATTCAACGGGAGATGATCAAACAGAGTACTTAGAAGCAAGAGAATATTTTTCTTATGACGAAATTTTTCATACTAAACCTATGGAAAAAATGCAGGTTTATACAACCATAAAGTGCCCCCTTCGAAAGGTGACAATGGTTTATCTAAAAATGTGTATGCTTTGGAAGATTCATGTTTGTTCATTAGAAATATTGTGTCTTTTTTATGAATAGACACACCTATCCGAACAGTCACTCCTTTTCCTAAACAATGTGTCTTTTCTTCAAAAGGTTATGTCCCTCCATTTTCCATTCACACCAATTGAACCAAACAAATTTGAGTTGTATTGAACCCAACTCATGTCATTTTATTATTTCCTTCTGAAGTTTACTTTAATTTTACATGTTGCTACAGCAAGCATCGAAACAACAGTCTCATCGTTGATGATTGATGAATGGCTCTGTAGATTGTGGTCCTTAACATTGTGAAAATATCAAATTTTTCATCTGGTTTTCATAAGTATCAGCAAGAAGATGCTCACGAATTCTTGCAATGCTTTCTCAATAGGCTTGAAAGCCAATGCAGTTACATTGACCAACAAGTTTTTGGCGTCCTGCTTGTCAGCAAGGTAAGCATACAAGAATACTATCTTAATTATTCATATGTATCTTGTAATGTTAATCTGTCTTTCTCAAATTGTAGCTTCGTTGTTGCAACTGTGGCCACTCCGACAACACATACGAGCCTCTTATAGACGTTAGTTTAGAGATCAAAGATGCTAATAACTTGCATTCAGTGTTGGAGTCATTCACAAGAGTTGAGAAACTTGACGATCCAGAGATCAAGTATACTTGTGAAAGATATAAGGTGGAAGTTTCAATCGAGGAGCATATCATGCTATACAATACCCATTCCGTTGCTGTCTTTTATTTAAAGTGATTCCAGAATGACGGTTCTGTTGTTCGAAAGTTTGACAAGCATTTTCATTTCCACTGGAATTGGTCTTGCTTCCCTTCACCGATAATAACAAAACCATTAATGTGAGTATCTGTTAGTACATTTACTTTTTAACAACTTTCTTCCCTTCGTTTCAACTTTTGTTAGCACTAACATGAAGTTATTTTTCAAATCTTCCTCATCTCAACAGGAGCAAAATAAGTACGATCTTTATGCAGTTATAGTGCACCCCGGGTCTACATCCAGTTCGGGACACTATTACTGCTTCATTTGTGCTTAACCAAATGAATGGTACAAATTTGATGACTCGACGGTAAGTAGAATAGTGCAATCATGGTCTTTGTTAGATGTTACTGATAGTCTATTGGCCAAGATTCTTGAACGACAACTAACTTGATATTATGTTCGATTGTCATAGATTTCTTGGGTTCACGAGGATCTTGTTTTGACAAAGGAAGCATATATTATGTTTTATGCAAAGAGAGACACTCTGTGGTTTTCAGATTTTGTTGCACTGCAAATGCATAATGTGGACACTATCCCCAAAACTTTCTTTTTCACTCCCAAATCATCATGCTTCCGATGTCAATGAATCCAATGTTGCTGCAGTCAACACATCGTCGTCCGCTCCAAGACCAACTGGTACTATCAACTCTTCATATTTTCATGAACTCATGAAGATTACGGATAATGAATTGAAGAAGACTGTGCAAACGTCTACTCCAGGACCGCCTAGTGCTGTTAACTCTTCAAAAGAAAACAACGCGTCTAAGGACATTTGTGTGATCGAAAGAATGACACCATCTAGATCTCAAAGTACACTAGGTAAACTCATCATCAATTTCTATTTATAGGTGAGTCATGTCATTAGCTCACTTTTACTTGCAAATATATTTTAAGTAGTGCGTACTTGTTTGAAGAGTATTACACCTACCAAATGTTTTGTTTATAACATCGATAGATAAGGTTTCTAGTGAAAATCAATGCCAGATGGATCCAGAGCAAGAGACGGAAATAATTCAGGCGTGTTCTATGATTAAGAAAAGAGTTCTGGGTCCAAGTGGTGAAGAACTTATGACTGCATTATGAAAATTATGCAGCCACGGAAGTTCTCTGAATGAGAAAAGGCGAAAAATCAAAGTTTCTCTGAGTAGAAAGGGTGATGGAAGTTCAGCTGAACGACGCGGTTCCAGTTTTGGCTCTGCCGATTTAAATCCTGTGGTGGCTAGCAACATCAGGTCTTGATAGGCAGATCTAAAATTTTGAGTTTATAGATTCGAGATAGAAAGTATATCTTATAGGATTTTAGTTAAGTTATTTATGTATATTTAATTTTTTTGAACATTTGTCCATGAGGATAAAATGTAAGTTATTTACTTGCAATACTGAGCTTTTAGTTTTTGCATATCTGTTTTTTGATTTATTATGTATGAATGTATTATTTACGTATATGGGTATACCAACGTAGTTGTATACCCACTGTACTTCCATAAGTAGGGTCCGGGAGGGTAGTGTTCTCACAACCCTACTCTTACCTTGACAAAGGTAGAGAGACTATTTCCAATAGATTGCCGGTTCAAGCAGGACATATCGAAAGTCAAGAATGCAAAAAGAATACAATAATGGAGCAGTCATACCAAAAATAATGGAGAATAGAGTCGAAAAGACAAAAAATGATTCCTACTATCTTCTACTTTAATGTTTGACCATATGTTTCAATCTTGTGTCATGTTCGTGGTAAGCTGCAGAATCGGCTATGTCTTATCTAGTCACCTCTTCCCGGTATGTATTTTGACTACCTCTACCTCTCCGATCTGCATTGGGATATCTATGAATCTTCTCTTCACATGTTCGAACCATTTCAGTATCATCTCTGTTATCTTTCCCACCACGGTTGAAAAGAAAAGATTCATAACATAGATATCCCAATGAAGAAGTATGACATGTTGTCTATGGTAGGGATGAGAGGTAAACGTCAGCCAAAGAAGAATAGGGAAGAGGTGACTAGATAAGACATAGCTAATTTTGCAGCTTACCAAGGACATGACACTAGATAGAAAGATATGGTCAAACATTAAGGTAGAATATAGTAGGTAACATTTGTTATCGTTACGACTCTATTCTCCATTACTTTCAGTAGAAGATAGTACATACTTGACTTTTGATATGTCCTACTTAACTTGGGAATTCATTGGAAACAGTCTCTCTATATTTGTCAAGGTAAGAGTAGGGTTGTGCGCACACTACCCTCTCGAAACCCTACTTATGGAAGCACATTGGGTATACAACTGCATTGGTATACCCGAATACATAAATGCCTTTAGAATAATGCAGTATATAAGACACTTATACATAATAAATTAAACAACTGATTTACAAAAACTAAAAACTCAGCATTGCAAGTAAATTAGTTTTAGGTGTAACACTCTTCAAAGAAGAACATAGTACTTAAAATATAGTTGCAAGTAAAAGTGAACGGAAGGAGTAGTAAGCTAATCACATGACACACCAATAAATAGAAATTGAAGATGAGTTTACCTAGTCTACTTTGAGATCTAGATGGTGACTTGGGCAACAAAGGTGCCATTCTTTCGAACACACCAATGTCCTGAGATGCGTTGTTTTCTTCTAAAGATTGAATAGAACTAGGTGGTCCTAGAGTAGATGTTTGTACAATCTTCTTCAATTCATTATCCACAATCTTCATGAGTTCATGAAAATATGAATAGTTGATAGCATCAGTTGGTCTTGGAGAGGACGAAGATGTGTCGACTGCAGCAACATTGGATTCACTGACATCGGAAGCATGATGATTTGGGAGTGAAAAAGAAATTTTGGGGATAGTTTCCACATTATGCATTTGCAGTGCAACAAAATCTGAAAACCAAAGTGTCTCTCTTGGCATAAAACATAATATATGCTTCCTCTATCAAAACAAGATCCTCGTGAACCCGAGAAATCTATGACAATTGAACATAATATCAAGTAAGTTGTCGTTCAAGAATCTTGGACAAATAGACTATCAGTGACATGTAACAAAGAACATGATTTCACTATTTTACTTACCGTCGAGTCATCAAATTTGTACCATTCATTTGGTTCAGAAAAAATGAAGCAGTAATAGTGTCCCGAACATGATGTAGACCCGGCGTGCACTATAACTGCATAAAGATCATACTTTATTTGTCCTATTTGGACGACGAAGAATTGAAAAATAAATTCATGTTACTACTAACAAAAGATGAAACGAAGGGAAGAAAGTTCTTAAAAGTAAATGTACTAACAGATACATTATTGGTTTGGTTTTTATCAGTGTAAGGAAGCAAGTCCAATTCCAGCGGAAATGAAATATGCTTGTCAACCTTCCACACAACAGAACCATCATTCTAAAACCTCTTCAAATGGAAGATAGCAATGGAAGGGACATTGTATAGCATCAACTGCTACTCGATTGAGAATTGCACCTTACATCTTTCACAAGTACACTTGATCTCTGGATCGTCAAGTTTCTCAACTCTTGTGAATGACTCCAATTCTTAATGCAAGCTGTCGGCACCTTTCATTTCCAAGATCACGTCTATAATAGGCTCGTAAGTGTTGGAGTAGTTGCCACAGTTGCAACAGAGAAGCTGCAATTCGAAAAAGACACACTAACATTACAAGATACATATGAATAATTAAGATAGTATTCTTGTATGCTTACTTTGCTGACAAGCCGGCCGCCAAAAACATGTTGGATAATGTCACTGCATTGGCTTTCATGTTTATTGAGAAAGCATTGCAAGAATTCGTGAGCATCTTCTTGCTGATACTTATGGAAACCAGATGAAAAATCTAATATTTTCACAACGTTAAGGACCACAAACTACACAACCATTCATCAATCATCATCGATGAGAATGTTATTTCGATGCTTGCAGTAGAAACATGTAAAATTAAAAGTAAACTTCAGACGGAAATAAATAAATGACATGAGTAAAGATACATCTCAAATTCTCAACAAGTCTCCACGATGAGATAGAACAACCCTCATAATCCTCATAAACCAATGAAAGGATAATAAGCTCTTTGAGAACACAAATTAAACAGTGTTGTTCAACGGAATACGGAGAAGAAGAAGAAGAAAACACATGTTTGAGGATAAAAATATTCTGCTTGTTTATTCATCCACATCTGAGAATATAAATAGACAAAAGACTCCTATTCTATTTCTAACTAGGAAATTAATAAAATCCTATTCTAACTTCAACTAGGATACTAATAAATCCTATTCTATATCAACTTAAATAACTGAATTTCAGAAATAAAATTACTAAACCAAAAAAGAAAAATAACAGCAAATAACTCAATACTTCAACACTCCTCCTTGAGATGTTTGCTGGTAACTCCAAGTTGTTCACGAAGAGTTTCAAATCTGAATTTGGGAAGATGTTTGGTAAATATATCAGCGAGTTGACCCTCCTAACAACAATGGACAAGCTTGATTTCCTTATTTTTCTCAGCTTCTCTAATGGAATAAAACTTGACAAGAATATGCTTCATTTTACTATGCTGGACTGGGTTTTCTACGATTGCAATTGCTGAAGTGTTATCACATTTGATCTTAGTTGCAACTTGCGATTCCATCCCAAGATCCTTTAGAATTTTCCTCAACAAAATAGCTTGATTTGTTGTCGTTGATGTTGCTACATACTTTGCCTCTGCAGTGGATTGTGCCACTATCTCTTGCTTTTTTGAACTCTAAGAAAATACACCAGAACCCAAGGAAAAAGTGTAGCGAGTAGTTCTCTTCATATCGTCAATATATCCGGCCCAATTACTATCAACAAAGCCAAGTAAACCACCTTCTTCAACTGGTGCAGCAAAATAAATGTCATTGGAACTTTGCATAAATCTTGAAATCAAACTAGTGGCATACATTAAATCAGGCCTTGAAGCCTTTAAGTACAAGAGACTTCCAATCAAATATCTCTATAATGAAGAATCACACTTCTCTGCTCCGTCTTCTTTTGAGAATTATGTATTCAAAACCAATGGTGTAGGAACAGGTTTACAATTTTGCATTCTGAACTTTTTCAGAATCTCCAAAGCGTACTTGTGTTGATTGAGAAAAATTCCAGATTTTGATTCGTATACTTCCAGCCCCAAAAAATACTTCATCTCTCACAAATTTGACATTTCAAACTGTTTCTCCATTTTCACTTTAAACATATGAAGCTCTTCCTCATCACTACCTGTAACAAGCAAATCGTCAACATATAGAGAAACAATTAATGAGACATCATTACGGGGTGTTTTCACATAAAGAGTAGCATCATTGTCACCTTTTTGGAAACCTTGATTGCATAATTGAGCAATTCTTCTATACCAAGACCTTGGAGCTTATACACCTTACTTTCACCTCCTTGAACCACAAAACCATCGGGTTGATCTACATAAATTTCCTCTTCTAGGAAGCCGTTCAAGAAGGTAGATTTGACATCTAAATGCCAGATTTTCCACTTCATCTGCGCTGCTAATGCAATAAAAAGTCTGATGGTGTCCATCGTTGAAACGGGTGCAAAAGTATCCGAGTAATCAACTCCAGGCTGTTGAGAATAACCTTTAACGACCAACCTTTCTTTGATCTTGTTGAGAGATCCACCTGCATTTAGTTTCACTCTGTACACCCATTTAACTCCAATAACTTGTTTATTTTCAGGTTTGTCAACAAGTTTCCATGTCTCATTCTTTTCAATCATGACAATTTCCTCCTCCATCGCTTGCTTCCATTCTTCAACCTTGCAGGCAGCTTGAAAGTTTGAAGGTTCCAGGATAACAAGATTACATGTTTCATAAATTTCAGCCAATGGTTTGGTGCCTCTAATAGAAAAATGTTCATCTTTCTCTGTTTCCAAGTCTTAGCTTGAATCTTGAAGAGTAGATTCTACAACCATCTTTCTGACTTGAGAGATATTGCTATCCCAATAAGGATATTCATCCACCTTCACATCTCGACTTACAAAAACTTTCCCTGATTCAATATTGTAGATTCTATATCCCTTTGATATAGAGCTATAACCAACAAAAATTCCTTTTTCAGATTTTTTATCAAGCTTACTACGTTTGACAGCTGGTACATGAGTATGACAGAAAGAACCAAACACCTTTAGATGTCCAATTGATGGTTTTATTCCATTCCAAGCTTCAACTAGTGTCATTCCATCTACATCCCTTGTTGGCATTCTATTTTGCAGATAAATTGATGAGTTTACCGCCTACGCCCAAAAAGACTTCGGTAGCTTTTTTAAAAAAATCATGCACCTAGCCATCTCAAGAACAGACCGATTTTTTCTTTTAGAAACTCCATTTTACTAGGGTGAGTAAGTGACTGTAAGTTGATGCTCAATTCCCATATCATCACAAAACAAATGAAATTCACTTGAAGTATACTTCTTCCCATTGTCTGTTCGAAGAGTTTTCAACAAGCATCACTTTGAGTTTCACAAAAAGCTTTAAACTTCTTAAAAACAACAAATACTTCAAGTTTTTGCTTATGAAAACATACCTAAGTGATTCGAGTAAAATCGTCTATAAAAAGAATAAAATACTTGTTGCCATTGATTGAAGGAATTTTCATCGGTCCACAAATATCACAATGAACAAGTTGTAACTTCTTACTTGCTCTCCATGTTGCTGAATTTGGAAAAGTCAATTTGTGTTGCTTTCCGAGTTGACAACTTTCACACACATCTGAACATAACTCAATTTCAGGCAAGTCCTTCACTAAATCATGCTTTTTAGCATATTGAATGGATTTCAAGTTATACTGGCCAAGTATTTTGTGCCATAATTTTGAATCCTGCTCACATCTACTACTTTTACAAACTTGCTCTGTATTTGAGTTCAAATTCAAAAGAAAACTTCTTTTTATCATTTCGACCGTAATGACTTCTTGGCTGCTAGATTCAGAAACAACACATTTTTTGTCTTTGAACAGTAACATATAATCTTGTTTTAGCATTTTACCAACACTCAGTAGATTTTTGTCAAGATCAGGTTCCAACAAAACATCTTGAATAAATTTAGTACCTTTGGGAGCTTCAATTGCCACAGTTCCTTTACCAACAATCTCTAACTTGGTTTTATCGGACAACTTGACACTACCTTTGGCAGATTCCAACTTCATAAAACATTCTTGTTTGCTGGTCATGTGTTGAATGCAACCACTGTCCAGAAACCATGTGTTTTCATCATTCAATCTTGTTGCTGCCATCGCCATAAACACAAATTCCTCCTGTTCTTCAACTTTCGAAACGTGGCTTTTTGAGTTTGTTGGTTGTTCTCCTTCTTCACTCTGCAAAACCTTTCAATATGACCAAGTTTATTGCAATATCAATACTAGAGAGGTGGTTTCTTCCCCTTAAACCAACAATCATCCTCTTTATGATTGTTTTTTCTGCAATACTTGCATGGAGGAAAGTTTTCTTTCTTATTGACTCTATTGTGAGAATCGCCTTGATTTTTTCAACTAGAATTAGTACAAGTTTCTAGGATTTTACCTTCTTTTTGCAACTGCATCTTCCATTTGAACTTGGCTTGAAGAGAAGTTTCAGTAGCTTCTTCTAGCCTCAAGGATCTTCTTTGCTCTGGAGCTTGAAGAGCATGTACAAGTTCTGAAGGTAACAGTTTTGTGAGATCCTTCGAGTCTGCGAGTGAGGAGATCTTTGCTTCAAATCTTTCCGGCAAATGTATATCATATTATAATGCATGTATATCTAATCTATTATTTATGTATATTAACTAAAAGTATAGGCTAAAAGGGATAAAGGTATAAATTGTTTACTTGATTATAAGAGTGTTAAAAGTCCATACCTTGTAAGTTTTCAACACATTAGATGACCACACAAGCTTATTTTCTTCATTTTCTCTTTTAAAATCACACTTGAGCTCAAGTGACTTATTGGGCTTTTCTTCAAAATCACATTTGAGCCCAACTAACTCAATGGGCTACGCTTCAAAATCACATTTGGGCCCAACTCAGCAAATGGGCTTAACCTCAAAATCACATTTGGCCTCAAGTGACCTTATGGGCTTAACCTCAAAATCATATTTGGACTAAGAAATGGGCTTAACCTCAACATCATTTGGGATCAATTTATGCAACGGTCTTAGGATCAATTGGCCCATCATCAGCAAACCATTCTATGTCCATTATATCAGACTCATCGTTAGAAGGTCTAGAACTATCAATCCAAGGATTAGAATCAGAAGATTTTGCATTTTTGAAATCTTCTTTATCCCAAAAAAAACATTTTTTTGAATTTGATCAGTTGTTTTTCAATCCGAACCAATGAAATCCTTGAAGGAATCAACTGACTTAACATGTTTGTGTTGGGTTTTTTTGATGTCCATTGAAAGAAAAGCAACAAAAAAAATGCTGAAAATCAAGCTTTTTCTTTTTTTGGGAAAAAAATCAAGGTTGGTTTTTCAATGAAATCAAGATTTTCTTTGGGAAAAAATAATAAAGATTTTTGGTGTAAAGAATGAGGTTTGTAAGGCTTTGTAAGACAAGTGAATTATTTGTAATGGTGAGGAAAACAACGTATAATAAGGGGTTTATATACAAAATGAAATCAATAAATAGGTATTTTGTTTTGGAAAGTAACTTAATATTTGTCTTTTATTACTAAAAATTTGAAGGATTTCGGAATTTGGAGAGTTGGTTGAAAGTTATGTAGTGAGAAGTGGATTTTGATAATTTGAGGGATTTGAAAAGGGAGGGAAAGAAATATTAGACATTTGATTCCATTCGAGTGGGGGGCGGGGGGGGGGGGGATAGTAAGTATTTGCTAAGTAGGGAAGTTTGTTGGGGAAATATGCCAAAAAGGCTCTTTTGAAAACTATTTAGCCATTTGGACAAAGGTTTTTGAAAATTTGTCGTATACCCTATTTCATCCACATCATCACAAACTTTTCTAACTCAATAAATTCACCCACGAGTTTTATAATATTACACTTTAACCCAATATTTTCAACTTAACAAATTAATCCACAAGTTTCTAATAATACACTTCAACCCACTCCATCATCCACCATTATATAATACAAAAATATCTAGGTTTTCAAAAATATCAAAAAATAATTCAAAAGCTAAAAATAGAAGGTGGTTCTTTCTCTCCAATAATCTCCGATTTTGGCATCTTTTTCGGCGTTATTTTTAGCGATCAGCTCTAAATTAGTCCACAAACATCATAAGCTTTTCCATTGCATTCATTGTTACCCCATTTGTTTTCTATCTTCTCAAACACACTTTTCACCATTGTTAAAAAGCTTTATATCACTCACATTACTCAAAAAAATTTAAAAAGTACATTACAATAGCTCAGGATACTCCAAATTCATTTCTCTATTCCATAAATCCAACGATCGTTGATTAGAAGAAATATTTACAATTTTAATTTTTTATACGGATATATGCCCAGTCATCATCAGTAATCGACCGTGCATGCATCCCGATATAGACCCTCAACATAATCTACTCTCGACCAAATCTTAATTCTAAAATGTCTATTGCAGAATTTGTTCTAGTTCCTGGTGATTTCCTGGGAGAATGGGTGGATACTCCCAAATGTTGGAAATGAAGATCTTTTACCTAGGTGACACTGCCCATTGTTGTTCACTGCAATAGTTTATATGATGAATTGGTTGCAAGAATAATGCAGAGCGGGGATCTAGATTACGCGTCGAGCGACGTGGTGACTAGTTATCTAATGCATTTAAGGGAAAAGGTGAATCCTACGATCTTAAATAATGATGCACATGCATTGATGTACATGATGGTGTTGATGCAGATGGATTTAGGCCTATTTTAAGGATAAATGTAGTTGAGAGGTCCTTTGAAGGACCAATGAATTCATCACCATCCCCACCTCGAAGCCCAATAGTCGACGATGATTTGAATGATAACGAGAATGATGGAAATCATACAATTAATATGGAAGATGATTCTATCCATATGGAAGACATTTCATTGGACTCGCAAGATACGGAAAAAGACTGTGAAACGGGATCCCAACCAGAACATCCCTTCATCGACGGAACCAATTTCTATTGTGATCGAACATTTGCTGACAAGAAAGAGCTCAAAATGCTACTAGACGGAGCAATGATAAGACAGTCTTTTGATTATCGTACGTAAAAGAGATTTACCAAATTGTTGAAGGCAAAATGTGTATCTCCAAGTTGTGGATAGTTGTTACGAGCAAGGAGGTACGAAAACTCAAATAAATTTCACATATACAAGTATGTCGGGTTGTACACGTGCGGTGTTGAACACGTCACCCGCAAGCATAAGAGAATCTCATCCGAATTGATTGTTTCACTATACGTAAATCATTTTTGGGATGATAAAGGTCCAAGCATAAGAGAAATTCAAAGGATTGTGTTTAAGGAGATGCATTGCCATGCAAGCTATTGGATGTGTTAAAAAACAAGTGTAATTGCGAAGAACATCATTTGAGGGTCACCGGAGCATGGATATGCTTGCTTGATGGTTTTTTCTCACATAATGAATTTATTGAATACCAGGTCTTTTTACTCTATCATGGTAAACCAGATGGATGGATCATTCGTTTACTACTTTTTAGCATTCAGTGCTTGCATACGGGGATATGCCCACATGACAATGGTAATTTCCATCGATGACACACATTTGTATGGCAAGTACGAGGGTGTTTTGTTTAGTTCCGCTGCACAGGACACAAGAAATCATATCTTTTTAATTGCCTTTTATGTTGTGGATAAATAGAACAATGCTTCTTGGACTTTCTTCTTTTAGAAGTTGAAGTCTATAGTAGAAGATGAACTAGATCTATGTTTCATCTCCGATAGGACATTAGCATCATCAATGGCTTCTCCCGTGTATACAGTCGTGCACATCATGGACTTTCCATGAGGCACCTCGCCAAAAATCTTCGTGTAAATCAACACTTTGGAGAACATCTTTATCTATTATAAATCACGGAAAAGACTTATTCCTTTTATGAGTTTAGCGAGAATTTTTCGGAATTGAAGAATAATTGCACCGAAGCAGCACATGTTCTTAAAAATGTGCTTGGTTCTTAAAAATGGAGTAGAGCACACTTCCTAGTCAATAGGTACGATGCGATGACCACAAACATCGTCGAGTCGCTCAACTCAATTTAGATGGATGAACGGGAGTATTCCATGTCATACATATTTAATTCAATTGCTAGAAAATTTGGTGAGAAGTGTAAGGAGCGGCAGGCATTAGTCGATGGTAAAAAGAACAAATTTGTGCCTTGTGCAAAAGAGATCCTAAGGGATAATAAGAGTGAGAGCGATTTCTTGTATGTGACTAATCCAAATGGGGTCTCGATCAGTACACAGTGTTCGAAAATGGTGTTACTTTCAAGGTCAATCTCTTGGGGAGGAGTTGTTCTTGTCAGAAAATTGACTTGCTGAAAATGCCGTTTGAACATATGATAGCAGCTTTGTGAGAAAAGTATGATGATGGCGAAGGTTATGGTAACTCCATCTACGAGTACTCTTTGCCAATTTATAAGGCTGAAACTTACCTCCTCGCATACTCGGAAGTTATTAACGTTGTCCCTTCAGAGGCCAAATGGACTGTACCACAGGAATTGCTAGACACTAATATTCTCCACACCCTCCTACAATCTTAAACTCAGAAGGAAGAAATCCAAACGTGTTAAGGACATTGGTGAGACATTCAAGTACAAAAGGAGGAATAGGTGTTCAATATACATGAAATTCGTGCCCAAAAGAACCACATGTAGCATGACCAACAAATCATAGAAGCTTTCTTAGTAGGATTTTGTTAGAAGAAAGCTTCTCCTATTTTTCCTTTTTTCTTGTAAATCTATGTAATGCAATAAACAATTTCAATATAAATATTTCATTTTGTACATTATGTTTTCCCTTTTTTTTGTGATTGTTTCTTTTTGTGGCAGTTATTCTTCTGTACAAATAACTTTTCAAATATGTATGACTTGTTAAACGAATACTACTATATATTGACTTGATTAATTTTACGAAGAGTAAAAAGTGATATATAGTCTATCATCAATCTTATACTCCATTCGTCCTTAATCGAACATAGTAGTCGATCGTAGACCATGTGAATCAATGGGCCATCGGTTAAATTAAAATAGATAACAACATGTTTTGGAATTGGTGGAATAAAATAATTAAATTAAAAATAATTTAAACATATAATCACATGTTTTGGGGTTGATGGAAGAAAATAATTAAATTTCAAACAATTTAAACAGATAATCACATGTTTTGGGCTAGTGAAAGAAAATAATTAAATTTAAAAAGATTTAAATAGATAATCACATGTTTTGGAACTAGTGAAAGAAAATAATTAAATTAAAAATGATTTAAACAGACAATTACATGTTTTGAGGTTGGTGGAAGAAAATAATTAAATTAAAAATGCTTTAAATAGATAATCTTGAACTGTTGGTGACACTTAATAGACTGTCGTCGATTTTGACCCATGTCAAATTCATGTAAGTAATACACTTGTGCTTTGAGGGTCCATCGATTACTCTGGTCTACTGTAGACTTACACCTTTAGGAGTGCATCGATTGATCTCCAAATAATACGTAGACCACGGTGATCTATGTACACTGCGATAAACCATCACTTGGATATTGTTCAAAAATGAATAAATAAATTAAAATAAATATAGTGTGGGTTTCTACACATGTGAAAGAGTGTAAAGAAGTCACATAATCATATTAGAGTTTTGTACAAATTAGGGGGGTGAATTAAGGAGTGTGTGGATGGGTAGTGGTTGAATGTTCAATATCCTAAGAGTAATGTTTGTCAAAGCACAAGTATGTTTTGGTGATATATATTGTATTTGATGACTACACATTCCACATACTCTTTCAGTCTCCACCCCCAAATCAAAAGAGTATGAGGAATTTCATCAACACAAATGTTACTGTTAATTTCATCAACGATAACCATGACCACATCTTTTTGGTCTACTTCTTCTATTCCTACTTTTTGTTCTCCTTCGTCTTTGTCATCTGATTCTTCCTTTCCATCTTTAGCTTCATCTCTTTTATTCTCAACATCTGTAGCTACTGCTTTATTCTCAACTTGTTCTCCTTATTTTACAGCATCTGCAGTAGCTGGTGCTTCTTAAACTTCCTTTTCTTACCCAACTTCTTCTTTTTCTTCACCTGCAGTAGCTATTTCTTCCTGAGCTCCATTTTCCTCCCCAACTTCTTCTTTTTCTTCACCTGCTGCTTCTTTCTCAGCTTCTTATTTGTCAGTTTCTTCTTCTTTATCAACTTTTTCTTTTTCCCTGTCTTCTTCTTCATTTGCTGCTTCTTTTTCAACTTCTTCTTCTTCTACAACTTCTTCTTTTCCAGTTTCTTCTTGGCTCTTATCTTTTTCTATTTCTTCTTCTTCATCCTTCTATTCTTCTTCTTTTTCCTCTTCTACCACAACAGTAGATAACATATCCATTTTGCTCCTTTTTTCTCCTTCATTCCTCTCTGATTACCGAAGGTCCATATGCATTGTGTAATCATATTACAAAGTGTTACTAATATTTAAGGCTGAAAATTTAATAACTACATCAATTATTAAATGATGTTACCTCGCGCATACTGTCACACATCCTTTTCCATTTTCTTCAGTCTTTTCTCTTTGATATAGGCAGCAATATCCAATACCGCTTCCTCAAGAATAGCAACACGCTTATGAAGATACTAAGGGGATGAGGTTCCCTCTTCATCTTTGGAGGTGCTCGGAGAATCATCATCACCAACGCGTATTCCAATGGGTTACTACCCAAATCTCCGTCATTATCACTGTCCTCATTTAAAGTAAGGACAGTCATTCCTTCTAACTCTTCCTTTAATCCATCGAGGACGTTATTCTTCACCTCAGCCGTATATGACTTAAACATAACTATGCAATCCATCTTCATCTCATAAACAGTAGGGATGATGTACGAGTGCACATTCTACAAAAAAAATATTACCAATTACATAACATTTGATACAACAGTAGTATTATAGCATAAAAAAATAAGTTTATACCTCGATAACGTTTCCTTTATACGTGAATGTGTCACCTATGATTAGCTTGTCACTTTTTGCAATGTGTCATCTGAGGATGCAGGGAATGGGAAATGGCTCATCCATTGTTTTTCCAGTAAATTTTCCAATATGAGAAAAGGCCTCATAGATCAAAATCTGCAAGCAGTACAATAGTGAAAAAATAACTCAGAGTCTATGACAGACTATAAATAAAACACGAATCTACGATAATCTTACTAAAGGGTTGATGATAGATACCGTGAATGCCCAAGAAAATTTGAATATAGCATAGGATGACTTATGCTTCTCATCAAATACTTCCCTCTACTTCTTCACGTCACTTTTCTTCTTCAGATAGTCCATGGTCAGTTTAAATGTCTCTTTCCCCCACGGATAAATCTCAAATAAACTCAAAGAATCGATCATTCGGATCTGCTTTGTGTCGACAACCTTCGTCGAATATTTTTCAAGAGACATGATATGCAAGAACCACAGTAAACAACACTTAAAACTTCTATTCTTCATTCAGCTTATTCTCTCTGATCAAGTGTAACAAGTTGGTCGTCGTAATGTTTTTGTTTTTTCGTCACCTTAAAGCAAAAATGCTACCCTTGTCTAACACCTTTTTCATTTTTGATTCACTGGGGTATGATGAGAAGTTCAGCCCTGTGATCAAACAAAACTTTTTCAAACCAAAACAGGAAGGCTTGTTGTTAACGCAGAACCACATCTCATGACGCAACTGTAACTTCCCGAGTTTGTACCTCGGAATCTACACGGTGCTCATAATCCCGAAGGACCACAAGATAACCCATGACTGGTACCTGTTGCAATAACTGAATAATAACATTATAAACATGATGAAATTAGGCGGAAACATGCCATAAGGTTCAATACTAAAAGAAAATTGAATACAGTATAGTCATACCATAACCGATACATCTGTCTGAAAATACTCTAGACTGAAAAGCCTTTAAACTGTCTAAAATATGGAGTTGATGGGACAAGTCCCCAACTAACTCCAAATACTGAAAACTATACTGATAAATCTAAATAATAAATGAAATAATCATATCCTCGAACTATGAGGACTCACCACTAACTTTAAATGCTGAGGATCTGAACTGCTAAGGGTGCTTGGGATCCTGTGCATCTGAACCTATGATATAGGACATCATAGCACAAAAGAAAAGGATGCATAAAAACTTTGAATGTACTGGTATACTAAGTGAGGTAGACTGAAATGCATGGGTTCATATGCATGAACAATACTGACTGAATGACATAAATATAACTTAATGAGAGTACATGCATAAATACATATACTGTAACTGAGATCGTGATAACACTGGATACTGTGTTTTGAATACTAATTTACTGATATCTAAGTGACTATATCTGACAGTACTGATTCTGTGGAACTATTCTGAGTTTCGTACTGAGTTGAGTGACTATATCTGACAGTCCTGATATTTTGTTAAACTAAACTAAGTTCTATACTAAGACCAGAACTAAAATTGAGACTGTGGGAAGTAATCATCTAACCGATAGACCCTTCTTTGAACTGATTGGGGTCCAACCTTTAATCCCAGCTAGAAAGGTGTCAGTATCGTGCCACGGGTAAAGACAAGATGAGTCACCCTCATCTGGTAGGTGCTCTGAATGAGAATGGTGGTACCCTCATCTAGCAGGTAGGACACCTCATCAACCCTCAACTAGCAGGTTGATGTCTCAACCTACGCTGGATACGTAATTCTGGAACACAAGGACTGCTTCTAGGGATCGCACCCTCTACTGACATATGAGTCCCCGTACTTGGGTTCACTCGGTGCTGAATCCTACTCCCAACTGAATAGACACTAGACTGAATTATAAGTTGTACTAGGATGGACTGAATTGTTACTGATCACACTATCAGACTGAAGTTAACTGAGTTCATTGGATTTCGTTGCTGACGGAGCACTACTGAATTTTGTTAACTGACTGGGTACTATTGAATTCCTATAGCTTACTGAAGGTACTATTGATCTTGACATGATTGATACTATTCTGTAACTGACACTGGCTCTAAGTAAACAACTAAATTATTGGGTATGAAATACCCCCAGAACTCGATAACATGGAAAATAGAGCATAACATAATTTTGCAAAGAATAACAATGTATACTCGACCATAGTTTATTCATAGGGGCATTTTAACAATCACTTGCAAGATATAAGCTTGCACATATGCTAAACATGTCATAATTTCCCCATTTAAACCACATGAGCAATTTATCAAACACTTGGGGGACATAGACTATACACATGCTACTAAACAATATGTAGGTATCATAAATTTCAATTCCACATTAATAAATTCAAGAGTTTCATCATGAATTCACATGATACTACATATATTAACTAATTACACATGGATCATATAATAAAACATAGATTAGAAACCCAATTAGTCATTATAAGCATGAACACAATCAAATTAAATCATGAACTTCATCAAATCAACTAACTTGTATTTCAAAAAGATTTCTTGGACTCCAAGGGTTGAAGGAGACCCAAACACTTAATGGAATTATTTAGAGGGTAGTTCTTGATATAACTATGTTTGGGTTAAAGAAAAAGAATTGCATGAGATTGAGATTTTGGTACGACCACCTATGTTTATTGAATCAATGATAAAGACAAGCACTTGGATGGTTTTACATGAGTTTTAAGAATGAGTTTTCATGAAAAAATTGTTGATATGGTGGTCCTAAATTATATGATTTGACAATAGAGATTTTATGTGTTAATAATGGATCAGAGATGTTACTTGCAAGTCAATGGTATGACGATACCATAAGTATGTATGCCATAACAGAGTATGATTTTAGAGTATGATTTCAGATTATGTTTTCAGAGAATGCATATTTTGAAAGAGTTAAAAATGTTCTTAAAGGTGGTTAGGTGGTTACCCGAAGAAAGCTTGAGTTCAAGTAACTCTTGGTTTGAAACCGTATTTGCCGATACGGGTATATTATTATTGTATGCTGGCAACGGTCGTGTGGCGTAGTAGATTCAGAGACTCTGACCCTTGCAGCACACTTGGGTTGGGGGCTTCGCTGCCGAGTTAATGGTAGTTTCAATATAGCCCATGGAATTTCAGAGTTGTAGGGTATACCACCTAGTGCAGAAGTAATCAAAAGAGTGTCTCAGAATTGAGATGTTTTCATAGTCTTTTAAAATGCCCATGTGATTTCTTACTATATGATATGTTTATGACCTATTTTAAATTGCTCTCATATATGTTGAATATAAATTATTATTTTGGATTTTCTCTGCGTACCAGTACAACTGTATTGACCCCCCCTCCCTCCAGGTTCTAAGGCATAATCTAGGGATCCTGATAAGCAGTAGATTCCTTTAGACAGTCCTGCAGAGTTCCTGTTGGTGAGCCTTCTATATTTCAGAATGCCTAGTTTCTTTCAGACAGTCATTATTTATTATGGTTTTGGTCTACTGGGGGCCTTGTGCTAGTTTTTAGAAAATTGTTATTTGATCATGTAGTAGAGATTTCACAGACTGTTCTAGATGTTGTTTAGTTGATTTCAGATTTCATCCCTTATCATTAAACTAAATCAAGAGTATGATCATGTTTTTGTATCATATTATATCTCCGCAACTTTTATTATATTTTATGAATATTGTACATGATTACCAGCTAGAGTAGGACGTCCGGGCCTTCATGGGTTGGATGTCCGTCACGGCCAGTCCCTAGTTCAGGTCGTGACATGTATAGTGTACATTCATGGATTCCTTTCATCCATGAAGTCTAAGAAGCCTCTTTTAAATTATATACTATGATATTTATGATTTTGAATTGATTTTGGTCAAGTTGTTATGGTTGTATGACACCCATGATTGAATCTTTACCATGTTTTCATGAAACCATGTTAGTATAGGGTTGAAATCCATGCCATGAAGTTAAATTGTGGAATCATATTGTATTTAATTGATGATTTCACCTATGCCTTAAGTTGGGCATGCAAGGTGTTTGATAAAATGCCAAAAAGGGATACAAATTATGTCTTATAGCTAAATTGCGAACAAAGTGATAAATGCATGCTTTCCCTTCATTAGTAAAATGACTTCTATGATATGGTTGTGTATTATGGATGTTTGAATGAATAATTATCGGACTAGTTGATGAAATATTGATATGTTTAATGTATTCCCATTTATGTGAAAGATTATGATAACCATGTATTCCGTGAAATCCCCAACTCATTGCATTATGGATTGTTGATATTGGTCTTGTATTCAAGCATGTCATGTCATGTTAGATTTCTTCTATCGAGTCCGGGGGCTACTTTTACCCAAAAAATATAGTTGTGTGCCTAGTGCCTGTGTCATGTTTTCACGATACTCTAAGTCAAGCCATTTTTAGTAGACTTCAGTCAGTCTCACGACTCAGGAAAACTCAGCAATCTCATAAACTCAGTCAGTTAACAGAATTCAGTAGTATTCCGTAACTCAATGGATTTTAGTAAAATCAGTAACTCTGTTCAGTTAAATCGGGTTCAATATCTATTTAGATGGTAGTAGGAGTTAACACCGAGCGAATCCAAGGATGGGAACTCACCTACCAGTTAAGGGTGGAATTGTTAGAAGTAAATCGTTGTGTTCTAGAACTATGTAGCTAGCGTAGGTTGAGACATCTAACCTTCTAGTTGAGGGTTGATGAGGTGGACTAACCTGCCAGTTGAGGGTTCCCACAGTTCTCCTTAGAGTTACCTTCCAGATGAGGGTAACTCACAGCTTGTCCTTACCAGTGGCGCGGTATGACACCCTTCCAATCAATGCACAGATTGTACCCCAACTCAGCTATTATAGCTTACATGGGTCATGTCGGTTAGATAACTACTTCCCACAGTTTCGGTCATAGATTTTAGGACTCTCTCATACAGTCACTCAGTCTCAATAATAAAACTCAAATAATTCTACAAAATTAGGGTTGTCAGATAAAACCAACTTAGAACAATATGGAACTCAAATAGTTCTATCAGAATCAGGACTATTAGATACAGTCACTCAAGTTATCAGTAATCAAAAACTAGAAATCATGTTATCACTACATTAGTGTCAGTTATCATGTCTCATGCATGTATTCTCACACCCATGTTATACAAGTCAGTTAGTATTGTGGATGCATATAAACACTTGCATTCATACTACCCCACATGCATACCAGTACATTTAATCGTATTGACGCATTTGTGGTATGGTGTTTTATTCTATACCATAGGTTTAGATGCACGAGCTCCAGATCCTCAGTAGCAAACCAGTTTTCGCAGTCATACATTAGAGTGAGTCCTTATTCTCCAAGGACAGGATTATTATTTTATCATTTCAGTATTCAGTTTATTTCAGCAGTTGGAGTTAGTTGGGGACATGTCCCATCAACTCCTCATTTAGAAAGTTAGAGGCTTTTCAGACTATCATATTTCAGACAGTTTATTTCAGTTGTTTTGGGTATTTCATACCCCACCTAGATGTTATATTTTCTCAGTTTTATTATAGTATTGAACCTTATGACCTATCAGCCTTTATATCAGCATTTATATACGTATATCATGTAGTGTTTAAGTATATATATCAGTCATGGGCTAACTTGTGGTCCCTCGGGGTCATGGGCACCATGAAGAATTTTGGGCTCTAAGCTCGGGGCGTTACAAAAACTTCTTCTCTTCATTCATCTTATTCCCTCTGATCAAGTGTAACAAGTTGGTCGTCGTAATGTTTTTGTTATTTTGTCACCTTAAAGCAAAAATGCTCTCCCTTGGCTGACACCTTTTTCATTTTTGATTCACTGGGGTATGATGAGCAGTTTAGCCCCATATCAAACTAAATTCTTTCAAGTCAAAACAGGCAGACTTGTTGTTAACGCAGAACCACATCTCATGATGCAACTGTAACACCCGGAGTCTGTACCCCGGATGCTACACAGTGATCATAATCCCAAAGGACCACAAGCTAACCCATAACTGGTACCTGATGCAATAACTGAATAATAACATTGTAAATATGCAGAAATTAGGCCGAAACATGTCATAAGGTTTAAAACTAATACATCTATCTAAAAATACTCCAGTCGAAAAATCCTTAAAACACTATGAAACATGAAGTTGATAGGACAAGTCCCCAACTAACTCCAACTACTGAAAACTGTACTGATAAACCAAAATACTAAAAGAAATAATCATGTCCTCGAACTATGAGGACTCACTATTAACTCCAACTACTGAGGATCTGAACTGCTAAGGGTACTCGGGAGCCCGTGCATCTGAACCTATGATATAAGACATCATAGCGCAAATTTAAAGTAATCATCAGTACTTTGAATATACTGGTTTGCTAAGTGAGGCAGGCTGAAATTCATGGATTCATATGCATGAACAATACTGATTGAATGACATGAATATAACTGAATAAGAGTACACATATGAATACGTATATTGTAACTGAGATCATGATAACACTGGATACTGAGTTCTGATTACTGATTTACTGATCTATAAGTGACTATATCTGACAGTCCTGATTCTGTGGAACTGTGTTGAGTTTCATACTGAGCTGAGTGACTGTATCTGAAAGTCATGAGAGTCGGAAGAACTAAACTGAGTTCTATACAGAGACTGGAACTGAAATTGAGACTGTGAAAAGTAATCATCTAACCTATAGGCCCCTCTCTAAACCTATAACCCCAACTTGAAGGGTGTCAGTAACGTGCCACGAGTAAATACAAGCTAAGTCACCCTCATTCGGTAGGTACTCTAAATTAGAATTATGGTATCCTCAACTAGCAGGTAGGAAACCTCATCAACCCTCAACTGGGAGGTTGATGTCTCAACCTACTCTGGCTACGTAGTTTTGGAACACAAGGACTGCTTCTAGGGATCGTACCCTCTACTGGCAGGTGAGTCCCCATCCGGTGGGTTCACTCAGTGTTGAATCCTACTCCCAACTAAATAGACATTGGACTTAATTCTAAGTTGTACTAGGCTGGACTTAACTGTTAATGATCATACTGTCTGATTTTACTGGATTATGTTACTAACAAAGCAATATTGAATTCTATGAACTGACTGGGTACTACTAAATTCCTGTAGCTGACTAAGGGTACTATTTATTGTGACATGATTGATACTATTCTGTAATTGACACTGGCTCTAAGTAAACAACTAAATTATTGGGTATTAAATACCCTCAGAACTCGATAGCATGCAAAATAGAGCATGACATAATTTTTCAAAGCATAACAATGTATGCTTGACCATAGTTTATTCATAGAGGCATTTTAACAAGAACTTGGAAGATATAAGCTTGCACATACGCTAAACATGTCATGATTTACCCATTTAAACCACATGAGCAATTTATCAAAAACTTGGGGGGAATAAACTATACATATGCTACTAAATAACATGTAGGTATCATAAATTTCAATTCCACATTCAAAAATTCAAGAATTTCAACATGAATTTAGATGATACTGCATATATTAACAAATTCCACATGGATCATGAAATAAAACATAGATTAGAAACCCAATTAGTCATTATAATCATGAACACAATCAAATTAGATAATGAACTTCATCAAATCAACTAACTTGTATTTCAAAATGGTATCTTGAACTCCAAGGGTGGAAGGAGACCCTTGGAAGAACACTTAACATACCTTAGTACTCAAAATTTCAAAGAATGATTGAGTGTTCTTGAAGGCTGAATCTCGTATTTTAATGGATGACATAAGGTAGAAAAGACCCAATTTCCCCTAAGGACACGACATTTTAATGACTGAAAATTTAACCATCGACATGCATGCCGACACGCCATGTCATTGGCATAGATGCGATGACCAACGTGTCATGTCGGTTCACTAGAATTTTCCACTGGGAGTTATCTAAAATATTAATCGATGCAATGGTCGATGTGGCACATCGAGATCACATTTATGCATTATTTTTGGGTTCCTAAATGTGGTCCAAATAAGGTACGAAAAATTCAAAACTTGTCCAAAAACTCCTACTGACATTCCTGATCATGATTCAACAAAAAGATTGATATTTTAAGGCCATAGAGGCCGTGTAATAGAGTTTCCAACTTACCAAGGCTAAAATAACACTAATTCTGGATACTTGGCTAAAATTTTCTATGTTTGGGACCCCTTAACAAGCTTTAAAAGGGTCAAGTTAAGCTAAGGATTTTGTAGGGTCTTACAATATCTCCCCCTTGGAAATATTCGTCCTTGAATGAAATTTATTAGACTGAGAAAACTGATAGACTGGATCTAAACACTGGACATGCACAGCTGAAGCATGATTTCATGATTGAAATTACTAATATACTAAACTATCAAACTTAACATGCATATCTTATGCATGAGTATATAGCTGAACATTACTCATGAATGCATGACTGGAATTGCTAAGAAGCTGAGTCTCTTATACTGAACATGCATATCTGATGCATGAATATCTCATTTAGTTGACTCTTGAATATATGACTGGATATGTAATGGAAACTGATACCATGTTTATAAGGGAAAATTTGAGCATGAAACTGAGTAAGTTTATAGAGAACTATTACCTTAGGATAAGTCTGAGTTTGCAGAGAATAGGTGGGGATTCTTGGTCCGCATATCTTATTATTCCTCCCAAGTATCTCCCTCAATGGAATGATTCTGATAAAGAACTTTAACAAGAGGGACCTCTGTGTTCCTCAGTCTGCAGGTCTGAAAATCAAGGATTTAGATTGAAATATCTTCATAAGAGAGGTTGTTCTGAATATCTATGCCCTTTATAGGGACTATGACCTGGGTCACCTATGCCTTTCTTTAGCAAGCATACATGGAACACTGGATGGACTGAAGCTAAGTCTAAAGGCAACTCAAGTTTATAAGCTACGTTTCTTAAGAAGTTGAGAATTCGGTAAGGGCCGACATATCGGGGATTGAGTTTTCCCTTCTTGCAAAACCTCTTTAGTCCTTTCATAGAAAAGATTTTCAAGTAAAAAAATCACCTATCTAGAACTCGAGATCCTTTTTGTGCGTATCTGCATACAATTTTTGTCCTCTCTGAGCTATCTTAAGCATTTCCCTGATCAACTAAACTTTTTCTAAGGTATCAAATACCAAGTCAGGCCCTACCACGGTAGCCTCACCCACTTCAAACCAAACAATGGGAGATCTATACCTCCTCCCATAAAGAGCCTCAAACGAAACCATCTGAATGTTGGAATGATAGATGTTGTTATATACAAACTCAATCAAAGGAAAGTGGTTATCCTAACTACCCTTGACGTCTATAGCATATGCTCGCAGCATATCTTCTATAGTCTGGATGTTCCTCTCTACTTGAAGATCTATCTAGGGATGAAAGGTTGTAGTGAGGTAAACTCGGGTGCCAAGACCCTTTTTGAATGCCTTCTAGAATTGAGTGGTAAACTAGGTACCTCTATCTGAGATAATGGACAATAAAACACCGTGCAATCTAAAAAACTCCCTGATATAGAGTTTGGCATAATCCTCAGCTGAATAAGAGGTATAGACTGGTAGTAAATGAGTTGATTTGGTCATCCTATCTACAATAACACTAACTGAATCATGCTAGCAACGAATACGAGGCAAACCCATCAAAATGTCCATATTCACTTCTTCCCATTTCCAGGTAGGACTATTAAACTCCTGCATGGACCCACTAGGCTCCTGATGCTCAATCTTAACCTACTGACATATTGAGAACTTAGCCACAAACTCTGTAATATCTCTCTTCATCCCACTCCACCAATAGATCTCCCACAAATAATGGTACATCTTAGTATCCCCTGGATAAATAGAGTAACGTGCACCATGCACTTCTGCAAGAATTTGCTACCTCAAGTCATCTACACCTGACACACATAGCTAGCCCTGGCAGCGCAACGCACCATGTCCCCCTTAGTAGAAAACCTCTACTTTCTAATCTCTGATTTATTCGTTTATCTTGACTAGACTGGGATCCTTATCCTACTTTTTCTTTACCTCGGAAATTGTAATACCCCGCATTGTCCATGCATCAGCTCGTGGTAATATTCTCTTAGAGTTAAACGACTAGAATGGTGCCAAAGAGACTTAGTCTCATTATTTTTGATTTCCAAAGTGAGTAAAGCTTCAACGATATATAATTTCCCTAATTTCAACTTTTTATCATTTGGAAAATTGAATGAGCTTTTCGTCGATATAAGATTCGCCCAAATCCGATACCCGAACAAGAAGTTATGGCTAGTTTAAGTCCTAGTCTTAAAACACCATCATTTTGGTGTTTGGCATGTCGTGGAGGGAGTCTATTTAGCAATTGTCAATTCCCAGTGGACTAGTGCAATTGTGGCACATCGCGCTAAAGTTTCAGGTCCCAACCAGTGGGACAACGCGATGGCTCCGCGTCGCGGTGACCTTAAGAATTCCATTCATCAATTTCAGTGAGCCACCGTGATTGTGGCGCGTCACGGTGGCCCATAAAATTGGAGTCCCAGTTATATTTTATTTTGTCTTATTAAGGGCATATTAGGTATTTTTCACCCCATTATCAGCTTAAACACGGGATTATACTCCCAAGTGACCACATTATTCATATTTTCTTCAGAAATTCACAAGACCACTCTCTAGGGTTTGAAACTAAAAAACTCAAATAACTCAAGATTTAACCCTGGCTTTTCAAGATTGATTGAAGATTCAAAATCCCCAAATCGTATGCTTCAAGAATCAGTCACTATCTTCCAAAATAGAGGTACGTGGGATTTTCCTAAGATCTCATGGGCATATAAATCATGATTTTAAGAAAAGTGTTTTAGATGTATGATTTATAATCATGTTTTAGAAGTCTCAATGACATTGTTTTGGTCTTTAGGCCTTTCCCCAAATTCATTTAAAATTCTATGTGTATGTATGCATGTGTTTAAGGATGAATATTTAATTGAGAGCATGAATTATAATGAAATCCCCCTCTTGTTATGATTTAGTGCACCGGGCTGCCCTTTTCCCACCTCTTGTTATGATTTTCCTTTATTTATGATATACTATGAAGCGTTTTGAATGTATTTTGAAAAGCATGATTACAAACGTCTTGACTTATACTATGACTTAAATATGATTTTGGAATCAAAAGAGAGGTTTATGCATGTTGATAAATGTTGAATCTACATAATGAAATAGTACATGGTTTTGCCCAAAAGGCATGACCACCATACGTTTGAAGAATTCTTGCATAATTTTGACTTATGTTTCAGAACATGAAATCTCTTATACTATTTGCATGTTTGGGTGGTCTGAATTGAGTTTTTGATGAAAGAATCATGCATGATGCATTATGGCTCTGAAATAGGACTTGCAAGTCTTGGTGTGACGACACCAATTCAGATTATGCCATGGTAATTCAGTAAAGAATAGAATGTATGTATGAAGTCAAAATTTTTAGATGTTAAAACTAGAGTAATGCATGAATTCAGAGCAGGATAAAACTGGGCATAAAGAGATATTAGGTGGTTCCCCAAAGCAGGTATGAGTTCAAACAACTCGTTGCCCAGAATCGTGATTTGCAGATCCAGGTAAATTATATTACACTGGCCTAGTGCCGTGTGGCGTATCAGAATCAGAAACACCAACCCTTGCACTAAACTCGGGTTGGAGGATTCCCCGCTCAGTCAATGGCAGATTCCATACCTCCCGTGGAATATTGGAATTGTAACGCCCCGCATTTTGGGCTAGAACAAAAACCGTCATTTCTCCGTGTAGATATTCCAAAAGCCATAAATCCTATGCAAAATTTGGTATGTTAATAAATTATGTATTGAGGGAACCTATTTGAGCATGAATTGATATCATATAGGTCCCCTAACTCAAGGTCAAGTTGAAAGCTTTCCGATCGTTTGAGTTTTAGTAAGCATCAAAACTTGAGATAAATTCAATCAACCCTAACTCAGTGTATATGATGAATTGGGTGTCCTACTATATATCAAATGAAAGCTCTTCGAATTATCTTTCCAACGATATCATATTGGCCAAAATTCGATACCCGAGCAAAAAGTTAGGTCCATTTTGGTGACTGATATAGTAGCATCATGCGATAAGCGTGCGACGCTCGCCCTATCGCACGTACCAAAATTTTAGGTTCTGTTTCCGCATTTTTAAGGTCAAAATAGGTATCTTCCATCCCTTATCCATCTATAACATGGGATTAACCTCCAGAAACACCAAAATATGATTCTTTTCTCTCAAATTCATCAAGAACTCACCCTAGGGTTTCAAACTAAAAACTCAAATATCTCAAGATTTAACCGTAGGTTTTCCTTAATTCTTCAAGATTCGGAATTCCCACTGCGAGGGCTACAAGAGGCACCCATCAATTGTACGTATAGCATCCCAAAATCTAGATTTCATTCAAAAAGCTTCTAATTTAAGGTACACAGGGTTTTCCTTAAAATCTCATGGGCATAGAAATCATATTTTAAGAAAAGGGTTTTGGATTTATGAATGCAATCATGATTTAGAAGTTTTGACGGTATTGTTTTAGTCTTTAGACCTTCCCCCAAATTGATTGAAAAAAATTTATATATATATATGAATGTGTTTAAGGATGAATATTCAATTGAGAGCATGAATTATAATGAAACCCTCTCTTGTTATGATTTTCCCATCTTTCATATGATATGAATTGTTCTAAATTGCATCTTGAAAGAATGATATGAAATGTCTTGATTTACACTATGACTTGAATATGATTTTGAAATAAAAAGAGAGGGTTATGCATGACAATAAATGTTGAATATGCATATAATAAAGAGTAGCATTGTTTTCGAAAAGAACACATGACCACCATAAGTTTGAATAATCTCAGCATAGTTTTGACTTGTTTTTTTGGAACATGAAATGTTTTATACTGTTTGCATATTTGGGTGGTCTGAACTGTGTTTTAATGAAAGAATTATGCATGATACATTATGGTTCAGAAATAGGACTTGCAAGTCTTGGTGTGACGACACCAATTCATATTATACCATGGTAATTCAGAACAGAATAGAATGCATGTTTGAAGTCAGAAATTTCAAATGTTGAAACATGAATAATGCATTATTCAGAACAGGATAAAATTCGGCATAAAGAGATATTAGGTGGTTCCCCGAAGAAGGCACAAGTTCAGAAAACTTATTTCCCAAAACCGTGATTTGTCGATCCTGGTATATTATATTACGTTGGCCTAGTGCCGTGTGGCGTATCAGAATTAGAAACTCCAACCCTTGCGGTACACTCGGGTTGGGGGCTTCCCCGCTGAGTCAATGGAGGATTCCATACGGCCTGTGGGATTTTAGAATTGTAGGGATGTACTACCTAACTCAGAATTAATACGAAGATCAGAAACTTCATTGTCAAGAATGATTTATGATTTTCAGAAAAGTGCCCATGTGTTTTGAAAACTATTTTATGTATGATGTTTTGACAAATTGCTCCCCATTATTTTATTTTTATAAAAGCTTTATTTTGAACGACTTTGCATACCAATACATCTGTATTGAGCCCCCCTCCCTCCAGGTTCTAAGGCACAGTCTAGGTGTCCTGATAAGTAATAGAATTTCATCAGACAGGAGTGAAGAGTACCAGTTGGTGAGCCTTCTATATTTCAAAAGGCCTAGTTTCTTTCAGACAGTTATTATTTATTATGGTTTTGGTGTACTGGGGTCCTTGTCCCAGTTTTCAGACAGTTGTTATTTGATCATGTAGTAGAGATTTCGTAGATGGTTTTCAGACATTGTTTAGTTGATATTGGATTTTATTTCTTATTGTTAAACTATATTTAGATTATGACCATGTTTTCGTAGAATATTTTATTTCCGCATTTCCTAATTATATAATAATGGTGTATATGATTACAGGTTGGAAGGTCTCTCGGGCCTTCATGGTTCGGGATGTCCGTCATGGCCAGGGCCCTAGTTTAGGTCGTGACAAACTTGGTATCAGAGCACGGTTCATGGTCCCAGGGAATCTGTGAAATTTCATCGGGTAGATTCTTGTTGATGGGTGTGTAGCGTGCCACACTTATAAGCAGGAGGCTACTAGGTATTTAGGAATGTCCTTCTTTCTTCATGTTCTAGTCCATGCAATAGGGCCAGAATGATCCTCTTTCATACTATAATTCGTGCTATGGTGTTGCCCATACGAAAGTAAAGTTATACCTATTCTTTCCTTACTTTGATGTTCCTAGATATGTCTCATTATTGGGGTGATTCAAGGGTAGAAGTTTAGAGTCTAAATGGAATGGTCCTTCCTGATTGATCCATATAAGAGTGTCAAATTCATGCAAGGACTTGAGAAGAGTCCGTTAGTGCCTCAGAGTGTATTAATTTTTGTGTGAACTTTGAATATGATGAAATCATGCTTTTCGGCCTGTGGTATTAAGAGTATTCCATCTCTTTTCAAAAATTTATGTTGCAGATGTCATGCTTCAGGGGGAATAATGTGTAGTAGAATATTGGAACTGTATTTTCTCCCGAGTAGTAGTATAATTTAAGTGTCGGTGTCATGACCTATTGGTAGTGATGTTGGACCAAGAAGTTGGTGATGTGAAGTCACAAAGTTAGAAGTTAGAGTGAGGGTGACTTGTGTGTAAATAAATATTTTAGTTGAATAATCGATGTTTAAGGATGATTTACCACTTTATAATGATAGACTAATCTGGCAGCTAGTAGCCTGTGTGGATTGTATGGTAGTCTATAGGGGGAAGTGTTTGACTCAGATTTTTATTTATACAGAGTAACATGTGTATCCTTAGATCATTGAATATTGTGTGTCAATTTTCTATCTCTTGTAATATGTAATCTTGTTATCATAGTGTTTTTTATAAAAAAATCAAAGTCTAGTGAAGCCGTGTGGGTCTCTTTGGATTCACTAGCAAATTTTATTTGTTATTAATTCATTTTCTTGTTCAAAACACAAAAATCAAAGTCTAGTGAAGCCATGTTAGGCCTATTTCAATTCACTTGCAACTTGTTGTTCTTGTGTTGGTTGAATATATGTATAGTCGAATCTTTTCACATGTGATTGAGTTGGTAATAAAGTGATACGTCCTTGTATGTTAGTTTAGTAGAAAGTAGAGATGGAGTTTTTAGTTATGGTGAATTGTTGTCTTCTTGAAGTATGAAAATGGCTAGATGAGCCAGTAAGTGATAATTATAGACTCATGGTTGTTTGTGGAATTTGAAGGTAGTCTAAATGTACTCTAGGGTAAGTATGTGTGATGTGACAAAGCCATATTAGTATATAAAATTATTTGGGGTTAGACTATAAGATTAAGGTTGACCATGTCTATTATGTGACTTTACCCCCATGACCTTCTTTTCGTTGGTAGTTGTAAGGTAGTACTACTTGTGAGAAGGTATGTAGTGGATTTTTGAGATATTTGGATAGAATGTCCCAATTTGATGGACTAGTATACTATGTTGCCATCTTCACTGGTGGTAGATGATTGATGCTAGACTATTGTCTTGAATTTAATATAGGATGTGGATGTAAGAATAGTGGCTGAAGATTAATGATGAATGTGTTGTTAGAATTGTGTGTCAGGTTCGGTTCTAAATCATGCTTACCACTAGACATTAAGTTTGAACAGTTGATGTCCATAAAGGTTGATGTTATGAGTTCTTGGTTGATGATACTAGTTATATGGAAGTGATCTAATAGGCTTGAATGGTGTATGCAATAGATTAAGTTTATTTGATTCATAACAAAGTATGATGTTGTATGTATGAGGTAGAAGTATGCCACAAGTGATATAGAGTTGCGGCATTTTCTAAGACTATTACATGTTGTGTGTGGATAGTATACATAGTAGTACTGTTGAGTTGCTAGGTGGGGAAAGACTAGTAGTATGATTTATCAAAGGCTTGGTGATATGTATGTTAAGTGTTATAATCTAAGGATGAATTTTTTAAGGTTGAACTGACAGAAATAAGAGTTGAAGCGCTATAGGGTATGCACTCCAACTATATGAATACTCATGAAGATTCGAAGTTAGTAAGTGTTCAAGTATTATGTAATTGACTATTATGGCTATATAAAGATAGAGTGTGTCTCAGAAGGTAGGATTAGCAGTGGGTTTTCCCCTTCCAGGTATAACCATTCGGGTTAAGTTCTATTAATTCCATGTATTGTAATATTCGAGACCCCAGAGTGCAGTGAGTATAGTTTGGTTTAGAGTCTAGTAAGGGATCTCTCAAACTTGAGATGATGACTTAAAGCTAAGGGGGAGATCATAAAACAAGTGACCAAGACAGGCTCTCAGATTCTAGTAGTGATGTCAGTATGATATAGAACATCAGGAAGTGAAGGTGAAGCTCAACCCATTCTTATCTTTGTATTTTCAGTTATCCTAATACTTACTCATGCTTTACATTTAAGTTCAATGATCATAGTTCATGTTCATGTATATGATAGAGAATCACATGCTCTTCCAGTTCTAAAATAAGGAATTCTAGTTCATTCAGTAGTCGGGATCACATTCCATAGGTTATGAACTTCAAATTGAGGTCATACAGCTCATGACTCATGCACTCACGCTTTATAGTGAGATCAGTTCCCATAATTTATGCTATACTCTTTATGATTGATTAGATTCAACTTACAGTCATTTATACCCCAATTCAGATCACTTTGATGAATCCCTGATGTTGATTTGCTATTCCTTCGGCCTCAGTTAAGTCTCAAGTCTCATATAATATCCTCCCACGCTTCAAGGTCTTATGTTCTAACCTTTTAGTAACTCCTCCTTATGTAATGATAGTGGTGATGAGTAAATGTTTCTTGTTAATGGAAGATCATAGTATGCTTTTTTTAGATAAGGTCATAAGTGTGAAGTAAGATCTGGGGCCAAGTCTTTGATATATGTGATGGTTTGTGGAAATTTGTGTGTGTATGTTCTTTGGGGAGCATGTGGGAGTTATATTAATAGTGGATTAGACATTATGTGAAGTATGTCCTTATGGATATTTGCCTTGGAGTTCATATGTGGTTATAAAGATAGGCTTGAATGACATGTTGAGATTTAAGTGGAGGAACACAATATGCGCTAGTGAGTTCATAGTAAGAGATCAAAGTTAGTCATTGAAGTGGTAAGGCACGATATGCTTAGGGTGTGATCTCTAACGAAAAATAAGTATATAGAAGATTGAATCATATGGTTTAGACTAGTATCGTGGTGTGGCATATTGTGTTTTGTGATATGAAGTTAGGCTTGATCATGGTGAGAGGACTTATGTTACTTTAGGCATTAGTAGAAAGATTTATCAATGCACATATAAGAATTCTAAGTTGAATCAAATGAGTGTGGTATTTAAAGGGAATAATATAGTTAAGGGAGTATTCGAGAAGTGCGCTAAGCTTGAAAGTAAAAAGTTGCATTACCTAAGGCCTGGTAATTCTATCCTAGTTTATGAGTTATATGTCCATATTCTATTCTATAGAGTAGTGTCATTGTTGTGATTTATTAGTTGGGTGTCTTGTGTAACTCATGACCAAGATTCTTTGCTCCCGAATGCTACTAGAACTTCTTTAGAAAGGGTATTGAAGAGATACACCAGTTAAGTATAAGTTTCTTGTATAATTCTGCCACTATAACCAGCAGTTCAGTTTAACAGTCAGGCAGACAAATTACTGTATTTTTCCACCTTTACACCCAGTCCTGCTATCCGAAGTCCCATATGTATTACCATCCTAAGAGATAATCTATCCCATCCATGTAAATTGCGAACTCAGTTCAGTCCGAACATCATGTTACAGATTCAGCTATTTAGTCATGACTCAGTTCATAAGAGTTCAACGCATAGTCTCAAATCTCTCTAGGCATTTTACCTCAAATAGTGTAAAAGCATTGTACGATCTAAATCTTGTTGTCTCAAGATTCGTACTTACATAAGCTGTCACTTCTCAATTCGATACGTATGATTGGATCATGAACACCTCCAGGGAATCTTAAATTCTCAGCATGAATCAGCTCCTTAAAGCATGTAAGGGAAAGTCACCGCATAATTCAGTTTCATGATGGAAATTTAAATGTTTCAAATCAGTATATTCATTCTTAGAAGTCATTCCATGTCCACATTATTCCATACCTTTAAGCTTCAACTTTCCTACCCATCATTCGGGGACGAATGATCCCAAGGGGGAGATAATGTAACGCCCCATATTTCAGGCTAGAGCGAAAACCATCATTTCTACGTGTAGATGTTCCAAAAGCCATAAATACTATGCAAAATATTGTATGTTAATCAATTATGTAGTGTTGGAACATATTTGAGCATGAATTGAGATCATAGAGGTCCCCTAACTCAAGGTCAAGTTAAAAGCTTTCCTATCATTCGAGTTTTAGTAAGTGTCGAAACTTGAGTCAAATTAAATCAACTATAACTCCTTGTATATGACGAACTGGGTGGCCTACTATATATCAAATGAATGATCTTCGAATTATCTTTCCAACGACACCAATTTTTCATAAATATGATACCCAAGAGAAAAGTTATGGACATTTTAGTGACTGAGACAGTAGCATCATGCGATAAGCGTGCGACGCACGCCCTATCCCATGCACCAAAATTTCAGGTTCTGTTTCCGCATTTTTAAGGGAAAAAGGGGTATCTTCCAACCCTTATACAGCTATAACACGGGATTAAACTCCCAAAACACCAAAATATGATTCTTTTCTCTCAAATTCATCAAGAACTCACCCTAGGGTTTCAAACAAAAAACCCAAATATCTCAAGATTTAACCGTGGGTTTTCCTTAATTCTTCAAGATTCGAAATCTCCATAGTGAGGGCTACAAGAGGCACCCATCAATCATACATATAGAATCCCAAAATCTAGATTTCATTCAAAAATATTCTAATTTAAGGTACGCGGGGTTTTCCTAAAAATCTCATAGACATAGAAATCATGTTTTAAGAAAAGGGTTTTGGATTTATGAATGCAATCATGTTTTAGAAGTTTTGACGGTATTGTTTTTGTCTTTAGAGCTTCCCCCAAATTGATTGAAAAAAATTTATACATATATATATATATATATATATATGTATGAATGTGTTTAAGGATGAATATTCAATTGAGAGCATGAATTATAATGAACCCCTCTCTTGTTACGATTTTTCCTATCTTTCATATGATATGAATTATTCTAAATTACATCTTGAAAGCATGGTATGCAATGTCTTGATTTACGCTATGACTTGAATATAATTTTGAAATAAAAAGAGATTGTTATGCATGACGATAAATGTAGAATATGCATATAATAAAGAGTGGAATGGTTTGCCAAAGAACACATGGCCACCATCTCTTTGAATAATCTCAGCATAGTTTTGACTTTTGTTTTCGGAAGATGAAATAGTTTATACTGTTTGAATATTTGGGTGGTATGAACTATGTTTTAATGAAAGAATTATGCATGATACATTATGGCTCAGAAATAGGACTTGCAAGTCTTGGTGTGACGACACCAATTCAGATTATGCCATGGTAATTCAGAACAGAATAGAATGCATGTTTGAAGTTAGAAATTTCAGATGTTGAAACTAGAATAATGCATGATTCAGAACAGGATAAAATTGGGCATAAAGAGATGTTAGGTGGTTCGCCGAAGAAGGCACGAGTTTAGACCACTCGTTGCCCAAAATCATGATATGTCGATCCGGGTATATTATATTACTCTGGCCTAGTGCCGTGTGGCGTATCACAATTAGAAACTCCAACCCTTGCGGCCCACTTGGGTTAGGGGCTTCCCCGCTGAGTCAGTGGTGGATTCATACGGCCCGTACGATTTTAGAATTCTAGGGGTGTACTACCTACCTCTGAATTAATACGAAGATCGGAAACTGCATTTTCAAGAATGATTTATGATTTTCAAAAAAGTGTCCATGTGTGTTGAAAACTATTTTATGTATGATGTTTTGACAAATTGCTTTCCATTATTTTACTTGTATAAAAGCTTTTATTTGGACGACTTTGCATACCAGTACATCTGTATTGACCCCCTCTCTCTACAGGTTCTGATCACAGTCTAGGGGTCCGGATAAGCAGTAGAATTTAATCAGACAGGAGTAAAGATCACTAGTTGGTGAGCCTTCTATATTTTAGAAGGCCTAGTTTCTTTCAGACAGTTATTATTTATTATGATTTTGGTCTACTGGGGGCCTTGTCCCCATTTTCATACAGTTGTTATTTGATCATGTAGTAGAGATTTTTCTGATGGATTTCAGACGGTGTTTAGTTGATATTGGATTTTATTCCTCATTGTTAAACTATATTTAGATTATGACCATGTTTCCGTAGCAGATTTTATTTCTGCATTTCCTATTTATATAAGAATAGTGTATATGATTACAAGTTGGAAGGGCTCTCGGGCCTTCATGGTTCGGGATGTCCATCAAGACCAGGGCCCTAGTTCGGGTTGTGACAAGAATTGTAGGGGAATGCCACCTAGCTCAGAAGTAATACAAAAAAAAATCAGATATTGCATTGACAAGGATGATTTATGATTTTCAGAAGGTGCCCATGTGTTTTAGAACTATTTTATTCATGATATTTTGACAAATTTCTCTCCAACTATTTTATTTTTATAAAATCTTTATTTTGGATTACCTTGCATACCAATACAACTGTATTAACCCCCCTCCCCTACCTCTCAGGTTTTGAGGCTCAGTCTAGGTTCCAGATAAGAAGTAGATTTCATGAGACAGAGTTACAGAGTCCAGTTGGTGATCCTTTTATATTTCAAAAGGCCTATTCATTTCAGACATTTATCATTAGCTATGGTTTTTGGTCTACTGGGGGCTTTGTCCCAGTTTTTAGACAGTTTTTATTAGCCATGTATTAGAGACTTTGCAGACGGTTTTCAGATGTCATTAGATGGTTTTGGATTTCATTCATCCTTATTGAATTCATATCAGACTTATAACCATGACTCCATTCTATTATACAATTTCATATTTTACTCTAATAAATGAATGTTATGCATGATTACCAGACAGATAGGGACGCCTGGGCCCTCAGGGTTCGAGATATCCATTGTGGCCAAGGCCCCGACTCGGGTCATGACAAACCTTGTATCAGATCCAGGTTCATGGTCCCTGGAATTTTGCAAAATTGCATCGGTTAGAGTCTTATTTATGGATATGTAGCGCTCCACACTCATAAGAAGGAGGCTACTAGGCGTTTAGGAAAGTGTTTCCCCTCTTTGTGGTTTAGTTCGTGCTTTAGAGTTTGAATTAGAATTTTCCCCTAATCAGTGATCTATTATATCTCAGAAAACAGTCATGCCTCCTCATCGTTCCAACAACAGGGATACTCAGGATGATTAATTCCGCCCTACCCATGGGATGTGGACCCGTAATAGAGCGCACACTCCAGAACCTGTTCCTACTCCGGGAGTACTTCCAGTCCCGACCAGTCCTCCTTGAGCTCCAAGAATAAATGTTAATCGTCCCCAGTCTTCTCAAAGGGACATATCGAATGCAGAATTCTGATAGTCCATTCGCATGCTTACACAGCTGGTAGCCGCACAGACTCAGAGGTCGGAGGATACAGGGTATGCATCTATTACTTCTGAGGCTATTAGGGTGGTCCAATTAATGAGAATGAACATGCCCAAATTTTCTGGCACTAAGGTAAAAGAGGACCCCCAGAAGTTTATAGATGAAATGGAGAAGATTTTTAAAGTGATGCATGTGGATCAGGTGGAAAGGGTTGTGTTAGCAGCATACCAGCTTAAAGATGTACCGAACCAATGGTATAATGAGTGGGAAGAGGCAAAGGGTGAGAGTGATGAGCCCACAGTCTGGGGCGAGTTTTGGAAGCTTTTCTTGATCGATTCTTTCCTCTAGAGTTTAGGAAAGCCAAGGTAGAAGAATTCATGAATCTTAAACAGGGGAAAATAAGTGTCCACGAGTACACTTAGAAGTTTAACCAACTTTCTCGTTATGCACCAGAAATGACAGGTAATATGAGAGCCTGGATGAGGAAATTGCATCCGGCCTTTTTTATGATCTACCTTTTGAATGTCAAGGAGCGATGCTAAATAGGGATATGGACTTTTCTAGTCTCTCAGTCCACATGTTGTAGGTAGAAGAGAAGAAAAATAAAATCACCTAATCTAGAGAGAAGGACAGGCAGGAAAAGAGAGCCAGAACAGTGGATCAGAACCACATTCAGCCACAGAACGGTAACTAGGGAAATAAATGGAAAAAAAGAAGTTTTGGAGTAACGTGCAGTCTGCAGCTTGCGCCCCAGTGCCCAAACCCCCAGTTGATAGATAATCTAATATATTTCATACTATTGATGGACCCAGAGCTCAGGATACCTAATTATAGGGCAGTGTGGTGTAGCAGCATCGTACCTTTCTACGGTGTGAGACTTATGGTAAGCATCATCCGGGATGGTGTTAGCTAGGCACATTGGTGTGTTACTCTTGTGGTCAGATGGATCATTTTCAGAGGGATTTACCTTTGGATAAAAAGTGTGTTGGGGGTGACAAGTCTTAGGCAAACTCATCTGCACTACCATCGCCTTAAAAGGACGCCACTTCAGCTGCCGGGAGCGGTCGCAACCGGCTGTATGCTTTTTCCAACCATTAGAAGGAAGAGACCTTACCTGATGTAGTCACTGGTACGTTGCAAATCTTTTCTCGTGATTTTTATATGTTACTAGATCCCGGGTCATCCTTATCTTATGTAACCCCTTATATGGCTGTTGGTTTTGGGTTTGAGCCCGATGTGATTGCTGAACCCTTTTTCGTTTCCACCCTGGTAGGTGACCCTGTTGTGGCTAAGAGAGTGTAAAAGAATTGTGTTGTGTCTATTTTTAGCCGGGATACGGTGGCAGACCTATAGAGCTTGATATGGTTGATTTTGATGCCATCTTTGGGATGGACTGGCTCCATTCATGTTATGCCACACTAGACTGTAGAACCTGGAAGGTTACTTTTTCCTTTCCAAATGAACCTATGGTAAAATAGGAGGGGTATTCTTTAGAACCTAGAGGGAACTTTATATCTTGTCTTAGAGATCGTAAGCTCATATCCAGGGGTTTTCTATATCATCTGATTCGAGTGAAAGATTCCAATGTTGAGAGCCCACCTCTTCCGTCAGTCCTTGTGGTAAATGAGTTTCTAAAAGTCTTTCCTGATGATCTTCCAGGAATACCACATGATAGGGAGATAAATTTTCACATTGATTTATTGTCAGATACCCGCCCCATTTCTATTCCTCCATATAGAATGGCTCCAGCAGAGTTGAATGAGTTGAAAGAACAACTAGCCGATCTTCTAGATAAAGGTTTTATCCATCCTAGTTTTTCTTCCTGGGGTGCGCCTGTATTTTTCGTGCGAAAGAAAGATGGTTCCCTACGTATGTGCATAGATTACCGCACGCTGAATAATGTCACCATTAAAAATAAGTACCCTATGCCTAGAATTGATGATCTGTTCGACCAACTACAGGGTGCAAAATGTTTTTCAAAGATAGACCTTCATTCGGGATACCATCAGTTGAAAGTTAGAGAGTCAGATATTCTCGAAACACCTTTTTGAATGATAACGCTCAACGTACACTTCAATTTAGAGCAAGGCGGTCGTCGTCAATATATTTACCCAACTTTGGAATCGGGGTCGAATCCATAGGGAATAATGTGAGTGGCGATTAAACTAGTTTGAAACTAAATATGAAAGATAAATTCAAATAACTGACACGAAAATACAAAATGGGGGTTTTTAATGATTAGCAAATAATTGTTGGTCAGTTTTGTTTCAGTGTTTGTAATCAAGAGTTTATAGAAAAACTAGAATTATGTTCACTAGAGGTTTTGGTACTTGACAGATTCTAATAGTGGTTCAAGATTCTCACAGTAGATAGGATAACAGGTTATCTTTATCGAAGTTATGCCTCAATGTCTCTCGACCTACTTAAGTATTTAATTATCTAATCCCCTTGGACTTAGGGAGTTTATATTCATGACCAGATTTTACCTCAGGTTAATCAACCTTGTTACAACGTCAATTATTAAGTGGAAGCTTTTAGTGCTTCCTCGTCCCTGTTAATAACTCACTTCCCACTAAATTTTATTTCTTTCTCAAGCAAATCAAAGCAGTTGTTATCTATCGTTTGCAACCAATAGACGATAATTAAAACATCAGAATTATCAAGGAGTCCTATTACCTGTCGAATCTTGAACACTTAGCACCTTATCAAGACTTAACCCTACATCCCATAATTCAGGTTAAAGAGATTTAGACACTCATAATGCAAAAATCAAAACAACTAGTTGTATTCGTGCTTTGAAAGATAAACTTACCATAAGATGAATAGTAACTAGTGATTCTCAGATTAGATCACAATTGAAATCCAAAATATTAATTAAAATCTCTTCAAAGTAATTGTTTTTTCAAGCCAAGAAACTAGAGAGAAAATTAAAAGAATATATATGTCAGCAAACTCCCATTTGGAATTCTTAAGAAAACCTTAAACAATTCTTTAAATAGTTCACCCTAATTATGGAAACAAAATAATAAAGTTCAGCAATTCCTCGAATAGGTGACGCAATCCGTGACGCCCTATCAGGAGACTAGCGACTTATCATAAATGTCGTCAGCTCCTCTTTACTTTTGGAATTCGTTGCCTTAGGCTGACGAAAATTTTGACGACCTATCAGCTCGTTGACTACTTATCACGAATGTCGTCACATATCTACCTCAGCTCTCATCTTCTTCCTTAGGCTGACACCAATTTTAACAAACTATCAGCACCTTGACAGCTTATCACAAAATGTCGTCACAACTCTCAACTCAGGTACATTCTCTATCTAAGGCCGACGATGAAGCTGATAAGTTATCACAGGGATGATGACCTATCAGAAATGCCATCAGCCACACTTCTCTTCTAATTATTTCAGATTTCAACTCTTTTGCTTCCATCCTTGTTGGTTCTCTAGCATCTTAGCTTGTACTGTAAAATCAAAGATAAAATAATTAAAAATGATAAAAGTTGCTTAAGACTTTACAATTATTCTCAGTTAAAAGCCTCAAATGTGTTAGCATCTGCTCACACATCAACACCCTCAACTTAAAACAATTGCTTATCCTCAAGCAACTAAAACACAACATTACGATGCTTAACCAAGAGACACATAACATACCTATGATAGTTGATCATTAATTTTAGTTAAAAACATATTACCCTCTCCATTTTCAATCACTTTAAAACCAGTTGTGTATATCCATGAAGATCAACAACGTTATAGAAAGGAATCAAGATATGGTATCAACTTAGCAACAATAACCATGCCTATATACAAATTACACTACCCAAGCAAGTAGGCAATTAGAAAAGCAACCGATGTGCCCTTACAACAAAGAAGTCCCTTCTCACTCATATATGAAATCAAGCATGTAAATGTAGGGACGGTCAAGAGACACTCACTCTCAGAAAGAAGTTCCAGTCAATGTATGCCAAATACCACAAGCTTGCCCTTATTTTCATTACTGAAGCTTTCAGACAGTTAAGTTAGGATCACTATAGGACTTTTCTTCAGTTTGTAATGTAGGCTTGGGGATGGTATGATATGCAAGGATATTTAAATTAACTAGGCCTCCTTGGCACTACACTATTTTTTGGGGGTCTCACTTATCAACCTCTAGCTTATTTCTCTCTTTCTTGATTAAGCAAATTCAGGATGGGTGTGGTTATTTAATCAATCATTTTCTTTTTTTCACAACTTTTCTTTTCTCATTCTTTTTCTACCACACCCAGGCTTGCATAATTATATATATATATATATATATATATATTTTATTACCCTTCTTCATACTTACTTTACAGCACACACCCCTATGATAGCCACCCTCAACTTAGGCTATTTGCCTAAGTCAAAGTGCACAATGTCCAAGGAGGGCCGGGGCCAAAATAGGTTTATTGTGATACAAATGGGAAAGTGATAGGTATAGTAAAAAGAATAGGCATTCATGCTCAAAATCTGGATCAAGGGATATTATTCACACATGGAAGGTCATTTAGGCTAAACGTGGACTAATATCAACAACGGCCTATGATCCTTTCCTAACCACTATCCTACAACCAAGGCAAGACCAACCGAGCAAGTTCTGGATTTAACGCACAATGGGAACTAGGTAGTATCTCTCACACACATGGAACAAAGGTACATCACAAGCTACTACCCATTCGGTTTATGCAATTGTTAGCTGTGATTATCATGTCCCTAGTAGTAATGCCATAAAAAGATTCACAGTAGTCACATATAGATACACATCACACAGTTACCAGATAGTCAATTGGAGACGTATTTATCATTCCAAGAAAAATCAAAAAAAATATGTCAACTATCCTAGATAATTATTTATCCCCCAGTTAACCACAACACATCGCAAAACAACCACAATACGCCTAAACATGTCGGCTCTACTAGGCACAAGACTCCGGGGAAAAGAGGCACAACAACAATAACCCCAAGAGGACATCAACACCCACAAGTATCTCCACCCTCAACTTAAAATCATGTAATGTCCCCAATGCGTTAAACCAAAACGGGAGAGTTAGAAACATACCTGTGGAACCATGGGTGCGAATCTGATGCCAATCACATAATACAAATACAAACAATTAAATACCTTGGGTTTCCTCCCAAGAAGAACCTAATTTAGTGTTGCGGCATGACCCAACTCGGATTTTTCCTCCACCTTGATGATATAAATTTCACCCCCAACTTAGAGTCCATCTTCCTACCTCGCTCTAAGGATGAGTGGTTTACCACGCTCGATCCATTACTCAACTAATGTAACATCAAGAATATAGGATTCTTGTTCCCCATCTTCACACTCTTCTACTATTTTAAATGATTCTACAGACAAGATATCATCTAAACATAATATAGAAAAGTGCTTTGAATAAGGCCCAATCAATCCTACTTCAAAACTTACACTATCTACTATACACTCACTTTTATTCACCTTCTCGACATCTACACTTCGAATTGGGCTAGAGTCTTTATTAGAGATTTTCTTGGTTTCTTCTTTTGCCTCTAGCACCATGTCCCCAATCTTGGCATCATCTCTCATGGATGGTTCAGTTGGTTGGGAAATCACTGAGAGTTGCTCAACATCAAGCTCAACATCAATATAGGGTTCTTTCTCCTCATCTTCACACTCTTCCATTATGTTAAATGATTCCACAGACAAGATATCATCTAAACATAATATAGAAGAATGCTTTGAATGATTGACCTCTATATACATCTCCTCATGAATTATTGGTTTCATATCTTGATGCATATCACATACGATATCATATATTTTTTTACGGATATCCAATATTCATTGAAACATAGCTTCAATGCCACTTTTTCTGGTGCTTCGTTCTTCCTTTTCTTGACCATAAGACCTATCAAAATCATAAGAAGAATTGAGTTAGCGCAATAGGGTGAGGGGACATTTGGTCAATCACTCCAATGTCCATCTTGACCGCCACATAAAGAACAATCATACTCCTAGTAAGATGGAGATGGTGCACACATATCTCTCTGGGGAGCATATCTACAATCTTGGCAAAAGTGAGGTCCATCACAATATAGACATAGATCATCAAGATAAGATTTCCAACCACCAAGCTTATGTTCATTCCACGATGCCATAGTAATAAGTAAACTAAAATAAGAATCTACCTAACAAAAGAAATAAAAGAAAACTCAAAACAAATATTTACAATTTGAATTCAAGCAAGTAGGCTAAAATTTCAAACCAACTCAATACGCCAAATTGTTCCCCGGCAATGGCGCCATTTTTGATAACGCTCAACTTACACTTCAATTTAGTGCAAGGCAGTCGTCGTCAATATATTTTCCCAACTTTGGAGTCGGGGTCAAATCCACAGGAAACAATGTGAGTGGCGATTAAACTAGTTTGAAAATAAAGTTACAAGTTAAATTCAAATAACTGGCATGAAAAGAAAAATTAGGGGTTTTTGATGATTAGAAAATAATTGTTGGTCAGTTTAGTTTCAGTGCTTGTAATCAAGAGTTTATGAAAAAACCAGAATTATGTTCACTAGAGGTTTTAGTACTTGACAGATGCAAATAGTGGTACAAGATTCTCACAGTAGATAGGACAACTGGTTATCTTTATCGAAGTTATGCCTAAATGTCTCTCGACCTACTTAAGAATTTAATTACCTAATCCTCTCGAACTTAGGGAATTTATATTCATGACCAGATTTACCTCAGGTTAATCAACCTTGTTACAACGTCAATTAATAAATGGAAGTTTTTAGTGCTTCCCAGTCCCTGTTAATAACTCACTTCCCACTATATTTGATTTCTTTCTCAAGCAAATTGAAGTAGGTATTATCTATCGTTTGTAAACAATAGACAATAATTTAAACCTCAGAATTATCAAGGAGTCTTATTACCTGTAGAATCATGAACACTTATCACCTTATCAAGACTTAACCCTAGATCCCATAATTCAGGTTAAAGAGATTTAGCCACTCATGATGCAAAAATCAAAACAACTAGTTGTATTCATGCTTTGAAAGATAAACTGACCACATAATGAATAGTAACTAGTGATTCTCAGATTAGAGCACAAAGGAAATCCAAAATATTAATTAAAATCTCTTCAAAGTAATTGCTTTTTCAAGCCATGAAACTAGAGAGAAAATTAAAAAAAAAATACATGTCTCCAAACTCCCGTTCGGAACTCTTATGAAAACCCTAAATAATGCTTTAAATAGTTTACCCTAATTATGGAAACAAAATAATAAAGTTCATAAATTCCTAGGGCAGGTGACACCATATGTGATGCCCTACTATGAGGATGATGAATTATCACAACTATCATCAGCTCCTCTTTTCTTTTGGTATTCGCTGCCTTAGGCTGACAACGGTTTTAACAACCTATCAGCTCCTTGATGACTTATTATGAATGTCCTCACGTCTCTACCTCAGCACTCATGTTCTGCCTTAGGATGATGCCAATTTTGATAACCTATCAACTCCTTGATGGCTTATCAAAAAATGTCGTCACAAATCTCAACTCAGGTCCATTCTCTATCTAAGGCTGATGATGAAGCAGATAATTTATCACAGGGCTGATGACTTATCAGAAATACCGTCAGTCACACTTCTCTTGTAATTATTTCAGATTTTAACTATTTCGCTTCCATCCTTGTTGGTTCTCTAGCATCTTATCTTCCATTATAAAATCAAAGATAACACAATCAAAAACGACAAAAATTGCTTAAGACTTTGCAATTATTCTCAGTTAAAAGCCTCAAATGTGTTAGTATCTTCTCACACATCACCGAACCAGATACGATCATTATGAATTCTTAGTAATGTTCTTCGGATTGACTAACGCCCATGTAGCCTTTATGGATCTAATGAATAGGGTCTTCTGTCAGTTTCTGGATCTGTTTGTCATAGTATTCATTGATGCATCTTGTTTTATTCTAAGAGTGAGGAATAACATGCCAAGAACCTCTGAATCATTCTTCAGACCCTCAAAGATCATATGTTGTATGCTAAGTTCTCCAAATATGAATTCTGGTTGAATTCTATTGCTTTTTGGGGCATATTATGTCTAGTGGCGGGATTAAGGTGGATCCCTAAAAGGTTAAAGCAATTCGGAGCTTCTTAGGTTTGGAAAGGTATTACAGAAGGTTCATAGAGAGTTTATCTTCCATTGCTGCTCCACTTACTAAGTTGACTCAGAAAAAGGTGAAGTTTGTGTGGTCTGACACATGTGAGAATAGGTTTGAGAAGTCGAAAGACAAATTGACTACTACACCTATGCTAACTCTCCCGGAAGGTACAGAAGGTTTTTTTGTATACTGTGATGCATCCCGAGTGGTACTTGGATGTGTTCTTATACCTCATGATAAGGTGGTGGCTTATTCATCTAGGCAGTTGAAAGTGCATGAGCACAATTACCCTACCCATGACTTGGAATTAGTGGTTGTGGTGTTTGCACTTAGGATCTAGCGGCACTATCTTTGTGAGGTGTGTGTTGATATTGTCACTTACCACAAAAGTTTACAGTATGTTTTCTCACAGGCGTTGGATGGAGATTTTGAAAGATTATGACATGAGCCTGCACTATCATCCGGGTAAGGTAAATGTTGTAGCCGACGCCTTCAGCAGATTATCTATGGGAAGTCTTTCTCATGTTGAGGAAGAGAAGAGTGAAATGGTGAGGGATATTCACCGACTTGTGAACCATGGAGTACGACTCTTTGATTCTGAAGATGGAGGGATGATCATGCATGAGATAGCTAAATCATCCCTGTGTGCAGAAGTTAAAGAAAAGAAGGCAGAAGATCCCATCTTGATGAAAATTAAGAATGATGTGGGTCAGCAGAAGGTAATTTCGTTTGAGATTGGTGGTGATGGTATTTTGAGGTACCAGGGTAGATTGTGTGTGCCAGATATAGATGGTTTAAGGAAGAGAATCCTTGACGATGCTCACTGTAATGCCCCGAAATCGATTCCCGGGATGTCACACGGTGCTTAGGGTCACCCTTCTACTGGCATAACTCATAAGAAACAGAATAAAAATACAAATCCATACAAATCAGTAGAAATTAACTCTTTTCTGAATCTGATCGATACAAAAATGGAATTTTACAGGATTACAATTTTGCCTTTACAACCAAAATTGAAACAAAATACATCAACTTCTACTGACTGTCTATGAAGCTTCTACTAGTACTGACTGTAGGTAGCCGTGTCATGACTCCTGACTACCCCAACTCAATACGACTGAATAAAGAAAATACAACACTATAACTCTGCATAACTAACCCAAGCCCTTGAATCAAAAGGATTCATCACCTGCTGACTGGATACCACGAACTGACTGGATCCGAAGGTGCAACTATACCTTGTACCTACATTCTGAGAAAATGCAGCCCACATCCGAAGATGTGGGTCAGTACCATGGAAAGGAACCGAGTATATGGGGGTGTATGCAGTTGTATAAACATTATCATCATAAATATTTATAAGAAATATGCAGGATGTATGAAAAACTCACATAGCCCGAAGAAAATCATAATAATCATGAGACGATGAAATAAGTATAATAACACATGTGAGTCATCATATGCTTTTTCAATCACTTTCAGTTCATCAAGAATATCAATTCTCATAATGTAAATATCATTTAAATCATTCGAAAGAATAACTTTCACAATTCCACTTTCAAATCACTTCACCATTCACCATAGACACAAGGAAACACATACACTGGGAGATCCTATAACCGACATAAACCATGTGAGCCACATAGAGTCCAACATCCAACCCTCGTTGGGGAGAGCTGTCCTATCCTTTCCATTAGAGTAGGACTTCCAATATCAATCCAAAAACACTAGTGATCACTATATAAATCAGCCTCAGGCTCACGTCCTATGGGGGAACGTAGTTCTAGGAAAGTAAGGTCACTTTATACCTCCCACTCTGTGCTAAAGATTACTCCCAGACTTAGCTCAGAAATTTAAATCATCCTCAGGCTTACATTAAAGAAAATCCACAATAAAAACTTCCACAATTTTCATCGGGAGACAATTTGCTACCCCTTTATCATAATCAATAAAAACGTGGATTTCTTTCACAGTCGAGTTCAAAATAACTCATTCACGACCAAAAGATCAAATCATTCAAAACATCTCAAATATTCAACATCAACGTGCATAGAGCACACATTTTCTCAAAGACACAATTTCAAATGGGGTTCAAGACCCAAATATCAAAATCATAGTAAATTTCTTTCAAGCATCATGCTTTAAGTCATAATTTCATATAAATTCGACTTTTCAGAGTCATAAACATCATAATCTCAAGATAACCAAGATAGAATATAAGTTCATGCTCCAAAATCATAATAAACATATATATATCATATCTCCATAAAAAAAATTACTTTTGGGCACAAGAACGAAAGATTGTTCTTGTTGAAAAATCCCACATACCTTGAATGATGAACTTTAGATTGATACTCATTTTTGAGGTGTTAATCGTGCCTTTGAATGATGGTTCTTGGAGTTCTTGAACTAGGAAGTTGGAATCTTGAATAAATTTTTAGAATTAAAGGTGAACTTTGGAGGTTCTTGAAGTTCTTGAACTAGGAACTTGGAATCTTGAATACATTTGCAGAATTAATGGTGAAGTTTGGAGGTTCTTGAAGTTGGATGTAGGAGCTTAGGGTTTTCTTTTTGAGGGAATTTGATGAAATATAACATATAATGATTCTAATAGGCTTTAATATAGGGTTTGGACGGATTTTGGTTGATGGGGAATGACCAAAACGCCCCTACAAAATCAAATAATTCTCGAATCTGTCCTTTGGTGGACTGTTTTGATAGTCTGTAGTAGATCAACAATAACGTTTTACTCCGATATCCCTACTGGATGAAACCAATTTCATTAGAAAGAGGACTCTCATATATTTCCATTTATATATAATATCTCACCCATATCATTGTGTACGAGGAGTTATGATCGTTTGAAGTTGACCCAAAAATTCACTTTTGATAGGCTGAAGTAGATCGACCATAACCTTTTTCTCCGATAGACAAATTGGATGAAACCAATTTCATCGGATAGAGGACTCAGAGATCTTTCCATTGATATATAGTATATCACCCAGATCAATATGTACAAGTAGTTATGATCATTTATAGTTGGAGAAAAAATACGCCAGGCCTCAGTACTTTTTTTCCTACACGTTTTACTGTTCACTACTATTCACGGTTCGATCGGAATGTTCATAACTCGTCGCTCGGGTGTCCGTTTTGGATGATCCACTTATCGTTGGAAATCTTATTCGATAATCTATGAAATGGTGGGTTATAATCTAAGAAATTCCGAACGAAAAATGTATAATTCATTCTATAAGATAGAACCCAACACGTTTACGCACAAAATTTCAACGAAAAATTTTCCGGGGTATTACATCATCTCCCCCTTGGAAACATTCATCCTCGAATGTCGATGAATAAGTACAGAATACCATGGAAATGAGGACAAAAGGCTGGGATAACGATGTCAATCCACTTACTTCACTCCAAACTTTTCAATACTTCATAGAACATGCGATTCATAAAGAGAATGGTCACATAGTTGGATCTTACAGAAAGGAGACTGATTTTAAGGAATCGATATCTTTGGCTAATCTTTCGAAAGAATAACTTTCACAATTCCACTTTCAAATCACTTCACCATTCACCATAGACACAAGGAAACACACACTGGGAGATCCAATAACCGACATAAACCATGTGAGCCACATGGAGTCCAACGTCCAACCCACATTGGGGATAGTCGTGCTATCCTTTCCATCGGAGTAGGACTTCCAAAATCAAAAACACTAGTGATCACTATATAAATCAGCCTCAGGATCACGTCCTATGGGGGCACGTAGTTCTAGGGAAGTAAGGTCACTTTATACCTCCCACTCTGTGCTAAATATTACTCCCGGACTTAGCTCAGAAATTTAAATAAGCCTCAGGCTCACATTAAAGAAAATCCACAATAAAAACTTCCACAATTTTCACCGGGAGCCAATTTGCTACCCCTTTATCACAATCAATATAAACGTGGATTTGTTTCACAGTCGAGTTCAAAATAACTCATTCACGACCAAAAGGTCAAATCATTCAAAACATCTCAAATATTCAACATCAACATGCATATAGCACACCTTTTCTCAAAGACAATTTCAAATGTGGTTCAAGACCCAAATATCAAAATCATAGTAAATTTCTTTCAAGCATCATGCTTTAAGTCATAATTTCATATAAATTTGACTTTTCAGAGTCATAAACATCATAATCTCAAGATAACCAAGATAGAATATAAGTTCATGCTCCAAAATCATAATAAACATATAAAAATCATATCTTCGTAAAGAAAATTACTTTTGGGCACAAGAACGAAAGATTGTTCTTGTTGAAAATCACCACATACCTTGAATGATGAACTTTAGATCGATACTCATTTTTGAGATGTTAATCGTGCCTTTGAATGATGGCTCTTGGAGTTCTTGAACTAGGAACTTGGAATCTTGAATAAATTTGTAGAATTAAAGGTGAACTTTGGATGTTCTTGAAGTTCTTGAACTAGGAACTTGGAATCTTGAATACATTTGCAGAATTAATGGTGAACTTTGGAGGTTCTTGAAGTTGGATGTAGGAGCTTAGGGTTTTCTTTTTAAGGAAATTTGATGAAATATAACATATAATGCTTCTAATAGGATTTAATATAGGGTTTGGACGGATTTTGGTTGAGGGGGAATGACCAAAACGCCCCTAAAAAATCAAATAATTCTCGAATCTGTCCTTTGGTGGACTGTTTTGATAGTCTGTAGTAGATCAACCATAACGTTTTACTCCGATATCGAAATTGGATGAAACCAATTTCATTAGAAAGAGGACTCTCATATATTTCTGTTGATATATAATATCTCACCCAGATCATTGTGTACGAGGAGTTATGATCGTTTGAAGTTGACCCAAAAATTCACTTTTGATAGGCTGAAGTAGATCGACCATAACCTTTTGCTCCGATAGACAAATTGGATAAAACCAATTTCATCGGAAAGAGGACTCACAGATATTTCCATTGATATATAGTAGATCACCCAGATTAGTATGTACAAGGAGTTATGATTTTTTAAAGTTGGATCAAAAATACGCCAGGCCTCAGTACTTTTTTCCTGCACGTGTTACTGTTCACTACTATTCACGGTTCGATCGGAATGTTCATAACTTGTCTCTCGGGTGTCCGTTTTGGATGATCCACATATCGTTGGAAATCTTATTCGATAATCTATGCAATGGTGGGTCATAATCTGAGACATTCCAAACGGAAAATTTATAATTCATTCTAGAATATAGAACCCAACACGTTTACGCACAAAATTTCAACGAAAAAATTTCCGGGGTATTACATCATCTCCCCCTTGGAAACATTCGTCCTCGAATGTCGATGAATATGTACAAAATACCATGGAAATTAGGAAAAAAGGCTGGGATAACGATGTCAATCCACTTACTTCACTCCAAACTTTCGAATACTTCATAGAACATGCGATTTATAATGAGAATGGTCACATAGTTGGATCTTACAGAAAGGAGACTGATTTTAAGGAATTGATATCTTTGGTTTATTCAGATACTGAGAATCAAAGGTCACGAAGGGGATCTCATCAAAAGAAGGACCATTTGCGCCCAAATGAAACGTCCCTCAACACTCCCTCCAAAAGATTAAAATTACATTGTTCGGGGAGAAAATGAACCATAATTTGATACAATCCTATCGTATGGGAACAAGGACCCATATGACATAAATTAAGATAGGAATTTCTAGGTCTTGGGAAACATAACTCCTTGCTTCCAAACTTAGCAACACTTCCCAACTACTCCCTCGACTATGTTCAACCCTAACTCCAAGTACTCATGAGATATGCCACATAACACTATAATATTAATCTATATCATGAACCTCAATACACACTGAGCCTCACAACTCCTCACTTCAAACATAACTCTTATTGCTACTCCAACAACCACATTCAATCTTATACTAAGGATCCGCTAACTTGCAGTGCATTCTTTTAGATATACAACCATAACATTCAAGCCTATACTCATAACCACATACACACTTCGCACATGCACCTCTAAACGAACACTCATAAAGCATTTTCCTCACTTTCTCTAAGATTCCATCAACTACATCATTCACACATACTGGTCAATTCTTTAAACGGCACACATAACATTTTCTCAACCAATTGAACTATACACAAAAACTCTGTATTACTATTCCTACAAAATGATAGAAGTGCATAAACCAACGCACAATAATCTTTCCAAATAAACACTTAAAACTTCAACTAACCACCGCATGTATCAAGGACTTAGCCTCAATCTAACTTCACTTCACCACCGTGAGCACACCACCTTCTATCATAGATAAGGAAGTATCTTCTCTCCCTTCTAGAAAACTGGTCAACACCATTAGCTTGACTTAATGAAAAGGTCACAAAATTTTAAAACATGAAGACCTGAAATATGAAGGGATAATGTAAATAACTTGACTCTCTCTATTGAGGCCTTAGGAATAAAATATCAGATACAATGGGTTCATTAAGGTATCAAAACTGAAGTCACCCATAACGGAAACTGAATCTCACTGATCAATAAAAGTATTGCCTGAGTACTGGAACTGAACATACTGTAAAACTTGAGTATATTAGTCATGGGCGGCATGCCCTGAATTTAGATTTCATAACTTGTGGAATGTGATTCCAACTGCTAGAAGACTGGAATTTCTCATTTTTGGAAACTAGAAGAGTATGTAATTTTCCATCACGTGTATGAACATGAATTAAGATCATGGAACTGAAATGTAAAGCATGAGTAGGTTTTGGGACAACTGAAAATACTGAAATAACATTGGCTCAAGCACCAATCTTTCTCACAGCAAATTTACAACTTACTGGTACTTCTACTAAAATGTAAAAGCTTGACTTGACTACTTGTTCTATCATCTCCCCCTTTGCTTTAAGCCACCACTCAAATTCTCAAATTCTTACTAATTTCGAATCTCCACGAACATCTCTATCGCTGGAATGTACACCATCTAGTGCTTCAACTCTTATTTCTATTAGCTCAACTTAAATACTTTCTAACCTTTTGATAGACCATGCTACTTCTGTCTTCTCCCTCTAATACCATGCCTATGAACTTATGTTTCTAACCCATAAGAATCAAAATCACACATAAGAGGCTCAACATTTCCAATGATACGCCTCGCCTTAACTTAGCCATCAAAACATCATCCATCGTCTAACTAGTATTTATCCATCTAACAATCCCATGGCACGAGTCACTACACCACATACACTAATCCTCAAAATTAAAGGAGTACCATAATATCTTGGGTGAACTTTCTCAACATAATATAATATTAAACTTAATTACAAGTCAACTACACTTAAACTCTTGTGTACAGTGTTCAAGCCTATTAGGTCATTTCCGGCAACTAATACCATTAATCCGGAAACCGTCACATTCGGCTTCATGATCACCAATCGTTCAAACTTAAGGTCTCACACTTCACATAATTTACAACTCCATCTCACGCATAACTCCCACGTGAAGATTATAAAACAACACATCCATGAACACTAGCCCACTTAATCTTCATAACAATAATAATCGGTCCTAATCATATAGCCTATCTTATTCACAATCCATTAACACATCCTTCTTTCACCCGTCACTACTATCTATCCTTCATACACAACTTAACATAGTTCATAGCTCTCTACGTCTTAACTTAACTTCCTCTTGCAATCTGGAGAGCGCCTAGATTAACAACATTTACCCACCGAGTACTTCCATCACTAACCTATACTCTCTATCATACAAATACCGTCAACACCCGTTTCATACCTCGAACAAACTATATCACTTCCTATTAACCCAATTGCATCCAAAAAGGGATTTCTCTATACTTATGCTCAACAAATAACACTTACCATCCTTCTTACTACTACACCTCCACATCCCACATTTTCAGCAAGCACAAGGAACAAGATGAACTTCAAGTTGCTAGTGGATCGAAATACACCTCACACGGCTCCACTAGGCTTTGAATATGAGTTTTGAAAAAAAAAATTGTGATGAATAACAATGCAGTTGTTCTAGTGAATCTAAAGAGCCCCACACGGCTTCACTAGACTTTGATTTTTCACAAACATAATGATAACAAGATTACATAATACAAGAGATAGAAACTTGACACACAACATTCAACGATCTAAGAATACACCTTACTCTGTCTTAATTAAATAACTCATAAGAATGAGGGCACAACTTTCAACTTAAGGAACTTAACACACTAGAGAGCTCCTCTCAAGCCCTTTGTGTAACTTTTGAAATTTCTTCTAGAAAATATAGAAGCATTACCTGGGGAAGAACTGGAGCTGCGAATCATGTTATCTCAAAAATAATACATAGAGGGAGAAGTATAGATTAACATTGTAGATTCTGAGGAGGAATCTGAAAGCACACCTAACCTAGGCTTAGTTCACGACTTTTATGAACATGAATAAAGTACTTCAATCTTTGGAACTCAAAAGCACTTACAGGATACTTTCTAGCTCTCTTACAATCCCATAACAATCTACGGAGAGTTAAGATTAACTGTTTCTGATACTTTGAAAATGAGGCAGAGTTGGCCAGAATAGAGTAAGATGAGAATCTATATAAGCTTCTTGGAGAACCTTTTTATAGCACGATCTTAGACTTGAAAGAAGGAAAATATTTCCAAAATGCCCTGTAGCCTCTCGAAGATAAGTACAGACATCTCCGTACCGTTCAACAAGAATCTACTAGACACGACTTCATAGACACCCTAGGACACTTGAACTCTGTGTTCTGATACCAAGTTTGTAACGCCCCGAAATTGGGTCCCGGGACGTCACATGGTACTTAGGGTCACAAGTGACCCCAAACTAACCCTTCTACTAGCATAACTCATAAGTAACTGAATAAAAATACAAATCCATACAAATCAGCAGAAATTAATTCTTTTCTGAATCTGATCGATACAAAAATGGAATTTTACAGGATTACAATTCTGCCTTTACAACCAAAATTGAAACAAAATACATCAACTTCTACTGAATGTCTTTGAAGCCTCTACTAGTACTGACTGTAGGTAGCCGGGTCATGACTCCCGACTACCCCAACTCAATACGACTGAATAAAGAAAATACATCACTATAACTCTACATAACTAACTCAAGTCCTTGAATCAAAAGGACTCATCACCTGCTGACTGGATACCACAAACTGACTGGATCCGAAGGTGCAACTATACCATGTACCAACATTCCGAGAAAATGCAGCCCACATCCGAAGATGTGGGTCAGTACCATGGAAAGGAACCGAGTATATGGGGGTGTATGTAGTTGAATAAACATCATCATCATAAATATTTATAAGAAATATGCAGGATATAAAAAAAGACTCACATAGCCCGAAGAAAATCATCATAATCATGAGAGGATGAAATAAGTATAATAACACATGTGATTCATCATATAATTTGTCAATCACTTTCATTTCATCAAGAATATCAATTATCATAATGTAAATAATATTAAAATCTTTCGAAAGAATAACTTTCACAATTCCACTTTCAAATCACTTTACCATTCACCATAGACACAAGGAAACACACACACACACTGGGAGATCCTATAACCGACATAAATTATGTGACCACATAGAGTCCAACGTCCAACCCACGTTGGGGAGAGCCGTCCTATCCTTTCCATCAGAGTAGGACTTCCAATATCAATCCAAAAACACTAGTGATCACTATATAAATCAGCCTCAGTCTCACGTCCTACGGGGGCACATAGTTCTAGGGAAGTAAGGTCACTTTATACCTCCCACTCGGTGCTAAAGATTACTCCCCGACTTAGCTCAGAAATTTAAATCAGCCTCAAGCTCACATTAAATAAAATCAACAATAAACACTTCAACAATTTTCATCGGGAGCCAATTTGTTACCCCTTTATCATAATAGATAAAAACGTGGATTTCTTTCAAAGTCGAGTTCAAAATAACTCATTCACGATCAAAATATCAAATCATTCAAAACATCTCAAATATTCAACATCAACGTACATATAGCACACATTTTATCAAAGACACAATTTCAAATGGGGTTCAAGACCCAAATATCAAAATCATAGTAAATTTCTTTCAAGAATCATGCTTTAAGTCATAATTTCATATAAATTCGACTTTTCAAAGTCATAAACATCATAATATCAAGATAACCAAGATAGAATATAAGTTCATGCTACAAAATCATAATAAACATATAAAAATCATATCTTCGTAAAGAAAATTACTTTTGGGCACAAGAACGAAAGATTGTTCTTGTTGAAAAACCCCACATACCTTGAATGATGATCTTTAGATCGATCCTAATTTTTGATATGATAATCGTTCCTTTGAATGATGGTTCTTGGAGTTCTTGAACTAGGAACTTGGAATCTTGAATAAATTTGCAGAATTAATGGTGAACTTTGGAGGTTCTTGAAGTTGGATGTAGGAGCTTAGGGTTTTCTTTTAGAGGGAATTTGATGAAATATAACATATAATGCTTCTAATAGGCTTTAATATAGGGTTTGGACGGATTTTGGATTAGGAGGAATGACCAAAATGCCCCTAAATTATCAAATAATTCTCGAATTTGCCCTTTGGTGGACTGTTTTGATAGTCTGAAGTATATCTTTCCGTTGATATACAATATATCACCCATATCATTGTGTACGAGTAGTTATGATTGTGTGAAGTTGACCCAAAAATTCACTTTTGATAGGCTGAAGTAGATCGACCATAACTTTTTGCTCCGATAGAAAAATTGGATGAAACCAATTTCATCGGAAAGATGACTCATAGAGATTTCCGTTGATATATAGTAGATCACCCAAATAATTATGTACAAGGAGTTATGATTGTTTAAATTTGGAGCAAAAATACGCTAGGCCTCAGTACTTTTTTTCCTGCACGTTTTACTGTTCACTACTATTCACGGTTCGATCGGAATGTTCATAACTAGTCGCTCGGGTGTCCGTTTTGGATGATCAACATATCGTTGGAAAGCTTATTTGATAATCTACGCAATTTTGGGTCATAATCTAATACATTCCATACGAAAAATTTATAATTCATTCTAGAAGATAGAACCCAACACGTTTATGCACAAAATTTCAACGAAAAATTTCCCGGGGTATTACACTTACACTTCGAGGTATGTTGTTCACCCAGGCTATTCAAAAATGTATCATGTTCTGAAAACCATATATTGGTGGAATAATATGAAGCATGATGTGGCTAACAATGTTACCAAGTGTTTGAATTGTCAACAAGTTAAAGTGGAACATTGTAACACCCCGACGTCTTCTTAGCTAAATTTTCGTCCATGGAAAGTCTAAGAATTAGCTTCTAGAACGATCTAAATCATTTTTCATGTGGAATTTCCTAGATTCCAACCTTTCATTACGTAGAAGACTAAATTAGATTACCAATGATATAAGATTCATCCAAAACGGACCCTCGGTGAAGAAGTTATGAATAATTTAAAGTTCCAGTTGTAAACATCGTCATTTTGGTGTCTAGCGCGTCGCCGAGAGGGTCAAATTGAAAATTGTCAAATTCCAGTGGGGATCCGTGATGGTGGTGCATCGTGGAGGCAACCAATTTTCCACTCGTCGAATTCCAGTAGACCACCATGATTGTGGCGCATCGCGGTGGCATCCAAAATCGGGTTTTTAAGTTCAAATTTCCTGTACCGTTTAGGAGTCATTTAGGGTAATTTTGACTTTTTCCTAGCCTTTAAAACCGTCCAAACAAAGGATTTAGGGTATGTTTGAGCAATTTAACCCTATTTTCATCAAAATCATCAAGAATCCTCTCTAGAGTTTCAAACAAAAACTTCAAGAAACTTAACATTCAACTGTGGGTTTTCAAAATTGATTGAAGATTCGAAATCCCCAGACCATATGCTTGAAGAAAGACCCATTGTTTTCCTATTTCAAGGTACGCGGGGATTTCCTAAAAATCTCATGGGCATAAAAATCATGATTTTAAGAAAGGGGTTTCGGATAATGAATATAATCATATTTAAGAAGTTTTACTGACAATGTTTTGGTCTTTAGACCTTCTCCCAAATTGATCAAAAAATTATATCTATATGTATGAATGTGTTTAAGGATGAATATTCAATTGAGAGCATGAATTATAATGAACCCCTCTCTGGTTATGATTTTTCCCATCTTTCACATGATATGAATTGTTTTAAATTGCATCTTGAAAAGCATGTTATGAAATGTCTTGAATGATGTTGTATTCGAATTATGATTTCGATTTCAAAAGAGAGAGGGTTGTTTATGTTGATTAATGTTGAAAATATTCATATAATGAAAGAGTGAATGATTTTGCTAAAGGCACATGTCCACCATATTGTTGAGGAGTTTTGCATAGTTTTGACTTGTGTTTCGGAACATGAAATCTCTTATACTAATTGCATGTTTTGGTTGTTTGAACTATGTTTTAAATGAAAGATCATGCTTAATGCATATGGCTCAGAATTAGGACTTGCAAGTCTTGGTGTGACAACACCAATTCCGATTATTCCATGATATTTCAGAACAGAATAGAATGCATGTTTGAAATTAGACTTTTCAGATGTTGAAACAAGAAACATGCATGATTCAGAACAGGATAAAATTGGACATAAAGAGAGTTTAGGTGGTTCCCCGAAGAAGTCATGAGTTTAGAAAACTCATTGCCCGAAACCATGATTTGTCGATCTGGGTATATTATATTACGCTAGCCTAGAGCCATGTGGCGTATTAGAATCAGAAACTCTAACCCTTGCAGCACACTCGGGTTGGGGGCTTCCCCGCCGAGTCAATGGTGGATTCCATACAGCCCGAGGACTATCAGAATTGTAGGGTAGCCACCTAACTCAGAAGTTATACAAAGACCAAACATTGCATTGATAATAATGATTTAGGATTTTCAGAAAGTGCCCATGTGTTTTAGAACTATTTCATGTATAGTATCTGAAAAATTGCTCTCCAACTATTTTATTTATATAAAAGCTTTATTTTGGAATACTTTGCGTACCAGTACATCTGTATTGACCTCCCCTCCTCCCTCCAGGGTTCGAGGCTCAATCTAGGGGTCCAAAAAGGATGTAGATTCGTCAGACAGAGTTTGCAATGTTCAGTTGGTGAGCCTTCTCTATTCCAGAAAGCCCGTGTTAGAGATTTGACTCTTATTATTGTTTTGGTCTACTGGGGGCCTTGTGCCAATTTTCAGACAGTAATTAGATTTTCATGTAGTAGAGATTTCGTAGACTGAGTCAGATGTTATTTAGTTGTAGTTGTACTACACTTTTCCATACTTATGTTGATATTAGAATTTTACCATGTTTCCATAGCTAACTATGTTTCCGTATCTTATTTATTTATATGAGTGTTGTGCATGATTACCAGATAGCGAAGGGCATTCTGGGCCTTCATGGTTCGGGATGTCCATCACGGTCAGGCCCTAGTTTGGGTCGTGACGAACATTGTATCAGAGGACGGTTCATGGTCCCAGGGTGTCTGCGAAATCACATCTGGTAGAGTCTTGTTTATGGGTTTTTTGCACGCCATACTAATAAGGAGGAGGCTACTAGGCATTTAGGAATGTTTCTCTTCTTTGTGATTTAGTTCGTGCTTCAGAGTCTAATATATCCCCTAATCAATGATCTCTTGATTTTCAAAAAACTAACTATGCCTCCCCGTTGCACCAATGTTAATGCTAAAGAGGATGAAGTTCGTCCCACTCATGGGATGAGGTCAGGTAACAGAGCTCACAATCCAGAACCTTTCCCTACTCCTGGAGTCCCTCCAGTCCCAACCAGTCCACCTAGGGCTCACAGACCAATGTTAACTGTCCCCCGACTACTCAGGGGGATGTTTCAAATACAGAATTCAGAAAATCTATTCATATGTTGACACAGTTGGTGGCTAATCAGGCCCAACGATCATAAGATATTGGGTCTTCACCTATTACATCTGAAGCTACTAGGGTGGGTCAGTTCATGAGAATGAACCTGCCTAAGTTTACTGGCACTTAAGTAGACGAGAATCCGCAAAAGTTGATAGACGAAATGGAGAATATTTTCATAGTGACGTATGTGGATCAGGTGGAAGGTGTTGAGCTAGCGTCTTATCAGCTAAAGGATGTAGCGAACCAATGGTATAATGAGTGGGAAGAGGCGAAGGGTGACAGTGCTGAGCCCATAGTGTGGGACGAATTTGTGGAAGTTTTTCTTGACCGATTCTTTCCTTTGGAGATGAAGGAAGCTAAAGCAGAGGAGTTCATAAACCTTAAGCAGGATAAGGTGAGTGTTCAGGAGTATACTTTAAAGGTTAATCAGCTGGACCGTTATGCTCCTAAGATGACGAGTAGTATGAGGGCCCGAATGAGAAAGTTTGCTTCTGGACTTTCAGATAATCTGGTGCTTGAATGTCAAGGGGCGATGCTAAATAGGGAATTGGACTTTGCTAGGCTGACAGTCCACATGCAGCAGGTTGAGGAGAAGAAGAACAAGATAGCCAAGTCAAGAGAGAAGGACAGGCAGGCGTAGAGAGCCAGATCAGCGGATCAGAACCCCGGTCAGCAATAGGGTTGCTCCGTTGCAGATTCAACTGCACTTTCAACAATTTACAATTGTTCATCCAAGAAATTAGAATTGGGCAGTACATAATAACATACCATTAAGAAAAAATTAAAATTTAATTTCAAAAACTACTAGACATTAATTTGGATGTAATTTCTCAAAGCTTAACAATTGACTTAGATCCGACAAGTCAACTCATATATATTTTGTATTCTAATGAACAACAATAAAACAATAAAAAATAGCATGATGTTGCTCTTCAATACACTTCAACTAGAGTAAAGTAAACAACAAATGTAAGCAAAATTACATAAAGCTTATTAATGTGTTCATCAAGGTTGTTGTTGAGCATCCATGTAACCAACATCAACGAGAACCTTCTCCCTTTTCTCCAACTCAACATCCTCATCCACCATCATCTTCACCAGTTCTTTGAATCCAACTTTCGGCTTCCATCCCAAAATATTTCCCTCCTTGCTCGAATCTCTCTTCAAATTATCTACTTCTGCAGACCTAAAATACCTCATATCGATCACCACATATCTTGACCAATTCAGTCCAACATAACCAAATGCCACCTCCAAAAACCCCAACATAAACATAGTTTGAATTGGAAATTGATAGTAAATTTTATGAGTCATTTTCTATTTATGATTTCTTTTCCTTTCTTTATTCCACGTACTCTATGATTCTTGATTAAGATTTTATTTTTATTTGCTAACATGTAAGTTTTAGTTGTTTTTCGTTTGCCATGTCGTCAGCTTGGTGGAGTGTGATTTTCATTTCACCCAATAAGAAACTGACACTTAATAAATATTTTTTAAAATAATAAAATAAAGAAGGTGTTGTTAGTTTAAAGAGTATAAGTGAGCCAAAAAGGTGGATGAGAGGGTATTTTTAGCCCAATAGGTGGATGGAGGGTATTTTTGAGCCATTTCCTGAAGGATATTTTTGACCCTTTTCCGTTTAAAAAAAATAGAAAAAATATCAAAGAAAAATAAACAACAACTTACTTCTAGAAGGATAAAAAAATCTTATTAGAATCATTTTGTTTGAACACAATATGAGATGAAGAGTTTTCCATACGAAGTTGATCCTTCACTTAAAATCATCCTATATAGTGAGCAGAAATTGAGTGTTCCTGAAAACAGCAAGAAGTAATTACTATTTCTCCCAGAATGTAGTTCAAAAATGTTGGTAATTTCAGAGTACAAAGTCTGATGTCGTATGTGGAAGGCTATACTTACTCATCGTCAGCCCCGGTAATTTCTCGACACGATTTGCATTTTTCATGGGACCGCAGCGGATAACAACTCCTAGAATATCTGGTAGTAAGAAATAAGAAATTATATTTAGCATGCGTATTTGTGGGTATATAAAGTTCAACCGGAAAATGTGTGGGAGAAATAATATACCAATTTCTGCAGAGGATGTGCGGGTCATCTGAGCAACATTAGCTAAAGCCGTGACATTCGGCTTGATCGACGGTGGCAGGGGCTTCTCAAGCTCATTATTTAGGTTGATATGTTCAACTATTGTTTCCTTATCTAGTATCCAATAAAAGGTATGTATTGACCGGTCATATGAACTTGGTGAGACCCTTACCCGTGCTGTCGAGATGGGTGTTGAAGAGCATTAACTTTTCCGCGTAGTATGCGATGTCATTGCCAAACACAGCCGCCCTAATTTGTTGGCCCAGTAAAATTGTACCCCTCCAGAAGATGTAGGTAAACAATATAACCATGTGTAGGATAATATAGATGGAGTCTATATAGGCGAGAGTACCTGTTCATCCTCTGCAATGAGATTTTGAAATCGAATTTGTTTCTCAGGACTTTTTCTCTCTTGGCTCATGTCGACAATCTGGACTTTGCATGTCCAGTCATGAGTGTCCGTTGTTATCTGATGGATGCTGTTTTTTCGGGTCATATGTACGACAAAGGTGGCCGCACAACAATTTGTACAAAAAGTGTTAAACTGCCAGACATTAGTAGGGGAAGAGGAGTGGATATAGTTACATACAGGAGGGAAAGAAGGGACTCAAACAAATAGAGAAAAATTGGAAAAATTTAAGGATTATTTTCAAACAACAATATTTAGTTAAAGAAAAACCATAGTCATGCATGTCAAACTTTTCGAAACAACTGGAAACAAACATAACTGCTGCTAGAAGATTTGTAGCAAGTAAATTGTGAAATCAAGAATCGAGGAATTCTATAGATAGAGGAGTGGATGTATTGTGGCATGTTTATTTGCTCTAATCTGTTAACTTTATCGAGTTGCATACTTGGGGGGGGGAGGGGAATTGAGCTAAAGCAAACCAAGGAAAATTGAAAAATTTGTTGATCACATCTCCAACTTGAACCTTCCAATGATCAGTTTACTCCATACTTACCAATTTACAGAATCAAAATCCAGAACAAAAATGGCACACCTAAGGATTGACTTTGAAAAAATATTATAGTCATGCATGTCAAAATTTTCGAAATAACGGAAAACAAACTGAACTGCCGCTAGAAGATTTGTAGCAAGTAAATTGTGAAATCAAGAATTGAGGGATTCTATAAATAGAGGAATCACAGCTAAGCATACCAACTTTGATGGATTTTCACCATCACTACAAGAAAAACAACCTATAAGGAAGGGAAATATGGTCCCAGAAAATCCAAATCTTGTCCCAATTGATATTTTAGAACTAGAAAAATTCGGTCGCGTCCCGTCCTAATAGGCTTCGCCGCTAAAGGTCATTAGCGACGAGTCCAATAAACCGGTCCTTAAAACCCTTTTGTGGCGGGAAAAAAGCTGATCGTAATTGCCTTTTAGCGATGGTATATGTCCCAATCGACTAACTACCCGGTCTTAATTATTCTTTTGCGACAAACAATCTTGTCCCAAATAGACTAATTACCTCATCGTAATTATCTTTTCGCGACGGTATTTCTCATCCCGAATAGACTAACTAAATGGTCATAATTATCTTTTAGCGACGGTATACCTTGTCTCAAATAGATTAACTACCCCATCATAATTATCTTTTTGCAGCAATATTTTTAGTATCTAATTGACCACAAATGAGCCTAATATCACAAAATAATAAATTATATCAAATAAATACCGAATTGCTATCGAGAACCTTGATACAAAAACATGATATTAGAGACCAAAAAACTTAGTTAACATCCCATGATATTAGTTTCAATATTTGTTTCGCAAAAAACATAGTTACCATACCGATCGAGCTAGAGTATGATATCAAATTTTCCAAAACATTTGAATACACAACAAACAAATAATTAAGTAACTCCTGTTTCTACTGTTTAAGTCATCAACTTTCAGTTCAAATTGCCAGCTTCCATCACAGGACCAAAAAATAATCAAGTCCTCGACTTTCAGTTCCTACTGTTTCACCAAAATCAAGTAACTCCTGCAACAGTAAAGCAAAAATTTAGTACATCGCTTCACCTCATATGCTCGACATAATTCAAGTAAGTGAATATACCAAAGTATCAAGTTCAATTTTTAAACACTTAAGTACAGAGATGAATTAAGAAGTATCGCCGAATATGAACATCATATCTACACACTACGCATAACCAAATACTTCAGCAGTTAACAAGAGAACGAGTTCAAGAGTATATACTTTAATGGGCTGCATCTATTATACTTCAATAAGAAAAAAAAAACTGCAGTTAGAGAAAGAAAATGGGCAAGGGAAGGTAAATGACCAGTGTCAGACTCAAAGGAGAAGGAAAAGCAAAAACCACCGGCAACAAAAAAAAACAACAACTGCAATACCAGCAAAAAAATATATAAATCCAAAGGTCCACAAGCTTCTCGGAATGGAGATGTGTGTGCTCAGAAACAACTAGAAGAAGCAGAATTTGTGAACAACGGGTATTCTTTCTCCCCAACACTGTGCTCCCGATGGTTGTGTGACTGGTTTTCTGCATGAATCTGATGATGGTGTGGCTGATTTTGGGCGAGAATCTGGTGGTGTTGAATTATAACGCTGAGAATTCAATTTAAAGTTCCAGATTTTATGGTGATTCAACTTAAAAGACATAAAGATGGTCTTGTAATTCTTTTTCTTGCAGTATCAATGTGATGCTAGTTTAGAAGGAGCAATTGACCAACCTTTGATGGTCCTATGACTTTAAAATAAAACCTCAAAGAGCTAGTTCATCTAGTTCCTAAAGTTGAAATTAGTGACAACACTGGTTATACCTAGTTCTATTTGATTACCAAAGATCAGAAAAAAGCTAACCAAGGAACATAAGTTTGATAATATCTGTCTGTACAGTGGAGTGTAATGGTAAACCGCAAACTTCTAGGGAAAGAAAAAATAACAAAAGCTACTAATAGTACCAGTTCCATCATTTCTTAAGAAAGAAAAAAGAAAAATTAAATTACAGAAAGGATAGATCAGCTTTTATTCCAAATTACTCACAACTAAAGGAATAATAGACAAGAAAGATTCATCACTTCAAGACCCCTAACTGAATCATGATAAAACTTCTAGATCACATATGATTGAATGAACAGGAGGGGAGAGGAGTTGCATCTGTCAGCCATAATAATTATCAAGAGGAAGAAGATATCAAATCAAGACTTAACAGTGGTGCTTCAGAAATATGATGGTAGAATTTAATAGGTGCTTCAAATATACCATAACATTTTTATTGCCAAGTTGAGTGGGCATCACATAGTTCATATTTGGTGATAAAGTGCCAGGGACAGACATTCCAGTTGCAGGGGATGAAGACTCGTTGTGAGACTCTGATTGATTTTCTGGTTGTTCATTTTCACTACCATCTGAAATTTATTGCAGTAACACAGTCATTAGAACCTTTTATTTATCTGACAAAAATTACATACCCAATTTACTTTAACTTTTGTTCTGCTTTTGTCTGAGTTTACTATGGTTATTTACAAATTGAATGTGAAACAAAAGCATAAATAGACAGTAATTTCTTTTCTTCTATCATGGTAAGTCCAACTCTTTTTGATAATCAAAACTTCTCAATGATAACACACAATGAAGGCATGAATGAATATAACAAAAGATAATCAGTTCAGCCATTGTCATCAAACAAATACTCCAGAATATTGACTACCTATATCGATTGGGATTTTCTCTTTACAACAAATAAATTGCCTTGTATAATTTTTACATCCCTTTCGCTATTCTGGATATTCTCTTATTTCTTTCATCCAATTTAGCCGAAAGATGCACAACTTCATTCTTTCCTTCATCTACTTAACAAACTTTCACAATACTTGTAAAAAACAGTTGTCAACAATACCTTCACAAACTCCGGTCAAAATCACACTCAACATAGTGTAAGATTAAGATATATAACACTAATAGTCTAATATATAACAGTTTCTTTTAATAATTATGTTGACATCTAATTTGGTACCTGATAAGCAATTGTACATCCAGGATAATCAAATTCATCACTACACAATTTCCTCATTCGCTCGGGGTGAAGCTGAAGTCCCATAATAAACTTACCCTAATTTGGTACCTGATAAGCAATTGTACATTCAGGGTTGCCAATGATGGAGCAAGAAGCGATGTCTTTTTTGATATGGGTCACCGCAGAGTTGAACAAACTTGACGGAATCGCTGCCGGTAGCATTCAATGAGAAAATTGCCGAAGGAAATTTTGAGCAACAATAGCTAGGGCGTAATATTGTAGAACACAAAGATTTTTTTTCCTTTTTGGCGCCTTAAGTTTGTTTAGCTATTTGGCGGTACTCTAAATTATTAATAGGGACCAGTTAGTAATTTTCTTAGAACCAGATTTTATTTCTTCCCAAAAAAATGCACTATTAGAGACCGAATTTAATCTTGTCCTAATAAGTATACTTTTAGAGACCAAATTATTGACTCATCCCTAAATTTTTGTCTTAAATAGACCTTTTTCTTGTAGTGCATCAATAACTTCAATCAAGTAAAACCCCTATCAAAAACAACAAGCTAAACAACAACAACAACATACCCGGTCAAAAACAATAACCTAAACCATAAAACAATATCAAGGACCTCAAAAAATCACAACTAAAAACTGAAAATTTAAGAAATTTCATCTATAAATAACTTCAATTCAACAGAACCCAAATCAAAACTAAAGTAAAAAACATAAAGAAGATGCTAATTTTTAGAGGTAAAAAGGGCAGAGTTACCTGTGTGAAGCAGTGTTTGGAGTAGCTTGAGCACAGACACTGAAACGGAGAAATCAATATATACAATGTGGGAGAAGCTTTGGGGTTTTTTCTTATTCCCTTTCTATGTAGGAGTAGATGGTGAACACATAGATTCCACACGTGGCTAAACATCAATTTAAAAAAGCCAGGGAAAATTCATAAATTTAAAAACTCTCTAGTGAAGCATGATGTACAATGATGTTATGCTCTAATAGTCCAAGAAACTATAATTGTACAATAGTACATAACGTTAGGAAATACTATAATTGTATAGACAGTTCCTAGAATAAGATTTAATTACTGATTGTGTAGTTATAACAATATAAATTTTTTCCTAGAATATAACTCTAACCTACAGTTGTATTGCTATTAGTATTTCATTATGTATTATGGAATGACATAAGTTGCTATTCAGAAAATCTTGGTTTCTCTGCTTGTTTCTCTATCATGGTATCAAGAGCCACCATCTAATTTTTTTTCATGCTTTCTGTTTTCTATGCACAGGTACTTTGCTACCTTTTTGAGTTCCTTTTGTTCTCTCTTGGTTTTTCCCCCTCTTTTGTAATCAATCGATCAATGGATTCACAATCCTCTTCGCACGATTTGCTCTCCACAAAATTGAATGGTTCCAATTTTACTCTTTGGGAATTCCACTTTGGAATCTTTGTTCAAGGCAAGGGATTTTTTGGGTTGTTAGATGGATCTGCTCGTCCACCAATAAATGCAGAAGTGTTGGATCTTTGAAAATTGAATAATGCAAAGGTAATCGCTTGGATGTTGAATTCGGTACATGCTGATATTGCTATGGGGCTTAGACCTTTCAGTTTGGCTTCTGATATGTGGACTCAACTCCTTACAATCTGCCAACAAAGCAACCTTACACGAGAGTTTGAATTGGAACGCAACATTGCAGAATACACACAGGGGGACAAGAATGTTCACTCCTTTTATGATGGCTTGCAGTTGCTCTGGTCGGAACAAGATAAAATTCTTGGGTAAAATATTTCTACGGCAGAGCTCAAGTAGGTGTTGGAAGAACGAAAGAAGACAAAGGGTGGTGCAATTCTTAATGAAACTCTATCCTGAATTTGAGCTGATTCATGGCAGTTTATTAAACAGGGAAGTCACACCTGCTTTTGACGTTGTGTTGGCAACAATCTTGCGTGAAGAGACAAGACTTGGAACTCAGGATGCTATGGATTCTATGTCATTCCCTTCTGCTGCATTACTTGTAGGAAAATCAACAACCGTTGCTTCAACAGAAAATACTAAAAGGAGTGTCCAATGCTATGAATGCCAAGACTTTGTTCAAATCTCAGCCAATTGTCCTAACAAGAAAAAATATTATTCTTATTGTAAAATTACTAGCCATCATATTTCAGATTGTCGTCGTCGCCCAAATCGTTAACGAACTGCTCACCAAGCATACCAAACAAATGCCACTACATCATCTAGTTTCTTCCCTATAGGTCTCGATCTTGAAAACCTAATCCGAGATTCTATTGGAGCTGCTATTCCCGAAGTCATCTCAATTGCACTCTCGGCATCCTCTTCAGGTAAAAGTAATTCAATTAAATCTACTTGGCATCTAGATTCAGGGGCTTCCAATCATATGACAGGTGATTTATCCCAATTCTCATCATTGTCTAGTGATATTTCTATACATGTTATTCATACAGCAAACGGGTACACATTACCCGCATCGGGTATTGGTTCTGTTGGAAATCTTTCTAATGTTCTTTATGTTCCAAATTTGAAGGCTAATTTGGTTTCAGTTGGTCAACTAGTTGATCAAAATTGTGTTGTAAAATTCACACCCAATGGTTGTGTTGTTGAGAACCTAAAAATCGTGATGATCATGGCCACGGGGCATAAATTTGGCAGAATGTTCCTACTAGAATTGGTTCACCATCACTTGAATCATTGTTTTCTTTTAGTTTCTGCAGCGGATGTTACTCGTTCGAATAAATTGCTCACTCTTTGGCATAACGGGATGGGTCATCCTCATTCTTCTCGGCTCCATCACATGCTTAAATCATGTCTTCCTGCAGCACGTCATATCTATTCCAGTCTCCTTTTGGCATGTACAAACTGTGCTGGTTCAAAAAGTCACAAGCTTCTTTTTTCATCCAGTTCATCTGCCTATGAAATCTATTTGATTTAGTGCATTGTGATGTTTGGGGTCCTTCTCCTATTTTGTCAGGTATGGGATATAATTACTTTGTGTTATTTATTGATCATGTATCTAGATATATCTGGGTGTTTTTTATTAGATAAATCTGAGGTTCCGGCTCTTATTATGAATTTTGTTGAGTATGTTCGTTCACAATTTCACAAAACTATAAAAGTATCGTTCTGATTTAGGAGGAGAGTACACTAAGATTAATCTTTTTGATTTTTTCAAAAACAAAGGAATTATTGCCCAAAGCACTTGCCTCAGTGGCGGACCCAGAATTTAAAGCTTGTGGGTGCATTAATTAGGGGCGGAGCTACAGTACCCTACGGGTGTTCGGGCGAATCCAGTTGCTTTTATGTAAACTTTATATTTACACTAAAATTTTGAATATATGTATATGATTACATAGTGTGTACCCATTGACAAACATTATGGCTTGGCCTAGTGATAGATCGACCAATATTAAGGGCTTCTCTTTTTCCCTTGGACGTGTGTTCGAACCCCATTGCAGCATATCTATTTTTTTGATTTTTTTATATTTCTTAAAATTCAGAACCCATTGACTTCAATTCCTGGATCCGCCTCTGACTTTAATTTTTTTTTTAACATAATTTTCTAATAATGACATAATATAAATATATAACTATTTAAATGCAATATTAAAATTTGGTGTTTAAATTTTGGAAGAGTAAGACTTTTGGTGGAGAAGGCCAAAAGATTTTCAGATTTTTTGTTTGAGTAATTAAAAAAATACAAAAAGTACATTTAGTTTAATAAATTAAGAAGTAAAAAAAAAAACTAATACAAAAAAGGTCAAACATGTGTGTGTACTAGTGTACAAGAGTACTTGGGTCTTGTGCGTGTGTGTTCATTAAATGTAACTGAAAAGTTACAAAAAAATTTATACAAAAATGCAGCGTAGCTGCGGGGAAACGATTTCAAGCACCTGGACATGAAAGATCCACCTAAATACAGAGCACCCAGACAAGTTTTAGTTCTGTGGGTGCTTTTTTATTTTTTATACCATTTTTTTTAGTGTTTCTTATATAATAATACCTATTCTACGTCGAATTTAGTGGGTGCCGAAGCACCCCAAAATATCACGTGGGTTCGCCCCTGACTTGTCCTCATACTCCGAAACAAAATGGGGTCGTAGAAAGGAAGAATCGACATGTTTTAGAAACTACATTGGCTTTGTTGAGTACGTCGAATATGTTAAAAAGTTTTTGGCCCGAAGCAGTACATACTTTTGTATATTTGATCAATAGACAAACTTCCCCAGCCAATTGAAAATGAGACATCGTACTTCAAATTATTTCATAGTAAGCCTGATTTTTCTCACTTGCGGGTTTTTTGTAGTGTTTTCTTTGTACATCTTCCAGCACATGAATGACATAAGCTTTCGGCAAAGGCAACACAATGTATTTTTGTGGGATACAATGACACATAAAAAAGGTATCTCCGTTATGATACATCTCGTCGTCAGCTTCGAATAACTAGACATGTTATTTTCTTTGAGGATCAGTTTTCTTGCAAACACAATGCTAAACATGCTTAAGTATCTCTTTTTTTTTGTACAAATTTGGTAACGATGTGGTAGCTACTGACCCTTAACTTGAATCTCCGGAACTTTCCGCGGACTATGATTTTGGTGATCTCCAGCCTTCATCTCCTTCAAGTACTGCTCCTCCGCTTGAATCTTTAGAAAAGACTATGAACAGTAGTAATCATGCTCTCCATCCCGCATCTCTTTCCAGTATTGACTCTACATCATCATTCACATCTTCGAAAGAGGGATCTTCTCATCCAGTTACTCCTCCATGTCGGTCTAGTAGAACAAATCACCATGCTCCCGAACAACTTGGCTACTCTCCCGGAAAATTTGGTAAGTCCTATGCCTTGCATACCACACTATATTCTATTGAGGTTCCTACGTCTTACTCCCAGGCTTCTACACAAACCTGTTGGAAAGAGGCAATGTTGGACGAGCTTTGTGCACTGAATGAAAATTCAACTTGGGACTTTGTTGATAAACTAGCGGATGGAGTTCTCATTAGAAGTAAGTGGGTGTATTCCATTAAAGTAAAGGCAAATGGTACAACTGATTTCTATAAAGCTCGATTGTTTGCTCAAGGGTACAAATAGGAATATGGGGTGGATTAGGAGGAGACTTTTGCACCTATTGCTAAGATGACAACGATACGGACATTATTGGCCTTGGCTTCAATTAAAGGCTGGACTTTGCCTCAGTTGGATGTGAAAAATGCATTTTTTAAAGGTGATCTGGAAGAAGTTGTGTTTATGAAACCACCCCCTGGGTGTGTTCTTCCACTACCAAATATAGTTTGTCGTCTTCAAAAATCTCTCTATGGCTTAAAACAGGCTCCCAAAGCTTGGTTTGACAAATTTCGATCCACGATTCAAACTGCAGGCTTCTCTCAAAGGTCATCAGATTATTTCTTGTTTCTTCGTACTTCTTCGATAGGTATCACAGTACTTCTCATCTATGTTGATGATGTCATTATCACCAGAAATGATCAAGAGAATATTACTAAGTTAAAAGAATTCTTGCATACCTTATTTAAGATGAAGGACTTGAGACGATTGTCATACTTTCTTGGGCTTGAGGTTCTATACTTTCCTACTGGGGTTACACTTACACAACAAAAGTATGCTAGTAATCTTGTTGCTACGGTTGGTCTTACTGATGACAAGGTTGTGTACACACTAATGGAGATTAATATGAAATATAACGAGGATGATGGCGAACCATTCGGTGATCCCACAATGTATCGACAGTTGGTGGGAGCATTATTTTATCTCACTATGACGAGGCCGGACATCTCATATGTGGTACAAGTTCTAAGTCAGTTTCAGGCTAATCCTTATAGTATACATCACACTGCATTACTTTGTGTCATTTGGTATGTCCGTTGTTCTATGAATCAAGGTGTTCTCTTCCTTCAGATTCTCCTATACATCTTAAGGGATATACTGATGCAAATTGGGCTGGTTGTCCCAATTTTTCTCGTTCCGTTACTGGTTGGTGCATGTTTCTAGGCACATCCTTGATATCTTGGAAATGTAAGAAACAATCTCGTACATCTAAATCATCTAAGGAGGCTGAGTATCGGGCTATGTCGGCAGCAAGTTCAGAAATTATTTCACTACGATGTCTATTATCTGTGCTTGGTGTTGCTATTATATCTCCTACGGTGTTACATGATGGTAACATTAGTGCGATTAAAATAGCCACAAACCCTGTGCAACATGAAAACACAAAGCATATATAGGTAGACTGTCATTACATTCGGGAACTAGTGGCTGACCATCTTTTTACTCTACAACACATTTCTTCTCATTATCAACTTGCTGATTTATTTACAAAGGCTATGACACGAGCATAACATAGCTATCTTAACTCCAAATTGCAACTGTTTGATCACCGATATCAATTTAAGGGGGATGTAAGGCAATAGTATAATTGTATAGGTAAAGGCAATAGTATAATTGTATAGGTAAAATATTCTCTTTCCTAGAATAGGATTTAATTATTGATTGTGTAGTTATAACAATATATATTCTTTCCTAGAATAGAACTCTAACCTACAGTTGTATAGCTATAAGTATTTCATTATGTATTATGGAATGACACAAGTTGCTATTCAGAAAATCTTGGTTTCTCTGCTTGTTTCTCTGTCACATAATACAATGCATGTAGTACATTATGCTCTAATAGTCCAAAGCTCAATAGCACACAATACAATGTCTTTAGTACAATTGTCTAATGCAGTGATAATCCTTTGTTATTGGCTTATATATTAAGGGAATATTACCTAAATCCTCTCTTATACACATACCATATACTCTCTCCGTTTTTTTACTTGGACTCCATACTAAAAATAAGTGTTTCAATTTACTTAATCATATTTGCAAATTATCAAGAGAGTTTTATCACTTATTTTCTATATTACCCTTAGTATTAAACAACTACATAAAATTATAATAGTCAAATTTAAAGTTTCAAAGAATTATTAATAAAGTAAATTTAGTAAAATACTCTTCTAATTAAAGCTTTTTTAATGATGCACTAAGTCAATATGATCCAGGTAAAATGAAACAGAAAAAATTATATATATTAAAAAAACTATTATAGTCAATTTTTAGTCTTTCACGTTGTCTAAATGATTTTATTGAATTTATAACATGAGGTTTTCTTAATGTCTAATTAGTAAAAATTAAAATTGAAAAAAGAAAAAGATATTTCACTCCATTAGGGTGGTAAGGGGTATGGGGGTGGGGGGTGGGGGTGAGGGGACATTAGATATAGACTATAGTAAGTAAATTTACAAAATAGGGAAGTTGTTTAATATATATACACATATACATATCATATCATATCATAAATATGAATCACATTACCTAAATCTTCTCACATATGCATGTATTAAAAAAATAGTAAATTTGTCTGTGTTTCATGTGGTCTAATGATTTTATTGAATTTACGACATGAACTTTATTAAATATCTTAGTTGTAAATATCTTTATTATTTTATTTTTTTTAAAAAAAAGACATTTCACTCCATTCGGGTTGGGTGGGGAGGTGGGGTGTGGGGGTGTGGGTGTGGGACAGTGGAAGAGTAAGTACATTAGCAAAATAGGGAAGTTATTTAATAGTAGATTAAGTCATTAAGAACCATCTACATTTATACATGTGTACATATCATAAAAACAAATCATATTATCTAGATTAAGTTCAGTTGATCGACGCGGTTCCAGCTTTGGTTCTGCAGGTTTATATCCTGTGGTGGCTAGCAACATCAGGTCTTGATAGGTGGATCTAAAATTTTGAGTTTATAGATTAGAGATAGAAAAGATATTTTATTGGATTTTAGTTAAGTTTTTAATGCACATTTAATTTTTTTGAACATTTGGCCATGAGGATAAAATAAGTTATTTACTTGCATTTGCAATACTGAGTTTTTAGGTTTTGCATATTTGTTGTTTAATTTATTATGTATCAATAAATCTTATACACTACATTATTCTAACGGCGTTTACGTATACGGGTATACCAACGTATTTGTTCTATTATACAACAATATACCTAATGTACTTCCATAAGTAGGGTTGCGGGAGGGTAGTATGACCACAACCTACTCTTACCTTGACAAAGGTAGAGAGACTATTTTTAGTAGATTCCCGGCGCAAGTAGGACATATCAAAAGTCAAGTATGCAAAACAAATACTGTAATGGAGAATAGAGTCGTAACGACGACGAATGACACCTAATATCTTGGGCAAGTTGGCCAAAAGGGCTCTTTTGAAAACTATTTAGTGGTTTATTAAAAAGTTGTGAAAATTTTGCCAAATACCCGATTTAATCCACATCACCACAAACTTATCCAACTCAAAAAATTCACCCACATATTTTTTAATACTACACTTTAACCCAATATTTCCAACTTAACAAATTCATTCCCAAGTTTCTAATAATACACTTCAACCCACTCCATCATCCACCATTATAAAATATCTAGGTTTCCAAAAATATAAAAAAATTCCAAAAGCTATAAATAGAAGGTGGTTCTTTCCCTCCAAAAAAGGCTCCGATTCCGGCTTCCTTTCTGGCGTTATTTTTTGGCGATCAACTCTAAATCAGTCCACAAACCTCATAAGCTCGTCCATTGTATCCATTTTACCCCATTAGTTTGTTATCGTCTCAAACACACTTTTCACCATTGTTAAAAAGCTTTAAATCTGTCACATCAGTTAAAAACTCTTTAGAAGTACATTACAATAACTGAGGCGACTCCAAGTTCATTTCTCTATTCCATAAACCCAACGACCGTTGATTAGAAGCATTATTTGCAATTTCAAGTTTCTGTACGGATATCTGCACAGTCATCGACTCGTCATCGTCATTCATCTACCGTGCATACATCTCAACATAGACCCTAAGCTTAATCTATTATCGACCAAAGGTTAATTCTAGAATGTCTGTTGCAGAATTTGTTCTGGTTTCAAGTGATTTCATGGGAGAATGGGTGAATATTACCAGATGTTGGAAATGGAGATCTTTTACCAAGTGGCACTGCCCATTGTTGTTCTCCGCAATAGTTCATATGACGAATTGGTTGCAAGCGTAATGCAGAGCGGGGATCTAGATTACGCGTCGAGCAATGTGGTGATTAGTTATCTAATGCATTCGAGGGAAAATGTGAATCCTAAGATCATAAATAATGATGCACGTGTGTCTCTCTATATGATGGATGTTGATGCAGATGGCTTTAGGTCTATTTTAAGGATAAATGTAGTCGACAGTTCCTTCAAAGGACCGATGAATTCATCACCATCCCCACCTCAGTTCCCGACAGTCGATGACAATTTGAATGATTACGAGAGCGATGGCGATCATCCCATGAATATGGAAGATGGTTGTGTGCATATGGAAGACGTTTAATCATACTCACAAGATGCGGAAGAAGACTGTGGAACGGGATCCCAACCAGTACATTCCTTCTCCAATGGAACCAATTTCTATCGTGATCAAAAATTTGCCGACAAGAAAAAACTCAAAATACTACTAAATGGATCAGCGGTGAGGCAATCTTTTGATTATCGTATGGAGAAGAGCTGCACCAAATTATTGAAGGCGAAATGCATATCTCCTGGTTGTGGCTGGTTATTACGGGCAATGAAGTACGAAACCTCAGACAGATTTCACATATACAAGTATCTCGCGGTGCACACGTGCGGTGTTGAACACGCCACCCTAAAGTACAAGAAAATGTCATACGAAATGATTGTTTCACTGCGTAAATCATTTTCGGGATGGTAAGGGTTCAAGCATAAGTGAAATTCAAGAGATTGTGTTCAAGGAGTTGCATTGCTGCGCAAGATACTGGATGTGTTGGAAATGAAGTGTAATTGTGAAGAACATCATTCGCGGGACACTGGAGCACGGATATGCTTGCTTGCCGGGTTTTTCCCACATGGTGGAGTTGTTGAATCCAGGTTCTTCCTACTAGATCATGGTAAACTAGATTGATGGATCGTTCATTTACTACTTCTTAGCATTCAGAGCTTACATAACGGGATATGCCCACATGATAAGGGTAATTACCGTCGATGGAACACATTTATATGGAAAGTACGGGGGCGTGTTGCTGAGTGAAGTTGCACAGGACACCGAAAATCACATCTTTTTAATTGCCTTTTATGTCGTTGATAAAGAGAATGATGCTTCTTAGACCTTCTTCTTCCAGAAGTTGAAGTCTATTGTAGAAGATGAACAAGATCTATGTGTTATATCCGATAGGCACATTAGAATCGCCAATGCCTTCTCAAGTGTATACAGTCGTGCACATCATGGACTTTGCATGAGGCACCTCGCTGAAAATCTCTGTGTAAATCAACACTGTGGAGAACATCTTTATCTATTCTACGCCACTGCAAAAGTGTATTCCTTTAATGAGTTTAGAGAGAATTTTGAGGAATTGAAGTACAGTTTCCCTGAGGCAGCACATGTCCTTGAAAATGTGCTTGGTTTTGAAAAATGGAGTAGAGAAAACTTTCCGGGCAATAGGTACTATGTGATGACCACAAACATCGTCGAGTCGTTCAACTTGGTTTTGATGGATGAACGGGAGTACCCCATGTCGTACATATTCAATTCAGTTGCTAAAAAATTTGGTAAAAAGTTTAGGGAGCAGTATGCCTATGTCGATGGTAAAAAGAACATATTTGTTCCTTGTGCGGAAAAGATCCTAAGGGATAACAAGAGTGTGAGCGATTCCTTGTATGTGACTAATCCAAACAGGGTTCTCGACCAGTACACGATGTTCGGCAATGGTGTTATTGCCAAGGTTAATCTCTTGGAGAGGAGTTGTTCTTGTTGGAAATTTGACTTGGTGAAAATGTCATGTGAACATACAATGACAGCTTTGTGAGCAAAGTAGGGCGATGGCGTAGGTTATGGAAACTCCATCTATGAGTACTCTTCACCAATTTATAAAGTTGCAAGTTACCTTCATGCATACTCGGAAGTAATTAACGTTGTCCCTCCAGAGGCCGAATGAAATGTGCCACAAGAATTGCTAGACAGTAAAATTTCTCCACCCCCCTACGATCCCAAACTTGGAAGAAAGAAAGTCAAACGCACTAAGCGTGTCGATGAAATGTTCAAGTCCAAAAGGAGGAATAGGTGTTCAATATACAAGAAATCTGGGCACAAAAGAACCACGTGTAGCATGGCCAACAAATCATAGATAGGCTTTATTTTGCTTCAGTTGTAAAGCTGCTGTTTTGGGGTATAAATGTGCATTTCAGTAGAATTTAATGTTCAGTTGTTATCGACTTAAGGTTTATCTACGATAGACTACATGCATTCTATGGTATATCTATAACACGGTCTATTAAATAATATATATTTGTTATATGATTAATCATCAAACACACTATGTAGGTATTTATACCGCCATATCTCTCTAATAGATACATTGAATCATTGTTTCCTATTCCCAATTAATTAAAAGCTTCAAACACGTCTGTTCTCAAGAAAAAATGTTGGTATACGGAAACCAAGCGTTTTCTATTCTCACACGCGTTGAATGACCATTGGTTTGATATATGAAAGGAAGCCATCTATAGGTCTATAAGTACATGACCTATTTCTACGTAACCCTTCACTTGTTCCTAAACCTAAAACATCAGAAACCCTGTTCTTCTTACCCAAAACATCAGAAATCATGCCTGGTCGCAGAATGACCCTTTGCCCAATCAGACGAGTTCCCCCTCGTCACTACGTTTTGCTTTTACTTCAAAATGATTTTGACAGGCTATTCTACGGCCTGGGAGAAGACCGCCGTTACTTGGAGCGTGAGCTTCGACGAATTGGTCGTTTCCTCCGAGCAATTTTGGAGTGTCTTGGAATGGACAGTAACGACTAAATCACCCCCCCCCCATCATCCACATAATTTAGATTACTTTTTTATTTTATTTATGTTGTTAATTTTTTTTTTGGTTTTGAGGAAGCTTTCTCAGTAGGACTTTGTTGAAGAAAGCTTCTTCCATTTTCCCTCTTTTGCTGTAAATTTTATTAAGTAATGCAATGAACAAATTTAATGTAAGTTTCAGTTTCAATTTAATGAACAAGTTTCAGTTTGAACATTATATTTACCATTTTTGTTATGATCCTTTTTTTTTCTTGTGGCGGTTATTCTTATGTACAGACACAACTTTCAAATCTGTATGCCTCGTTCAATTCACAGTATTGTAGTTTGACTTGATTAATTTCAAGTTGCTATAAAAAGTGTTATATAGTCTATCATGAATCATATACTCTGTGAGCATGTGAGTCGATGTATCACCGGTTAAATTAAAATAGACAATAACATATTTTGGGGCGGGTGGAACAAAATAATTAAATTAAAAATGATTTAAATAAATAATAACATATTTTGGGGTTGGTGGAACAAAATAATTAAAATAAAAAAAAATTAAATATATAATCTTGAGGGTCCATCGATAAGTCTGGTCTATAGACTGGTGGTGGCACTTAATAGACCGTAGTAGATCATGACTTAAGTCAGCCATCAATTAGACTAGTCTACTGTAGACTTACACATTTAGATGTGTGTCAATTGATATCATAAGTATGCGTAGACCACGTTGATCGATGTGCACTGCCATAGACCGTCATTTGGATGTAGTTAAAAAATAAATAAATTAATTAAAAGTAAATGTAGTGTTGATTTCTACACATGTGAGTGAGTGTAAAAAAGACACAATCATATTAGAGCTTGTACAAAGTGAATTATAAAATGTATGGATGGGTAGTGGTTGAATGTTCAATATGCTAAGAGTAATGTTTGTCAAAGCAAAGTATGTATTAAGGATATATATTGTATTGAGGATAATGATTGTTCAACCACTATCCATTCCACACACTATTTTGATTTAGGGGTGGTCATGGAAGGAGTATGTGGAATGTGTAGTCATCAAATACAATATATATGCTTAATACATACTTGTGCTTTAACAAACATTACTCTTAGCATAATGAACATTCAACCACTACCCATCCACACACTCCTTAATTCACTTTGTACAAGCTCTAATATGATTGTATGTCTTGTTTACACTTACTCACATGTGTAGAAATCAATACTACATTTATTTTTAATTTATTTATTCATTTTTTAACTACATCCAAGAGATGGTCTATGGCAGTGTACATCAATCAACGTGGTCTACGCATACTCATGATATCAATCGATGCACATCTAAAGGTGTAAGTCTACAGTAGACTAGTCTAATCGATGGACCCTCAAAGCATAAGTATATTTTTTACATGATTTTGACATGGGTCAACAACGATGGGAGTCTATAAGTGTCACTAAAAGTTTAAGATTATCTATTTAATTATTTTCTTTCACCTGCCAAGTGATGGTTTATATATGTACATAGATCACCGTATTCTACGCATAATCAGAAGATCAATCGATGCACTATTGAAGGTGTAAGTCTACGGTAGGCTAGAAAAATCGATGGCTAACATAGGTCATGATTTATGAAGGTCTATTAAGTGTCACCACCAGTTCAAAAATAATTACTGCTCCAACGGTAATAAACGGCTACTTTTATAATCCATCAGTGTCAACACTTCTTTTTTACTTCATATATAAGGTCGGTCATCCCTCATTATTTTATTTCATTCGTTTTGTTTTGTTTTTAAAAATTCTACAATTTCTCAAGCCTCTCAAACATCCAATTCTAAAAATACTCTAATTTTTCACTATGGAAATACGATTGTTCTGAGGACGTCACGCAAGAACTCAAATCCAGGTCGCAAATTTTATAATTGTGCAATTGTGAAGGTAAGCTCTGTGTGTCTTTTTTATGAATTTATGTTATTCGTTATGTAATTATTATTTTTTTCTAGGATAATGGTGCATGCTCATTTTTTAAATGGCTTGATGAGCTATCACCTCCAACCAGTCCATCAACGTTGAGTTCAGGACCCGAGACATCAAATTTTCAAGGCTTGACAAAATTTAATCTACTAAAAAGGCTCCAACAATGCGAAGAAAATAAAGATTTTCTTATGACTTTGTTCAAAGAAGATGAAAAACAGAGGGATCACTTTAAAGTGTTGCTACATGACACCAAAATAGAGAGGGATCAACTAAAACAAAAATTAATTTTGGCCGAAGAAAGGGAGAATGGCCTAAAAATGATGTTATGTGTTATAATGCTAGTATTCGTTCTTTGGAAAGGTGTAACATGGATGTAGTGATATTGGATAAATAATAATACTTCTATTTTTCTTTAATGTTAATACTATTTTTGATAGAATCATGGTCGATCAAACAACACATCGGCTTAAAACCGACCAGCATGATAATGATCTACGCATGCAGTATACGAAAGATTAAGTATGCATTCTATGACATTAACCATACACTGTACCAACTATGACAACACCTTGCATATTCAAATGTCCATGCCACTAATCAGTTTGATAGAGACAGATTCAGTGCAGAATCATAACAACTACCATAAAATAAAAGAATGTTTCTAATATCCTACCAACAGATCCTTAAACTTTCATACTCGTCAAATAAAAAAAATATTTGTCCGATCCTAACTACTGATCATTCAACAACACATTAACAATATTAGCATTCAAATGTCATTTTCCCTATCTTCCTCATCAACACAAATGTTACTGTTGATTTCACCTACGATATCTATGACCATATATTTTTGGTCATCTTCAACTTATTTTTTCTCAGTAGCTGTAGATTCTTCTTTATGCTCGCCTTCTGCTCCTTCTATTTCATCATCTGCAACAGCTGGTGCTTCTTCGGCTGGTGCTTCTTCACCTTCTTCTCCTTTTTCTGCAGTTGCTTCTTTTGAACTTTCTTCTTGGCACATATCTTCTTCCATTTCTTCTTCTTTATCCTTCTTTTCTTGTTCTTTTTCCTCTCCCGCCACAACAGAGGCCAACTCATCCATTTTGCTCTCTTTTTCTCCTTCTTCATTCCTTTCTGATTCACGAAGGTCCACATGCACTATATCATCATATTACAAAGTGTTACTGATATTTAAAGCTAAAAACTCATTAACAACATCAATTATGGAATGAAGTTACCTTGCTCGTGTTGTTGCTCGTCTTGTTCTTTTTTCTTCAGTCTTTTCTCTCTAATATAGGTAGTAATATCCAACACTGCTTCCTTGAGAATAACAACACTCTTATGAAGATCCCAGGGGGATGAGGTGCCCTCTGTATCTTTGGAGGTGCTCGGAGTAGTATCATCACCAACTCGTACTTCAACGGCATCATCACTGTCCTCATTTGAAATAAGTACAGTCACCCTTTCTAACTCTTTCTTTAAGCCATTGAGGACGTTATTCTTCACCTTTGTATATGGATTAAATAAAATCATGTAATCCATCTTCGTCTCACGAAGAGTAGGGATGTTGTACGGGTGCACGTTCTACAAAATATCTATTAACAATTATATAACATTCGATACAACAGTAATATTATTATTGCATAATAAAAAATAAGTTCTTACCTCGGTAAATTTTCCTTTGTACTTGAATGGGTCGCCTTCGATTATCTGGTCACTTTTTGTAGTGTGCCATCTGAGGATGCGGGGAATGGGAAAGGGCTCATCCGTTGATTTTCCATCAAATTTTCCAAGATGAGGAAAGTCCTCGTAGATCCAAACTTGTAAGCAGTACATTAGTAAAAAAAGAACCCAGAATCTATGACAGAGTATAAATAAACAAAGAATCTACGATAAGCTCACTAAGGGATTTATGGTAAATACCATGAATGCCCAGGGAAATTCGAATAGAGCATAGGATATCTTCTGCTTCTCATCAAATACTTTCCCCTGCTTCTTAAGGTCACTTTTCTTCTTTAGATAGTCCAGGGTCAGTTTAAATGTCTCTTCCCTTATGTATAATTCTTGAAGAAACTCAAAGAATCGATCATTCGAATCAGTTTCGTATCAACAACCTTCGTCGAATCTTTTGCAAGCAACATGGTGTGCAAGAGCCACAGTAAACAACACTTACACTTCTGGTTCTCGTTCAACTTATTCCCTTTAGTCAGGTGTAGCAAGTTGGCTGCCGTAATATTTTTGTTTTTCGTCACCTTAAAGCAAAAATTCTCCCCCTTTGCTAACACCTTCTTCATTTTTGATTCACTGGGGTATGATGAGTAGTTCATCCCCGTGATCAAACAAAACTCTTTCAAGCCAAAACAGGCTTGTTGTTAATGCAGAACCACATCTCCTGATGCTTCTTATTGTTCTTGATGCATCGCAACAACAAATAATAGACCAACTGCCCATTGAACTTGAGATGTTCTGGCAGGTTTCTCAGGTGTCCAAAACAGGACCGCTTGAATCTTTTCTTCAAATCTTGGTCAACAAGAAATTGCTGGAATTCTCGATAAGAAGCCATTCTTGATCTGACCGATATCTTTGTCGGGAAAGATCCGACCTCGTCCATTATCGTTCGAAGGTCATACCACTCCATGAAAATGAACCTTGAAAGAGATGGCACGGTCAAGGGATCATTATCCCCATCTGTACTTTTTCTTCCACTATCTTTCCTCTCTTTACTGTCTTCACTAGCACTGTGCTTGGCAACATCTTCATCGGAATCGACGTAGTTGCTTATCTCCTTTAACTCTGAATCTGATTCGGACCCCGACACTTTATTTTTCTTCCTTTTTGAGACATTTCCAACTGCCTCAGCTTTTCTTTTCCTACTGCTACCAGCAGAATCAGAAATGGTACTGGCTTTGTGTTTAGGAAGGATGTATTTTTTACCTATTTTCAACACAATCTACACCTGCAGAACAATTCTCCCATTTTCAGTTCATAGACCACAAGCGTATCAACAGAAATAACTCAATTTTAAATAAATTTCATACGTCTAAAAATTGATTTCAATCTACGGCATTTTCATTTCATAGACCACGAGTCTACGGACACAAACAGGTCACTGTTCGAATAAAAATGCCAAAATAACTCTTCCACCATCAAATAGTTCACTACACACATCAATAACTGAACCAAAATCCAACATGCAGTATCAAAACACAACAATTTCTAAAAATTAAACTAGTGCACCCAATCAAACTAATTAACTATTAATATTTTAATTTCCACTATTTTAGCAACCATATTTTAAAAGAATTTCATACGTCTAAAAATTGATTTCAATCTAGGGCATTTTGATTTCATAGACCACGGGTCGATTTCATAGACCATGGACTTATGGACAGAAACAGGTCACTGTTCGAATCAAATGCCAAAATAACTCTTCAAATAACGATTATCCCACCATTCAACACTTCTTTGCTAAAAATAATTGGAACTAAATCAAAACTCCTTAATCAACCAAATTCGATTTTTTTTTTCAATTTCCTACATCACTACAAATCGATTAGCAAAGAAACTCGTTTAAATGGATCTAAAAATGATCGCAACTAGATTTTAACTAAAATTACAAACCAATAATGACCCCTTAGCAGCTGGAGAAGAAGAAGAAACGAAAATGACTATTTTGGGATGACGGTTTCTTAAGCGGGAGTTGAGAGAATTGAAGAGGAGAGAGAGAGATTTTCATTTGATATTGAAATAAGTGGAGGGTGTTAGTGTATTATATTAAATTTTTAAAGTTATAAAAATGATGAAATGGTCCCTTGGCCCACCTGTGGGCCCCACTTTTTTTACTTTTTCCAACTTTTTATACCCTAACCCTAAAAATTAAATAAAAAATAATTGTAGTGGGTAAATGGAAAAATAGTTTCGGAAGTGGGTAATCTTGCCAATTTTTCCCTACTATCTTCTACCTTAATGTTTGACCATATCTTTCTATTTAGTGTCATGTCCTTGGTAAGCTGCAAAATCAACTACGTCTTATCTAGTCACCTCTTCCTGATGCTTACCCCACCATATACAACCTGTCACACCTATTCTTTTGTATATCTACTTATCTTCTCTTCACATGTTCGAATCATTTCAGCATCATCTCTCTTATCTTTCCCACCACGGTGGCTACTCCCACCTTATCCTTGATCTCTTCGTCCCTAATTTTGTCTGTCCTAGTATGCCTACACATCTATCTCAGCATCCTATTTTCGCTACTTTGATCTTCTTGACACGTGACTTCTTGATTGACTAGCACTCCACCTCATAAAACATAGTTGTTATACTCTACTATATTGCAAACATTATTTCTTAATATCAAGCAAGTTGGCTACTTGAATTCTCTATGCCATTGTTTCTTTGAAGTATCAAGAGATTTTGGAGTAGATGGAAGAAGAAGATAATGTGAAGAATCAGATTTTTATCGGAATACATCTTCTTGAGGATTTCACATTTTCAACGAAACATGGATCTGGTTGTACATTCTGGTTTATTTTAATTTTTCACTACTTAAGTACTATCATTTGTAATATCATCATATGGTTTATTACAAACTCTATGATGATCATAGAATAATTTCACATTACATGCATGTCAATGGTTTGTTACAAACTCTATGATGATCATAGAATAATTTCACATTACATGCATGTTAATTTGACGGGGTTTTGTTACGCCTCAATAGGTTAGTAAAGTAAAGCACCGCCTCTCTTGCTTGTACTTTTTCTTTTTAGGTTCACATTTATTGTATATCGATTATATATGATTGTACATGAATTATACATGTATTATATACCGGGAGTTTTAGTGCATCGAGCTGTCTTTTTTCAAAAAGCAGTAGAACTTTGCTTAGGGCTTGGGAGCCTTGTTGGGCCAACATGACTTCAAATATTTTCGATGAGTTAAATTGTTGTTGTTATCTTTTAATATGATACTGCATATTTTTCTCCTTTAACCCTTAACATTACTTAAAGATCTTCCTAAATTAAAGATCGAACACATCAAAAAGTTAAAAGAATCTTCAGAAAATAACCAAACAAACAAAAATTGCTCTGCTATCCAATAGTTAATTTGGCTACTATATATTCATAGGACATACATCATAGTAATTTTCAAACCGTTTCGTCGATAAAGAAAAAGAAAAGAGTGATTTATAATATAAAATCCTATAAATATATAGAGTAAGAATTTTAAAATTAGATGATCACATACAAGTATATAATATCATTTCAACATAATTTTATAATAATTGATAAGAAATTAAATATTCGTGCACGTACATAAATGCGTGGGTGACTGATTTTAGTAGAAGTAATATATTATTTTTGTTTGTCAAACCCAATGGTGATAATAGTACTGAAAATTATTTGATTAAAAAAGGTATTAGCATCATGAAATAAACAATAAAATTTGGGAATATATGACGAAAAATTATCTTAGCCAACAATAATGAATACATCGATCAACTAAATTTGCATAAAATGATGTCAATTACTATTATTAAAAATAATATTTGTTGTTTGATACATCCGATACGATAAATAAATATATTTTAAGAATTGAGATAAATAATCGCTCAACCTTTAAGGTATAAGTATGTCTGCATACATCCTAATTTTTCGAATCCCACTTTGTAGAATTATACTGAGTTGTTGTATTTTATGGATTGGGATATTTATAGAATTATTTTATATCGTCTTTATATGGATAGTGATTTCATTATTTTAGTATAAATGATGAGATAAAATAATCTCCAAATTTGTTAATATATTAAATTAAACCAGGCATGGAATAAATTTAATTTTAAAATTTATTCTAAAATTATTATCCTATTTCACAAACCAAGGTTATCATAGCTTAGATTAGTGTTTATGCATGCATTTAAATAGTAAATATAAACTTTTAAAGGAAAAAAAGGGTAAATATAATGGATATATCCCTCATTGAAAAATATGGTGCATATTTACTCTTTTGACTGATAAATAATGTATATTTATCCTTTATATTAATTAAATTAAGAAAATCTTAAAATTGATTAAAATTTTGAAATACTTATAAAATAATATAATTACGGTGAATGTCCATAACTCCTAAGAATTAAGTCACGTCTCTACCCGTCTTCTCCATGATATATAGTTAATCCTTCAGTACTCCACACATATTGCTACTCTTGAATTGGGATACTCACCAATAAAAAAATTTCTTTTGTTTTTCCATCCAGTGTTCGGTACTCGAATTGGAACCCTGATTAAGTCGGATCGCATACTGCAGGGCCCATTCTGTGGGGTGACACTCCCAATAAGATTTTCTCCATACCCAAGGCTCGAATCTGAGACCTCTGGTTAAAGGTGAAGTAGTCCCACCACTACACCATAACTCATGATGGTTATTCACAAATAGATCAATCTCTTCTAATAAGATATGTGTGGAATATAAGATTTATGTGATAATAATTATTATATATTTATTTTTTATTTCCTATCTGGTGTTCGGTGTCTGCATTGGATCCTCGACTAATTCGAATCACGCGTTGCAGGGCCCATTAAGGTGGCAGCGCTCCCAACAAAATTTTCTTCATACCCAGGGTTGAACCATTTGTTGGAAAATATATTCATGAACACATTAAAAATATACGAAGAAGAATACAAAGATGAAGACTTGACAATATGAACATTGAACACAAAATTATGAGGATTGAAACATGCGTGAAACACTTTCCTAAAAATGATATTTTCTCCCTCTCCTCAACGAGATTGCTATGGGATTGTATGCAAATAGTTTTAGTGGATATGACAAGCCTATTGAATTCGGCACTAAGCAAATAGTGAAGAAATTCTTCTGGAAAGCAAAAAGTCAAGACTATATTTGGAAAGAAAGAAAACCTTTGGGGAAAGTTATATTTCTATGCACTTCATCTTTTCAGAAAGTTGATTTAAATAGAAATGATGATGGAAGGATACAACCTTTCAAATAAAAGATACCTTTTCATCTAAAAGACACCTCTTCACTAAAAGACATCACTTTTCACAAAAGACAAAACCTTTCTCTAAAACACCTTTTCAAAAAAAAACTTTCGACGGAAATTCATGGAATCAACTTCATTGATATGCTCTATTTAACGATATCTTTGATATAATGTAGTGCGCACTATTATAAATAGTAATAAGAATTTTAATTTGAAATCTTTCGAACAACGTGAATAGATAAATAATTGGTCGAATAAAATGTGCAATTCTACTATGTTTTTATTAGTAAACCAAGTAAGAGAATATATTTCAAAATTAGCAAAAAAATTAAAATCATTACAAAAAAAAATTAAAAAAGGATGTAGAATATAGATATAATGAAGAAGACAAAAAACAGGTAAAGAAAATAAAATTACTTTGTAAAGAGTTACCAAAATTACAATTTCCAGATGAAAATAAAAAATTTACATATATAGTAGAAGCTGATGCAAGTGAATATAGTTATGGAGGAGTACTCAAATATAGGTATGAAGAAGAAAAATTAGAACATCATTGTAGATATTATTCAAGAACGTTTAACGAAACAGAAATAAAATGGGAAATAAATAGAAAAGAATTATGTTCTTTATATAAATGTCTAATAGCATTTGAACCATATATCGTGTATAACAAGTTTATTGTTAGAACAGATAATACACAGGTACGATGGTGGCTAACAAGAAAAATACAAAATTCAGTTACGACAAAGGAAATTCGGAGACTAGTATTAAATCTACTGAATTTTACATTTACAATTGAAGTAATCAATACTAACAAAAAAATCATTGCAGATTACTTATCAAGACAAAGCTACTCAAACTGATTTACCAATGGAAGAGGTTGATGCCGAAGATACCCAGACTGATTTATTGCTCCAAATGTTTAAACAAATGGAGTTATTACAAGAACGAGTTATTACACTAACTACTGAAGTTACAAATGTAAAAGTGCAAGTCGAGCACTATAAAAAACAAGATAATGTGCAGGAAGAGCACATTAAAAAACTAGACCTCGAAGGTGACGATGAGAAAAACCTTAAAACTCAAATTACTGTCGAAACTTCAATTACAGCTGCAGTAACATCTAAAGGAAAAAATATAGTCACTCAAAATAGACCTGAAATACCAAAGAAAAAGAATTATAACCTCAGCCAAATATTTTCAAAACCATATACACCAAATATACAAAATTTAGAAGCATTTGCACCTCCCCAGATACATACCTATTCTGAATCACTTAACCAAGAAAAACAGACATACAATTATTCTTCTTGTAAATACATTGACAACATAAACACTTTACAAACCTTATTAAATACCAAACCTATTCAAAGTGAAGAGCTAGCCGCACAACAAAAATGATATATTACCCAGAAATGCCAAAATTACAATAAACTTATTGCCTTACCAGGAACAAGCCCAAATTTTATTAAATCATGTTACTATTATTGATTATTATCTACGTTTTACACAACCAATGGAGAAGAGTTAGCAGGAATTCCAGAAATTCACAAAGAATTTATGACTTACAAGAGAATTACCAACGGACAATTATTCTATGTTCGATTTTATTCCGCACTAGTAGAAATATTATTTGACGAAATTAAACAGACTATTAATGTGGTCAAAATGGGTATGACCAAAGATTATATTATTTCGGAAGAAATATGTGAACAGACCGAGATACCAAAAACGCAGATACCAGCATTTTACCTCAACAAAAGAGTTATTGGAATAAACAATATATTATCAGAGTTACTTAATAATTATTCAAATAAAAAGCCAGTTTGGTTATATAATTCAAGGAATCAAGCATTGATTTATTCAACTTGCAAAGAAGTTAGAGACCATGACATGGAAGAACTTAGAAAATGGGGATTAACACTCCTCAGACCAGAAGAACAACCATTAACACGATCTATCAGTAAGGGAATTATTTCAGAAGAAGCTATGGATCAATTTTGCAAAAAAGTTGGCCAAAAATACAAAGACCACATATACAGCAGATGTAGTAGCAAGCACAACTTTATTCCAGATGTGATGCTACACTGACAAAAAATAAAGAAGATAACCAAAGCAGATACGGAAGAAAGAGATAAAGACAAAAGACATGTGAATAAATTTACTTTACGTAAAAGATTTTGATGTAATGTCTTAGGCATTTAAAGTTTTTTTTTGTTATTTAGTGCTTTATGTCAAAGTCTTCTTTTAAAAAGATGAAGACTTTTTTGTAAACATTAATTAGTCTAGCCTAGACTAGTATAGCGTTTGATTTTTCAAGTCATTTTTTAGGAAACATCATATGTAAATTTTAGTTATAAATAGAAGAACCGAAGGCAGTGCAAAGGCAAGCCTTCATGTGTTGAAGCAAAAACTCTTTCTCTTGTCCACAACAAATATTTTGCTTATTCATTTAAAAACAGGTATATTTCAATGGAAAAATTTATGGAGGAACAAAACTTAGGATTATCAAACTTACCATAACAGGTATATTTATTCAGTATTATGAATAGCTAAATTCATAATTCCTTACAATCATGATATAATAAGATAAGTTCATGTTAGTTACTTTATAGTAGAATTATTCGAAGAATAGCATGTTAAGAAGTTTATTAGCAAAGTGGAAACGGAGAAAAATCCCTAAGAACTATGCCATCCTAAAGGTGAAACCAATAAGGCAAGAAGCCGTGGTGGAGAGTAGCCAGAGTTGAGGCACTGTTTAAGGGAAAAGTATCTGGATTACCATGCTAATAGTGACCGACGAACATGTTATTTAAGAATGATCTAGTATATAGTAATCTAATATGATCATATTTTGTTATGTGTATGATTGAAGAGAATATTTTGAAAATAACGATTTTATGAAAAATGAATAATTATTTATCTGACGAAATGGTAGATAAATTTAAAATACTTATTTTGTATGCACTTAAGGATATAAAAGTAGTAGATATAAGAAAAATCATATTAGAAAAAGCATTTGGTAAATATTATATGAGTAGAATAAATTGCATACCATGCCTACCTAACTACTCTTACAAATACTTACCATGATAAATTACATATATCTAGAATTTTGAGAAAAAAATATGAGAAACATACAGTTAGTAAAAAAATAGATGAAAGTAAATTTAGACAAATACATGGAAACTAAAGATATAAAATATATATAATTTCTTAATGAAAATATGCAAGAACTACTTAGACTAAAACAAACAACTGAAAAATGTTATGAAAAAGCGTTTAATCAAGCTTAAATGACAGATGATATTAAAATACTTGTTTTATATATACTTAGAGATATAGAAATCACAGACAAAAAGAAAATAATATGGGTAAAATTACAAGATTATGAAGAGGAAGAATTATTAAACAGTATAGAAAACTTACGCATATATTATGAACATCAATATTATTTAGATTCAGATGGATATTATACAGAATAAAAATGTCAGAATATATTAAGAAAATTAGAGAAAGCCAAGAAGACCTACATAAAGAAATTGATTATAGAAAACAAATTAGAGAAATAATGAAAAATCTAATAGAAAAATTAAAATGGATAGACGAAACCTTGAAAAATTTAGAAAAAAGCAAAGATAAAAGTTTAGATAGTTTAAAAAATTCATTAAGAAGAGAACAACAAAAAAATAGTTAGTAGTATTAATAACCTCAAACAAGATATTAAATACATAGTACAAGTAGAATAGATTATTATACATTTACTTTAGAAGAATAAAATGATAAACTACGAATAGCTAAAGTACTGAGAACAAGAAATGGAAGAAATAAGATTAACAGAAAACCTTATAAAAACGAATTTAATTGAATATTTTAAAACAAAATATATAGAAAATTTAGAATATCTTAAAAATAATATAGAAGACTTACAAAAACTAAGAGAGAAAGCTAAAGAATATTATAGCAAAACATTTAATCAACTACCATTTAATCACCCCCCAAAATATGAATATCAGTAAAATTGAATATATTAATAAAATATATGAAAATAAAAAAATACAAGAACGAAGAAAAACAGTTAATGAATATTACTACAAAGCATTTAACAATTACATAAATTAATGGATACATCGTACGAAAAGAATAAATCATTAAAAGGAATCGAAACTCAACTATATAATTTATACCAAGAATACAAAAGATTACATAGTACTAACGAGGATCCTAGAGCACTAGATAATTTAATTACGATAATATCTAATTTAGAATATGAATTAATAAAACATCTTAAGTCAAGAAGATAAAAATGAAAAATATTTCAATCAATAATATTCACAAAATACATTATATAAAAATAAATACTTATTACCCAATAAATATTTATTTCTTAGTAAAGTTACCGCGCCTAATCCTCACCCCTTACAATTGCTAAAACTTTAAACGTATGGTTCAAAGACCTCAAGGTGTAATGTCAGTGGAGTAGAAATAAATTATTGTGCAAAAAGTAAAATCATAAGATACAAATTATAAAGTACAATTTTTGCTTTGGTGTATAAAAGACTCTCGCAAAAATCCTGATACTATTTTATGGAGATATATTCGCTTGGGGTGAATGTATTGAGAATTCTTTCAGTCTGACAATACAAAAGAAAACATAAATATTGAGTGATTTTATATTGAGTATTTCATTGATTATGATATCGCTAGATATAAATGACTTTATAAAAATGATGGATACATTTGAACATGATTAGCCATATACTACAAAAGAAACTATTGCTAGAAATTTATTTATCTTAACAAATATTGTCAAGATTTATTGGTTATATAAATGCGGGATAATATATGAAGTCCTCTTCAAATAATTTATTATTAAATTCTTGAAGGCAGTCAATTATTGATATTTATTTAAGTCAAATCAAGATATTAGCAACTTATAATAAAAAAAATGACTACACACAACGGAGATACTTGATTTTTTTTTAAAAGAAATTACAATATCATATGTAGATAATGCTTCTTGCATAGCTTACTTTAATGGAATATAAGAAGACTAAATTGAGTATATTTTTTCAAAGTTCTTTTTTAGATGCGAGCTTCAATATAATATAACATATTTCAAATACGTTATTTTCAAAAAAAGTAATATTTTTAACAGGGGGAGTAAAATATGTGTGGCGCTTCATCTTTGTTAAAGCAAGTATAGTAGCTATGATAACCAATACATGGTTTTGGTTAGATATACCCTTGGTTTGTAATTTTCACTGGGAATAAATAAAATATTTATTTACCAAAAATCTTCATGTAACTTTATTTATTCATTAGAGTTGCAATAATAAAATACTTAGTGTAATTTCATAAATAAAATTTAAAAAGAGTAAAATACATTTAATTCCTAGTAGGCTGTTTTTAATATCTCTCGACTCATACTTAATATTCTCTCTTTCTCTCTCTCTCTCTCTCTCACACACACACACACACACTTATATCATATATATATATATATATATATATATAATTCGATTAGCTAAATTCTCTCTCTCTGATACACGTCTATATATAAAAAAAATAAAATTTCTTCAGGTATTTATTAAGATTAAAAATATAAGTCAATTATTTGATATAATTATAAGTCTTCTAGTCTTGGACGTGCGTTCCGCGTGTTTTCTGATGTGAAGCGAGATACAAGATAAAGAGTGAATCAAGAAATCGAAGGGAGAGTAGAAAAGAAAAAAAGAATAATTCTATAACCAAAATAAATTAGAGACCAATAAATATATATTTGTTATAATACTCCAATTTGAACATATAATTACATGATTAGTTTCAAGTAAGAAGAAAATTAAATTCATAAATGAATAGTCTTATCAAAAAAAATTCAAGAGAGATCCAATGAAGAGATAAAGAGATCCAACCCATAAAACTCACAAGAGTATTCTATTTATAGTACTAGAGTTCGTTAATAATAAAGATAATAAAAAACACAAATGTCCCTTGATTACATATACATCATAGTATGAACAACCCTAAAACATAATGTTAAGCTATTCTTATAAATCTCCATCCTGTTCTATTTATAGTACTAGGTTTCACTAAGATTAAAAAAAAACACAAATGCCCCTTGATTACGTATACATCATTCTATGAACAAAATGACCCTAAAACATAACGTTAAGCTGTTTTTAATCTCCATCTTATTCTATTTATAGTACTAGGTTTCACAATAATAAGAAAAGACACAAATGCCCCTTGATTACATATACATCATACTATGAACAAAATGACCCTAAAACATAATGTCAAACTATTCTTAACCTCCACCTTGTTCTATTTATACTATTAGGTTTCACTAAGATAAAAAGAAGACACAACTTTCTCTTGAATCTTGATTACTTATACATCATACTATTACAAAATGACCCTAAAAAATAATGTTAAGCGATTATTAAACTCTATCCTAATCAAGCAATTAATCATTCTTTTTTATTGAAGACTTCGAGACAGTGGTGACCAGGAGGTCACAACATTAATGAAAAAAGAAAAACTTCTCCCATCGCATCCACAATCATTTCTTTAGGAAGGAGCTGAGAGGGTTCGGACCAGAGTGATTTCATGATTAAATGGCCTGACATTCAAGCAATTAATCATTTTTTCTATCAGAGACTTTGAGACATTAGTGATCAGTACGTCACAAGTTCAAGCCTTGAAAACAGACAGACATTCAAGGTAAGACTGCATACAATGTGGTCGGGCCTTTTCTCAGATTCCGCGCATAGCGAAAGTTTTAGTGCATCGGGTTATTTTTTTTAGTAACGGTAAGACTTAGCATAGATCTGGGAGTGAGCCTTGGGACAACATGATTTCAAATATTTTCTACGAGTTAAATTGTTGTTATCTTTTAATATGATAATGTATATTTTTCTCCTTTTACCCTCAACGTTACTTAACAATCTTCATAAAATTAAAGATCGAACACATTAAAAAGCTAAAAGAATCTTCATAAAATAAAAAAACAAACAAAAATTTTTCTGCTATCCAATAGTTAATTTGGCTACTATATATTCATTTGACATACATCATAGTAATTTTCAATCCGTTTTATCGATAAATAAAAAGAAAAGAGTGATTTATAATATGAAATTCTATAAATGTATAGAGTAAGAATTTTAAAATTAGATGATCACATACAAGTATAATTATCATTTCAACATAATTTTTGTAATAATTAATAAGAAATTAAATATTCGTGCAACATACGTACATAAATGCGTAAATGACTGATTGTAGTGGAAGTAATATATTATTTTAGTTTGTCAAACCCTATGGTGATAATAATACTCTGAATTATTTGATTAAACAAAAAATATTAGCATCATGAAAGAAACAATAAAAGTTGTGAACATATGACGCAAAAAATTATCTTAGCCAACAATAATGAATACATCGATCAACTAAATTTGCATAAAATGATTTCAATAACTATAATTAAAAATCAGAGGCGGAGCTAGCCTATTAAAGGGGTTCGGACGAATTCCTTTCGACGGAAAATTATATTATTAATACATGGTTAAAACAATTCTTATTTATATATTCTAGATGTTGACCCCCTTCGATGAGTTTTTCTTCAAATTTTGAATCCCCTAAGTAAAAATCTTAGCTCCGCCTATGTTAAAAATAACATTTGTTGTTTGATACATTAAATGTGATAAATAAAAATATTTTAAGAATTGAGATAAATAATCGCTCAACTTCTAAGGTATAAGTATGTCTGGGTACACTTTATTTTTAAGCTATTAGTGTTGCAGCAATAACATACTTATACCTTAGTGTCCTTAGAAGTTGAGAGATTATCTCAACATTAGTGTTGCAACAATAACATACTTAGTGTATAAAGATCATAAAATACACACAAATTTAATTCTTAGTAGGTTGTTTTTAATTAATTCTCGGCTCATACTTAATATTCTCTTTCTCTCTCTCTCTCCCTCTCTCTCTCCCTCTCTCTCTCCCCCTCTTTCTCACTCTCTCACACACACCCTTCATATCATACATATAAAATTCGATAAGCTAAATTCCCTCTTAGATACACATCTAATATAAAATTCAATTTTTTCTCTTTAGATATTTAGTAAGATTAAAAATATAAGTCAATTATTTGATACAATTACAAGTCTACTAGTCTTGGACATGTGCATTGCGCGTGTTTTCTGATGTAAAACGAGATACAAGATAAAGAGAGAATCAAGAAATCGAGGGGAGGTAGAGAAGAAAGAAAGAATAATTCTATAACCGAAGTAAATTAGAGACCAACAAATAAATATTTGTAATTTTTTAATTTGAACAAATAATTACATGGTTAATTTCAAGGGAGAAGTGAATTAAATTCATAAATGAATAATCTTATAAAAAAATATTCAAGAGAGATCCAATGAAGCGATAAAGGGATTCAATCCATAAAACTCACAAGAGTATTCAACTAAAAAAGTAGCCTACATAAATAATCTCTATTCTATGCTATTTATAGTACTAGAGTTCGTTGCTAATAAAGATAATAAAAGACACAAATGCCCCTTGATTACATATACATCATACTATGAACAAAATGACCCTAAAACAAAACGGTAAGCTATTCTTAATCTCCATCCTGTTCTATTTATAGTACGAGGTTTTACTAAGATAAAAAATAGACACAAATGCCCCTTGATTACGTATACATCATACTATGAACAATGACCCTAAAACACAATGTTAAGCTATTATTAAACTATATCCTATTCTATTTATAGTACTAAATTCACTAATATAATAAAAGATATAAATATCGCTTGAGTGCATATACATCATACTATAAACAAAATAATCCTAAAATATAATGTTAAGCTATTCTTGTATTGATTCTTTAATTCCATACTCCTTTAAAATACTCTAAGTTCTTTAATATCAAGCTAAAATCCTTTCATGTAATAATTAAGTACTTTCTGAACTTGCATCATTCCAATTCAAAAATTTATAGATATCATTATTATTGCATATGTTGTGAATACACGGTTAGAACTTGACCTAGAAGTGGATTAATTATTGATTTTAACAAATATTCAAATTTATCAAATTAGTGATGGATGATAACATAAAGTCCATATGGAAGCAGGATTGGACAACCATGAAGTTCAATAAATTTTGAAATGTAATTCACAACACTATTAATGAAACAACTTAACTACTTTAGTTGAGTCGAAGTCTTGTTGGGGTTAAAAAAAATGAATGAAGTAATTTTTTAAAGTCATGTGTGCCATAAATCAACTTAAAAGAGAAACAATATTATAAGAAGTAGACAAGAAATGTGAAAAAATAAAAAAGTAGAGTTTTCTTATTCTTTCAAATATCACGTGCCCACAATATGAGATTTTATTCTTCTATTTATAGTCTTTATATAAATGCATATAAAAGACCACCATAACATAGCGTTAAACAAGAAGGTTAAATAGTGTGAGAGATATATCCATAGGTGTGTGAACTAGTGGAGGATTAACTATACATCCTGGAGAAGATTGGTGGAAGTGATTAATTCTTAGAAGTTACGCACACCATCATAATTATACTATTTTATATCAGTTTCCGTTGGAAGTGCAAATATAATTACTTCGTTAAAACCTTACTAAGAAAAAAATTTCAATGCCAGAAAAAGAGTATATTGTAACACCCCGTACTTTCTGGTTAGAATTTAGACCATCGTTCCTACGCGTATAGACCCGCACTAAATTATTCCTTGTTAATATATGTGTGGTGATCATTCCTATAGTGTTAAAACCTTTGAATTTGAATCGAGGTTACAATACCCCCCTAACTCTAAGGCAGTTGAAAACAATTCTATCGATTAAGTTTTAGGGCACTCCAACTTGGGTCAACTTTTGTCGACCATAACTTCTGTTATATAACGAACTGGGTGGCCTGCTATATATTAAATGAAAGATCTTTGAGTCTTATTTCCAGAACAATTGATTTTGTCAAAATCTAACATCGGAGTAAAAGGTTATATCCAATTTACTTCAGCATGTCAGTCTGTCAACTGAGGGACTGCTGCGCCTTTTTTTAATTTTCTTAGGGGTATTTTGGTATTTTCGTCACCCCAAACTTCTTCCACACGATTTAAATCATCCAAACACTCTATAATACATTTCTTTTATCAGTTTTAACATCTCAATTCCTCTCCTCTCAAGAGCAAAATGGAAACTAGGCTCCCCTTCAAGATCAAGAATCAATCTCTTAAGTCCAAGATTTCCAAGGAAACAAACTAAGATCCGAGTTCTACTCTTTAATCTAAGTAATCTAAGGTACGTAGGGTTTTCCTAACCTACATAAACTTGTTGAAAACACTTCGAATAAGATTTAATGTTAAAGAAATCATGAAATTTTAAAGGGGTTTTGGAATAATGTTTGCAATCTATCATTATGAATTTTTCAATGATATTATTGTTTTGGTCTTAAGGTCTTTCCCTCAAATTGATTTGTACTCATATATGTGTATGTATGAATTTGAGTTTGAAGATTTAATTGAGAGCATGAACATATGGAATCCCTCTCTTGCTATGCTTTCCTATTCTTTTCATACGATATGGATTATTTCGAATGCATAATTTAGAAGCTTGATTCAAATGTCTTGATTATTGTTATGATTTGATTATGATTTTGAATTGAAGAGAGGGGTTTTTTACATGTTGATAAATATTGAAGATATATAATTAAATAATTGAATGGTTTGTCAAAAATACATGACCATCACATGTTTATTGAAATGTTGAAAAGAGAGATTCTTTGCATATTTTAACATATGTTTTGAAGTATGGATTCTCTTGAACTGTTTGAATGATATGGTGGTCCAAACATTATGTTTTGAATGAAGAATGGTAATATGATAATGTATGGCGTAGAGAATACGACTTGCAAGTCTTGGTATGACGATAACAATACAGATGAATGCCATAGCAGATTCAGAAACAAATCAAAAAATATAGATTTTACTCAAATTTTCAGATTTTGAATTCGGAAAGATGCATGTTTAGAAAAGGTTAAAAATAGGCTTAAAGAGAGTTAGATGGTTACTCGAATAAAGTACGAGTTGAAAGGCTCAATGCTATAAACCATGAATTCCCGACATGGGGTTGTGGTACCATGCTTTATGATCTTGTGTACCTTGATTTATGTCATCCCAAATTGGGACTATGGTTAGGAGCCCTGCTTTGTGATCTTGTGGACTACCATGACATGTTGACTTGATTAGGGATTATGACACCCTGCTTTGTGATCTTGCGTGTCCCCCTTGCTAACACACCAATCTTGCGGCAAACTTGGATTGGGGGCTTGGCCGCCGAGTCAAGGCGGATTCCATATAGCTCATGGGATTGTAGAAATGTAGCTAGGGTGTACCATCTAGCTCAGAAGTAAGACAAATAATGAGTTATGATTTCAAGGAATTGTTCAAAGTCTTTTAAATATGCCCATGTGTTTTTCATATATCATATATAAAACTATTTATAAATTGCTCTCACTTACGTTGTATAAAAATACACTATTTTGTATTGCTTTGCGTACTAGTACATCTGTATTGACCCCCTCCCTCTCAGGATCCTAGACATAGTACCGCAGTCTCATACAACAGTAGATCCGTGTGTGTCAGAAGTTGCAGTTGGTGAGCCTCCTATATTTCGAAAGGCCTGAATTTCAGATTTCATTGTTTCTATCCTTTTTTTATGGTCCAACTGGGGGCTTTGTCCCAGATTTCAAACAAATGTCAATTTCATATGTATTAGAGATTTTTCAGACTGATGTTAAACGTTGTTTAGATATTTATGGTTTCCATTATAGATTGTTCAATTGAATTATGATATTGACCATGATTCCGTATTATTTTATATTTCCATATTTTCTTTCATATTACATGAATGTGTGTATGATTTCCAGATGGAGAAGGGCGCTCGGGACTTAACGGTTCGGGATGCCTGGTCACGGCTAGGGTCCCGGCTCGGGTCGTGACATACATATATCTTAATATATCTATTACTTGCTTCCTTATTAAAAATATTGTCTGAAAAAAATCAGTGAGACAAACCTAACTAAAGGAAAAAGATCACACCCATTGGATCAATAAATGTCCTTCTTACTAAAATTCCTTAGCATCTGTTAGGGACGGAGCCACCTTATAACTAGGGGTTCATCCAAAATTTCTTCGATAGAAAATTATATTATACTATTTATACATGGTTAAAATTAGTTTTTATGTATATATAGTTGACGTTTGAACCCCTTCAACTAGTTCATATGCCTACTTCTTTCAATTTGAACCTCAATTAAAATTCTAGCTCTGCCGCTGCATCTTGTATAATACAGTTTTGTTCCATATTACATATTAATCAAATTCAGACATCTCGAAGTTCTTGGCACGCGCGCACTTATATATATATACTAATTTAGGTGTACGCGCCTCGCGCGTGTACCTCATTTTAACGAGTTCAAACATTACACTAAATAGAAAATTTGTTTAAATAATAAAGATGAATACAATAATTAAATTCAACGTATTTTGAATATGTAAAGATGGGAAATTTATTTAATTAAACCTAACCTTTACCAAAAATAATTCTCAAAGCCGATCGACATTCATCTACCACCTGTAAACTGCAATGAAACAATACGATAATAGAGACATCAAATGATACAATTAAATCTAACTTTTACACTAAAATTTCCTTGATACAATTAAATCTAACTTTTACACTAAAATTTTCTCAAAGTGTTCGACACTCATCTACCACATGTTAACTATAACAAAATAATACGATAATAGAAATATCAAAATAATATAACTATACCTAATCTATACACAAAAAAATTCTTAAATCAGAGATATCAAAACAATACCATTAAAGTTAACCCTTACCTAAAAACATTCTTCAAAGTCGGTAAAGTTATGGATTTATGACAACTTTTCATTTACCGTCTCAAATATGTCCCAAAAAAAAGGTTACATAGGCAAGCCTAAAAACTTTTTACCAAAACCTTTTTCAATACGGTTTTAAAAAATAGGCAAACTTTTTCCTTTGAAGAAAAAATTGGCCGACTTTTTTTCCAAAATAATGTCCAACATATTACGCTCCAAAAAATAGCAAACAAACCTTTTCCAAATATAATCACTTGGTTAACTTTTCATAAAACGGGTGTTTTAACTAAGTAGGGGGGAAATGGGTGTTTTAATCAAGGAAAAAAAAAGCTAAATTTGGGAAGAATTTAATTGTACGAAACATTTAGTATTCTTATTTTGAAGCATTTAATTGTAGGTTTCTTTGCATGCATATTACATGGACAATACAATAACTCAACACTATAACAAGTATATATATGGTCATTTGAGTATCACTTTGTTCAAATGAATGTTAAATGATGATAGTTAACAACATTTTGTTGATGCAAAGTCTAATTTTAATAAATAACATCAGTGTATGATAACAATAACATGTTTAGTAATTTATTCTTTTTGGGATAAGTAAAAATATTTTATTTACCAAGTAATTTTAATTAAATTGATTTTATTTACTGGTGTTTTAAAAAGAATACTTGTACACATTCTTTTTTTTTTTTTTTGGACAACTCCTTCAACATAAAACACAACTTTTTTTAAAAAAAATATTTACTAATAAGATATTTAATAAAGCTCATGTCATAAATTCAATAAAATCATTTTAGACCAAGTGAAACCTGAACAAATTTTCTATTTTTTTTTTAAATATATACATGTGAGAGGATTTAGATAATGTGTTTCATATTTATGATATGGTAAGTATATGTATGTATATATGTAGATTTAGCCTAATCTACTATTAAACAACTTCCCTATTTTGCAAATTTACTTACTATTAATATAGGATTCAAGTAAAACAAACGGAGAAAATATATAATATGTGTATAAGAGAGGATTTAGGTAATATTATATATATATATATGGTAAGTATGTTAGTTATATATATATATATATATATATATATATATATATATATATATATATATATATATATATATATATGGTAAGTATATATAACTAACTTTCCTTTTTTTGTTTTTTACATTAACTTTCCCTCCATTTTCAAATCCCTCCAATTATCAAAATCTACTACTCACTATATAAATTCCAACCAACTATCCAAATTTCAAATCCTTCAAATTTTTAGTAACAAAAGACAAATATTAATTTACTTTACAAAACAAAAAACCTATTTCTTGATTTCATTTTCTATATAAACCCCCATTCTATATGTTGTCTTCCTCATCATTACAAAGAATTTCCTTTGTCTTAAAAAGCCTTAAAATCCCATTCTTTCCACAAAAAATCTTGAATTTCTTTTCCAAAGAAAATCTTGATTTCATTGAAAAACCAATCTTGATTTTTTTTCCAAAAAAATAATCTTCATTTTTTTTCCAAAAAAATAATCTTCATTTTCATCAATTTTTTTTGATGATGGGCTAATTGATGCTAAGCCCAAATATGATTTTGAAGTTAAGCCCATTACTCAACCCAAATATGATTTTGAGGTTAAGCCCATAAGATCAATTGAGCCCATGTTTGATTTTGAGGCGAAGCCTATTAGCTCAATTGAGCCCAAATTTGATTTTGAGGTGAAGCCAATTAGCTCAATTGAGCCCAGATGTGATTTTGAGGTGAAGCCCATTAGCTCAAATGAGCCCGAATCTGATTTTAAGGTTAAGCCCATTACCTCAGTCGGGCCCAAGTGTGATTTGGAAGCTAAGCCCATTGAGTTAGTTGGACCCAATTGTGATTTTGAAGCAAAGCCCATCAAGTCACTTGAGCCCAAGTGTGATTTTGCAAGACAAAATAAAGAAAATAAGCCTGTGTGGACATCTAGTATTGTGTTAAAAACATACAAGGTATGTACTTTTAAAACTCTTAAAATCAAATAAACAATTTATCCCTTTTAGCCTATACTTTTAGTCAATATACATCAATTATAGACTAGTTATACATGAATTATAACATGCTATACATCTACCAGCTACTTTTAGTTAATTGTTATGGAATCTTAATTGACTGTGGTGTTTGGGCTAGCTTCATGCACCTCGACTAAATGTATGTATGTTATGTATAACATTTATATTATATTTGTATCAGCTATATGTGTATATGTATGTATATTTGTATGTATATATCAGTTAAGATTCTCACATTTTTGTCATTTTTGGTGTTGTGTCAGGGTGCTGGACTACTCAACTTAGGGAACACATGCTTTTTGAATGCGGTATTGCAATGTTTTTGGCACACTGTGCCATTGTTTGACCTCCTTCTGCATACTCATGTAGTGCCATATGATCGTAAGGACAGTTGTTTCTCAAAGATATCCGTTGTTTTGTTCCATTTTAAGATATTATCGATATTCTATTTATTTCTTATTTTTGTATAGTCGTTGTAGGTTTCTGTTTAGTCTGTTCTTTCAAAGAGCTTATTGGCTTGTCATTGGATTATGAGGCTTATGATGGTTGTTCTGTCTCACCATGGAGACTTGTTGAGAATTTGAGTTGTATCCTTAATCATGTCATTTTTGTTTATTTCCTTCTAAAGTTTACTTTTGATTTTACATGTTGCTATTGCAAGCATGGAAACAACATTCTCATCGATGATGATTGGTTGTGTATTTTGTGGGCCTTAACGTTGTGAAAATATCAGATTTTTTGTCTGGTTTCCATAAGTATCTGCAAGAAGATGCTCAAAAATTCTTGCAATGCTTTCTCAATAGGCTTGAAAGCCGATGCAGTGACATTGTTTTGGGCGGCCGACTTGTCAGGTAAGCATACAAGAGTACTATCTTATTATTCATATGTATCTTGTAATGTTAATCTATTTTTCTCGAATTGCAGCTTCGCTGTTGCAACTGTGGCCACTACTCCAACACTTACGAGCCTCTTATAGACATGAGCTCGGAGATCAAAGATGCCGACAGCTTGCATTAAGCATTGGGTTCATTCACAAGAGTTGAGAAAATCGACGATCCAGAGATCAAGCATACTTGTGAAAGATGTAAGGTGCAAGTCTCGATCGAGAAGCATTTGATACTATACGATGCCCCTTCTGTCGCTATCTTCCATTTGAAGAGGTTCCAGAATGACGGCTCTGTTGTGGGAAAGGTTGAAAAACATGTTTCATTTCCGCTAGAACTAGACTTGCTTCCTTACACCAATAACAACCAAACCAACAATGTGAGTATCTGTTAGTACATTTACTTTTTAAAAACTTTCTTTCCTTTGTTTCATCCTTTGTTAGCTGTAACATGATGTTATTTCTAATTTTTACTTGTCTCTATAGGAACAAATGAAGTACGATCTTTATGCAGTTATAGTGCACGCCGGGTCTACATCTACTTCGGGACACTATTACTGCTTCATTTGTGCTGAACCAAATGAATGGTACAAATTTGATGACTTGACGGTAAGTAGAATAGTGAAGTCATGTTCTTTGTTATATGTCACTGATAGTCTATTTGGCCAAGATTCTTGAACGACAACTAACTTGATATTATGTTCAATTGTCATAGATTTCTCGGGTTCACGAAGATCTTGTTTTGGAAGAAGAAGCATTTATTATGTTTTATGCAAAGAGAGACACTCTGTGGTTTTCAGATTTCGTTGCACTGGAAGTTATCAACTATTCATATTTTCATGAACTCAAGAAGATTGTGGATAATGAATTGAAGAAGACTCCGCAAACATCATCTACTCCAGGACCGCCTAGTGCTATTTACTCTTTGCTAGAAAACAATGCTTCTCAGGACATAGGTGTGACTGAAAGAATGGCACCCTTGTTCCCCAAGTCACCATATAGACCTCAAAGTACACTAGGTAAACTCATCTTCAATTTTTATTTATTGGTGAGTGATGTCATTAGCTCACTTTTACTTGCAAATATATTTTAGGTAATGTGTACTTGTTTGATTAGTATTACACCTACCAACTATTTTGTTTATAGCATTGACAGATCAGGTTGCTAGCGAAAATCAATGGCAGATGGATCCAGAGAAAGAAACGGAAATGATGATGGCGTGTTCTATGATTAAGAGAAGAGTTCCAGGTCCAAGAGGTGAAGAACTCATGACTGCATTATCCAGATTAGGCAGCCGTGGAAGTTCACTGAGTAGAAAGGATGATGGAAGTTCAATTGATCGACGTAGTTCCAGCTTTGGCTCTGCAGCTTTGGCTCGTGATAGGCGGATTTAAAATTTTGATTTTATAGATTTGAGGTAGAAAGGATATCTTATTGGATTTTAGTTAAGTTATTTATACATTTTATATTTTTTTTTTTTTGAACATTTGGCGATGAGGATAAAATGTAAGTTATTTACTTGCTATACTGAGTTTTTAGTTGTTGCATATCTGTTGTTTAATTTATTATGTATCGGTGTCTTTTATACTACATTATTCTAGTGGCATCTGCGTATACGGGTATACCAACATAGTTGTATACCTAGTGTACTTCCATAAGTAGGGTTCCGGGAGGGTAGTGTGCGCACAACCCTACTCTTACCTTTATAAAGGTAGAGAGACTATTACCAATAGATTCCCGACTGAAGTAGGACTTATCGAATGTCAAGAATGCAAAACAAATACAATAATGAAGCAATCATATTGAAAATAATGGAGAATATAGTCGTAACGACAACAAATGATACCTACTATCTTCTACCTTAATGTTTGACCATGTCTTTCTATCTAGTGTCATGTCCTCGGTAATCTGCAAAATCAACTATGTCCTATCTAGTCACCTCTTCCCGGTTCTTACCCCACCATATACAATGTGTCACACCTCTTCATGGGGATATCTATGAATCTTCTCTTCAACCTCATCTCTCTTATCTTTCCCACCACGGGGGTTACTCCTGCCTTGTCGTTGATCTATTCATTCCTGATTCTATCTTTCAACATCCTATTTTCGCTACTTTGATCTACTTGACGTGTGACTTCTTGACTGGCCAACACTCCACCTCATACTATGTTACATTATTCCTCAATATCTAGCAAGTTGTAATCGTGTTGGCTACTTGAATTCTCAATGTCATTGTTGATTTTGATGGTGATGAAGTATCAAGAGATTTTGGAGTAGTTGGAGGAAGAAGACAATGTGAAGAATCAGATTTTTATCGGAATACATCTTCATGAAGATTTCACATTTTCAACGAAACATGGATCTGGTTGTACATTCTGGCTTATTTAAATTTTCATTTGTAATATCATCATAGAGTTTATTATAAACTCTGTGACGATCATAGAATATTTAGTTCTTTCTTCTTATTATTATCTTTTACATGCATGTTAATTAAACAAGGTTTTGTTACGCCTCAATAGTATTTGTAAAGTAAAGCATCACCCCTCTTGCTTGTACTTTTTCCTTTTAGTTTCGCATTTATTATTTATCAATTATATATGATTGTACATGAATTATACATGTACTATATATCCACCGGCTATTTTTGGTTTAGGTGGTTGGGGAGACTGTTATTTAGATTAATTCTTCTTTTAGGTATGCATTGACTCCTATTCCACATTAAGGATCTCGCTAAAATAATGATATAGACAACACTGGATTAGACAGATCCGGCTCCTCTCCATTTCCACTCTATCCATTTTTTCCAAGTCCCTTCTTGATTAATGACACATGACCTAATTAAATTAAATGGCTAAGATTTAATTTATTCTAAATTAAACCTCTAACTATGGTTAATATAATATAGTATCAATTAAAAACAAGCTTTTTTATCTCTATCAATTTCTCAATATTCCCTTCCGATTATTTCTCAAACTTTCTCTCATTCCCTCCAAATTTATCAATTGTATATGTTTTGAGATGACATGTAAAATAGAGTTGTTATATTAACTACTAAAGTTGTTATATTAGCTACTAAAAATTCATTTCTGTATCGTATTGCCAAATTATAATTGATAAATTTGGAGGAAATAACTACTAAAAAAAGAGAAAAACTGACAATAAAAATCGACCACAAAATCGACCAAAATTTGTGGTTGGAAAAGTTGTGGTTGCTTTTTAAAAACCGACCACAAGTGGTCGGTTTTTTTTTAAATATATATATTTTTTTAAAATTCGTTATTATTTTATTAAAATTGGGAAAAATAATTTTCGGGAAAAAAAACCGACCACTGGGTGGTCGGTTTTCTGCAAAAAAAATTTCAAAAAACCGACCACGCATGGTCAGTTTTTCTGAGAATTTAACAAAAAAAAAAATCAAAACCCAAATACAGCATGAACCAACAACAATGCTATACAATAGTATCAAATCAAATACAACAGCAATAACAACAAAAAACCAAATGTAAATACTTTCAAAAGAGTACAACACATACACAATGTCCAACAAAAGTGAGTATCAAAATACTACAACAATAGTTTCAAACAACAAAATGTCTAAATTCAAAGTACAACACATACAAAAATCCAAAAACTAAACCTCATCATAATCGAATTCGTCATCGTCTTTCATATCATCATCCGTGCTGAAATCATCCAGGGGACTTAGACCCTTTGCAGCCCGAACTGCATCACCAGGACACGTAGGAATAACCCCCGCAGTCTGAATGAAAGCGATTAACTGCTGCTGCAGCTTCTTGAATCTTGATGTTGTTTCCTTCTCCATTTTCTTCTGCCTCTCATTCTGTGCAACAAGTTTTTCAGTGAGTTGAGAAATCATATTTTGTAGTCTTTCAATTGTCTCACTATCAACTGAAGAGATCGAGTGTGCAGGATCGGACGAAGACCTAACATTATCGCCAAAATAGTTTTTGTGGTATCTAACCAAATGTCCTCTATTTGCAGGACCACAACTTTTGCCCATAACTCCTCCTCTACATGTTGGGTATTGGGTCACCCTGACTTTCAAGAGGCTGACTACTACGATACGCACCAACAAGACGCATATATTCATCCTATATTCAAAGTAAAGTTACTACTAAAAGTAAAAAAATATTAAAGTAGTTATAATTGAATAATATAACTTTGAAAAAAAGATTCATAAATTCAGAATTTGTTTCTTACATGGTCAGCTTTTGTACGAGCTTCAACCCAGACATCTTCATCAGTCGGGTTCTTTTTTTTCTTCACATGAGTCAACGTATATCACATCATGTGGTATTTTCCTACCTTATTTTTTTTCCTGCATATAAAAAAATTATCAATGTTCAAATAATAATAAAATTTAAATAGAAATAAACAACTAAAACTGTAAAAGTTACATACCATTTTTTGCATCACAACAAGAGTACTTCTGGCACCCGCAGTATGTAGGGAGCCATCCTTGGATGATGGACGGGCTTTCTTTCCCTTTTCACTCAACAATTTGTATTCTTGGCTACTCCAATGGCGAACATAAAGTTGCCATGCGGGTTCAGGAATCCACGTAGGTTTAACCAATTTATGTCGGGCATAATCCGAGAGATCGTTAAATCTGGCTCTACATCTTATGAAAAAGTTCCTCTTTATAAGAAATGCATTTACCTCATTCCACCAGTAAAATTTCTACAATAAAAATATAATATTCAATCTTTTGTTCTAACAAAGTGTTAATAAGTAGTCGATAAGTTAAATCCTTAATTTAAATTCATCAAACATTTTATCCCTATCAAGTTCTGGTACCTTTTGTCAGCTGGTCCAGTAGCCGTTGAAGTGCTGAGTAATGCATGTTCGCGCCCTTTTTTCAACTCCAGCATCCGGCATAAACCTACAACAAAAGATCAAACAGTAATTTCATAGAGCATAATAATATAGTAATGAAAAAATGTGTAACATTATTAAATTTAGAAATATTACCCTCTCACAACTAGAACAAGATAAATCCTCCCAGAATCATCTAAGTCTTCTGGCTGCCTAGTAAGTGATTGGGGATGCACTGGCGTGTGCAGATCTGAAGAACCAGATGGAGTGCCTCCAAGATGAATATCCGACAACCCAATAAGTCCAACAGAATCATTGTGCGAAGCTGCGTGTCTGTTGCAGGAGGGTATCGATGATGGTCGATGTCTGGAGGGGCCAGCGGCCATCCGATAGTACTGTGCTGGTTGTTGCATGGTCATAAGAGCAGGATGAGTCGGTGTAGACCCATGTAGTGGCCCCATATGCGTAGAAGTAGGTATCGAATCCTAGGACGACCTAGAATATGAGGGTCTTGCTGGTATGTTAGCAAACTGACCCTCAGATATATGAATACCAGTCGGTCGAAAATAAGGCGGAGATTGTCTTTTCTTTTTTGGTTTCGTAGTATCAACTTTTTCCTTACCTCTATCATCTCTGCCTAACATCTAAATTATGTTAAGTTAACAAGTAGTTAGTTCCTACAACGTGAATATATATATATATAAGAAAACATTCCAAGTAACTAATTTGAAGTTACTAATTCACATTTTAAATTGCTCCAATACAACACGAGATATAGACAAGAATTTTTTTATTACAATATAAATCATGGAAAAGTGAAAACAACAAAATTAAATAGTATATTACATATCAATCGTAAACAAGAAACATAAAGTTATATATATAGTACAAAGCATAAAGACATCAATACATAATAAATACAACCTACACAACTAATCCTCCTCTTCTGAAGACTCTCCACTAAACCATTCACCCTCTTCGGAGGTTTTCTCATATCCTACCCACTTAGCCTCTTCTTCCGCAATATTAACTTCTTCAAATATATTTTTTGGGTGATTCAAACCGTCCACTAATTCAACGTCCACTAGCTGGTGATCAATCTGTATTCTATTTTGATACGCAATCTCCAGCACATTCTCTACTTCCAACCTTCCTATAGGCTTTGTTTTTATTATAGCCCACCAATCAGGCTTGTCATTGTGCAATGGATAAGGAGCATAATACACTTTCTTAACATTTTGCGCTAGCACAAATGGATCATAAATAGGTTACGACTTATTATGCTTCACTTCAATGATGTTATGCTCCTTATGTACTCTTGTGTCTGTTGTGCTTGGATCAAACCACTTACATCAAAAGAGGATAATTTTTTTATTGGGTAACCATCATACTCCAGTTTTAAGATCTTGTGTATGATGCCAAAGTAATCAACATCATCATCATCCTTAACCCAAACACCACTATTGTTAGTTTTTCTTGTTCTGGAGTGTTGTTCGGTGGAAAAATTAAACCCATTTACTTTGTATTGGGACATTGGATTAGTTTCAACTGGACCCAAAGAAATATCTCTCAAAAGTTGATCGTATGCGGCTGCATTTGGTGAATGGTGTATGTAAAAATATTATACATATATATATTTTAGTTGAGGAGTGTATAAATGTTTAAACTTTGTAGAAATAATAATATACTTACGAACCTCATTTTAAAACCATGTTGCAAAGGATACATACACTTGATTTTCGTGGAATTGAGTCTTAAATGAACTGAACATCCAACATGGGAAATACAATTAGTTTCTTTAAGGGAATGAGTAAACAAATAAGATATGTTAAAATTTTAATCTCCTTACTTCAGAAAGGGCTCAATTTTTGGGCTATTCAGCAAGACATACAAAGTTGCTGATTTGCGCTCCGTGGGAGTGAGCCAGCGAGGAATGGTCTTTTTAGCCTTACAATCAGATTGATTGAAAATTGATGTCGGTTAAAAATGAGGCACATTCACATCGTCGTGGTGACGATTCGGTCGGTTTCTTGAACAAGCAACTTCTTCACGAAAATAGTATGAACAAAATTGAGAAGTTTCTCTTGCAAGATATGCCTCAACTATAGAGACTTCCACCCTATGTTTATTTTTGGGACCCCTTTTTAATTTTTCAATTGCCCTGTACAATCATAAGGTTAGATGTTTACTATATTTAAAAAAGATATGTATGAATTTAAATATGTTGCAAATGGTTACCGTTCGAATGGATACATCCACCTAGTTTGAACTGAACCGCTTAGCCGATCTTCGTGAACAAGGTGAATGGGAAGATGTTTCATCACATCAAAAAACATTGCCGGGAAAATCTTCTCCAGCTTGTTAGTGATAACAATAATATTACTTTCCATTCGCGCTAGATTTTCTTCTTTTAATGTGGTGGCACATAAGTCTTTGAAGAACAAAGTGATCTCTGCTATTGGTTTCCATATGTTTTTAGGTAAACCAATAAAATCAATTGGAAGTAATTATTCCATGAAAACATGGCAATCATGGCTTTTCATCCATGCAAGATTCCTTGTGTCATATCAACCCCTTTTTCCAAATTTAAGGCATATCCATCGGGCATCTTCAAACTTTGAACCCACTCACATATTTGACGTTTTTGGCCTAACTTGAATGTAAAACTAGCCTTGGGCTTAAGAACATTGTCATTGGGCCCCTGATATAAGTATAATTCTCTGCGGTTGCAATATTCTGGTAAGTCAAGTCTTGCCTTAGGATTATCCTTTGTTTTGCCGATGACATCCATAACTGTGTTGAACAAGTTATCAAAATAGTTCTTCTCAGTATGCATGGCATCAACATTATGTCTAAGTAAATTATCTGGCCAATATTCTAACTCCCAAAATATTCTTTGCTTAGTCCAGTTATGCGGAACGTCATATCCATCAAGCCTGGACAAGCGTTCCTCGCTGGCTTTAGGCAAATCCTGAACTATTTCCAAGACATCATGACCAGACAACCTAGAAGGTGGACAATCATGTTCTCTTCTATTCCTCTTGAATGCATTTTTGAGTCTCCTAAATTCATGATTAGGTGGCAAGAAACAACAATGACAATCAAACCGTGAATTTTTCCTGCCATGTCTCAATGTGAAAGATTTTGTTTTTTCCATGCAGTATGGACAAGCCATCATTCCACCTGTCATCCACCCAGACAAAAATCCATAAGCAGGAAAATCATTAACAGTCCATATTAGATATGCACACAGATTGAAATTATGTTTAAGAGAGATGCCCCAAGTTTCAACCCCCCCATGCCTTAAAATTTGAAGTTCATCGATCAAAGGTTGCAAGTAGACATCTATTCCTCTTTTTGGATTACGTGGGCCAGGAATAACACAATTCAGAAATATATAGGGACTAGTCATCAACATTTTAGGAGGAAGATTATAAGGAGTGACCTAACTTTGAAACCAATCTTTTTGCCTTATAGAAAGAATCAGGAACCTCCAGACTGGGGTCAACTAACTCTTTAATAAGGTCTATCATTGAGTCCATTCCTCCTTCCGCAATATTCCAGTCAGATTTAATATTTAATAATCTAACAACAACAGACAAACGAGAGTGAGAACACCTGTAAAAAATAGAATGACTAGCAACATGCAATTCTTTGTAGAAATTGCCCGCTTCGCTATTAGAAACATCTTCAACATTTTCCCTAAAGTCAACCCCGTGTTGCATCCCAAAAACATCATGCACCATTTTTGTCATCCTAGTATCTTGATATTCATTATGCCCTGCAGACCTACTACTTTCTCCAACAACAAAGTTATTTTGCACAACATCACCATGAATACCACGCAATCTTAAAAAGTCCTCGTTAAATCCCTTTCTATAAAGATGTTTCTTTACATCTTCTTCACTTACAAGATTTATACCATCACATCTAACACAAGGACAACGAATAACCCAAAAATGTGTCCAAACATCAAGTGTCTTAGAATGTTCAACAAATCTTTTGACACCTTCAACAAACTCCTCCCTAATTCCCATTCTATTATCATTGTTCCGGTGATGTATCCAGCTATAATCAGGTCCCATCTACGCAATCAATCAGATTCAACTAATTTGATCAAGTCACAAAAAGTTAACCATTTTCAAGTAACTAAGTCACCAAACAAGTCACATTCTAAACAAATAAATCACCTCTAAAGTCCCTAGACTTAACCATTTTCAAGTGACAAAGTCACCAAACAAGTCACATTCTAAACGAATGTATGTAATGAAGCAAAATAACTAGAACAAATGCTTTAAAATAAATGTTTTTTTTACTTTGACCTAACTAAAATTAGTACTAAAACATTATATTCTTGAACCTATCTAACAAGAAACATATAGAGTTGAAGCTTTTGGAACTTACCGGAGCTAGGGGCGGTGGGAAACGGTGGTAGATTGAAGTGTGGCTTTGATTTGGAGATTTTTTGTGTGTATATGTAGTGTTTTCGAATGGGGGGGGGGGGGGTTCTGTTTTGGGGATTTAACATGAAAGGGGTCGGGTTGGGTTGGGCTTTTATTTATCAAAATATATTTTTTAATATTTTATGGAAATCGACCAAATGTGGTCGGTTTCTCAAAAATTTCCAAAAATCGACCATTTTCTAGATTTTTTTTTGGAAAACCAACCACATGTTGCCGGTTTCCATAAAATATTAAAAAAATTATTTTGATAAAAAAAATATTCTAATTAGTTAAAATATAACATTTTTTATAAATTAGTTTTAAAAAATATTAATCAATTAATTAATTAAGTTAATTAAAATTTTACAAAAATGATCACAAAGTAAAATATAAGTGTTCGATTTAATTTTTTATAATAGTTATTATCGAAAAACAATCACATGTGCTCAATGCGTATATGTACAAATCATATAATTATTTATGTTATCATCATATTAACGCAATGCGTATATGTACAAATCAGATAATTATTTATGTTATCATCATATTAACGCAATGCGTATATGTACAAATCAGATAGTTGGTTATTTTATCAACACATTAACATGAGTAGTATATTTCCTTAATAATATAATAATATCAATGAATTTTGCGAATTATGATATTATATATATATATATATATATATAAAATATCGTAATTAAAAGTTAAGTAACCAAAAAGTTATCGAAATTTGCAAAATTCATTGATATATATATGCATAACTCGCTTGTAAAACAATGTGTTAATCAAATAAATTATCAATTATTTATGTTACCTTAATTTGCGTGTGTCTACATTATATTGACACAAAATAGTATATCTATTTTATCACTACACGAGATATACGTATATATAAATAAATTCAATTGGCTATCAACATTCAAAGACGTACTATATATGCATCACATACCCGATTTTACTACCCCATAATAATATACAACGTATTTCATAGAGACTCAGTTGAATTATCAGTTGGTTTATCTTATGTCACTAATATGCCTTCACTAAATAATATGTAAATTATATATATATATATATATATATATATACCTATACATACACACACATATATATACACATTATCGACTATATCAATAAGTACTATATACATCACATACGTACACGAGTATCTTATCCAATACTATAATGCGACGTATTTCATATACGTACTATATACATCATATACCCAATTTTACTACCCCATTGTATTTCACGTATACTCAAATAAATTATTAGTTGATTTATCTTATGTCGTTAATATACCGTCGCTATATAATATGTATATATTATATATATACATATACATACACACACATATGCATACTATCGACTATATCAAGCTCAAAATAAGTATTATACACATCACATAACCATTTTCAAGTATATTATCCAATAATATAATGGGATGTGTTTCTTATACATACTTAGATTAGTGATCGATTAATTATATTTGATTAGCTTAATATATTAGGTCTTGATTATATAGATAATTAGGTGTTACTAAAAACTATTTAAGTTTAAATTTTTTTACTTCAAAAACCGACCACTAGTGGTCGGTTTTATTAAATTATTTTTTATATATTAATTAAAATAACCGACCACTTGTGGTCATTTTTTATAAGTATTTTTTAATTATTTTCTTATAAAAGCCAACCACTAGTAGTCGGTTTTATTAAAAAAAAGTTAAAAAGAATTTTTAAAAACCGACCACTCCACTTGTTGTCGGTTTTTTCTATTTTTTTTAAATTTGTATTTGTTAAATAAATAATAATAATTATTAAAATTATTGTATTAATTAATTTATTTTCTAAAATAGAAAAGCTACCACATGTGGTAGCTTTTTTTTTTTTAGAAAAAAAAAAAATCGACCACAATTTGTGGTCGGTTTTACCGTTTTTTTTAGTAGTGATAAGAGAATGTTGTGAGAAATAATAGGAAGGGAATATTGAGAAATCGATTGAGATAAAACAATTTATTTTTGGTTGATATATTATATTAATCATAGTTAGAGGTTTAGCTTAGAATAAATTAAACCTTAGCAATTTAATTTAATTAGGTCATGTGTCATTAATGAAGATGGGGACTTGGGGGAAAATGGAGAGAAAGGAAATGGAGAGGAGCCGGATCCGAATCAGACCTAGACATTTATTTATTTCCTTCTAAAGTGAACTTTAATTTTACATGTTGCAACTGAACGCGTCGAAACAACATTCTCATCAATGAAGCACGTAGAGAATACTACGCGTAATAGTATGGACGATGATGAATGGTTGTGTTGTTTGTGACAGTATCAGATTTCTCGTCTAGTTTCTGTAAAGATGAAATTTATAATGTTTATTTGTCTTTCTCAAACTTCAGCTCAGGCGCTGTTTCAACGACGGTCACTACTCCAACACTTACGAGCTTCTTATTGACGTAAGTCTGGAGATCAAGGATGTTGACATCTTACGTTCAGAATTATTGGAGTCATTCAGTTGAGTTGAGAAACTTGATGATACAGAGATCAAATTTTCTCGTGAAAAATATAAGGCGCAAGTCTCAATTGAGAAGCAACTCATGTTTGATAAGGCCCCTTCGATTGTTGTCTTCTATTTGAAGAGATTCCAAAATAATGGTGCATGCTGGCTTTACATCCTCTTTGGGAAACTATTACAACTTCATTCGTCCTGCACCGAGAGGCAGATCCAAAATTCGGAAGCTCCGAGTGCCACCTTATTTTGAACAATAACGTATACTCCGTATAATATTGTAGGATAGTGGAGTCAATATTCACAGAGTAAACTATAATTATATATATCAACAAAAGTTGATATAGGATGAAGGTTTGACTAGTTGGTGTCATCAAGTGTTTTGTTAAAATAGGTCAAGGGTTCTATTCAGTGGCGGACCTAGATTTAAAGCATTGTGGGTGCTTCAAAAAATAAAAAGCTGGGAAAAAATATTACCTCAACAAGGTTTGAACCCGAGACGTCCCCTCAATGGAGGATCAACTTAAATGCCAATGTACCCACCAACTTTTGTTTTAGTGGGTGCTTTTATATGTTTTATACCTATTTTCGTATATTTTCTATGTAATTATACCTATTCCGAAGGGGAGCCTTGGAGTAACTGGTAAAGTTGCTGCCATATGACCAGGAGGTCACGGGTTCAAGCCTTGGAAACAGCCTCTGGTAGAACTGCAAGGTAAGGCTGCGTACGATACACCCTTATGGTGGGGCCCTTCCCTAGACACCGCGCATAGCGGTAGCTTTAGTGCACCGGGATGCCCTTTATTTAATTATACCTATTCCGCGTCGAGTATACTGGGTGTCAGAGCACCCCGAAAATATACTTAGGTCCGCCCCCGGATCTACTCTGCAGAATCACAATTTGCTTTTTAATGAGAAAGAAGAAAGTATAATGCTAAAAGATCAATCTAAAAAAGAGTGCTAAGTTGAGTTCAAACCCGCCTTGCTGGGGTAAAACCCACCCATCTCAACCACTTGCACCATCAGCTCACTTTGTATTGTGGGTGCCAAGCATAAAATTTATACGTTAACTGATACATATATACGGATACACACATAAATAATATACAGGGTTTCAACCGAGAAGTGCGGATGCCGTGACATCCCAATCCTCCTACATAGATCCTCCCCTGCCTGCACCAAATGATTGGTACAAATTTGATGACTAGGTATGTAGAATAGTGGAATGGTGTCTTCTGCTATACATCGCCGATAACCTGTTTGGCCAAGCTTCTTGTAAAAAACTTTTTTGTGAATAAGTACTTCTGGTGAGTAGTAGTTTGCGTTTGACTAATTAACGTGAAAACCATTTTTGCCAATATTAGAGTTGCAATGTATTTGACAAAAGTGTTTCGAGCAAACGCTACTCTTTTTCGGCTTCTGAAAAATAGTTCCTGATACTGCTCAAAAACATTTATTTTTTCTTCCTTAAAGCTTAGCTAAACATCTCACCTCTTTAAAATAAGCACTTTTTAAGCTTGACCGAACAGGATATTAGTCTTGTAATAATTTGTTTTTGTAAAATTTCCGAATATTTATGAGAGCATTTCGGCTTGATATTGTGTATGTTTCTTTTCCAGTTTTAACGTTTAATAAGCTTGGCTTGTATATGTTATGATTAACTAGAATTCACTGACAGTGTAATCTTTCTTTTACACCTTCATCTAAATTTAAAGCCTATTAAAGTTAAATTTTGAAATATTAATTTATTTTCTTAAAAAGATAGGCCATAAATAAGAAAAATAACACTACATTTATATTTACCTAACTAATGATGAACTTCTTTACCAAAAATATAAAATATTCCTGCGGTTCTTTGTTTTCATCATCACTGACCAATTTACAATTTCCATGTTCCGCTTCTCTAACACAATTGAAACACTTAGCATTATACCTTAGGGAAGCATTCAACATTGTTGTTATTAAGAGTAACAAAATATTTTTAAACTGTTAATCCAACATAACAAATTATTTGCGATAATCTTTCTTTTGACAATCAAGTTAAAGCGCACGCGTGCACCTCACCCATAATCAGTGAAAACAATAAACAATACACCTTGTTACATAGAAATTATATATTCAGATTAACTAAAGAGTATATGTGAATGACTAGAGAAAGGTATTTTATCGAGTTAGTATTAAAACAGTTCTCTTTATTTGTCATATTCAACAACTTTTTTCATTTTTTTTTCATCGTAGTAATATTAGAAAGACCGTAGCTTATAAAATTTTTCGTATAATTTTTAAACATTCAAATTTTATATTTAAAATATTGAATTAATCTAATTCAATTGAACTTTGAAATTAATCAACTTCACTCTTATAAAGCAAAATGTGACAAGTAAAAATGAATGAAGTGGGGTAACAGAGAGAGCTTAGGGAAGAGGGAGAAATGTAGTGTTATTTTCCTTATTTATAACTTATCTTTTAAAGAAAATAAATTATTATTTTAAAATTTACCTTTAATAGGCTTTAAATTTACACGAAGGTGTAAAAAAAAATTTATGCCATCACCGTCAATGGATTCTAGTTAATTTCATTTATTATTGCACAGTTTCCCCAGAGAGGCGTAGAAACATTTACGACAACTAACTTGATATTTTCTTGTATTGTCATAGGTTTCTCAGGTTCATGAAGATCTTGTTTTGGCACAGGAGGCATATATAATGTTTGAGTCTGGAATCAAAAGGGCTCTTCTTTTAAGGAAAAATTTCAAATGGGGCACTTGATTTGAAAAGAAACCGAAGGGAACAGAACACTGGGGGCTGAGTGACTTGCAAGTCGCTCGGTGACCAACGACTTGCTAGTTGCCTGATGACCAGCAACTTGCATGGCGTTATTTCTGTCTGCATGTGAGTTTCTTGGAATACGTGAAGTTCTATATAAATTCTCAATTCTCAAATGTAGAAACATCTCTATTTTCAAGTGCAGAAACATTGTAAAAAAAAAAAAAACTTTTAAAAATATTCAAGTTAAATATTCTCAGTAGTAAGGTATGTTAATATATATTTTTTATTTTGAAGTAAAATAGGATAAAGTTCTTGAACGATAGGATAAAGTTTAATTGATACATATATGTCAAGACTTATTAAGTTAATGCGACTACCAAATATTTTTAATAGTACGAAGAAATATAGACAAAGAATCATCATTTCAAATACAAATCTCACCGTACGTTATAACTCCATTTGCAGGAAAAAGACGTTGAATATAGTCCAGTTATAACCACTATATCTTTCGGATCACTTATACCCATTTATTTCTTAGTAAGCGTTGCAACCTCTCATATTTAAGAGATAATGGAATCATTTGTGCAATTAGAGGCCGCTGACTATATATTACAGAACCAACTTCATATAAAACTTTACCACTCCGATATAAATTTACTCTTACTATATCTTGATTCATTTTTAATGTAAGAAACTGTAAGCTGAACAAGAATAAATACTCGAGTGAAACTGTGAGTTGAAGGATAAATACTCGATTGAAACGAAAGACTAGTGCTTAAATAATGGAAAAAAGTCATGAGGATTTAGCCTAATCTACAATTAACTTTCCTACTTAGAAAATTTACTTACTATTTATCCTAGTAAAATGAAATAGAAAAAGTATATGATATATGTATAAGAGAGGATTTAGGTAATAAAAAAATATATTTACTAATCAGATATATTTAATACAGTTCATGTTGTAAATTCCAATAAAATCATTTAGACCAAGTGAAACATGAACAAATTTACTATTTTTTTTTTTAATTTATACATGTGAGAGGATTTAGATATTATGATTCATATTTATAATATGGTATGTATATGTGTATATGTGTATATATATATATGTAGATTTAGCCAAATCTACTATTAAACAACTTCCCTATTTTGAAAATTTACTTACTATAATCTACAATTAACTAACTTTTGTACTTAGCAAATTTACTTACTATTAATATAGGATCCAAGTAAAATGAAACGGAGAAAATATATAATGTGTATAAGAGAGGATTTAGGTAATATATATATATATATATATTCATGATATGTAAGTATATACAACTAACTTTCCTTTTTTTTTTTTTTTTACATTAACTTTCCCTCCATTTTCAAATCCCTCCAATTATCAAAATCTACTAGTCACTATATAACTTCCAACCAACTCTCCAAATTTCAAATCCTTCAAATTTTTAGTAACAAAAGACAAATATTAATTTACTTTCCAAAACAAAAAACCTATTTCTTGATTTCACTTTCTATATAAACCCCCATTCTATATGTTGTTTTCCTCATCATTACAAAGAATTTCCTTGTCTTAAAAATCCATAAAATTCCATTCTTCACACAAAAATCTTGTTTTTCTTTCCAAAAAAAAAATCTTGATTTTCGTAATTTTTTTGTTGCTTTTCTTTCCATGGATAACAAAAAGAATCAACACAAACCTGTAAAGTCAGTTGATTCCTTCAAGGATTTTTTTGGTTCGCCTCACAAATAAACTAATGAAATTCCAAAAAATGATGTTTTTTGGAAAAGAAGATTTCAAAAATGCAGAATCTTCAGATTCTGATCCTTGGATTGATAGTTCTACTTCTTCTGATGATGATTCTGATACAATGGACTTAGAATGGTTTGCTGATGATGGGACAATTGATGCTAAGCCCATTGCATCAAGTGAGCCCAAATATGATTTTGAGGTTAAGCCGGTTTGCTCAATTGAGCCCAAATGTGATTTTGAGGTTAGGCACATCCAATCAGTTGGGCGAAAATGTGATTTTGAAGATGAGCCCATTGAGTTAGTTGGGTCTAAGTTTGATTTTGAAGCAAAGCCCATGTAGACACGTAATTTTGCACCATCAAAAATTTTTCTTATTCCGACATCACACAATTTAACCCCATTCTTATAATTTTTCCCAAGAAAATAAATAACCACCCCATCTTTTACTTATTTATTTCTTTATTTTTGTTTTGTTTTTATCCCAAAATAACAAGTCATAACAAACTTTGTCTCATTCTAACATTCCAACAACCCACTCAATCAAAAATGGACACCTAAACCCTACCTCTCCAATTAAAAAATAACTCCTCACCACTCACCGAACCACCTCACAACCACCCCCTCTCACGTGACCCCCACCCTCTCCTTTTCTTATCCACAAAGAAAATACACTACAAGACAAAAAGGGGAACCTTCCAGGAAGGAGTCGATGACCTTTTTTTCTTGTTTTATTTCTTAAAAATCAATACATACACCATTCTTCATAGAAGAGGGGGGGGGATACATTTTTTTATATGAAACTAGGGAGAAGAAGATACCATAAGCAAAAATCATCTTTTTCCCTTCGATTCACCACTATACCCACGATTCCACACCAAATCACTTACCCACACACGAAAACAACAAGAAAAGGAGTAAAAATGGAGATGATTTGAGAGATTTAGTTGCCCCCCTTCAGATTTCCGGTGAAATCTCATCGGAATCGGCTCCATCATGGATCCAGTTGGTCCGTTTGATGAGTCCGGTTTGAAATTCTCAATATCTTTTTTTTCGTTGTTCTCTAGCTAAATCTTACCGGAAAATAGTGAGTTCGCCAAAATCTATTTTGGATGGTCGTTTGCTGCCTCCGTCTGAGTTCATCGGAGCTCAGACTATACCAGAGTTGGTCCTCCGTTCGGTTAGTTGAGGCTTTTGGTTGATCTGTTTGTGTCATTTCTCTCGAAATCGGTCTTGGGTACCTCGACTGTTTTTCTTTCCTCATTGAAATTATGACTGACTTGCTAAGTCATTATGCTGGTCGGGTTTTGTTGGTTTGCATACTGTTCTGGAATTTTTGATATCGTTTGGCCTTGGTCAGATTTTTGGTGTTCAATTTTGGATTGCTGTTTCACTATTTGAGTCGGATTCGTCATTGTTGAGGTTCTATTCAAAATTTTGAGTCTGGGTTTCTTTATTATCAATAGAAGTAGATATCAAAAGGTCCATTTATTTAACCCGTTTTCTCCTCTATTTTTGATTGGTTGCATTGACTATGATTATGTGTGGTTTGATTACGATAGTCTGATTTATTTGATATTGTTTTGTTTCTTGAATTCGTTACTAAAAGTGAGTATGGATTGTTGAAATATTGATTGCTAATAGTAGAAATTGGTGTAAGAAAGGAATTCGGGGTGGGAATAAGAAGTTGTTAAAGTTGAATGAAGTTAAATTTTGGACCGTTGTCATTTTGTTCAATTCAAGATAAGCATGAATATGATAGATTTATGATACGTTGAAACGGATAGGCAATATAGGTTCGGGTAGGCAAATTTTAGAACTTGTTGTTTTGATTGAATGTTGGAATGTGCATATGAATGCTTCTTTCTAGTTTGTCGAATTTAATTCAAACAATGTATTCATTTAACTGGGGAATGCCCCGAGACACATTGTATTTGTTCACCAGGGAATGCCCCGACGTACTATGTTGGTGGAAGGCGTTCGAGTGGAAGGCCCGAGGCGTCGGGTAAAGCATGAGAGCGTAGTTAGTATTAGTATAGGTTAGATAGGATTTATGTTAGCATTTTTCTATTTTGCACTGTATAAATCGGACTGTATACTATATTTTGATTCGTCTTGTTTTTTTTTTTTTTTTATTATTCTACGTGTTTTGTGTGGTTTATCCATCCTTAATGCCAAATTAGCCGATTCACTCTACCAAACGACCGTGATCGAACCACGGGATCGAGGGGTGCCAAACACCTTCCCCTCGGTCAACAGAATTCCTTTGCTGGAATCTCTGTTTGCAAACCAATTTTAAATAGTCAAACAGTTTTGAAAAGAATTTCCAAAGGTGACTTGGCACACCGCATTATGCCAAGTGGCAACTCTGAGTTTTGAATTTAAAAAATCGTTTTCGAAACAAATGTTCATTTTTTGTCGCTTAATAAATAAAAACTCTTTCAAACTTAAAATTATTCTTTCGGAGTTAAAAAAGTGGTGTGACAGCTCTGGCGACTCTGCTGGGGATCTTTTCAGAATTTGAGCTTATTTTTTGGAGTTGTATCGGCTTGGTTTGGCATTATAGGTGTATAGACATTTTTGTGTTGTTTTTTGTTAGTGTTTATCATTGTTGAGTGACTAAGTGCTCTTTGTTTATAGTTTTTATCATATGTATTACTGCTTTATATCTGGCATCATGTGCATAACCCGAGTCATTCTTTCTGCAACAAGTCCTGGAGTGCACGTCATGCACACAAACTCTAGTTGAGTCACCCTTATTTTAGGAGGGGGAGCCATCAGACGTATGGAGTGGGTGGAAAGCAAAGCAGCCACTATCGACCATATGCTCCCCAAAATAGCCTTGTTAGTAAACCCCAACGTAGGTCAGCCTTTAGGTCATGCTTATGTGCATCATATTGAGACCTAGCGGGGCCCACTCAGTCCTTTCTTGGAGACTCACCTCCAAAGCATACCTACGTGCTAAATGTTGCATCCCTGAGGATAACGGGTCATTTGACAGACTGATTTGGTGAAAAGCATGTGTTGGAAGTAAAATGTGTAGGCAAGAATTTGTTGAAAAAAAAAAGAGGAAAAAGAAAGAAAAAGTGAGTCGAAAAGTAGAAAGAGGTTCGTGGTTTTTAGAGTTCTTTATGTCTTTTGTTTTTCATAATCCCAAAATTCAAAAAGACTTTTTTTACCTTTCGCGCTCAATTTCTCAAAAAACATCAAAAAAGATTTTCCTTTTGATCCTTTACCATGCATTCATAATTCAAAAATTTCAAAAGATTTTTTTTGAATTGGAGCTTTTTATAAAGAATAATAATGGAAAAAAAAGGATGGTAGAATTTTCGTACATTTCATATAACTAAAATACCCAAAAAGATTTTTCTTTCATAATTGTTGATGTCAGTTTTATGTGAAGTGTCAAATTGAAAAACCTAAAAAGATTTTATTGACATCTTTCATAATCTGTTTGTAATCGCGTCTCTCAGGTCAAGTATTAGTTTGTTCTTTAATCCTTAATTGTTCAATATGGATGAACTACGCATACCTGATTCCCGCCCCTTGGGGCGGGATACGTAGGCAACCCTCGGTGGGTTCGGTAATCTTTATATTTGGCCTTTGTCTTAGTCTTATCCTAGGTTTTTCTCCTCGTAATCTAGTTTTGTTAGTTGTCCTATCCAAGTAGGATGGTTTTATTCAGTGGTACTGTTCGGCGATTTGGAGTCATAAAGTGGCATGTCCCTTCGACATGTCCGCGCCAAAGTCTCAAGGGTTGGGAATTTTTTCTCCTATCAAATTTTTGAGGTAATGTTTTATGTGTTATTGCAGGATGGATCTTTCTACAAAGTCTAGAGTCCTTATGGTTGTCAAGGTACCCAGAAAGTTTATCAAGTAGTGGGGCATATTCAATTACTCTGAAAAATGCGAAGTGAGGAAAGTTTTAGGTAATTTGGTAGCACTTCTTCACGTCACGCCCCGTCCAGATCTAATAGAGGTTGTGTTGACTTTTTGGGATCCAAAAAATTTGGTGTTTAGGTTCGGAAGTTGTCAATTGACTCCTACTCTGGCCGAAATATCTCGTTTGTTTTGATTGCCTTATATGGGTCAACGGATGATTTTAGCTTGAAATCATACGGGCAAGAGATTTCTTCGACTTTGTGGATTGAAAGATAACAAGAATTTAGGGTGCCTCAAATAATCATGGATTTCCTTCGACTATTTCGTTGCTAGATTTGGGTCCTCGGAAAGTTTTGACTGCTTTTGGGATGAATTTTGTACTACCAAGGAAAAGTGGGAACAACGTCGTCTCGAGGTTTTCTGTTTGTCTCTACTGGGTATCTTAGTGTCCCCGTTAGATGAGAGACGTATCAATACCTGTTTACAATCAGTGGTGATGGCTTTAGTCAAGAAAAAGGAGCAAGTTACCATTGTACCAATGATCCTAACTGAAATATATAAGGCTTTGACTGAGGTGAAAGAAGGGATTCGATTTTTTGAGGGGAGTAATTTAATATTACAGCTGTAGATGATGGAGCATTTTCATACGCCTTCTTTAGTTAGAGCAGATGTGGTTTATCATTGTCTGGATGATCGGGTGTACGCCATGAAGGAGAGAATGCATTTTGATAAATTTTCTTTACCGGTGGGAGTCAATGCTTGGGTCGAATTTCTCGAAGAAAAAACACATGAAAATATCCTTTGGACCTACCGATGGCTCAATCCTAAGGTAATTTTTTCTGTATGTCGCATGCAACCTCTTCTAGTTCTATAGGGCTCAAATGCACTAGGCCGTACATTCCGAGTAGGGTAATGCGGCAGTTGGGTAGGGAGCAAGATATCCCATCGATATTAGACCTTCAAAAGGATGTTGAGTACTTTAAGGATATAGCCAAAGGGGAAATCAGGTACGAGCAATGTTGTCTTAGTGCATCAAAAATGGGTGTAGATTCTATCAAAATAGGTTTGGACAATCCGGGGTACACTCAAAGATATGGAGTTTGGCTTCAATCCATACCTCGAGGTGTCAGTAGACCATTACCAATGCATCTTAGAGGGAGAGTGAAGGAAGAATGCATAGTTAATGAACGTCAAGATGAATATGCGGGGGCCAAAGTGGAAGAATTGAGAGTCCAATTATCAAGTTTGCTCGCAACTGTGGAATGATATCAGAATAGTCTTTACAGGTGTACTCCCCAGGAGGAAGGTACATGGGCTAGAGGCTTTATCCCTAATATCAAAGTATCATTACAAGGTATTTTGCATGATTTGAGCGAGAAAGAGGGAACTTCACAGATAGGTCCATTTCAGCCAAGGTCATCCCACAGCGCACCAATTTGAAGGAGCAACTCTCATCTTTTATTTAGTTTGAGTCCTTTATTTTTCTGTTATTATATTGTTGTGTCTTTTTTCAGTCGGTGTCATGTTTGTTTTAAACGTTAAGGGTCTTTACTAGGAGTATTACGCATTTATCGTATGGGTCTAGAATGTTGTTTAGTCTTTGTTGAGTTTTAAGTTGTCTTAAATTCAAAGTTTGTTTTAGTTGTTTCTTTTATGAAATGTAGTAATGTTGCGGAATTGTTACCTTTTGTGTGTTCTTCATAAAAAAAAATCATGCATAAAAAAAAAATCTAAAACTTTGTGGTGTTTATGCATGCATTCTCCGAACTACGCAAGATCTGATTTATGTACAACATTATACGTAGGCAACCTACTTTGGGGTTCGATCTAATCATTTTGTTTTGTTGTTTTTTCATTATTTTTCCTCTTTTAAATAAAAGAAAAATCCATAAAGCATGATAAAATGAAGGTAGATAGCGAGAGAAGAAAAGAAAGAAAGGATGATGAGACAAGAAAAAGGAAGGAAAGAGACTGATGCAAAAGAAAAGAGAAGCGAGGGCGAAAAAAACAAAAAAAAGGTGTGGTTGGAGGAAAGAAACAATTGAGTGTTGGAGAAAGATCAGGATGATGTTAAAATAACCTCTCTACCCTCAAAGGTTGGTAGAAATACGCATGAATCTAGGACAATTTTATAAATGTGATTTCGATGCTTGTTGTGTGACCTAATCCTAACGGGTTTTGTCTTTGATGAGCAGTGTTGTGGCACCTATAGAGTTTGAAGCTGAATTGGTTGATGACTTCCAGAACCTGTTGATCAAAGTTGACATGGTTGAAACAGGAGAAGGTACCAGTAAGGCAAACGTGAAATTCATAGGTTCAGCTGTCCGTTTCAACAATTGGGAAGTCACTCCTCTCCCCATCAGGAGGGAGTTTTGGTAGTTTGTTTTGTTTTTCTTTCTATTTATCCAAGTTATTTCAGGGTTGTAATTCGGATTTTATTTTGTTTATGTTATGTTGGCATTTATGTTTAAACCCTCCTATCTTTTCTTTTAATGAAATGCAATGTCCCTTTTATTTTGTGTTAATATATTTCATTTTTTTTGTCTTTTCTTTATACAGTTCTCTTTATGCTGATTCTAATGACATGACATGCATATGGAATTTTCAGCCTGATCTTAAAATCCAAACTAATAAAGATGTAATGAAGCAAGAGGGGGAATATGATGAAGAAGAGACGCTAGAAGAAATGATCAAAGAGTTGGAACAGTTTGAAGACAAGCCGAATCTTAATCTGAATGAAACTGAGCCAATTAATCTGGGGGATCAAGAAGATGTTAAGGAAACTAAAATAAGTGTACATGCTTCGCCACTGTTAAAAGATGGAATGATTCAAGCATTAATTGATTATAAAGATGTTTTTGCTTGGTCTTATGATGATATGCCTGGTTTAAGCACTGAATTAGTGGCCTATAAATTGCCAACTGATCCCGCATTCCCTCCGGTCAAACAGAAGTTGAGAAAGTTTAACACTGATGTAAGTATTAAAATAAAAGAGGAAGTCATGAAACAAATTGAAGCCAAAGTAATTCGAGTGGATCGTTATCCCACGTGGTTATCAAATGTTGTTCCTGTCCCAAAGAAAGATGGAAAAATTTGAGTATGTGTTGATTACCGTGATTTGCATAGAGCAAGTACGAAGGATGATTTTTCGCTGCCCAATATCCATATTTTGCTGGACAACTGCGCTAAACATGAGGTTGCCTCTTTTGTGGATTGCTATGCCGATTACCACCATATCATTATGGATAATGAAGATGCGAAGAAGACGTCTTTTATCACACCATGGGGGACCTATTGTTATCGAGTGATGCCGTTCATTTTGAAGAATGCTGGAGCAACATATAAGAGAGCCATGACTACTATGTTTCATGATATGATGCATAAGGAGATTGAGGTCTATGTAGATGATGTGATTATTAAATCAAAGAGTCAGGATAACCATGTTAAAGATTTAAGAAAGTTCTTTGAGAGGCTTCGCAGGTATAATCTCAAGCTCAATCCAGCAAAATGTGTATTTGGAGTTCCATCCGGAAAGCTGTTGGGGTTTGTAGTCAGCCGTCGGGGTATTGAATTGGATCCTTTGAAGATCAAAGACATTTAGGATCTGCCGCCGCCCAAGAATAGAACGGAGGTGATGAGTTTTCTGGGTAGATTAAACTACATCAATAGGTTTATTGCTCAACTCACAACCACGTGTGAGGCCATTTTCAAGTTGCTAAAAAAGAGTGTTGCGGTAGAGTGGACTGAAGAATGTCAGGAAACGTTCGACAAAATCAAAATATATCTCTCAAATCTGCCCGTGATGGTACCATCGAAGCCTGGTAGGCCTTTGATATTATATTTATTGGTCATGGAAAATTCTTTCGGTTGTGTCCTGCGTCAACATGATGTCACGGGCAAAAAAGAGCAGGCTATTTATTATCTTAGCAAGAAGTTCACAGCATATGAGGCCAGGTACACTCTTCTTGAAAGGACGTGTTGTGCCCTAACTTGGGTAGCACAGAAGTTGAAGCATTATCTTTCATCCTACACTACTTATTTCATCTCCCGTATGGATCCTTTGAAGTATATCTTTCAGAAGCCTATGAAGACTGGTCATTTGGAAAAGTGGCAAATATTATGTGACTAGAACCTCCATAAAAGCCCAAGCCTTGGTAGATCATCTTGCTGAGAATCCCATCGATGAAGAGTACGAGCCATTAAAGACATATTTTCCTGATGAAGAAGTGTTGTGTGTCGATGAAGTCGTTACAGATGCTGATCCAGGTTGGAAGTTGTTCTTCGATAGAGCTGTCAATATAAAAGGAGTTGGAATAGGTGCATTTCTTATCTCTGAATTGGAGCAACATTTCCCGGTAACAACACAACTTTGATTTTATTGTACCAATAACATAGCGGAATATGAAGCTTGCATTTTAGATTTGAGGCTAGTTGTTGATATGGGGGTCCAGGAACTATTAATGTTAGGGGATTCAAATTTGCACGTCCATCAGATTCAAGGCAAATGGGAGACACGAGATTTAAAGCTCATACCGTATCGACAATGCTTGCAAGATCTATGTCAATGGTTTGTGTCAGTAAAGTTTAGGCATACTCCAAGAATTCGCAATGAGATTGCTGATGCCTTAGCCACTTTGGCTTCAATGCTTCAACATCCTAACAAGGCCTACATTGATCCAGTGCATATACAGAGTCGTGATCAACATTCTTATTGTAATGCAGTTGAAGAAGAACTCGACGGCAAACCTTGGTTCTTCGATATAGAGTGATTCATCCAGTCGGAAGAATACCCAGCACATGCCACCGGTGATAAAAAGAGGACTATTTGGCGTTTGGCTAGTGGATTTTTCTTAAGTGGGGGAATATTATACAAGAGAACCCCAGATCTGGGACTTTTGAGGTGTGTGGATGCAAAATAAGGCTCAACGATCATGGTTGAAATACACTTCGGAGTATCTGGTCCACATATGAACGATTATGTCTTATCAAAGAAGATACTTCGAGAAGGTTATTATTGGCTTACTAAGGAGTGGGATTCTATTCGTTTTGTTTGGAAATGTCATCAATGTCAGGTACATGGTGATCTGATACATTCTCCTCATGCTGAGTTGCACGCGATGTCTACTCCATGGCCTTTTGTATCTTGGGGGATGGACGTAATTAGGCCGATTGAGCCGAAAGCATCAAATGAGCATAGATTCATTTTGGTGGAGATTGATTGCTTTACAAAGTGGGTAGATGCAGTAACTTTCAAGTCAGTAACAAAGAAAGTGGTGGTAGATTTTGTTCATCCCAACATTATTTGTAGGTTTGGAATTCCAAAGATGATCATTACAGATAATGCTGCCAATCTCAATAGTCATTTGATGCAAGAAATGTGTCAACAGTTTAAGATTGCACACCAAAATTCTGCTCCATATCGTCCAAAGGCTAATGGCGTTGTGGAAGCCACCAATAAGAATATCAAGAAGATACTGCAGAAAATGGTACAAGGGTCTAGAGAATGGCATGAGAAGTTGCCATTTGCATTGCTAGGTTATCGCACTACTGTTCGCACTTTAACAGGGGAAACTCCATATTTATTAGTGTATGGGACAGAAGCAGTCATTTCTGTAGAAGTTGAAATTCCCTCTCTTCGAGTCATTGTGGAAGCAGAGATTGATGATGACATGTGGGTTAAAACCCAACTGGAACAATTAAGTTTGATTGAGGAAAAAAGGCTAACATCGGTATGTCATGGACTATTGTATCAGAAGAGAATGGCTCGAGCGTCTAACAAAAAGGTACGACCCAGGCATTTTGAAGTTGGTAAGTTGGTATTGAAGTGTATCCTCCCTCACCAGGTTGAAGCGAAAGGCAAGTACTCCCCAATTTGGGAAGGTCCCTTTATTGTAAAAAAAGTGTTGCCCAATGGAGCCTTATATTTGACATATATTGAAGGCAAAATGGCAGAAATGGCTAACAATGCTGATGCGGTCAAAAGATATTATGTATGATACTTAATCCTTTGTTGATTCTATTGCATGTTTAGTACTTGCATTTTTGAAGATTGATACGATGAAGGCATTTTATTCTGCTATCCAAACATTGTGTCATCCTTTGTTTACCCCGTTTGAGCTTAGTTCTATTTTTCTTTCATATCCCTCTTTTAGAATCAAAATAGAGTCAAAGATAAATGTCAGGAAAATAAGAATAAAAGAAAGAGTTCGAAAATAAAAGAAAAAAAAAGTAGAAAAAAATCAAATCAAAACAAAGAACAAGCTGACGGAACTACGTGCGACCTGATTCTCCTATCTCGAGGGTGATATACGTAGGCTTCCCTATTCGGGCTCGGTCCAACCAAATAAATTTTTAGAGTCACCCAGTCAACAAAAACTGGGGCATGAGTTAATGTGTTGTTTAAGTCGATTCCAAAAGTTGTAAGTCCCACCCCCACTTCAAGCATCGTTTGTGCCTCTTTCCATCCTTTTCTAACCTTATCCAAAAGCAAAGATACAACTAAAGAAAGTCCTTCAGATCAATCTTTGATAATGTTAAGGCTTAGCATGCAATGGATATGATGATACATTGTGGGGTACTACTTATCTTCCTCAGTATAAGAAGTCAGGAAAAAAATAAAAAAGAGAGAGTCTTACTGGTGAAAACCCTCACGGGCACCATAAAGCGATGGGGAGTTGAGAAAAATAAAAATGAGAGACTCCTATTGGTGAAAACCCTTATGGGCACCGTAAGGCAACAACGAGTTTGAGAGAAAAGTGAAAAGGAAAGAGATTTGTTGGCGAAAGTCTTTTAAGATGTCATCAATTGAATGAGATATATGAGTCCAATGGATTTGAAGAAGCAGCTCAGCAACAAAGGCATGAACTCAACAACAAATGGGAAGTTTGGATAGGAAGATCAGACAGCTTAATGCAAAATGCATGTCATAGTCATTGGAGTTGGTTGTCGTATTCAGATAAGTTTTCTTTTCTTTGAATAAGGGACATTGCCCTCTTATTTCGTTTACATGTTTATATTTTTGTTTTTATGTCATTTATCAAAATAAAAGTCACCATCATTTCTTTATACTTTAAGTCAAGTCTGTGTCAAAACAAGCGAGAAAAGATTTCAAAACTTGCTACCAGTCTTTCCAATTGTATGAGAAAAAGCCAAAGACCAGCACATGAAAGAAATATGATCATAATTCAACACAAAGAAAAGAAATTCTATCAACCGAAAGGCTGCTGGATTCGTCAGAGTATTCAAATTTGGAAAAGGGTGCATCTCAGAGGCCTGGTAAGATGGAAACTCATTGTTCGAGTTAGAACTCATTTCCCTCAATTTGGATTCGGGTCAATGATGCAACAAGACAGGGGCAAGTGTCAGTGATCTAAAACAAAGATGAAAGAAATGAGTGCTGGAGCAGATGCCTGGGAAGCCAAGTGTTGCAAGCCACCACTAAGTTAAATGAATAATTTTTCTTTATTTGATGAAATAGGGGAAAATTTTTCGTTCAATAGATTCAACTATCATTGGGAAAACATATCTAGAGATTTTACATTCTGTTCAGGACCCTCCTGAAAAATGGGACTTTACTTTTTATTTAGGACCCTCTTAAAAAATGAGACTTTACCTTCTGTTCAGGACCCTCCTAAAAAATGGGACTTTACTTTCTGTTCAGAACCCTTCTGGAAAATAGCACTTTACTTTTTGTTCAGGACCCTCTTGAAAAATGGGACTTTACCTTCTGTTCAGGATCCTCCTGAAAAATGGAACTTCACTTTCTGTTCAGGGCCCTCCTGAAAAATGGGACTTTACTTTCTGTTCAGGACCCTCCTGAAAAATGTGACATTACCTTCTATTCAGGACCCTCCTGGAAAATGGGAATTTACTTTCTGTTCAGGACCCTCCTGGAAAATGGGATTTTACTTTTTGTTCAGGACCTTCCTGGAAAATGAGATTTTACATTCTGTTCAAGACCCTCCTAGAAAATGGAATTTTACTTTTGTTCAAGACCCTTCTAAAAAATGGGATTTTACTTTTTGTTCAGGACCCTCCTGAAAAATAGGATTTTACTTTTGTTTAGGACCCTCCTGAAAAATCAGACTTTACCTTCTGTTCAGGACCCTCCTAGAAAATGGGACTTTACTTTCTATTTAGGACCCTCCTGAAAAATGGGACTTTACCTTCTGTTCAGGACCCGCCTAAAAAATGGGACTTTACCTTCAGTTCAGGGCCCTTCTGAAAAATGGGACTTTACTTTCAGTTCAGAACCCTCCTGAAAAATGGGACTTTACCTTCTGTTCAGAACCCTCCTGGAAAATGGGAATTTACTTTCTGTTTAGGACCCTCCTGGAAAAATGGGATTTTACTTTCTGTTCAGGACCCTCTTGGAAAATGGGATTTTACTTTCTATTCAGTACCCTCCTAAAAATTGAGATTTTACTTTTGTTCAGGACCCTCCTGAAAAATGAGATTTTACTTTTTGTTCAGGACCCTCCTGAAACATGGGATTTTACTTTTTTTTCAGGACCAACCTGAAAAATAGAATTTTACTTTCTGTCAGGACCGTCCTGAAAAATGGGATTTTACTTTCTGTCCAGGACCCTCCTGAAAAAGTGGACCTTACTTTCTGTTCAGGACCCTCCTGAAAAATAAAAATTTACTTTCTATTCAGGACCCTCTTGAAAAATGGGACTTTACCTTCTGTTCAGTACCCTCCTTTAAAATGGGATTTTACTTTCTGCTCAGGACCCTCCTAGAAAATGGGATTTTACTTTCTGTTCAGGACCTTTCTAGAAAATTGGATTTTACTTTTGTTCAGGACCCTCCTAAAAAATGGGATTTTACTTTTTATTTAGGGCCCTCCTGAAAAATGGGATTTTACTTTCTGTTCAGGTCCCTGCTAAAAATTGGGACTTTACTTTCTGTTCAGGACCCTCCTGAAAAAAGGGGACTTTACTTTCTGTTCAGGATCCTCCTGAAAAATGGGAATTTACTTTCTGTTCAGGACCCTCTTGAAGAATGGGACATTACTTTCAAAAATGAAATCTTTCTTTATCATAATATTTGTTTTGAATAATTTTTGTCTAGTTAATATTTATTTCAGGAACCCGGCTGAAGAACAGGGTGATGAAATGGGAAATTAAAGAAATTGCAAGTCAGGAACCCATCTGAAGAACAAGGTGATGAAATTGAATGTCAAAAATGGCAAGTCAGAAGCCCGCCTGAAGAGCTGGGCAAATAAATGAAAGTCGAGCAACGATGTGAAACAAATAGAAAACCAATCAACAAACTGAAAGAAATTGCAAGTCAGGAGCCTGCCTGAAGAATAGGGTGATAAAACTCGAGTCAAGAGTCAAGGAAAGCTGCATAGATAGGATTTTGTAATTTCATTTATGTTTTAACTTGTAATTTCCATTTTTGATATAATGATGGAGCCGCGGACCGGAACCTCGATGGAACCTCACTCGAGTCTCCAACTCGGTATAGTCCACCTCCTTTCGATCTTGTACGATACCGGTCACTCAATTCACTCATAATTTCGGTAGGTAGGATGTCCATCAAGATCCGATTGCCCTTCTTCCTTCTGTTTCTTTCTTCGAATAATGATCAGGACAAAATTCTGCCTCGTCGTCTACTTCTTTGTATAAAAACACTAGGTGTTTGTATTCAAAGGGGGCATGATGTAGACACGTAATTTTCCCCGTCAAAAATATTTCTTATTCCGACATCACACAATTTAACCCCTTTCTTATAATTTTCCCCAAGAAAATAAATAACCACCCCATCTTTTACTTATTTATTTCTTTATTTTTTGTTTAATTTTTATCCAAAAATAAAAAGTCATAACAAACTTTGTCTCATTCTAACATTCCAACAACCCACTCAATAAAAAATGGACACCTGACCCCTACCTCATTACCACCCCCTCTCACGTGACCCCACCCTCTCCTTTTCTTGTCCACAAAACAAATACACTACAAGACAAAAAGGGGAACCTTCCAGGAAGGAGCCGATAACCCTTTTTTTTGTTTTCTTTCATAAAAATCAATACATACACCATTCTTCACAAAAGAGGGGGGGGATACATTTTTTTATATGACCGTAGGGAGAACAAGATACCATAAGCAAAAATCATCTTCTTTACTTCGACTCACCACTATATACCCACGATTCCACACCAAATCTCATACCCACACACGAAAACAACAAGAAAATGAGTAAAAATGGAGATGATTTGAGAGATTCAGTCGTTCCCCTTCAGATTTCCGGTGAAATATCATCGGAATCGTGGCCATCGTGAATCCAGTTGGTCCATTTGATGAGTTCGGTTTAAAATTCTCAATATTTTTTCAGTTATTCTCTAGCTAAATCTGGCCGAAAAACAGTGAGTTCGCCAGAATCTATTTTGTTTGGTCGTTTGCTGCCTCCGTTTGAGTTCACCAGAGCTCAGACTATACCAGATTCGGTCCTCCGTTCGGTTGATTGAGGCTTTTGGTTCATCTGTTTTAGTGTCGTTTCTCTCAAAATCAAGCTTGGGTACCTCGGTTATTTTTCTTTCCTCATTGAAATTACGACTGACTTGCTAAGTCATTACGCTGGTCGGGTTCTGTTGGTTTGCATACTGTTCTAGAATTTTGGATATCGTTTGGCCTCGGTCAGATTTCTGGTGTTCTATTTTGGATTGTTGTTTCACTATTTGAGTCAGATTATTCATTGTTGAGGTTCTATTCTAAATTTCAAGTCTGGATTTCTTTATTATCAACAGAAGTCGATATCGAAAGGTCCATTTCTTTAACCAATTTTCTCCTCTATTTTTGATTGGTTGCATTGACTATGATTATGTGTGGTTTGATTACGATAGTCTGATTTCTTTGATATTGTTTTGTTGCTTGAATTTGTTACTAAAAGTGAGTATGGATTGTTGAAATATTGATTGCTAATAGTAGAAATTAGTGTAAGAAAGGAATTCGGGGTGGGAATAAGAAGTTGTTAAAGTTGAATGTAGTTAAATTTTGGACCATTGTCGTTTTGTTCAATTCGAGATAGGTATGAATATGATATATTTATGATACGTTGAAATGGATAGGCAATATAGGTTCGGGTAGGAAAATTTTAGAACTTGTTGTTTTGATTGAATGTTGGATTGTGCATATGAATGCTTCTTTCTAGTTTGTTGAATTTAATTCAAAAAATGTATTCATTTAACCGGAGAATGCCCTGAGACACATTGTATTTGTTCACGGGGGAATGCCCCGACGTATTATGTTGGTGGAAGGAGTTCGAGAGAAAGGGATGAGGCATCGGGTAAAGCACAGGAGCGTAGTTAGTGTTAGTATAGGTTAGATAGGATTTATCTTGGCATTTTTCTATTTTGGACTGTATAAATCGGACTGTTTACTATATTTTGATTCTTCTTGTTTTGTTTGTTTGTTTGATTGTTCTACGTGTTTTGTGTGGTTTATCCATCCTTAATTCCAAATTAGCCGATTCGCTCTACCAAGCGACCGTGATCGAACCACGGGATCGAGGGGTGCCTAACACCTTCCCCTCGGTCAACAGAATTCCTTAGCCAGAATCTCTGTTTGCAAACCAGTTTTAAAGAGTCAAACAGTTTTGAAAAGGATTTCCAAAGGTGACTTGGCACATCGGATTATACCAAGTGGTGACTCTGAGTTTTGAATATAAAAAATCCTTTTTGAAACAAATGTTCATTTTTTGTCACTTAATAAATAAAAACCCTTTCAAACTTAAAATTATTCTTTCGGAGTTTAAAAAGGGGTGTGACAGCCCATCAAGTCACTTGAGCCCAAGTGTGATTTTACAAGAGAAAATGAAGAAAATAAGCCTGTGTGGACATCTATTATGTTAAAAACTTACAAGGTATGGACTTTTAAAACTCTTATCATCAAGTAAACAATTTTTTATCCCTTTTAACCTATACTTTTAGTCAATATACATCAATTATAGAGGAGTTATTTATGAATTATAATATGATATGCATCTACCAACTACTTTTAGTTAATTGTTCTGGTCTGGGTTAGCTTCGTGCACTACGACTAAATATATGTATATTATGTATAACATCTCAATCAATCCAAAATATCAAACTTGTTATATTTGTATCTTTTATGTGCATTTGTTTGTATATTTGTATGTATGTATGAGTTAAGATTCTCCTATTTTTGTCATTTTGGTTGTTCTATCAGGGTGCTGGACTACTCAACTTAGGGAACACATGCTTTCTGAATGCGGTATTGAAATGTTCAATATACACGGTGCCATTGTTTGACCTCCTTCTGCCTACTCATGTAGTACCATGTGATCGTAAGGACATTTTTTCTCAAAAATATCTGTTTTTTGTTCCGTTTTGAGTTGTTATCAATATTCTATTCATTTCTTGTTCTCATATAGTCATTGCAGGTTTTGTTTAATCTGCGTTTTCAAAGAGCTTATTGTCCTTTCATTGTTTTAAGAGCCTTATAAGGGTCATTCTGTCTCACCATGGAGACTTGTTGAGCATTTTATTATTTTTCGGGTACACAAAATCTGTATTTTCCCAACATTACTTCAACACAAGTTCAAGAATAAATTAAGAATACTTATGAAGTTGTCCAACACCTTCAACACAAGATCAAAATGATCTTTCAAAGAAGAATGTTTTAAGTTTCTTAAAGAAAAATAGAAGAAGTAGAAAAAAGCCAAGTCCTTCGAATTCACATAGTGTCCTTAAGGAAATAATTCCCCTCAAGTACCTGAGGTTGCGGAATTTTCATCCCAGGATAAAATGGCTTCACAATCAGAATGTAGCGGTACCTTAAACTTTCTTGTTTTCTTCAAACTCATTCAATGGGAGATGATCACACAGAGTATTTAGAAGCAACAAAATATTTTTCTTATGCAGAAATTTTTCATACTAAACCTGTGGAAAAAAATGCAGGTTTATACATCCATAAAGTACCTCTTTCGAAAGGTGGCGATGGTTCATCCAAAAAGGTGTATCTTTTGTAACCCAACAATCCAAAAATTAAACCCATTTTTTATTAACACCAATTAAACCCAACAATCCCCCCACATGAATGGGGAATGGATATTTTTTGTAAAACTTTATGGAAAAGTATGTGATCATCAAGAAAAGACTGATTGCATCTGGATAAGTGGGTTTCCTTTGAACTTTCCATAGTGAACATGCATCTGATGCACTTGGTCAATCGGTAGATTTGATATCTTTGAACCGTTGAGCCTTAATGTATACCTAGACAACACATGTCACACAACCAACCTTTTACTATTTATGGTTCTCACGGTTTGGTTCGTTTCAGCCATGAACACACCCAGGTCTCATGAGATATTAGAGAATAGGACTTTACTAACATTCTCCTTGAAGCGGCTTCAACATCGCCCTCACATTGGTGATTTCTAAACATTCAATCTTGTAGATTAAACTATTTGGTCAAATCTACCAAATTTAGATAATCATTAAAGGATTTCATACCATAAGTCTTATCCTTGATTACTAAACATTGTCTACATTATGAGAATGGGTTGGGTATATTGACAATGGTAAACCTATTAGACACAACTTTGTTTGATCTCCTTGAACCTAAATCTTGGGATCTCCAGTCTGCTAGGTAGAGTTACCGCCATGCTGACTTGTCCTAGGTCGTAAACCCATTCCCCTGAATGTCCTCTCAACTTCTTCTCTAGACAGGCCTTTTGTAAGTGCATCCGACACATTATCCTTTGACTTTATATAGTAAACAGTAATAATTTTACAAGAGAGAAGTTCTCTAATGGTATTATGTCTCCGTCTTATGTGACGAGATTTACTGTTGTACATCATAATCCCTGCCCTACCTATTGCTGCTTGGCTATCGCAGTGTATACATACTGGTGCCACTGGTTTGGGCCAATAAGGAATATCTTCCAAGAAATTTTGGAGTCATTCTTCTTCTTCACCGACTTTATCTAACGAGATAAATTCTGATTCCATCGTAGAGCGAGCAATACATGTCTGTATGGATAATTTCCAAGAGACTGCTCCTCCACCTACTGTAAATACGTGTCCACTCATGGATCTTACTTCATTTCAACCGGTGATCCAGTTTGCATCACTATATCCTTCAAGTACCGCAAGATATTTATTATAATGCAAAGCATAGTCTTTGGTGTATTTAAGATACCCCAAAATTCTTTTCATTGCCATCCAATAAGTTTTGTTGGTATTACTCGTGTACCAACTCAACTTACTAATAACCCATGGTACATCCCAATACTCTTACGTACTCCAATTGTGAGTCACTTTCGCCTTCATTCTCTTGAAAGGCAAAGTTCACATCGAATGGAGTCTTGGCAGCACCAAATTCCAAATACTTGAATTTTTCAAGTACTTTTTTGATATAATGAGACTGTGACAATACCAACCCTTGTGGATTTCTATGGATTCTTATTCCTAAGATCACATCTACAACTCCAAGATCTTTCATATCGAACTTGCTCTCGAGCATTCTCTTTGTGGCCTTTATGTTAGAAATGTCTCTACTGATGATTAACGTATCATTACATTCAAACAAACAATGACTTGGTGATTTGGTGTGTATTTAATGTAGACGCACTTATCATATTAATTTATCTTGAACCCATTTGCCAACATAGTTTTGTCAAACTTCACATGCCATTGTTTAGGTTCTTGTTATAGTCCATATAGTGACTTTATAAGTTTACACACCTTATTTTCTTTTTATGGAACCGCAAAACCCTATGGTTGTTCCAGATAGATTTCTTCGTCCAATTCTTCATTCAGGAATGTTGTTTTTACATCCATTTGATGGATTTCAAGACTATATACCACTTCCAAGGCAATTAACATTCAAATCGATGTTATCTTTGTTACTGGCGAGTATCTATCAAAGTAATCAAGGCCTTCTTTCTATTTGAAGCTTTTACTACAAGTCTTGCCTTGTATTTGTCAATAGTACCATCCACTTTCATTTTTATTTTGAAAATCCATTTAGAACCTAAAGGTTTATTTTCCGGAGGAAGATCAACCAACTCCCATGTATGATTTCTTAAGATTGAATCAATCTCACTATTGACTGCCTCTTTCGAAAAGGATGAGTCTGACGTCGACATCACTTCTTTAAAAGTTTGAGGATCATTTTCTAAGAGAAATGTTACAAAATATGATCCAAACGAAGTTGACGTTCTTTGATGTGTACTACATCTTGGATTTTCATCATAATGTACATTCTCACTTGGTTCAACTCGAGGTTGTTTAGACCCCCCACTAGACATTTCATGTCTAGTTTTATATGGATAAATATTTTCAAAGAATTAAGCATTATCTAATTTAATTACCATATTTTCATTGATATCCGGATGTTTGGATTTATGAACCAAAACCCGATATGCTTTGCTACTTTTAGCATATCCTAGAACATGCAGTCCACTATCTTAGATCCGATCCTTACCCTTTTTGACATAGGTACTTGGACCGTCACTAGACACCCTTACACTTTGAAATATTTCAAGTTCGATTTTTTTTCTTTCCATTTTTCATATGGAATTAATTATGTCTTACTATGGGGAACTCTATTGAGTATTCGGTTAGCTGTAAGGATAGATTCCCCCACAAGTTTTGCGGTAAACCTGAACTTATTAATAAGGCATTCATCATTTCCTTCAAGGTTTGATTTTTCTTTTCCGCAATTCCATTAGATTGAGGGGAATACGGAGTTGTAGTTTGACGATCAATTCATTCTCTACACATATTTGCACAAAGGAAGATTCATATTCTCCGCCCCTATTACTTCTTATCATTTTGATCTTTTTCTCTAACTGATTTTCAACTTAAGTTTTATATTTCCTAAATGTATCTATTGCTTCAACCTTACTTTTTAGAAAATATACATAACAATATCTAGTGCAATTGTCAATAAAAGTTATAAAATACTTTTTTTCACCACGAGATGGTATTGACTTCATATAACAAATGTCAGTGTGGATTATGTCTAAGTGATTGGAATTCCTTTCAACGGATTTATACGGATCCTTAGCGTACTTTGATTTCACACACGTTTGACATTTTGATTTATTGCACTCAAAGTTTGCCAAAAATGCTAAGTTAATCAGTTTTTACAATGTTTTGTAATTAACATGGCCTAATCGTTCATGCCATAAATTCTAAGACTCAACCAAGTAAGAAGAAACTGAAATTTAATTGATTTTAACATTCATTATATTCATTTTGAATAGGCCCTCATTGAGGTAGCCTTTTCCTACATACACTTTGTAACACTCTGCAAAATCGTCCATGCGTTAGCTCGTGGTAATATGCTTTTAGAGTTAAATGACTAAAATAGTGTCAAAGAGTCTTAGTCTCATTTTTGTCTTCCAAAATGATTAAAGTTTAAACCATTCATAATTTTCCTAATTTCAACTTTTTATCATGTTGGAAATTGAATGAGCTTTCCGTCGATATAAGATTCACCCAAATCTGATACCCGGGCAAGAAGTTATGGCTGATTTAAGTCATAATAATCAAACACCATCATTTTGGTGCTTGGCGCATCACGGAGTGGTACTATTTAGCAATTGTCAAATTCCAGTAGCATAGCGTGATTGTGGTGCGTCACGAGGAAGTTCCAGGTCCCAACCAGTGGGACAACATAATGGCTCTGCATCGCGGTGACCTTATAAATCCCATTCATCAATTTCCAGTGGGCCACCGTGATCGTGGCGCATCGCGGTGGCCCAAAAAATTGGGCTCCCAGTTATATTTTTATTCCGTCTCATTAAGGGTATATTGGGTATTTTGACCCCTTATCATCTTAAACACGATATTTTAATTCCAAATGACCTCATTATTGATATTTTCATCAAAAACCATCAAGAACACTCCTTAGGGTTTTAAACAAGAAAACCCAAACAACTCAAGATTCAACCGTGGATTTTAGAAATTGATTGAAGATTTAGAATTCCCAAGACGTGGACATCAAGAATCATCCTTTAATTTCCTAAATAGAGGTACGTGGGGTTTATCCTAAAAATACATGGGCTTGTTAAAATTACTCAATTATGATTTAAAGATTATGAAGCATGAATTTGTTAAAGGGGTTTGAAATCCATGATTTTTATTATGCTTTATGCATGTTATTGCTATTGTTGTTTTGGCCTTTAGGCCTCATCCCCTTAAATTGATTTACAAGTATATGCATATGTATGAAATTGAAATTTCAGATTTGTTTGAGAGAACAGATTATGAAGTCCCTCTCTTGTGATAAATTCAAGTTTATGATCTTATTGTGAATGATTTGAAATGCATGATTTATGATTTCAAAACTAGTTTTCTCAATACCTTAGTGTTTGAGCTTGATTTAGAGCTGATGATAGGGAGCTTCTTGATATAATTACATCCTTGTTTTAAATTAGAAAGAGTTGCATGTGATTAAGAAATTTGACATGGCCACCTTGTATTATTGAAATGTTTGACAAAGAGAGTGTCTTGCATTTGTTTACATGAGGTTTGAGAAAGAGTTTCTTTGAACTGATTTATTGATATGGTGGTCCCAAACTTAGGTTTTGAAAACAAATATTATAATATGTTATTAATGTCTTAGAGACGTGACTTGAAAGTCAATGGTATGACGATACCATAAACATGTATGCCATAACAGAGTATGTTTTCAGAATATGTTTTAAGAGAATGCATGCTTTAAAGAGTTAAAAATCGGCTCAAAGAGGGTTAGGTGGTTACCCGAAGAGGGCATTAGTTCAAGTAACTCTTATCCTAAAATCATGATTTGCCGATCCGGGTATATTATTTTACGCTGGCGACGGCTGTGTGGCGTAGTAAAGTCAGACACTCCAACCCTTGCGGCATACTTGAGTTAGAGGCTTCCCCGCCAAGTCAATGGTGGATTCCATATAGTCTGTGGAATTTCAGAGTTGTAGGGTATACCACCTAGCGCAGAAGTAAAACAAAGAATGTCTCAGAGTTCAGATGATTTTCTTTTAGAGTCTTTCAGAAATGCCCATGAGATTTCTAAAAATATGATATGTTTATGAACTATTTTTAAATTGCTCTCATATATGTTGAATATAAAATTATTATTTTGGATTTTCTCTATGTACCGGTACATCTGTATTGACCACCTACCTCCCAAGTTCGGAGGATCAGTCTAAGGGTCTGGCCAATCAGTAGAGTATCCCTGAGAGAAGTGATCTGTGCAGTGGTGAGCCTTCTTTGTTCCAGAAGGCCTATTATTTCAGATTATGTTATTCCGTTGTTTTGGTCTACTGGGGGCCTTGTCCCAGTTTTCAGATAGTTGTCAGATTTTCATGTAGTAGAGATTTCGTAGACTGTTCCAGATGTTGTTAGTGATTTTCGGATTTCATTTCTTATTGTTAAACTTAATCCAGAGTATGACCATGTTTCCGTATTAGATAAAAAAATTGCATTTTTTTATTATATGAATGTTGTGCATGACTACCAGATATAGTAGGATGTCCGGGCCTTCATGGTATCAGAGCTAGGTTCATGGTCCCAGGGTGTCTGCGAAATCGCATCGGGTAGAATCTTGTTTATGGGTTTGTAGCGCGCCAAACTTATAAGTAGGAGGCTACTAGGCATTTAGGAATGTTTCCCCTATTTGTAATTTAGTTCGTGCTTTGGAGTCTAATCTGTCCTTGAATCCGTAATCTCTTGCATTTCAGAAAAACAATCATGCCTCCACGTCGTACTATCAATCAGAATGCACAAACAAATGAGGTCCATCCCACTCATGGGATGAGGACCCAAAATAGAGCTTAGAATCCAGAGATTGATGCTACTTCGGGAGTCTCACTTACAAAGACCAGCCCACCTAGGGAACCTAGAGTTCCCCGGACGGGGACTAACTAATACAAAAGATCAAACTTACAACAAGGAATCAAGAGAACAACAAGAACAATATCACTAGAGAATCAAAGTCCCCACTCGTCTTCTCTAGCTTTTCAAGGATACAACGACAATATTCAACAAGATAGATAAATAACACAATATTGTAATAACTATAGTTAATCGAAAGAGCCCCACACGGCTTCACTATATCAAGACACCAAAAAAAATATTACAAAATGATGGATAGTAATTTGACACAAAATATCCTAGAATCTAAGAACCCTAACATGAAGATTAGGACCCTAAGACTAGAAGATATTTTCACCAAATTCTTACTCGAATCAAGAGGAACTCATGAACCTCAAGACCCCCAAGTTTCTAGCCAAAGAACAACAAAAGTGTTACTACACTTTGTTGTCTAGTTTTGGGTTCACTCTAAAGAATAAGAGAGAGAATTTCTTAAAATATTACAAGACTTGTGTTTCTTCCATAATAAAAATGAACTAAGTCCAAGAAATAGCCCTATTATTGTCTATTTATAGTACTCCACAAAATGAAAGGAAAATGACCATTCTAGCCTTGGTCTTGGGTGGATTTTGAGTGTAATAAACTTACACTTCAAAGCCCCTCTTCACACTTCAAAACATGGAATCCCTTAGATGAATTAATTACACACTCACACACGGCCATTTGCATGAACATGGCTTGGAGTTTTTGTAACTCCCGAGCTTGGCTACGCGTGAATGGTCTTGAGCTTGTTGCACTTATATCATTCTCTCCATATTGATGGGAATTTGTCCTCAAATTTGGTGGATGTTCATCCTCAACCGTGGCAATAGGAGAGAGGTGACATATATTGAAGGTGTTGTGCACTTGATATTCTGGAGGAAGGTCAATTTTGTAGGCATTATCATTGATTCTTTCAAGTACTTGAAAGGGACCATCACCCCTCAGAATCAACATGGTTTTCCTTTGTGAAGGAAACCGGTCTTTTCTAAGGTGCACCCAATCCCAATAACCCGGTTCAAGAATAAGCTTTCTTCTCCCCTTGTTTGCTTTCTGAGCAATCTGTTGATTTTTGTTCTTAAGCTTTTGCCTCACTTTCTCATGCAATTTCTTCATGGCTTCAACCTTCTTGCTTCCATCTAAGCTAATCATAATATCACTTGGCAAAGGAGTTAAATCCAAAGGAGTGAGGGGGTTGATGCAATATACACACTCAAAGGGAGTCATTCCTGTACTTGAGTGTATAACCCGATTGTATGCAAATTCCACCAAAGGTAGGTGGTCCTCCTATGAAGTCATTTTGACTTTAACTATTGATCGTAACATAGAACCGAAAGTCCTATTTACAACCTCAGTTTGGCCATTGGTTTTTGGGTGACAAGATGCAGAGAATAGCAATCTAGTTCTAAGCCTACCCTATATTGACTTCCAAAAGTGAGTAAGGAACTTAGAGTCCCTATCACTTACAATGGTCCTTGGAACACCATGCAATTTGACAACATTTTCAACAAATAAAGAAGCCACACTTGACGCATCTTCACTTTCTGAACAAGGAATAAAGTATGTCATCTTAGAAAACCGATCAACCACAACAAAAATGCTATCCCTACCTCGTCTAGTCCTCGACAATCCTAACACAAAATCCATATATATATCAAGCCAAGGACGTAAAGGAATGGGAATCAGGGTATATAACCCATGAGGGAGAAGTCGAGACTTGGCTCCCTTACAATCTACACATTGGCCGCAAATCCTAGCCACATCCTTGTGCATTCTAGGCCAATAGAATTGCTTCTCCAATATCTCGAGGGTCTTGTCAATCCCAAAATAACCCATTAGACCGCCATCATGTGTTTCCCTCATAGACAACTCTCTCCAATATCTAGAAGGTACACACAATAGTCTACCTTTAAACAAGTAACCATCAAACTTGGTATAAGGATTTGAACCCCTATCCGAAACCCACTTGTCCCTACCCAATTCTTCGCATTACCTAAAGATGGAAGGAAAGTGAGGATCCTTAGGATACAATGCCTTTAGTCTCTAAAAACCCATTAACTTTGAAGACAAAGTGGACACAAGTACATGTTTTCTAGACAAGGCATCGGCAACCACATTGTCCTTACCCTTCTTGTATTGAATAACATAAGGGAAGGTTTCTAGAAACTCAATACATTTGGCTTGCCATTTGTTAATATTGTCATGTGCTCATAATTGTTTCAAGGATTCATGCTCCATCTGGATCACAAATTCCTTGGGCCACAAGTAGTGTTGCCAATTGCCTAATGCTCTAATCAAGGTATATCACTCTAAATCATACGTGGAGTAGTTTAGAGTAGCACCCTTGAGATTTTCACTAAAATGAGCAACGGGTTTTAAGTCTTGCATCAAAACAGACCCTATGCCTACTTTACTAGCATCGCATTCAACTTCGAACGTCTTATCAAAGTTGGGCAATTGTAACAAAGGCGCGGAAATAAGCATAGCTTTCAAAGCTTAAAAAGCCTTATCTTGCTCTTCACCCCACTTGAAGGGTTGGTCTTTCTGAATGACCTCGGAAAAGGGGGAGGCTATGGTGCTAAATCCTTTGACAAACCTTCTATAAAAACTAGCCAACCCGTGGAAACTTCTTACTTCACCAACGGTTTGTGGGATTGGCTAATTTTTTATAGCGTCTATCTTGGATTCATCCACTTCGACCCCTCTTGTACTAATAACTAAACCCAAGAAAACAACTTCATTAACACCAAAGGAACACTTTTCATGATTGGCATACAACTTCTCTTTTCTAAGCACATCAAAGACACTTTGTAAATGGAATACATGCTCATCTATGGACTTGCTATTTACGAAGACATCATAAAAATAAACAACAAAAAACTTTCCAATAAAAGGCTTCATCACATGATACATTAGCCGCATGAAAGTACTTTGAATATTGGTTAGGCCAAATGGCATAACCATCCATTCATAGAGACCAAATTTGGTCTTGAAGGCAGTTTTCCATTCATCATCGGGTTCCATACAAATTTGGTGATAACCCCTCCGAAGATCTATCTTGGTAAATATACAAGAACCATTCAACTCATCAAGCATGCCATCTAATCTAGGAATAGGGTGACAATATTTTACGATAATCTTGTTGATGGCTGCACAGTCCACACACATACGCCAATTTCCGTCCTTCTTTGGCACTAATAATACCGGAACCGAACATGGACTCATGCTCTCTTTGATGTAACCTTTGTTGTGAAGTTCTACAACTTGTCATTGTAGTTCTTTGGTGTCCGTAGGGTTTCTTCTATGAGCCGGTTTGTTTGGCAATTGTGAACCCGACACAAAGTCAATTTTATGCTCAATACCATGAAGTAGGGGCAACCCTTGCAAAAGTTCTTTGGGGAAAACATCATCATAATCATACAACACAGGAGAAATCAAAGGATATATAGAAGAATTAGTGGGGTTGGTGTTAAAATAATGTGCCAAAAGAAGCATGGGTGTGTCCTCATCATGATCCACAAAGAGCTCCTTCTTTCTAACCAACAACATTATTTTCTTTTCCATTTGATGTTGAGACAGCCTTGGATACCCCCACTACCCCACCTATGAGTTCCTCCTCCTTTTCTTTATTTTCGTATTTCTTCCCCTATTCTTTCAATTCTCTCATCCTTTGATGCAACTCGTTCACTTGTGAAGGAAAAAGTGGATGAGGTGTGACCTTTCGGCCATCCTTCTCAAGTGTATATCGATTAGACCTCCCATCATGTTTGGTATACCTATCATATTTCCAAGGTCTACCTAACAACAAGTGACACACTTGCATTGGTATTAGTCACAAAGCACTTCGTAACAGTAGTTTCCTACCTTAAACCGTATCACACATTGCCTCATGACTTACAATTCACCACATTCATTCAACCATTGCAACTTATAAGGGATAGTATGAAGTGTAGTAGGAAATTTCAAGAAGTTCACCATAGCAACACTAACAATATTTGCACAATTACCACTATATATCACCAAAGTGCACACACTACCCTTCACAAGGCACTTAGTATGGAACAGATTCTCCCTTTGGCTATGATCATCTATTTCCTTACTAATCATGTCACGCCTCACTACAAAGTTTGAAACAACACACTCTTCTTCTTACGAATAAATATCTTCCCCATCATCATCATTATGTGGCTCACCCTCCGTTTCCTCTCTATCTTGAGGATCGGCCTCATTTTCCTCTCTTTCACCACCCACTTCTTCGCCAAGGAAATACAATCTACCTTTCCTTAGGATTACATTGCATCGTTTAGGGTATTTTTTGGCTTTATGCCCCCAACCTTGGCACTTGAAGCATTGGAACCCTTTAGGATCAAGATACTTGTGAACTTCTTGCCTAGGAGGAATTTTGGGGACTGTTTTGGGCTTGGGCAGCCTAGCAATGGTGGGTTGGTCCTTATTTTTTGGCCAACTCGAAGAGTATTGAACCATATCCTTTCCCCTTGGACAACCCGAGGTCAATTGTCCCTTTCCTTTGAACGACGACCTCTCTTTAAGTTCCCTTTCCATCTCAAGAGCTTCTTGGAAAATACCTTCAACGATATCAAACATATGAAGTGTCAAATGAGTGGAGATGACTTTGTTCAACCCACACTTGAACCGAATGATGTCATGACTAATTTTTTCTCCACGATGATCAAGCTTCAACATGAGTTGTTGAAACTCATCATAATATGCCATCACACTTTGATTCCCTTGTCGCAAATTGTACGACCTAGAAAGCAACTCATGACGATAACTTTCGGGAAGATATCATTGCCTCATTATATACCTCATCATAAACCATGGTGGTGGTTTTCCATCAATCAACTCATTACCAAACCGTTTGACGTATTCCCACTATGTGTTAGCATAACCTTCAAAGTGAGCTTGGCGTAACAACTCTTCTTCTCTTCTGAGATATCATTTACTTAAAACACTTTATTGTACGCTGATTCCCAAGCAAGATAAACCTCAGGGTAACTTTTACCCTTAAAGATAGGTAGACTCAGTTTGATGGTATTGATGCCTACGTATCTCACTTGATGTCGGTTTCCCCATTCTCCATATCCTCGATATCTTCTTGGATCCACACGTCCCCCTCTTATCTCCTGTTCCCTCATGTAAGCCTCATTAAAGGTTCCATACCCTTCATAATCCATTCTACCATATTCCTCAAAGTGGACGGGATGGTTTTGGACGTTTGGGACATGATTTGGAGGAATTGTATTTTGTGGAGGTGGTGGTATTTGGTTTAGTGGAGCTCGAAAGGGAGGTTTTGGATTTAGTGGAGGTATTGGACTCCCAAGTCATTCTTGCGTAACTTGAGGAGTTTGGGAATGGGTTGGTCTATTGGAGTCTCAGGTTAGGGGGTTATGGGTCATTTGGCTTGTGGCATTTAGTGGAGCTAGTGAAGGATTTGGCAATTGTGGCCATGTTTCGGGAGTAATGGTGGTGGAGAAATTTCTATCATTTCCTCTTGAGTAAACATGTCGAGGGGTAGAAGGGTGAGGGTTTCTTTAACTCTCCAATTATTCTAACCTCCCACTAATAGTCATTACTTCTCCCCTTATGGCTCCCACTTCCGTACTCAACCTTTCAAGAGTTCGGGTCATAGCCTCAAGAGTGACCCTCAGATTCTCCATTTCATTATAATCCACCTTTTGAGACGTGGTTCCCTCCATTGTCAAGGTATCACCTACACAAGCAAAAAATAATTTAGTTTAAAACCTCTCCTCACTCACACTCTCTTGGTTCACTCACACTCAACCTCCACAAGTGTTGCAGATTGGCTAGTAACCCGTGAATCCTTAAGGTATGAGTATGCTCTTGTCCAAAATGGATTCTTGTTTGAAACTCAAATAATTCTCGTCGTACTAGAGCCAAGAGTTACAACGTATTCAAATGATAAAACCACACAAACAAACGTTGACACAAACACAAAGCTTCAAAGCTCTAATTGACAAGCTAGTAGGAATGTACTGGTTTGTTAATTAGTTCTCAAGTCAATTAGATGAAACTAGGAATCAATAATTAGAAACTATAACATCCAAATTTGAGCTTAATTATCATATGAAAAGTAACTAGGGTGACGTGGTAGCATGTCATTGGCCCCAGGTCCTCATACGTTATTCATCAACTTGAAGCCTTGGTCCCTTTATATCATGTGTAATGGATGACTAGTTATTGGGAGGGAAACATAAAGTTTTGTAATTATTTTTTTTCAACTTTTTCAAACTCAAAAGGTGATGTTTGACCTTACTAGTTCCACAAGGCAAGGTTCCTTATTTTAAGGGAAAAGTGGTTGTCAAGTCTAGAAAGGTGATGTTGGCAAGTCTTCTCACAACTTGTGTCATTCCATAATACATAATGAAATACTAATAGCTATACAACTGTAGGTTAGAGTTCTATTCTAGGAAAGAATATATATTATTATAACTACACAATCAGTAATTAAATCCTATTCTAGGAAAGAGAATATTTTGTCTATACAATTATACTATTGCCTAACATTATGTACTATTGTGACTTGGACTATTCGAGAATAACATTATTGTACATCATGCTTCACTAGAGAGTTTTTAAATTTATGAATTTTCCCTGGCTCTTTTTAATTGATGTTTAGCCACATGTGGAATCTACGTGTTCACCATCTACTCCTACATAGAAAGGGAATTAAAAAAAAACACCAAATCTTCTCCCACATTGTATATATTTATCCCTTTCAGTGTCTGTGCTCAAGCTACTCCAAACACTGCTTCAAACAGGTAACTCTGCCTTTTTTACCTCTCAAAATTAGCATCTTCTTTATGTTTTCTATTGTAGTTTTGATTTGGGTTTTGTTGAATTGAAGTTATTTATAGGTGAGATTTCTTAAATTTTCAGTTTTTAGTTGTGATTTTTTGAGGTTCTTGGTATTGTTTTATGGGTTAGGTTGTTGTTTTTGACTGGGTATATTGTTGTTGTTGTTTAGCTTGTTGTTTTTGATAGGGGTTTTACTTGATTGAAGTTTTTGATGGTGAAAATTCATCAAAATGGGGATGTTTAGCTGTGATTCCTCTATCTATAGAATCCCTCAATTCTTGATTTCACAATTTACTTGCTACAAATCTTCTAGCTGCAGTTAAGTTTGTTTTCCGTTATTTCAAAAAATTTGACATGCATGACTATAATATTGTTTCAAAGTCAATCCTTAGGTGTGCCATTTTTGTTTTGCATTTTGATTATGTAAATTGGTAAGTATGGAGTAAAATGATCATTGCAAGGTTCAAGTTGGAGATGAGATCAACAAATTTTTCAATTTTCCTTGGTTTGCTTTAGTTCAACCCCCCCCCCCCCCCCCCCCCGTATGCAACTTGATAAAGTGAACAGATTAAAGAAAATAAACATGACACAGTACATCCACTCCTCTATCTATAGAATTCCTCAATTCTTGATTTCACAATTTACTTGATACAAATCTTCTAGCAACAGTTATAGTTGTTTCCTGCTGTTTCAAAATTTTTGACAAGAATGACTATAATTTTGCTTTAACTGAATATTGTTTTTTGAAAATAATCCTTACATCAATTTTCCTCTATTTGTTTGAGTCCCTTCTTTCCCTCCTGTATGTAACTATATCCACTCCTCTTCCCCTACTAATGCCTTGATGTTTAACACTTTTTGCACAAATTGTTGTGCGGCCACCTTTGTAGTACATATGACACGGAAAAACAGCATCCATCAGATGACAACAACCACTTCTGACTGGACATATAAAGTCTAGATTGTCGACATGAGCCAAGAGAGAAAAAGTCCTGAGAAGCAAATCTGATTTCAAAATCTCATTTCAGAGGTTGAACAGGTACTCTCGCCTATATAGTCGCCATCTATTTTATCCTACACATGGTTATATTGTTTACCTACATCTTCTGGAGGGGTACAATTTTGCAGGGCCAATAAATTAGGGCGGTTGGATCATATGGGTTTTTAGTTTTCTATTGGATTTTTGGGGTTATCTATTGTGGGATTAATTGTTGAGATTTGGTAGTTCTTAGGGTTCTGACGTGACCAAGTCGTGTCAAGATTTGGAATTTGATTCTCATATCAAGGTTTACTCCTGTTTGAAATCTGTCTGGTTGAGAATCCCGGGTTACCGAGAAGGTTGGTCATCGTTGAGGTTCCTGTTCGAGTATTTTGGTCTTCGTATTTCTCTTTGTTATCGACAAAGATGTTTTATCGAGGTCCATTCTCTTAACCCGCTCTCTTTTCTTTATCTCAATTTATTGAATTGTCGTGATTATGTGTGACGTGATCATGGTTGGTGGATTTTTGTTGATGTTAATATGTTATGACTATATGCTTCACAATGTGTTTTCGATGATATGTGAAACGAAGAGGAGTAATTGGTTGTGCGATTGATGAAAAATGAAAGCTAGCGGTGGGTTGGAATTGAAATTGACAAAAAGCAATCATTAATTTATTTTGATACATTCAATATCATTGTTGTTAAGTTCGATAGTATCATGTCTAAGTCCGTGAATCATTAGGCAAACTTAGGGATTGTGAAATTGGTGAAATGTTTGAATGCACATGATTGAATGGTTTTTGACTTTATCGCTTTGGGTCACTTGTATCATTTGGCTGGGGAATGCCCCGAGGTAATTGTATTAATTTATCCAGGAAATGCCCCGAACTATTATGTACTTGGGGGATGTTCACGATGAAGGCCTGAGGCATCGGGTGAGGCATTGGATCTTAGTCTAGGATTAGTTTAGAATAGGATTTATATTTTCGTATTTTTCCTATTTTTGGGGACTGTATAACTTAAACTGAACACTATTTTGATTTTCTCTGTTTTGTTTGTTGATTTGATTGTTTTATGTGTTTTGTGTGGTTTGTACATTTGTAGTGTCAAATTAGCCGATATGCTCCACCAAGCGACCGTGGTCGAACCACGGGATCAAGGGGTGCCTAACACCTTCCCCTCGGTCAATAGAATTCCTGAGCTGGAGTCTTTGTTTGCAAACCAGTTTTAATGATTCAAATTGTTTTGAAAAGGATTGTCCAAAGGTGACTTGGCACACCGGATTATCCCAAGTGGTGACTCTGATTTTCGAATGTAAACATAATCCTTTTTCGGAACAAATCTTCATTTTGTCACTTTAATAATAAAAACCCTTTCAAAAATAAAAATCAATCTTTTTGGAGTTAAAAAGGGGGTGTCACAGGTCCGTTATTTGTTGTTGCAACGCATCAAGAACGATAAGATACTACAAGACCCCACAAAATCCTAGCTTAACTCAGCCTTTTTAAAGCTTGTTGAGGGGTCTCAGAGTTAGAAAATTTTAGCTAAGTATTCAGGCTTAGTGTTATTTTAGCCTTCATAAATTGGCAACTCCATTCCATAGATTCTATGGATTTAAAATGTTAATCTTTGGGTTGAATCATGATCAGGAATATTAGTAGGAGTTCCTGGATGAGTTTTGGATTTTTCGAACCACGTTTAGGAACCCAAAATAGTGTATCAATGCGATCTCGACGTGCCTCATCGACCATCGCATCGATTAATATTTTGGATGACTCCTAGTGAAAAAATCTAGTGAACCGACGCAGACTCAGATTCAGGGAATGTGACATCCCAAAAATAACCTTAAGAACTTGGTATGGTCACTTCGAATTCTTTGTCATATCCATTGGTCTTAGCAATTCTCTAGAAACATTCATGTACTTGATGAATCGTGTGTTCAAGAAGTACTTGGACATGTTCATCATAGTCTTCATAGATGACATTCTTGTCTATTCTCGCAGTGAGCATGAACATGCAGACCATCTCAGAGTAGTGCTACAGACTCTCAGAAACCATCAGTTGTTCACCAAATTCAGTAAGTGCAATTTTTGGCTAAGGGCAGTAGTTTTCCTTGGCCATATAGTTTTCGATGATGGCATTAGATTAGATCCCCAAAAGACTGAAGCAGTGAGAAACTGGCCCAAACCCATCTCTACATCGGATATTAGGAGTTTCTTGGGCTTAGTCGGCTATTACCGAAAGTTTGTTGAGGGATTTTCATCTATTGCATCTCCTATGTCCAGATTGACTAAGAAGAAAGTCAAATTCCAGTGGTCAAATTCTTGTGAAAAGAGTTTTCAGAAGTTGAGGACTTCACTCACTACAACTCCGGTTTTGACCCTGCAAGATATTTCAGATGGATTTGTGGTTTAATGTGATGCCTCCAGAGTTAGTTAGGGGTGTGTTTTTATGTAGAGAGGTAAGGTCATAGCCTATTCCTCTAGACAACTTAATACCCATGAACAGAACTATCCTACTAATGATCTTGAGTTAGCGGCGGTAGTTTTTGCCTTAAAGATTTGGAGGAACTATTTGTATGGGGTTGTCATGACCCGAACCAGGGACCTGGACGTGATGGACATCCCGAACCATGAAGGCCCGTGAGCCCTTCAGACTTGTAATTATATACACCATTCATATATAAACAGGAAATGCAAAAATAAAATATACTACGAAAACATGGTCATAATCTAAATTTAGTTTAACCATGAGGAATAAAATCCCATATCAACTAAACGCCGTCTGAAAACCATCTGCGAAATCTCTACTACAAGATCAAATAACAACTGTCTGAAAACTGGGACAAGGCCCCCAGTAGACCAAAACTATAATAAATAATAATTGTCTGAAAGAAACTAGGCCTTCTGAAATAGAAGGCTTACCAACTGGTACTCTTCACTCTTGTCTGATGAAATCTACTACTTATCAGGACCCCTAGACTATACCTCAGAACCTGGAGGGAGGGGGGGTCAATACAGATGTACTGGTACGCAGAGCAATCCAAAATAAAGCTTTTATATAAATAAAATAGTTGAGAGCTAGTCGTAAATATCATGAAAGATATAATTTTCAAAACACATAGGCATTCTTAAAAAAAACATAAAAACCTTTCTGTCAAAAGCAGTTTCTGATCTTTGTATTACTTCTGAGTTAGGTGGCACTCCCCTACAATTCTGATATTCCACGGAAGGGATGGAATCCTCCATTGACTCGGTGGGAAAGCCCCCACCCCAAGTGTGCCGCAAGGGTTGGAGTTTCTAATTCTAATACGCGACACGACACTAGGCCATCGTAATATAATATACCCGGATCGGCAAATCATGGTTTCGGAAAATGAGTTGTCTGAACTCGTTCCTTCTTCGGGAACCACCTAATATCTCTTTATGCCCAATTTTTTCCTGTTCTGAATCATGCATTATTCTAGTTTCAACATCTGAAAATTCTGACTTCAAACATGCATTCTATTCTATTCTATTACCATGTCATAATCTGAATTGGTGTCGTCACCCCAAGACTTGCAAATCCTATTTTTTGATCCATAATGTATCATCCATAATTCTTTCATTAAAACACAGTTCAGACCACCCAAACATGCAAACAATATAAAAGATTTCATGTTTCGAAAACATGAGTCAAAACTATGCTGAAATAATTCAAACATATGGTGGTCATGTGTTGTTTTGGCAAACCATGCTACTCCTTATTACATGCATTTTCAACATTTATCAACATTCATAACCCTCTCTTTTTATTTTGAAATCATATTCAAGTCATAGCATAAATCAAGACATTTCATATTAAGCTTTCAAGATGCAATTTAGAACAATTCATATCATATGAAAGATGGGAAAAATCATAACAAGAGAAAGGTTCATTGTAATTCATGCTCTCAATTGAATATTCATCCTTAAACACATTCATATATATATATATATACATATATTTATATATATATATATATAATTTTTCATTCAATTTGGGGAAGGTCTAAAGACCAAAACCATATCGTCAAAACTTCTAAAACATGATTATATTCATAAATCCAAAACCCTTTTCTTAAATCATGATTTATATACCCATGAGATTTTAGGAAAACCCCATATAACTTTGCTTATGATCTTTTGCTTAACACTTTCTTTTGGGACTCTATTTGATCTATTGATGGATGATTCTTGAAGATCTTAGTTTGGGGATTCTAATTCTTGAATCAATTTTGGAATTTAATGGTGAAATTTTAAGGGATCTTGAATCTTAGGTTGAGGCCCTAGGGTTTGGTTCTTGAGAGCATTTGAGAGAAAAGAGTATATTTTGGTGAATTTGGGGCTTAATCTTATATTTATGGAGCTATGGGATGAAGGGAAAATACCAAAATACCCCTCCTAAACCATTTGGAAAATGCTGAGTTTATCAGCTGATGACATTGGGCTGATGTCATCAAAAAATGTTGGAATTTATGACTTTCTACCTAATTCTGACGACGATTTCTAATAAGTGTCAGAAATGTCATCAAAAATGTGATAAGTCATCAAAAATGTCGTCAAACAGTTGCCAGGCTAATATGGTAGAGTAAAATGGGTATAACGTTTTTATCTGATATAGAATTTTGGAAATATTGGTGTAGTTGGAAATATAACTCAAATTCCTTTCATCTGATATATAGTAGGCCACCCAGTTCATCATATATAAGGAGTTATGATCGATTGAAGTTGACCCAAGTTTTGGCATTCACTAAAACTTGAACGATAGGAAATCATTCAACTAGTCCTTGAGTTAGGGGACCTTTATGATCTAGAATCATGCTCAACTATATTCCCACACTACATTATTGATTCAAAAAAAAAAATTCATAGGACTTATGGCTCTTGGATCATTTACGCATAGAAATGACAGTTTTTCGTTCTAGCCCGAACTGTGGGGTGTTACATTATCTCCCCGTTGGGATCATTCGTCCCCGAATGATGGGTAGGTATGTTTAAGCTTAATGGTATGGAATAACACGGACATGATGTGCCTTATAATAAAGTACATAGCTAATATGAAACATTTAAACTTCTATCATGAAACTGAATTCTGAGTTCACTTGACTTTACTTGCTTCAAGGAGTTGATTCATGCTGAGAGTTTTGGATTTTCTTGGAGTGTTCATGATCTAATCATACATATTGAATTGAGAATTGATAACTTAAGAAAGTATGAGTCATGAGGCAACATGAATTAGATCATACTAGGGTACTATACTGCCTGAGCCAAAATACTTGGAAGTATTTGAAATTATGCTCTGAACTCTTAAGAACTGAGTCATGACTAAGTAGCTGAATATGAAACATGATGCTTGGATTGAACTGAATTCACAATTTAAATGAATAGAATAGATTATTACTTGGGAAGGTCATACGCATGAGACTTCGGATAGTAAGACTGGGTGAAAAGGTAGAACACCACAGTAACTTGCCTTCCCGACTATTAAACTAAATTGTTAGTTATACGGGAAGAATTATACTGGAAACTGATACTTAACTGGAGTATGTCTTCAACACTCTTTCTAAAGAAGTTCTAGTAGAATTAGGGAGCAAAGAATCTTAGGCATGGAATGAGTTACACAAGACATCCAACTAAGGAATCACAAAAATAACACTACTCCATAGCATGAAATATAGACATATAACTCATAAACTTGGATAGAATTTTAAGGCCTTAGGAAATGACACTTCTTACTTTCAAGATTAGCACACTCCTCAAATATCCCTTAACTATACTATTCTCCTTAATTACCATACTCATTGATTCAAATTATAATCCACATATGGGCATTGATAAATCTTTCTACTAATGTCTAAAGTAGCTTAAATCATTTCACCGTGATCAAGCCTAATTCTAAATCACAAAATACAACATGCTACACCACGATACTAATCTAAACCATATGATTCGACCTTCTATATATTTTTAAAGATCACACCCTAAGCATAACGTGCCTTACCACTTCAATGAAAAACTCTGAACTCTTACTATGGATTTACTAGCACATAATTCGTTCCTCCACATAAATCCCAACATGTCATTCAAGCCTATCTTTATAACCACATATGAACTTCAAGGAAAACACCCGTAAATACATACTTCACATAGTATCTAAACCATTGTCAATATAACTCCCACATGCTACTGTCACGACCCAAACGAGGGCCTGGCCGTGACGGACATCTAGAACCATTAAGGCCCGGAACGCCCTTCTCTATCTGGTAATCATGCACAACATTCATATAATAAAAGAAGATGCGGAAACATAATCTTCTACGGAAACATGGTAAATTCTGAATTCCACACAAGTATGGAAACTGTAAATCAACTACATCTAAATAACATCTGACTCAGTCTGTGAAATGTCTACTACATGAAAATCTGACAACTGTCTAAATTATGGGACAAGGCCCCCAGTAGACCAAAACTAGAATAAGCGACATAATCTAAAAAGACAGGCCTTCTGGAATAGAGAAGGCTCACCACTTCACAATCTGATCAGTTGTCTAAATTATCTACTGCTTATCTAGATCCCTAGACTGAGTCTTAGAACCTGAGAGGTAGGGGGAGGGGTCAATACAGATGTACTGGTATGTAGAGAATATCCAAAATAATCATTTATTATTCAACATATATGAGAGCGATTTAAAACAGTCCATAAGTATATCATATAGTAAGAATTCACATGGGCATTTTAAAGACTCTGTAAAAATCATCTCAACTCTGAAAAATCTGTGTTACTTCTGCGCTAGGTGGTATACCCTACAGCTCTGAAAAATTCCATGGGCTATATGGAAACTGCCATTTACTCGGCAGCGAAGCCCCCAACCCAAGTGTGGCACAAGGGTTGGAGTCTCTAAATCTACTATGCCACACGGCCGTCTCCAGCGTACAATAATAATCTACCCGTATCGGAAAATACGGTTTCAGGCTAAGAGTTGCTTGAACTCGCGCCTTCTTCGGGTAACCACCTAACCCTCTTTAACCCTCTTTTAAAAACTCTATCAAAACATACAGTATCTGAAAATATTCTCTAAAAACATAATCTGTTATGGCATAAATACATATGGTATCGTCATACCATTGATTTGCAAGTCACATCTTTGAGCTATTATTAGTCTATCATTAATCTCTGTTTTCAAAACACAAGTTTTGGGAACACCATTTCAATAATTCAATTCAAAGAAACTCTTTCTCAAACCTCATGTAAACACATGCAAGGGACTCATCTTTGTCAAGCATTTCAGTAGTACAGTACAAGATGGTCATGTCAAAGTTCTCAATTCACATGCAATTCTTTCTCTTAAACAGAAGAACACATTTATATCAAGATACACCTACTCAAAAATTTCAAATCATGCTCAAATTCTATAATATTGCGAAAACATCTTTCATTACACAAAACCCTAATCTTTAATTCAATACACGAGAGGGAGTTCATAATTTATGCTCTCAACGATCTTAAATCTCAAATTCCATAAATATACGTATACATGTAAATCAATTTAGGGGATAGGACCACAAGGTCAAAACAATAGTAACATTAAAACATTCGGAGTACGTAATTTAGAAGATAGATTCCAAAACCCCTTTGAAATTCATGCATAAAAATCTAAAAATCATGATCTAATGGTTTTAAGCCCATGTAGTTTTTTCTAGGATAAATCCCACGTACCTTTATCTAGAAATTTAAAGGATGCTTCTTGATGCCCACGGCTTGGGGATTCCAAATCATCAATTTGTTTTGAAAACCCACGGTTGAATCTAGACTTTTTTGGATTATCTATATGGAACCTTAGAGAGTGTTCTTAAATATTTTTGGTGAATGTATGCGTAATATGCTCAATTGGGGTTGAAATCTCGTGTTTGGACTGATAAGGGTGTGGAAAAATACCCAATATACCCTTAATGAGACCGGTATTAAAATATAACTGGGAGCCCAATTTATGGGCCACCGCGACATGCCACTATCGCGGTGGCTCATTGGAAATTGACGAATGAAAATTTGGCCCACTCCACAACGCGCCACCATCGCGGAGTCCCACTGGAAATTGACCATCGTCATTTACACCTTCTCCGCGACACGCCAAGGACAGGAATGACGGTGTTTTACGACTAGGACTTAAATTAACCATAACTCCTTCACCGAGTGTCAGTTTTGGATGCATCTTATATCGATGAAAAACTTATTCAATCATCTACGAAATGAAAAGTTGAAATCAAAGGGATTCCACTGGGAAAAAGAATATAAATCATTCTAGAAGCCAATGCTTGATATTTTAGGGACAAAATTTAGCCAAGAAAAACTTTGGGGCGTTACAATATCCCTCCCTTGGGAACATTCATCCCTGAATGTTGACGCGGGGTACAAACAAGTATAATTTCAAGCATACTAAGGCATAGAAAGAATAAGGCAAAGATTGTACCTTCCATTTTGTCATCCATTGGATCAAAAAGGTTTGGGTATCTAGCTCTCATGTCAACTTCTGATTCCCAAGTCGCTTCTTCAATTTTTTGGTTTCTCCACAACATTTTAACTGATACTATCTCTTTGTTCCTTAATTTTCTAACTTGGCAATCCAAAATCTCTACAGGCTCTTCTTCATAGGATAAGGAGTCTGTCACTTTGATTTCTTCAACAGGCAACACTAAAGAATAGTCTCCAATACATTTCTTCAACATAGATATATGAAACACCGGATGAACCGAATCCAAACTAGCTAGCAATTCTAACTCATACGCAACTCCACCTATCCTTCTCACAATCTGATATGGTCCTATATAGTGAAGACTCACCTTACCTTTCTTCCTGAATTGCATGACTCCCTTCATGGGAGAAACCTTGACAAACACCCAATCTCCAACCTCAAACTCTAGATTTCTTCTCCTAACATTGGCGCAGGACTTCTAACAACTATGAACTATCTTAAGTTGTTCTCTAATGACTTTCACATCCTCTATTTTCTAATGAACAGGATCAGGCCTAAATATCTGTGTCTCACCTACTTCATACCATCCTATTGGGGACCTACATATTCTCCCATACAATGCCTAAAAAGGTGCCATCATAATATTGGAATGGAAACTATTATTATATGCGAACTCTATCAATGGAAAGTGATCTACCCAACTACCTTTAAAAATAATCACGCAGGCCCTCAACATATCTTTAAGGGTCTAGATGGTGCGCTCAGCTTGCCAATCTGTCTGAGGGTAGTAAGCCGTGCTCAAATTCACTTGGGTACCTACACCCTTTTGAAACAATCTCAAAAACTGTGTACCTCTGTCACATATGATGGACACAGGTTCCCCATGCAAATGAACTATTTCTGCAATAAATAACTTGGCATAATCCTCTCCCGGATAATTTATCCTGATAGGTAGAAAGTGAGATGACTTGGTCAACCTATCTACAATCACCCAAATGGAATCATACTAGTTTTGAGACCTCGGAAGTCCTGTAATGAAGTCCATATTAATCATCTCCCACTTCTACAAAGGCAAAGCTATCTGTTGAGAAAAACAACCTGGCCTCAGATATTCCACTTTAACTTGTTGACAATTCAAACACTTGGCAACATAGTTAGCCACATCACGCTTCATATTATTCCACCAATAAATCATTTTAAAATCCTGATACATCTTAGTAGAGCCAGGGTGAATAACATATATCGACGTGTGAGTTTCGTCAAGGATTTTCTTTCTCAGACCATCTATATTTGGCACACACAATGTACCCTGGTATCTCAAAACACCATCATCACCAATTTCAAAAGACAATACCTTTTGTTGACCCATATCTTTCTTGATCCGCATCAAGATTGGATCTTCAACCTGCTTCTTTTTAACTTCTGCACAAAGGGAAGATTTAGCTATCTCATGAACAACCACTACTCCATCCTCGGAATCCAAAAGTCTCATTCCTAGATTTGCAAGTCGGTGAATATCCTTCACTATCTCCCTCTTTTCTTTCCCCACATGAGAAAGACTGCCCATAGATAACCTGCTGAGGGCATCGGCTACCACATTCGCCTTGCCCGAATGATAGTGCAGGCTTATGTGATAGTCTTTTAAAAGTTCCAACCACCGCCTCTTCCTGATATTCAATTCTTTCTGCGAGAAAACATACTGTAAACTTTTGTGGTCAGGAAATATATCAATGTGTACCCCATAAAAATAGTGTTGCCAGATTTAAGTGCAAAAACCACAACCGCTAGCTTCAAGTCATAAGTAGGGTAGTTCCGCTCATGCACCTTCAACTGCCTAGATGCATAAGCCACTACCTTACCATGCTGCATAAGAACACACCCAAGTCCCACTTGGGACGCATCAGAGTAGACAAAAAAAACCTTCTGTACCCTCCGTAAGAGTTAGAAAAAGAGAAGTAATCAACTTGTCTTTCAACTTCTCAAAACTATTCTCACAAGTGTCAGACCATAAAAACATCACCTTTTTCTGAGTCAACTTAGTAAGTGGTGCAGCTATGGAAGAAAAACTCTCAATGAATCTTCTGTAATAACCCGCCAAATCCAAGAAGCTCCGAATGTCGGTTGGAGTCGTGGGTTTGGGCCATTTTCTCACTGCCTCAATCTTTTGGGGATCAACCATAATCCCTTCACTAGACACAATATGCCCCAAGAACGCAATAGTATTCAACCAAAATTCACACTTGGAAATTTTTGCATACAACTTATGATCTTTAAGGGTCTGAAAGATGATTTAGAGGTGATTGACATGGTCCTCCTCGCTATTAGAATATACAAAAATATCATAAATGAATACAATGATAAACAGATCCAGAAACTGATGGAAAACCCTATTCATTAGATCCATGAAAGCTGCAAGGGTGTTAGTTAACCCGAAGGACATGACTAAGAATTCATAATGGCTGTATCTAGTTCGGAAAGCTGTTTTGGAAATATCTGACTCTCTAACTTTCAACTGGTGATATCCCGAATGAAGGTCTATCTTTGAAAAACATTTAGCACTCTGAAGTTGATCAAAACGATCATCAATCCTAGGAATGGGATATTTAGTTTTAATCATGACCTTATTCAACTGGAGGTAATCTATGCACATACGAAGGGAACCGTCTTTCTTTCACACGAAAAGTACAGGTTCACCCAGGGAGACACACTGGGGCGGATAAAACCTTTATCTAGAAGATCTGTTAGTTGTTCTTTCAACTCTTTTAGCTCTGCAGGAGCCATCCTATATGGCAGAATAGAAATATGATGGGTATCTGGAAATAAATCAATACCAAAATCTATCTCCCTATCAGGTGGTATTCCTGGGAGATTATCTGGAAAGACATCCGGGTATTTATTCACTATGGGGACTGACTGAAGAGGGATACTTTCGACACTAAAATATTTAACCCGAATAAGATGATACAAGCAACCTTTGGAAATAAGTTTACGGGCCCTGAGATAAGATATGAAGTTCCCTCTAGGTGCTAGATAATGTCCTTCCCATTCTATCACAAACTTATTCTGAAAAGAAAAGATGACTCTTCGAGTCCTACAATTCAAGGTGGGATGGCACGAATGGAGCCAATCCATCCCTAAGATGTCATCAAAATCAACCATATCAAGTTCTATGCGAACTGCCTCAGTATCCCAGCTGAAAATAGACACAACACAATTTCTATACACCCTCTTAGCCGGAAAAAATCTCCCACCAGGGTGGAAACCGAAAAAGGTTCAGCAATCACATCAGTCTCAAACCAAAAACCAACAACCACGTATGGGGTCCCATAAGACAAGGTAGACTCATGATCAAGTAATACATATTCATCACGAGAAAAGATTTGCAATGTATCGATTACTATATCTGGTGAGACCTCTGTCTACTGGCGGTTGATCAAAGCATACAACCGGTTCTGACCATTTTCGGTGGCTAAAGTGGCACCCATCTGAGGTTGTGGTGCAGATGAATTCGCCTGCAACTTGGCTCCTCCAACATTACTCTTTGATGCCGGACAGTCTCTTTGGATATGGCCTGGCTGGCCGCATGAATAACACACCAAAGCGCCAAACTGACATCTCCCTGGATGATTCATCCCGCATCTCCCACAGCACGGATAGGATCGAGAGGTCTAGGCTATATTTCCCTGCGACTGCGTACCCTACATCCTCAGCCCCTGACTAGACTGAAAATTCTGGGTACGCTGCTTAGCTGTGGGTCTGGACACTGGAGCACTAGCTGCCGACTGTGCATTACCCCAATTCTTTTTCATTTTCCATTTGTCTCCCTAATTACCACTCTGCTGCTGACTATGATTCTGGTCTGTCGCTCTGGCTCTCTTTGCCTGCCTGTTCTTTTCCTTAGATTCGGCTATCTTTTTCTTCTTCTCCTCAACTTGATGCATGTGGACTGACAGTCTACCAAAGTCCATATCCCTGTTCAGTATATCTCCCTGACACTTAAGCACCAGATCATCTGAAAGGCCAGAAGAAAACATCCCCATTTGTGCCCTCATACTACTCGTCATCTCAGGAGAATAACGGGCCAGCTGGTTAAACTTTAAAGTATACTCCTGAACACTCATCTTACCCTGCTTAAGGTTTATGAACTCCTCTTAGATTTCCTTAGCTCTTGAGGAAAGAATCGGTCAAGAAAAGCTTCTACGAACTCATCCCAAACTGTGGGCTCAGCACTGTCACCCTTCACATCTTCCCACGTGTTGTACCATTGGTTCGCTACATCCTTTAGATGGTATGCTGCTAGATCAACATCCTCCACCTGATCAACATGTATTACCTTGAAAATCTTCTCTATTTCGTCTACGAACTCCTGCGGGTCCTCTTCTACCTTAGCGCTAGATAACTTGGGCGGGTTCATTCTCATGAACTGGCCCACTCTAGTAACTTCAGAAGTAACACACACAGACCCAGTATCCTCCAAACTCTGAGTCTGTGCGGCCACCAGTTGTGCTAGCATGTGAATAGATTGCCTGGATTCAGCATTAGAAGCCTCTCCTTCACGAGGCTGAGTGCGATTGGCCCCCGTCCGGGGAGCTCTGGGAGGACTGGTCGGTAAAAGAGGTACTCACGGAGTAGGAACAGGTTCTGGGGTATGAACTCTGTTACGGGTCCAAAACCCATGGGTGAGATGGACTTTATCATCCTGAGCATTAACGTTGGTGCGACAGGGAGGCGTCGATGGTTTTTCTGAAAAGCAAGAGGTCATTGATTAGGGGACAGATTAGACTCTGAAGCACGAACTAAATAACAAAGAAGAGAAACATTCTTAAATTCCTTGTAGCCTCCTGCTTATAAGAGTGGTGCACTACACACCTATAAATAAGACTTTACCCTACACGATTTCGCAGACACCCTGGGACCATGAACCCTTCTCTGATACCAAGTTTGTCACGACCTGAACGAGGGCCTGGCCATGAAGGACATCCCAAGAAATAAAGTCCCAGAACGCCTTTATATTTCTTGTACTTATGAACAAAATTTATATAATGAAAGAAGATGAAGAAACATAATCTTCTGTGGAAACATGGTCAATTCTGAATTCAACACAAGTATGGAAACTGTAAATCAACTACATCCAAATAACATCTAACTCAGTCTGCGAAATCTCTAATACATGGAAATCTGAAAACTGTATGAATTATGGGACAAGGTTCACCACTACACAATCTGATCTACTACATGGAATAGAGAAGGTTCACCACTGCACAATCCGATCAGCTGTCTAAATTATCTACTGCTTATCTGGACCCTTAGACTGAGTCTCATAACCTGAGAGGTAGGGGGAGAGGTCAATACAGATATACTGGTACACAGAGCATATCCAAAATAATCATTTATTATTCAACATATATGAGAGCAATTTAAAACAGTTCATAAGTATATCATATAGTAAGAATTCACATAGGCATTTTAAAAACTCTGTAAAAATCATCTCAACTCTGAGAAATCTGTGTTACTTCTGTGCTAGGTGGTATACCCTACAACTCATAAAAATTCCATGGGCTTTATGGAAAATGTCATAAACTCGGAAATGAAGCCCCAAACCCAAGTATGCCGCAAGGGTCAGAGTCTCTAAATCTACTACTCCACACGGTCGTCACCAGCGTACAATAATAATCTACCCATATCGGCAAATACAGTTTCAGGCTAAGAGTTGATTGAACTCGCACCTTCTTCGGGTAACCACCTAACCCTCTTTAAGCCTATTTTTAAAACTCTATCAAAACATACAGTCTCTGAAATCATGCTCTGAAAACATAATCTGTTATGGTATAAATACATATGGTATCGTCATACCATTGACTTGCAATTCACATCTTTGAGCCATTATTAGTGTATCGTAAATCTCTGTTTTCAAAACATAATTTTTGGGACCACCATTTCAATAATTCAATTTAAAGAAACTCTTTCTTAAACCTCATGTAAACACATGCAAGGGACTCAACTTTGTCAAGCATTTTTGTAGTACAGTACAAGGTGGTCATGTCAAAGTTCTCAATTCACATGAAATTCTTTCTCTTAAACACAAGAACACATTTATATCAAGATACACCCTCTCAACAATTTCAAGTCATGCTCAAATTCTATAATATTGCGAAAACATCTTTCAAATCACAAAACCATAATCTTTAATTCAATACACGAGAGGGAGTTCATAATTTATTCTCTCAACGATCTTAAATCTCAAATTCCATACATGTAAATCAATTTAGGGGATAAGACTACAAGGTCAAAACAATAGTAACATTAAAACATTCGGAGTACGTAATTTAGAAGATAGATTCCAAAACCCCTTTGAAATTCATGCATAAAAATCTAAAAATCATGCTCTAATGGTTTTAATCCCATATAGTTTTTTTTTAGGATAAACCCCACTTACCTCTATCTAGAAATTTAAAGGATGCTTCTTGATGCCCACGACTTGGGGATTCCAAATCTTCAATTTGTTTTGAAAACCCACAGTTGAATCTTGAATTATTTGGATAATCAATATGGAACCTTAGAGAGTGTTCTTGAATAATTTTGGTGAATATATGAGTAATATGCTCAATTGGGGTTGAAATCTCGTGTTTGGACTGATAAGGGTGTGGGAAAATACCCAATATACCCTTAATGAGACCTGTATTAAAATATAACTGGGAGCCCGATTTATGGGTCACTGCGACACGCCACTATCGCGGTGGCTCATTGGAAATTGACGAATGAGAATTTGTCCCACTCCGCGACGCTCCACCATCGCGGAGTCCCACTGGAAATTGACCATCGTCATTTACACCCTCTCAGCGATACGCCAAGGATAGGAATGATAGTGTTTTACGACTAGGACTTAAATTAACCATAACTCCTTCACCGAGTGTTCGTTTTGGACGAATCTTATATCGATGAAAAACTTATTCAATCATCTACGAAATGAAAAGATGGAATCAAAGGGATTCCACTGGGAAAAAGAATCTAAATCATTCTAGAAGTCAATGCTTGATATTTTAGGGACAAAAATTTAGCCAAGAAAAAATTCGTGGTGTTACAGCTACCCCCAGAACATACACACACAAATTTCCACTAACCATCACATATATCAAATACTTGGCCCCAGATCATACTTCACACTTATGGCCTTATCTAAAACAAGCATACTATGATTTTACATTAACAAGAAACATTTACTCATCAGCACTATCATCACATAAGGAGGAGTTACTAAAAGGTTAGAACATAAGACCTTGAAGCATGGGAGGATATTATACGAGACTTGACACTTAACTGAGGCCGAAGGAATAGCAAATCAACATCAGGGATTCATCAAAGTGATCTGAATTGGGGCATACATGACTATAAGCTGAATCTCGTCAATCATAAAGAGTATAGCATGAATTATGGGAACTGAGCACACTATAAAGCATGAGTACATGAGTCATGAGTTGCATGACCTCAATTTGAAGTTCATAACATATGGAATGTGATTCCGACTACTAAATAAACTGGAACTCCTCATTTTTTAACTGGAAGAGCACATGATTCTCTATAATATACATGAACATGAAATATGATCATGGAACTGAAATGTAAAGCATGAGTAAGTATTGGGATAACTGAAAAATACTGAGATAAGAATGGGTTGAGCCTCACTCTCACTTCCTGATGTTCTAGATCATACTGACATCACTACTAAAATTTGAGAGCCTGTCTTGGTCACTTATTTTATGATCTCCCCCTTAGATTTAAGCCATCATCTTAAGTTTGAGAGATTACTAGACTCTAAACTGAACTGCACTCACTGCACTCTGGGATCTGGAATACGACAATACATGCGAAAGGCTACACCTGGAAGGGGGAAACCCACTGCTAATCCTACCTTCTTAGACACTCTCTATCTTTCTATAGCCCCAATAGTCAATTACATAATACTTGAACACTTACTAACTTCGAATACTCATAAGTATTCCCATAGTCGGAGTACACACTCTATAGCACTTCAACTCTTATTTCTGTTGGTTCAACCTTCAAAAATTCAAACTTAGATTATAACACTTAATCATGGATGTCACCAAGACTTTGATGAATCATACTACTAGTATTTCTCCACCTAGTAACTTAACGGTAGTACTATGTCCACTAGACACACGCAACATGTAATAGTCTTAGAAAATTCCGCAACTCCTTATCACCTTGGGCATACTTCTACCTCATACATACAACATCATACTTTGTTACTAATCAAATAAACTTAATCTATTGCATAAACCATTAAAGACTATTAGATCACTTCTATATAACTAGTATCATTAACCAAGAAATCATCACACCCACCTTTATGGACATCAACAGTTCAAACTTAATGTCTAGTGCTATGCATGATTTACAACACAACCTGACAAACAATTCTCACAAAACATGCATCATTAATATTAAGCCACTATTCTTTCATAGACATTCTACATTTAAACTCAAGTCTATAGTCTAGCATCAATCATCTACCACCAATGAAGAATGCAACATAATATACTAGTCCTTCAAATTGGGACATTCTATCCAAATACCTCAAAAATCTACTATATACCTTCTCACAAGTAGTACTATTTTACAACTACCAACAAAAAGAAGGTCAAGGGGAGTAAAGTCACATAATAGACATGGTCAACCTTAATCATATATTATAACCCCATACAATCTTATCTACTTATACGGCTTCCTCACATCACACTTAATTACACAAGCGTACATTTAGACTACCTTCAAATTCCACAAACAACCATGAGTCTATAATTATAACTTACTAGATCATCTAGCCATTTTCATACTTCAAGCAGACAACAATTCACCTTAACTAATAACTCCTTCTCTACCTTCTACTAAACTAACACACAAGGACGTATCACTTCATTACCACTCAATCTCATGCAAAAAGATTCGACAATACATATATTCAACCAACACAAGAACAACAAATTGAACACAAGGTTGCTAGTGAATCGAAATAGGCCTCACACGACTTCACTAGGCTTTGATTTTTGTGTTTTGAACAAGAAAATGAAATGAATAACAAAGAAACTATGATAGTGAATCGAAAGAGTCCCACACGGCTTCACTAAGCTTTGATTTTTTTTGACAAAAACACTATGATAACAAGATTACATATTACAAGAGATATAAAATTGACACATAATATTCAATGATCTAAGGATTCACATATTACTCTGTATAAATAAAAATCTAAGTCAAACACTTCCCCCACAGACTGCCATACACTGCACATATGCTACTAGCTACCACATTAGTCTATCACTATAAAGTGGTAAATCATCCATAAACATCGGTTATTCAACTAAAATATTTATTTACAAAAAAGTCACCCTCACTCTGACTTCTAACTTTGTGACTTCATATCAAAGACCTCTTGGTCTAATCTCACTACCAATAGGTCATGACACCGATACTTTAACTTATAATACTAATCGGGTGGAAATTCATACAAAAGATCAAACTTACAACAAGGAATCAAGAGAACAACAAGAACAACATCACTACAGAATCAAAGGCCCCAGTCGGTTTCTATAGGTTTTCAAGGAAACAACGACAATATTCAACAAGATAGATAAATAACAAAAGATTGCAATAACTATAGTGAATCAAAAGATCCCACACGGCTTCACTATATCAAGTTACAAACAACAAGATTACAAAATGATGAATAGTAATTTGACACAAAATATCCTAGAATCTAAGAACCCTAACATGATGATTAGGACCCTAAGACTAAAAGATATTTACACCAAATTCTTACTTGAATCAAGAGAAACTCATGAACCTCAAGACCCCCAAGTTTCTAGCCAAAGAACAACAAAAGTTTTACTACACTTTGTTGTCTAGTTTTGAGTTCACTCTCAAGAACAAGAGACAGAAGTTCTCAAAATATTACAAGACTTGTGTTTGTTCCATAGTAAAAATGAACTAAGTCCAAGAAATAGCCCTATTATTGTCTATTTATTATACTCCACAAAATGAAAGAAAAATGACCATTCTAGCCTTGGTCTTGGGTGGCTTTGGAGTGTAATAAACTTACACTTCAAAGAACCTCTTCACACTTCAAAACATGGAATCCCTTAGATGAATTAATTACACACTCACACACGGCCATTTGCATGAACATGGCTTGGAGTTTTTGTAACTCCCGAGCTTGGCTACGTGTGAATGGTCTTGAGCTAGTTGCACTTGTATAATCCTCTCCATATTAAAGTGAATTTGTCCTCAAATTTGGTGGATTTTCATCCTCTTCCGTGGCAATAAGAGAGAGGTCACATATGTTGAAGGTGTTGTGCACTTGATATTCTGGAGGAAGGTCAATTTTGTAGGCATTATTGTTGATTCTTTCAAGTACTTAAAAGGGACACCTCACCTCATCAACTTGGTTTTCATTTGTGAAGGAAACCGGTCTTTTCTAAGGTGCACCCAAACCCAATCACATGGTTAAAGAATAAGCTTTTTTCTCCCCTTGTTAGCATTCTTAGCAATCTCTTGATTTTTCTTCTCAAGCTTTTGCCTCACTTTCTCATGAAATTTCCTCATGGCTTCAGCCTTCTTGCTGCCATCTAAGATAATCATAAGATCACTTGGCAAAGGATTTAAATCCAAAGGGGTGAGGGGGTTGATGCCGTATACACACTCAAAGGGAGTCATTCCCGTACTTGAGTGTATAACCCGATTGTATGCAAATTCCACCAAAGGTAGGTGGTCCTCCCATGAAGTCATTTTTCCTTTAACCATTGATCGTAACATAGAACCCAAAGTCCTATTTACAACCTCAGTTTGTCCATCAGTCTGTGGGTGGCAAGATGTAGAGAATAGCAATCTAGTGTCAAGCCTACCCCACATTGACTTCCAAAAGTGACTAAGGAACTTAGAGTACCTATAACTTACAATGGTCCTTGGAATACCATGCAATTTGACAATATTTTCAACAAATAAAGAATCCACACTTGACGCATCTTCACTTTTTGAACAAGGAATAATGTGGGCCATCTTAGAAAACCGATCAACCACAACAAAAATGCTATCCCTACCTCGTCTAGTCCTCGGCAATCCTAACACAAAATCCATAGATATATCAAGCCAAGGATGCAAAAGAGTGGGAAGTGGGGTATATAATCCATGAGGGAGGAGCCAAGACTTGGATCCCTTACAATCTACACATTGGCATTAAATCCAAGCCACATCCTTGTGCATTCTAGGCCAATAGAATTGCTCCTCCAATATCCCTAGGGTCTTGTCAATCCCAAAATGACCCATTAGACCGCCATCATGTGCTTCCCTCACAAAAAACTCTCTCCAAGAGCTAGAAGGTACACACAATCGTCTACTTTTAAACAAGTAACCATCAAACTTGGCATAAGGATTTGAACCCCTATCCGAAACCCACTTATCCCTACCTAATTCTTCGCATTCCCTAAAGATAGAAGAAAAGTGAGGATCCTCAGGATACAATGCCTTTAGGCTCTCAAAACCCATTAACATTGAAGACAAAGTGGACAAAAGTACATGTTTTCTAGACAAGGCATCGGCAACCACATTATCCTTACCCTTCTTGTATTGAATAACATAAGGGAAGGTTTCTAGAAACTTAATCCATTTGGCGTGCCACTTGTTAATCTTTTCTTGTGCCCGTAAGTGTTTAAAGGATTCATGGTCTGTCCGGATCACAAATTCCTTGGGCCACAAGTGGTGTTTCCAATTGCCCAATGCTTCAACCAAGGCATACAACTCTAAATCATATGTGGAGTAGTTTAGAGTAGAACCCTTGAGCTTTTCACTAAAATGAGCAACGGGTTTTAAGTCTTGCATCAAAACAACCCTTATGCCTACTTTACTAGCATCGCATTCAACTTCGAACGTCTTATCAAAGTTAGGCAATTGTAACAAAGGTGCGGAAATGAGCATAGCTTTCAAAGCTTTCAAAAGCCTTAGCTTTCTCTTCACCCCACTTAAAGGGTTGCTCTTTCCGAATGACATTATTCAAGGGGGTGTCTATGGTGCTAAATCCTTTGAGAAACCTTCTATAAAAACTAGCCAACCCGTGGAAGCTTCTTACTTCACCAACGGTTTGTGGGATTGGCCAATTTTTTATAGCGTCTATCTTGGATTCATCCACTTATAACCCTCTTGAACTAACAACAAAACCCTATAAAACAACTTCATTAACACCAAAGGAACACTTTTCAAGATTGGAATACTACTTCTCTTTTCTAAGCACATCAAAGACACTTTGTAAATGCAATACATGCTCATCTACGGACTTGCTATATACCAAGACATCATCAAAATAAACAACAACAAAATTTCCAATAAAAGGCTTCATCACATGATTCATTAGCCGCATGAAAGTACCTCGAGCATTGGTTAGGCCGAATGGCATAACCATCCATTCATAGAGACCAAATTTGGTCTTGAAGGCGATTTTCCATTAATCACCGGGTTGCATACGAATTTGGTGATAACCACTCCGAAGATCTATCTTGGAAAATATACAAGAACCATTCAAATCATCAAGTATGTCATCTAATCTAGGAATAGGTTGACGATATTTTATCGTAATCTTGTTGATGGCTCGACAGTCCACACACATACGCCAAGTTCCATCCTTTTTTGGCACTAATAATACAAGAACCTCACATGGAATCATGCTCTCTTTGATGGAACCTTTGTTAAGAAGTTCTTCAACTCGTCATTATAATTCTTTGGTGTCCGTAGGGTTGCTTCTATAAGCTGGATTGGTAAAAAATTGTGAACCCTGCACAATGTCAATTTTATGCTCAATACCCTGAAGTGGGGGCAACCCTTGCGAAAGTTCTTTGGGAAAAACATCTTCATAATCCTGCAACACAAGAGAAATCAAAGGAGAAATAGAAGAATTAGTGGGTTTAGTGTTAAAACAATGAGCCAAAAGAAGCATGGGTGTGTCCTCATCATTATCCATGAAGAGCTCCTTCTTTCAAACCTACATCACCATATTTTCTTTTCCATTTGATGTTGAGGCAGCCTTGGATACCACCACTACCCCACCTACGGGTTCCCCCTCCTTTTTTTTATTTTTGGATTTCTTCCCCTTTTCTTTCAATTCTCTCATCCTTTGATGCAACTCGTTAACTTGTGAAGGCAAAAGTGTATGAAGTGTGACCTTTCGGCCATCTTTCTTAAGTGTATATTGATTATACCTCCCATCATATTTGGTAGACCTATCATATTGCCAAGGTCTACCTAACAACAAGTGACACACTTTTATTGGTATTACGTCACAAAGCACTTCGTCACGGTAGTTTCCTACCTTAAACCGTATCACACATTGCCTCATGACTTTCAACTCACCAGATTTATTCAACCATTGAAACTTATAAGGTCTAGTATGAAGTGTAGTGGGAAATTTCAAGAAGTTCACCATAGCAACACTAACAACATTTGCACAACTACCACTATCTATCACCAAAGTGCACACACTACCCTTCACAAGGCACTTAGTATGGAATAGATTCTTCCTTTGGCTAAGATCATCTATTGCCTTACTAATCATGGCACACCTCACTACAAAGTTTGAAACAACACACTCTCCTTCTTGCGGATAAATATCTTCCCCATCATCATCATCATGTGGCTCACCCTCCGTTTCCTCTTCTTCTTGAGGATCGGCCTTATTTTCCTCTCTTTTAACACCCACTTCTTCACCAAGGAAATACAATCTACCTTTCCTTAGTATTACATTGCGCCGTTTAGGGAAATCGTTGGCTTTATGCCCCCAACCTTGTCACTTGAAGCATTAGAACCCTTTAGGATTAGGATACTTGTGAACTTCTTGCCTTGGAGGAATTTTAGGGACTGTTTTGGGCTTGGTCAGCCTAGTAAAGGAAATTTGGTCCTTATTTTTGGGCCAACCCGAAGAGGATTGAACCATATCCTTTCCCCTTGGCCAACCCGAGGTCGATTGTCCCTTTGCTTTGAACGACAACCTCTCTTTAAGTTCCCTTTTCATCTCAAGAGCCGATTGGAAAATACCTTCGATGGTATCAAACTTATGAAGTGTCAAATGAGTGGAGATCTCTTTGTTCAACCCACACTTGAACCGAATGATGTCATGATTAATTTGTTCTCCACGATGATCAAGCTTTAACATGAGTTGTTGAAACTCCTTATTATATGCCATCACACTTCGATTCCCTTGTCGCAAATTGTACAACCTAGCAAGAAACTCATGACGATAAATTTTGGGAAGATACCGTTGCCTCATTAGATACCTCAACCGAAACCATGGTGGTGGTTGTCCATCAATCAACTCATTACCAAAATGTTTGACATATTCCTACCATGTGTTAGCATAATCTTCAAAGTGATCTATGGCATAACAAATCTTCTTCTCTTCCGTGATATCATTCACTTGAAACACTTTATCGCACGTTGATTCCCAAGAAAGATAAACCTGGGCTCCCTTTCACCCTTAAAGATAGGTAGGCTCAATTTGATGGTATTGATGCCTACGTCTCTCTCTTGGTGTTGGTTTCCCATTTTTCCATACCCTCGGTATCTTATTGGATCCACACATCCCACTCGCATCTCCTCTTCCCTCATGTAAGCCTCATCAAAGGCTCCATACCCTTAATAATCCGCTCTACCATATTTTGTCAAAATGGAAGGGATGGTTTTGGATATGTGGGACTTGATTTGGAGGAATTGTATTTTGTAGAGGTGGTGGTATTTGGTTTAGTGGAGCTCGAAAGGAAGGGTTTGGATTATGTAGAGGTATTGGACGCCCAAGTCCTTCTTGCGGAACTTGAGGAGTTTGGGAATAGGTTGGTCTATTGGAGTATTAGTTTAGGGGGTAATGGTTCATTTGGCTTGCGAAATTTAGTGGATTTAATGAAGGATTTGGCAATTGTGGCCATGTTTCGGGAGTAACGGTGGCAGAGGAATTTCTATCATGTTCACTTGAGGAAACATGTCGAGGGGTAGAAGGGTGAGAGTTTCTTTGACTCTCCTCTTGTTCTAACCTCCCACTAATAGTCGTTACTTCTCCCCTTATGGCTCCCACTTTCGTACTTAACCTTTCAAGAGTTCAGGTCATAGCCTCAAGAGTGACCCTCATATTCTCCATTTCATTAGAATCCACGGTTTGAGACGTGGTTCCCTCCATTGTCAAGGTATCACCTACACAAGCAATAAACAATTTAATTTAAAACCTCTTCTCACTTACACTCTCTTGGTTCACTCACACTCAAGCTCCACAAGTGTTGTAGATTGGCTATAACCCATGAATCCTTAAGGTATGAGTATGCTCTTTTCCGGAATGGATTATTGTTTGAAACTCAAAGAATTCTCATTGGAATAGATCCAAGAGTAACAACGTATTCAAATGATAAAATCACTCAAACAAACATTGGCACGAACACAAAGCTTCAAAGGGCTAATTGACAAGCTAGTACGAATGTACTAGTTTGTTAATTAGTTCTCAAGTCAATTAGATGAAAATAGGAATCAATAATTAGAAACTAGAACATCCAAATTTGAGCTTAATTATCATGTGAAAAGTAACTAGGGTGACGTGGTAGCATGTCATTGGCCACGGGTCCACATACGTTGTTCATCAACTTGAAGCCTTGGTTCCTTTATATCATGTGTAATGGATGACTAGTTATTGGGAGGGAAACATAAAGTTTTGTAACTTTTTTTTTCAACTTTTTCAAACTCAAAAGGTGATGTTTGACCTTACTAGTTCCACAAAACAAGGTTCCTTGTCTTAAGGGAAAATTGGTTGTCAAGTCTAGAAAGGTGATGTTGGCAAGTCTTCTCATAAACAACTTTTTCAATTTTGTCTTGAAACCTTTTTGGATATATTGCTATTTTAAGACATAGGATGAAGAGAAACTTTTGAGATGAACACAACATCAACACCTTTAAGAGAAAAACAACAATACACCACAATGGCACTCCAACATCCAACACAAGTCAAACTCAAGGCCACTTCAAGTTTTCACAACAACAAGTCTCTTATTATTAAGCTCAACTTTAGATTTAGACACTTTTTTGTGTTGGTGGGGAAGAGACCAACACAAAAAACAAACTAAACAAGTAAAATCTTTTGTAGATCTACAACCAATTTTCGACCAAAATGTTCATGAACACACTTTTTGTTAAGAGCTTCCCAAGATTGGTTTTGTAGGAACAAAAAAAAGCCTTGAGCTTTGATACCAAATGATACAAAAGATCAAACTTATAAATAGGAATAAAGAGAACAACAAGAACAACATCACTAGAGAATCAAAGTCCCCACTCGGCCTCTCTAGGTTTTCAAGGCAACAACGACAATATTCAACAAGATAGATAAATAACACAAGATTGCAATAACTATAGTGTATCGAAAGAGCCCCACATGGCTTCACTATATCAAGATACAAACAACAAGATTACAAAATTATGGATAGTAATTTGATAAAAAATATCCTATAATCTAAGAACCCTACCATGAAGATTAGGATCCTAAGACTAAAAGATATTTACTCCAAATTCTTACTTGAATCAAGAGGAACTCATGAACCTCAAGACCCCCAAGTTTCTAGCCAAAGAACAAAAAAAGTGTTACTACACTTTGTTGTCTAGTCTTGGGTTCACTCTCAAGAACAAGAGAGAGAAGTTCTCAAAATATTACAAGACTTGTGTTTCTTCCATAATAAAAATGAACTAAGTCCAACAAATAGCCCTATTATTGTCTATTTATAGTACTCCACAAAATGAAAGGAAAATAACCATTGTAGCCTTGGTCTTAGGTGTATTTGGAGTGTAATAAACTTACACTTCAAAGCCCCTCTTCACACTTCAAAACATGGAATCCCTTAGATGAATTAATTACACACTCACACACGGCCATTTGCATGAACATGGCTTGGAGTTTTTGTAACTCCCGAGCTTGGATAAGTGTGAATGGTCTTGAGCTAGTTGCACTTGTATCAAAAATACAGTTCCAACATTCTTCTACACATCATTCCCCCTGAAGCATGATATCTACAACATAAATTTTTTAAAAGAGACGGAATACTCTTAATACCGCAGGCCGAAAAGCACGATTTCATCAGAATCAAAGTTCACATAAAAATCAATGCACTTCGAAGCACTAACGGACTCTTCTCAAGTTCTTGCAAAAATTTTAAACTCTTATATGGCTCAATCAGAAAGGACCATACCATTTAGACTCTAAACTTCTGCACTTGAATCACCCTAATAACGAGACATATCTGGGCACATCAAAGTAAGAAAAGAATTGGGATAACCTTACTTTCGTATGGGAGACACCATAGAAAAAATTAGAGTATGGAAGAGGAACATTCTGGCTCAATAGCACGAACAAGAACATGAAGAAAAGGAAACATTCCTAAACACCTAGTAGCCTCCTGCTTATAAGTGTGGTGCACTACACAACCATAAACAAGACTCTACCCGACATAATTTGCAGACACCCTGGGACCATGAACCGTGCTCTGATACCAAGTTTGTCATGACCCGAACCAGGGCCCTGGACGTGATGGACATCCTAAACCATGAAGGCTCGAGAGCCCTTCTAACTTGTAATCATATACACCATTCATATATAAATAGGAAATGCAGAAAAAAATATGTTATGGAAACATGTTCATAATCTAAATTTAGTTTAACAATGAGGAATAAAATCCCATATCAACTAAACATCGTCTGAAAACCGTCTGCGAAATCTCTACTACTTGATCAAATAACAACTTTCTGAAACTGCAACAAGGCCCCCAATAGACCAAAACTATAATAAATAATAACTGTCCAAAAGAAACTAGGCCTTCTGAAATATAGAAGGCTCTCCAACTGGTACTCTTCACTCCTGTCTGATGAAATCTACTGCTTATCAGGACCCCTAGACTGTGCCTCAAAACCTAGATGGAGGGGGGGTCAATATAGATGTACTGGTACGCAGAGCAATCCAAAACAAAGCTTTTATATGAATAAAATAATTGAGAGCTAGTCCTAAACATCATGAAATATATAATTTTCAAAACACATGGGCATTCTTGAAAAAAATTAAACCTTTTTATCAAAAGCAGTTTTTGATCTTTGTATTACTTCTGAGTTAAGTGGCACTCCCCTACAATTCTGATATTCCGCAGGCGGTATGGAATCCACCATTGATTCAGCGGGGAAGCCCTCAACCCGAGTGTGCCGCAAGGGTTGGAGTTTTTGATTCTGATACGCCACACGACACTAGGCCATCGTAATATAATAAACCCGGATCGACAAATCACAGTTTTGGGCAACGAGTTGTATGAACTCGTGCCTTCTTTGGGAACCACCTAACATCTCTTTATGCACAATTTTATCCTGTTCTAAATCATGCATTATTCTAGTTTCAACATCTAAAAATTCTGAATTCAAACATGCATTCTATTCTGTTCTGAATTTCCATGGCATAATCTGAATTGGTGTCATCACGCCAAGAATTGCAAGTCCTCTTTTCTGAGCCATAATGCATCATGCATAATTATTACATTCAAACACAGTTCATACCACCTAAACATGCAAACAATATAAAATATTTCATGTTCCGAAAACACGAGTCAAAACTATGCTGAGATTATTCAAACATATGGTGGTCATGTGTTCTTTTGGAAAACCATGCTACTCTTTGTTACATGCATATTCAACATATATCAACATTCATAACCCTCTCTTTTTATTTTGAAATCATATTCAAGTCATAGCATAAATCAAGACATTTCATATCATGCTTTCAAGATGCAATTTAGAACAATTCATATCATATGGATGATGGGAAAAATCATAACAAGAGAGGAGTTCATTATAATTCATGCTCTCAATTGAATATTCATCCTTAAACACATTCATACATATATATAGATATATAATTTTTCAATCAATTTGGGGGAAGGTCTAAAGACCAAAACCAAACCGTCAAAACATCTAAAACATGCTTATATTCATAAATCCAAAACCCTTTCTTAAAATATGATTTCTATACCCATGAGATTTTTAGGAAAATCCTGCGTACCTTAGATTATGAACTTTGGATGAACACTTTCTTTTGGGACTCTATTTGAGATTTTGATGGATGATTCTTGAAGATCTTAGTTTGGGGCTTCTATTTCATGAATCAATTTTGGAATTTTATTGTGAAATTTTAAGGGATCTTAAATCTTAGGTTGAGGCCCTAGGTTTTGGTTCTTGAGTGTATTTGAGAGAAAGGAGTATATTTTGCTGAATTTGGGGCTTAATCTTATATTTATGGAGTTATGGGGTGAAGGGAAAATACCAAAATACCCCTCCAAAATCATTTGGAAAATGCTGAATTTATCAGCTGACGACAGTGGGATGATGTCATCACATATGTGACAAGACGTCATCTTATGTCATCACAAAATGTTGGAATTTATGACTTTCTGCCTATGTCTGACGATATTTTCAGATAAGTCATCAGAAATGTCATCAGAAATGTGATATGCCATTAGAAATGTAGTCAGACAGTTGCCAGGGTGACATGCTAGAGTAAAATGGGCATAACGTTTTGTTCTGCTATCAGATTTTGGAAAAATTGGTGTCTTTGGAAATATAAATCAAAGTCCTTTGATTTGATATATATTAGGACACGCAGTTCATCATATATAAGGAGTTATGGTCGATTGAAATTGACCCAAGTTTTGACGCTCACTAAAACTTGAACGATAGGAAAGATTTCAACTAGTCCTTGAGTTAGGGGACCTCTATGATCTAGAATTATGTTAAACTATATTCCCACACTACATTATTAATTAACACGTAAAATTTTCTTAGGATTTATGGCTCTTGGATCATTTACGCATAAAAATAATGGTTTTTCGTTCTATCCCGAATTGTGGGGTGTTACAGGGGTGCACGTTGATGTGTTCACTGACCATAAGAGCCTGCAGTATGTGTCCTCCTAGAAAGACCTTAATCTCCATCAGAGAAGCTGGTTGGAGTTATTGAAGGATTATGATATATGCGTCCTGTATCATCCAGGTAAAGCCAATATAGTGGTTGATGCTCTAAGTAGGATGTCTATAGGTAGTGTTGATTAGTATTCCCATATGGAAATGGGAAGAAGTGAACATAGACTTTGTGATGGGTTTGACTCGTACTCGTTGCCAGCATGATTCAGTTTGGGTCATTGTATACAGGATGACCAAATCAGCTCATTTCCTACCAGTCCATACCTCTTATTCAGCCGAGGATTACACCAAACTCTATATCAGGGAGTTGGTCATATTACACGGTGTTATATTGTCCATTATCTCAGATAGAGGTACCCAGTTTATCTCTTATTTTTAGAAGGCATTCCAAAAGGGTCTTGGCACCTGAGTTCACCTCAGTAAAACCTTTCATCCCTGGATAGATGGTCATGCAGAGAAGACCATCCAGACTTTAGAAGATATACTGCGAGCATGTTCGATAGACTTTAAGGGTAGTTAGGATGACCACTTGACTTTGATTGTGTTCACATATAACAAAGCTATCATTCCAGTATTCAGATGGCTCTGTTTGATGAGCTTTATGGGAGAAGGTGTAGATTCCCGTTGGTTGGTTTAAAGTGGGTGAGGCCATCATGGTAGGTCCTGACTTGGTATTTTATACCTTAAAAATGTTTAGTTGATCAGGGAAAAGATTAAGACTCCTCAAAGCAGATAGAAATTGTACGCAGATGCGCACATAAAGGATCTCGAGTTCGAGATTGGTGATTTTTTGTACTTGAAAATCTCTCCTATGAAAGGAGTAAAGAGGTTTGGAAAGAAGGGAAAACTTAGTCCCCGATATGTCATCCCTTATCAGATTCTCAATCGCTTAGGAAAGGTAGCTCATGAGCTTGAGTTGCCTTCAGACTTAGTTTCAATCAATCTAGTGTTCCATGTCTCCTTGCTAAATAAATTCATAGGTGAACCAGGCATTAGTCCCTATAGAGGGCATAGATATTTAAAACAACCTCTCTTATGAGGAGATTCCAGTCGAAATCCTTGATTTTTAAACCCGCAGATTGAGGAACAAAGAGGTCCTTCTAGTCAAAGTTCTTTGGCAGAATCAGTCCGTTGAGGGAGATACTTAGGAGGCAGAATAATATATACGAACCAAGTATCCCCACCTATTCTCTGCAAACTCAGACTCAGCCCAAGGTAACAGTTCTCTCTAAAATTACTCAGTTTCATGCTCAAATTTTCCCTTATAAACTTGGTATTAGTTGCCATTGCATATCCATTCATACATTCATGAGTCAACTCAGTCAGATATTTATGCATCAGATATGCATGTTCAATAGATAAGACTCAGCTTCTCGGTAATTCCAGTCATGAATTCATGAATCATGTTCAACTATGTACTCATGCATCAGATATGCATGTTCAGTTTGATAGTTCAGTATATCAGTAATTTCGGTCATGACATCATGCTTAAGTTGTGCATGTCCAGTGTCTAGATCCAGTCTATCAGTATTCTCAATCTAATCAGTCTCATTCGAGGATGAATGTTTCCAAGGGGGAGATATTGTAAGACCCCGCAAAATTCTTAGCTTAACTCAGGCCTTTTAAAGCTTGTTGAGGGGTCCCAGACATAGAAAATTTTAGCTTAGTATCCATACTTAGTGTTATTTTAGCCTTCATAAGTTGGAAACTCCATTCCATGGCCTCTATGGACTTAAAATATCAATCTTTTGGTTTAATCATGATCAGAAATGTCAGTAGGAGTTTCCAGATGAGTTTTGAATTTTTTGAACCTCATTTGCATTTAGGAACCCAAAAATAGTGTATCAGTGCGATCTTGATGAGCCACATCGACCATCACATTGATTAATATTTTGGATGACTCCCAGTAGCCATCGCGGCAATGCTTACGATACGGCGTATTGGCATGCGCATTGATGGTTCAATTTTCAGTCATTAAAAAGTCGCATCCTTAGAGGTAATTAGGTCTTTTCCCACCTTATGTCATCTTCCAAAACACGAGATTCAGCCTTCAATAACACTCCATCATTCTTAAAAAATTTGAGTACTAAGGTATGTTAAGTGTTTGGGTCTCCTTCAACCCTTGGAGTTCAAGAAACATTTTTGAAATACAAGTTAGTTGATTTGCTGAAGTTCATGATTTAATTTTATTGTGTTCATGCTTATAATTACTAATTGGGTTTCTAATCCATGTTTTATTACATGATCCATGTGGAATTAGTTAATATATGTAGTATCATGTGAATTCATGCTGAAACTCTTGAATTTATGAATGTGGAATTGAAATTTATGATACCAACTTGTTGTTTAGTAGCATGTGTATAGTTTATGACCCCCAAGTGTTTGATAAATTGCTCATGTGGTTTAAATGGGGAAATTATGACATGTTTAGCATATGTGCAAGCTTATATCTTCCAAGTACTTGTTAAAATGCCTCTATGAATAAACTATGGTCGAGTATACATTGTTATTCTTTGCAAGATTATGTTATGCTTTATTTTCCATGCTATCGAGTTCTGGGACTATTTAATACCCAACAATTTAGTTGTCTACTTAGAGCCAGTGTCAGTTATAGAATAGTATCAATCATGTCAAGATCAATAGTACCTTCAGTCAGCTACATGAATTTAGTAGTATCCAGTCAGTTAACAGAATTCAGTAGTGCTCCATCAGTAACGAAATCCAATGAACTCAGTTCACTTCAGTCTGATAGTATGATCAGTAACAATTCAGTCCAGTGTCTATTCAGTTGGGAGTAGGATTCAGCACCGAGTGAACCAGAGGATGGGGACTCACATGTCAGTAGAGGGTGATATCCCTAGAAGCAATCCTTGTGTTCCAGAACTACGTAGCCAGCGTAGGTTGAGACATCAACCTGCTAGTTGAGGGTTGATGAGGTGTTCTACCTGCTAGTTGAGGGTACCAATATTCTCATTCAGAGCACCTACCAGATGAGGGTGACTCATCTTGTCTTTACCCATGGTACGGTACTGACACCCTTCTAGCTGGGATTACAGGTTGGACCCCAATCGGTTCAGAGAAGAGACTATCGGTTAGATGATTACTTCCCAAAGTCTCAATTTTAGTTCCAGTCTCAGTATAGAACTCAGTTTAGTTCTACAGAATATCAGGAATGTCAGATATAGTCACTTAACTCAGTATGGAACTCAGCACAGTTCCACAGAATCAGGACTGTCAGATGTAGTCACTTAGATATCAGTAAATTAGTATTCAAAACTCAATATCCAGTGTTATCACGATCTCAGTTACAGTATATGTATTTATGCATGTACTCTCATTCAGTTATATTTATGTTATTCAGTCAGTATTGTTCATGTATATGAACCCATGCATTTCAGCCTACCTCACTTAGTATACCAGTACATGCAAAGTTCTGACGCATACTTTTCTTTTGTGCTATGATGTCTTATATCATAGGTTCAGACGCAAAGGATCCCAAGCACCCTTAGTAGTTCAGATCCTCAGCATTTAGAGTTAGTGGTGAGTCCTCATAGTTCGAGGACATGATTATTTCTTTTATTATTTTGATTTATCAGTATAGTTTTCAGTAGTTGGAGTTAGTTGGGGACTTATCCCATCAACTCCATATTTTAGACAGTTTAGAGGCTTTTCATTCTAGAGTATTTTCAGACAGATGTATCAGTTATGGTATTACTATACCGTATTCAGTTTTATTTTAGTATTGAACCTTATGGCATGTTTTTGCCTAATTTTGTCATATTTATAGTGTTATTATTCAGTTATTACAGTAGGTACCTGTCATGGGTTAGCTTGTGGTACTTCGAGATTATGAGCACCGTGTAGCTTCCGAGGTACAGACTCGGGACGTTAAAGTTGTGTCATGAGATGTGGTTTTGCGTTAACAACAAGTCTGCCTATTTTGGTTTGAAAGAGTTTTGTTTGATCAAAGGGCTAAACTGCTCATCATACCCCAGTGAATCAAACATGAAAAAGGTGTTAGCCAAGGGGAATATTTTTTCTTTAAGGCGACGAAAAAACAAAAACATTACGACAACCAACTTGGTACACTTGATCAGAGAGAATAAGCTGAATGAAAAATAGAAGTTTTAAGTGTTGTTTACTGTGGTACTTGCATATCATATTTCTTGAAAAATATTCGATGAAGGTTGTCGACACAAAGAAGATCCGAATGATCTATTCTTTGAGTTTCTTTGAGATTTATCCGTGGGGAAAAGAGACATTTCAACTGAGCATGGACTATCTGAAGAAGAAAAGAGACATGAAGAAGCAGAGAGAAGTATTTGATGAGAAGCATAAGTCATCCTATGCTATATTAAAATTTTCTTGGGCATTCACGTTATCTACCATCAACCCTTTAGTAATATTATCGTAGATTCGTGTTTTATTTATAGTCTGTCATAGACTCTGAGTTATTTTTTCACTACTGTACTGCTTGCAGATTTTGATCTATGAGGCCTTTTCTCATCTTGGAAAATTTACTAGAAGAACAATGGATGAGCCATTTCCCATTCCCTGCATCCTCAAATGGCACATTGCAAAAAGTGACAAGATAATTAAAGGCGACACATTCACGTATAAAGGAAACATTATCGAGGTATAAACTTATTTTTTATGCTATAATACTACTGGTGTATCAAATGTTATGTAATTGTTAATTATTTTTTTGTAGAACGTGCACTCGTACATCATCCCTACTGTTTGTGAGACGAAGATGGATTACATAGTTATGTTTAAGTCATATACGGATGAGGTGAAGAATAACGTCCTCGATGTCTTAAAGGAAGAGTTAGAAGGGGTGACTGTCCTTACTTCAAATGAGGACAGTGATAATGACGGAGATTTCGGTAGTAACCCCATTGGAATACGCGTTGGTGATGATGATTCTCCGAGCACCTCCAAATATGAAGAGGGAACCTCATCCCCTTAGTATCTTCATATGTGTGTTGCTATTCTTGAGGAAGCGGTATTCGATATTGCTGCCTATTTCAAAGAGAAAAGATCTGAAGAAAAGGGAAAAGGATGAGTGACAATATGCATGAGGTAACTTCATTTAAGAATTGATGTAGTTATTAAATTTTCAGACTTAAATATTAGTAACACTTTGTAATATGATTACACAGTGCATATGGACCTTCGGGAATCGGAGGGGAATGAAGGAGAAAAAAGGAGAAAAATGGATATGTTGTCCACTGTTGTGGTAGAACAGGAAAAAGAAGAAGAAAAGAAGGATGAAGAATAAGAAATAGAAAAATATAAAAGCCTAGAAGAAACTGGAAAAGAAGCAGTTGTAGAAGAAGAAGAAGTTGAAAAAGAAGCAGCAAATGAAGAAGAAGACAGGGAAAAAGAAAAAGCTGATGAAGAAGAAGAAACTGACAAAGAAGAAGCTGAGAAAGAAGTAACAGGTGAAGAAAAAAAAAGAAGTTGGGGAAGAAAATGGAGCTGAGGAAGAAATAGCTACTGCAGGTGAAGAAAAAGAAAAAGCTGGGAAAAAAAGGAAGTTAAAGAAGCACCAGCTACTGCAGATGCTGTAAAACAAGGAGAATAAGGTGAGAATAAAGAAGTAGCTACAGATGTTGAGAATAAAAGAGATGAAGATTAAGATGGAAAGTAAGAAACAGATGACAAAGAAGAAGGGGAACAAAATGTAGAAATAGAAGAAGCAGACCAAAAAGATGTGGTCATGGATATCGTTGATGAAATTAACAGTATCATTTGTGTTGATGAAATTCCTCATACTCTTTCGATTTGGGGGTGGTGATTGAAAGATTATGTGGAATGTGTAGTCATCAAATACAATATATATCACCAAAACATACTTGTGCTTTGACAAACATTACTCTTAGGATATTGAACATTCAACCACTGCCCATCCACACACTCCTTAATTCACCCCCCTAATTTGTACAAAAGTCTAATATGATTATGTGACTTTTTTACACTCTTTCACATGTGTAGAAACCCACACTATATTTATTTTAATTTATTTATTCATTTTTGAACAATATCCAAGTGATGGTCTATCGCAGTGTACATAGATCACTGTGGTCTACGCATAATTTGAAGATCAATCGATGCACTCCTAAAGGTGTAAGTCTACGGTAGACCAGACTAATCGATGGACCCTCAAAGCACAAGTGTATTATTTACATGAATTTTACATGGGTCAACATCGATGACAGTCTATTAAGTGTCACCAACAGTTCAAGATTATCTATTTAAAGCATTTTTAATTTAATTATTTTCTTCCACCAACCTCAAAACATGTAATTGTCTATTTAAATCATTTTTAATTTAGTTATTTTCTTTCACTAGTTCCAAAACATGTGATTATCTATTTAAATCTTTTTTAATTTAATTATTTTCGTTCACTAGCCCAAAACATGTGATTATCTGTTTAAATTTTTTTAAATTTAATTATTTTCTTCCATCAGCCCCAAAACATGTGATTATATGTTTAAATTATTTTTAATTTAATTATTTTACCCCACCAATCCCAAAACATGTTATCTATTTTAATTTAACTGATGGCCCATCTATTCACATGGTCTACGATCGACTACTATGTTCGATTAAGGACGAATGGAGTATAAGATTGATGATAGACTATATATCACTTTTTACTCTTCCTGAAATTAATCAAGTCAATATATAGTAGTATTCGTTTAACAAGGCATACATATTTGAAAAGTTATTTGTACAGAAGAATAACTGCCACAAAAAGAAACAATCACAAAAAAGAGGGAAAACATAATGTACAAAATGAAATACTTATATTGAACTTGTTCACTGCATTACATAGATTTACAGTAAAAAGGAAAAATAGAAGAAGCTTTCTTCTAACAAAATCCTACTAAGAAAGCTTCTATGATTTGTTGGTCATGCTACATGTGGTTCTTTTGGGCATGAATTTCTTGCATATTGAACACATATTTCTCCTTTTGGACTTGAATGTCTCACCAACATCCTTAACACGTTTGACTTTCTTCTTTCCGAGTTTAAGATTGTAGGAGAGGGTGAAGAATATTAGTGTCTAGCAATTCCTGTGGCACAGTCCATTCGGCCTCTGAAGGGACAACGCTACTAGCTTCCGAGTATGCGAGGAGGTAAGTTTCAACCTTATAAATTGGCAAAGAGTACTCGTAGATGGAGTTACCATAACCTATGCCATCATCATACTTTGCTCGCAAAGATGCTATCATATGTTCAAACGACATTTTCACCAAGTCAATTTTCTGACAAGAACAACTCCTCCCCAAGAGATTAACCTTGAAAGTAACACCATTTTTGAACACCGTGTACTGATCAAGACCCCGTTTGGATTAGTCACATACAAGGAATCACTCGCACTTTTATTAGACCTTAGTATCTTTTTCGCACAAGGCACAAATTTGTTCTTTTTACCATCGACAAAGGCATGCCGCTCCTTACACTTCTCACCAAATTTTCTAGCAATCGAATTAAATATGTACGACTTGGAATACTCCCGTTCATCCATCAAAATTGAGTTGAGCGACTAGACGATGTTTGTGGTCATCGCATCGTACCTATTGCTTGGGAAGTGTGCTCTACTCCATTTTTAAAAACCAAGCACATTTTTAAGAACATGTGCTGCTTCGATGCAATTATTCTTCAATTCCGAAAAATTCTCTCTAAACTCATAAAAAGTATAAGCCTTTGCCTCAATGTAGAATAGATAAAGATGTTCTCCACAGTGTTGATTTACACGAAGATTTTTGGCGAGGTGCCTCATGCAAAGTCCATGATGTGCACGACTGTGTACACGGGAGAAGGCATTGATGATGCTAATGTCCTATCGTAGATGACACATAGATCTAGTTCATCTTCTACTATAGACTTCAACTTCAAAAAGAAGAAAGTCCAAGAAGCATCGTTCTATTTATCCATAACATAAAAGGCAATTAAAAAGATATGATTTCTTGTGTCCTGTGCAGCGGCACTCAGCAAAACACCCTCGCACTTTCCATACAAATGTGTGTCATCGATAGCAATTACCATTGTCATGTGGGAATATCCCCGTATGCAAGCACTGAATGCTAAAAAGTAGTAAACGAACGATCCATCCATCTGGTTTACCATGATAGAGTAAAAAGACCTGGGATTCAATAAATTCATTATGTGAGAAAAAGCCATCAAGCAAGCATATCCATCCTCCGGTGACCCTCAAATGATGTTTTTCGCAATTACACTTGTTTTCCAACACATCCAATAGCTTGCGTGGCAACGCATCTCCTTAAACACAATCCTTTGAATTTCTCTTATGCTTGGACCTTTTTCATCCCAAAAAAGATTTACGCATAGTGAAACAATCAATTCGGATGAGATTCTCTTATGCTTGCGGGTGCCGTGTTCAACACCGCACGTGTGGAACCCGACATACTTGTATATGTGAAATTTATTTGAGGTTTCATACCTCCTTGCCCATAACAACCAGCCACAACCAGGAAATACACATTTTGCCTTCAACAATTTGGTAAAGCTCCTTTACTTACAATAATCAAAAGACTATCTTATCGTTGCTCCGTCTAGTAGAATTTTGAGCTCTTTCTTGTCGGCAAATATTTGATCACAATAGAAATTGGTTCCATCGATGAAGGGATGTTCTGGTTGGGATCCTGTTTCACAGTCGTTTTTCGTATCTTGCGAGTCCAATGAAATGTCTTCCATATGGATAGAATCATATTCCATATTAATTGGATGATTGCCATCATTCTCTTTGTCATTCAAATCATCGTCGACTATTGGGCTTCGAGGTGGGGATGGTGATGAATTCATTGGTCCTTCGAAGAACCTCTCAACTACATTTATCCTTAAAATAGGACTAAAGCCATCTGCATCAACACCATCATGTACATCAATGCACGTGCATCATTATTTAAGATCGTAGGATTCACCTTTTCCCTTAAATGCATTAGATAACTAGTCACCACGTCGCTCGATGCATAATCTAGATCCCCGCTCTGCATTATTCTTGCAACCAATTTGTCATATGAACTATTGCAGTGAACAACAATGGACAGTGTCACCTTGGTAAAAGATCTTCATTTCCAACATTTGGGAGTATCCACCCATTCTCCCATGAAATCACCAGGAACCAGAACAAATTCTGCAATAGACATTTTAGAATTAAGCTTTCGTCGAGAGTAGATTATGTTGAGGTTCTATATCGGGATGCATGCACGGTCGATGACTTATGATGACTGGGCATATATCCGTATAAAAAATTAAAATTGTAAATATTTCTTCTAATCAACGATCATTGGGTTTATGGAATAGAGAAATAAATTTGGAGTAGCCTGAGCTATTGTAATGTACTTTCTAATTTTTTTTTGAGTAATATGAGTGATATAAAGTTTTTTAACAATGGTGAAAAGTGTGTTTGAGAAGATAGAAAACAAATGGGGTAACAATGGATGCAATGGAAAAACTTATGATGTTTGTGGACTAATTTAGAGCTGATCGCTGAAAAATAACGCCGGAAAAGACGCCAAAATCGGAGCTTATTGTAGATAAAGAACCACCTTCTATTTTTAGATTTTGAATTATTTTTTAATACTTTTGAAAACCTAGATATTTTTGTATTATATAATGGTGGATGAATTTGTTAAGTTGGAAATATTGGGTTAAAGTGTAGTATTATAAAACTTGTGGGTGAATTTATTGAGTTAGAAAAGTTTGTGATGATGTGGATTAAATAGGGTATATGAAAAAATTTTAAAAACTTTTGTCTAAATGTCTAAATAGTTTTCAAAAGAGCCTTTTTGGCATATTTCCCCAACTAACTTCCCTACTTAGAAAATACTTACTATCCCCCGCCCCCCCACTCCACTGGAACCAAATGTCTAATATTTCTTTCCCTCCCTTTTCAAATCCCTCCAATTATCAAAATCTACTTCTCACTACATAACTTTCAACCAACTCTCCAAATTCCAAAATTCTTCAAATTTTTAGTAATAAAAGACAAATATTAAGTTACTTTCCAAAACAAAAAAACCTATTTCTTGATTTCATTTTGTATATAAAACCCTTCTTATACGTTGTTTTCCTCATCATTACAAAGAATTCTCTTGTCTTACAAATCCTTACAAACCTCATTCTTTACACCAAAAATCTTTATTATTTTTTCCCAAAGAAAATCTTGATTTCATTGAAAAACCAATCTTGATTTTTTTCCCAAAAAAAGAAAAAATTTGATTTTCAGCATTTTTTTGTTGCTTTTCTTTCAATGGACATAAAAAAAAACCTAACACAAACATGTTAAGTCAGTTGATTCCTTCAAGGATTTCATTGGTTCGGATCGAAAAACAACCGATCAAATTCCAAAAAATGATTTTTTTGGGAAAAAGAAGATTTCAAAAATGCATAATCTTCTGATTCTAATCCTTGGATTGATAGTTGTAGTCCTTCTAAGGATGAGTCTAATATAATGGACATAGAATGGTTTGCTGATGATGGGCCAATTGATGCTAAGCCCATTGCATAAATTAACCCCAAATGATTTTGAGGTTCAGCCCATTGCTGAGTCCAAATATGATTTTGAGGTTAAGCCCATAAGGTCACTTGAGGCCAAATGTGATTTTGAGGTTAAGCCCATTAGCTCAGTTGGGACCAAATGTGATTTTGAAGCGTAGCCCATTGAGTTAGTTGGTCCCAAATGTGATTTTGAAGAAAAGCCCATCAAGTCACTTGAGCTCAAGTGTTATTTTAAAAGGGAAAATGAAGAATATAAGCTTGTGTTGTCATCTAATGTGTTGAAAACTTACAAGGTATGGACTTTTAACACTCTTATAATCAAGTAAACAATTTATACCTTTATCCCTTTTAGCCTATACTTTTAGTTAATATACATAAATTATAGACTAGATATACATGAATTATAATATGATATACATTTGCCGGAAATATTTGAAGCAAAGATCTCCTCACTCGAAGACTCGAAGGATCTCACAAAACTGTCACCTTCAGAACTTGTACATGCTCTTCAAGTTCAAGAGCAAAGAAGATCCTTGAGGCTAGAAGAAGCTACTGAAACTTCTCTTCAAGCCAAGTTCAAATGAAAGATGCAGGTGCAAAAGGAAGGTAAAATCCTAGAAACTTGTACTAATTCTAGCAGAAAAAATCAAGGCGATTCTCACAATAGAGTCGAGAAGAAAGAAAACTTTCCTCCATGCTTATTGCAGAAAAAACAATCATAAAGAGGATGATTGTTGGTTTAAGGGGAAGAAACCACCTCTCCAGTGTAGATATTGCAATAAGCTTGGTCATATTGAAAGGTTTTGTAGAGTGAAGAAGGAGAACAACCAACAAACTCAAAAAGCCACGTTTTGAAAGTTGAAGAACAGGAGGAGTTTGTTTTTACGGAGATGGCAACAACAAGATTGAATGATGAAAACACATGATTTCTAAACAGTTGTTGCACTCAACTCATGACCAGCAAACAAGAATGTTTTATGAAGTTGGAATCTGTCAAAGGTAGTGTCAAGTTGTCCGATAAAACCAAGTTAGAGATTGTTAGTAAAGAAACTGTGGCAATTGAAGCTCCCAAAGGTACTAAATTTATTCAAGATGTTTTGTTGGAACCTGATCTTGACCAAAATCTACTGAGTGTTGGTAAAATGCTAAAACAAGATTATATGTTACTGTTCAAAGAGAAAAAATGTGTTGTTTCTGAATCTAGAGATGAAGAAGTCATTACGGTCGAAATGATAAAAAGAAGTTTTCTTTTGAATTGGAACTCAAATACAGAGCAAGTTTGTCAAAGTAGTAGATGTGATCATGATTCAAAATTATGGCACATAATACTTGGCCATTATAACTTGAAATCCATTCAATATGCTAAAAACCATGATTTAGTGAAGGACATGCCTGAAATTGAGTTGTGTTCAGATGTGTGTGAAATTTGTCAACTCGGAAAGCAACACAAATTGCCTTTTCCAAATTCAGCAACATGGAGAGCAAGTAAGAAGTTACAACTTGTTCATTCTGATATTTGTGGACCGATGAAAATTACTTCAATCAATGGAAGCAAGTATTTTATTCTTTTTATAGACGATTTTACTTGAATGACTTGGGTATATTTTCATAAGCAAAAACTTGAAGTGTTTGTTGTTTTTAAGAAGTTTAAAGCTTTTTGTGAAACTCAAAGTGATGCTTGTTGAAAACTCTTCGAACAGACAATGGGAAGGAGTATACTTCAAGTGAATTTCATTTGTTTTGTGATGATATGGGAATTGAGCATCAACTTACAGTCACTTACTCACCCCATAAAAATGGAGTTTCTAAAAGAAAAAATCGTTCTGTTCTTGAGATGGCTAGGTGCATGATTTTTGAAAAAAAGCTACCGAAGTCTTTTTGGGCATAGGCGGTAAAGACATCAATTTATCTACAAAATAGAATGCCAACAAGGGTTGTGGATGGAATGACACCATTTGAAGCTTGGAATGGCATAAAAACATCAATTGTACATCTAAAGGTGTTTGGTTCTTTCTGTCATACTCATGTACCAGTTGTCAAACGTAGTAAGCTTGATAAAAAAGCTGAAAAAGGAATTTTGGTTGGTTATAGCTCTATATCAAAGGGATATAGAATCTACAATATTTAATCTGGGAAAGTTTTTATAAGTCGAGATGTGAAGGTGGATGAATATGCTTATTGGGATTGGAATATCTCTCAAGTCAGAAAGATGGTTGTAGAATCTACTCTTCAAGATTCAAGCTAAGACTTGGAAACAGAGAAAGATGAACATTTTGTTGTTAGAGGCACCAAACCATTGGATGAAATTTATGAAAGATGTAATCTTGTTGTCCTGGAACCTTCAAACTTTCAAGCTGCCTGCAAGGTTGAAGAATGGAAGCAAGCGATGGAGGAGGAAATTGTCATGATTGAAAAGAATGAGACATGGAAACTTGTTGACAAACCTGAAAATAAGCAAGTTATTGGAGTTAAATGGGTGTACAGAGTGAAAATAAATGCAGGTGGATCTATCAACAAGAACAAAGCAAGGCTGATCATTAAAGGTTATTCTCAACAGCCTGGAGTTGATTACTCGGATACTTTTGCACCCGTTGCAAGGATGGACTCCATCAGAATTTTTATTGCATTAGCAGTGCGGATGAAGTGGAAAATCTGGCATTTAGATGTCAAATCTACCTTCTTGAACGGCTTCCTAGAAGAGGAAATTTATGTAGATCAACCCGAAGGTTTTGTGGTTCAAGGAGGTGAAAGTAAGGTGTATAAGCTCCAAGGGCTTGGTATAGCAGAATTGCTCAATTATGCAATCAAGGTTTCCAAAAAAGTGACAATGATGCTACGCTTTATGTGAAAGCACTCCCTAATGATGTTTCATTAATTGTTTCTCTATATGTTGACGATTTTCTTATTACAGGTAGTGATGAGGAAGAGCTGCATAAGTTTAAAGTGTAAATGGAGAAACAGTTTGAAATGTCAAATTTGGGAGAGATGAAATATTTTTTGGGGCTGGAAGTATACCAATCAAAATATGGAATTTTTCTCAATCAACACAAGTACGCTTTGGAGATTCTGAAAAAGTTCAGAATGCAAAATTGTAAACCTGTTCCTACACCATTGGTTTTGTATACATAATTCTCAAAAGAAAACGGAGCAGAGAAGTGTGATGCTTCATTATATAGATGTTTGATTGGAAGTCTCTTGTACTTAATGGCTTCAAGGCCTTATTTAATGTATGCCACTAGTTTGCTTTCAAGATTTATGCAAAGTTCCAGTGACATTCACTTTACTGCTGCGAAAAGAGTGCTTAGGTACTTAAAAGGTACTGTACAACTCGGAATGTGGTTTAGACCAATTGAAGAAGGTGCTTTACTTGGCTTTGTTGATAGTAATTGGGTCGGATATATTGACGATATGAAGAGCACTACTGGCTACACTTTTTCCTTGGGTTCTGGTGTATTTTCTTGGAATTCAAAAAAGCAAGAGATAGTGACACAATCCACTGCAGAGGCAAAGTATGTAGCAGCATCAACGGCAGCAAATCAAGCTATTTTGTTGAGGAAAATTCTGAAGGATCTTGGAATGGAATCGCAAGTTGCAACTAAGATCAAATGTGATAACACTTCAGCAATTGCAATTGCAGAAAACCCAGTCCAGCATAGTAAAATGAAGCATATTCTTGTCAAGTTTCATGCCATTAGAGAAGCTGAGAAAAATAAGGAAATCAAGCTTGTCCATTGTTGTTAGGAGGGTCAACTCGCTGATATATTTACCAAAGCTCTTCCCAAATTCAGATTTGAAACTCTTCGTGAACAACTTGGAGTTACCAGCAAACATCTCAAGGAGGATTGTTGAAGTATTGAGTTATTTGTTGTTATTTTTCTTTTTTGGTTTAGTAATTTTATTTCTGAAATTCAGTTATTTAAGTTGATATAGAATAGGATATATTAGTATCCTAGTTGAAGTTAGAATAGGATTTTATTAATTTCCTAGTTAGAAATAGAATAGGAGTTTTTTGTCTATTTATATTCTCAGATGTGGATGAATAAACAAGCAGAATATTTTTATCCTCAAACATGTGTTTTCTTCTTCTTCTTCTCCGTATTCCGTAGAACAACACTGTTTAATTTGTGTTTTCAAAGAGCTTATTAGCCTTTCATTGGTTTATGAGGCTTATGAGGGTCGTTCTGTCTCATCGTGGAGACTTGTTGAGAATTTGAGATGTATCCTTACTCATGTCATTTATTTATTTCCGTCTGAAGTTTACTTTTAATTTTACATGTTTCTACTGCAAGCATCGAAACAACATTCTTATTGATGATGATTGATAAATGGTTGTGTAGTTTGTGGTCCTTAACGTTGTGAAAATATCAGATTTTTCGTCTGATTTCCATAAGTATCAGCAAGAAGATGCTCACGAATTCTTGCAATGCTTTCTCAATAGACTTGAAATCCAATGCAGTGACATTGCCCAACAAGTTTTTGGCGGCTGGTTTGTCAGCAAAGTAAGCATACAAGAATACTATCTTAATTATTCATATGTATCTTGTAATATTTATTAGTTTGTCTTTTCGAATTGCAGCTTCGCTGTTGCAACTGTGGCAACTACTCCAACACTTACGAGCCTATTATAGACGTGATCTTGGAGATCAAAAATGTCGATAGCTTGCATTAGCATTGGAGTCATTCACAAGAGGTGAGAAACTTGACGATCCAGAGATCAAGTATACTTGTGAAAGATGTAAGGTGCAAGTCTCAATCGAGAAGCAGTTGATGCTATACGATGTCCCTTCCGCTGCTATATTCCATTTGAAGAGGTTTTAGAATGATGGTTCTGTTGTGCGGAGGGTTGACAAACACATTTCATTTCCGCTGGAATTGGACTTGTTTCCTTACACTGATAAAAAACAAACCAATAATGTATCTGTTAGTACATTTACTTTTTAAGAACTTTCTTCCCTTCGTTTCATCTTTTGTTAGTTGTAACATGAATTTATTTTTCAATTCTTCATCGTCCAAACAGGAACAAATAAAGTATGATCTTTATGCAGTTATAGTGCACGCCGGGTCTACATCCAGTTCGGGACACTATTACTGCTTCATTTGTGCTGAACCAAATGAATGGTACAAATTTGCTGACTCGACGGTAAGTGGAATAGTGAAATCATGTTCTTTGTTACATGTCACTGATAGTCTATTTGTCCAAGATTCTTGAACGACAACTAACTTGATATTATGTTTGATTGTCATTGATTTCTCAGGTTCACGAGGATCTTGTTTTGACAGAGGAAGCATATATTATGTTTTATGCAAAGAGAGACGCTGTGGTTTTCAGATTTTGTTGCACTGCAAATGCATAATGTGGAAACTATCCCCAAACTTTCTTTTTCACTCCCAAATCATCATGCTTCCGATGTCAGTGAATCCAATGTTGCTGCAGTCGATACATCTTCGTCCTCTCCAAGACCCGCTGATGCTATCAACTCTTCATGTTTTCATGAACTCATGAAGATTGTGGATAATGAATTGAATAAGAATGTACAAACATCTACTCCAGGACCACCTAGTGCTATTCACTCTTCAGAAGAAAACAACGCGTCTCAGGACATTGGTGTGATCGAAAGAATGGCACCTTTGTTGCCCAAGTCACCATCTAGATCTCAAAGTATACTAGGTAAACACATCTTCAATTTATATTTATTGGTGTGTCATGTTATTAGCTTACTACTCCTTCCATTCACTTTTACTTGCAAATATATTTTAAGTACTGTGTACTTCTTTGAAGAGTGTTACACCTACTAACTGTTTTGTTTATAACATCAGCAGATAAGGTTTCTAGCAAAAATCAATGGCAGATGGATCCAGAGAAAGAGATGGAAATAATGCTGGCATGTTCTATTATTAAGAAAAGAGTTTCGGTTCCAAGAGGTGAAGAACTCATGGCTGCATTACGCAGATTAGGCAGCCGCGGAAGTTCTCTGAATGAGAAATGGCGAAAAATGGAAGTTTCTCTGAGTAGAAGGGATTATGGAAGTTTAGCTGAATGACGCGGTTCCAGCTTTGGCTCTGTAGGTTTAAATCCTGTGGTGGCTAGCAACATCAGGTCTTGATAGGCGGATCTAAAATTTTGAGTTTATAGATTCGAGATAGAAAGGATATCTTATTGGATTTTAGTTAAATTATTTATGCATATTTAATTTTTTTGAACATTTGGCCATGAGGATAAAATATAAGTAATTTACTTGCAATGCTGAGTTTTTAGTTTTTGCAAATCTGTTGTTTAATTTATTATGTATCAGTGTCTTATATACTGCATTATTCTAAAGGAATTTATGTATACGGGTATACCAATACAGTTGTATACCCAATTTACTTCCATAAGTAGGGTTCCGAGAGGGTAGTGTGCGCCCAACCCTACTCTTACCTTGACAAATATAGAGAGACTGTTTCCAATGAATTCCCGGGTTAAGTAGGACATATCAAATGTCAAGTATGTACTATCTTCTACTGAAAGTAATGGAGAATAGATTCGTAATGATAACAAATGTTACCTACTATCTTTTACCTTAATGTTTGACCATATCTTTCTATCTAGTGTCATGTCCTTGGTAAGCTACAAAATTAGCTATGTCTTATCTAGTCACCTCTTCCCGGTTCTTCTTTGGCTGACGTTTACCTCTCATCCCTACCATAGACAACATGTCATACTTCTTCATTGGGATATCTATGTTATGTATCTTTTCTTTTCAAATGTGGTGGGAAAGATAAGAGAGATGATGCTGAAATGGTTAGAACATGTGAAGAGAAAATTCATAGATATCCCAATGCAGATCGGAGAGGTAGAGGTAGGACAAAGACGTACCAGGAAGAGGTGACTAGATAAGACATAGCCGATTCTGCAGCTTACCATGAACATGACACTAGATAGAAACATATGGTCAAACATTAAAGTAGAAGATAGTAGGAATCATTTGTTGTCATTTCGACTCTATTCTCCATTATTTTTGGTATGACTTCTTCATTATTGTATTCGTTTTGCATTCTTGACTTTCGACATGTCCTCCTTGAACCGGGAATCTATTGGAAATAGTCTCTCTACCTTTGTCAAGGTAAGAGTAGGGTTGTGAGCACACTACCCTCCCGGACCCTACTTATGGAAGTACAGTGGGTATACAACTAAGTTGGTATACCTATATACGTAAATAAGACATTAATACATAATAAATCAAACAATAGATATGCAAAAACTAAAATATCAGTATTGCAAGTAAATAACTTACATTTTATCCTCATGGACAAATGTTCCAAAAAATTAAATATACAAAAATAACTTAACTAAAATCCTATAAGATATCCTTTCTATCTCGAATCTATAAACTTAAAATTTTAGATCTGCCTATCAAGACCTGATGTTGCTAGCCACCACAGGATTTAAACCGGCAGAGCCAAAACTGGAACCGCGTCGTTCAGCTGAACTTCCATCACCCTTTCTACTCAGAGAAACTTTCATTTTTCACCTTTTCTCATTCAGAGAACTTTCGTGGCTGCATAATTTTCATAATGCAGTCATGAGTTCTTCACCTCTTGGACCCAAAACTCTTTTCTTAATCATAGAACACGCCTGCATTATTTTCGTCTCTTGCTCTGGATCCATATGTCATTGATTTTCACTAGAAACCTGATCTATCGATGTTATAAGCAAAACATTTGGTAGGTGTAATACTCTTCAAACAAGTACGCACTACTTAAAATATATTTGCAAGTGAAAGTGAGCTAATTACATGACTCGCCTATAAATAGAAATTGACGATGATTTTACCTAGTGTTCTTTGAGATCTAGATGGTGTCATTCTTTCGATCACACCAATGTCCTTAGACGCATTGTTTTCTTTTGAAGAGTTAACAGCACTAGGCGGTCCTGGAGTAGACATTTGCGCAGTCTTCTTCAATTCATTATCCGTAATCTTCATGAGTTCATGAAAATATGAAGAGTTGATAGCACCAGTTGGTCTTGGAGCGGACGGAGATGTGATGACTGTAGTAGCGTTGGATTCACTGACATCAGAAGCATGATGATTTGGCAGTGTAAAAGAAAGTTTTGGGGATAGTGTCCACATTATGCATTTGCAGTGCATCAAAATCTGAAAACTACAGAGTGTCTCTCTTTTCATAAAACGTAATATATGCTTCCTCTATCAAAACAAGATCCTCGTGAACTCAAGAAATCTATGACAATCGACTATAATATCAAGTTAGTTGTCGTTCAAGAATCTTGTCCAACAGACTATCAGTAACATCTAACAAAGAACATGATTGCACTATTCTACTTACCGTTGAGTCATCAAATTTATACCATTCATTTGGTTCAGCACAAATGAAGCAGTAATAGTGTCCCGAACTGGATGTAGACCCGGCGTGCACTATAACTGCATAAAGACCATACTTATTTTGCTCCTGTTGAGATGAGGAAGAATTGAAAAATAACTTCATGTTACTGCTAACAAAAGTTGAAATGAAGGGAAGAAAGTTGTTAAAAAGTAAATGTACTAACAGATACTCACATTAATGGTTTTGTTGTTATCGGTGTAAGGAAGCAAGACCAATTCCAGTGGAAATGAAACATGCTTGTCAAACTTGCGAACAACAGAATCGTCATTCTGGAATCGCTTTAAATAAAAGACAGCAACGGAATGGGCATTGTATAGCATGAGATGCTCCTCGATTGAAACCTGCACCTTACATCTTTCACAAGTATACTTGATCTCTGGATCGTCAAGTTTCTCAACTCTTGTGAATGACTCGTATGTGTTGTAGCAGTGGCCACAGTTGCAACAGCGAAGCTGCAATTTGAGAAAGACAGATTAACATTACAAGATACATATGAATAATTAAGATAGTATTCTTGTATGCTTACCTTACTGACAAGCAGGACGCCAAAAACTTGTTGGACAATGTCATTGCATTGGCTTTCAAGCCTATTGAGAAAGCATTACAAGAATTTGTGAGCATCTTCTTGCTGATACTTATGGAAACCAGACGAAAAATTTGATATTTTCACAATGTTAAGGACCACAATCTACAGATCCATTCATCAATCATCATCGATGAGAATGTTGTTTCGATGCTTGCGGTAGCAACATGTAAAATTAAAGTAAATTTCAGAAGGAAATAATAAAATGACATGAGTTGGGTTCAATACAACTCAAATTTGTTTGGTTCAATTGGTGTGAATGGAAAATGGAGGGACACAACCTTTTGAATAAAAGATACATTGTTTTGGAAAGGGAGTGACTGTTCTGATAGGTGTGTCTGTTCAGAAAAAAGACACAATGTTTCTAATGAACAAACATGACTCTTCCAAAGGATACACTTTTTCAGATGAACCATTGTCACCTTTCGAAGGGGGCACTTTATGGTTGTATAAACCTGCATTTTTTCCATAGGTTTAGTATGAAAAAAAATTTCATAAGAAAAATATTCTCTTGCTTCTAAATACTTTGTTTGATCATCTCCCGTTGAATGAGTTCGAAGAAAACAAAAAAGTTTGAGGTACCACTACAATCTGGTTGTGAAGCCATTTTATCCTGGGAGGAAAATTCCACAACCTCGGGTACATGGAGGGAATTATTTCGTCAAGGACACTCTATGAATTTTAAGGACTTGACATCTTTATGCTTCATCTATTTTTCTTTAAGAAACTGAAAACATACTTCTTTGAATAATCATTTTGATCTTGTGTTGAAGGTGTTGGACAACTTCATATGTGTTCTTGATTTTTTCTTAAACTTGTGTTGAAGTAGTGTTGCGAAAATACAGATTTTGTGTACCCAAAAAACCACAATCTTAAGAAAATTAATTTTTTTGCTTGTTTGGTGAAATTTTCTTTTCACTACAGTTTTTTTTTTCGGAATTTGTATTGCTTGATTTCGGGAGATTAAAGCTTTTAACTTTCTACTCCGTTTGAACTTAACTAGTGATTTGAAGACATACAATCTTCATCACAAGTTAAAGATCACTAGATTGATGATTGGAAGTCATTAAAACTTCATCGTTAAACTAGAAACAAGAGGTGTTTAAAGTTACTGCAACTTTATTAATAGTATTTTGATATACTAAAGTTACTGTCTTGTTGTGACAGAAAAATAACCACGGATAGTCAAGTGCCTGATGCTGCAACGACTGTGGAAATAACTAGTGTTGCCATAATGATTCGTACAAATGCTCTTCCTGCATTGGCACCAGCGGAGAAACCCGAAAAGTTCGCGGGTATAGACTTCAAAAGGTGGCAGCAGAAAATGTTTCTCTACCTTACAACTCTTTGTCTTCAAAGGTTCACATTTGAGGAAGCTCCAGAGGTTCTCGAGGGAACCTATGAACAAGATCTATTTGTGATTGTGGGGCTTGGAAACACTCCGATTTCCTTTGCAGGAACTACATCTTGAGTAGTATCCAAGATGATCTCTACAATATGTATAGTGGAACAAAGTCAACAAAAGAGTTGTGAGGAGCGCTGGAATGGAAGTACAAGACAAAGGATGCAGGAACTTAAAAGTTATTCATTGCAATATTCCTAAAATATAAAATGATAGACAGCAAGTCGGTTGTCTCCCAAGTGCAGGAACTGCAAGTGATCATCCATGATCTCCTTGCGGAAGGTATGATTTTGAAAAATACCTTTGTTGAATAGTTTAAAAATGTTCTTAGTATTCACATAAACTTTCTTGTAGGTTTGATCGTAAATGAATCATTTCAAGTAGCAGCAATAATAGAGAAGCTACCACCCATGTGGAAAGACTTCAAGATCTATTTGAAACACAAACGTAAGGAGATGTCTGTCAAAGATCTAATCGTTAGATTGCGCATTGAAGAATATAATAAGGTTGTGAAAACAAGGTCGAGTAGAAATTCTACAATGATGGAGAAAATATTTGAGAAGACGACCAAAACTCCAAAAAGCACAAGAAATCTGGAAAGGAAAGCAATCAACCCAAGAAGAAATTCAAGGGAAAGTGCTTTAACTGTGGCAAGATCAGCCAGAATTCTATGGATTGTCGTGCTCCAAAGAAAGGTAACAAAAAATACCAAGCAAATATAATTGAGTCCAAGAAAGAAGTGGACGATCTGTGTGCTATGCTGTCCGAATGCAACTTGGTGGAAAATCCTCGCGAATGGTGGATGGATTCTGGTGCCACCCACCACGTTTGCGCTAATAAGGAGTTATTTACTGATTTTTCTCCAGCTCAGGGGGAAGGAAAGATCTTCATGGAAAACTCTACTACTACAAGAGTAGATAGAACAGCAGAAGTATGTTTGAAAATGACTTCAGGCAAAGTGCTGACACTCAACAATGTCCTGTACATACCAGAGTTTAGAAAGAACTTGATTTCTGTATCACTTCTAGACAAAAATGGATTCAGATGTGTATTTGTTTCAGGAAAAATTGTACTTTGTAAAGGATAAGTGTGTCACGACCCAAACTAGGGCTTGGCCGTGATGGACAACCCGAACCATGAAGGCCCGGACGTCCTACTCTATCTGGTAGTCATGCAGAACATTCATATAATAAAAGAAAATACAGAATTTTGATCTAATATAAAAACATAGTCATACTCTGGATTAAGTTTAACAATAAGGAAGGAAATCCATAAATCACTAACAACATCTGGAACAGTCTGCGAAATCTTTACTATATGAAAATCTGATAACAATCTGAAAACTGGGACAAGGCCCCCAGTAAACCAAAACAACAGAATAACATAATCTGAATTAACAGGCCTTCTAGAACAAAAAAGGCTCACCACTGCACAAATCACTTCTCTCTGGGATACTCTACTGATTGGCCGGACCCTTAGACTGAGCCTCTGAATCTGTGAGGTAGGGGGTCAATACAGATGTACCGGTACACAGACCAAATCCAAAATATTAATTTTATATTCAACATATATGAGAGCAATTTAAAAATAGTTCATAAGCATATCGTATTTTAATAAATCTCATGGGCATTTCTGAAAGACTCTGAAAGAAAATCATCTGAACTCTGAGACATTCTTTGTTTTACTTCTGTGCTAGGTGGTATACCCTACAACTCTAAAATTCCATGGCTATATGGAATTCACCATTGACTCGGAGGGGGAAGCCTCCAACCCAAGTATGCCTCAAGGGTTAGAGTCTCTGGCTCTGCTACGTCACATGGTCGTCGCCAGCGTAAAATAATATACCAGGATCGGCAAATCACAATTTTAGGCTAAGAGTTACTTGAACTAAATCCCTCTTCGGGTAACCACCTAACATACTCTGTTATGGCATACATGTTTATGGTATCGTCGTACCATTGATTTTCAAGTCACGTCTCTGAGACATTAATAACATATTATAATCTCTATTTTCAAAACATAAGTTTGGGACCACCATATCAATAAATCAATTCAAAGAAGCTCTTTCTCAACCCACACGTAAACACATGTAAGGCACTCTCTTTGTCAAGCATGTCAATAATACAAGGTGGCTATGTCAAATTTCTCAATCACATGCAACTCTTTCTCATTTAAAATAAGGATGTAATTATATCAAGAAGCTCCCTCTCATCATCTCTAAATCATGCTCAAACACTAAGGTATTGAGAAAACTAGTTTTGAAATCATAAATCATGCATTTCAAATCATTCACAATAAGATCATAAACTTGAATTTAACAAGAGAAGGACTTCATAATCTGTGCTCTCAAACAAATCTTAAATTTCAATTTCATACATAGATATATACTTGTAAATCAATTTAAGGGGATGAGGCCTAAATACCAAAACAACAATATCAATAACATGAGTAAAGCATAATAAAAATAATGGATTTTAAACCCCTTTAACAAATTCATGCTTCATAATCTTTAAATCATAATTGAGTAATTTTAACAAGTCCATGTATTTTTAGGATAAACCCCACGTACCTCTATTTAGGAAATTAAAGGATGATTCTTGATGTCCACGACTTGGGGATTCCAAATCTTCAATCAATTTCTAAAATCAACGGTTGAATCTTGAGTTGTTTGGGTTTTCTTGTTTGAAAACCTAAGGAGTGTTCTTGATGGTTTTTGATGAAAATGTCAATAATGAGGTCATTTGGGATTAAAATACCATTTTTAAGCTGATAAGGGGGTGAAAAATTCCCAACATACCCTTAATGAGATGGAATAAAAATATAACTAGGAGCTCGATTTTATGGACCACCACGATGCGTCACGATCGCGGTGGCTTACTGGAAATTGACGAATGGGATTTTTAAGGTCACCGCGATGCGGATCCATCATGTTGTCCCACTGGTTGGGACCTGGAACTTCAGCGTGAAGCACCACAATCATGCTATGCTACTGGTATTTGACAATTGCTAAATAGGCCCAGTCCGCGATGCGCCAAGCACCAAAATAATGGTGTTTTACGATTAGGACTTAATCCAGCCATATCTTCTAGCCCGAGTATCGTATTTGGGAAATCTTATATCCATGGAAATCTCATTCAATTTCCCACATGACAAAAATTTAAAATTAGGGAAATTATGCTTGGTTTAAACTTTACTCACTTTGGAAGCAAAAAATGAGACTAAGTCTCTTTGACACTATTCTAGTCATTTAACTCTAAGAGCATATTACCACGAGCTAATGCATGGACGATTTTGCAGGGTGTTACATTATCCCCCCCTTGGGATCATTCGTCCCCGTATGATAACGTGGAATACAGAAAAGTACGATTTAAAGTACACTAAGGCCATAAAATAATAAGACAAGGATTGTACCTTTCATTTCATCATTCATCGGATCAAATAAGTCTGGGTATGTATCTCTTATGTCATTTTCTGATTCCGAAGTTGCTTCTGCAACTTTTTGATTTTTCCACAACACTTTGACAAGGTTATTTCTTTGCTCCTCAATTTTCTAACTTGGCAATCCAAGATTTCCACAGGCTCTTTTTCATAGGATAAGGAGTCTATCACTTTAACCTCCTCTACCGAAAACACTAATGAATGGTCTCCAATATATTTCTTCAACATGGCTATCTGAAATACCAGATGAATAGAACCAAAACTTGAAAGCAACTCTAACTCATACGCAACTCCACCTATCCTGCTCAAAATCTTGTATGGCCCTATATAGCGAGGAATCAACTTACCTTTCTTCTCTAATCGCATAACTCCCTTCATAGGGGAGACTTAGAGAAACACCCAATCACCAACCTCAAACTCTAAGTCTCCTCTCCTAACATCGGTGTAGGCTTTTTGTCTACTCTGGGCTGTTTTAAGTAGTTCTCTAATAATTTTCACGTCCTCCATCACCTGATGAACAAGATCAGGCCCAAACAACTGAGTCTCACCCACTTCATACCACACAATTGATAATCTACATCTTTTCCCATACAAAGCTTCAAACAGAGTGATCTTAATACTGACATGGTAGTTGTTATTATAAGCGAACTCTATTAATGGAAAGTGATCTACCCAGCTACCTTTGAAGTCAATTACACAAGCCCTCAACATATCCTCAAGGGTATGAATGGTGCGCTCATCTTGCCCATCAGTCTAAGGGATGAAAGCAGTTGTAGACACCTAATTTTGTCCCTCCCGAAGTCTAATTTTATTCATTTTTAGTTCACCTTACCATGTGTCCAACCCCATGTAATTATATCCCACAAAAATACAAAAATAAAATAAAAATACCTCTAACTAATTTATCTTATCCTAACAACCTACCCAATCAAAAGCTTCCACCTACCCTAACTACCCATATGATCCCCCCTCCTTTTACTTGTCCACAAAGAAAGAATATATGGGGGACCCACCAAAATTCCCACATCATAACAAATCCATGCCCATTATAAAAGAAAAATTCTAAGAGTACAAGGGGGCTCATTCTTTGATCATCATCTTCTCCACAATAACAAGAATCACCAAATAATCTTCCTCACAAGAACAAGAACAACAACGAAAAAAAAAAAGTAACCGGTGAACAGTAACTGGTGAACAGTACCGGTGAACAGTATCAGTGAACAGTGATGGCATGAAAAGTGACGGTGAACGGGTCATTATTTTCCGAGTTGGATTGTTGGTGTTAAGGTTTGGCTCGAGGTTTCCGGGTGCGGACTCTCTTTATTCGAATAACATTGAGTTTGAAAGATTCAAATTTAAGGTCCAATTCTTTCTTCTCTTTTATTTAATTCTTATGTGATTGTGATTGCGTGTGATTCGATACCGTGGTTTGTTTGTTGATATGAACTGTTGGTGACATTTGGGTGTGTGATGTGCTAAGCATGATTGGTGAATTTTTGTTATTCTCGATTGGTGGATTGTGTATTGAAATGGGTTAATCACGTGGTTAAAAATGAATTAAGGTGGGGATTAAAAATGGAGGAAAATGAATATTGATTAATTTTGATGTATTGATAATGTTAAACATGATAGAATTGTGATATGTTGAACTTGGTAGGCAAAGGTAGGCCGGTTAGGCAAATTTAGGAATAACGATTTATTGGAGTGTTTGAATATGTGCGTGAATGGTACTTTCTACTTTATTGCACGAAAAGTTTAAATTGTACTCATTTGGCCGGGGAATGCCCCGAAGGATTTGTATTGATTTGTCCGGGGAATGCCCTGAAGTAGCATGTACGCAAAGGAGGCTCGTGATCAAGGCCCGAAACTTCGGGTGGAGTTTAGTTTAGTATTAGTTTAGAATAGAATATGTTTTATATTTCAGAACCTCTTTTATTTTGGATTGTATAATTTGGACTGAACATTATTTTTGTTTGTTTTGAATTTTGTGTGATTTATTTGTTTGCTTGTTTTGTGTGTTTATGTGGTTTGTACATTTGTAATGTCAAATTAGCCGATACGATCCACCAAGTGACCGTGGTAGAACCACGGGATCGAGGGGTGCCTAACACCTTCCCCTCGGTCAATAGAATTCCTTAGCCGGAATCTCTGTTCGTAAACCGGTTTAAAGAGTCAAATTGTTTCGAAAAAGATTTTCGAATGGTGACTTGGCACACTAGATTATGCCAAGTGGCGACTCTTATTTTGAATGTAAAAACAATATTTTTTCGGAACCAATCTTCATTTTTTCACTTTAATAAAAAACCCTTTCAAACCTTAAAATACATATTTTTTTTGGAGTCGAAAAAAGGGGTGTGACAACAGTACTCAGGTTCACTTGGGTACCTAAACCCCTCTGAAAAGACCTCCAAAACTATGAAGAGAATTGCATACCTCTTTCAGATATGATGGATACAGGTGCCCCATGCAAATGGACTATCTCCTCAATGTATAGCTTGGCATAATCATCTCCCAAACAGTTGGTCCTCACAGGCAGAAAGTGGGTTGACTTGGTCAGTCGATCAACAATTACCCAAATAGAATCATACTGATTTCGGGACCTCAGAAGTCTCGTGATGAAGTCCATATTTACTATCTCCCATTTCCACAAAGGCAAGGCTATCTCTTGAGAAGTACCACCTGGCCTCATATGCTCTACTTTTACTCGTTGACAATTCAAACATTTGGCAACAAAATTTTCCACATCACGCTTGATATTATTCCACCAGTAAATAGCTTTCAGATCATGAAACATCTTAGTAGAGCCTGCGTGAACAACATACCTCAAAGTGTGACCTTCATCAAGGATTCTCTTCCGCAGACCATCTACATCTGGCACACACAATCTACCCTGACATCTTAAAATACCATCACCACTAATTTCAAAGGACATCACCCTCTATTGAACCACTTCTTTCTTGATCTGCATCAAGATGGGATCTTCGATCTGCTTCTCTTTAACTTCCGTACAAAGGGATGATTTAGCTATCTCTTGAACAACTACCCCTCCATCTTTGGAATCTAAGAGTCGCACTCCAAGATTTGCAAGTCAGTTAATATCCTTCACCATCTCTCTTTTCCCTTCTTCAACATGAGAAAGACTGCCCATAGACAACCTGCTAAGGGCGTTGGCTACTACATTTACCTTGCCCGGATGATAGTGCAGGCTCATATCATAATCCTTTAGAAATTCCATCCAGCGCCATTGCCTGAGGTTCAATTCTTTCTGCTGGAAAATATATTGTAAACTCTTATGGTCAGTGAAAATATCAACATGCACCCAATAAAGATAATGCCACCAGATTTTAAGTGCAAACACCACAGCCGCTAACTCCAATTCATGGGTGGGGTAATTTCTCTCATGAACCTTCAATTGCCTAGATGCATAAGTCACCACCTTACCGGGATGCATAAGTACACACCCAAGTCCCACACGGGATGCATCATAGTACAAAAAAAACCCTTCCGTACCTTCCATAAAAGTAAAAACAAGTGAAGTTGTCAACTTATCTTTTAAATTCTCAAAACTATTCTCACAGGAGTCAGACCACACGAACTTCACCTTTTTCTGAGTCAACTTAGTAAGTGGTGCAGCTATGAAAGAAAAACTCTCTACGAACCTTCTATAATACCCTGCCAAACCCAAGAAGCTCTGAATATCGGTTAGAGTCGTGGGTCTGGGCCATTTTCTCACTACCTCAATCTTCTAGGGATCAACCTTAATCCCGTCACTAGACATAATATGCCCCAACAAAGCAATAACATTAAGCCAGAATTTGCAGTTGGAAAATTTCACATACAACTCATGATCTTTGAGAGTCTGAAGGATGATTCGGAGGTGATTGGCATGGTCCTCCTCACTCTTGGAATAAATCAGAATATCATCAATGAAAACTATAACAAACAGATCTAGAAACTGATGGACCACCCTATTCATAAGGTCCATGAAAACCGCAGGAGCGTTAGTCAACCCAAAGGACATGACTAAGAATTCATAATGACCGTATTGGGTTCGAAAAGCTGTTTTAGGAATATCTCACTCTCTAAACTTCAACTGATGGTAACCCGAATAAAGGTCTATTTTTGAAAAACAATTAGCACCCTAAAGTTGGTCAAAAAGATCATCAATTCTAGAAAGAGGATATTTATTTTTAATCGTGACCGTATTCAACTTGAGGTAATCTATACATATATGCAGGGAACCATCTTTCTTTCACACAAAGAGTATAGGTGCACCCCAGGGAGAAACACTAAGACGGATAAAACCTTTATTTAGAAGATCTGCTAGTTGATCTTTCAACTCTTTCAACTCTGTTGTAGCCATTCTATATGTCATAATAGAGATAGAACGGGTATCTGGCAACAAATTAATACCAAAATCTATCTCCCTATCAGGTGGTATTCCTGGGAGATCATCCAGAAAAACTTCTGGGAACTCATTTACCACAGGGAAAGACTGAAGAGAAGGGTCTTCAGTATTCGAATCTTTAACTCGAATAAGATGAGACAAGCAACACTTAGAAATGAGTTTACGGGCTTTGAGGTAAGCTATAAAGTGCCCTCTAGGTGCTAAGAAATGTCCCTCCCATTCTACTACTGGTTCATTGGGGAAGGAAAAATTAATTTGTCGGGTTCTATAATTTAATGTGGCATAGCATGAATAAAGCCAATAAATCCCTAGGATAGCATCAAAATCAACCATGTCTAATTCTACGAGGTCTTCCATGGTATCCCGCCCACAAATAGTCACCACATAATTTCTATACACCCTTCTAGCCACAACAGAATCTCCCACTAAAGTAGAAACAAAAAAAGGTCTGGCAATCACCTTGGGCTCAAACCCAAAACCAACAGCCACATAAGGGGTCACATAAGACAGGGTAGATCCGGGATGAAGTAACACATATACATCACGGGAAAATATTTGTAATATACCAGTAACTACATCTGGTAAGGCCTCTACCTCTTGGCGGTTGGTCAAGTCTTACAACCGGTTGCGGCCATTTTCGGTGGCTGAAGTGTCACCTTTCTGAGGCGGTGGTGGTGCAGAAGAATTAGCCTAAGACTTGTCTCCACCAACATTACCCTTTTCTGCTGGATATTTTCTCTGGATATGGCCTAGCTGGCCGCACGAATAACACACCATAGCGCCAAAATGGCATCTCCCTGGATGATTCCTCCCACATTTTTCACTGCGCGGGTATGTCCGAGAGGTTTGACATACAGTTCTTTAAGACTATGAACCCTTCATCCTCAGCCCATGCCTATACTGAAAATACTGAGTGCGTTGTCCGACTAGGGGTCTGGTCACTGGGGAACTGGCTGCAGACTGCGCATTACCCCAATTCTTCTTCTTATGTCATTTGTTACCACAATTCCCACTCTATTGTTGAATGTAACTCTGGTCTGCTATTTTGGCTCTTTTTGCCTGTCTGTCCTTCTCTGTAGATTCAGCGATTTTCTTTTTCTTTTCCTCAACTTGCTGCATGTGGACCGATAGTCTAGCAAAATCAATGTCATTGTTCAACATTGCTCTCTGACATTCAAGTACCAAGTCATCTGAAAGGCTGGATGCAAATTTCCTCATTCGGGCCCTCATGTTACTAGTCATCTCTGGAGCATAACAGGCTAGTTGGTTGAACTTTAGAGTGTACTCCTGGACACTCATCTTTACCTACTTTATATTTATAAACTCTTCGGCTTTGGCCTCCCTCAACTCGAGAGAAAAGAACCGATCGATGAAGGATTCCATGAACTCGGCCCAAACTGTAGGCTCAGCATGCTCACTCTTTGACTATTCCCACTAGTTATACCATTGGTTTCGCTACATCCTTAAGCTGGTAAGATGCTAACTCAACCCCCTCTACCTCATCTACATGTATCACCTTTAAGATCTTCTCTATCTCAACCACAAACTCCCATGGATCCTCTTCTACCTTGTACCAGTAAAATTGGGTGGGTTCATCCTCATGAACGGGCCCACTCTTGTAGCCTTAGAATTAACAAATACATACCCAATATCCTGCGACTGTTAAGTCTGTGTGGATACCAACTGTGCAAGCATGTGAATGGATTGTCTGAATTTTGCATTAGATACTTCTCTCTCATGAGGCTGAGTGTAGTTAGTGATAAAAATGCAACTAGCTCAAGAGCATTCACATGTAACCAAGCTCGGGAGTTACAAAAACTCCAAGCCATGTTCATACAAATGGCCGTGTGTGAGTGTGTAATTAATTCATCTAAGGGATTCCATGTTTTGAAGTGTGAAGAGGGGCTTTGAAGTGTAAGGTTATTACACTCCAAATCCACCCAAGACCAAGGCTTGAATGGTCATTTTCCTTTCATTTTGTGGAGTACTATAAATAGACAATAATAGGGCTATTTCTTAGACTTAGTTCATTTTTATTATGGAAGAAACACAAGTCTTGTAATATTTTGAAAACTTCTCTCTCTTGTTCTTGAGAGTGAACCCAAAACTAGAAATCAAAGTGTAGTAAAACTTTTGTTGTTCTTTGGCTAGAAACTTGGAGGTCTTGAGGTTCATGAGTTCCTCTTGATTCAAGTAATAATTTGGTGTAAATATCTTTTAGTCTTAGGGTACTAATCTTCATGGTAGGGTTCTTAGATTCTAGGATATTTTATGTCAAATTACTATCCATCATTTTGTAATCTTGTTGTTTGTAACTTGATATAGTGTAGTCGTGTGGGGCGCTTTTGATTCACTATAGTTATTGCAATCTTGTGTTATTTATCTATCTTGTTGAATATTGCCGTTGTTGCCTTGAAAACCTAGAGAAGCAGAGTGAGGCCTTTGATTCTCTAGTGATGTTTTTCTTGTTGTTCTCTTGATTCCTTGTTGTAAGTTTGATCTTTTGTGTCATTTGGTATCAAAGCTCAAGGCTTGGTTTTGTTCTTACAAAACCAATCTTGGGAAGCTCTTACCAAAAAATATGTTCTTGAACATTTTGGTCGGATTTTTTTTGTAGATCTACAAAAGATTTTACTTGTTTAGTTTGTTTCTTGTGTTGGTCTCTTCCCCACCAACACAAAAAGTGTCTAAATCTAAAGTTGATTTTAATATGAAGAGACTTGTTGTTATGAAAACTTGAAGTGGCCTTGAGTTTGACTTGGGTTGGATGTTGGAGTACCATTATGGTGTATTGTTGCTTTGTTCTTGAAGGTGTTGATGTTGATTTCATCTTAAAAGTTTCTCTTTATCCTATGTCTTAAAAGAGAAATAGATCCAAAAAGGTTGCAAGACAAAATTGAAAAATTTGTTTGTGCTATTCAGAAAATCTTGGTTTCTCTTTCATGGTATCAAGAGCCACCATCTAATTTCTTTTTCGTGCTTTCTGTTTTCTATGCACAGGTACTTTGCTACCTTTTTGAGTTTCTTTTGTTCTCTCTGCTTTTATCCCCCTCTGTTGTAATCAATCAATCAATGGATTGTCAATACTCTTTGCACGATTTGCTTTCCACAAAATTGGATGGTTTAAATTTTTCTCTTTGGGAATTCCACTTTGGAATCTTTGTTCAAGACAAGGGATTTTTAGGGTTGTTAGATGGATCTGCTCGTCCACCAACAGATGCAAAAGAGTTAGATCTTTAGAAATTTAATAATGCGAAGGTAATCGCTTGGATGTTGAATTCGGTACATGTTGATATTGCTATAAAGCTTAGACCTTTCAGTTTGGCTTCTGAGATGTGGAACCACCTCCGTACAATTTACCAACAAAGAAACCTTACACAAGAGTTTGATTTGGAATGCAACATTGCAGAATACACACAAGGGGACAAGAATGTTCACTCCTTTAATGCTGGCTTGCAGTTGCTCTAGTCGGAACAAGATCATATTCTTGGGCAAAATATTTCTAAGGCGGGGCTCAAAGAGGTGTTGGAAGAACTAAAGAAGAAAAGGGTGGTACAATTCTTAATAAAACTCTATCCTGAATTTGAGCCGATTTATGGCAGTTTATTGAACATGGAAGTCACACCTGCTCTTGACATTGTATTGGCAGCCGTCTTGCGTGAAGAGACAAGACTTGAAACTCAGGATGCTATGGAATCTACAACATTCCCTTCTGCTGTATTACTTGTAGGAAAATAAAAAACCATTGCTTCAACAGGAAATACTAAGAGGAGTGTTCAATGCTATCAATGCAAAGACTTTGGTCACATCTCAGCCAATTATCCTAACAAGAAAAAATATTGCAAAATTATTGTCCATCATATTTCAGATTGCCGTCATCGCCCAAATTGTTCACGAACTACTCGCCTAGCATACCAGACAAATGTCACTACATCATCTGGTTCCTTCCCTACAGGTCACGATATGGAAAAACTAATCTTATATTCTATTGTAGTTGCTCTTCCCGAAGCCATCTCAAGTGCAATATCGGCATCCTCTTCAGGTACAAGTAATTCAATTAAATCTACTTAGCATCTAGATTCAGGGGTTTCCAATCATATGACAGGTGATTTATCCCAATTCTCATCATTGTCTAGTGATGCTTCTAAACATGTTATTCATATAGTAAACGGGCACACATTATCCGCGTCGGGTATTGGTTCTGTTGGAAATCTTTCTAATGTTCTTTATGTTCCAAATTTGAAGGCTAATTTGGTTTCAGTTGGTCAACTAGTTGATCAAAATTGTGTTGTAAAATTCTCACCCAATGTTTGTGTTGTTCAGAACCTGAAAATCGGGATGATCATGGCCACAGGGCATAGATTTGGCAGAATATTCCTACTAGAGTCGGTTCACCATCACTTGCATCATTGTTTTCTTTCAGTTTCTGTAGCGGAAGTTACTCATTCGAATAAATTGCTCACTCTTTGGCATAATAGGATGGGTCATCCTCATTCTTCTCAGCTCCATCACATGCTTAAATCATGTCTTCCTGTAGCACATCACATCCATTCCAGTCTCCTTTTGGCATGTACAAATTGTTCGGTTCAAAAAGTCACAAGCTCCCTTTTCCATCTAGCTCATCTGCCTATGAAGATCCATTTGATTTTGTGCATAGTGATGTTTGGGATCCTTCTCCTATTTTTTTCATGGATAGGATTTAATTACATTGTGTTATTTATTGATCATGTATCCAGATATACCTGGGTGTTTTTTATTAGAAATAAATCTGAGGTTCCGACTCTTATTATGAATTTTGTTGAGTATGTTCATTCACAATTTCATAAAAAATATTAAAGTTTTTTGTTCTGATTCAGGAGGAGAGTACACTAAGACTAGCTTGTTGATATTTTCAAAAACAAAGGAATTATTGCCCAATGCACTTGTCTTCATACTCCAAAACAAAAGGGGGTTGTAGAAAGGAAGAATCGACATGTTTTAGAAACTACATTGGCTTTGTTGATTACGCCAAATATGTCAAAAAGTTTTTGTCCCGAAGCAGTACATACTTTTGTATATTTTATCAATAGACAAACTTCCCCAGTCATTAGAAATGAGACACCGTACTTCAAATTATTTGGTTCTGCAGGTTTACATCCTATGGTGGCTAACAACATCAGGTCTTGATAGGCAGATCTAAAATTTTGTGTATATAGATTAGAGATAGAAAGGATATCTTATTGGATTTTAGTTATAAGTTATTTATGCAGATTTAATTTTTTTGAACATTTGGCCATGAGGATAAAATAAGTTATTTACTTGCATTGCTGAGTTTTTAGGTTTTGTATATATGTTGTTTAATTTATTATGTATCGATAAATCTTATATACTATTATTTTCTTATACGGGTACACACAATCTGTATATGCAGAACAACAACTTCAACTAGTTCAAGTTTAAAACAAGAACTCGATGAAGTACAAAAAAAATTCCCTCAACACAAGATCAAAGTGATCTTTCTTAGAAGTGTATTTTATTTTCAGAAATCACGATGAAACAGAAATGGCCAAGTCACCCGAATTCACGGACTTTCCTTATGGAAATAATTCCCCTCACTGTACCCTAGGTTGCAGAATTTTCCTCCTAGGATAAAATGGCCAAACAAACCAATTGTAGCGCTACCTCAAACAACTGGAATATCTTCGAACTCACTGAACGTTTTGAGTGATCACACAGAATATTTTTAAGGCAAGAGGAGTGTTTTTATTCTGAATTTTTTGATCCAAAACCTGTGGATGAAAGCAGGTTTATATAGCCACAAGATGCGTCTTCTGAAAAGTGGCAATAGTTCATTCAAAAGGTGTAACCTTTTTTGAAAATTCATGTCCATTCGTCCAAACAGTGTGTCTGTTCCGAACAGGCATGCCATTTTGTGAATCAGTGTGTCATTTCATTGAAAAATTGCATCCTTCTGAAGCATCAGTTCAAAACAGTGCAACTTTTCTGAATCATCAGTTCAGTTCGAACATTGCATCTATTACTGTTCCTGCATGCATATAAATGGAGTATTAAACACACAGAAAAAAAATTCCTGCATTTTCCAAATCCGAAGCCGAAGCTGAGCCGAGCGAGCGACGACGACGGCGCGAGGCAACTCTTATTTCTTGCCTCACTTATCATTTGGAGTAAGTGTTCTTGATTAAAAACACTTCCAAGTTCTCTTCTTCCACCAATGTAGGAGAAAGAGTAAACTTTCTAATTTGGGAGTACACTTTCCATTTTAGTGTCTCCTTCCCTCCACCATTTTACTCTCCATTTTTCCATTCATACTTCTTTCATATAGTATGAACCCAACAATCCCCCACATGAATATGGAATGGCTATTTTTGTAAAAATTTTATGGAAAAGTATGTGATCATCAAGCAAAGACTGATTGCATCTGGATAATTGGGTTTCCCTTTGAACTTTCCGTAATAAATATGCATCGGATGCACTCGATCAATCGGTAGATTTGATATCTTTGAACCTTCGAGCTTTAATGTACACCTACAGAATAAATGTCACACAACCATCCTTTTAACGTTTATGGTTCTCATGGTTTTGTTCTTTTCATCCATGAACACGTCCCGATTTCATGAGAACTTAGAGAATAGGCCTTTACTAACATTCTCCTTGAAGTGGCTTCCACTTCTCCCTCACATAGGTTATTTCTAAACGTTCAATCCTATAGATTAAACTATTTGGTCAAATCTGCCAAATTTAGATAATCATTAAAAGACTTTTCACCTTAAGTCTTATATTTGTTTACTATACATTGTATACATCATGAGAATGGGTTGGGTAATTGACAATGTTGAACCTGTCATCCACAACTTTGTTTGATCTCTTTGAACCTAGATCTTGGGGTCTCCAGTCTGCTAGGTAGAGTTACCGCCATGCTAACTTGTCCTAGGCCTTGAACTTATTCCCTTGGATGTCCTTTCCACTCCTTCTCTAGATAGGCCTTTTGTAAGTGGATCTAACATATTATCCTTTGACTTTACATAGTCAACAGTGATAATTCCATTAGAGAGAAGTTCCCTGACGGTATTATGTCTCCGTCGTATGTGATGAGATTTACCGTTGTACATCATGCTCCCTGCCCTACCTATTGCCACTTGGCTATCACAGTGTATACATACTGGTGCCACTGGCTTGGTCCAATAAGGAATATCTTCTAAGAAATTCCGGATCCATACTACTTCTTCACCAGCTTTATCCAATGCGATAAATTTAGATTTCATTGTAGAGCGAGCAATACAAGTCTGTTTGGATAATTTCCAAGAGACTTCTCCTCCACCGATCTGTTTGGATGATTTCCAAGAGACTTCTCCTCCACCGATAGTAAATACATATCCACTTCTGGATTTTACTTCATTAGATCCGGTGATCCAATTTGCATCACTACATCCTTTAAGTACCGCAGGATATTTATTAGAATGCAAAGCATAATCTTAAGTGTGTTTAAGATATCCCAAAACTCTTTTCATTACCATCCAATGAGTTTTGTTGGGATTACTCATTTACCGACTTAATTTACTAATACCACATGCTATGTCTGGTCATGTATAGTTCATTATATACATTAAACATTCCAATACTCTTGCGTACTCCAATTGTGAGTCACTTTCACCTTCATTCTTTCGAAGTGCAAAGTTCACATCCAATGAAGTCTTGGAAATACCGAATTCCATATACTTGAACTTGTCAAGTACTTTTTCGATATAATGAGACTGTGACAATTCTAACCCTTGTGGAGTTCGATAGATTCTTATACCTAAGATCACATATGCAACTCCAAGGTCTTTCATATCAAACTTGCTCTCGAGCATTCATTTGGTTGCATTTATGTCAGAAATGTCTCTACGGATGACCAATATATCATCCACATATAAATAAACAATGACTTGGTGATTCGGAGTGTCTTTAATGTAAACACATTTATCACATTCATTTATCTTGAACCGGTTTGCCAACATGGATTGATCAAACTTTGTATGCCATTTTTTAGGTGCTTTCATTAGTCCATACAATGACTTAATAAGTCTACACACCTTATTCTCTTTCCCTAGAACCACAAAACCCTCAGGTTGTTCCATGTAAATTAACATGGATTTCAAGACCATATACCGTAGCCAAGGCAATTAACATTCGAATCGATGTTATCCTTGTTACTGGCGAGTATGTATCGAAGTAATCAAGGCCTTTTTTTTGTTTGAAACCTTTTACTACAAGTCTTGCCTTGTATTTGTCAATAGTACCTTCCGCTTTCATCTTCCATTGGAAGATCCATTTAGAACCTAAAGGTTTATTTCCGGGAGGAAGATTAACCAATTCCCATGTATGGTTGCTTAAGATTGAATCAATCTCACTATTGACTGCCTCTTTCCAAAAGGATGAATCCAAAGATGCCATCGCTTCCTTAAATGTTTAAGGCTCATTTTCTAAGAGAAATGTTACAAAATCCGATCCAAATGAAGTAGACGTTCTTTGACGTATACTACGTCTTGGATTTTCTTCATTATGTACATTCTCACTTGGTTCATCTCGAGGTCATTTAGATCCTCCACTAGACTATTCATGTCTAATTTTATACGGTTAAATGTTTTCAAAGAATTCAGCATTGTCTGATTCAATTACCGTATTTTCATTAATATCCGAATGTTCGGATTTATGAACCAAAAATCAACATTCTTTACTACTTTTATCATATCCTATAAACACACAGTCCACCGTCTTAGGTCCTATCTTAATTTGAACCTTTTCTAGACATCCCCACACTTTGAAATATTTCCAGTTGGGTTTCCTTCCTTTCCATTTTTTATAAGGAATTGATTGTGTCTTACTATGGAGAACTCTGTTGAGTAAACGATTGGCTGTAAGGATAGCCTCCCCCCATAAGTTTTGCGATAAACTGGAACTTATAAGCAAGGCATTCATTATTTCCTTCAAAGTTTGGTTTTTCCTTTCCATAATTCCGTTAGATTGAGGGGAATACGAGGCCGTAGTTTGATGGATGATTCCATTCTCTACACATATTTCGGCAAAGGGAGATTCATATTCTCCATCCCTATCACTTCTTATCATTTTTATCTTTTTATCTAACTGATTTTCAACTTCAGTTTTATATTGCCTAAACGAATCTATTGCTTCATCCTTACTATTTAGAAAATAGACATAACAATATCTAGTGCAATCGTCAATAAAAGTTATGAAATACTTTTTCCCACCACATGATGGTATTGAGTTTATATCACAAATGTCAGTGTGTACTAAGTCTTAAGGATTGGAATTCCTTTCAACGGACTTATAAGGATGCTTTGCATACTTTGATTCTACACATGTTTGACACTTTGATTTATTGCACTCAAAGTTTGGCAAAACATCTAAGTTAATCACTTTTCGTAACGTTTTATAATTAACACTCAAGCAAATCATAAGACTCAAGCAAATAAGAAGAATTTGAACTTTTATTTATTTCAACAGTCATTACATTCATCTTATAAAGGCCCTTGGTGAGATAGCCTTTTCCTACATACATTTCTCCTTTGCTAATTATAATTTTTTCAGAAACGGTTACACATTTGAATCCGTTCTTGTCTACAAGTGAAACAGAAATTAAGTTCCTACGTAATTCCAGAACATACAAGACTTTGTTAAGTGTCAAGACCTTGCTCGAAGTCATTTTCAAGCACACTTCCCTGTTCCTTCCACCTTAGCAGTAGCGGAGTTAGCCATGTAGATCATTTCTTCTACTTGAACTGGAGCAAATGATGAAAAGAACTCTTTGTTGGCACATACATGGTGGGTGACACCAGAATCCATCCACCATTCGTGAGGATTCCCCACCAAGTTGTATTCTGAGAACATAGCACACAGATCATCACATTCTTTGTTGGACTCAACCATATTAGCTTGGTCCTTTTTCTTGCCTTTCTTAGGGGCACAACAATCCGTGGACTTGTGGCTTATCTATCCACAATTGACGCATTTTCCCGTGAAATTCTTCTTGGGTTGATGGTTTCCTTGTTCAGCTTTCTTTCTTTTCTTAGAATTATTTTGGTCATCTTCTACAATATGTGCTCCATTAATTGTAGAATTCCCTTTTGACCTTCTCTCGGCAGCTTTATTTTTCTCTTCAATACGCAGTCGGACAATAAGATATTCTATAGTCATCTCCTTGCGTTTATGCTTCAACTAGTTTTTGAAGTCTTTCCACAAAGGTGGTAGCTTCTCAACAATCGTTGCTACTTGAAATGCATCATTCACAATCAAACCTACAAAACAGTTTATGTGAGTATTAAGAACTTTTTTAATTTGTTCAACTAAGGTATTTATCAAAGATGTACCTTCTGCTAGGAGATCATGTATGATGACTTGCAACTCCTGCACTTGAGAGACAACCGATTTGCTATCTATAATTTTAAAGTCCAGGAATCTTGCAACAAGGAATTTCATAATTCCCGCATCCTCTGTTTTATATTTTCATTCAAGTGCTCCCCACAATTACTTCGATGTCTTAGTTCCACTGTAAACATTGTAGAGGTCGTCTTAGAGACCACTCAGAATATAATTCTGGCAAAGCAAGTATGAATGTTTCCAAGCTTCTACAATTACGAAACACTTTTTGTCTGAGGTTTCCTCGGGCACCTTAGTAGCGTCTTCGCTAGTGAACCATTGCAGACACAAAGTGGTGAGGTAAAAGAACATCTTTTTCTGCCATCGTTTAAAGTCAATGCCCGCAAATTTTCCGAGCTTCTCCACCGGCGCCATTGTAGGTGGAGAATTTGTGCGACTTGATGTGGCAATATTAGTTGCCCCCACAGATGTTGCCGCATCTTGCATTTGACTATCACTTGTCATTTTTCCTATCACAACAAGACAAAAAATACTTAGTATTTTCAGAATACTACTTATAAAGTTAAGCAACTTTAAACTTTTCTTCTTGTTTCTAGCTGACAATGAAGTTTTTATGACTTCCATTTGTCAACCGAATGATCTTTAACTTGTGATGATGTTTTTATGACTTTAAATTACTAGTTAAGTTCAGGAGGAGTAGAATGATAAAACTTTAATCTCCAAAAACAAGCAATACAGATTCAGTAATAATAGATTATTCCTTAAGATTGTTATTTCCTTATACGGGTACGCAGAATTTGTATATGCAACAACAACTTCAACTAGTTCGAGTTTAAAGAAAGAACTCAATGCAGTACAAAAAAAATACCCTCAACACAAGATCAAAGTGATCTTTCTTAGAAGTGTATTTTATTTTCAGAAATTAATATGAAAAAGAAATGGCCAAGTCGCCCGAATTCACGAACTTTCTTAAGGAAATAATTCCCCTCACTGTACCCGAGGTTATGGAATTTTTCTCCCAAGATAAAATGTCCAAACAAACCAATTGTAGCGGTACCTCAAACAACTGAAATATCTTCGAACTCACTGAACATTTTGAGTGATCACACAGAATACTTTTAAGGCAAGAAGAGTGTTTTTATTCTGAAATTTTCGTTCCAAAACCTGTGGATGAAAGTAGGTTTATATAGCCACAAGATGCCTCTTCTGAAAAGTGGCAATGGTTCATTCAAAAGGTGTAACCGTTTCTGAAAATTCATGTCCATTAGTCCAAACAGTGTGTTTGTTCCGAACAGGCATGCCATTTCGTGAATCAGTGTGTCATTTCGTTGAAGAATTGCATCCTTCTGAAGCATTAGTTCGAAACAGTGCAACTTTTCTGAAGCATCAGTTCAGTTCGGACAATGCATCTGTTGTTGTTACTGCATACATATAAATGGAGTATTAAACAAACAGAAAAAAAATTCCTGTTTTTTTTTCATTGATTAGATTTCGTCAAATAAAATTTGTCCAAAAAGATAGATCTCATTGATCGATCCAAAGCCGAAGACGAAGTCGAGCCGAGCGAGTGACGACGACGGCATGAGGCATCTCTTATTTCATGCCTCACTTATCATGTGGAGTAAGTGTTCTTGATTATAAACACTTTCAAGTTCTCTTCTTCCACCAATGTGGGAGAAAGAGTAAACTTTCTAATTTGGGAGTACACTTTCCATTTTAGTGTCTCCTTCCCTCCACCATTTTACTGTCCATTTTTCCATTAACACTTCTTTCATATAGTATGAACCCAACATATAATACATTACTCTAACGGCATTTACGTATACGGGTATACCAACATATTTGTTCTATTATACAACAATATACTCAGTGTACTTCCATAAGTAGGGTTCCGGGAGGGTAGTATGAGCACAACCTACTCTTACCTTGACAAAGGTAGAGAGACTATTTCCAGTAGATTCCCGGTGCAAGTAGGACATATCAAAAGTCAAGTATGAAAAACAAATACAGTAATGGAGAATAGATTCATAAAGACGACAAATGATACCTACTATCTTCTACCTTAATGTTTGACCATATCTTTCTATCTAGCGTCATGTCCTCGGTAAGCTGCAAAATCATCTACGTCTTATGTAGTTACCTCTTCCCAGTGCTTACCCCCACCATATACAACCTTTCACACCTCTTCATCAGGATATATACGTATCTTCTCTTCACATGTTCGAACCATTTCAGCATCATCTCTCTTATCTTTCCCACCACGGTGGCTACTCCCACCTTATCCTTGATCTCTTCGTCCCTAATTTTGTTTGTTCTAGTATGCCTACACATCTATCTCAACATCCTATTTTTGCTACTTTGATCTTCTTGACGTGTGACTTCTTGATTGACCAGCACTCCACCTCATAAAACATAGTTGTTATACTCTACTATATTGCAAACATTATTTCTCAATATGAATCAAGTTGGCTACTTGAATTCTCAATGTCATTGTTGTTTTTGATGGTGATGAAGTATCAAGAGATTTTGGAGTAGCTGGAAGAAGAAGACAACGTGAAGAATCAGATTTTTATTGGAATACATCATCTTGAAGATTTCACATTTTCAACGAAACATTGATCTGGTTGTACATTCTGGTTTATTTTAATTTTTCACTACTTAAGTACTATCATTTGTAATATCATCATATGGTTTGTTACAAACTCTATGATGATCATAGAATAATTTCACATTACATGCATGTTAATTTGACGGGGTTTTGTTATGCCTCAATAGGTTAGTAAAGTAAAGCACCGCCTCTCTTGCTTGTACTTTTTCTTTTTAGTTTCGCATTAATTGTATATCGATTATATATGATTGTACATGTATTATATAACGAGAGTTTTAGTGCATCGAGCTGTCTTTTTTTTAAAAAAAAAACAATAGAACTTCTCTTAGGGCTTGGGATCATTGGGCCAACATGACTTCAAATATTTTCGATGAGTTAAATCGTTGTTGTTATCTTTTATAATGATACTGCATATTTTCCTCTTTTTACCCTTAAAATTACTTTAACATTACTTAAAGATCTTCCTAAATTAAAGATCGAACACATTAAATAGTTAAAAGAATCTTCATAAAATAACCAAACAAACAAAAATTGTTCTGCTATCCAATAGTTAATTTGGCTACTATATATTCATAGGACATACATCATAGTAATTTTCAAACCATTTTGTCGATAAAGAAAAAGAAAAGACTGATTTATACTATGAAATCCTATAAATGTATAGAGTAAGAATTTTAAAATTAGATGATCACATACAAGTATAATATATCATTTCAGCGTAATTTTTATAATAATTGATGAGCAATATTCGTGCAACATACGTACATAAAAGCTAGTACGTACTATATATAGTTTTTTATCACTACGATTGGTTCTACCAGCAAAGAGCCATACACGTTTTATTGTAACATCTGTTGATGTACCTCATAGTTGGGTTGTACCTTCCTTAGGTGTCGAATGTGATGTTGTACCTGGTCGTTTAAATCAGACCTCTATTTCGGTACAATGGAAAGGAGTTTACTATGGTTAGTGCGGTTAGATTTTTGAAACTAATCATGCCTTTATGCCGATCGTCATAGAAGCTGTTCCTTGGAAAGATTATGGGTCTCGGGTATCCAATCAACTAATCCCACAAAGCACAGAAGCTTAAGCGGAAATGAAAGAGGAGGTTGAGGGAAGCCACTAAATTGAGGAAATTCGCTCGCTCGCTCTAACGCTCGTTTAGTATACAACGAGTGGAATGCATAAGCCCCTTTAGAGATAGGGGTGAGTACTACACGAGCTCGTAAGTAAAGTACGGAACGAGCCTTAAGCAGAGCGGCCTCATCTTGCTTGCTTCTGGCGAAGCTTCTAGCTCTAAATAATAGGAATTTAGGTATGACAGGAATACTATCGACCATTACGAGCGATAGCGAATCCAAGCTCTTGCGTGGGTGACTGATTTTAGTAGAAGTAATATATAATTTTAGTTTGTCAAATCCAATGGTGATAATAGCACTAAAAATTATTGATTAAAAAAAAATATTAGCATCACGAAATTAACAATAAATGTTGTGAATATATATATATATATATATGACACAAAATTGTCTTAGCCAACAATAATGAATACATCGATCAACAAAAATTGCATAAAATGGCGTCAATAAAAATAACATTTGTTGTTTGATACATCGAATACGATAAATAAAAATGTTTTAAGAATTGAGATAATTAACTGCTCAATCTCTAAGGTATAGGTATAGGTCTGTATATATTTTATTTCTTCAAACCTCATTTTGTAGAATTATATAGAATTTGTATTTTATGGATTGAAATATTCATAGGATTATTTTATTTCATCTTTTATATGGATAGTAATTTCACTGTTTTAGTATAAATGGTGAGATAAAATAATCGCTGAATTAGTTAATATTTTAAATTAAGTCAAATATGAGATAAAATTAATCTTAAAAATTTATTTTGAAATTATTATTCTTAACTCACATACCAACCGACTCTCGATCATACCTTAATGAGAAATGATATGCTACCATAGAGGTTTATTATCACGTTTATCATACCTTAAATAGATTAATGTTTATGCATGCATTTAAAAAGTTAATATAGACTTATAATGGGAAAAAAAAAAGGTAAATATTACATATATATCCCTCTTTGAAAAATATGGTGCATATATATTTTTTCGACTAATAAATGATGTATATTTATTCTTTTTGTCGACAAATTTATATTAATTGAATTTAAAAAAAAATCTTTAAAATGATTAAAATTTTGAAACACATATAAAATAATATAATTATGGTAAATGTTCATAATTCCTAAGAATTAAGTCACGCTTTCACTAGTCTTCTTGCTACATTTTTTGTATATGTACTTTCTTATTTAATATTGATACTCTTTTACGTTTATTTTATAATGCGTTATCAGCACACATTTCTTATTATATATGTTTCTACTATTGCCTCCAAATTGAGTTATTTTTTCTCTTCAATTGGGATATTCATGAATGGATCATTTATCAATCTCTTCAAATAATATATTTATGGAATATAAGATTTATGATATAATAATTATTATATCCTTTTGATGCTAGTCCTTTTTTTATGTTGCATTTTATTTTATTCAGCAAATTAAGAACTTTTAATTACTAATAATTGTCATTTAAACATGCTGCAAAAGGCCACCTTCAGGATGTGTTATATATTTATTAGAAATTTAAATTATATGTACTTAGATTTTGGGTTCAAAGAGGTTTAGGTACCTGAAAGTCATAAAAATGAAAAGATTTTGATAAGATATTGTATGAAATCAATATCAAAAATTACTGTCGGCGACATCTTTGATATAATATAGCTCTCACCAGTATAAGTGATAATAAGGATCCTGATTTGAAATCTTTGAAACAATGTGAACAGATAAATAATTGACCAAATCAAATATATAATTCAAGTATATTTTGTTTCACTTGAAAAAGTGAAACTTTAAACGTATGGTTCAAAAACCTCAAGGTGTAATGTCAGTGAAGTAGAAATGAATTATTGTGCAAAAAATAAAACCAAAAGTAAAATCATAAGATATAAAGTACGATTTGTGCTTTGACGCGTAAAATACTTTCACAAAAATTATGATATTATTTTATAGAGATGTATTCACTTGTGGTGAATGTATTGAGAATTCTTTCAGTCTGACAATACATAAAAAAAAAACTTAAATATTGAGTGATTTTATATTGAGTATTTCATTGATTATGATATCTCTAGATATAAATGGCTTTGTGAAAATGATAGATACATTTGAACATGATTAGCAATATACTACAAAAGAAACTATAGCTATAAATTTATTTATCTTAACAAATATTGTCAAGATTTATTGGTTATACAAATGCAGGGTATTACATGAAGTCCTCTTCAAATAATTTATTTATATATGTGAGAGTACTCTCTATTATTAAATTCTACAATACAGTCAATTATTGACATTTAATCAAGACAAATAAAGATACCAACTTATAAAGTAAGTGACTATCTTTTTTAAAAAGGAATTACAATATCATATGTAGATGATGTTTCTTGCATAACTTACTTTAAAGGAATATAAGAAGACTAAATTGAGCATTTTTTTTCAAAGTTCTTGTTCAGATGCGAGTTTCAATATAATATAACAAATTTGAAATACGTTATTTTCAAAAAAAGTAATATTTTTATCAGGGGAAGTAAAATATAGGTGGCACTTCATCTTTGTTAAAGCAAGTATACTAGCTATGATAACCAATACACGGTTTGGTTAGATATACCCTTGGTTTGTAATTCTCGCTGGAACAACAACAAATCCAGTGTATTCCTACCAAGTGGAATCTGGGGAGAAAAAACTGTACGCAGTCCATATAGTTAAGAAATATCCACGCACAAATAAAAATAGATCCATTAGAGCTATAATAGATCTGTTTTAGTTACCCAAGTTATCCGCACCCCCTACAATTGGTATCAGAGCCTATGTTAATTAAAGTTATGGAAGTAGTATATATTTGGATTTATTTGATTAATTTATTAATTATGATAAAATTAGATTTAGATATCCACCAAAATATTATAAATATTGCTTAGATGAATAACGAACAAAAATTAAAAAAATATAAAGAATTAAAACAAATAATATCTGAAAAATGTAAACAATTAAAAATAACGATAGAAAGACTACAGTATAACATAATTGTCGGAGTTAGTAAAAACTCAATAAATGCACAAAAAGAAGAAATATCAAATTTAGAATCAACAATAGATAGTCTAGAATATATATATCAACATAGCCTACATACATTTAAATAAAATGAACAAAGAAGAATTTATAATAGATGAAAAAACATATGAAAATCATGAAGGATTAAAAATAAAAATAGTACTCTATAATTTAGGAAGAAGATATAAGAAAATAGGTGAACATTTATATTTAATGTTAGAAAAAAAAGAATTAAAACTAGAAGATAAGTTGGCAGTCATGGTAAGAATAGAAAGAGCAAATGAAGAAATAGACAGAAAAAAAAGAAATAGATGAAATAAAACAACAAAACCACAGAATAACTATGAAAAATAGAAGAAACTAAAAATAGATGGATTGCTGAATTAGAAAAAGAACTACAAAGCTAAAAGATTTGTATGAAAAAAGACAGAAAGAAAAAGAAGAAAAAGATAAAGAACAAAAATTATTAAACGAGATAAATCAATTTAAAGAAAAATTAGAAATAAAAACTAAAGACTCAGAAACCAGTGAATTAGAAATAAATACAATAGATGCTGAAGAATCAGATAATTATGATTCGGAAGATAGTGAAATATATACAGAAATTCTAGAAAACATAGGAAAACTAGAAATTAATGAAGAACAAGAAGTAATTAATAAAGAAAATCTAGAACTAATAAATGCAGAAGTAAATACTCTAGATAAAAATATAATACCTAGTACATCAGAAATAAGAAAACCAACCTATAATTACAAAAATAAGTTTAAAAGATATAATCCAAAGGATGAATATAGTAAATGGACACCAAAACAAATAATTAATTACAACTTTTTAGATTTAGACTGTGTAATAGACATAAATAAAATAATACAACTATGGGTAAGATACATCTCAAAACAATTATTAGATAATAAAATAGATACAACAAACACACCAGAATATATAGAAAAGACATTAATAGGAACAGTAAAATTATGGTTTTTAAACCTAGCTGAAGCAAGTAAAAAATTATTAAGATCTGATAATAAAAAAGAAGGAACATCAACAACTACTAAAATATCACTAACAGAAATATTGAAAAAATATGAAATAGCTATAAGAGATGAATTTAGTAGTGTAACAACAAAAGAAGAAGAGCAAAATAAAGAAAAAGATACGAATAGGAATTTAATGTTAAAACTAGCAATATGTAATATGTGCTATATAGATGAGTATATGTGCGCATTTAAAGAATATTATTATAGAGGAACATATAATATAGAAGAAAGTAAAGAAATAAGAAAATTATATTTTAGTAAATTACCTGAACCATTTAGTTCAAAAATAATAAAGAGTTGGGATGAAGCAAAAATAGTAGATACCCTAGGAGCAAGAATAAATTTTTTACAACAATGGTATATGTGAAAAATATAGAGAACAAATAAAAATGGAAAAAAAAATTAATAAGAAATTTACCATGTTGCAAAGATAAAATAGCACCTCAATTTGGATGTGAAAAAGGATATTATAAGAAAAGAAAAAGACATAACAAATATAAGAAATACAAGAAATCAAAATATAAGTATAAGAAACCAAGAAAAAGATATTATGTAAAAAATTATAAACATAAAAGACCATATAGGAAAAAAAAATCTATAGAAGAATGTACTTGTTATAATTGTGAAAAACTAGGACATTTAGCTAGAGATTGTAAAATGCCTAAAAATACGAAAAAGAAACAAATATCAGAAATAAAAATAGAAAATACAGAATATATGCAGATAGATTATATAGATTATGAATTAGAAAGTGAAGATAGTAGATATGAAATTTCGGAGAATGAAACAGATAATGAAATAGATAGTGAATTAGATGAATCAAATGACTGAAGAAGATATAAAAATGGACCAAATAACTGAAGAAGATAAAAAAATTATAACAAAGGAAGAATATTTAAATGAAGAAGGTATTGATCAAAAAATAATATTTGATAATATTATATTTGATGAAATAAAAGGAAAAGAGTTAGACTTTAGTGTAGAGAAAATATTTAAAATACCAACAATAAAAAATATATTTAGTAGAAAAAGGAAGAATACTACGGTAAGCCAAAAAGAACATGTAATAGACTATAGATATGCAAAAGGTAGAACTCGTATACTACTAGTAACAAAAAGAATAATTAATAAAGAAATAAACGACATAAAAAGCAAAGACCCAATAAAATATGTACACCTTGGAGGAACATCGATATTAATAAAAGCATGTTTTAGAGAAGGAATAGATACACCAATAGAATTATATTTAGCAGATGATAGAATTATAAAACCTATAGAAAAAAGTATAATAACTGCCATAAAAGGAAATTTAATATACCAAAAATTTTAATTTATAATAAGTGTGAATTATTCAGTAGCAATAACAGATATAAATATAGATAAATCATTAGTATTATATTGGAAAATATCAGGAATAGAACTAACCCCAGGAAGTAAAATATTTACAGCAAGATGTAAAAATTTATACGTATTAACAACAAAACATAAAATAACTGGAAAAAATAAAATTAATAAAATACAAATAGAAAGTCCTTTTGAACAATTCGTAAAAACAATTGATAATAATGATTATAGTTACAAAAATATAGACATAGAAGAAGATTTAGAAATAATAAATGATAGAATAAGTACATAAAAAAGAATAGCTCATGAAAAAACAGAATCATTAAGTTCATCAAAACGAACAAGTTATGAAACAACTTCAATAGTTAATTTAAACCAACATTACATAACAGGAACAATAAATAAAAAAGAATATTTAATACTCTTAAACACAGGACTAGAAGAAAATTATATAGCAAAATATCTACTAAGAAACGAAGAAATAAAATCTAATAGTAATATATGCCCAGATCTATGAAGGAGTCTAATAAACATTAAGGACACAGCTGAAAGGGAAATAATAATAGGAGTCAGAAAAATAAAAATAGAATTTAAAATAAAGGAAGAAATGCAAAAAACAGACATAATATTAGGAATAAAATGGTTAGAAGAAGTAAAACCATACAATATAGAACATACACAACTATCTATAACATCAAATAAAGAGAAATTATTCATAAAAAGAATTTTGACATTACAGGAAAATATATGTACTTGTAAAAATAATAGTAGAAGGATATTATAATAGGTATTATACACCTATGATAGATACAAGAGTAGAAGCAACATATGTAGATACAACTGTTTACCAGAAGATAAATGGGATAATCTAAAAGTACCAATAGTAATCAAAGGATCTAATAATGAAGGAAGCTTAATTACATATAAAGCTGAGAATGTAAAAATACAGATATGGGATAAAATAATAACAATAGAAGAAATCTATAATTATGAACTGACATCAAAAGATATGGTTTTAGGAATGCCATTTTTAGATAAATTATACCCACATATAATAACTAAAACAGATTGGTGGTTTACAACACCAAGTAAACAAAAAGTAAGACCAAAAAGATTTATTAATAAAATAAGAAAGAAAATTGATTGGATAAAAGGAAGTGAAAAAATTACACAAAAGTTAGAAAATATAAAAAATACAGAAGACACAGTAGAACTAGTTGTATTTTCGATAAATAAAAATGAAATAACTATATTTTCAATAGATAATAAGACAACTATACGGTGAAGATCCATTAAAAGGATGGAAAAAAACATAAAACTACTATAAAAATTGAATTAATAGATAAAAATAACATAATAACTCAAAAACCATTAACATATAATTTTGACGATTTAAAAGAATTTAAAATGCATATAGATGAATTATTAGAAAAACAATATATACAAAAAAATAATAGTAAACACAATAGTCCAGCATTTATAGTAAATAAACATAGTGAACAAAAAAGAGGGTAAAGTAGAATGGTTATTGACTATAGAAATTTAAATGCAAAAACTATGACATCCAATTATCCAATACCAAATAAGATATTAAAACTAAGACAAATATAAGGATATAACTACTTTAGTAAATTTTACTGTAAATCAGGATTTTACCACTAAAAGTTAGATGAAGAATCTAAGGAATTAACCACATTTATGGTACCACAAAGATTTTATGAATGGAACGTATTACCATTTGGATATAAAAATGCACCAGGTAGATACCAACACTTTATGGATAGTTATTTTAAACAATTACCTAATTGTATAGTATATATAGATGATATACTACTATATACAAAAGCTAAAGAGGAATATTTAAGATTATTAGAAAAATCGGGAATAAGTTTAAGTGAAAAGAAAGCCGAAATTATGAAAAAACATATAGAATTTTTAGGAATACAAATAGATAAAAGTGGAGTAAAAATGCAATAACATATAGTACAAAAAATAATAAATTCAAAAGAAGAATTAGATACAAAAAAGAAATTACAATAATTTTTAGGATTACTAAACCAAGTAAGAGAATATATACCAAAATTAGCAGAAACCCTAAAGCCTTTACAGAAAAAATTAAAAAAGAATGTAGAATATAATTACAACGAAGAAGACAAAAAACAAGTTTAGAAAATAAAAATACTTTGTAAAGAGTTACCACAATTACAATTCCCAGACTAAAATAAAAAATTTACATATATAGTAGAAGCAGACACAAGTGAATCTAGTTATAGAGGAGTACTTAAATATAGATATGAAGAAGAAAAATTAGAACACCATTGTAGATACTACTCAGGTACATTTAATGAAACAGAAATAAAATGGGAAATAAATAGAAAATAATTATGTTCATTATATAAATGTTTATTAGCATTTGAACCATATATTGTATATGAAAAATTTATTGTGAGAACAGATAATACCCAGGTTCGATGGTGGTTAACAAGAAAAATACAAAATTCAGTTACGACAAAGGAAATTTGGAGATTAGTATTGAATATATTAAATTTTACATTTACGATTGAAGTAATCAAGAATGACAAGAATGTTATTGCAAGTTAAATATCAAGAAAAATCTACTCAAACTGATTTACCAATGGAAGAAACTGATGTCAAAGATACCCAAAAAGACTTAATATTACAAATGTTTGAACAAATGAAGTTATTACAAGAAAGAGTTATCACCTTAACTACTGAAGTTACAAATGTAAAAGTGCAGGTTGAGCACTATAAAAAACAAGAAAAGGCTATTAGCAAAGATACTGTGCAGGAAGAGCACATTAAAAAACTAGACCTAGAAGGTGACGATGAGTGTAGACACGTAATTTTGTCCTTTCCCGAAAATATTTTAATCATTTTTTTATTTTTTTTAAAAAAATTTATTTTATTTTTATTTTCATTTTATTCACCTTACCATACTTTTGTTTAATTGATAATTTCTCCCAAAAAAAAAATTGAAAATAATTAAATACATAACATCTTTGCCACCTCACTATGCCACCTCAACACCTCACTTTCCATTTTTCATTGGATAAATGCAAAAGGCACACGCCCTACTCATTTTTCCACACGTCACCTTCATCTTTTCACATGCCACACTAACTTTTCCACATACCACACACTTATTCCCACAAGCCACCAATTATATGCTTCCACATAGGATAATAAATAAAAAAAAAGAAAAAATCAAATAAAAAATATAAAGAAAAATTCTAAAAGGGGAAAAGGAGAGGCTCATTCTTTCATCATCATCTTCTCCACAATAACAACAATCACCAAATCATCTTCCTCACAAGAAGAACAAAAAAAATCAAGGGAAAAAAGAGAGAATCGCGAGAGAGAGAAAAAAAAATTGAGAGAGAAATAGTAGCATGAACAGTGCCATGAATAGTGTTGTGAACAGTACCGTGAATAGTACGTGAATATTGTCGGTTTCGGGTTCGATTGGATTTACAGAGCTTCAGTTTTGGGTCTCAAATTTTTCAATACGGAGTTGGAGCTCGTCATTGTTGAGGTCCTATTAGGAATTCTATAGTCCAGGCTTTCTTAATTTTATTATCAACGAAATCGATTCATTAAAGGTCCATCTCTCAACTCTACTTTTTTATTATATCGAAGTTGATTAATATCGTGATTTTGTGGTGCGGTTTTGAATATTTCAAGCAAAATGTTAATTGTTGTTATGGATATGAATGATTGGTATGCTTAAATGTTTGAATCTTCGTTGGGGTATGTGTTGTTGGTTTTGGATTCTGAAAAGTGATTTGATAGTCGAACTAGTTTAATAATGTGGTTAAAAATGGATTTGGGGGATGAAATTGAGAAATTGATAAAAAAGTTGAATTTAGATTAGCTTTGGTTTATTGTTGTTTTGTTTAATTCGTAATGAGCATGAATATTGTTGGAATCTGATAAAATTATGATATGTTGAAATGGATAGGCGAATGTTGGTTCGGGTAGGCAAAAAATTAGAAATAAGTTTTCTTGTTGAATGTTTGAATGTGGAATTTGAGTTGAACGGTTCGGTTTTAGTTCTTGCATTTGGAAATGTATTCATTTAATTGGGGAATGCCCCGCGATCACTTGTATTTATTCACCGGGGAATGCCCCAAAGTATTTTGTATTTGGAGGACGTCCGTGATGAAGGCTTGAGGCATCGGGTAGCATGGGAGCGTAGTATAAAATTAGTGTAGGGTAGAATAGGATTTACATTTTCGCATTCTTTTTCTATTTTGGACTGTATAATTGGACTGGACATTGTTTTTGGACTTGTTTGCTTGATTGATCGTTTTATTTATGTTTGGTGTGGTTTATACATTCATAGTGTCCAAATTAGCCGATATACTCCATCAAGAGACCGTTGTCGAACCACGGGATCGACGGGTGCCTAACACCTTCCCCTCGGTCAATAGAATTCCTTAGCCAGAATCTCTGTTCGCGGATCAGTTTTATAAAGTCAAAACCGTTTTGAAAAAGGATATCCACGGGTGACTTGGCACACCTGATTTATGCCAAGTGGCGACTCTGAGTTTTGAAACTAATGAATCATTTTTCAAAATAATTTTCACCTTTTGTCACTTTAATAATAAAACTCTTTCGAAACTTAAAAATTAATTCTTTTTGGGAGTGAAAAAAAGGGGTGTGAAATGAGAAACACCTAAAAACTCAAATTACTGACAAAATTACAGTTACAGTTGCAGGTGCAGGTGATGTATCCAAAGGAAAGAATATAGTCACTCAAAATAAACCTGAATCACCAAAGAAAAAGAATTATAACCTCAACCAAATATTCTCAAAACCATAAACACCAAATATACAAAAATCAGAGTCATCTATATCTCCCCAGATACGCACATATTCCGAATCACTCAATCAACCAAAGCAGACTTATAACCATATCACTCATACATATATTGATAATATTCATACTTTACAAAAATTGTTAAATACAAAACCTATCCAGAGTAAAGATTTAGCAAAACAACACCAATGATATATTACACAAAAATGTCAGAACTATAACAAACTTATTGCTCTGTCTGGCACCAGTGCAAACTTAATTTCTTCATGTTACTATTATGGACTATTATCTACACTTTACACAATTACTGGAGAAGAGTTAACAGGAATTCTAGATATTTGCAAAAGATTTATGGATTATAAAAGGATTACGAAGGGACAGTTATTCTATGTCCGTTTCTACTCAGCACCAGCAAAAATAATGTTTGATGAAATAAAAAAGACAATAACTGTTGTCAAGATAGGAATGACACGAGATTATATTATCCCTGAAGAAATATGCGAACAAGAAGAGATAACCAAAACTCATATACCGTACCTCTACCGAAACAAGAGAGTTATTGGACTTAGCAGTATATTGACTGAGTTAGCAAATAATTATATAAATCAAAACCTAGTTTGGATTTACTATAACAGAAATCAATTATTGGTTTACTCTACTTGTAAAAATATTAGAGAAAATGACAGAAAAGATAAGAAAATGGGTCATGACAATCCTAAAACCGGAAGAGTTACCAGTCACAAGATCTATTACGAAAGGAGTTATTTCAGAAGAAGCTATGGATCAATTCTGTAAACAAGTTGGCCAAAGATACGATGACCACATATGCAGCAGATGTAGTGGAAGACACAACTTTATTCCAGATGTAATGTTAAAATAGCAAGAAGATGAAAAAAGCAGCAGATACGATAAAAAGAAGATAGATACAGCAACGGAAGAAAATCAACTACGGATGAAGAAAGAAAAAGTCATCAAAAGCAATTAAAGTTATTAAAAGCGACATATGGAAAATAAGATAGCTTTTACGTAAATTATTATGTAGTAGCTCTAGCCTTTTTTACTTTTCTTATCATTTATTAGTCTTTTTTGGCAAGTAGTGCCATTATTAGTTTAGACTTTTGTAAAAGTAGCTTCAGGACTTTGCAGAGATATTTTTTATACTTTTGTAGAATAGATGATAGGTGTAAAGTAAAATAGTATACGCGTTTTCATTCTTCGATTATAAATAGATGAGCATCCACTCAGATAAAGGGCAAGTCTTCATTAGTTGGAGCAAAACCCTCTCTGGTACACAAAACTTTTGAATTATTTAATAAAAATAGGTATATTTCCAAGGAAAAGCTATGAATCATCAAACAGCTATGGAAAATCTAGAATTATCAGATTTACCAGAACAGGTATTTATATTTGTGACTATGAATAGCTAAATTCATAAATTCCTGACAATCATGATATGATAAAATAAGTTCATGTTAGTTACTTTATAGTAGAATTATTCAAAAAATAGCATGTTAAGAAATTTATTAGCAAAGTGGAAAAGGAGAAAAATCCCTAAAGAACTATGCCATCCTAAAGGTGAAACCGGTGAGGCAAGAAAGCCGTGATAGGGGAGTATCCAGAGTAGAGGCGTTGTTTAAGGGAAAAGTATCCAGATTACCATGCTAATAGTGACCGAAGAACATGCTATTTAAGAATAATCTAGTATATAGTAATCTAAAATGATCATATTTTGTTATGTGTATGATTGAAGGGAATATTTTGAAAAAAGCATCATATGAAAAATGAATACTTATTTATCTGACGAAATGATAGATAAATTTAAAATACTTGTTTTATATATACTTAAGGATATAGAAATTGTAGATATAATAAAAATCACATTGGAAAAAATATTTGATAAATATTTTATGACTAGAATAAATTACATACCACACCTACCTACCTACTATTACAAATACTTACATACCAAACCTACACATCAACCATGATAAATTATGTATATTTAGAATATTGGAAAATGGATATGAAAAATATACAATTAGTAGAAAAATAATGGAAACCAATCTAGAAAAATATATGAGAACTAAGGATATAAAATATATAGAATTCCTTAATGAAAATATACAAGAATTATTAAGATTAAAACAAACAACTAATAAATACTATGATAAAACAATTAATTACTAGAATCCAATTCCAAGTTATCCAAGTTATTCGTAGAAACCTAAGCATAATATGAATAATATGAAAAGTTATATATATGATGAAACTAAGATACTTGTTTTATATATCATAAAAGACTTAGAATTAGAAGACATAAAGAAAATAATATGGGAAAAAATATTTGATTTTGAAGATGAGTTACTAAATACTAATTGGATAGAAGATGAATTAGAAAATATAGATTTCTATGGTTGAAATTATTATTCGGATAGTTATTATTCAAATGGATATTATATAGATTAAAAATGCTAGAATATATTCAAAGAGTTAGAGAAAAACAAAGTTGGCTATACGAAGAAATTAATCATAGAAACCAGCTTAGAAAAGGAAGAGAACAATTAAAAGAAAGATTAATTTGGATAAATAAAACCATAAAACAACTAGAATTAAAAGAAAGTTTAGAATATGATTTAGACATAGAATTATTTATAGAAGAAAAAGACAGGATAATGAACGAAATAGATAACCTAGAATTTAATATCAGATATAGTACAATTAGAATAAATTATTACAAAGAAATTTATAGTATCACAACTACTTTAGGATAAAATGATAGACTATGAGTATTTAAAATATTGGAGACAAGATATGGAAGAAATAAGAGCAACAAAGATACTTATGAAAGAGAATTTAATTGAATATTTTAGAACAAAAGATATAGAATATTTAGAATACCTCCAAAATAATATACAAGAATTACAAAGACTAAGAGAAAAAAGTAAAGAATATTACAGTAAAGCATTTAATCAAATACCATCCAATCACCCCCCGAGATATGAACATTAATAAAATTAAAATGTTTAGAGAAGTTAAGAAATATCCACGCACAAATAAAAATAGATCCATTAGAGCTATAATAGATCTATTTTAGTTACCCAAGTTATCCGCACCCCCTACAACCCGGCTCAAGATAAAGAATAGCAAACACGTTTGTAGTGAAATATGAAACAAAATGGATGGCATAACAACAATATGAAATAAGAAACCCACATAGTAATACCATACACTCACAAACCAAGAACACCTACCATACCCAAACTCTCCTAACTAGCTGCTGCTACTTATGGATACAATCCTAAAATTACTAACCCGGATACACCAAAGTTCTCCTAACTACATGCTACGACTCACCCACACACACTAGCCGTATACACTTATCCATGACCTCCACACCTTCCTATCTAGGGTCATGTCCTCAGTAAGTTGTAACTGCTCCATGTCATGTCTAATCACCTCTCTCCAGTATTTTTTTGGCCTACTTCTGAACCTTCTAAAATCATCCAGATCTAGCCTCTCACACCTACGAACTGGGGCATCCGTGCCCCTCCTCATCACATGCCCAAACCATCTCATCCTCACTTCTCACTGTCACACCTCTTTTTTAACCGAAAAGATTTATTTTAAGTTTGAAAGGGTTGTTATTATTAAAGTGACAAAAAATGAGATTTGTTTCAAAAAGGATTCATTTTGCAATTAACTCAGAGTCGCCACTTGGCATAAATCGGGTGTTCTAAGTCACCTTTGGATATCCTTTTTTAAAATGGTTTTGACTCTTTAAAACTGGTTTGCGAGCAGAGATCCGGTTAAGGAATTCTGTAGACCGAGGGGAAGATGTCAGGCACCCGTCGGTCCCGTGGTTTGACCACGGTCTCTTGGTGGAGCGTATCGGCTAATTTGACATTATAAATATATAAACCACACAAAATCACACAAAACAACCAATCAAACAAACAAAAAAACCAAATCCAGTCCGATTATTACAATCCTGACATAGAAAAATGCGAAAATTTAAACCTACTTTATTTTATGTTAATTCTAAACTACACTCCATTGCTTTCTCCACCCGACGTTCCAGACCTTGATCGTGCGTCGTCTTCAGCTACATGGTACTTTGGGGCATTCCTCGGATAAATCAATACAAATCCCTCGGGGCATTCCCCAGCCGAATAAATACAATAGATCCCAATGCATAAATCAAAACCATTTCACAAAGATAGTCAAACACTCAACAAATCATAATTCCTAAATTTTCCTACCCAGCCTACCGTTTGCCTACCAATTTTATCCTATCATGATACTATCATGTTTAGCATTCGTATTTACTCCAAAACAACCAACGACAATAAATCAAGACTAAATAATATTCATTTTTATCAATTGCTACCATCCAACCTCAAATTACTTTTTATTGCGATAAATTTTCACACAAAATGGTATTCCAAACACATGCCAACATCAAATTAAGAAAAGAAAACAAAAAAAACTACCAGACCTCTTCCTAGTAGGGAGAGGGGTGACTTCTCATTTGCTCAGCCTGACAACTTAGACACTGGTTTACCTATCCACATGACTGGAGCTTCCCTCACTGTCAATGTTCTGCACCATAATTGATCATTATTGAATCATCTTTTCAATTTCTCTTTTCAAATCTCAACAATCTTCAATACTATGACCCTGAGCATTAGAATGATACGCATATCGTGCATTAGGATCAAAATTTCTTAAACGCCGATTAGGAGTGTGCCTAAGGAGAGGAGTAATCATGCCCCTCTGTGTCAATCTCTAGAATAAACTGGCATAGGATTCCCCATTAGGAGTGAAATTATCCTTTTCCTTCCTCATCCTTGCGAACTCTGGCCTCGGATGAAACTTGGATTTAGAGGTTCCTTGGTAAATTTGTGGGGGTAGATGACGGTGTTAAGGGAAAGATTCATTCCATTGCGGATAAAAAGACGGATGGGTACACAATTGTGCATTGTTCAAATGACATTGAGGAAGTAGAATGAAACTCCTTGGATCTTGAAAAGAGGAACCTTGTTGCAGATGAGTAAGTGGATTTGATATGTAACCTCGAGATTGAGGCTGACAATATTGGTGAGTTGGACCTCTTAAACTCTGCTTTGGTTCTGGCACGACAATAGGTGTGTTTGCCTTCTTCATTCCTTCAGTTTCCCTTGATTGATTGAAATATTGTCCTAAATGTTTCACAGAATCATGCTGTCCACCAAGCTCCTCAAATTTTGATGTCCCAAAGCTTGGAGGAAGGTTAAAACTTGACAACATGCCCCAGTTTTTGTATGAAACATCTTCATAGCCTACAAGTCCCAAGGAACTTTTCATATCATTTTCTACACTCTTAAATTTCCCAACCATTTCCTCTGGCTCTTTTAGCATGCTAGGATTCTTAGAAAGAAATTTTGGTGGTCCACTTAATTCAACGGTAGGCTCAAGAGTATAAAAATGATCATCAAGAGTATTAAACGTGGATTCACTAGTGGACTGTGGAAGAAAAATCGTTGGATTGATATCCAAAGTGGAAGCCTTAGTAGAAGGTTGAGCAACAAAAACACAGACGGTATGTGGTGCTGTGAATGTGGTAGACTTATACTGAGGAGCTAAAGAAAGAGTGATGGAATTATTGAGGTGCATTTGATGTGGAATTGGATTCTGAGGCATGTTGTGGTTCATTAACAACAGAAGGAAACTGACTTTGCAATTTTGGTGGAAGACTCAAGGTATTTGCAAGGTCAAAAGTGGGGAACGGAGGTGGAGGTAGCCCACTGGCCCAAGCTCGGTACATTTCCATCATTTATTGTCTCAGTCTCAAATTTTCTTCCTTTAAACTCTCAATTTCATGACTCTTTGTTTCATCCATGATGCCACTCTCTATATCTTTGTTGGACACAACTAACCCTTCCTTGGATTTGGTGTGATGTGGAGGACCAGCTAGGAAGCAACAAACCAACCACCTTAAACTAACTGAACAAGAGGCAACAAATATGTTAGAGTTCAAATTTTTTTCTTCAAAACCCTTTTTGTTTCTTTTAGAAAAGATCACCGAACCCAAGGAGGGCGCCTATGTATCTCACCCCCAAAAAGGGAGAATCAGGTGTGCGTAGTTCGTGAAGTCTTGCCAAAATGGCCAATTAATTCTTTTTGCTTTCTTTTTTTTTTTCTTGAAACATTAAAAAGAAAAGGAAATAACTAATTGTCAATAGAATTGAAGATTTTTTTTTTTGTATTTTTCAAGTTTAAACTCCCTATACAAAATGAAACCTATGATTACCAAAGAAAAATCTTTTTGGGTTTTCGATTTTGAATTTCATATGAAAATGAAACTTGAACCTATTAAAGAAAAAATATTTTTTATAGTTTTATTTTAAAGATGTACATGAAACACTTACTCTAAATAAAAAGTGAAGAAAATCTTTTTGGATTTTTTCAAATAAGATCCCCGAACCAACAATAGGTTGTCTACGTATCTCACTCCCGGGAGAGGAGAATCAGGGGTGCGTAGTTCGTCCAGATAGGAAAATTAATGATTAAATAACTGACACCCTGACTTGAGATACACGAGCACAAACAAAAGATGCAGAAAGTCAATAAATTTTTTTTGAGTTTTCAATTTGACACTTCACATAAAAATGACACTAACAACTATGAAATAAAAATCTTTTTCGTATTTTCTTGAAATGTACAAAACTCCTACAATTTTTTTTGCAGTTTTTTTTATAAAAACTTCTATGAATAAAAAATCTTTTTGAAGTTTTTGAATTGTGAATGCATGCTAAACGAGACAAAGGAAAAATCTTTTTGAGGTTTTTGTTTTTGAGTAAATGCGTGAAAAAGGTAAGAAAATCTTTTTGAATTTTTGGATTGTGAAAAGTAAAATCCATAAGGAAATCTACGAAATTATTTTTATTTCATCATTCTTTTTTTTTTCTTCAATTTTTCCATGCCTACACGCCTTTCTTTAATTCTAGCACATGCTTTCCCCAAAATTAGTCTGTCAAATAACTACGTTATCATTAGAGATGCAATATTTAGCATGTAGGGATGCTTTATAGGTGAGTCTCCTACAAAGGACCAAATGGACCTCGCTAGGTTTCAATATGATGCACATAATCATGACCTAAAGGATGACCTACGTTGGGGTTCACTAACAAGGCTTTTCAGGAGAGCGTATGGTAGATAGTGGCTGTTTTGCTTTCCACCTACTCCATAACACCGACGCCCTCCCTAAAATAAGGGTGACTTAACTAGAGGTCGTGTACAACACGTGTACTACAGACTTATTGCAGAAAGAATGACTCGGGTTATGCACATGATGCCATATATAAAGCGGTAACACATAAGATAAAACTATAACCAAAGAGCACGTAGGCACTCAATAGTGATTAAACAAACACAAACAATAACACAGACAATGTTTATACACCTATAGTGCTAAACTAAGCTGATACAACTCCAAAATAAGCTCGAATTCTAAAAATTCTCCAGCAGAGTCGCCGAAGCTGTCACACCCTTTTTTTAACCGAAAAGATTCATTTTAAGTTTGAAAGGGTTCTTATTATTAAAGTGACAAAAAATGAGATTTGTTTCGAAAAGGATTCGTTTTGAAATTAACTCAGAGTCTCCACTTGGTATGAATCGGGTGTGCCAAGTCACCTTTGGATATCTTTTTTCAAAAAGGTTTTGACTCTTTAAAACTGGTTTGCGAACAAAGATTTCGGTTAAGGAATTCTGTTGACCGAGGGGAAGGTGTTAGGCACCCCTCGGTTCCGTGGTTTGACCACATTCACTCGGTGGAGTGTATCGGCTAATTTGACATTATAAATATATAAACCACACAAAATCACACAAAACAATCAATCAAATAAACAAACAAAATAAATCCAAAATTATAGTGTCCAGTTCGATTATTACAATCCTGAAATAGAAAAATGCAAAAATATAAACCTACTATATTCTATGTTAATTCTAAACTACACTCCATTGCTTTCTCCACCTGACGTTTTGGGCCTTAATCATGCGTCGTCTTCAAGTACATGGTACTTCAGGGCATTCCTCGAATAAATCAATACAAATCTCTCAGGGCATTCCCCGGCCGAATAAATACAATAGATCCCAATGCATAAATCAAAACCATTCCACAAACATATTCAAACACTCAACAAACGTTATTCCTATATTTGCCTACCCAGCCTACCATTTGCCTACCAATTTTATCCTATCATGATACTATCATGTTTAGCATTCGTATTTACTCCAAAACAACCAACGACAATAAATCAAGACTAAATAATATTCATTTTTATCAATTGCTACCATCCAACCTCAAATTCCTTTTTATTGCGATAAATTTTCACACAAAATGGTATTCCAAACACATGCCAACATCAAATTACATAATTAATTACTCACGGATAAACAATATAAAAAATCAACAGGAATATCCAATCATAACCACCAATCACAATGATAATAAAAGAGTAGAGTTGAGAATTGGACCTCAAAAACCATCGATTGACTTAAGAAGAGAAATACGAGTCATCCCGAGAGCCTCAACGGGTACCAAATCTCGACTATGATCCAACTCCAACATGGATAACTCCGAAATCAGATTCGAACTCAGAAAACCACGACATCAGTGAACACCCAATAAAAATATGAACAAAATCGAGACTAGTAGAAGGTATTTTGCCAGGATTAAATTGAATTTTGCTAGAACCATATTGAAACTCATCGGAACTAGACCCAAAACCAATCAACTCGATTGATTCGAGTTGGTTCAGGGTTGAAATCCACAGTTACCGCCTCGTCGAAACTCCGCTGAGCTCCAGCGGTTATTGAAAGAAGTAGAAAGAGACGACATCAATGTTTTTCCGGTGAAAGGATACTATTTCCGGCCAAGAACGCCGGAACAGTCAACCCCAGTCTCTTTTCTCTCCTCTCTCGCTCAAATATCTCCCTCTTCTCTTCGATTTTCCTCTCTTCAACTAGTTCTCTCTCCACCAATACAGTGGAATTTTCTCCCTATATCCCTTTCAATCTATATCTCTCCATCTTATCCGATATATGTGTGTGCATGTGGTGAGAGAAAAGTCAATCCAAATAAAGGAGCAGTGTGTGTGCGTATATCGTGTGAATTTCCCTCCTCTCTCAGTTTCGCTCACTCCGACCAGCTTTCTGTTCACTGTATGTACGTGCGTGAGTTTTTATGTATGTATGTGAGATTAATGGTAAGGTCGGTGAGAGTATCTTGGTGAGGATGAATGTGATTTTCTTGTATGTTTCTATCTGTGTGGATTAATAGTGAATGGAGAAATTTTGTTCTGTCTCCAATATTCTGTGTTAATTCCCAAAGAATAAAGATGATCCTGTATATACTGTTGGTGAATTGTGTATATACTCCCCCTTTCTTTGTGGAAAAGAAATATGGGGGGGGAGGGTTAAAGAGTAAGGGTAGGGGTAGGGGTATGGGGTATGGTAGGTTGTTAGGATGAGGTGTAAAGTTTGTTAGGATAGGATTAAAACAAGATAGAATTTGTTAGGAATTATGTTAAGGGTTGTTATTTTTTGTATTTTTGTGGGGTATAATCACATGGATGAGGGTGTGTGGTAATGTGAGCTAAAAATGAAAAAAATTGTATTTGGGAGGGACAAAATTAGGTGTCTACAACATGCCCCCTTTGAATGTAAACTTGAAGTGTTTTTAGACAAAGAAGTAGATAATGAGACAAAATGTTTACCGAGTCTTGACTTAGGACATCCTACCTATCCAAGTTATAAGGGAATCAAGTGATAGGTATCTCAAAGGATTGGAAGGAGATGTACTATACCGAGTTGGAGAGTCAAGTGAGGTCCCATCGAGGTTCCGGTCGCGGTCTGTCATTACATCAAAAAATGAAAAATTACAAGAGTTAAAAAGATAAATAAAATTACAAAAGTCCTATCTATGCAGTTTCTTTTGAACTCTTGACTTGAGTTTCATCACCCTATTCTTCAGGCGGTCTCCTGACTTACAATTTTTTAATTTGTTGCTTGGCTTTCAATTGTTTCACCTTGTTGCTTGACTTTCCATTTATTCGCCTTGTGCTTCGGGCGGACTCCAATGTTGCTTGAGTTATCAAAACAAGGAAGTGCGTCTCCTTACAAATGTCACTTGAATTACCCAAATAATAAAGTGTGTATCCTTACAGATATTGCGTGAATTACCCAAACAAGGAAGTACGTCTCCTTATAGATGTTGCTTGAATTGTCCAAACAAGAAAGTGCATCTCCTTACAAATACAACTTGAATTACCAAATAAGGAAGTGTCTCTCCTTACAAATACCGCTTGAATTACCAAACAAAGAAGTGTGTTTCCTTACAAATGTTGCTTGAATTACCAAAACAAGGAAGTGCGTCTCCTTACAAATGTTGCTTCAATTGTCCAAACAAGGAATTGTATCTCCTTACAAATACCACTTAAATTACCAAAATAAGAAAGTGCATCTCCTTACCAATGTCGCTTGAATTACCCAAACAAGGAAGTGGGTCTCCTTACAAATGCCGGTTGAATTATCCAAATAAGAAAGTGTGTCTCCTTACAAATGCCGCCTGAATTACCAAAATAAGAAAGTGCGTCTCCTTACCAATGCCGCTTAAATTACCAAAATAAGGAAATGCATATCCTAACAAATGTCTCTTGAATTACCCAAACAAGGAAGTGCATCTCCTTACAAATGTCGATTGAATTACCCAAACAAGAAAGTGCATCTCCTTTCAAATGTCGTTTGAATTACCCAAACAAGGAAGTATGTCTCCTTACAAATGTTTCTTGAATTATCCAGACAAGGAAGTGCATCTCCTCACAAATTTCACTTGAATTTCCCAAATAAGGAAGTGCGTCTCCTCACAAATACTGCTTGAATTACCCAAACAAGGAAATGTGTCTTCTTGAGATATTGGATTATGACTTTTACCATGGTTTTGATTACCAAATTTGTGCAGCAATATTGCCTCTTGCATTTGCGTAGGTGAGGCATTGCAACCTTTGATATTTAGACCCTGAAGTCCTTGATTTGAAGATAACATATATTCCTGTTTCATACAAAGAAAACTTGTGAGTTTTAAAAACATAGTGGCTAGTTTGTGGCTTTGGCTTTTGTGGAAATTGCTCTTGCCCCTATCACATTTAATCTTTCTTTCAACCATTACCATATGTTATTGACTCCTTGCATCATTGATCCAAACTCAGATTATTAAGAGTGACTCTAAAACAAACACAGTATTTTTGCTTTGCCATGCTTCTCAGATAAACCTTTTGAACCTTGATATTTCCATAAGTTACCAGACTTGTCTGTTGACAAAACTTTCAGCATGCCTTATTTTGGCTCACAATCATGTCTCTTTCATGTGTTGGCCTTTTGTCTTGCTTTGTGCAATTGAAGAAGTCGGTAGCCAATTTTGAAATCTTTTCTCACTTGTTTTGATATGGACTTGACTCAAAGACAAGAGAAAAATAACAATGACTTTTATTTGGACATCTGACTCAAGAAAACAAAATAAAATTAAAGGGAAGAAAGAAAAGACAATGAATGTCCCCATTTGAAATAAAGAAATGAAAAATTTATCTTAAAATGACAGTCAACTCTAATGATTATGCCATGCATTTTGGATTAAGCTGTCTGATATTTCCATCCAAACTTTCTACCAATTGTTGTTGATTTAATGGCCTTGAAACTGAGTTTCTTCCTTAGGTCAATTGCATTTAAGACCTCATTCAGCTAGTGACACCTTGAAGGGCTTTCGCCAACAAGCCTCACTCTGTTTTCTCTCGGCCCACCATCACCTTATGGTGTTCATGAGGGCTTTTCACCAATGAGACTCTATTATTTTCATTCTCTCAGCTCACCATTTTCCAATGGTGTCCATGAGGATTTTTCGCCAATGAGACTTTTATTTTCATTTTTCTCAACTGACAGTCGTCTTATAGTGCCCGTGAGGGTTTTCACCGATAAGACTCTTTCATTTTTCTCTTTCTCAACTTACCATCGCCTTATAGCGCCCGTGAGGGTTTTCACCAATAAGACTCTCTCATTTTTACTTCTCTCCTGATTCCTTATGCTGAGGAAGACAAGTAGTTCCCAAAATGTGTCGTCATATCCCTTGTATACTTAGCCTTAACATTCTCAAAGATTGATATGAAGGTCTTTATTTGGTTGTAACTTGGTTTTTGGATAAGGTTAGGAAGAAAGGATGGTATGAGGCCTAAGCGACACTTGAAGTAGGGTAGGACTTAAAACTTTTGGAATCGACTCAAACAATGAGGATTAACCCATGCCCCAGTTTCTTTTGACTGGAAAATTCTAAATTGTTTATTTGGTTGGACCGAGCCAGAGTAGGGCAGCCTATGTATCTCACCCCCGGGAGAGGAGAATCAGGTCATGCGTAGTTCTGACAGATTGTTCTTTTGATTGATTCTGATTTCTTTGGTTTTCTCTTTTATTGACTCTTTTTCTTTTTTTTCTGACTTTATTTTTCTTGACATTCTTCTCTTTTCTTTCTTTTGACACATTTTTTCTCTCTTCTTTTTTTTTGACAACTTTTCTGACTCTAATCTTTTACTCGACACTTTTTTTTTACTTTGATGACTCTATCTTGATTCCAAAAGAGGGTTATGAAAGGAAATAGAAGTAAAGCTCAAATGGGGTAAACAAAGGATGACACAATATTTAGATAGCAAAATGAAATGCCTTCGTCATATCAATCCTTGAAGATTCTAGTACATAACGTGCAATGTGAAAGTGCATGATCAATATCACTTATGACATGTTTTACAACACTAACTTTCCCCGAGCATGTGTGACGCCTCTTTTTCTACACTTGTCAAACATACAACTCCAAATGTTGTTGTACACCCCTCACATTGAATGACTCATGCTTTCGTGGAGCTAATTTTTGTTATGTTCATGCAGCCACTATTTGACCTAATTAAGACATGTCTTTCAATTGATGACCAAGTTATTCTTGTGATTCCCAAAATAAGTGCCTTAATTTTCAAAGAAGGCTTCAACTTGTCACCAAATGTCTCAGCACTCTACCTATTTCCTCAGATGTTCTCTTTTACTAACTTAAACCTCTGATTCAATGTTACATGGTTAAATTGGATTTTAAGATCTGACTAAAAATTCCGCTAGCATGTCATATCACTAGAATCAACATAAAATGTACTATGTGAAGAAAACTAACAACATATATTTGAACACAAAGGGAAAGGGGACACTCTATTTAATTGAAATAAAATATAGAGGGTTCGAACATAAACGACAAAGGGACAAAACAAGTTAAATCCCGAACTACAACCCTGAAATACTTCGGAAAACAGAAAAGAAAACAAAACAAACTACCAGACCTCTTCCTAGTAGGGAGAGGGGTGACTTCTCATTTGCTCAGCCTGACAACTTAGACACTGGTTTACCTATCCACATGACTGGATCTTCCCTCACTGTCAATGTTCTGCACCATAATTGATCATTATTGAATCATCTTTTCAATTTCTCTTTTCAAATCTCAACAATCTTCAATACTATGACCCTGAGCATTAGAATGATACGCATATCGTGCATTAGGATCAAAATTTCTTAAACGCCGATTAGGAGTGTGCCTAAGGAGAGGAGTAATCATGCCCCTCTGCGTCAATCTCTAGAATAAACTGGCATAGGATTCCCCATTAGGAGTGAAATTATCCTTTTCCTTCCTCCTCCTTGCGAACTCTGGCCTCGGATGAAACTTGGATTTAGAGGTTCCTTGGTAAATTTGTGGGGGTAGATGACGGTGTTAAGGGAAAGATTCATTCAATTATGGATAAAAATATGGATGGGTACACAATTGTGCATTGTTCAAATGACATTGAGGAAGTAGAATGAAACTCCTTGGATCTTGAAAAGAGGAACCTTGTTGCAGATGAGTAAGTGGATTTGATATGTAACCTCGAGATTGAGGCTGACAATATTGGTGAGTTGGACCTCTTAAACTCTGCTTTGGTTCTGGCACGACAATAGGTGTGTTTGCCTTCTTCATTCCTTCAGTTTCCCTTGATTGATTGAAATATTGTCCTAAATGTTTCACAGAATCATGCTGTCCACCAAGCTCCTCAAATTTTGATGTCCCAAAGCTTGGAGGAAGGTTAAAACTTGACAACATGCCCCAGTTTTTGTATGAAACATCTTCATAGCCTACAAGTCCCAAGGAACTTTTCATATCATTTTCTACACTCGTAAATTTCCCAACCATTTCCTCTGGCTCTTTTAGCATGCTAGGATTCTTAGAAAGAAATTTTGGTGGTCCACTTAATATAACGGTAGGCTCAAGAGTTTAAAAATGATCATCAAGAGTATTAAACGTGGATTCACTAGTGGACTGTGGAAGCACAATCGTTGGATTGATATCCAAAGTGGAAGCCTTAGTAGAAGGTTGAGCAACAAAAACACAGACGGTATGTGGTGCTGTGAATGTGGTAGACTTATACTGAGGAGCTAAAGAAAGAGTGATGGAATTATTGTGGTGCATTTGATGTGGAATTGGATTCTGAGGCATGCTGTGGTGCATCAACAACAGAAGGAAACTGACTTTGCAATTTTGGTGGAAGACTCAAGGTATTTGCAAGGTCAAAAGTGGGGAACGGAGGTGGAGGTAGCCCACTGGCCCAAGCTCGGTACATTTCCATCATTTATTGTCTCAGTCTCAAATTCTCTTCCTTTAAACTCTCAATTTCATGACTCTTTGTTTCATCCATGATGCCACTCTCTATATCCTTGTTGGACACAACTAACCCTTCCTTGGATTTGGTGTGATGTGGAGGACCAGCTAGGAAGCAACAAACCAACCACCTTAAACTAACTGAACAAGAGGCAACAAATATGTTAGAGTTCAAAATTTTTTCTTCAAAACCCTTTTTGTTTCTTTTAGAAAAGATCACCGAACCCAAGGAGGGCGCCTATATATCTCACCCCCAAAAAGGGAGAATCAGGTGTGCGTAGTTCGTGAAGTCTTGCCAAAATGGTCAATTAATTCTTTTTCCTTTCTTTTTATTTTCTTGAAACTTTAAAAAGAAAAGGAAATAACTAATTGTCAATAGAATTGAAGATTTTTTTTTTTGTATTTTTGAAGTTTAAACTCCCTATACAAAATGAAACCTATGATTACCAAAGAAAAATCTTTTTGGGTTTTCGATTTTGAATTTCATATGAAAATGAAACTTGAACCTATTAAAGAAAAAATATTTTTTATAGTTTTATTTTAAAGATGTACATGAAACACTTACTCTAAATAAAAAGTGAAGAAAATCTTTTTGGATTTTTTCAAATAAGATCCCCGAACCAACAATAGGCTGTCTACGTATCTCACTCCCGGGAGAGGAGAATCAGGGGTGCGTAGTTCGTCCAGATAGGAAAATTAATGATTAAATAACTGACACCCTGACTTGAGAGACACGAGCACAAACAAAAGATGCAGAAAGTCAATAAATTTTTTTTGAGTTTTCAATTTGACACTTCACATAAAAATGACACTAACAACTATGAAATAAAAATCTTTTTCGTATTTTCTTGAAATGTACAAAACTCCTACAATTTTTTTTGCATTTTATTTTATAAAAACTTCTATGAATAAAAAATCTTTTTGAAGTTTTTGAATTGTGAATGCATGCTATACGAGACAAAGGAAAAATCTTTTTGAGGTTTTTGTTTTTGAGTAAATGCGTGAAAAAGGTAAGAAAATCTTTTTGAATTTTTGGATTGTGAAAAGTAAAATCCATAAAGAAATCTACGAAATTCTTTTTATTTCATCATTCTTTTTTTTTTCTTCAATTTTTCCATGCCTACACGCCTTTCTTTAATTCTAGCACATGCTTTCCCCAAAATTAGTCTGTCAAATAACTACGTTATCATTAGAGATGCAATATTTAGCATGTAGGGATGCTTTATAGGTGAGTCTCCTACAAAGGACCAAATGGACCTCGCTAGGTTTCAATATGATGCACATAATCATGACCTAAAGGATGACCTAAGTTGGGGTTCACTAACAAGGCTTTTCAGGAGAGCGTATGGTCGATAGTGGTTGTTTTGCTTTCCACCTACTCCATAACACCGACGCCCTCCCTAAAATAAGGGTGACTTAACTAGAGGTCGTGTACAACACGTGTACTACAGACTTATTGCAGAAAGAATGACTCGGGTTATGCACATGATGCCAGATATAAAGCGGTAACACATAAGATAAAACTATAACCAAAGAGCACGTAGGCACTCAACAGTGATTAAACAAACACAAACAATAACACAGACAATGTTTATACACCTATAGTGCTAAACTAAGCTGATACAACTCCAAAATAAGCTCGAATTCTAAAAATTCTCCAGCAGAGTCGCCGAAGCTGTCACACCCTTTTTTTAACCGAAAAGATTCATTTTAAGTTTGAAAGGGTTCTTATTATTAAAGTGACAAAAAATGAGATTTGTTTCGAAAAGGATTCGTTTTGAAATTAACTCAGAGTCTCCACTTGGTATGAATCGGGTGTGCCAAGTCACCTTTGGATATCCTTTTTCAAAAAAGTTTTGACTCTTTAAAACTGGTTTGCGAACAAAGATTTCGGTTAAGGAATTCTGTTGACCGAGGGGAAGGTGTTAGGCACCCCTCGGTCCCGTGGTTTGACCACATTCACTCGGTGGAGTGTATCGGCTAATTTGACATTATAAATATATAAACCACACAAAATCACACAAAACAATCAATTAAATAAACAAACAAAAAAAATCCAAAATTATAGTGTCCAGTCCGATTATTACAATCCTGAAATAGAAAAATGCGAAAATATAAACCTACTATATTCTATGTTAATTCTAAACTACACTCCATTGCTTTCTCCACCCGACGTTTTGGGCCTTAATCATGCGTCGTCTTCAAGTACATGGTACTTCAGGGCATTCCTCGAATAAATCAATACAAATCCCTCAGGGCATTCCCCGGCCGAATAAATACAATAGATCCCAATGCATAAATCAAAACCATTCCACAAAAATATTCAAACACTCAACAAACGTTATTCCTATATTTGCCTACCCAGCCTACCGTTTGCCTACAAATTTTATCCTATCATGATACTATCACGTTTAGCATTCGTATTTATTCCAAAACAACCAACGAGAATAAATCAAGACTAAACAATATTCATTTTTATCAATTGCTACCATCCAACCCTAAATTCCTTATTTTTGCGATAAATTTTCACACAAAACGGTATTCCAAACACATGCCAACATAAAATTCATGCCATAATTAATTACTCACGGATAAATAATATAAAACATCAACAAAAATATCCAATCATAACCACCAATCATAATGATAATAAAAGAGTAGAGTTGAGAATTGGACCTCAAAAACCTTCGATTGACTTAAGAAGAGAAATAAGAGTTTTCCCGAGAGCCTCAACGGGTACCAAATCTCGACTATGATCCAACTCCAAAACGGATAACTCTGAAATCTGATTCAAACTTAAAAAACCATGACAACAGTGAACACACAAAATAAAAATACAAACAAAATCGAGACTAGTAGAAGGAATTTTGCCGGGATTAAATTGAATCTTGCCAGATCCAGATTGAACCTCACCGGAATTAGACCCAAAACCAGTCAACTCAACTGATTCTAGTCGGGTCAGGGTCGAAATCCATAGTTACCGCCCCGTCGAAACTCCGGTGAGCTCCAACGGTGACCGAAACAAGCAGAAAGTGACGGCAACAATGTTTTTCCAGTGAAAGGATACTATTTCCGGCCAAGAATGCCGGAACAGTCAACCCCAGTCTCTTTTCTCTCCTCTCTCACTCAAATATCTCCCTTTTCTCTCTATTTTTCCTCTCCTCTCTCCGACTAGTTCTCTCTCTCCACCACAACAGTGACGTTTTCTCCCTATATCTCTTTCAATCTATCTCTCTCTGTCTTCTCCGATCTATGTGTGTGTGTGTAGTGAGGGGAGTGTCAATCCAAAAAAAGGAGCAGTGTGTATGCGTATATCGTGTGAATTTCCCTCCTCTCTCTGTTTTGCTCACTCCGACCAGCTTTACGTTCACTGTATGTGCGTGCGTGAGTTTTCGTATGTGTATGTGAGATTATTGGTGAGTTCGGTGAGAGTATCTTGGTGAGGATGAATGTGATTTTCTTGTATGTTGCTATCTTTGTGGATTAATGGTGAATGGAGAAATTTTGTTCTCTCTCCAATATTCTGTGGGAATTTGCTGTTGATTCTGTTGGTGAATTGTGTATATACTCCCCCTTTCTTTGTGGAAAAAAATGTGTGTGGGGGGGGGGGGTTAAAGGTTAAGGGTAGGGGTATGGAGTGGATTAGGTTGTTAGGATGAGGTGTAAAGTTGGTTAGGATAGGATAAAAACAAGATGGAATTTGTTAGGGATTATGGTAAGGGTTGTTATTTTTTGTATTTTTGTGGGGTATAATCACATGGATGAGTGTCTGTGGTAGTGTGAGCCAAAAATGAATAAAATTGAATTTGGGAGGGACAAAATTAGATGTCTACGCCCGCATGTTGTCCTCACCAAAACCATTCCCATCTTCCCCGGATAATCTCATTCCTAACTCTATTCTCACTTGAAATAAATAAAATGTTTATTCATCAAAAATCTTCATGCAACTTTATTTCTTTGTTAGAGTTGTAACGATAATATGCTTAGTATATTCTCACAAATGAAATTTAAAGAGCGTAAAATACACACAGATTTAATTTCTAGTAGGTTGTTTTTAGTAAACTCTCGGCTCATACATAATATTCTCTCCCCCCTCCCCCCCCGCCATCTCCCCGCACGTCATATATATAAAACGATTAGCTAAATTCTCTCTCACACACATACACACCTATATATAAAATTTAATTTTTTCTCTTCAGGTATTTATTAAGATTAAAAATATAAGTCAATTATTTGATATAATTATAAGTCTACTAGTCTTGGACATGTGTGTTACGCGCGTTTTTTTAATGTAAATAAGATACAAGATAAAGAAAGAATCAAGAAATCGAAGGGAGATAGAGAAGAAAGAAAGAATAATTCAATAACTGAAATAAATTAGAGACCAACAAATATATATTTGTAATTCTTCAATTTGAACGTATAATTACATGATTAATTTTAAGAGAGAAGAGAATTAAACTCGTAGATGAATAATTTACCAAAAGATAATGCAAGAGAGATCCAACAAATAAATAAAGGGATTGAATCCATGAAACATAATGTTAAGCTATCATTAAACTCTATCCTATTCTATTTATAGTACTAGAATTCACTAAGATAATAAAAGACACAAATATCGCTTGATTACATATACATCATACTATAAACAAAATGATCCTAAAATATAATGTTAAGCTATTCTTGCATTGATTCTTTAATTTCATACTCCTTTAAAACACTCTAAGTTTTTTAATAGCAAGTTAAAATTCTTCCTTGTAGCAAGTATTTTCTGAATTTGTATCATTTCAGTTCAAAAATTTATAGAAATATCATTATTATTGCATATGTTGTGAATACACGGTTAGAACTTGACCTAGAAGTGAATTTATTGATTTTAACAAAATTCAAATTTATCAAATTAGTGATGGATGATATAATAAAGTCCATATGGAAGTAGTGTTGGACAACCATGAAATTCAATAAATTTTGAAAGATAATTCACAACAATATTAATGAAACAACTTAACTACTTTAGTTGAGTCGAGGTCGGGTGGGGGTAAAAAAAAGCGAATGAAGTAATTTTTTAAAGTCACATGTGCCGTAAATCAACTTAAAAGAGTAGCAATATTATAAGAAGTAAGTAGACAAGAAATGTGAAAAAAATAAAAAAGTAGAGTTTTCTTATTATTTCAGGTATCACGTGTGCACTATATGAGATTCTATTTTTCTATTTATAGTCTTTATAGATGCATATAAAATACCATCATAACATAACGTTAAACAAGAAGGTTAAGGGAGAGGTTAAATAGTGTGAGAGATATATTCATAATAGTGTGGAGTAGTGGAGGATTAACTATACATCATGAAGAAGATTGATGGGGGCGATTAATTCTTAGAAGTTACGGACATTCATCATAATTATATATTTTATAACACTTCCCATCGGATGTCCAAAGATAATTGTTTCATTAAAACCATATTAAGAAAAAAAAATTCAGTGAAAAAAAAATACACATATCTTGACATATGTATTGCTTGTTTCCTCGTTAAAAATCTTTTCAGAAAAATTCAGTGGAAAAAAACCTGACTAAGGAAAAAAGATCACACCCATTGGATCAATAAATGTCCTTCTTACTAAAATTCCATAGCATTTTGTCAGGGACGGAGCCACCTTATCGCTAGGCGATCCCACCTTCAACAGAAAATATTATACTATTTATACATGGTTAAAATTATTTTTTATGTATATATAGTTGACAATGAACTCCCTTCGTCTAGTTCGTGTGCTTACTTTTTTTTTTTTTTTGAATTCTTTAATTAAAATTCTAGCTCCATAGTACATGTTAATCAAATTCAGACATCTTGAAGATCTTGGCATATATATAGTTGATCCCATGAAAATAGAGCTTTCTTTGCATGCATATTACATGGACATTACAATGACCAACACTATAACAAATATATATATATATGGTCATTTAATTTGAATATAACTTTGTTCAAATGAATGTTAAATTATGATAGTTAACATTATTTTAATTTGATGGTAAAGCAAAGACTATGCATGGGTATGAACAAAATAAGAATCCACTTTGGAGCTTCATAAATATCCCTTATAAATTTTCTCTATTCAGTATAATTTTATAAATAAAGTAGGACGAGAACAAGATATACATAGATCTTACTCACATTTTTACATGATAGAAATGCTATTTTGATAATTAATAATTCATTAAAATATCTATCAGCATAATTAAATTGATTTTATTTATTGGTCTTCCAGAAGAAATACTTGTACATATTTTTTCTTGGATAACTCCTTCAACATAAAATACAACATAAACATATTTTTATTAAAAAATCTTTATTAATTAGATATTTTAAAACGTTCATGTCGTAAATTCAGTTAAACCATTTAGACCATGTGAAACACGAATAAAATAGTAATTTACTTTTTTTTTTTTGTATGTATATAGATGGTAGTTGTGAGATGATTTAGATAATGTGATTTGTATTTATGATATGGTATGTATACATATGTATTAATGTAGATTTAGCCTAATCTACTATTAAATAACTTTCCTATTTTGCAAATTTACTTACTCCTCTACAACCCCCCCCCCTCCACATTCCCCCCTCCCCCCAATCCGAATGGAGTGAAATCCCTTTTTTCAATAAAATCATTTTAGACCAAGTGAAACATGAACAAATTTACTATTTCTTTTATTATATACATGTGAGAGGATTTAGGTAATGTGATTCATATTTATGATATGGTATGTATATGTGTGTATGTATGTAGATTTAGCCTAATCTACTATTAAACAACTTCCCTATTTTGCAAATATACTTACTATACTCTACAATTAACTAACATTTCTACTTAGCAAATTTACTTACAATTAATATAGTATCCAGGTAAAATAAAATGGAGAAAATATATAATGTGTATAAGAGAGGATTTGGGTAATATATATATATATATATATATATATATATATATATATATATATTTATGATATGGTAAGTATATATAATTAACATTCCTTTTTTTTTTTTTTTACATTAACTTTCCCTCCATTTTCAAATCCCTCCAATTATGAAAATCCACTCCTCACAATATAACTTCCAACCAACTCACCAAATTTCAAAATTCAAATTTTTAGTAACAAAAGACAAATATTAATTCACTTTCCAAAAAAAAAAAAACCTATTTGTTCACTTCATTTTCTATATAAACCTCCTTTCTATATGTTGTTTTCCTCATCATTACAAAGAATTCCTTTGTCTTAAAAGCCTTAAAATCCCATTCTTTACACCAAAAAATTTTGATTATTTTTTCCCAAAGAAATTCTTAATTCCATTGAAAAATCAATCTTGATTTTTTTCCAAAAAAAAAATCTTGATTTTCATCATTTTTTTTTTTGCTTTTCTTTCCATGCATAACAAAAAAAACCAACACAAACCTTTTGATTCTTTTAAGGATTTGATTGGTTCGGAAAATGATGTTTTTTTGGAAAAAGAAGATTCAAAAAGTGTTGAATCTTCTGATTCTGATCCTTGGATTGATAGTTCTAGTTCTGCTGATGATGATTCAGATACAGTGGACTCAGAATGGTTTGCTGATGATGGGCCAATTGATGCTAGGCCCAAATATGATTTTGAAGTTAAGCCCATTACTGAGCCCAAATATGATTTTGAGGTTAAGCCCATTGCTGAGTACAAATATGATTTTGAGGTTAAGCGCATTACTGAGTCAAAATATGATTTTGAAGTTAAGCCCATAAGGTCAATTGAGACCAAATTTGATTTCGAGGTTAAACCCATTTTCTCAACTGGGCCCAAATGTGTTTTTGAAGCCAAGCCCATTGAATCACTTGAGCCCAAGTGTGATTTTGCAAGAGAAAATGAAAAAAATAAGCCTGTGTGGACACGTAATGTGTTAAAAACTTACAAGGTATGGACTTTTAAAACTCTTATTATAATCAAGTAAACAATTTATCATCCTTTATAGACTAGTTATACATGAATTATAATATACTATTCATTTGCCAACTACTTTTAGTTAATTGTTCTGGTCTAGGCTAGCTTCGTGCACCACGACTAAATGTATGTATATTATGTATAACATGTCAATCGATCCAAAATATCAAACTTGTTATAATTGTATCATCTATATGTGTATTTGTGTGTATATTTGTATGCATGTATCAGCTAAGATTCTCATATTTTTGCCATTTTTGTTGTTCTATCAGGGTGCTGGACTACTCAACTTAGGGAACACATGCTTTTTGAATGCGGTATTGCAATGTTTCATGCACACGGTTCCATTGTTTGACCTCCTTCTTCATACTCATGTAGTACCATGTGATCGTAAGGACAATTTTTTTCTCAAAGATATCTGTTGTTTTGTTCAATTTCGAGTTATTATTGATATTTTGTTCATTTCTTGTTTTTGTATAGTCGTTGCGGGTTTCTGTTTAATCTGTGCCTTCAAAGAGCTTATTGGCTTTTCATTGGCTTATGAGGCTTATGATGGTTGTTCTATCTCACCGTGGAGACTTGTTGAGAATTTGAGTTGTATCTTTACTCATGTCATTTTTGTTTATTTCCTTCTGAAGTTTACTTTTGATTTTACATGTTGCTACTGCAAGCATCGATACAACATTCTCATCGATTATGATTGATGAATGGTTGTGTAGTTTGTGGTCCTTAACGTTGTGAAAATATCAGATTTTTTGTCTGGTTTCCATAAGTATCAGCAAGAAGATGCTTACGAATTCTTGCAATGCTTTCTCAATAGGCTTGAAAGCCGATGCAGTGACATTTTTTTTGGCAGCCGGCTTGTCAGCAAGGTAAGCATACAAGAGTACTATCTAATTATTCATATGTATCTTGTAATGTTAATCTGTCTTTCTCAAATTGCAGGTTCGTTGTTGCAACTGCGGCCACTACTCCAACACTTACGAGCCTCTTATAGACGTGAGTTTGGAGATCAAGGATGCAGACAGCTTGCATTCAGCGTTGGAGTCATTCACAAGAGTTGAGAAACTTGACAATCCAGAGATCAAGTATACTTGTGAAATATGTAAGGTGCAAGTCTCAATCGAGAAGCAGTTGATGCTATACGATGCCCCTTCTGTCGCTATCTTCCATTTGAAGAGGTTCTAGAATGACGGCTCTGTTGTGGGGAAGGTTGACAAGCATGTTTCATTTTCGCTGGAACTGGACTTGCTTCCTTACACCACTAACAACCAAACCAACAATGTGAGTATCTGTTAGTATATTTACTTTTTAACAACTTTCTTCCCTTCGTTTCATCCTTTGTTAGCTGTAACATGATGTTATTTTCAATTTATACTTGTCTCGACAGGAACAAATGAAGTACGATCTTTATGCAGTTATAGTGCACGCCGGGTTTACATTCAGTTTGGGACACTATTACTGCTTCATTTGTGCTGAACCAAATGAATGGTACAAATTTGATGACTCGACGGTAAGTAGAATAGTGCAGTCATGTTCTTTGTTATATGTCACTGATAGTCTATTTGGCCAAGCTTCTTGAACGACAACTAACTTGATATTATGTTTGATTGTCATAGATTTCTTGGGTTCACGAAGATCTTGTTTTGGCAGAAGAAGCATATATTATGTTTTATGCAAAGAGAGACACTCTGTGGTTTTCAGATTTCATTGCACTGGAAATTATCAAATCTTCATATTTTCATGAACTCAAGAAGATTGTGGATAATGAATTGAAGAAGAATGTGCAAACATCCTCTACTCCAGAACCGTCTAGTGCTATTTACTGTTTGCTGGAAAACAACACTTTTCAGGACATCGGTGTGACCAAAAGAAAGGCACCCTTGTTCCCCAAGTCACCATCTAGACCTCAAAGTACACTAGGTAAACTCATCTTCAATTTCTATTTATTGGTGAGTGATGTCATTAGCTCACTTTTACTTGCAAATATATTTTAGGTAATGTGTACTTGTTTGAATAGTAATAAACCTACCAACTGTTTTGTTTATAACATTGGCAGATCAGGTTGCTAGCGAAAATCAATGACAGATGGATCCAGAGCAAGAAACAGAAATGATGATGGCGTGTTCTATGATTAAGAGAAGAGTTCCAGGTCCAAGAGGTGAAGAACACATGACTTCATTATGCAAATTAGGAAGCCGTGGAAGTTCTCAGAATGAGAAAAGGCGAAAAATGGAAGTTTAGTTAATCGTTGTAGTTCCAACTTTGGCTCTTCATGTTTACATCTTGTGGTGTCTGGCAACATCAGGTCTTCATAGTCGTTTTAAAATTTTGATTTTATAGATTCGAGATAGAAAGGATATCTTATTGGATTATAGTTAAGTTATTTATGCATATTTAATTTTTTTGAACATTTGGCCATGAGGATGAAATGTAAGTTATTTACTGGCAATGCTGAGTTTTTAGTTTTTGTATATCTGTTGTGTAATTTATGATATTGCATTTTTAATATAATCACAATTATAATGCTTCCTCATCATTAAGCACTAATGGTTAAGTGCTACACTAACTGCACAAAAGAATTTTTTTAATATATCTTCAATAAAGGTTTGTCTGCCAACATTTAATAATAATGCAAAGTTGAATCACTTTGCTTTATATATACTAGCCGTTCGACATTTGTGAAGGAATATATAGTAATTTTTCACCAACAATTTATATGTATCAATGTGTATATACTACATTATTCTAACAGTGTTTATGTATACGGGTCTACCAACGTAGTTGTTCTACTATACAACAATGTACCCAATGTACTTCTATAAGTAGGGTTCCAGGAGTGTAGTGTGCGCACAACCCTACTCAATCAAGAATGCAAAACAAATATAATAATGAACCAGTCATACCGAAAATATTGAAGAATAGATTCGTAACGACAACAAATTATACCTATCATCTTCATGCACACGGTGCCTTTGTTTCACATCATTGTGTGAATGATCTTGCATCTCATGTCTCATCCTCTCCTATGCATAGCAAGTTGAGTCTAGTAGCCCCTGTACTATGCAAAGTTATCCAATGGTTAGCCTCGGGACAGCTCGTGGCTCAAATAAGTGCACCTTTAAATGCTATATAGCTAATCCTATTGGAATAATAGTCAAGAGGTATGAGATAAGAGCGTTAGTAGAAAGATCCATCGGAAGCTTTTGATGGTAATTTGAACTTTGACATATTTGATAAAGAAGATGGAAATAAAGTCTTGGACGAATGCTTTGCTAAAGTGACTAGGGATGGAGATCTTTCGCCTGGGCAACAAATTAGGGGTTGCTAAACATATGTATATATGTATAACATCTCAATGAAAGGGGAAGTCCAGTGCACTAAAGCTCCCGCTATACGCAGGGTCCAAGAAAGGGCTCGACCACAAGGATCTATTATACGCAGCCTTACCTTGTGTGTCTGCTAGAGGTTATTTCCATTCAAAAAAATATCAAACTAGTTTGGTTCTTCTATATGAATTTCTTCGTATCCTTCCATTTTGTTGTGTCTTAAAATGCCAATGCTAAGCATTTTTGTCTGTTAAGGTAAATTATTAAGATTCTCATGTGATGTGTATTCTATTAGCTCGAATATCAAACTAGTTGTTAGAGTGCTGGACTTGTTGTTTCTGCTGGTTTTGTTATTGGCTAGTTGTTAGAGTGCTGTACTTGTTAACCTACGCAACACATGCTTTATGAATGAGGTTTTTCAATGTCTCATGCACACGATAATGTATGTCGGAAAGACTAAAGAGCTGCATTTAGACTTTTACGTACATAAACTTCTTAAGTTTCCTTCGAGATCTTGTGTTGGCAGGAACTTGATGTTATTTGAATTTTTTCCTTGTCTCAGCTGGAAGAAATGAAGTAAGATCTTTATGCAGTTATAGTGCATTCCGGGCTTTATGCAGTTATAGTGCATTCCGGGCTTACATCCTCTTCGGAACACTATTACAGCTTCATTGGTCGTGCACCGAATGATTGGTACTAATTTGATGACTCAGAGGTATGTAGAATAGTGAAATGGTGTATTCTATTATATGTCGCTGATAGCCTATTTGACCAAGCTTCTTGAAAAAAACTTTTTTGTTAGAAATATTTTGTGAATAAGTTATGTTTTATGCAAAGAGAAGCACTTTATGGTATCCGATGTCAGTGAATCCAATGTTGCTACAGACGAGACTGTGCAGGCGTCTAATCCAGGACCAACTAGTGCTATCAACTCTTCAGATTCCCATGAACTCAACAAGATTGTGGATAAAGAATTGAAGGAGACTTTGCAAAGGCTTACTCCGGGATCGCCTTGTGATCTTAGGTGGATTTATGCACCTAAGTATAGTTATCCGACCTTGTTTATCTTAGTACTGAGGATATATCTTGTGCATAAGTATCAAGTATAAAGTTATGTATTTGTAGTGTTTAAGGTGTGTTCATACTGAGTTTGGAGTCAAAATATTAAGTAAAGGATCAGAGGACAAAACTAGTACTCTTAACTTGAGTTATGTCTTTACAAGTTCATCATGTTGGATTGTATGTTGTTTTGAGCTCTAATTTGTAGAGTTTGATGTTATAGGATGCTTGGTGAGTTGATCAAGATGATAAATGAATATTAATCAAGCTGGGAATCAAGTGGAAACAACATCACAAATCTCGGGATAAAAGGACAAACACATGGAACAAACATTGTGCAAAGTTGGACGTTATGAAGTCATTGGCTTTATTTGTTATTTACTAACGTGCAGTTCCCTTAGTGCAAAGAGAGGCATAGAAAAATTTACGACAACTAACTTGATATCTTCTTCGATTGTCATAGTTTCTCAGGTTTACGAAGATCTTGTTCAGGCATAGTAGGCATATATTATGTTTGAGTCCGGAGCCAAAAGGTCTCTTTTTTGACCAAAAGTTTCAAAGGGGACACTTGATTTGGAAAGAAACCGAAGGGAACAGAACGCGGGGGCTAAGTGACTTGCAAGTCGCCTGGTGACCAACGACTTGCAAGTTTCCTGATAAACAACAACTTGCATGGCGTGATTTCTGTCTACATGTGAGTTTCTTGGAATGCGTGAAGGCCTATATAAATCCTCAATTCTCAAATGTAAAAACATCTCTATTTTCAGTGCAGAAACACTGTAACCAAAAAAAACCTTTTTAAAAATGTTCAATCAAAATTCAAGTTAAATATTCTCAGTAATAAGGTATGTTAATATATATTTTTTATGTTATTTTTTATTTTGGAGTACAATAGGATAACATTCTTGAACGATAGGACAACGTTCGATTGACACATATATGTCAAGACTTATTAAGTTAATGCGACTACAAGTTTTTTTTAACATTATGGAGAAATATAGACAAAGAATCATCATTTCAAATACAAGTCTCACCATACGTTATAACTCCATTCGCAGGAGACAGGCGTAGGATATAGTCCAGTGATAACCGCTACATCTTTCGGATCACTTATACCCATTTTGTTTCTTAGTAAGCGTTGCAACCGCTCATATTTAAGAGATAAAGGAAACATTTGCACAATTAGAGTCCGCTGACTAATATCTTGATTCATTTTTAATGTAAGAAACTGTAAGCTGAACAAGAATACATACTCGAGTGAAACTGTGAGTTGAAGAATAAATACTCGAGTTGAAACGGAAGAGTAGTGCTTAAATAATGGAAAAAAGTCATGAGGATTTAGCCTAATCTACAATTAACTTTCCTACTTAGCATATTTACTTACTATTTGTATAGGATTCAAGTAAAATGAAACAAAAAGAGTTTATGATATGTGTATAATAGAGGATTTAGGTAATAAAAAAAATATTTACTAATCAGATATTTTTAATAAAGCTCATGTTGTAAATTCAATAAAATCATTTAGACCAAGTGAAACATGAACAAATTTACTATTTTTTTTAATATATACATGTGAGAGGATTTAGATAATATGATTCATATTTATGATATGGTATGTATATGTATGTATGTATATATATATATATATATATATATATATATATATATATATATGTAGATTTAGCCTAATATACTATTAAACAACTTCTCTATTTTGCAAATTTACCTACTATTAATATAGGATTCAAGTAAAATGAAATGGAGAAAATAGATAATATGTTATAAGAGAGGATTCAGGTAAGAATATATATATATATATATATATATATATATATATATATATGATATTGTAAGTATATATAACTAACTTTCCTCTTTTTTTTTGACATTAACTTTCCCTCCATTTTCAAATCCCTCCAATTGTCAAAATCCACTCCTCACTATATAACTTCCAACCAACTCTCCAAAATTCATAATCCTTCAAATTTTTAGTAACAAAAGACAACTATTAATTTATTTTCCAAAACAAAAAACCTAATTCTTGATTTTATTTTCTATATAAACCCCTTCTTATATGTTGTTTTCCTCATCATTACAAAGAATTTCCTTGTCTTAAAAAGCCTTAAAAACCCATCCTTTACACAAAAAATCTTGATTTTTTTTTTCGCAAAGAAAATCTTGATTTTATTGAAAAACCAATCTTGATTTTTTTTTTCCAAAATAAAAATCTTGATTTCATCATTTTATTTGTTGCTTTTCTTTGCATGGATAACAAGAAAAATAAAATAATACAAACCTGTTGATTATTTTAAGGATTTGATTGGTTCGAAAAATGATGTTTTTAAAAAAAAATAAGATTTCAAAAGTGTTGAATCTTCTTATCCTGATCCTTGGATTGATAGTTCTAGTTCTGATGATGATTCAGATATAGTGGACTCAGAGTGGTTTGCTGATGATGGGCCAATTGATGATAAGCCCAAATATGATTTTGAAGTTAAGCCCATTACTCAGCCCAAATATGATTTTCAGGTTAAGTCCATTGCTAAGTCCAAATATGATTTTGAGGTTAAGCCCATAAGGTCAGTTAAGCCCAAATTTGATTTTGAGATTAAGCCTATTAACTCAATTGAGCCCAAATTTAATTTTGAGATGAAGCCCAGTAGCTCAATTGGGCCCAAATGTGATTTTGAAGACAAGCCCATTGAGTCACTTGAGCCCAAGTGTGATTTTGTGAGAGAAAATGAAGAAAATAAGTCTGTTTGGACATCTAATGTATGAAAAACTTTCAAGGTATGGACTTTTAAAACTCTTATAATCAAGTAAAAAATTTATCCCTTTTAGCATATACTTTTAGTCGAAATACATAAATTATAGACTAGTTATATTTGTGTGTATGTATCTGTTAAGATTCTCATATTTTTGTTGTTTTGTCAGGGTGCTGGACTACTCAACTTAGGGAACACATGCTTTCTGAGTGCAGTATTGCAATGTTTCATGCACACGGTGCCATTGTTTGACCTCCTTCTACAAACTCATGCAGTGCCATGTGACCGTAGGGACATTTTTTCTCAAAGATATATGTTGTTTTGTTCCATTTTGAGGAGTTACTGATATTCTGTTCATTTCTTATTTTTGTATAGTCATTTCATGTTTTTGTTTAATCTGCATTTTCAAAGAGCTTATTGGCTTTTCATTTCCTTATGAGGCTTATGAGGGTCGTTCTGTCTCACCGTGGAGATTTGTTGAGAATTTGAGTTGTATCCTTTCTCATGTCATTTATTTATTTCCTTCTGAAGTTTACTTTTGATTTTACATATTTCTACTGCAAGCATCGAAACAACATTCTCATCGATGATGAATGATTGTGTAGTTTGTTGATACAAGAATTACAAGGACAACATGAAACACACTTCAAAATCAGTCCACAAGATCAAATATCCGAGGACCCTTTTGAAGATCACACTCGGATTCAACAAACAACAACAAGAACACAATTTATTGATGTGTTTATCACCTAAAAACAGCTAACAACAAACTATGTTAACAACAACAAGATGAAAAACAACAACAATGGAACAAGAACAACAAGTCACAGATTTGAATTACAAGAACACAAACAAACGATTACAACATAAAAAAATGGATAGATAGTTAGACCTTGGTTGGTATAATCTTAAGAATCCAAGAATATGGTAATCTTGGACCCTTAATACTATACACAATGGTTAACCTAACTCCTACATTGACACAAGATGAACTTTACCTCCTCTAAACACCAACGTCTCAAGCCAACATTGCAACACAAGTGATATCCACACTTGTTGCCCTCATTTCGGTGTGGTGGCTATTCCAAGCCATACAACTAAAGGTTTTTCATGTTCCAAGTATTACATCAATGAACAACTAATGAGAAAAAGACCTAAAATGTTCTATTTATATTCTATTACAAGACAAGACAAAATGACAACAATGCCTTAAAGGGTGGGGTGGCCATGGAGTGCATTTGGACCCAATGAAGTGACCAAAATACCCATAATGAAGATGACCAAATCATGACCCATTAAGTGTTGTACAAAACCATGAGTATTCAAGTCTTCGATGCTCCAAGCAATCTTCCACACACGGCCTTGCTTGTGCTCAAAACGGGTCTTCCTTGCATATTCTTGTGCCCTCGGGGTGACCAAGTCTTGAGCCTTTAAATGATGACCTCCAATCATGTCTTCAAAAATTAAGGTGTCCATTTGAATTGTATCATTTGTGGTCCTTAACATTTTGAAAATATCAGATATTTTGTCTGGTTTCCATAAGTATCAGCAAGAAGATGCTCATGAATTCTTGCAATGCTTTCTCAATAGACTTGAAAGACGATGCAGTGAAGTTGTCCAACAAGTTTTTGGTGGACGGCTTGTCAAAAATGTGAGCATACAAGAATACTATCTTATTATTCATATGAAGCTTCTATATATGAAGTTTGTAATGTTAATCTATCTTTGTCAAATTGTCGCTCTACTGTTGCAACTGTGGCCACTACTCCAACACTTAAGAACCTCTTACAGACGTGAGCTTGGAGATCAGGGATGTCGATAGCTTACATTTAGTGTTGGAGTCTTTCACTCGAGTTGAGAACCTTGATGATCCAGAGATCAAGTTTTCTTGTGAAAGATGTAACGCACAAGTCTCAATTGAGAAATAGTTGATGATAGATACCGACCCCTCCGTTGCTGTCTTCCATTTGAAGCGATTCCAGAATGACGGTTCTGTTGTTCGGAAGGTTGACAAACATGTTTCATTTCTGCTGGAACTGGACTTGCTTCCTTACACCGATAACAAAAAAACCAATTATGTGAGTATTTGTAAGTACATTTACTTTTTAAGAACTTTCTTCCCTTTGATAGTAGTGACATGATGTTATTTTCAATTTTTCCTCATCTCAACAGGAACAAATGAAGTACGATCTTTATGCAGTTATAGTGCACGCTGGGTCTACATCCAGTTCGGGACACTATTACTGCTTCATTTGTGCTGAACTAAATGAATGGTACAAATTTGATGACTCAAATATACGTTGAATAGTGCAGTCATGTTCTTTGTTACATGTCACTGATAGTCTATTCGGCCAAGATTCTTGAACGACAACTAACTTGATATTATGTTCAATATCTCATAGATTTCTCGGGTTCACAAAGATCTTGTTTTGGCATAAGAAGCACATATTATGTTTTATGCAGAGAGAGATACTCTGTGGTTTTCAGATTTTGTTGCACTTGAAGCTATCAACTCTTCATATTTTTATGAACTCAAGAATATTGTGGATAATGAATTGAAGAAGACTGTGAAAATGTCGTCTACTCCAGGGCCTCCTAGTGTTATTAACTCTTCGCTAGAAAAAAAACGCTTCTTAGGACATCGGTGTGACCGAAAGAATGGTACCTTTGTTGCCCAAGTCACCATCTAGATCTCAAAGTACACTAGGTAAACTTATCTTCAATTTCTATTTATTGGTGAGTCATGTCATTAGCTCACTTTTACTTGCAAATATATTTTAAGTAATGTGTACTTGTTTGAAGAGTATTACACCTCTACCAACTGTTTTGTTTATAACATCGACAGATTAGGTTTCTAGCGAAAATCAATGACAGATGGATCCAAAACAATAGACGGAAATAATGCTTGCATGTTCTATGATTAAGAAAAGTGTTCAGGGTCTAAGAGGTGAAGAACTCATGACTGCATTACGCAGATTGGGAAGCCATGGAAGTTATCTGAGTAGAAAGGATGATGAAAGTTCAGTTGATCGACGTAGTTCCAGCTTTGGCTCTGCAGCTTTGGCTCCTAAAAGGAAGATTTAGAATTTTGAGTTTATAGATTCGAGATAGAAAGGATATCTTATTGGATTTTAGTTAAGTTATTTATGCATATTTAATTTTTTTGAACATTTGGCCATGAGGATAAAATGTAAGTTATTTACTTGCAATACTGAGTTTTTAGTTTTTGCATATCTGTTGTTTAATATATTATGTATCATTGACTTATATACTACATTATTCTAGTGGCATCTGCGTATATGGGTATACCAACATAGTTGTATACCCAGTGTACTTCCATAAGTAGGGTTCTGGGAGGGTAGTGTGCGCACAACCCTATTCTTACCTTGACAAAGGGAGAGAGACTGTTACCAATAGATTCCCGGCTCAAGTAGGACATATTGAAAGTCAAGAATGCAAAAGAAATACAATAATAAAGCAGTTGTTGGGAAAATCGGGCAATTTTCCCACTAAAATGGAACAACTAAGTGAAATGAACTAGTTCAGAACAATTGAAACAGACAGAACACTAACAAAAAAATACCAGAAAAATAATATTGAATACTAAAAATAAAGACACCAGAAAATTTGATAACGGAGTTCAACCGAATAGGCTTAATCTTCGAGAACCCAACGTTTTTATTAATTATGGGAGAAGAGAAGAAATTTGGATGCTACAAATGGGAGGAGGAAGAGTTCTTTTATAACTCTAAAATCCCTCCCCAAATGGTATTTTTCCGACGTGGGACTAAAATGAGCCAAAACTAACAAATCTCCACCTCGGCTCAATTTCAATTCCACCAAAAGACAATTCTTCTTAAACAAATAAATAATAATAAAAAAACACTTTTGTGGTGCTTCCAAATTTGCGCCGTGAGGCGTCAACTTCAAATGTGCAGGATATTAACCAAGTTTAAACAGTGTTTGAACTTGGCCCTTGTAACCACCCTGGTCCGCATATCTGCAGGATTCTCTGTAGTATGCCCAGGCTATTAACCAAGTTTAAACAGTGTTCGAACTTGGACCTTGTAACCCCCTTGGTTAACATATCTGTAGGATTCTCGGTAGTATGAATCTTCTAGATAAGTATCTCATCCTCTTCGAGAATTTCCTGCACAAAATGATAGCAAACATCAATATGCTTCGTCCGTGCATGAAAGACTTGATTCCTTGCTAAATGAATAGCACTTTGGCTATTAGAATATACCTCAAGTTGTTTCTGATAAATTCCCAAGTCTTTAAGCAACCCATGAAGCCAAATTTCTTCCTTCACAGCCTCTGTAATCGCTATATACTCTACCTCTGTTGTAGACAAAGCCACTATAGACTGCAAGGTAGACTTCCAACTAACTGGCGCCTTTGCTAAAGTGAACAAATAGCCAGTTGTAGATCATCGCTTATCCAAATCACCTTCATAATCAAAATTACAATATCTAACTATGCATTGACCAAATGTTTTATCCCGCTCGAATGTCAATTAAACATCTATGGTATTTTTGAGATACCGCAGAATCCATTTCATAGCTTGCCAATGACCATTGCGTGGATCATGCATGTACCTGCTAACAACACTAAGAACTTATGAAATATCTGGTCTCGTACACACCATTGCATACATCAAGCTTCCAACTACATTTTCATATGGGACTTTTTCCATGTATTCTCGCTCTTCATCACTTGTTGGAGATAATATTTTACTTAGTTTCAAATGAGGCGCAAGTGGGGTATTTACAGGTTTGGTATCATTGTGCATATCAAAATGTTTTAGTACCTTCTTCAAATACTGCTTTTGTGACAACCAAAGTTTGCCCCTCTCTCTATCCCTACTTATCTCCAGGCCGAGAATCTTCTTGGCTTCCCCCAAATCCTTTATCTCGAACTCTTTACTTATTTGAGCCTTTAATCTATCAATCTCAACTTGGTTCTTTGCTGTAATAAGCATATCATCAACATATAAGAGTAAGTAGATGTAGGAACCATCTTGAAGTTTGCGCAAATACACACAATGATCGTATTTGCTTCTCTTGTAGTTCTGACACTTCATGAACCTATCAAATCATTTATACCACTGTCTCGAAGATTGTTTCAGCCCGTACAATAATTTTCTAAGTTTAAAAACCCAATCTTCTTTACCAGCAACCTTATATCCTTCTGGTTGAGTCATATAGATTTCCTTCTTCAAATCACCGTGTAAGAACGCGGTCTTCACATCAAGTTGATCTAGCTCTAAATTAAACTGCACTACCAAGGCCAACAAAATTATAATGGAGGAATGTTTTACAACTGGAGAAAATACCTCATTATAATCAATTCCCTCCTTCTGAGCATAACCTTTAGCCACCAATCTTGCCATATAGCGAATGTCTTCTTTATCAGTAAATCATTCTTTCTGTGCAAATATCCATTTGCACCCAATTGCCTTTCTGCCTTTTGGTAGTTGTGTCAGCTTCCACGTCTCATTCTTCTTAAGAGATTGCATTTCCTCTTCTATTCCACCTGCCCAACTGCCACTTTCTGTGCTTCGAATAGACTCTGGGTAGGTGGATGGAACATCTTCATCAGTAACTGGAAGTGCATAAGCTACCATGTTATTGAAATGAGCAGGCTTCTGAATTTATCGTCTCTGTCTTTTAACTGTAATTGGTTCTGATTGCTGCAGAGGTTCTTGGGTCGGAACCTCTTCCTCATCTAACTCTACTTCTGCCATAGTAGAATCAGTTGTAGTTCTTTCTGTTGGGTTCACCACTGTCTTCTCAAACTCCACCTGCTTTGGATTACACTCCACCTACATCATAGTACTATCAGCTTTCTCTTGATTTACCTTATTTAACATGGCAGATTCATCAAAGATAACATCCCTGCTGATAATCATCTTCTTTGCCTCATTACACCACAAACGGTATCCCTTCACTCCAGCATTGAAGCCCATGAAAAGAGCCTTCTTTGCTCGTGGATCCAACTTTGATTCAATCACATGATAATCTGCAATAGAACCAAAAACATGCAAAGTATCATAATCAGTTAAAGGTTTTCCAGACCATACTTCTAATGGAGTTTTGCCACCTATAGAAGATGATGGAAAATGATTGAAGAGATGTTGAGCGTACGTCACATCCTCAACCCAAAATTTTCTACCTAACCCAGCATTAGACAACATACAACGAACCTTTTCCACAAGTGTCTTGTTCATATGCTCTGACACCCCATTCTATTGCAGTGTTTTTCTCATAGTGAAGTGTTGAACTATGCCACAGTCTTGGTATACTTTCGATAATGGATCACTCTTGTATTCTCCTCCATTATCTGTTCGGAGAACCTTGATCTTTCTCCCTGTCTGGTTTTCAACTTGAGCTTTCCACTTAAGGAAAATTTCAAGAACTTCATCCTTGTTGTTTACAGTAAACACCCAAACTCTCCTGGAAAAATAATCAACAAAGGTGACAAAATAATGCCTACCTCCGATGGACAGATTTTTGGCAGGTCCCCACACATCTGAGTGCACATAATCAAAAATACCCTTGGTATTATAAATTGCAGTGCCAAACTTCACTCTTCGTTGGTTTCCCAGAACATAATGCTAAAAAAATTCAAGTTTTCAAGTCTTCGTTCCTTTCAATAATCCTTATTTTGCAAGAATTTGCAAGGACTTTTCACAAGAATGTCCCAACCATATATGCCACAGCTTCGTTGCCTCAACATCCTTCTTGGTGCTAGAAGTTACAGCTGCTACTGTCCCCAACACTGTACTACATTGGTAGTAGTACAAATTGTTCTTCCTCACACCATTCAACATCACCAGTGCTCCTGAAGTTTCTTTAAGAACTCCATATCGTATCGTCACAACTAGGCCCTTAGATTCATGAGCCCCCACTGAGATGAGATTCTTTTTCAACTTTGGCACGTACCACATATCCCTCAAAATTCTGGTGGATCCGTCATGATTCCATAGTTTGATCGAACATATCCCAGTTGTTTTACATGGATTATCACTACCTATGTAAACAACCCCACCATTGAGTTCCTGAAATTCAAAGAACCATTCCCGAACGGGACACATATGATAGGTACATGCTGAATCCACTATCCACTCATCAGGATGAGACGATGTTGAAGGCATAACAACTAAGGAAAAATCTAATTCTACATCACTTTTTCATTTTGCAACATTTGCATCTTGCAGATCTTGCGATCTCTTTCCTTTCTTTTTCAACTTTGGGCAGTCTTTCTTCCAGTGCCCTTTCTCATAACAAAAAGCACACTCACTTTTTGCAACAGCTCAGCCCTTTGATTTGGACCTTTATCTTCTCCCTTAGTCTCATTTTGCTGACGACCCCTTTCCACAAATGCTTCTTTGGATGTTGATGATCTGGTTTTCATCTTATCCTTCTTTCTAAATTCATGACTATATAAAGTAGAACAAAAAGCATCTAACGACACATTCTCCTTCCTATGAAGTAATGTAGTCTCCAAATGTTCAAATTCATCGGGAAGAGATAATAACAACATCAAAGCCAGATACTCATCCTCAAATTTCACATCTATATTAAAAAATTCTTCTACTAATTGATTGAACATAGTAATATGTTCATTCATAGTAGTACCTTGTTGATAATCAAAATGGAACAACCTTTTCTTCATAAGGAGCTTGTTTTGACCACTCTTTTTCAGAAACTTGTCCTCCAACGCCTTTCATAATTTGTGCACAGAAGTCTCATTTTTGACAGCATACCTTTGCTCTCTGGACAGGCACGATTGAATTGTTCCACACGCCAATGTATTTATGATGTTCCAATCTCTTTCTTCTACATTTTCTTGTTTCTTTTCCACAATATCAATATCAAGATCCTGCTGGAAAAAGAGAGTCCAAAACCTCTCCTTGCCACATGCTGAAATGACCAGTACAATCAAATATTTCCACCGCTAACTTCAGACTGGACAGCAGGAACCTCGACCATGATGACGAGGAGCCCGATTCCCCCGGCGTAGGATCCTTCATTTCTTGATCTTTATTTGCCATTACAGTCTCAATAAAAAATATTCAATATTACAAAAACTGCAACCAACCCAAGAGGACCAAAGTAATTCTTTTCTGATATGGAAGATCAGACAAAGCTGCAACCACAGAACATACTCAGACAAAACCTTATCTCTGATACCACTTGTTGGGAAAATCGGGCAATTTTCCCACTAAAATGGAATAACTAAGTGAAATGAACTGGTTCAGAACAAATGAACCAGATAGAACACAAACAAAAAAAATACCCAAAAAATAATAGTGAATGCTAAAAATAAAGACACTAGAAAATTTGATAACGGAGTTTAGCTGAATAGACTTAATCTCCGAGCACCCAATGTTTTTATTAATTGTGAGAGAAGAGAAAAAATTTGGGATGATACAAATGGGAGGAGGAAGAGTTCTTTTATAACTCTAAAATCCCTCCCAAATGGTATTTTTCCGATGTGGGACAAAAATGATCCAAAACTAACAACAGTCATATAGAAAATAGTGGAGAATATAGTCGTAACGACAACAAATGATACCTACTATATTCTAACTTAATATTTGACCATATCTTTCTATCTAGTGTCATGTTCTCGGTAAGCTGCAGAATCAACTATGTCTTATGTAGTCTCCTCTTCCGGTTTCTTACCCCACCATATACAACGTGTCACACCTCTTCATTGGGATATCTATGAATCTTCTCTTCAACCTCATCTCTCTTATCTTTCCCACCACGGGGGATACTCCTACCTTGTCGTTGATCTCTTCATTCCTGATTCCGTCTCTCCTAGTATGTCTACACATCTAACTCAACATCCTATTTTCGCTACTTTGATCTACTTGACGTGTGACTTCTTGACTGGCCAACACTCTACCTTATACTATGTTACATACACTTTTCTTGAAAATCCTTTTATTCATGTTTTAAGAATGTTTATTGATGGGATATTTGTTTGTATAAACTTAGTTTCAACGTGAGGCTATTCGGGAAAGAATGTTTAGTAAGTAATGATATAGATCCTTTATAGTAAAGGATGCCATTTTGACCGTACAGTGTTCTTCTCATGTTCATAGTCACATTCTTCCCTAGCCATGTATGTTGGTAGATTAAATCCCTCTAAGAAAAGTTGGGCATGTCATTATCTGAATGAATCCTCGCTTCGTTCTTCCCTTATTAATCTTTTTTTCTATTATTTGGTTGATCATGTATTAACTACTACTGTATTAATTATTCTATCCCAGTTGATCATGTGTTAACTTTCTTCACTCTTGCTCCCCCCCTTTCTTCCTTTTATTGATCATGTATTAATGTGCTTTATCTCTTCTTTGCATCAACCTGCTCGAGCCTTGCATGGACTTTCTTTCCCATTGCATGTTCCTTATGGGCCAATGAGGCCCACTTAGTCTTGAGTCGATCTTGAAGACCCCCAAAAAAAAGCATATGGATACAAGGAGTCGAAAGTAGGGAAATGGGTTAAAGTCCCATTCTTGAAGCAACGACGAAACTTGAGCCTCCTTTTTGTTCATTCATTTGTTGCCGTTATTTATTTATTGTTGATGTTTTATTATTGTTTTTTTATTTCCCCCTTTCATTATTTATTCGTTCATTAGGGCCACAAAGCCAAAGTTGTATTTAATACAGGTTGAGCAAGATTCGAGCTAAGGGCTCGGGAACATAGAATTAGGACAGGTGAAAATGGGTCAAAAACACAACTAGATTAGGACAGGGTCAACGGTTTGGGATTAAAAGCCTAAATCACTACTTCTCCCCTTTCCCCTTTCCCTTTTTCTTACTTGATTTACGTGTTTCTTGCGAACCTAGTTGAATCCTTAACTAAGTCGCTAAAAAACTAATTTTTGCTTCGAATTCATTGTTGTTCCGAAAATTCTGGATGACTATGAGACATATAAATGATGTCTTTATGTATGCATGTTACCTGTTTCCAAGCTAAACTTCTAATAGCACAGTAGAAATTGCAAGCACGTATAGGCTATCTGCTATATAATACCATATTCCAAAATCTTGTTTTATCATCTATGATTCCTAAGGAGACTAAGGATAAGGTAGAAAAGAAAAAAAAATATGAATTTGTTTGGTTTCTTATGAACGTTCTTTTGGTTCACCTGCATGCATTTTTAAAGATCGAAAAATCTCCAATTGTTTTATCAAATGTTCTTATCTGACCCATTTTAGTCATTGGTCATATCCTGCTGTTGTTTTTTTCCCCCTAGTCGGAGTTGCTCGATTTAACATTCCTTCATCCAGTGTTTAACTTAAGAATGCTCCTGTCCCAGCACACCAAGAGACTATTTATCACCATGGGACGAAAAGAAGAAGCATAAACAGGAAGAAACAATAAAAAAAAACTGAACGTAGTGGAGTGTTACCTGTTTCGGATTAGTAAATGGGACTATGAGCTAACTATAGGACTCCGACCAACAGAAAGTTCGACGTCTTCTCGATAGTATCGACTAGTTGACTATTTTTCTCTAAAAATCATCGCTAATGAACGACTTTCTTTTCTCGAAAACCCCCTAAATTTCAACCTCTGGCCCCGAAAGTCGAACCTAATAGCCCAAAAGGGAAAGTACCCTTCTTCTCGACCCCCGAATTTCCAACCCAAAAGAAAATCCTTTTTTTTTCTCTTTTAACCTCACTTTCTTAGAGAATTTTCAAACCCCCATTTTTCTTCTAAAATTTCAAATTCCCCCAGGATAAAGAAGAAGAGCCCCCTCCCTTTGGGTAGGGTGGATGCAAGTAACCCTGGTCAAAGAGAGGATGACGTTCCTAATTTTTTGTCCGACCACAAATTCGAATCTGAAATAGGTTGGCTTCCGCACGAGTTTCATGGAGTTATGGCCTAACCAAGGTATCAGGTTTCCTACATATCTCAGGTTTCATGAGAATTCAGGCCACTTGTAGTTCATAAAACTTGATTTTAAGCCAAATTTTGAAGAAAATTCACTAGCTAATCTCAGTTTTGGAGTTTTGATAAAATCAAAAAGGTGGGTAATAGATGAATTTGGAGGGAGGTTGGAATGCAGTCGAGTTTTCTACATAGATCCTAGACTACATATCCCCGAGACACAGGGAATCAGACTATTTGTAGTTTGACTCAATCGGTAGAAAAGATAGTCTTTTATTTTAGACGATCTTTGACTCAAGATGAGTGACAAGTTGATTGAGTTGCGGAAAAGAGGTTTGTAACCTCTTAACCATGAACATGGAGATCTTCACATCCATAGGTAAGAATTTACCGGGGCATAATTTCCAAAACTCTAGGAGTCCTATCACTCGAATTTGGAAAAAAGAGAAGGTTACCCTCGGCATGAGTTAAGAAATATCCCGGAGTTGAAGCTGAGACTTAGAACATCCCAAAATACCCACATGCCTTCTAACAGGGGTGTGGTTAGATGGTGGTGGTGATTATCCTTTAGCTCGCGTCCAAAGAGTTTGACGTCCCTCTCTAGACTATGTCCCGTTTTGCTACTAAGAAAGAGTTCCACGTTGCGCTGCATACTTTTTGGAGTCGTCCACACCAGTGGGTTTGATTTGTGATTTTTATCCTCTCGGATGCTCTCGACAATATCTCAAGCAAAATTGTTAGTGCTAAACATAATTAATAAAAGAGGCATATAGTTTTTTACCATATCTCCACGTGAGTTGTTTCCTAAGAAGTGAAGTCATCCTTCCATGTACCTATTTGGAATGAAATAACTGGCAACAACAAACACAACAACAATCTTAGTTGTAGTATAATTATGATATTTGTTGGTTGAATATGTCTTCAAAGTGAGGTGGCCCTTTTGGACACCGACGACACTTTATGCAGAACGGTCCCTAAAATAAGTAATCTTGTGCTGGTGTGGAAACCCTCTTGGTTACCTATATCACTTGTTGTACGTGGAATGATAGCTTCTACGATTATAGCTAATAATTCTTTGTATATGATCTCGGGTAAGCTTGCGCATCTTTTTATCGATACGACTTATAGCTTTCCCTTGAATTGACAATCTTTGGATAATCTTGCACATTATTTGATGTTGGATATGAGGTGACTTACAGATATCCTTTGAATTGCTATCCTTTAGGTAATCCTGCACATTATCCATCCTTGGATAAGAGATAACTTACAGATATCCCTTCAATCATTAGCTCTCTGGTATTCCTTCATATCATCCGACCTTGGATATAATATGACTTACAGATATGTCTCAAATTGCTAGTCTTTGGGTAATCCGGCACATAATCGATATTGGATATGACACAGCTTATAGAGAACCCTTGGTCATTATCAATTTTATAATCTTGCATATTCTCCGATAAGGATTTAGTTGCGACTTATGAATAACCTTTGAACTATAGTTTTTGGGGTGACCTTGCACACTATCCGGTTAGGATGTTGTTGTGGCTTACGGATGACCTACAGGCTATCAATTCATAGGTGATCTTGCACACTATCCATTTTCAAATAATATGACTGATAGATGTCCCTCAAATTATCAATTTCTAGGAAATCCCATATATCACTCGTCTTTAGATAGCGACTTAAAGGCATCCCTTCAAATCACATGCTCTTGATGCATTCAGATACTGATTCATAAAAGATGATATATCCTCGATGCCAGAGTTTGTGTATAACGTGTCAACAGATATTAAATGATAATGATATCCTCGACGCCAACGTTTATGTCTTGCATGTCAATAGATATAAAATAATGATGATATCCTCGATGCTAGCATTTTATGTCTTACGTGTCAACAGATATTGAATGGACCTCTTGGCAATAATATTCAATGACCCTCTCGGCGATGATATGAATGGCCCTCTTGGCAATGATATGAAATGGCCCTCCTGGAAATGATATGAAATGGCCCTCTTGGCAATGATATGAAATGGCCCTCTGGGCAATGATATGAAATGGCCCTCTAAGAAATGATATGCAATGGCCCTCTTGGCAATGATATGCAATGGCCCTCTTGGCAATGATATGCAATGGCCCTTTGGGCATTGATATGAATGACCCTCTTGGTGATTTGAAAACAATTTTACTTGAGTTCGTTTGTTTGTGTCTTGATTTATACATGTACCTGTACTCAAGATAGACAATTAGTAGAAACAAAGTTGTTTTTTCTAGTGACCATTTTTTGAGAAAATTCAAAATACAATAATTGTAAAGAAAAGAAGACACCTTTGTTTGTCTTCCACGATCTCAAGAAATGAGATGGATAATTCAAAAGGCCGTTGATAAATGGGTGTTGAGCCCATTTTTGGGATATCAAAAGTACCATTCTTAAGCATTATATGCTCTAGCATGGATCCCGACTTGCTTGGGGATTTTTTTGAAAGAAACGCTCATTTTGTGTATCGATCCCTGCATCCATAGAGAAATGATTAGTTTGAATAAAACTACTCCGTGTCGACCTTCTTTGATCCTTGATTTGCTCCTCGCCATCTTTCAGGTGCCCCGTCACATTGGTACCTCTACCCTGGGTCCCTGCTCCCATAGATGCCTAGGAAATCACTAAGTAAAAGATTTGTAAAGATTTTTTCTTTTCAAAAGTAGTCTTACTTTTAGCAAATAGTTTTGAAAGTATCTATAAAAGCCTTAGAAAATCTCTTTCAGTCATGTCATGTACTAGATCAACGAACATCTTCCTCGTGGCTTTGACTATATCCGACGGATGATTTCCAGAACTCATGATCATTGTCGGAGGGTTCTTCAAATAGTTTTGTCATAGCCAGAAATTGAGTCTACCTAGACTTTGTCATAGTTGGTGGCTTCAAAAGCATGGCTTTAATCTCTGCTGCCGGGGAATTTGAAATATATTCCAGTAATTGGTGGAAATTTTGAGGGTTTTCTCAAAATTTCTACCTCAGTTTAAAGTAGTCTGAGATGATATCATCTCGAGTGGATCTGAAATCTTTGCTAATCGTCATTCTCTTTGTTGGATGTTGATCTTCTCTTGTGAATTTTTGGGATTCCTTCTCAAAAATTCTGCCCCAGTTTCCATTTCCTGGGATTATATTATCGAGCCGTTGGGGCGCCTACGTATCCCGTTGAAGCAGGAATCAGGTCAAACGTAGTTTAGGACTATGCTAGGGATATACAAAAAGAATTTAATGGGTTGACTGAAGCCAACATAGGCCGCCTACGTATACCTTTCTTGGGAATTTAGATCAAACGTAGTTCGTAAATAAAAGGAAAGGATAAAATTTCCTAAGGGGTTGACCGAAGCCGACATAGGCCGCCTACGTATTCTTTTTTTGGGAATTCAGGTCAAATGTAGTTCGGACTAAGCTAAGGATATATAGAAAAATCTAATGGGTTGACCGAAGCCGACATAGGCCGCCTACGTATCTCTTTTGTGGGGAATTTAGGTCAAACGTAGTTCATACATAAAGGAAAGGGGTTCTCGGCAATTACACATTATAAAACACATTATTTCAAGAAGATTACAGATAAACTAAGGAAACATAAAAACTAGAACGTCTTTCAAACATAGTATCTTTTTACCGCATCAGAATTGATTAGTTTGGTCCACTCTTGGCCAGCCATCTCAGACAAAATCAGAGCCCCTCCAGATAGTACCTTGAGAACTATGTACGATCCTTGCCAATTTTGAGCGAACTTGCCCTTGTACTCATCTTGGTGAGGGAGTATCCATTTGAGAACTAATTGCCCAACTTCAAATGTTTGAGCTCTTACTTTCTTATAGAAGGCACTAATCATCATGTGCTAATATAACTGACCATGACACACTGCAACCATTCTCTTTTCATCAATCAACATGAGATGTTCACAGCGAGCGCGAACCCAGTCTTCGTTACTTAGTCCGGCTTCCTGGATAATCCTCAGGGAAGGTATTTCAACTTCAACGAGTATCACAGCTTTATTCCCACAAACTAGAGATTCTGGGTTCGATCCCCAGCATAGTCGCCATTTCTATTTTGACGGAGAAATTTTGGTGTGTGGAAGAGAGGATTTTGGATTTGGAAATCTAGTGGTTGGAAATTTTGGATTCAGAAAAAACGAAGGAAGAAAGAAAAAATAGTGAAATTTTTTCTGAGAGAAATTCTGATTCAAAAAAAAAAAAAAAGTGGGAGGAGAAAAGAAGAAAGAAAATCCTCTGGGCAATTCGGTCTCTTTAGCAGAAAGATTTTGTTTTTCGAAAGTTCGTCGATTAAACTAGAGCTTCAAGTTGGAGGCGAAGGTGTTTCTTCGATGGTAGTGGAATCCGACGTCAACTCGTAGTTCCATTTTTCTGCTCTCTAAAAGGTAATTCCCTTTTCTGTTTAAGCTTCAATCTTTTCTGCTTCTTGACTTTCTGTAGTTATAAATGACTTTTTTTTCGATGATATTTTGTGTTGGGAATTGCTTGTTGTAGAGTCCTCAGAGGCCGTAGGTCTGATTGTTACCTTATTCTTGTTGCGATGAACATTTTAGGTAATCTGTAAGCTGCTGTAATTTGGAAAAGGTTTTTTTTCGTATGTTTAAGTCACATTTTCCTTCTACTATTAATATTGCTAAACTATAGACTCTGTGAAGATGGTCCGATTAAGTTCAAAAACCTGTTGTTTACTTATGTTAAAAATTATGCTTCGATAAATTTTGCACAAAGTCTGCTTGGGATTCGTTTTGTGTTTAAAAGAATAAGGATAAAAAAAAATGATTTTGGTTTGTTTGTTTATATGAGTCTTAAGTTATTTTGGTTGTGCGTTTCCAAGATACTGTGTGATGGTTTTGAAACCTGAAAGACAGGGTCTTTTTATCACAATCGAGTGGTACTTCGAGCTCACTCTTCATTTGTTCATCTAATTTTGAATTAGAGTTTTGGATCTAGGATGTGAATATCACGTTATATGTTCATAAGCTGGAATTTTTTTCTTTTATGAGATCGAGTGTTTTCCTTTACGTGTTCTGCTCAAGACATAAGCAGTTAATAGAGTTAAACTCGACGTGCTGGCTCTAAAGCCACAAACCTGTGAGACGTGTCTTTCAATTTCCAAATGTGAATTATTAAAGAGGTAAAGGAGAAATGGAAAAGGCACTGGTGGTAATGTAGTAATTTAAAGTCATGCAAAGGTATAAAATATTGCATAAGATACCAAAATAAGTGAACATCCATGTTCTGCTGCTATATCGTTTATTTCTCCTACAGTAATTTGATGTTTGTTCTAAGTTTTGTCTAGTTAAGGGTGTATCTTGATGAATATTGCTGCGTTTTCTCTCTATTAGCAATCAGGATTTGTGTCTATACATAGTTTTCACTCTTTCTTTATTCTCCTGTGATTTTTCTTGATAATGCTTTTATTCCTGTTTTAAGAATGTTTATTGCTGGGATATTTGTTTGTATAAACTTAGTTTCAACGTGAGGCTATTCGGGAAAGTATGTTTAGTAAGTAATGATATAGATCCTTTATAGTAAAGGATGCCATCTTGACCGTAGAGTGTTCTTTTCATGTTCATAGTCACATTCTTCCCTGGCCATGTATGTTGGTAGATTAAATCCCTCTAAGAAAAGCTGGGCATGTCATTATCTGAATGCATCCTTGCTTCGTTCTTTCCCTATTAATCTTTTTTTTTCTTTTATTTGGTTGATCGTGTATTAACTACTGCTGTATTAATTTTTCTATCCCGGTTGATCATGTGTTAACTTTCTTTACTCTTGCCCCCCCCCCCTCTTCCTTTTATTGATCATGTATTAATGTGCTTTATCTTTTCTTTGCATCAACCCGCTCGAGTCTTGCATGGACTCTCTTTCCCGTTGCATGTTCCTTATGGGACATCGAGGCCCACTTAGTCTTGAGTCGATCTTGAAGACCCAAAAAAACAAAAACAAAAACAAACGCATATGGATACAAGGAGTCGAAAGAAGGGAAATGGGTTAAAGTCCCATTCTTGAAGCAACGGCGAAACTTGAGCCTCCTTTTTGTTCATTCATTTGTTGTCGTTATTTATTTATTGTTGATGTTTTATTATTGTTTGTTTTTTCCCCCTTTCATTATTTATTCGTTCATTAGGGCCACGAAGCAAAAGTTGTATTTAATACAGGTGGAGCAAGATTCGAGCTAAGGGCTCGGAAACATAGAATTAGTGTTGACACCTAATTTTTGCCCTCCACAACCAAATTTAATTTCGAGCTTTTTCGATTTTTAAGAAAATCGAAATATTTATTTCGTCTGAATAGAAACTTTTTCAAAAAAATATATATATTCGTCTGGGGAAGGTTTTCATTTTAAGTAGTGATTATATATTGTCGTAGTCAATTGTACAAAATTTATAATTTTGCTACTTAAATATTTATTTTACAAAATATTGGATTTTAATCAAGGCTAATCTTGAAAATAAATTCAACAGATTGAAATCTTGATTAAAATATGTCTTTATTTCTCAAAATAATTTATTTGGATAAATATGGGTTTGATTTTTTTTTTAATTAAGAAGCTCGGGATTAAACAAATGTTTAATTCGTTTAGAATTTCGGTTTAATTTAGACAAATTATTAAATATGACCATAATTGAAATCAAGTTCACCACAATTGCAATGCAATTAATCAAATTGATATTCATTATGGTTAATATTTAAATAAAGTTCTCTAATTTAATTTGGCCACCTTTTAAAGACCCTTCCTATTTCTAATCTCCCAACACCAAAAATAATTTCGGACCTGGCCCAGTCAACGACAGTCAGCCAAAAATGGCCCAACACAATAACCTCCCCAAACCCAATCCACATAATCCGACCCGGGCCCATTCCTTTTCTTCTTCAAACAACCAACATTCCAATCTCAGCCTTAAACACCAGCTTTAACATCAACGAGAACAACTCCCATTTTACCTCAAAACCTCTAACTCAATCGATCAACAACAACATCAATAACCAGCAAAACCCGATTCCACCAGCCCCCTTCATAACCCATTCACAACCTATATCAATAATTTGAAATCGATGCCATACCCGACCCGTCGACAATCGACCTCAACGTGTTGCTTGCGTGTATCACGCGCCTTACCACGTGGATTCATATAAGAATAGCCTCGAATCTTCTAGAATATGGTGACATGGCTCTTTCCAATGCCGAAATCCCGCAAATCTCGGTTAATCGGTACGAATTCGTACGTTCTTAGAAATTTTTGATTGGTTGATGAGGGAATTTCGTTTCCTCATTCCCTATTTTCGAATTATTAGGAAGATTCCAAATGGAGTACTGATTTTTGAATGGGAAACCCTAAGCTTGAGAGAAATTTTCAAATTTTCAAATTCCAAAATATCCTTTTTTTTTAAGTCCCAAGTTACCCCTAATTCATCATCTAGATAAGGACCCATTGGGTCATTGTTTAAGATGGGGGAAAGAGTTCAAAAATTCTTGGGTAGGGAAAACTTTGGAGAAAATTTTTGGTTTTGCATTCTTTTGAAAAAGTCAAGGTTTCAGAATTAGAGTTGGAAATTTTGGGGGTTCAGAAATAGTGGAGGAAGCCAGGTTGAAAATATTAGTTTGAGAGAAATGTTTTCTGAAAGCTGGTCGATCAATTGGGAATTCCCTAATCGACAACATTAACTCCCAGTGGTAACGGTTCTGCTAATAGCTCGTCGTCCCGTTTTGCTGAACTTAAGGAGGTAAATACATTTTACTTTCCTTTAGTTATCATTTTCTAACTTCATCTCTTTCTTAGTAGCCGTAGTTGTAGGTCGTATCCGTGAATGAGGCTGGTATTTTGTGCTGTAGACGGCTATAATGGCCATAAGTGTTGTCTTGTGATTATTGTTATGCCATTTCACTGAAGCAGTGCTCAAGTTGAGATTTTTAAGGTAATTACGTCGAATATGCTTCCTTTTTAATTGATGCTTGCTGTTTATCTAGGATTTTATGACATGAATCGTGTATATACATCATCGTGATTTCGCCTTTTAGTTGCCCCTCTAGATTTAATGATTCTTGTTGCGTTAGGTTAATCGTTTTCTGAATTTTTTGACATGATTTTAGTGTCACTTTACGTCCTTGGCTTTGGAAATCTGTAGTTTAAACCTTGATCTCGACGGTTAATTATCCACGTATTGTCTTCATCTTGTGTGTTGCTTATGGTTCGATGTATTGTTCTTGGTTGATTTCATGCCTTACTTTTCACTCCACTGTTCAGTTTCGACTCAACAAGTTGTCTTGGTTGATTATTTCTTTTTGCAAGTCGTGTTTAGTTCTGTTTTTCTTAAACCATTGTAGCATCAAAATTATGTCATGTTTATACTCGAATAATGCGTCTTGGCGTGCTATGTTTCAGCTAAACACCCTATTTCAGTTTGGGCGTCTTGTTTAGCATAGCTTTCCTGATGTGATTATTATTATCCCTTCAGCTTTACCCTTAACTTGAAGCTATTGATAATTGGATCAACAGGTCATAGGATGACTTTTCCGACTTTCGTTATTTAACCTGAAATTCCATTATATCTTTGTTCGGGTCGCTGATTTGGTATTTTTCGCTCATTGTCAAAATTTGAATATTTTCCCTATTTTCTTTTGATGAAATATCGGACTGTCTCTAAATAATTCAGTACGCACTTTTATGCCGACTAGTTTGAATTAGAAATGTAGTGTGATTACATGCTTGATCCTCTCCGCTTACAGATCTTAAATTAGTTTTCACTTACTACTTTATACATGATCGACTGCCTTTGAGCTTTCTGATGCATTTATGCTGGTAAGAATTACTTAAGATAAGATTAAGAAAGTTCAACATCGATCGCATGACATAGCGAAAACAACGGGACCGAAATAAGAATGGGGTGAAAGTCCTATCATTCGAAGAAGCCACGAGACCCAATAGTCTCATTTATGATTTTGTCCATTTACTTATTGTCGTCTTTATTTATGTATTTATTTATTTTCTTATGTATTCATTTGGGCCTCAAAGCCAAAGTTGTATTTAATAAAGGTGAAGCGAAGCTCGAGCCAAAGGCTCGAAAACATAGAACTAGGATAGGCGATGTGGGTCAAAGACCCAACTAGACTAAGACAGGGGCAATGATTTGGGCATAAAAAACCTAAATAACTATTTCTCCCTTTTCCCTTTTCCCTTATTCTTTTCGCTTACTTGTTTTACGTATTTCTTTCTAGCCTAGATAAATCCCTAACTAAGTTGCTAAAAAACTGATTTTACAAAAACTTTTCACCACTAAATCATTTTTTCAACAAGTCGATTTTTCAAAAGTTAGTCAAAAGAATGTTTTCAAACTGTCCGGATAACCGCACGTTAGCGGACATTTTAGGTGCCTAACACCTTCCTAAAACGTTAATAAGAACCGCTTACTTAGAATCTATTAACTTAAATGATTTTTTTGTTTTGAATCGTTTTAAGTAACTCTCTAAAGGTTTCTTAATTCCTTTTCAAAATTAAGTGGCGACTCTCTCTCAAAAAGTCAAAATTTCTCCGCAAAACAGAAATGGCGACTCTGCTGGGGATCTCTGACTAGGTTCTAACCAAATGATTGATTTCATCTTTTAATTAACTTTTTATGCATTTATATGTTTCGATTTTGTAAAGTTTAACTATCGCATCTCATGGCATATTCCTACATTATTTAAACTGTTTTGGGGTTTCGTCGATGTCCCGGCCCCTATTGTTCAATTCCAATAATGTGTTGGAAATACGAACGGTTTATTATCATGTGAGTCGTCTGATGGCTATTCGTATTTTCAAAATCAAGTTGTCCTCTTGGGAACCTAGTTCAAACCCACTCTAAACACTGAGGATAGAACGAAACCAAAACCCTATTTTAGGCATGAGCCAAGGACGACCCAATACCCGAGAGGGGTATTGGGCACATTAGAAAACCTTCCCTGCGTCTATTGACGCTGAGTCAATTATAGAAGAACCATATTTATGTGTTGAAGAAAATGTGTGCCTGTCTAATTTAATCCATTATCCTTTGGGGGTCTGGAAATAGCTTGATTTGCTTACTTTTGTAAGAAGTATTGAAGCAAGATAAGCAAGAAATTGATTGATTTGGGAGGTTGCATCTAAGGCACAGTTTCAACGTCAACGGATGTAACCAATAAAAGAAGTGGACAAAGATACGAAGGCGAAGTCTAATAGAAGAAGCACTCAGGATTTAGTATTTTCTATCCCCTGTGTGGGAACGTGTCTTCTTTCATGTTATGTCCCTTTCCTTAAAGATTGTATACCTCTTTTGTTATCTTTTGTAGGCATTTATGCCCTTTTAGTGTCTATAAAATTTGGGGGATAATGGATTGACCTTAAGCAAGCATATATTTTTTCTTCAAAAATCGTTAGGCCCAAACCCTTGGCTCAAAAGGGTCACCCAAATAAGATGCACGTTTGTTACAACATACTTATGAAATATAACTAGTTATGTGCTTATATGCGTTATGTTGATTCGAATCAAAGGCGAGTTGATCCAATCCTATTTTCCATAGAACATCCCTAGGCAGAAATATGCCCCACTATATAAAAGTCCGACCAAACGTACTCCAAGTCTCCCAAGTTTCTCAGAAAAGTCCGTAGTCATTCTTAAAACTTCCGAAATGATCGCTACCATTTTAGGAATGTTGACTTTAGAATCAGAAAATGCCATTATAGTTTCGAACTACGTAGGGCCTGATTTCTCCACTATGAGATACGTAGGCAGCCTTTTGGCCCGACCCATATCTCTAAAAGCTCTGTTGTGCTCCACTTTCTTGAAGGAAGAAAAAGAGTTGAACCTTCCCGAAAAATTCCATCTATCCATATCATTGAGCAAAATCCTGTTCATTGAAATCCTCGAGTCATCATTACTTCATGGATCAATTCGCATGAGATGAGAAACAACTCTATCTGTTTACTTCCTACCTTATCATCTTTCTTTACTTATTACTAACGGAATCTAACACGTCAGCGTTTGAGTTGTTTTTACTTTGCAGGTAATAGAAACTACTCTGTGTTGGCACAAAATGACCCTACTTCACCAGATCAAAATGAATAAGAGATCCCCTTCTAGACTATATCTTTGTTACAGAAAAAGAAAAATGACTAGTAGTAAAATTGGACTCTACCAATTATTTTTCAGCCCTGTAAGCGATAGTCTCGAGGATGGAATAAGGGAAAATGTGAGGGAAGAATTTTCCAAGACAAACGGGGTCATGGAAGATTAATTGGAGGAAACATTATTGAATTGGACGTCCAGTCCATTCATGACTCATCGCCCGTCGTATAACAGTAACTTAAAACCTACCATTGTCATGTCATGTCAAGAAGCAAAATAATTAATTCCCTAGAACAGTCAATAGAAGAGTCAAAGAGTTTGATAATCAAAGAAGCCTAATCTAGAGGAAACCGAGGAGGTTAACTAGAAGGCGATGACTCAATTGGAGATTTGATCCTTTGTTCTATCAAGACAAACGCAATGCAAATGTCATGTCATCCATAGAAGTACTTATTTATATACTAGTAAGATGGATAAGAGTATTTTTAGGGCCATTAAAAGTTTATGTACGAACTACGTTTGACCGGAATTCCCAAGAATGGGATACGTAGGCGGCCTATGTCAGCTTCGGTCAACCCCTTAGGAAAATTTACCCTTTCCTTTTATGTACGAACTACGTCTGACCTGAATTCTCAAGAACGAGATACGAAGGCGGCCTATGTCAGCTTCGGTCAAACCCTTAGGAAAATTTATCCTTTCATTTTATGTACGAACTATGTTTGACTTGAATTCGCAAGAACGGTATACGTAGGCGGCCTATGTCGTCTTCGGTCAACTCCTTAGGAAAATTTATCCTTTCCTTTTATGTACGAACTACGTTTGACCTGAATTCCCAAAGAGGGATACGTAGGCGGCCTATGTCGGCTTCGGTCAAACCCCTTAGGAAAATTCATCCTTTCCCTCTATGTACGAACTACGTTTGACCTGAATTCCCAAAAAAGGGATACGTAGGTGGCCTATGTCGGCTTCGGTCAACCCCTTAGGAAAATTTATCCTTTCCCTCTATGTATGAACTACGTGATGACCTGAATTCTCAAGAATGAGATACGTAGGCAGCCTATGTTGGCTTCGGTAAACCCATTAGATTTTTCTATATATATGCCTTGCGTGGCTTGAACTACGTTTGACCTGATTCCTACTCCAACGGGATATGTAGGCGCCCCAACGGCTAGGTCATATAACCCCAGGAAATGGAAACTAGGGCAGAATTTTCGAGAAGGAATCTCAAAAATTCACGAGAGAAGATCAACATCCCACAAAGAGAATGAAGATCAGTAAAGAGTTCAGATCCACTCAAGAGGATATCATCTCAGACTACTTTAAACTGGGGCAGAAATTTTGAGGGAGACCTCAAAATTTCAATCAAATACTGGAATATCTTTTAAATTCCCCAGCACTAGAGGTCGAAATTGAGATTTGAGAATCACCACCTGTGATAAAGTCTAGGAATAATGAATCCCCATCTTTGATAAAACTTCTGGTAGAGAGCCTCAACAATGCTGAATCCCTAGCAATCCTCCGTCAAATGTTGGATATTGTCAGAATCAAGAGAAAGATGGTCGTTGATCTAGTACATGACATGACTAGCAGAGATTTTCTAATGTTTTACAAAAGCTTTTTAAATTATGTTCTAAAAAATTAAAACTATTTTCAAAAAATCTTACAACTCACTTATTTAGTACTTGCCCAGACATCACTTGGGATGGAGTGTCAGGATGGAAGTCCCGATATGGCGGAATTCCCAAGAGATGGCACACAGCAAATCAAGGATCGAAGAAGGTAAACACGGAGTAATTTCATTCAAACTAATCATTTTTCTATGGATGCAAGGATCAATACAAAAAAGTGAGGGTTTCTTTCAAAAATCCCCATGCAAATTGGCAGCCACAACAGATCATTAATGCCCAAGAACGGTATTTTAGGGTAGCCCTAAAAATAGGTTTATACCCATTTATTGAGGACCTTTTGATTTGTCCATCTCATTTCTTGAGATCATGGGCGACAAACAAAAGTTCCTTGTCTTCTTCACAAACATTGTATTTAGAAGTTTCCTAAAAATAGTCGCTAGTAAAAGAAACTTTGTGTCTACTAATCGTCTACCTTGAGTACAGGAACATGTGCAAAGCAAGGAACTCACAAATGAAGTCAGGTAAAATTCTTTTGAAATTTGCCGCAAGGGCCATTGCATATCATTGCCGGAAGGGCCATTACATATTATTGCCGAAAGGGACATTGCATATCATTGCCTAAAGGGCCATTTCATATCATTGCCTCAATGGACATTGCATATCATTGACGAAAGGGACATTGCTTATCATTGCCGCAAGGTCCATCACATATCATTGCCGCAAGGGCCATTACATATCATCGCCGAAAGGGCCATCACATATCATTGCCGCAAGGGCCATTACATATCATTGCCACAAGGGCCATTACATATCATTGTCGAAAGGGCAATTGCATATCATTGCCACAAGGTCCATCACATATCATTGCCGCAAGGTCCATTACATATCATTGCCAAAAGGGCCATTGCATATCATTGCCACAAGGGCCATCACATATCATTGCCGAAAGGGCCATTGCATATCATTGCCGCAAGGGCCATCACATATCATTGCCGAAAGGGCCATTGCATATCATTGCCGCAAGGGCCATCACAAATCATTGCCGAAAAGGCCATTGCATATCATTGCCAAGAGGTCCATCTCATACCATCGCCCAAAAAGGCTATTCAATATATCTGTTGACGCGCTAGACACAACGCTGGCATCAAGGATATCATCATCATTCCATATCTGTTGATGCTCTAGACACAACGCTGGCATCGAGGATATCATTAGCATTCAATATATCTGTTGACGCGCTAGACACAACGCTGGCATCGAGGATATCATCATCATTCAATATCTGTTGACGCGCTAGACACAACGCTGGCGTCGAGGATATCATCACCATTCAATATATTTGTTGACGCAGTAGACATAATGCTGGTGTCGAGGCTATCATCATATTTTCACGAATCAACATCTGAATGCATCAAGAGCACCCGATTTGAAGGGACACCTTTATGTCTCTATCTAAGGATGAATGATATATAAGGTTTCCTAGAAATTGACAATTTGAGTGTCATCTATAAGTCATGTTATTTGAAATAGGATAGTGTGCAGGATCACCTATGAGTTGATAGACTGTAGTTCATCCGTAATCCACAACAACATCCTAACAGGATAGTGTGCAAGATCGCCCAAAAGTCAATAGTTAAAAGGTTATCCATAAGTCGCAACTAAATCCTTACCGGAGAATATGCAAGATTATCAGATTGATACATCCAAGGGTTCTCGATAGGCCGCGTCATATCCAAGATTGATTATGTGTAGGATTAACCAAACACTAACAATTTGAGGGATTATCTATAAGTCATATTGTATCCAAGGTCAGATGAATGTGTAGGAACACCTGAAGGCTACCGGTTGGAGGGATATCTGTAAGTCATCTCTTATCCAAAGTCGGATAATGTGCAAGATTACCTAAAAGCTAGAAATTCAAAGTATATCTATAAGTCTCCTCATATCCAACGTCAAATAGTGCGTAAGATTATCCAAAGATTGATAATTTAAGGAAAATTTATAAATCAATCATTAGCTATAACCGGAGAGGTTATCATTCCGCATATAACAAGTGATATAGGTAACCAAAAGGGTTGCCACACGATCACAAGATTACACGGTTGTAGGGACTATTCTACATAAAGTATAGCTGGTTTCCAAAAGGGCCACCCCACTTTGAAGACATATTCAACCAACAAAGGTCATAATTATACAACAACCAAGAGGGTTGTTGTGTTTGTTATTGCCGGTTATTTCATTCCAAACAGGTACAGTAAGATATGACTCCACTTTTCAAGACACAACTCACGTGTAGAGATGGTGTGGACGACTTCAAATAGGACGCCGCATAACGTGGAACTCTTTCTTATCAGCAAAACGGGACATAGTCTGGAGAGGGATGCCAAACTGTCTAGATGCGAGATAAATGATGTTCACCACCACCATATAACCACGCCTCTATTAGAAGGCATGTGGGTATTTTTGGATATTCTGGTCTCAGCTTCACCTTCAGGATATTTCTAAACTCATGCCGAGGGTAACTTTCTCTTTCTTTCAAATTCGGGTGGCAACACACTTAGAGTTTTGGAAATTATGACCATCTAAGTTCTTGCCTATGGATTTGAAGGATCCCACATTCATGGTTAAGAGGTTACAAGCCTCTTTTTCAGACCTCGATCAACTTGTCACTCAATACGAGCCAAAGATGATCTGAAATAAAAGACTATCTTTTCTACCAATTAAGTCGAACTACAAGCAGTATAATTCCCTGAGTCTTAGGGATATGTAGACTGGTATCTATGTAGAAAACTCGACTACATTCCAACCTCCCCCCAACTCCCTTTATTCTTTGGCTTTTTGGTTTCATCAAAAACTCCAAAACCGAGATAACTTGTTAATTTTCTTGAAAATCGTGCTTAAAATCAAGCTTTATGAACTACAAGTGGCCTGAATACTCATGTAACCTTAGATATGTAGGACACCTGATACCGAGGTTCAGTCATAACTCCATGAAACTCGTGCGAAAAATCAACCCCTTTCGAGTTAGAATTTATGGTCGGACAAAAAATTAGGGACGTCAACTTCCCTTTTCCCAGGGTTACTTTCATCCACCCTACCCAAAGGGAGGGGGCAGTTGTTGACACCTAATTTTTGCCCTCCACAACCAAGTTTAATTTCGAGATTCTTCGATTTTTAATAAAATCGAAATATTTATTTCATCTGAATAGAAACTTTTTCAAAAAAAATATACATTCGTCTAGGGAAGTTTGTCATTTTAAGTAGCGATTATATATTTTCGTAGTCAATTGTACGAAATTTATAATTTTTTTACTTAAATATTTATTTTACAAAATATCGTATTTTAATCCAGGCTAATCTTGAAAATCAATTAAAAAGATTGAAATCTTGATTTAAATATGTCTTTATTTCTCAAAATTATTTATTTCGATAAATATGGGTTTGATTTTTTTTAATTAAGAAGCTCGGGATTAAAAAAGTGTTTAATTTGTATAGAATTTCGGTTTAATTTATCCAAATTATTAAATATGACCATAATTGAAATCAAGTTGACCACAATTGCAATGCAATTAATAAAATTGATATTCATTATGGTTAATATTTAAATAAAGTTCTCCAATTTAATTCGGCCACCTTTTAAAGACCCTTCCTATTTCTAATCTCCCAACAACAACAATAATTTCGGGCATGTCCCAGTCAACGACAGTCAACCAAAAATGCCCCAACACATTAACCTCCCCAAGCCCAATCCACATAAATCGACCCGGGCCCATTCCTTTTCTTCTTCAAACAACCAACACTCCAATCTCAGCCTTAAACACCAGCTTCAACATCAATGAGAAAAACTCCCATTTTCTCTCAAAACCTCTAACTCAATCGACCAACAACAACATCAACAACCAGCAAAACCCTATTCCACTAGCCGCCTCCATAACCCATTCACAACCTATATCAATAATTTAAAATCGATGCCATAACCGACCCATCGATAATCTACCTTAACTTGTTGCTTGCGTGTATCACATGCCTTACCACGTGGATTCATACAAGAATACCCTCGAATCTTCTAGAATATGGTGAACTGGCTCTTTCCAATGTCGAAATCCCGCAAATCTCAGTTAATCAGTACGGATTCATACGTTCTTGGCAATTTTTGATTGGTTGATGAGGGAATTTCGTTTCCTCATTCCCTATTTTCAAATTATTAGGAAGATTCCAAATGGAGTACAAATTTTTGAATGGGAAACCCTAAGCTGGAGAGAAATTTTCAAATTTTCAAACTCCAAAATATCCTTTTTTTTTAAAGTCCCAAGTTACCCCTAATTCATCATCTAGATAAGGACCCATTGGGTCATTGTTTAAGATGGGGGAAAGAGTTCAAAAATTCTTGGGTAGGGAAAACTTTGGAGAAAATTTTTGGTTTTGCATTCTTTTGAAAAAGTCAAGGTTTCAGAATTAGAGTTGGAAATTTTCGGGGTTCACAAATAGTGGTGGAAGCCAGGTTGAAAATATTAGTTTGAGAGAAAAGTTTTCTGAAAGCTAGTCGATCAATTAGGAATTCTCTAATCGACAACATTAACTCCCAGTGGTAACGGTTCCGCTGATAGCTCGTCGTCCCATTTTGCTGACCTTAAGGAGGTAAATACATTTCACTTTCCTTTAGTTATCATTTTCTAACTTCATCTCTTTCTTAGTAGTCGTAGTTGTTGGTCGTATCCGTGAATGAGGCTGGTATTTTGTGCTTTAGACGACAATAATGGCCCTAGGGGTTGTCTTGTGATTATTGTTATGCCATTTCACTGAAGCAGTGCTCAAGTTGAGATTTTTAAGGTAATTACATCGAATATGGTTCCTTTTTAATTGATACTTTCTGCTTATCTAGGATTTTATGACATGAATCGTGTATATACATCATCGTGATTTCGCCTTTTAGTTGCCCCTCTAGATTTAATGATTCTTGTTGCGTTAGGTTAATCATTTTTTGAAGTTTTTGACATGATTTTAGCTTCACTTTACGTCCTTGGCATTGGAAATCTGTAGTTTAAACCTTGATCTCGACGGTTAATTATCCACTTATTGTCTTCATCTTGTGTGTTGCTTATGGTTCGATGTATTGTTCTTGGTTGATTTCATGCCTTACTTTTCACTCCACTGTTCAGTTTCGACTCAACAAGTTGTCTTGATTGATTATTTCTTTTTTCAAGTCGTGTTTAGTTCTGTTTTTCTTAAACCATTGTAGCATCAAAACTATGTCATGTTTATACTCGAATAATGCGTCTTGGCATGCTATGTTTCAGCTAAACACCCTATTTCAGTCTGGGCATCTTGTTTAGCATAGCTTTCCTGATGTGATTATTATTATCCCTTCAGCTTTACCCTTAACGTGAAGCTATTGATAATTAGATCAACAGGTCATAGGACGACTTGTCCCTCTTTTGTTATTTAACATAAAATTCCATTATATCTTTGTTCAGGTCGCTATTTTGGTATTTTTCGCTCATGGTGAAAATTTGAATATTTTCCCTATTTTCTTTTGATGGAATATCGAACTGTCTCTAAATAATTCAGTACGCACTCTTATGCCGACTAGTTTGAATTAGAAATGTAGTGTGATTACGTTCTTGATCCTCTCCGCTTACACATCTTAAATTAGCTTTTACTTACTACTTTATACATGATCGACTGCCTTTGAGGTTTCTGATGCATTTATGCTGGTAAGAATTACTTAAGATAAGATTAAGAAAGTTCAACATCGATCTCATGACATACCGAAAACAACGGGACCGAAATAAGAACGGGGGTGAAAGTCCTATCATTCGAAGAAGCCACGAGACTCAATAGTCTCATTTATCATTTTGTCCATTTACTTATTGTTGTATTTATTTATGTATTTATTTATTTTCTTATGTATTCATTTGGGCCTAGAAGCCAAAGTTGTATTTAATACAGGTGAAACGAAGCTCGAGCCAAAGTCTCGAAAACATAGAACTAGGATAGGAGATATGGGTCAAAGACCCAACTAGATTAAGACAGGGGCAACGTTTTGGGCATAAAAAACCTAAATAACTATTTCTCCCTTTTCCCTTTTCCTTTTTCCCTTTTCCCTTATTCTTTTCGCTTACTTGTTTTACGTATTTCTTGCGAGCCTAGATAAATCCCTAACTAAGTTTCTAAAAAACTGATTTTACAAAAACTTTTCCCCACTCAATCATTTTTTCAACAAGTCGATTTTTCAAAAGTTAGTCAAAAGAATGTTTTCAAACAGTCCGGATAACCGCAAGTTAGCGGACATTTTAGGTGCCTAACAGCCTCCTAAAATGTTAATAAGAACCGCTTACTCAGAATCTCTTAACTTAAACGTTTCTTCTGTTTCAAATCGTTTTAAGTAACTCTCTAAAGCTTTCTTGATTCCTTTTCAAAATTAAGTGGCGACTCTCTCTCAAAAAGTCAAAATTTCTCCGCAAAACAGAAATGGCGACTCTGCTGGGGATTTTTAACTAGGTTCTAACCAAATGTTTGATTTCTTCTTTTGATTAAATTTTTGTGCATTTATATGTTTCGATTTTGTAAAGTTTAACTATCGCATCTCATGGCATATTCCTGCATTATTTAAACTTTTTTGGGGTTTCGTCGATGTCCCGACCCTTATTGTTCAATTCCAATAATGTGTTGGAAATACGAATAGTTTATTATCACGTGAGTCGTCTGATGGCTATTCGTATTTTCAAACTCAAGTTGATTTGGGAGGTTGCTTCTAAGGAACAGTTTGAACGTCAACGGATGTCACCAGTAAAGAAGTGGACAAAGCTAAGAAGGCAAAGTCTAATAGAAGAAGAACTCAGGATTTAGTATTTTCTATCCCCTGTGTGGGAACGTGTCTTCTTTCATGTTATTTCCCTTTCCTTAAAGATTGTATACCTCTTTTGTTATCTTTTGTAGGCATTTATGCCCTTTTAGTGTCTATAAAATTTGGGGGATAATGGATTGACCTTAAGCAAGCATATATTTTTTCTTCAAAAATCATTAGGCCCAAACCCTTGGCTCAAAAGGGTCACCCAAATAAGATGCACGTTTCCCAAGTTTCTCAGTAAAGTCCGTAGTCATTCTTAAAACTTCCGAAATGATCGCTACCATTTTAGGAATGTTGACTTTAGAATCAGAAAATGCCATTATAGTTTCGAACTACGTAGGGCCTGATTTCTCCTCTATGAGATACGTAGGCAGCCTTTTGGGCCGGCCCATATCTCTAAATGCTCTGTTGTGCTCCACTTTCTTGAAGGAAAAAGAAGAGTTGAACCTTCCCGAATAATTTCATCTATCCATATCATTGAGCAAAATCCTGTTCATTGAAATCCTCGAGTCATCATTACTTCATGGATCAATTCGCAAGAGATGAGAAACAACTCTATGTGTTTACTTCCTACCTTATCATCTTGCTTTACTTATTACAAATGGAATCTAACACGTCAGTGTTTGAGTTGTTTTTACTTTGCAGGTAATAGAAACTACTCCGTGTTGGCACAAAATGACCCTACTTCACCAGATCAAAATGAATAAGAGATCCCCTTCATGACTATATCTTTGTTACAGAAAAAGAAAAATGACTAGTAGTAAAATTGGACTCTACCAATTACTTTTCAACCCTGTAAGCGATAGTCTCGAGGATGGAATAAGGGAAAATGTGAGGGAAGAATTTTCCAAGACAAACGGGGTCATGGAAGATTAATTGGAGGAAAAATTATTGAATTGGACCTCCACTCCATTCATGACTCATCACCCGTCGTATAACAGTAACTTAAAACCTACCATTGTCATGTCATGTCAAGAAGAAAAATAATTAATTCCCTAGAACAGTCAACAGAAGAATCAAAGAGTTTTAGAATCAAAGAAGCCTAATCTAGAGGAAACCGAGGAGGTTAACTAGGAAGGCGATGACTCCATTGGACATTTGATCCTTTGATCTATCAAGACAAACGCAATGCAAATGTCATGTCATCCATAGAAGTACTTATTTATATACTAGTAAGATGGATAAGAGTATTTTTAGGGCCATTAAAAGTTTATGTACGAACTACGTTTGACCGGAATTCCCAAGAATGGGATACGTAGGCGGCCTATGTCAACTTCGGTCAACCCCTTAGGAAAATTTACCCTTTCCTTTTATGTACGAACTACGTCTGACCTGACTTCCCATGAACGGGATACGAAGGTGGCCTATGTCGTCTTCGGTCAAACCCTTAGGAAAATTTATCCTTTCCTTTTATGTACGAACTACGTTTGACCTGAATTCCCAAGAACGGGATACGTAGGCGGCCTATGTCGGCTTCGGTCTACTCCTTAGGAAAATTTATCCTTTCCTTTTATTTACGAACTACGTTTGTCCTGAATTCCCAAAGAGGGATACGTAGGCGGCCTATGTCGGCTTCGGTCAACCCCTTGGGAAAATTCATCCTTTCCCTCTATGTACGAACTACGTTTGACCTGAATTCCCAAAAAAGGGATACGTAGGTGGCCTATGTCGGCTTCGGTCAACCCCTTAGGAAAATTTATCCTTTCCCTCTATGTATGAACTACGTGATGACCTGAATTCTCAAGAATGAGATACATAGGCAACCTATGTCGGCTTCGGTCAACCCATTAGATTTTTCTATATATATCCCTAGCGTAGCTTGAACTACGTTTGACCTGATTCCTACTCCAACGAGATACGTATGCTCCCCAACGGCTAGGTTATATAACCCCAGGAAATGGAAACTAGGGCAGAATTTTCGAGAAGGAATCTCAAAAATTCACGAGAGAAGATCAACATCCCACAAAGAGAATGAAGATCAGCAAAGACTTCAGATCCACTCAAGAGGATATCATCTCAGACTACTTGAAACTGGGGCAGAAATTTTGAGGGAGACCTCAAAATTTCAATCAAATACTGGAATATATTTTAAATTCCCCAACACTAGAGGTCGAAGTTGAGATTTTAGAATCACCACCTGTGATAAAGTCTAGGAAGAATGAATCCCCATCTTTGATAAAACTTCTGGTAGAGAGCCTCGACAATGCTGAATCCCTAGCAATCCTCCGCCAAATATTGGATATTGTCAGAATCAGGAGAAAGACGGTCGTTGAACTAGTACATGACATGACTGGAAGAGATTTTCTAAAGTTTTACAAAAGCTTTTGAAATTATGTTCTAAAAAATTAAGACTATTTTCAAAAAATCTTACAACTCACTTATTTAGTACTTGCTCCGACATCACTTGGGATGGAGTGTCAGGATGGAAGTCCCGATATGGCGGAATTCCCAAGAGATGGCAAGCAGCAAATCAAGGATTGAAGAAGGTAAACACGGAGTAATTTCATTCAAACTAATCATTTTTCTATGGATGCAAGGATCAATACACAAAAGTGAGGGTTTCTTTAAAAAATACCCGAGCAAATTGGAAGCCACAACAGAGCATTAATGCCCAAGAATGGTATTTTAGGGTAGCCCTAAAAATAGGTTTAATACCCATTTATTAAGGACCTTATGATTTGTCCATCTCATTTCTTGAGATCATGGGCGACAAACAAAAGTGCCTTATCTTCTTCCCAAACATTGTATTTAGAAGTTTCCTAAAAATAGTCACTAGTAAAAGCAACTTTGTGTCTACTAATCGTCTACCTTGAGTGTAGGTACATGTAGAAATCAAGGCGCTAACAAATGAAGTCAGGTAAAATTATTTTAAAATTTTCCGCAAGGGCCATTGCATATCATTGCCGGAAGAGCCATTACATATTATTGCCGAAAGGGACATTGCATATCATTGCCGAAAGGGACATTTCATATCATTTCCTCAAGGGACATCACAAATCATTGCCGCAAGGGACATTGCATATCATTGACGAAAGGGCCATTGCTTATCATTGCCACAAGGTCCATCACATATCATTGCCGCAAGGGCCATTACATATCATCGCCGAAAGGGCCATCACATATCATTGCCGCAAGGGCCATTACATATCATTGCCTCAAGGGCCATTACATATCATTGTTGAAAGGTTTATTGCATATCATTGCCACAAGGTCCATCATATATCATTGCCGCAAGGTCCATTACATATCATTGGCAAAAGGGCCATTGCATATCAATGCCAGAAGGGCCATCACATATCATTGCCGAAAGGGCCATTGCATATCATTGCCACAAGGGCCATCACATATCATTTCCCAAAGGGCCATTGCATATCATTGCCAAGAGGGCCATCTCATACCATCGCCCAAGAAGGCTATTCAATATATCTGTTGACGCGCTAGACACAATGCTGGCATCAAGGATATCATCATCATTCAATATCTGTTGATGCGCTAGACACAATGCTGGCATCGAGGATATCATTAGTATTCAATATATCTATTGACTCACTAGACACAACGCTGGCATCGAGGATATCATCATCATTCAATATCTGTTGACGCGATAGACACAATGCTGGCATTGAGGATATCATCAACATTCAATATATCTGTTGACACTCAAGACACAACGCTGGCATCGAGGATATCATCATTATTCAATATCTGTTGATGCGCTAGACACAACGCTGGCATCGAGGATATCATGGGCATTCAATATATTTGTTGAAGCGGTAGACACAACGCTGGCGTCGAGGATATCGACATATTTTCATGAATCAACATCTGAATGCATCAAGAGCACACGATTTGAAGGGACGTCTTTAAGTCTCTATCTAAGGATGAATGATATATAAGGTTTCCTAGAAATTGACAATTTGAGGGTCATCTATAAGTCATGTTATTTAAAATAGGATAGTGTGAAAGATCATCTATGAGTTGATATCCTGTAGGCCATCCGTAGGCCACAACAACATCCTAACTGGATAGTGTGCAAGATCGCCCAAAAGTCGACAGTTCAAAGGCTATCCATAAGTTGCAACTAAATCCTTACCGGAGAATATGCAAGATTATCAGATTGATACGTCCAAGGGTTCTCTATAAGCTGTGTCATATCCAAGATCGATTATGTGTAGGATTACCCAAACACTAACAATTTGAGGGATTATCTATAACTCATATTGTATCCAAGGTCAGATGAATGTTCAGGAACACCTGAAGGCTAGCGATTTGAGGGATATCTGTAAGTCATCTCTTATCCAAAGTCGGATAATGTGCAAGATTACCTAAAAAATATAAATTCAAAGGATATCTGTAAGTCTTCTCATATCCAATGTCAAATAGTGCGTAAGATTATCCAAGGATTGATAATTTAAGGAAAATTTATAAATCGATCATTAGCTATAACCGGAGAGGTTATCATTCCACATACAACAAGTGATATAGGTAACCAAAAGGGTTTCCACACCATCACAAGATTACATGGTTGTAGGGACTATTCTACATAAAGTATAGCCGGTGTCCAAAAGGGCCACCCCACTTTGAAGACATATTCAACCAACAAAGGTCATAATTATACAACAACCAAGAGGGTTGTTGTGTTTGTTATTGCCGGTTATTTCATTCCAAATAGGTACAGGAAGAGATGAATCCATTTTTCAAGACACAACTCACGTGGAGAGATGGTGTGGACGACTTCAAATAGGACACAACACAACGTGGAACTCTTTCTTAGCAGCAAAACGGGACATAGTCGGGAGAGGGATGTCAAACTGTCTAGATGCGTGCTAAATAATGATCACCACCACCATCTAACCACGCCTCTATTAGAAGTCATGTATGGGTATTTTTGGATATTCTGGTCTCAGCTACACATTCGGGATATTTCAAAACTCATGCCGAGGGTAACTTTCTCTTTCTTTCAAATTCGGGTGGCAACACACTTAGAGTTTTGGAAATTATGTCCAGCTAAGTTCTTGACTATGGATGTGAAGGATCCCACATTCATGGTTATTAGGTTACAAGCCTCTTTTTCGGTACTCGATCAACTTGTCACTCATTACGAGCCAAAGATGGTCTGAAATAAAAGACTATCTTTTCTACCGATTAAGTCGAACTACAAGCAATATGATTCCCTGAGTCTTAGGGATATGTAGGATGGGATCTATGTATAAAACTCGACTGCATTCCAACCTCCCCCCAAATCCCTTTATTCTTCAGCTTTTCAGTTTCATCAAAAACTATAAAACCGAGATAACTGGTGAATTTTCTTGAAAATTGTGCTTAAAATCAAGCTTTATGAACTACAAGTGGCCTGAATACTCATGAAACCTTAGATATGTAGGACACCTGATACCGAGGTTCAGTCATAACTCCATGAAACTCGTGCGAAAAATCATCCTCTTTCGAGTTAGAATTTGTGGTCGGACAAAAAATTAGGGACGTCAACTTCCCTTTGCCCAGGGTTACTTTCATCCACCCTACCCAAAGGGAGGGGCAGTTGTTGACACCTAATTTTTTCCCTCCACAACCAAGTTTAATTTCGAGATTCTTCGATATTTAATAAAATCGAAATATTTATTTCATCTGAATAGAAACTTTTTCAAAAAAAATATACATTCGTCTAGGGAAGTTTGTCATTTTAAGTAGCGATTATATATTGTCGTAGTCAATTGTACGAAATTTATAATTTTTCTACTTAAATATTTATTTTACAAAATATCGGATTTTAATCAAGGCTAATCTTGAAAATAAATTAAAAAGATTGAAATCTTGATTTAAATATGTCTTTATTTCTCAAAATTATTTATTTGGATAAATATGGGTTTGATTTTTTTTTAATTAAGAAGCTCGGGATTAAACAAGTTTTTAATTCGTATAGAATTTCGGTTTAATTTAGCCAAATTATTAAATATGACCATAATTGAAATCAAGTTGACCACAATTGTAATGCAATTAATCAAATTGATATTCATTATGGTTAATATTTAAAGAAAGTTCTCTAATTTAATTCGGACACCTTTTAAAGACCCTTCCTATTTCTAATCTCCCAACAACAACAACAATTTCAGGCCTGTCCCAGTCAACGACAGTCAACCAAAAATGGCCCAACACAATAACCTCCCTAAGCCCAATCCATATAATCCGACCCGGGACCATTCCTTTTCTTCTTCAAACAACCAACACTCCAATCTCAGCCTTAAACACGAGCTTCAACATCAACGAGAACAACTCCCATTTTCCCTCAAAACCTCTAACTCAATCGATCAGCAACAACATCAACAACCAGCAAAACCCGATTCCACCAGCCCCCTCAATAACCCATCCACAACCTATATCAATAATTTGAAATCGATGCCAGACCCGACCGGTTGAGAATGACCTCAACTTGTTTCTTGAGTGTATCACACGCCTTACCACGTGGATTCATACAAGAATAGCCTCGAATCTTCTAGAATATGGTGAGCTGGCTCTTTCGAACGTTGAAATCCCGCAAATCTCGAGTAATCGGTACAGATTCATACGTTCTTGGAAATTTTTGATTGGTTGATGAGGGAATTTCTTTTCCTCATTCCCTATTTTCGAATTATTAGGAATATTCCAAATGCAGTACTGATTTTTGAACGGGAAACCCTAAGCTGTAGAGAAATTTTTGAATTTTCAATTTCCAAAATATCCTTTTTTTTTAAGTCCCAAGTTACCCCTAATTCATCATCTATATAAGGACCCATTGGGTTATTGTTTAAGAGGGGGGAGAGAGTTCGGAAATTCTTGGGTGGGGAAAGCTTTGGGGAAATTTTTTGGTTTTGCTTTCTTTTGAAAAATTCAAGGTTTCAGAATTAGAGTTGGAAATTTTGGGGGTTCAGAAATAGTGGAGGAAGCCAGGTTGAAAATATTAGTTTGAGAGAAAAGTTTTTTGAAAGCTAGTTGATCAATTGGGAATTCCCTAATCGACAACATTAACTTCTGGTGGTAACGGTTCCTCTAATAGCTCGTCGTCCCGTTTTGCTGTCCTTAAGGAGGTAAATACATTTCACTTTCCTTTATTTATCATTTTCTAACTTCATCTCTTTTTTAGTAGCCGTAGTTGTTGGTCGTATCCGTGAATGAGGCTGGTATTTTGTGTTGTAGACGGCTATAATGGCCCTAGGGGTTGTCTTGTGATTATTGTTATGCCATTTCAATGAAGCAGTGCTCATGTTAAGATTTTTAAGGCAATTACGTCGAATATGCTGCCTTTTTAATTGATGCTTGTTGTTTATCAAGGATTTTATGACATGAATCATGTATATACATCAACAAGATTTCGCCTTTTAGTTGCCCCTCTAGATTTAATGATTCTTGTTGCGTTAGGTTAATCGTTTTCTGAATTGTTTGACATGATTTTAGCTTCACTTTACGTCCTTGGCTTTGGAAATCTGTTGTTTAAATTTTGATCTCGTCAGTTAATTATCCACTTATTGTCTTCATCTTGTGTGTTTCTTATGGTTCGGTGTATTGTTCTTGGTTGATTTCATGCCTTACTTTTCACTCCATTGTTCAGTTTCCACTCAACAAGTTGTCTTGATTGATTATTTCTTTTTGCAAGTCGTGTTTAGTTTTGTTTTTCTTAAACCATTGTAGTGTCAAAATTATGTCATGTTTATACTCGAATAATGCGTCTTGGCATGCTATGTTTCAGCTAAACACCCTGTTTCAGTCTGGGCGTCTTGTTTAGCACAACTTTCCTGATGTGATTATTATTATCCCATTAGCTTTACCCTTAACATGAAGCTATTGATAATTGGTTCAACAGGTCATAGGACGACTTGTCCCTCTTTCGTTATTTAACCTGAAATTCCATTATATCTTTGTTCGGGTCGCTTTTTTGGTACTTTTCGCTCATGGTCAAAATTTGAATATTTTCCCTATTTTCATTTGATGAAATATCGAACTGTATCTAAATAATTCAGTACTCACTCTTATGACGACTAGTTTGAATTAGAAATGTAGTGTGATTACGTGCTTGATCCTCTCTGCTTACAGATCTTAAATTAGTTTTTACTTACTACTTTATACATGATCGACTGCCTTTGAGGTTTCTGATGCATTTATGCTGTTAAGAATTACTTAAGATTAGGTTGGAAATCAGTTGATCTATTACGTAGAAGTGGTATACGTTTGTACTTTCGTTCATTGTCCAACATTTTTGTTCGTTTAAATCATCAAAGGATCTCAAATCATGTCAAATGTTTATTTAGCTAATGTTGTTTTCCTGATTAGTTCTTCATCTCCTATTTCCTACTTTGTTGATCTATATGATGTTTTTTTATCTGGGCATGATTTCTCTATATAACTTTGCTTTCTTCTACTGCCATTATACTCTAATCTTTACCCTCTTTGCTACATGTGCTATTTGCTTTGAATAAAAAAAAATGGATTCGATTTCTCATCGCATTCTCTTCACGGCCATTGAGGCCCATTATCTCGATCGAGTCAACTCCTAGAGAAAGTTCAACATCGATCTCATGACATACCGAAAACAAAGGGGAGGAAATAAGAATGGGGATGAAAGTCCTATCATTCGAAGCAGCCACGAGACCCAATAGTCTCATTTATCATTTTGTCCATTTACTTATTGTCATCTTTATTTATGTATTTATTTATTTTCTTATGTATTAATTTGGGACTCGAAACCAAAGTTGTACTTAATACAGGTGAAGTGAAGCTCGAGCCAAAGGCTCAAAAACATAGAACTAGGACAGGCGATGTGGGTCAAAGACCCAACTAGATTAGGACAGGGGCGATGATTTGGGCATAAAAATCCTAAATCACTATTTCTCCCTTTTCCCTTTTCCCTTATTCTTTTTGCTTACTTGTTGTACGTGTTACTTGCGAGCCTAGCTAAATCCCTAACTAAGTCGCTAAAAAACTGATTTTGCAAAAACTTTTTCCCACTCAATCATTTTTTCAACAAGTCGATTTTTCAGAAGTTAGTCAAAAGAATGTTTTCAAACAGTCCGGATAACCGCAAGTTAGCGGATGTTTTAGGTGCCTAACACCTTCCTGAAACGTTAATAAGAACCGCTTACTCAGAATCTCTTAACTTAAACGATTTTTCTGTTTTGAATCGTTTTAAGTAACTCTCTAAAGGTTTCTTAATTCCTTTTCAAAATTAAGTGGCGACTCTCTCTCAAATAGTCAAAATTTCTCCGCAAAACAATTAGGACAGGTGAAAATGGGTCAAAAACAAAACTAGATTAGGAAAGGGTCGACAGTTTGGGCTTAAAAGCCTAAATCACTACTTCTCCCCTTTCCCCTTTCCCTTTTGCTTACTTGTTTTACGTGTGTCTTGCAAACCTAGTTGAATCCCTAACTAAGTCGCTAAAAAACTGATTTTGCAAAAACTTTTTCCTAATCAACTACTTTTCAACAATTTAATCTTTTTGAAGTTAGTCAAAAGGCATTTTCAAACAGTCCGGATAACCGCAAGTTAGCGGACGTTTTAGGTGTCTAACACCTTCCTAAAACGTTAATAGGAACCGTTTATCTAGAATCTTTAATTTAAAATGATTTTTCTATTTTGAATCGTTTGAAGTAACTCTCTAAAGGTTTTTAAATTTATTTTTAAAATTAAGTGGCAACTCTTTCAAAAGTCAAAATTTCCGCAAAACAAGCATCTATGAAAACACTTAATCAAGAAACATCATATATTGTATATCTTATTAATTCCTTCCACAATATTTCATTAGTTCTGCCAAAATTATCAATAAAACATACGCTAAAAGAATATTTTTTTCCTTAATGCAACATACATCAAAAACCCCTATTGCTTTCTCATCAAAAACCCTAAAACCCTATCTCAATAATTGATAATTAAAAATTGATGGGATCCCAAAAGTGGCTAATCGAACCAGAATGTCTAATTGAAGAATCGTGTCACGCTTGCTCAAGCCGCCGCGGTAGTATCTCATAGTCTAGTTGAGAATCGATTGTAGATTTAGACTTAAAGGGAAGCTTTATACTTGCTGTAACCATTGTTGCTGTTCGGTGACCGGTAAATCGAAACTGATGACTTAGTATTTCAGCTATTGACCGGTGAATTAGCTGCGGCCGAAAAGGAGACAAAAAATTTAACGGCGATCGGAGTTCCGGTGAGTCGGCATTTCAACATTTTTTTAGCATTGTTGCTTCAGAAATCTTTGTTGGTTAAGAGCTAAGCTTGAATTTGTGTATTTTAAGGTTAGTGTATTCTTCTAATTGACGATTTTGAGCTAAGCTTGGTGTTTTTCACTTATTAACAGTTTATTTGAACAATTTTTGGGAGTAATTTATGTTTTTAGTGATAAAGTTTGGATATTTTGAAGATATAGGAGTATTTTTAGTTGCACATCCCTCTGGTAACAGCTCATTTGGCGTTTTTCGCTTACTGAAAGTTAATTTGAACAATTTTGGAGTAAATTCGACTGATCAATTTATGTTATTAGTGTTAAATTTTGGATATTTTTAGGTGATATAGGAGTAGTACTATTAGTTGCAATTATCCTTGTGAGCGATTCCCTTAATGATGTCAAACCACTTTGGCCAATCAAGTAATCTTCTCTTTGTTTTATCGACAAAGTAAGTTTTCTTGTTAGCAGCTTCATTCATGTTTTGACTAATAGATCATAGTATTGATCATTTTAGCTTGTGTAATAGGTTAGAAATGCTAACCAAATATGTATAAATCTAGGCTTTTGTTAGGCATGTATTCATAGATCAACATCTTTTGTTCTCATTGGATGCATCAAACCAAAAGTCTCACAAGATTTTGGTGTTGAACCTTGGCAATATAGATAACTTGGTTAATGTATTATATTAGAACATAGGTTTTACAAAGACGAGAATATTGCAGAATGAAAATAATCTCTAGAACTCCGATCTTGAGCATAAACTAGTTACTGTTCCAACAAATTTGCACTGTATACCTTGTAAACAGGGCCAAATCCACCCTCTTCAATCTTGTGATTGAACGAAAAGTTATTTGTGGCTCTTGTTATTGTTGAAAATGGGAACAGTGGCAGCTCTATATCTTCTATGAGTTTTAGTTTCTTCTTTTTCTGTCTGTACCACAACAAAATCAGGATCAACAGAATCATTTCTATCACAACAACAACAACAAACCCAGTGTATTCCCACAAAGTGGGGTCTGGGAGGGTAAGATGTACGCAGTCCATACCGCTACCTCCGAAAAAGTAGAGAGGTTGTTTCCGATAAACCCCGGCTCATAAACAAGGGGAATAGAATCGTTTCTATCAACAATGAGAAACTAACTGTGAGTATCTTAGCCTTCTTTCTTGTTGAACCTTCCTCAGATTCTACAATTAATTTTTTTGAGTCAGCCACTATAAATCAAGACACACCTCTAAATTATCATAGTACCATCTTCACGTGTTGAAAACTAAGTTAAGAAATACTTCAGGGGAAATTTCTTAAACAAGTTCTTACCTTGCTCTAAAGGATCCATCTTGATGAAAATGTCTAGTCCTCTTTCAGACAGCTTTCTGATGTCAATTAATTCCCCATACCATAATAAGCAACCTTTGTCTCTATCGCTTACATCTAGACTTGAATAAGCTGCGCAGGAGCAATTCCTAGAGTATACTTTTCTACACTCTTCGAGTGTCATCGTTTTATTGTATTGAGAGTGCATAGTATCTGGCAACTTGATTCCATAATATCTTCGAAATATATGTTCCATGTTGCAATATAAGGGTGTCCTCCGAACACACCCTTCTGTCCAATCTCCCTTTTCCTATGTTGTGCATATTTATCTACAAACTTCTCCAAATATCCATAAATAGGTTCATTATCTATGTCACAGATCCCATACACACCACACAAGCAATATGTATCATAATTGTCTGCAGGTAACTTATAGTGAACATTCCATCTCTTTGTCTGAGCCACCCACATGAAGCATTGTACATCGCCATTACTGAAAGGTAAACCTCATGTCCAGTTTTAAAATTCTTTCCAAGCTTCATATCAGGCAAATGTGTATCAGTTGGAAAATGGAAGCTCTGCCTTAGGAGAGCAAGTATTCTTGCTGCGTTTACCTTCAGTTGTACCTGATAGGGGTGTGATAAGTTTGTTTTATCTCTATTGAAAATATGGGTTTTGGGAGTTTTGAGAGCATTATGCAGCACCTCCAGGGTGTGATAAGTTTGTTTTATCTCTGTCGGAAATAATGTATTTAAATGAAACCTTTTCAGGTTGTGCGATCCCAGTTGCAGGTAACTGCTTTCCATATTACTGCCTTATGTGACACTTGATACAACTCCAGTAGACAAGCATCTATTGGCGATTTTATTTTTCTACAGAGATAGTTAAAGGTCTATCTTCTCTTTGAACAACAACGACCAAGTACAACTGGAGTTCCGAGATACATGGATAAGTAGTAAACAGTAAAACAAACTGTTTCTTGTGTTCCCATTTGAAAAAGAGTTTTTTTCTTTGGTATTATCAATCACAAGTAAAATTAGGCTTCCTTAAATTGAGGTGGGATTTGTTGAGGTTTATTGTGTAAGGTGTTTTTGGTTTTCCTATTAGATTAGTTGCCACGGCAACCATCTATCTTAATTTTTGGCATGAAGGAAAGCTGAATTTTTTGGACTTGAGCTATAGGAACTTCATCATTTGGATTAGCCCCTTGTTGTGGAGTTGAGAGTTGTTTGCCTTAAACTAGCACGGGCAGACCTGCGCTGTAATCTAATTGTTTTATGTAATAATTGATACGGAAAGAATCATAGTTAAAGATATATATGGTTTGACTTCTCAATAGGTGGACAGGGCAATCTCGGACTTGAAGAATACCAATGTTAGGCTTAAGCATACAGTTAACCAGGTAAACTAAATTGCTTCTGCATTCAGTTGCAGTAAGTGATCCTAACACAAGGATTACATATGAACTTTGTTTGTTTTCTAGATGAGATCTAGTCGTAACTTTTGCATCAACATCATTTTGTTGTGCATCATTCTTGGAACTATAACTGCAGGTACATTTTGTTGGGCACTGGCTGCAGGTGCATTTGTTGTCTTCATCGGAGAAAGCCTCAAACTCGACTGAGTTCTTCGATAGCAGTTTCTCTTTTCTTGATTCTATGTTTTATCCATTTAATTTGTCAATGTGGTTATTTGATTGCACTAATGCAGCTGTGTTCTTTTACTTTTCCTCAGAACAACAGATTTCCTTTCTTTTACTTTTCTTTTCCTTTTCTATTAATTGCACTAATGTAGTTGTAGCTAGATAGATTTACTAGTATTAATGTAGGTAATTCTTGTAAAATTAGTCGAGCTGCATGCAAACTGACAAAAACGCACCATCTATGTATCTTTTGAGGAACATATACAGTTGCCAACAGGAAACAAGAACAACAAAAATATGTACTAGAATCTGTGGTACAAAAAAGGTACTGAAAATGTCAACTTTATTATATTATTGAACGAACTATTGATGTTGGAATCTTGAAAGTTAAATTTTATTCCAAAATTATTAACTTTTATCGCTAGTACTAAATGACCTTGAAATGTAACTAACTAATCATGTAAATATTAAAAAATATGTTTCCATCCTTACGTGTACACAAAACAAAATGAATGGAAATAGAAGGGGTGGGGTGTCCGGTCTCAAAAATTCAGCCTTGTTTTCTTGTTGTCCTTTTTTATGTTTAGACTATACTAGGACCATAACTTCGTGGCACATTTTTGTCTGTCATATGATTTTGCACTCAAACAAGAAAAAAAAAAGTTTTTCACAAAAAAGAAAAAAAGAAAGTATATCCTTATTCTACCCATTCTAGAAGGCTATGCTTTTGATTCTCTTATAAACTAATTTTGTACTGAGTGTGTTACATGTGTGTATCACAGTCAAGAAATACGAAGAGTGAATGGGGTAAGATAACAATCAACCGTAAGACAAAAAAAAATTGTGTGTTGTCCCAACTCCCAGCTGGTGTTAGGCTGCAGGTGCATTGGCGGTGTTCATCGGAGAAAGCCTCAAACTCGACTGAATTCTTCGTTGTAAGTACCTTCTCCTCTTTAGGACATGGGATAAACTGTTTTGTTCTCCTTGCCCTTCTTAATAAACAATGGTGTAGTCGTGGTCAAGTAGCTTGACCAATAACCTTTGGGGTGGTTTCTCTGTTCCAACAGAAACTTCAGGCTATAGTGAATTGTTTTGGAAAACAAAATGCCTGCCCAGGAGATAATCTCTCCATTTTTGTTCAGTTACTAGTGAACAGCTCCCTTTCATAATACATAAGGCCCTGTTCTTTGCAGACAATCGTTTACGAAAAAAAAAGAAGCAATTGGTCTATTTTCCTAAGCCAACACAGCATCAATGCCTCCCTCAATGCACGTACGGTCCAATAATGACAATTACCGCTCCAATGGTGTTGAAAATGTTAAAGGAGGATATTATATAAAAATATCCTACATCTCCTCTTCCATCATCCATTCTCAAATGAGACAAATGCTTTGGACCCCCTCCTCCTTCATGTTTGGAGGATAAGATAGGAAGATTGCTTACCTGCCCGTGTACAGCTTTTCACCAAGGATGAAATATGCTAGAACTGCAACTAGTATGGCTGAGAGCGGGTTGAAAACAGTTACGAAAACTGGTCCCTTTTTCTCAGTGCACAAGAGTTGTATGTACACTACTAAATTGGAGATCACTATTCCCTATTCCAGTTACAAAGATTCCCATTAATTTGTGCAAGTGCTAAATTATTTTAGAGAGAAACTAATGGACCCTTCTTACCCCATACAGGGTAGACCAGAAATCAATGTTGAAACTAATAACAATTTCCCTTACAAGGGTCTGTGACTTAGTTGTAGATTTGTTCACGAGACCAAATATGAAAAAGAGATGGGGATGAAGCTCCTGTAATCTCTAGTTGAGTTACTGCCATTAGAACTCGTTTTGTTGAGGAGTTTTGCTGCTTTTCCCGAGGTGAAGGGTGTATCTAGGTACAGCTGCATCTTTCCCCCATTTTGACGTGCAAAGATTGTTACTGCAGAGGTTTTGCGAATTAAATTTTGGCTATTGAATTTTACTTATGCTGATTTTCTTGAAATGTTGTTTTTTGGTGTGTTGTAAATAGAAATATATCGTCATTTAAGTTTTAATTTATATTATTTGTTCTCTTTTTGCAGGTGTTCAAAATAAAGAAAGTGATGAAGACATTGACCTTACTTGAGAAGATTTTTGCGTTGTTGATAAATGCTCTAATATCAATAGTTTTGTGTTGAATTTCATGAAACTTATCGCGACTCGAACTTGCTACTATGTAAAAACTTAACAAATCATTTGAACTTGATTACATTTTGCTTTTGGGTTTAAATTACTAGCTTGTTGCATATTTTAATTATGAGATTATTTATGAATGATTTTGTTTTATGATGTGTATATAATGTGTTATAATTTATTATGTATGTAAATAAAAATTTACATTAATACGAGTGACTATTTATATAAATCGTTTCAATTTAATAACATGTGGCAACAATCGTTGCAATAGATCAATAAACTATTGCAATAGGTAGTCAAAAATCGTTGCAACAGAATAGCAAAAGTGTCGCAATAGATGCTATTGCAACGGTTTAATGTCGTTGCAATAGAATCTAATGCAACGGTTAGTAACCGTTGTAATAGTTGAAAGTAGGCGTCCCAATAAGTAATGAATTAGTTGTAATAGGTACTCAAAAAGCGTTTCAACAGAATAACAAAAGCGTCGTAATAGATTTCATTGCAATGGTTAGTAACCGTTGCAATAGATGAAAATAGGCGTCTCAATAAGTCAAAAAATAATCGTCGCCATAGGTCACGCTATGGCGACGGTTGCCGTCACCATAGGTCACGCTATGGCGACGGTTGCCGTCACCATAGGTCACACTATGGTGACGGTTGCCATCACCATAGCTTGACGTATGGCGACGGTTCAACTAACCGTCACATAAACCGTTGTCATAGCCCTATTGCAATGCCCACCTATAGGACGTTTGCTGAACCGTTGTGGTAGAGCTATGGCAACGGTTTTGTTGTCTATTGCAACGGTTTTGCAACCGTCATCATAGGGGGAATTTCTAGTAGTGTGTATTGTATATCCACCGGCTATTTTTGGTTTAGGTGGTTGGGGAGATGGTTATTTAGGTTAATTCTTCTTTTAGGTATGCATTGACTCCTATTCCACATTAAGGATCTCGCTAAAATAATGATATAGACAACACTGGATTAGACGGATCCGGCTCCTCTCCATTTCCACTCTATCCATTTTTTCCAAGTCCCATATTGGTTAATGATACATGACCTAATTAAATTAAATGGCTAAGATTTAATTTATTCTAAATTAAACCTCTAACTATGGTTAATATAATATAGTATCAATTAAAAACAAGCTTTTTTATCTCTATCAGTTTTGTCAATATTCCCTTCCGATTATTTCTCAAACTTTCTCTCATTCCCTCCAAATTTATCTATTCTAGTTTGGCAACATCTAAAATTATGGATGCAGATAAACGGTTTCATGTTTTTACCACGAAAATTATTTTTCACAAAAAATCGACAATAAGAATACAAAGACAAGAAAAAACGGAGAACAAGGCAACCTTTATTTTTGCTGGATTGAGGTAGAATTTGATTTGGTGTTTCTAAATCGATTTTTCCGTGCAAGTGAGAAACAAGACAAACAAAATATGAAGGCTGCAAACTAAGCATATTATATATATGGCTCTTAAATTAGTAAAAGTTTGGTTATTCGATGCATCAAATCATCTTGAAGCTTAAATTGAAGAACAATTATCCGGCTCCTCTCTATTTTCTCGAACGATTCGTAAATTTGAAATCGAATTGAAGAATCAAGAGCAAAAGAATGGGAGGACTGAAAAATATTTTCTCGAAGTCATTCCATATATCCCTTTTTACTGCCGTGATTTGAATATTGTATATGTTTTGAGATGACTTTGAAAATAGAGTTGTTATATTAACTACTAAAGCTGTTATATTAGCTACAAAAAATTCATTTCAGTATCTTACTGCCAAATTATAATTGATAAATATGGAGGAAATAAGAGAAAGTTGAGAGAAATAATAGGACGGGAATATTGAGAAATTGATAGAGATAAAACAACTTATTTTTAGTTGATATATTATATTAATCATAGTTAGAGGTTTAGAATAAATTAAACCTTAGCCATTTAATTTAATTAGGCCATGTGTTATTAATCAAGATGGGGACTTGGGGAAAACGGAGAGAAAGGAAATGGAGAGGAGCCGGATCCGGATCAGACCTAGACATTTATTTATTTCCTTCTAAAGTGAACTTTAATTTTTACATGTTGCAACTGAAAGAGTCGAAACAACATTCCATCAATGAAGCACGTAGAGAATACTACGCGTAATAGTATGGATGATGATGAATGGTTGTGTTGTTTGTCACAGTATCAGATTTATCGTCTAGTTTCTGTAAAGATGAAATTTATAATGTTTATTTGTCTTTCTCAAACTACAGCTCAGTTGTTGCAACTACGGTCACTACTCCAATACTTACGAGCCTCTTATTGACGTAAGTTAGGAGATCAAGGATGTTGACAACTTACATTCAGCATTGGAGTCATTCAGTCGAGTTGAGAAACTTGATGATCCAGAGATCAGGTTTTCTTGTGAAAAATGTAACGCGCTAGTCTCAATTGAGAAGCAACTCATGTTCGATTAGGCCCCTTCGGTTGTTTAGAAGGTTGATAAGCATGTTTCATTTCAACTGGAATTGGAATTGCTTCCTTATTCCGATCATAACAACCAAACCAATAATGTGAGTATCTATTACGTCTATAAAGTATTTGGTGTAAAGAGATTTAATTTTCCCTGTATTCTGGTAGATAACGTACACAGTTCAATATGTTGTAAGGAGTTGCATTTGGACTTTTGCGTACATTAAAACTTCTTAAGTTTCCTTCGAGATCTTGTGTTGGCAGGACTTGATGTTATTTAAAATTTTCCTTTTCTCAACTGGAAGAAATGAAGTATGATCGTTATGCAGTTATAGCACATGCCGGGCTTACATCCTCTTCAGGACACTATTACAGCTTCTTTCGTCCTGCACCAAATGATTGGTACTAATTTGATGACTCAGAGGTACGTAGAATAGTGGAATGGTGTCTTCTGTTATATGTCGCTGAAATCCTATTTTGAAAAAAACTTTTTGTTTGAAACGTTTTATGAATAAGTACTTTTGGTGAGCAGTAGTTTGCATTTGACTAATTAACGTGAAAAACTCTTTTGCCGAAACCATTAGAGTAGCAATATATTTTTGACAAAAGTGTTTCCGAGGAAAAGCTACTCGTTTCGGCTTCTGAAAAATAGTTCAGGGGGTACTAGATGCTTCACTCTTTGTTATTTACTACTGTACAGTTCCCCTAGTGCAGAGAGAGGCATAGAAAAATTTACGACAACTAACTTGATATTTTCTTTGATTGTCATAGGCTTCTCAGGTTCACGAAGATCTTGTTTTGGCACCGGAAGCATATATTATGTTTTATGTGAAGAGAGGCACACTGTGGTATCCTATGTCAATGAATCCAATGCTGCTACTGACGAGAGTGTGCAGGCATCTAATCCAGGACCAACTGGTGCTATTAACTCTTTAGATTCCCATGAACTCAACAAGCTTGTAGATAAAGAATTCTTGGAGACTTTTCAAACACTTACTCCAGGATTGCCTAGTGATCTTAGCTAGGTGGATTTATGCACCTAAGTATAGTTATCCGACCTTGTTTAGCTTAGTTTTGAGGATATCTCTTGTGCTTAATGAGTTAATTCTGGGATAAATGATCTTCTAAGTGTCAAGTTATGTATTTGTAGCGTTTAAGGTGTTCATAGTGAGTTTGGATTCAAAATATTAAGTTAAGGACTAGAGGACAAAACTAGTACTCTTAGCTTGAGCAATGTCTTTACTAGTTCATCCTCTTGGATTGTATGTTGTTTTGGGATCTAAACTGTAGAGTTTGATGTTATAGGATGCTTGGTGAGTTGATCAAGATGATAAATGGATGTTAAACAAGATGAAAATCAAGTGGAAACAACACCACAAAGCTCGGGATGAAAGGACAAATGCATGGGACAAACATTGTGCAAAGTTGCACGTTTTGAAGTCATTGGCGTGCCACGCTGACTAGGTGCCGCATTAAGGGCGTGGCACGCCCTTGGTTGCAACTTAAGGTAGCACAAAAGTGTTCCTATGCAATTAGTCCATGCCACGCTGCCTAGATGGTGCGATAATGTCACGACCGGAACCGGGCCCTGGCCGTGATGGGCATTCCGAACCATGAAGGCCCGGACACCCTTCTCTATCTGGTAGTCATGCACCATATTCATATAGTAAAAGAAAATGTGGAAATATAACTTCATACGGAGTTATGGTCATACTCTGGATTCAATTGACCGATAAAGTAATAAAATCCAACAACACTAGACAACATCTAACCCAGTCTGCGAAATCTCTATTACATGCAAAAATGACAACTGTCTGAATCTGGGACAAGGCCCCAGTAGACCCAAAACAAAATAAATAACATAATCTGGAATAAACAGGTCTTCCGAAACAAAGAAGGTTCACCACTACACAGTTTTCTTCAATCTGAAATCACTACTGCTTAGCCGGACCTCTAGATTAAGCCTCAGACCCTGGAAGGTAGGAAGGTCAATACAGTTGTGCTGGTACGCAAAGCAAATCCAAAATAACAATTTCTATTCAACATAAGTGAGATCGATTTAAAAGCAATTTATAAACATAATATACGGTATAAAAATACATGGGTATGTTTAAAAGACTCTATAAAATCATCTGAACTCTATGACACTCTTTGTTTTACTTCTGCGCTAGGTGGTATACCCTACATCTCTGAAATTCCACGGGCTATATGGAAACTTCCCTTAACTCGGCAGCCAAGCCCCCAACCCGAGTTTACCACAAGGATTGGAGTCTCTAAATTTCTACTACACCACAGGGCCGTCACCAGCGTACAATTTCGCTTTCGGGTATCATAACCCCGTGTCAAAAAATCACAATTTTGGCCAATGAATCGATTGACTCGTTCCTTCTTCGGGTAACCACCTAACCATTTTTAGGCCCATTTTTAACTCTTTATAACATGTATTCTCTGAAATCAAATTCTGAAAACTCTAACTCTGTTTTGGCATACATACATATGGTATCGTCATACCATGGACTTGCAAGTCACATCTCTGAGTCAATAATAGCGCGTCTTATTATCTCTTCTTTCAAAACATGAAAATTTGGGACCACCATATTAACAATTCATTTCAAAGAACTCTTTTTTAAAACTCATGTAAATACATGCAAGAAACTCTTTTTTTTTAACATTTCAAACACACAAGGTGCTCATGTCAAAGATATCAATCACATGCAATTCGTTCTCTTTAAAACAAGAACATAATCACATCAAGAAAATCCCTTTCATCATCATAAAAATCATGTCAAATACTATAATATTGTAGAGACCACTTTCAGACCATTAAACATGTATTTCAAATCATTCCCACTAAGTTCATAAACTCCAATTCATCAAAAGAGAGGGGTTTCAATAGTAATGCTCTAAATCAAATCTTCAATTTCATACATATACATATAGGTATAATCAATTTAAGGGGAAAAAACTAAAGGCCAAAACAACCATATCATCAAATCATACATGATGTATAATTGAACCATAGATTCCAAAACCCCTTTATAAATACATGCTTTTTAAACATTAAAGTCATGTTCAAGTGCTTCAACAAGCCCATGTAGTTTTTAGGATTAACCCCACGTACCTTATATCCCTTAGGAGGAAGAGTAAAATCCAAATCACACCTTAGTTCTAGAAATTTCTGTCTTGCAAGGATGAGCTCTAGGTTTTAAGAGAAGAGGCTAGGGTTTTCAATTGATGTTAAGGGAGTTATTTTTCATGAAAAACAACCTAAAGTGCTAATATGATGTTTTAATCTTGTGTTTTTGGCGTATTAGAATAAGGGAAAATGACCCAATTGCCCTTGAAAATGCGGATTTTAAAAGCTGAAACTACTGGGCATCGACGCGATACCCGACGCGTCATGCCCTAATCGCGCCAATCCTCAGTACTTTTGCCTGGCAGTTCCTGCACAAAATTGACCAATGCTATGAGTGACATGGCACGCCAAGATCGCGTTGGTCCACTATTTTTGGACACTAAACAAGGTCTAAACGCGGCCCGAAAAAATCCAAAACTTGTCCGGGAACACCTATTGACCTCCCAAATCTAGAACTAGCTAACATATCAACTATTGAGGATCGGGAAGGTCGAAAATAAAATCGTCAAAGATTAGGGGCTAAAAAATGACTAAGTCCTTTTTTAAAATTAGAGTATTTTCAAGTTGCTAGCTTCTCAAACATGCCTATAGGTGAAATCAAGTCAAACAGAAGTATGGGGTTTTACATTATCCCCCTTTGGGATCATTCATCCCTGAATGATGACGCGAAACATAAACAAGCACGATTTCAAGTATTCTAAGGGCATAGAAATAATAAGGCAAAGATTGTACCTTCTATGCCATCACTCACTAGCTCAAAAAGGTGGGGGTATCTAGCTCGCATGTCATATTTTGATTCCCATGTAGCTTCTTCAACTTTCATATTCTTCCACAACACCTTCACTGAGACTATCTCCTTGCTCCTCAACTTTCGGACCTGACGCTCTAGAATAGCAACGAGTTCTTCCTCATAAATCAAAGAGTATTTCACATTGACCTCCTCTACAGGAAACGCTAGAAAGTGATCTCTAATACACTTCTTCAACATGGATATGTGAAATACGGGATGGACAAAAGCCAGCCTTGCGGGCAATTCTAACTCATACGCAACCCCACCTATCCTTCTCAAGATCTGGTATGGTCCTGTATAGCAAGGAATCAGCTTTGCTTTCTTCCTGAATTGCATGACTCCCTTCATAGGGGAGACTTTGAGAAACACCTAATCACCAACCTCAAATTCTATCTCCCTTCTTCTCACCCACTTCATACCGCCCTATCGGTGACCTACATCTTCTCCCATACAATGCTTCAAAAGGAACCATCTTTATACTGGCATGGTAGCTATTATTATATGTGAACTCTATCAATGGAAAGTGATCTACGCAAATACCTTTGAAGTTAATTACGCAGGCCCTCAACATATCCTCTAGGGTCTGAATGGTGCGTTCGGCTTGCCCATCTGTCAGGGGGTGGAAAGCAGTACTCAGGTTCACGTGGGTACCTAAACCTCTCTAAAAAGATATCCCAAAATGTGAAGAGAATTGTGTAACTCAGTCAGATATAATGGATACAGGTGCCCCATGCAGGCGAACTATTTCTTCAATGTACAGCTTGGCATTATCGTCTCTCAAATAGTTAGTCTTGACAGACAGAAAGTGAGCTAACTTAGTTAGTCGGTCTACAATTACCCATATAGAATTATATTGGTTTTGGAACCTAGGAAGTCCCATTATGAAGTTCATATTGATCATCTACCACTTCTACAGAAGCAAGGTATCTCTTGGGAAGTACCACCTAGCCTCAAATGCTCCACTTTAACTTATTAGAAGTTCAAACACTTGGAAACAAAGTCATCCATACCACGTTTCATATTATTCCACCAATATATTATCTTAAGATCATGTTACATTTTGGTAGAGCCTGGGTAAACAACATACCTCGAGGTGTGAGCCTCATCGAGAATTCTTTTCCACAAACTATCGACATCTGGCACTCAGAGCCTACCTTGATATCTCAGAATTCCATCACCACCAATTTCAAAAGACATAACCTTCTGTTCCCCACATCTTTCTTAATTTGCATCAAAATAGGATCTTTATCCTACTTCTCCTTAACTTTTGCACAAAGGGAAGATTTAGCTATCTCCTGAACAACTACTTCTCCATCCTCATAATCCAAAAGTCACACTCCTAGATTTGCAAGTCGGTGAATATCCTTCACAATCTCTCTCTTCCCTTTCTCAACATGAGAAAGACTGCCGATAGATAACCTACTGAGGGCATTATCTACAACATTCGCGTTTCCCGGATGATAGTGCAGTCTCATGTCGTAATCCATCAAAAGATCCAACCAATGCCTTTTCCAGAGATTTAATTCTTTTTGCGATAAAACATATTGTAAACTCTTGTGGTCAGTAAATATATCAATATGTACCCCATAAAGATAGTGCCGCCAGATTTTAAGCACAAATGCCATGGCCGCTAATTCCAAGTCATGCGTGGGGTAATTTCGCTCATGCACCTTCAACTGCCTCGATGCATAAGCCACCACTTTACTATGCTTCATAAGTATACACCCAAGTCCTACTAGGGACGCATCACAGTACACCACAAAGCCCTCAGTACCTTCCGGAAGAGTCAGAATAGGTACAGTAGTCAACTTGTCTTTCAACCTCTCAAAACTATTCTCATAGGAGTCAAACCACACAAACTTCACCTTTTTCTGTGTCAACTTAGTAAGTGGAGCAACTATGGAGGAAAAACTCTCTACAAATTTTCTGTAGTACCCTACCAAACCCAAGAAGCTCTGAATGTCAGTTGGAGTCATGGGTCTGGGCTATTTTCTCACTACCTCAACCTTTTGGGGATCAACTTTAATTCCCTCACTAGACACAATATGCCCCAAGAAAGCAATAGCACCAAGCAAGAATTCATATTTAGAAAATTTTGCATACAACTTATGATCTTTAAGAGTCCGAAGTATGATTCAGAGGTTATTGGCATGGTCCTCCTCACTCTTAGAATAAATCAAAATGTCATCAATGAAAACAATGATGATGATATCTAGAAACTGACGAAACACCCTATTTATTAGGTCCATAAAAGTTGTAGGGGCGTTAGTTAACCCAAAGGACATGAATAAAAATTCATAATGACCGTATCAGGTTCGAAAAGCAATTTTTGGAATATCAGCCTCCCTAACCTTCAACTGATGATATCCCGAACGAAGGTCTATCTTTGAAAAACATCTAGCACCCTGAAGTTGATAAAAAAGATCATCAATTCTAGGAAGGGGATATTTGTTTTTGACAGTGACCTTATTCAGCTGGCGATAATCTATACACATATGGAGGGAACCATTTTTCTTTTGCACGAAGAGCACAGGTGCAAACCTGGGAGAAACATTAGAACGGATAAAACCTTTGTCTAAAAGATCTGTTAGCTGCTTTTTCAACTCTTTTAGTTCTGCAGGAGCCATTCTATATGGAAGAATAGAGATGGGACGAGTGTCTGGCAGTAGATCAACACCAAAATCTATCTCCCTATCAGGTGGTACCCCTGGAAGATCTTCAGGAAAAGCTTCTGGAAATTCATTTACCACAGGGACTGACTGAAGTGAAGGACTCTCAATGCTAGAATCTTTTACTCGAATCAGATGATTATAAACAACATCTAGAAATAAGCTTATAGTCTCTAAGGTAAGATATAAACGACCCTTTAGGTGCAAAAGAATGCCCCTCCCACTCAATCACGAGCTCATTCAGAAAAGAAAAAGTAACCTTTCGAGTTCTACAGTCTAGCATGGCATAGCAGGAATGGAGCCAGTCTATTCCTAAGATGGCATCAAAATCAACCATATCATGCTCTATGAGGTCTGCCACATTATCATAGCTATAAACTGACACAACACAATTTTTATACACTCTACTAGCCACAACAGAGTCACCCACTGGAGTGGAAACAGAGAAAGGTTCTACAATTACATCAGGTTCAAACCTAAAACTGACAGCCACATATGGGGTCACATAAGACAAAGTAGATATAGGATCAAGTAACACATACACGTCATGAGAGAAAATTTGTAACGTACACGTGGCTACATCTATTAAGGATTCTACCTCCTAGCAGTTTGACAAAGCATACAATCGGTTACGACCGCTTTCGGTAGCCGTAGAGGCTCCCTTGGGAGGTGGTGCTGGTGCAGAGGGATTAGCCTGTGACCTATATCCCCCAATATTTACTCTCGCTGTCGGACAATTCCTCTGGATATGACCTGGCTCATTGCACAAATAACATACCATGGTGCCAAACTGATATCTTCCTGGATGATCCCTCCTACATCTTCCACAGTGCGGGTATGACAGAGAAGTATGATCTACACTCCCCTGAGACTGTGTACCCTGCACTCTTGGCCTATGATTAGACTGAAAATCCTGAAATCGCCGATCAACTGGAGGTCTGGGCACTGGAGCACTGGTTGTGGACTGATAATTACCCTAATTCTTTTTCTTCTGCCACCTGGTCCCTCAATTACCATCCCGATGTTGACTATAGTTTTGATATACTGGTCTGTCCCTCTTGGCTTGCCTATCCTTTTCCCTTGCCTCATCCACCTTCTTCTTCTGATCCTCTACTTACTGGATGTGAACTGACAGTCGGGAGAAGTCCATATCATTGTTTAACATTGTCCCCTTGCATTCAAGCACCATGTCATCTGAAAGACTGGATGTAAATTTCCTCATAAGGGATCTCATATTTACTGGCATTTCTGGAGTATAACAGGATAGTTTATTAAACCTCAGAGTGTACTCCTTGACGCTCATTTTTCGTTGCTTTAGGTTCATGAATTCTTTCAATTTGGCCTCCCTCAACTCCTGAGGAAAGAATCGATCTAAAAAGGCTTCCACAAACTCGCCCCACACCAAAGGCTCGACATCACCACCCTTTGAATCATCCCATTCAATATAACATTGGTTTTCCACATCCTTCAGTTCACATGCTGCCAACTCCACACCCTTAACTTTATTCACGTGCAGAGCTCGGAAACTCTTTTCCAATTCATCAATGGACCCTAGAAGGTCCTCTTTAACTTTCGTTCCAGTGAATATGGGCGGGTTCAATCTTATGAAATGACCAACCTAAGTAATTTCAGACGTGCTAGATACCGAACCCATATCTTCAGATCGACGGGTCTGAGAGGCTACCAGTTCTGCAATCATATGAATGGACTGCCTAAACTTAGCATTCGAAATATCCATTTGAGGAGGCTGAGGATGGTTAAAATTTGTACTTGGAGCCCGAAGGGGACTGGTCGGGACTCGAGGTACTCCCAGAGTAGGGACAGGTTCTGGGGTATGAGCTCTGTTACGGGTCCGCATCCCATAGGTTGGATGGACCTCTTCCGCTATAACATTCTGATAATTGATTCTACAGGGAGCCATAGTGATTTTATGAACGAGAAGAAATCATTGATTAGGATACATACAGACTCAACAACACGAACTACATCACAAGGAGGGGAAGCATTCCTAAAGTCCTATTAGTCTCCTGCCTATAAGTGTGGCGTGCTACACACCCATAAAAAAGACTCTACTCAACGCGATTTTGCAGACACCCTGGGACCATGAATCGTGTTATGATACCAAGTTTGTCACGACCTGAACCGGGCCCTGGCCTTGACGGGCATTTCGAACTATGAAGGCCTGGACGCCCTTCTCTATCTGGTAGTCATGCACCATATTCATATAGTAAAAGAAAATGTGGAAATATAACTTCATATGGAGTCATGGTCATACTCTAGATTCAATTAACTGATAAAGTAATAAAATCCAAAAACACTAGACAACATCTAACCCAATTTGTAAAATCTCTATTACATGCAGAAATGACAACTGTCTGAATCTGGGACAAGGACTCCAGTAGACCCAAAACAAAATATATAACATAATATTGAATAAACAGGCCTTTCGGAACAAATAAAGCTCACCACTGCACAGTTCTCTTCTTTCTGAAATCTCAACTCCTTAGCCGGACCTCTAGATTGAGCCTCAGACCCTGTAAGGTAAGGGGGTCTATAAAGTTGTACTGGTACGCAGAGAAAATCCAAAATAACAATTTTTATTCAACATAAGTGAGAGAGATTTCAAAGAAATTCATAAACATAATATACGGTACAAAAATACATGGGCATGTTTAAAAGACTATAAAATCATCTGAACTCTGTGACACTATTTATTTTACTTTTGTGCTAGGTGGTATACCCTACATATTTGAAATTCCACGGGATATATGGAATCTACCCTTACTCTGAAGACAAGCCCCCAACCCGAGTTTACCACAAGGGTTGGAGTCTCTGAATCTCTACTATGCCAAAGGGTCGTCGCTAGCGTACAATTTCCCTTTTAGGTATCATAACCTCGTGTCGGCAAATCATGGTTTTGGACAATGAGTCAATTGACTCGTGCCTTCTTCGGGTAACCACCTAACCCTCTTTAGCCCTATTTTTAACTCTTTCTAACATGTATTCTCTGAAATCAAACTCTAAAAACTCTAACTCTGTTATGGCATACATACATATGGTATCGTCATACCATGGACTTGCAAGTCACATCTCTTAGACAATAATAGCATCTTATTATCTCTTCTTTCAAAACATGAAAATTTGGGACCACCATATCAACAATTCATTTCAAAGAACTCTTTCTTAAAACTCATCTAAATACATGCAAGAAACTCTTTTTTTTTAACATTTCAAACACACAAGGTGGTCATGTCAAAGATATCAATCATATGCAATTCTTTCTCTTTAACACAAGAATATAATAACATCAAGAAACTCCATCTCATCTTCATAAAAATCATGTCAAATAATATAATATTGTAGAGACCACTTTCAAACCATTAATCATGTATTTATGATACGCCCAAATTACACCTCTCTTTTGAGTATGTAAGAATCCACTGTCAAATATAGAACCAAACTAGTTTGGGGTTGAATCCCATAGGGAATATGGTGTCAATGCAATTTATTTATGATGCAATCAGCTGATAGCTAATACTTTCCTGTAAATGGGGGGTTTGGAGAGTAGATATAATGGTGTTAAATGCTTCAAACTAACACTTTCTATTCTAAGGTTTCAAATATGACATTATGGAAAACCAGGGTTATGGTTACCAAGATGGTTAAACAGGTCGGGTTGTAAATCACTTTAGAGTTTCAATTGACATTTCAATTGCAAGATGAGTTGAATCCTATTATTTACCCATTTATCTCTCGACCTCAATGGGTAGTGCATCCATTAATTCTCTCGAACCTAAAGGATGTGTTCACTATTCAACTATGTTCTTATGTAGGCAAATCCTGTTAAGGCATTTACCATTAAACTAAAGATTAAAGTCTTTCAAGTCCATGTAAACTCTTTCTTTTCTCAACATACACTTTCCTCTCGGACAAGTGATGTTCGTAGGCTCACCCTTTAGGTTGCAATCAAGAGAAGTCGTTACATTGCTCGGAAAGTGCAGTGATTGCTTCATCGAAGTAACCTAACAACACCTTCCTTTTGAACAAGTGATATTCTAGTGCTGACTCTTCTAATTCGCAGCCATGGGCTTACCTTTCATGCTTAAACTAAGAGAGATCGTTACCTTGCTCGACAAGAAATTTCCTCTTGGACAAGTGATTTCTTCATTGAAGTAACCTAACAACACTTTCCTCTCGGACAAGTGATGTTGTAGTGCTGGCTCTACTAAGTTGAAGTCAAGAAAGATCAGTAAAGAATAGAAAGGTTTATACAATATCGATTACTTATGGAACTTAAGCAGATTCACAACCCGTACTAGTTATTCACATCAAGGATCCCATAACCCCAACTATGGGAGATTAGCCACATATTTCCATGAAAGAACTAGAAAACATCATTGTATTGTTCATAAGAAAATCAAAGTTTACATATAACGTTTACAAGAATGTGTTCTTGAATCTTCAATAAGAATGAAATAATTGAAACCAAAAACTAATGCTCACTTCTCAGAATATGCTCATTTACAATGAACTAGAAAACAAGATAAAAATGAAAGGTAGAGAACTAGATCTGAAAATGTAGCTCTCAAATCTAGCTTCCCAAGAAAAGTCAAAGGTAGGAGAGAAAAGAAGAAAAACTCTACGCTAAGATGGAGGCTAAGAAAATGTGTAAGATAATGTATAAGATAAGATACAAAATAAACCCTATTACTTAGTATTTATAGGTCTTCATAGCTCAAGGTTTCAGAATTTAAAATTGAGATTGTCGCGTCATGTACAACGGTGAAGTCGGCAGTCCATCGCATAGATGATGGTACGTCGCTTGGGACCGTCACAAAGTTCCAGTGCTGATGCTTACTGCTTGGCAACGACGGTGCACACCGACGGTATGTCGCATGTCCGATGGTCCATCGCTGGCTTCCATCGCAGAGTTCCAGTACTTTTATTTTTTACTTAGCAACGACGGTGTCTTCCGATGGTCCGTCAAATGTCCGACGGTCCGTCGGATGGGACCGTTGCATGATTCCAGTGGCCTGGTCTTCTGCTTCTTGGCGACGATTCCGACCGATAGTCCATCGCATGAGCGGCGTTCCATCGCTCACATCGTCACAACTACTTTCCTCTTAATTTTGCCCATTTTCCTAAGTAATTCATCCCACATAGATTTTTTCCTGAAAACACTAAAATACAAAGTCAAATACAACATTAGTTTCTTGAAAACATGCATTTATCTTATGAGAAAGGCCTAAGAGGTTCTGTCAAAAGCCGGAACATCAACACCCTCAACTTAAGACAATTTCTTGTCCCCAAGCAACTCACACCAGTATTGCAAGTACGAACAACAAAATGACAGGTAGTTCACGGTCATGTCAACATAGCGATAGAATTATTCAACTGCCCATTTCGCTAAACACTTTAACACGTAAGGATCTATAACTAGAATCAACTACTACTCAACATATTTATAGCCATAGATATAATATTCCAAAGGAATCAACAATCTAAGGATAACTTATGTGCTCTCACTACCAATGAAGTCCACCTCATGTTACATATAGGCAATTTTGTGGACTAATCTAATACTCTCACTCTCAGAACAAAAGTTACAAACATAATGCACACCCATAGGCTTTCCCATATAATCTAATCTTTACTCATAACTGACTCTCCAAGATCAAGTAGGACCTTTCAGGATCAAAAATCAAGTTTTGGTCTTGGTGCGGATAGATCTTTAGGAAGGAGTGGCTAGTTTCACCTTATTTACCCTTCTAGGTAGCTATTTGCCAAGACTACGACTTTATTTATTCATTTCAATTCAACATTATCCCAATAGCCAAACCCTTTTTTTTAAAGATTTTATATACGTATAAGCATCAATCACCCTCAACTTATGCCGATGCAGTCAGTTGAGGTGTACAATATCTACTTAGAAAACTAACTAAACCAGGGCCGGATGCTTACTCACAACGTAACTTGGATCATTCTCCTATATTGTCTACACTTCAGCAGTAGCCACCCTCAACTTAGGTTATTTGCCTAAGTTACGGTACACAATATCCAATCTCAGACCAGGGCCAATGCTAAATGGTAACATTTACTAGAGAGTGAATCCCTATTTTTTTGGGTAAAGTAAACACCTAACAAGGATCAACAAGGTTTACGGTAAACTGATTTTGGTGGGTCATTATTTTGGCTAAGGGGACTAACAAAATAAGGAGGCCTACTATACTATCTTATTGAGTCTGACACAAATCAACATAAATGAACCGGACAAGTTCTGATGTAGCATATCTATAGGAACTATACAAACGCTCACACACACAAGCACTAAGTTTATTCCTATTCTACTAACTCCTAGTATTGGTAACATTTGGCTATAATAACTTACTTTCATATGCCAGTTTCTGAATCACATATGGTCATATAGCATTTTTAACAATAGAAAAAGAGGAATTAATTATATAAAATATGTACACAAACACTTTGCCATAGTCATTTGTCATGCACATATACAAACTGGTGTTAATATAAAAGGCACTTTTATTTATTTGATGAAAGGGTTTACGAACAAAACATACTTAAAACAAGAAAATGCATAACGGAAATTAAACTTAGATAATCCATGCAAAAACTAAAATTAAACTAATAGCATCCTAAAAATGTTGTTTCTCCTAGATAGCACATGTTAGGGTCAACAATACTGGCAACATAACCCTACATGGTACAAGCATATCCCACCCCTACACAAAATAATGCATTGTCCCCAATGCATATGATGTAAGTTCAAGAGAAGGAAAAACACTTGTGGTGCTCCTCTTATTCATCTGAGGCATCTGTCAACTGTGGAGAGGCTCCAGTGGCCTCTCTAGGTACAACGTTGACACCCATGGTGGTGGGAGCACTCACAATCTCACCCTTCATGGTTGGAGGTATCTCAACTCTAGATGGGACTAAAATTTGACCCCTAATTGGGGAAGCACTTGTGGACATGCCAGTTGCTTCATCCTATCACCTTTTCTCTTCTCTTGCTGCTGTTTTCTTTGACTTCTTGGCCGTCCGCTGCATCTAAAATTCCTCGAGCTTTTGAGGTGACATGGTCTCCATTCAGTATTTCCTTGCTTCTTTCTTAGCAACTTTCATAGCTGCCCTTTCAGCGTTCCCATCTGTCACTGCTGCCTGTTTAACTTTGTCTTTGATCGGATGCCCAAAAAGATCAACAAGACCCTCTTCCTTATCACTAACAACCTAGACTAGATCAAAGTCGAGCTTTTGTGGTTACTGCTATATCCTATTGACATCTACCTGGAGTCGACGAACTTCCTCAATTAATTTGGTAAAATCTGGAATGGACATAGCATCTATCTTTTTGTTTATCCGCTCCTCCATATTATCCATTCGAAGTTGGATATTTTGAAATGGCCGTAATGCATCAGCAACAATTTTCTCCACGAAAGGTTTGAAATCTTTTCCCCAAAGTGCTATCTGTTGTTCCACCTTTTTGACGGTCTTCACAGTCTTTGCAAAGTTGTCAGGGTTCAGCCTGTATTCAGAAGGTAGGGGCGGGATAGATGCAGAGTCTGGGGTCCTGCCCATTGGCATGGAAGCTGAAACTATAGAGGTGGTCGGAGGTGCATAAACAGTCAGAGGCATGGGTATACCTGCAGGAAAATTTGATGATTCAGGCACCAGGACGGACTGAGACTACTGAACTGGAGGCCGGTTGGCTCTCAAATTGAACCTCGACTCACCTTTTGTCTTCTCAATATCCTGTTTGTGCAGCGCCGGGACCTTATTATCAACTCCACTGATTAGCGGAACATTTGCCCTTTTGCATAGTTTGATGATAAGGTAGGGAAATGGAAAGGCAGTGCGAGTCTTGTGGGTGCGGAAGAATAATTCATCAGATATGATATGACCAAAATCTATGTTCAACCCTTCGACCAATGCAACAACTATTACAGCTTGGGTGCTGTCAAGACGATCATTACCACTTGTGGGAATAAGCCTAAGTCGCACAATAACCCACCATAATTTTTCCCTGAAACTTAGTGATATCTTTGAGATTCTCTCACATGGGTCAAGTAACCATGTAGGGTTACCTCAATCTGTCAGAATCCTAATTAGCCATCACCTTTATTCAGCTAATGTGACTAACCAATACTCCAACTCTGAGATAGCCCCTGGTATCTGATATTCCGGGAAAAATAAAAACCTGTTCAGTGTTCTTTCCAAGATATCAGTGTCAACTCCTCACACTGGGACTCCATCAAGATTATCCCTATCTGCAGCCGTTGCAACCTTGGGCAAATCCTTTTCTAGCAGTGCTAGATAATTAGAAAAAAATTCCCGCACCAAGATAGTTTGGTATGATCCCAGTGGCCTACTCATCTAATCCAACCCATATGCATTGAAACGGCACTCAAGCTATGGATATTCATGCAAGGTTGTTGTGATAATCTGGTGTTCCTAAAAAATAACCTATCTGAAGTAGGTTCCAGTCCTTCGTAGAATATCTTATGAGCACCTGCTACTTGCTATCTTATGGATTCCCTAAGCTGCTAATCCTTTTGATGAATGACGTTTGGATCCTCTTGTTGAGGCACTTCTTCTGGAACAGGGTTAGAATTTTTGACTGCTACCTCCGGCGGTACTGAAATAGAGGTACTACTACTGCTGCTTTCAACCACCTCGTCAGATGAGGATGATGAAGAAACCACCGGTTGACGATTTTTCCTAGTGTTTCGAGCAGACGCATCAGAACTTTGTGCTTACCCAGCTCATTGGCTTCTACCTCTGCCCCTGGATGGTGGTATTTTGGGAGCCGTAGAACCTGGAAAGTACAACATTTATTAGAGTACAGTCAGAAAATATAAGATAGAAAAGTTTCAGATCAGCGATGGTCCGTCGACCCCTACCGTCGGAGTATTCCAGTAACTCATGTTCTGAGAAATGTGTGAAGGTGGGAAGCGACGGTCCATCGGGCATGCAACGGTTCATCGATCCCTACCGCCGGGTAGATTCCAGTGCATCAGTTTTTCACATAGGTGCGACGGTGTTATGTGACAGTCCGTCTGGACTCCGAAGTTCCGTCGCATGTACCGTTGCTTGCATCTGGTAACTTGAAACCTCTTTGAGGCATTTTGTCGAACATCTTCTGTGCATATCATATAATGGAGATTTTCATGGCAGTTTAATCTCTAATTCAACACCCTAAGGATTCATTTTTAGTCCATGGGTTACTCAGACTTCCCCCAGGATAGTTTATGCTAAATTTGGACTAAAAGAAAATCATAAACAACAATCACCAAACAAAATTAAAAGAAACAAGATTTGTTCTCTTGACTTCACTCATTTTGATTTGCTCACATGTTTAAGAATCATAGATAGAGAAAGGAAATATGTACCTTGTTGTTGTAGTATGAATGCCTTACTCAGACTTTACACAATGAACTTCAAATAACAGATAAATATTTGTGTCTCTGAAAAGAACTTTAGTTTGCTTGTGAGGAAAAATGAGAGAGGGGAAGGGCCTTTAAATAGATAGGATGATCGGAAAATGAAGAGGTGTGAGGGGGGAATGAAAGGGCACAGGTGTTTTTAAACATTGAGAGTTACTTAGCCGCTTCAACTTATTAGTTTAAAAATGTTTGGAAACGGATAGGAATTAAAAATTAGTTATTTAAAGCAATCCGACCCGACCCGCTAAGCTAGGGTTAATTGTGATGGTGAGTGTGAAGGTCTGTCGCACATGCGATGATAAGTCGGACATACCTTTGCGACTTTACAGTGAACATACCTGGGACCATTATCCGATGGTTCAGGGAGATGGTCCATCGCACATGCGACGTTCCGTCGGACCAAGCCGTCGCAATTTTACCAGAATTTTAGTTTCTGGACTTCTTACGACGATGGATGTCGATGGTCCATCGATCAAGCGACGGTCCATCGGTTCCCTCCGTTGGTTTGCCTGAACTTTCTTTGCATCTGTGTTATCTTTATCTTAGTGCCTGCACACTTACATGAACCCTTCTGTTTTAACCAATGAACAAAATACTTAAAAATAAAGCTTTCATTCAACAAAAATGTGGGTTGCCTCCCACTAGTGCCTGATTTATTGTCGCGGTATGACTTGAACATCTCGATTACACAATTTCCTCAAGATCAATGTTAACAATACTATTTACCGAGTCATTAGGACCAATATACATTTTAACACGTTGGCCATTAACTTTAAAGACACCTCCGTCTTTACTTTCAAGTTCAACTACTCCAGACGAGTAGACTTGATTTACCTTGAATGGCCCTGACCATTTGTATTTTAGCTTACCTGGGAATAGCTTGAGTTTGGAGTTTAAAAGTAGTACCAGGTCTCCTTTTTGAATGCTTCTATGCATTATTGTCTGATCATGTTACTTCTTTATCTTCTCTTTATAGAGATCTGCTCTTTTATATTCATTTAGACAGAATTTATCCATCTCATTAAGCTGTCCCATTCTCAGTTTTGCTGCTTCCTTCCAATCCAAATTTAACTTCCTAAGCACCCACAATGCCTTATGTTCTAATTAAATTGGTAAATAACATGCTTTTCCATAAACAATTTGGTATGGTGACATGCCGATGGGCGTTTTGAATGCTGTTCTATATGCCCATAGAGCGTCATCCAATTTTCTTGACAAGTCCTTCCGACTTGCATTTACGGGTTTAGCCAAGATAACTTTTATCTTTCTGTTTGACACCTCCACTTGACCACTGGTTTGTGGGTGGTATAGAGTTACGCCTTGTGTTTTTTTACTCCGTATTTAGCAAATGCAACTCAGAACAGCCGATTGCAAATATGTGAGCCACCATCACTTATGATAGTGCGTGGTACCCCAAATCTAGAAAAGATACTTGTTTTTAGGAATGCAACAACTCATTTCCCTTCATTATCGGATAGATCAACGGCTTCCACCCACTTTGATACGTAGTCAATGATGACCAAAATATACTTCATCGCAAAAGAACTGACAAAGGGCCCCATGAAATTGACCCCCAAACATCAAATAGCTCTAATTCCATCATCTTATTCATCGGCATCTCATGGTGTTTGACAATCGTCCCTTGTCTCTGGCATTGGTACACCTTTGAGAAAATTCATGAGTATCCTTGAATAGATTTGGCCAATAATAGCCGGTCTGTAACACCTTTCTGGCAGTTCGGTCACCTGCGTGATGACCTCCAACTGGGGAAGTATGACATGCTTCCAATATACATAATACGTACGCTTCTGGAACACATCTCCTTATAATATTGTCAGCACATACCCGAAAAATATATGGCTCATCCCAGAAGTAGCTGTTGTATCATAAAGGAATATTTTTCTGTGATGGAAAGAAAGATTTTCCGAAATGATCTCACTCACTACATAATTTGCAAAATCAGCGTACCAAGGCATTTTATCTATAGCGGCAGCCAAGTCTCCTCATCGGGAAACACATATTTTATCTCACTTTTATCACTAACTTCTTGCTCAATGTTCATCCTAGACAGATAATCTCCAACTTAGTTTTCGCAACCCTTCCTATCTTTGACTTCAAAGTCAAACTCTTGGAGAAGCAACACCTATCTAATCAGCCTTGGTTTTGCATCCTTTTTAGCCATCAAAAACCTTAAGGCTGCATGGTCAGTGTGGACCATTACTTTGGTACATAAAAGATACGCCATGAACTTCTTAAAAGCATACACCACTGCTAGAAGTTCTTTCTCAGTGACGGTGTAGTTATTTTGGGCTCTATTTAGGGACTTTCTTGCATAGTATATCGGATAAAACAACTTCTTTCTTTTTTGGCCAAGAACAGCTCCAAGTGCCGCTCCACTGGCATCACACATGACCTCGAACGGATTTGTCCAGTCGGGATCAATGATAATTGGAGCTTCCACTAATTTCTTCTTAAGACGTTCAAAGGCCGTTCGACAGTCATCATCAAAAGTGAAATTGGCTTCCTTTTCCAAGTGTTTGCAAAGTGGGTTTGCAATCTTAGAAAAGTCTTTAATGAATCTTTGATAAAATCCACCATGACCCTGGAAACTACGCACTCCCTTCACTGAAATAGGGGGTGGTAGCTTCTCGATAACCTCGACCTTGGAGGGATCAACTTCAATCCCTTTTTCTAAAAATTTGTGCCCGAGAACTATGCCCTCCTTCACCAGGAAGTGGCATTTTTCCCAATTAAGCACCAAGTTAAATTCCTCATACCACTGCAAACCCTTACTCAAGTTCACCAAACATGACTCAAACGACTCTCCTACCAACGAAATGTCATCTATGAACACCTCCAGGGTGTCTTCAACCATGTCTGAGAAAATTGACATCATGCACCATTGAAAGGTAGAAGGTGCATTACATAACCAAAATGGCATCCGTTTGAATGCGAAGGTGCGATACGGGCATGTAAACATCGTTTTCTCTTGGTCTTCAGGAGCAATACATATTTTATTATAGCCATAATAACCATCGAAGAAGTAGTACCAACCCCTTCCTGCTAAACGTTCAAATATTTGATCCATGAAGGGCATTGGAAAGTGGTCCTTCAACGTCCACGAGTTGATTTTTCTATAGTCCATACATACCCTCCACCCAGTAACAGGTCTGGTATCAACTCATTCCTCTCGTTAGCCACCACTGTCATGCCCCTTTTCTTAGGCATGCATTGAACTGGACTGACCCATTTGCTATCGAAAATGGGGTATACTACTTTTGCATCTAGCCACTTGATTATTTACTTTATCACCACCTCTTGCATAGGTTGGTTCAAACGACGTTGACGTTCAATGGTCGGCTTGCAACTTTCCTCCAGCTGAATCTTATGCATGCCAATGCCTAGAGGGATGCTAATAATATCAACAATAGTCTATTCTATTTCTCTCTTGTACTTCTGAAGTACTGAAACAAGTGCTTCCACCTCCTTCTCGCCCAAGTTGGCTGGAATAATTACAGGTAGCGTGTTTTCATTACCCAGAAATAGGTACCTTAGATTCTTTGGCAGTTCTTTATATTCCAACACCGGTGGCTCTTCAATGGATGGTTTCAGATGATTTGCAAGATCAAGATCTAGCTTCTTAGGAACATAAGAGTATGAACCCATTCCTTCAAATTCACAAGCAATTTCTTCATGCTCTTCAATGCCTTCACAATAAAAGTTCATTAGTACTGCAGCTAAAGGCTCGACATCAATTTTATCCTCTATTGGTACCTCGTGCTCATCCTCATAGTATACATCAATGATGGAAAACACACTCATTTTTTTATGTTGTTTCATCGATTGACACACATCAAATCGCACAACTTTATCATTCATCCTAAATAAGAGCTCATTCGCTCGCAAATCAATTCAACACACTTTTGGTTACAAGGAAAGGTCGACCCAAGATTATGGGCACCTTAAAATCCACGTCACAATCTAGAATGATGAAATCCGTAAGAAATATAAATCTAGAAACCTTCACCAGTACATCATACAAAATACCAACAGGTCATTTTACCGACCTATCTTCCATCACAAGTCGCATGTTGGTGGGTGTGGGGTCTCCCCAACCCAACCTTTTATAGACAGCCAGCGCCATCAGATTTATGCTCGCTCCCAAATCACATAAGTCTTTAGCTAATTCCAATGGCCCAATCGTATAAGAAATAGTGAATCTCCTAGGTCTGCCTTCTTTTGCACCAATGACCTTGTGGAAATACTACTACAATGATGGAGGTTATCCACCGTGTAACACCCCGCATTTCGGACGAGAACGAAAATCATCATTTCCTTTACGTAAAGGTTCCAAAACCCATAAATCCAATGCAATTTTAGTGTGTTAATAAATTATGTAGTGTGGAAAACTATTTGAGCATGAATTGAGATCATATAGGTCCCCAAGCTCAAGGACAAGTTGAAAGTTTTCCTATCGTTCGAATTTTAGTGAGCGTTGAAACTTAGGTCAACTTCAATCGACCATTACTCTTTGTATATATTTAATTATAGTGCCTATTATATATAAAATGAAAGGTATTTGAATTATCTTTCCAACGATACCAATTTTGCAAAAATGCAAAACCCGAGGAAGAAGTTATGGCTTTGCAAAGTGGAGTATGTCGTGCAGCATAAGGTGTGCGACGCACACTCTTAACTTATGACATAAGGTGTGCGATGCACAACCTAATGTATGCGATAAAGAGTGTTCCGCACAACCTATATTATGCGATAAGGTGTGCACCGCATATATTATTACTCGAGTAACTTAAACACTCCATTTTTGGGGCAAAATGGTCCTTTTCCCACCCTTATTTAGCCATAAACACGAAATTCAGTTCCCAAATACCCCAAAATACACCTTCATTCATCAAAAATGCTCAAGAACTCTCCTTAGGTTTTCAAAATAAAAACCCAAGAAACTCAAGATTCAACCGTGGGTTTTCGAAACTAATTGCATATTTGGAATCCCCAAAACGTAGGCTTCAAGAAGCACCTATCATCTTCGCATATACAGGTACGTGGGGTTATCTCAAAAATCTCATGGGCTTAAAAATTCATGTTTTAAAAATGGGGGTTTTGAAATTATGAATATAATCCCATTTTAAATATTTTATGATATTGATTTGGTCTTTAGGCCTATTCCCGAAGTGGTTTGATATATGATATATGTATATGCATGTATTCCGAAAAGATGTTAACTTTAGAGCATGAATTATATGAAATCCCTCTCTTTTTAAATTCTCATATGACGTGAAATGTTTGAAATCATCTTGACAAGCGGGACATGAAATATTTTGAAAATGGTCACGGTTTTGACTTGCAATTAGAGGGTTGTTATGTTGAAATATGATGAATATAATGGTTGCATGAAAGAATGATGTGATATTGATGGCTTGCAAGTCGGGTATGACGATACCCTACATAATAAAATATGTGATTAAATTAAATAGAGTTTGATGCATTGATTTTACATGAGATAGGTGGATGCCCGAAGAAGGCATTTGAGTGTAAGGGATCATCACTGGAAACCATTTTCTCTGACATGGGGATTTGGTACCAGGCTAAGTGATCTTGTGTACGTGACGACTTTATGTCATTCCCAAATTGGGACTATGGTTAGGAGCCCAGGCTAAGTGATCTTGGGCACTACTATACTTTATTGGGTCGAGACACCCTGCTATGTGATCTTGTGTGTATTTCCCTCACTTATACTCTAATCTCAGCGGCAACCAAGATTTGACAGTTGGTGTAAATGTTATATATAGGGTATTCCACCTAGATCAGCTGCGTTACATTGTTGTTGAAAACTATTACATTATGCCCATGTGTTTTCAAATGATTTGATATGAAACTTCTTTATAATGGCTCTCACCTATATTTGGAAAAAAATATTATATTTTGTTTTTGATTTCTCTGCGTACTAGTACTTTTGTATTGACCCCCTTCCCTCCTAGGTTTGGAGGCACAGTTTAGGGGTCCAGATAACCAGTAGATCTCTTCTGACAAATTTGCAGAATCAAGTGGTGAGCCTTCTATATTTCAGAAGGCCTGATGTCTGTCTGTTCATTTATTATTTAGTTATTTTGGGTCTACTGGGGGCCTTGTCCTAGTTTTCAGACAGTAATTTGTTTTAGTCATGTATTAGAGATTTCGCAGACGGTTGTTTAGATGTCGATAGATGTTGTGGGACATTATTTCCCCTTTGTTGTTTTCATTTTATTTATGACCATGTTTTACGTAATATTGTGTATCTTCCTCATATCTTATTATCATATGAATTATGTGCATGAGTACTAGATAGATAGGGGTGTTTCGGGCCTTCATGGTTTGAAATGCTCTTCACGGCCAGGGCCCCGGTTCGGGTCGTGACACACCAACTTGTAGCTTACTGCTCTTTTCTTTTTTCACAATATCTTTCATGAACTTTGCGTACCCAGGCAGTTGCTCCAATGCTTCCACCAATGGTAAATTTATCGTCAACTATTTGAGCATTGCCATGAATTTGCCAAACTTTGTATCGTCGGCCTTCTTCTTGAATCTGTAAGGAAAAAGAGGTGGTGGAGTTGGGAGAGTGGTGACTACTATTTCCTTTTTCTTTTATTATTTCTTCCCTAAACCATCACCATGTTGTTGGTTAGGAGAATATCATCATTGCCCAACTTCTCATCTTCGGCTGGACTATTTTCCGCAACATTATGATATTCTTCAATTACATCATCATCTACATGTTTGCCCAAAGAAGGGCCTGGTAATGTTTTACCACTCCGTGTGGTAATTTTCATACAAGCACCATCATTTCGAGGATTTTGAATTGTATCGCTCGGTAGAGTGACACTCTTCCTCTAATTGACCGTGATCGATAGTTGGTTTATTTGCTGATCCAACTGTTTTATCGACGCGGAATGTAAACCAATCATTTGATTTGCAGAGGATATGTCTCTTTTCATCTCATTCATTGTAGCCGATTGTGCCTCTTGGCTCTTCATTATTTGCATAAACATGTCCTCCATGGATATCTTCCCCGTACTAGTTGTGGTAGCTTCCCAATTTCCAGGAGGAACATATAAATGCATATTAGTATCCTCTCTCGGAAGTCTTCCAAACAATCCCTTCAGATGAATGAGTTGAATGATGGTGCTTGTGATGTTGAATTTGGCACACCTGGTGCCAAGGGTGGGAGAACAATGGCTCCTGTTTCTCCGACTTTATCCATTTCATCATCATCTTCATATTGATCATATTGCACTGGTTGGCGACCTTGTCTTGCTCTGTAAGGGCGATCTATGTGCACATTTCTGTTCACCGGTGCAACTACATCCTCTACATGCCTTTGATTTCCTGGCCTCAACAACTCATCATCCCCCAGGTCCTCATCATCCGTGTTATGAGCCCGACCTATGTTATCAGCGTTTTGTTACTGTAATTGAGCGTTAGCCAAAGCATCTAATCTATCAATTTCTTGTTAATTTGTCATTCTACTAATCAGTTGCGGTTCAGGATTAAGTAGTAATAATGGTTCTCCTGAGCTTCGTGTTTGTGGTCAACCACGATAAGCCTGTAACTAACAAAAACAACAAACAACATAAAATTTGGAAACTTAACTAATCAGTTAATCACCACAAATAAACTTAATTGAAAACTGTATTCCCCGGCAACGACGCTAAGATTTGATACACCCAAATTACACATCTCTTTTGAGTATGTAAGCGGTCACTGTCAAATATAGAACCCAACTAAGTTGGGGTCGAATCCCACATGGAATATGGTGTCAATGCAAGTTATTTATGATGCATTCAGCTGATAGTTAATACTTTCCTGTAAATGAGAGGTTTGGAGAGTGGATAGAATGGTGTTGAATGCTTCAAAATAATGCTTTCTATTATAAGGTTTCAAATATGATATTATGGAAAACCAAGGTTATGGTTACCAAGATGCTTAAACAGGTTGGGTTGTAAATCACTTTAGAGTTCCAATTGACATTGCAATTGCAAGATGAGTTGAATCCTATTATTTACCCATTTATCTCTCGACCTCAATGGGTAGTGCATCCATTAATTCTCTCGAAACTAAGGGATGTGTTCACTATTCAACTATTTTCTCATGTAGGCAAATCCGGTTAAGGCATTTACCATTAAACTAAAGATTAAAGTCTTTCGAGTCCATGTAAACTCTTTCTTTTCTCAACATGTACTTTCCTCTCGGACAAGTGATATTCGTAGGCTCACCCTTTAGGTTGAAATCTAGAGAAGTCGTTACATTGCTCGGCAAGCGCTTCTCTCTCGGGAAAGTGATTTCTTCATCGAAGTAACCTAACAACACCTTCCTCTCGGATAAGTGATGTCCTAGTGCTGACTCTTCTGGTTTGCAGCAACGGGCTTACCTTTCAAGCTTCAACTAAGAGAGATCGTTACATTGCCCGATAAGCAATTTCCTCTCGATAATTGATTGCTTCATTGAAGTAACCTAACAACATCTTCCTCTCGGAAAAATGATATCGCAGTGCTGACTCTACTAAGTTGAAGTCAAGAAAGATAAGTATAGAACAGAAAGGTTTATGCTATATCGATTACTTATGGAACTTAAGCAGATTCACAACCCATACTAGTTATTCACATCAAGGCTCCCATAACCCCATCTATGGGAGATTAGCCACACATTTCCATGAAAGAACTAGAAAACATCATTGTATTGTTCATAAGAAAATCAAAGTTTACTTACAACGGTTACAAGAATGTGTTCTTGAATCTTCAATAATAATGAAATAAGTGAAACCAAAAACTAATGCTCACTTCCCACAATATGCTCAGTTACAATGAACTATAAAATAGAATAAAAATGAAAGGTAGAGAACTAGATCTAAAAATGTAGATCTCAAATCTAGCGTCCCAAGAAAAGTCAAAGGTAGTTGAGAAAACAAGAAAAAAACTAAGCTAAGATGGAGGCTAAGACAATGTGTAAGATAATGTCTAAGATAAGATACAAAATAAACCCTATCACTTAGTATTTATAGGTCTTCAGAGCCCAGGGTTTAAGAATTTAAAATTGACATTGTCGTATCATGTACGATGGTGAAGGTTGACGGTCTATCACATAGACGATGGTATGTCGCTTGGGACCATCGCAAGGTTCTAGTGCTGATGCTTACTACTTGGCAACGATGGTGCACACCGACGGTACGTCGCATGCCCAACGATCTATCGCTGGCTACCATCATAGAGTTCCAGTACTTTTATCTTCTTCTTAGCAATGATGATGTCTTCCTAAGGTCCGTTGAATGTCCGAAGGTCCATCGCATGGGACCATCACATAATTTTTGTGGCCTGGTCTTCTTTTTCTTGGGGACGATACTGACCGACGGTTCGTCGTATGAGCGAAGTTCCGTCGCTCACATCGTCGCAACTGCTTTTCCCTTAATTTTGCCCATTTTCCTAAGTAATTCATCCCACTTAGTTTTTATCCTGAAAACACTAAAATACAAAGTCAAATATAACATTAGTTGCTTGAAAACATCAATTCATAATATTTCAAATATTTCCCAATAAATTCCTAAACTCCAATTCATCAAAAGAGAGGGGTTTCAATAGTAATGCTCTCAATCAAATCTTCAATTTGATACATATACATATAGGTATAAATCAATTTAAGGGGAAAAGACAAAAGGCCAAAACAACCATATCATCAAATCATCCATGATGCATAATTGAAATATAAATTCCAAAACCCCTTTATAAATACATTCTTGATAAACTTTAAAATCATGCTCAAGTTCTTCAACAAGCCCATGTAGTTTTTAGGATGAACTCCACGTACCTTATATCCCTTAGGAGGAAGAGTGGAATCCAAATAACACCTTAGTTCTAGAAATTTCTGTCTTGCGATAGGGTTTTCAATTGATGTTAAGGGAGTTATTTTTCATGAAAACCAACCTGAAGTGCTGATATGATGTTTTAATCTCGTGTTTGGGGCGTATTAGAATAAGTGAAAATGACCTAATTGCCCTTCAAAATATGGATTTTAAAAGCTGAAACAACTGGGCATCGACGCGATTGGCGACGCGGCACGTCGATGGCATCGATACGATACCTGATGCATCGCGCCCTAATTGCGCCAAGCCTCAGTACTTTTGCCTGGTAGTTCCTGGAAAAAATTGACCAACGCAATGAGTGACGCGGCGCGCTAAGATTGCATTGGTCTACTATTTTGGGACACCAAAAAAGATCTAATGCGGCCCGAAAAAATCCAAAACTTGTTCGGGAGACCTATTGACCTCCTGAATCAAGAACTATCTAACATATCAACTATTGAGGGTCGAGAAGGTCAAAAAAAAAATCTTTAAAGATTAGGGGCTCAAAAATGACTAAGTCCCTTTTTACAATTAGAGTATTTTCAAGTTGCTAGACTCTCAAACATGCCTATAGGTGATGTCAGGTCAAATAGAACTACGGGGTGTTACATAATCCCCCTTTGGGATCATTCATCCCCGAATGATGACACGGAACACAAAAAAGCACGATTTCAAGTATAATAAGGGCATAGAAAGAATAAGGCAAAGATTGTACCTTCCATGCCATCACTCACTTGCTCAAAGAGGTGGGGGTATCTAGTCCGCATGTCATCTTCCGATTCCGAAGTAGCTTCTTAAACTTTCTGATTCCTCCACAACACCTTCACCAAGACTATCTCCTTGCTCCTTAAATTCTGGACCTGACGCTCCAGAATAACAACGAGTTCCTCCTCATAAATCAAGGAGTCTTTCATATTGACCTCCTCTACAGGAAATACTAAAGAATGATCTCCAATACACTTCTTTAACATAGATATGTGAAATACGGGATGGACAGAAGCCAGACTTGTGGGCAATTCTAACTCATACGCAACCCAACCTCTCCTTCTCAAGATCTGGTATGGTGCTATATAGCAAGGACTCAGCTTCCCTTTCTTCTCAAATCGCATGACTCCCTTCATAGGGGAGACTTTGAGAAACACCTAATCACCAACCTCAAATTCTATCTCCCTTCTTCTAACATCAGCATAGGATTTTTGTTGACTCTGGGCTATTTTAAGTCATTTTCTAATGATTTTCACTTTTCCCATTGTCCGATGAACAAAATCAGGCCCAAAAAAATGTGTCTCACCCATTTCATACCACCCTATCAGTGACCTACATCTTCTCTCATACAGTGACTCAAAAGGAGCCATCTTAGTGTCCTATTTGGTTAAATTACGGGATGGAATATGGGTGTATTTAACTTAGCTCTAGCATCCCACTCAACGATATAGTTGTAGGGCTGAGTTAGATAATTGATTACAGGTTCGGATGACCATAGTCTTAGTATGGACCCCGTGAACCAACAACCAAGATAAGTAACCTAACCAATGAAGTTCTATAATATAGTATGATTGTTCGTAGGGTCTTAAACCCGGAATTTTTCCTAATTGATTGTCCAAAAACATTAATTTACCACATAGTTTTAGATTACTTAGTTATAACTTTCAAACTCTTGTGGTTATGTGTGAATTGATTTAATTTTAATAGTTAAAGTTGAATTGGATAGTCTCTTAACACTAGTGCCCGTGGGATCAATACTTGGCTTTCTTTAAGGCTACTACATTACTTGCGTGTTCGTGGATGAAGCATGTGTATGCATATGGAGTGGATGAAGCATATTTAAACTGGATGCATAATCTACAATTAACTTACTTTCCTACTTAGCAAATTTACTTACTATTAGTATAGGATACAAATAAAATGAAACTGAGAGATTATATGATATATTTATAAGAGAGGATTTAGGTAATATGCTATACATATTTATGATATGGTAAGTACATGTGTATGCATGAGGATTTAGCATAATCTACAATTAACTAACTTTCTCTCCATTTTCAAATCCCTCCAATTATCATAATACAACCAAATCTCCAAATTACAGAATCCTTCAAATTTTAGTAACAAAATACAAATATTAATTTACTTTCCAAAAGAAACAAACCTATTTCTTGATTTCATATTCTATATAAACCCCTTCCAATATGTTGTTTTCCTCATCATTACAAATAATTCTCTTGTCTTAAAAAGCCATAAAATCCCATGCTTCAAGAAAAATCTTGTTTTTCTTTCCAAAGAAAAAAATCTTGATTTTCATCATTTTTTTTTGTTGCTTTTCTTTCCATGGGTAACAAAAAGAATCAACAAAAACTTGTTAAGTCAGTTGATTCATTCAAGGATTTTTTTGGTTCGCCTCACAAATCAACTGATGAAATTCCAAAAAATAAAGTTTTTTTGGAAAAAGAAGATTCCAAAAATGCAGAATCTTCTGATTCTGATACTTGGATTGATAGTTCTACTTCTTCAGATGATGATTCTGATACAATGGACTTAGAATGATTTGCTGATGATGGGACAATTGATGCTAAGCCCATTGCATCAAGTGAGCCCAAATATGATTTTGAGGTGAATCCCTTTACTAAGCCCAAATATGGTTTTGAGGTTAAGCCCATTACTGACTCCAAATATGATTTTGAGGTTAAGCACATTTGCTCAATTGAGCCTAAATGTGATTTTATGGTAAGTCCCATCCAATCAGTTCGGCCCAAATGTGATTTTGAAGCTGAGCCCATTGAGTTAGTTGGGTCCAAGTCTGATTTTGAAGCAAAGCCAATCAAGTCACTTGAGCCCAAGTGTAATTTTGCAAGAGAAAATGAAGAAAATAAGCCTGTGTGGATATCTAATGTGTTAAAAACATACAAGGTATGGACTTTAAAAACTCTTATCATCAAGTAATTTTTTTTTTATAGCTCTTAGCCTATACTTTTAGTCAATATACATAAATTATAGACTATTTATATATGAATTATAATATGATATAAATCTGTCAACTACTTTTAGTTAATTTGTCTGGTCTGGGCTAGCTTCGTGCACTACGACTGAATGTATGTATATTATGTATAACATCTCAATCAATCCAAAATATAAAACTTATTATATTTTTATGTAAGACCCCACAAAACTTTGCATTTAAATTGTCCTCGTTTAGCACCTTGAAGCTCAGTAGAAGGTCCAACACTTAGAAAATTTTAGCGAAGTGTTCGACACTTAGTCTCATTTTAAGCCTCCGAAGTTTGGAGATTTATTTGACGACCTTCCCGATCTCTGTTTTTCAATTTTCAAGTTGCGTTATGATGGGGCAATGTCATAGTACAACTCGGGTGAGTTTCAGAATTTTTGGAATCCGTTTAGGGCTCGTTTGAATTTCAAACCAGTAGCCCGAGGTGATAGCAAGGCGCCACCCAGGATTTAGCACCTCTCTAAGCAGGGTGCCGCCCTGGGTTCCCCGGCGCTCTAGGTAGGGCGACGCCCTAGAACTCCGGTGCATGTCCAAATTTCAGCAATTCCAATATGTGTTTCCAAGGGCAATATGGTCAAATCCCACTCCTATATAATCCTCTTTAACACAGAATTCATGATATTTTAACCCAAAAATATTAGTTTCTCTCAATTTTGTTCAAGAAAAAGACCTAGGGTTGATAACTCAAGACCCAAATCATCAACGTTCCTCCGTAAATCTTTCAAGAATCATATAGCAAGGTATGCATTGTGTTGATTCATAGACTCCTTTCGTCCATGAAGCTCAAGAACCCTATTTTTAAATTATATATCATGATTTTCATGTTATGACTTGATTGTTGATAATGTTTATGTGTTGAATGATTCCAAGATGGAATATTTATGAGTATTTATGAAACTAGGATGACATGCTAGTTGAAATATATGAATGTTGGGTGGTTTGAATTGTTAAATTGATGATTTCACCTATGCGCTAAATTGTGCATGCAAGGTGTTTGATAAAATGCTTGAAAGAATAGAAATCATGTATTATAACCCAAATATGACCTTAATGTTACATGCTTGCCATTCCCTTATGTTTAAATAGTTTCCATGCTATCATATTGAAAAGTATATGTAGTCGGAATGCCCATGATATTAGAAAATGAGATTTATGACTTGATTATAAGCATGCCCATTCATGTTAGACATTATAATAACCATGTGCTTCATGAAATCCCCAATTTATTGTATTATGGTTTGTTGATGTTGGTCAAGTATTCAAGAAAGTAGTGCTTTGTCAGTTTCCTTTTATCGAGTCCTGGGGGTACTTGTACCTAAAAAATATAGCTGTGTGCCTAGATCCATGTCATGTTTTCACGATACTCTCAGTCGAGCCATGATCTATAGAATTCAGTCAGTTGTGTGACAAAGGAAAACTCAGAAATCTCAGCAGTCTTAGTAGCTCAGAAATCTCAGTGATCTCAGTACTCAGAAATCTCTGTAACCTTAGTATACCCAGAAATCTCTTAATCTAAATACTCTTAGTCAGTCATCATATCTAAGTAATATTTTCGTCAGTCAACGAAATCCAGTAAACTCAGTGAACTCGATTCAACTCATCTAAATAGTACCATTAGTATTAGTTAAATTTAGATAATCCAAGTATGAACTAGAAAATAAGATCAGTTTAGTTAATCAGTTCAATGTTTTTCAGTTGGTAGGAGGATTCAGCATCGAGCGAACCTAGGGATGAGGGCTCACCCGCTAAATAGGACTCAGATCCCTAGAAGCAATCCCTAAGCTCCAGAATTACATAGCTATCATAGGTATGAGATGTCACCCGTTAGATAGGACTAGCATACTTAAGGATCACCCGCTAGTACAGGACTGATCTCAGGGGTCACCCGGTAGATTACGACTGACTTCACAAAAGTTGTCTTTACCAGTGGTGCGGTACTGACAGCCTTCCAACTGGAGTTACAGGTTGGACCCAGACTAGCTAGAAAGAGGCATGTCGGTTAGATGAATACATCCCACTATTTCAGTTACAAAATCAGGACTGTCAGATACAGTCAACTAAGCTTAGTAGTACAGATTCAGGACTGTCAGATATAGTCAACTTAGCTCAGTAGTACAGATTCAGGACTGTTAGATACAGTCAATCCTTATCATTATAAATAAACTCTGGGATCACCCACTAGAATGTACTGATCTCAACTATGGTTAATCAGTATCAGTATTATCAGATTTATAGATCAGCCGCTAGGTAGAACTAATCTCAGACTAAGTCAAACCATCTTTATTATTAGTATACTTAGAGATCACCCACTAGATCGTACTGGTCTCAGATTAAAATACTCTATATAGTACGAAACTATTAGTTCCATCAAAATCTAGACTGTCAGATACAATCGCTCAGTAATAGTATCAGTTATATCAGTTATTAGAACTCAGTAATCATGTTATCACGATCTCAGTTACGGTTGTTATGTATTCATACATGTATTGTCACGTTCATGTTAGACAGTCAATTAGTATTATCCATGCATGTGAACCCTTGCATTTAGCCTACCTCACATGCATATGCAGTATATTTAGTCGTACTAACGCATTTGTTCTATGGTGTTTTATTCTATGCTATATTTTCAGAGACACAAGCTCGAGATCCAAAGCATCAGTAGTATTCCAGCTTCTAGTACTCAACAGTTAGAGTTTTAGCAGTGAGTCCTCATTCTCCGAGGATATGATATTATTTTATCATTTTAGTATTTAGTTTCTTTCAGTAGTGGAGTTAGTTGGGGACATGTCCCATCAACTCCTTATTTAGACTGTAGAGGCTTTTAGACCAGATGCATACTAGATTCAGATAGTTTATTTCAGTTGTTTTGGGTCTTTCATACCTCACTCAGATATAGTATTTTATCGATTTTATTATAATTTTGAAATTTATGGCCTATCAGTTCATGTTTCTGCATTTATGTATATATATATATTATGCAGTGTATAGGTACAGATATCAGACATGGGTTAGCTTGTGGTCCTTTGGGGTCATGATCACCCTGTAGCATTCCGGGCACTAGGCTCGGGGCATTACAAACTTGGTATCAGCGCCAGGTTCAGTAGTTTCCTAGGAAGTTTGAAAGTCACATCTAGTAGAGTCTTGTACATGGGTGTGTTGCGCGCCACATTTATGTATAGGATGCAATGAGATGTTTTAGGAACAGTTTCCCTTCTTTTAGTATTCATGTCATGCCAATGAGCGTGAGCTCAAAGTTAAACTCTCAGTCTAATCCGTTTCTCTTCTTGATTTCAGAACATGCCTCCCAAGAGAAGAAATCAGCCAACCCCTCATCCCAAATATCCATTAGGCAAACATGTGTTTCATGTGGAATTTAGAGCCGCATTTACTACCCTTGCCTAGTCAGTTGTTGCTTAAAATGAATAGTCACAGGGTGGTAACCATTCCCACTATAGTCAGAAGTTTTTAGTCCCAGGTCCATCCTTAGCTAGTGCACCAGTACCCAAGACCAGGAATGACCATCATGATGGAGTGCTAGGCTCTGAGGCCCAGGGTAGTGAGAATAAAAGTCTTACCTATCCGCTTTGCGAAGAGTGTGGTAGGAATTACCTAGGTGCATGTAGAATAGGTAGTGATGTATTCATAGGGTGTGGCAGGCCAGGACACAGGATGCAAGAGTGTAGAGTTCTAGAATAGAGGGGTAAAGATTTGTGCTAGTAGGGCACCGTGAGTGGCCAGCGTTTGCACTCCAGACCCTTCATGATTCGGAAAGTTTCCTTGACCTAGATTCTGGTATGGTACAAGTTTTTCATTTTCATGGTATGCATTGTTAGATCTCTTGATATTATTTGAGCTTATTTTTCAGCATGAGTTAGTTAGTAAAGTCAACAAGTCAGTTTAGCAATCAAGCAGTCAGATTTGTATAGTTTGTTTTCTCATCCTTGCATTTATTCATGCTATTCGAAATCTCAGGGAATGTAACCATTCCAAGATAGAACCTCCTAGTATTTGAAATTTCAGTTCAGTTCATGCATCATTCATTAGTTTCAGACTCTCAAGGTTCAGTTATAATCTATTTAACAGATGCCCAGTGCATCGCCCCAGTATCTCAGTAAGGTGTGCGTTCTTATAGGGACATAGTGTCCCAAGGGGGACATACACCATAATTCCTCACTGCTATTATATCTTAAATCATCCATTTTCTCTTCGCATAATGAATTCAGTTTAGAATAGAGGGTTCTCATAAATGGACCCTTAAAATCCCAACCTCAGTTATAAGTCATGTATTTAGAGGCTCAGTTTAGTTCGCGATGTTTAGTTCATATGTCACGTATCAGACTTAGTTATGCATTTATAAATCAGTTACACATGCATGTTCAGTATGATATAGTCAGTTTATAAGTCATGTCAGTCAAGAGATCACATTTTAGTCATTCATGTTCATCTCAATGTTTGCCCTCTCAGTTAGTCTCATTCGAGGATGAATGTTCCCAAGTGAGAGATATTGTAAGGTCCCGAAAAACTTACATTTAAATTCACCTCGTTTAGCTCCTTGAAGCTCAGTAGAAGGTCCAACACTTAGAAAATTTTAGCTAAGTGTTCAACATTTAGTCTCACTTTAAGCCTCCAAACTTCGGGATTTATTTGACGACCTTCCCGACCTTCGTTTTTCAATTTTCAAGTTGCGTTACGCTGGGGCAAGGTCATAGTACAACTCGGGTGAGTTTAGGAATATTCAGAATCCGTTTAGGGATCATTTGGATTTCAATCCAGTAGCCCGAGGTGATAGCAGGGCGCCACCCTGGGTTCCCCGGCACTCTAGGCAGGGCGACTCCTTGGAACAACGGTGGGTGCCCAAATTTCAGCAATTCCAGTACGTGTTTCCAAGGGTAATATGGTCAAATCCCACTCCTATATAAGCCTCTTTAACACTTAATTCATGATATTTTTACACAAAAATATTAGTTTCTCTCAGTTTTCTTCAACAACAAGACCTAAGATTCATAGCTCAAGACCCAAATCATCAAAGTTTCTTCGTGAATCTTTCAAGAATCATATAGAAAGGTATGTGTTGTGTTGATTCATGGACTCCTTTCGTACATGAAGCTCAATAACCCTCTTTTTAAATTATATATCATGATTTTCATGTTATGACTTGATTGTTGATCATGTTTATGTGTTGAATGATTCCAAGATGGAATCATTATGTATATTTATGAAACTAGGATGACATGCTAGTTGAAATATATGAATGTTGGGTGGTTTGAATTGTTAAATTGATAATTTCACCTATGCCCTAAATTGTGCATGAAACGTGTTTGATATAATGCTTGAAAGAATGGAAATCATGTATTATAACCCAAATATGACCTTAATATTACATGCTTTCCATTCTCTTATGTTTAAATGGTTTCCATGCTATCGTATTGAAAAGTATATGTAGTTGGAATGCCCATGATAGTAGAACATGAGATTTATGACTTGATTATAAGCATTCCCATTCATGTTAGACATTATAATAACCATGTGCTTCATGAAATCCCCAATTTATTGTATTATAGATTGTTGATGTTGGTCAAGTATTCAAGAAAGTCATGCTTTGTCAGTTTCTTTCTATCGAGTCCTGGGGGTACTTGTAACCAAAAAATATAGCTGTGTGCCTAGTGCCATGTCATGTTTTCACGATACTCTCAGTCGAGCGAGCCATGATCTATAAAATTTAGTCTGTCGTGTGACTCAGGAAAATTCAGAAATCTCAATAGTTTTAGTAGTTCAGTAATCTCAACACTCAAAAATTTCCGTAACCTCAGTATTCCCAAAAATCTCTGTAATCTCAATACACTTAGCCAGTCATCAGATCTAAGTAATATTTCTGTCAGTCAACGTTATCCAGTAAACTCAGTGAACTGGGTTCAACTCAGCTAAACAGTACCATCAGTATCAATTCAGTTAAGATAATCCTAGTATGAACTACGAAATCAGTTCAGTTCAGTTAATTAGTTTAGTGTCTTTCAGTTGGGAGTAGGATTCAGCATTGAGCTAACCTAGGGACGGGGGCTCACCCGCTAGATAGGACTGAGATCCTTAGAAGCAATCCCTAAGTTCCAGAATTATGTAGCCAATGTAGGTATGAGATATCCAATTAGGGTTACTAGTTGGACCCCATACTAGATAGAAAGGGGCATGTCGGTTAGATGAATACATCCCACAGTTTCAGTTACAGAATCGGGATTGTCAGATACAGTCAACTCAGCTCAGTAGTACAGATTTAGTACTGTCAGATATAGTCAACTCAGCTTAGTAGTACAGATTCAGGACTGTCAGATACAATCAATGCTTTTCATTATAAATAGACTCCGGGATCACCCACTAGACAGGACTGATCTCAACTATGGTCAATCAGTATCAGTATCATAAGATTTATAGATCACCTGCTAGGTAGGACTGATCTCAGACTAAGTCAAACCATTTTTATTATCAGTATACTTAGAGATCACCCACTAGATAGGACTGTCCTCAGATTCAAATACTTAATATAGTACGAAACTCAGTTAGTTCCATCAGAATCTAGACTGTCAGATACAGTCGCTTAGTAATAGTATCAGTTATATCAGTTATCAGAACTCAGTAATCATGTTATCACGATCTCTTTTACAGTTGTTATATATTCATGCATGTATTCTTACATTCATGTTAGACAGTCAGTTAGTATTATCCATGCATGTGAACCCTTGTATTTAGCCTACTTCACATGCATACTCAGTACATTCAGTCGTATTGATGCATTTGCGCTATGGTGTTTTACTCTACGCTATACGTTCAGAGATACAAGCTTGACATCTAGAGCTGCAGTTGTATTCCAGCTTCCAGTACTTAGTAGTTAGAGTTTTAGCAGTGAGTCCTCATTCTCCGATGACTTGGTATTATTTTATCGTTTCAGTATTTAGTTTCTTTCAGTAGTGGATTTAGTTGGGGACATGTCCCATCAACTCCTTATTCAGATAGTAGAGGCTTTTAGACTAGATGCAAACTAGATTCAGAGAGTTTATTTTAGTTGTTTTGGGTCTTTCATACCCCACTCAGATATAGTATTTTATCGGTTTTATAAAAAAATTGAACCTTATAGCCTATCAGTTCATGTTTCCAAATTTATATATATATATATATATATATATATATTATGTAGTGTACAGGTACAAATATCAGTCATGGGTTAGCTTGTGGCCCTTCGGGGTCATGAGCACCGTGTAGCATTTCGGGCACCAGGCTCGGGGCGTTACATTGTATCTGTTAAATATTCATTTGTGTGTATATTTGTATTTATGTATGATTTAATATTCTCATATTTTTGTCATTTTGGTTGTTCTATCAGGGTGCTGGACTACTCAACTTAGGGAACTCATGCTTTCTGAATGCGGTATTGCAATGTTTCATACACATGGTGCCACTGTTTGACCACTTTCTGCATACTCATGTAGTGTCATGTGATTGTAAGGGCATTTTTCATCAAATATATCTGTTGTTTTGTTTCGTTTTGAGTTATTATCAATATTTTGTTCATTTCTCATTCTTGTATAGTCATTGCAGGATTCTGTATAATCTCCATTTTCAAAGAGCTTATTGGCCTTTCATTATTTTATGAGCCTTATGAGGGTCATTCTGTCTCACCATGGAGACTTGTTGAGAATTTTGTGCTTTTTCGAGTACACAAAATCTGTATTTTCCCAACACTAGTTCAACACAAGTACAACAAAAAATGAAAAATACTTATGAAGTTGTCCAACACCTGCAACACAAGATCAAAATGATCTTTCAAAGAAGTATGTTTTCAGTTTCTTAAAGAAAATTAGATGAAACTGAAAAAAGTCAAGTCCTCTGAATTCACAAAGTGTCTTTAAGAAAATAATTCCACTCAAGTACCCGAGGTTGCGGAATTTTCCTCCTAGAATAAAATGGCTTCATAACTAGAATGTAGTGGTACCTTAAACTTTCTTGTTTTATTCGAACTCACTCAACGGGAGATGATCACACAAAGTTTATATAAGCAAGGGAATATTTTTCTTATGCAGAATTTTTTCATACTAAACCTATGTAAAAAATGATGGTTTATATAGCCATAAAGTGCCCCTTTCGAAAGGTGGAAATGGTTCATCCGAAAAGATGTATCTTTTGGAATAGTCATGTTTGTTCATTAGAAACATTGTGTCCTTTTTCTGGTGAGTTTCAGAATTTTTAGATGAACTGAAAGTCAAGAGTACATCTCGGGTGAGTTTAAGAATTTTATGAACTGAAAGTTATGTTTGGTACGCCAAACCAGTTGTTCCGGGCGATTAGTCCGTGTCGCCCAGGCTAGTCCCCCAGGATAAGTAGGGCGCCGCCCTGGCTATTCTGTCCGGGCAAAAATTTCACCTTTTCCATTCCGATTCATTAAGGGCAATTTGGGTATTTTTCACCCCCTTCTCAGCTTTAACACGGGATTTAATCCCCAAAACACCAAATTATATTTTGTCTCTCAAATTCATCGAGAACACATGCTAGGGTTTTAACCAAAAGTTCAAGAGAACTCAAGATTTCACCGTCAATTTTTGAAATTGATTCAAGAATTGTAATCCCCAAATTGAGAGCTTCAAGAATCACCCATCAAAAGTACGAATAGTGTCCCAAAAAGCATGTGTTCATCCAAAGTTCCTAATATAAGGTATGTGGGGTTTGAATAAGAACACTCCTTTCGTTCTTGTGCCCAAAGTGTTGATTTTTCTTAAAGAATTTCATGTTTTAACTGGATTATATGTCTAATTTACTTTGTTTCAAGTTTATGAGATTATGAATAGTTAAATTCATGAATTGTGTATTTACCCTATCTATTATAGTTTGAATTGAGATTTTATCCCATGAATTGCATGTTCCTACATAATTGCTATTTCCAAGTATTTCTATGATAGTATTAAGAACCAAGTTTTATTGTGAAACCATAATCATTTGAATTTGCGTGTATTCGCATGTTTTGGAACCTAGGAGTAAAGTTTGAGATTTTATAAAGTATTTTGATAATATCATGGCAAGTATTAAGTATGTTGTGATTTGACATGATTTTGAGCATGGGTTGTAAGTCATGAATTGTAGGCTTGATATTCAAGAAAGATGATTTTAAGCGAGTTTTGATATTTAAGTCCTAAGCTATGAAAAGAGTCCAAATCATTTTGATTCAAGTTAAAATGAAGCATAGCTGGCTTCCATTATATAATTTTACATTGTTTAAGGTGGACTTTCCTAAAAGTTCTGAGCCTAAGTATGCGAGTAGTATTTAGCACCGAGTTAGTCTTGATTCCAAGGTCTCATGCCCCAGAACTGCGAGCCACCGTAGGATTTGATTTACCCCAAGTGGGTTAAGATAGTGATCACTAAAGTTAAGGTTCTATTCCGATGGCAAGGGTAGAACAACTCTCCCCAACGTGGGCAAGACATTTGACTCCATGTAGCTCACATGGTTTATTTCGGTTAGAAGAAATTCCCACAGTATCCCAAAGTCCTAAAGTATCAAAGTCTCCCAAGTCTACATAGTTCCCAAGTCAAAGTCAAGTTACCACAGTCCCCAAAGCTACATAATCCCAAGGTTTCAAAAGATGTCTTCTATTTTTCCTTATGATAAATAGTATATGTTTGGAAAGCTAGTATTTTTAAGATTTTTCCCAAGTACTCAAAGTCTCCAAGTCTCCAAAAGTTTATAGGTTTAAAGTTCCCAAGTTTTTGAGTCCCAAGTCCCAAGTTCCAAAGTTCTATAACTCTTAAGTTTCAAAAGTAGTTCCTTATCTTCATAAGATTAAAGTATATGTTTTGAAAGTTACAGATCTTAAGATTTCACCTAGTTTACATGATTTGAGAACAAGAAGAGGATACGGATTTTAGATAAAGAGTAATGACTCACGAGATTTATACTACATGCTTTATTATTTATGATTTATGAGACTTAGACTTCAGTTTTACTCAAGCTATCTGAGTCATTTACATCAGCATGCATGATTTCTATAAAGATTGATGATACTGTTTAATTATTCAATACACCTCCATATACTCAGTACATCCTCAAAGTACTGATCCACATATATGTTTGTGTGTTACATTGTCTCATAATATAGGTACAAGATTTAGTAGGCACATTCAGAATCAGTGATAACACTCAACTTATATGTCAATTTAGTGAAAGACGGTCGTCGCCAATATATTTACCCAACTTTGGAGTCAGGGTCGAATCAACATGGAATAATGTGAGTGGTGATTAAACTAATTTGAAACTATAACTACAAGTTAAATTCAGAAAAATGATACGAAAAGATAAAATGGGGATAATTAGACAATGGTTAAGTGTTCAACTTGTTTCAGAACTCAAAACTAAGAGTTCAACGGTTCAAATCAATGATAGAGAGAAACTAGGGTTGTGATCACTATGACTATTAATCCTCCATTGAGTGATCACTATGACTATTAATACTCCATTGAATAATAACTGTAGTACTGGGTTTTCATGACTTGTGGGACACACCAAATTATCAATTTCGACAGTTCCTCTAAGTGTTTCTCAACCTACCTAGATGTTTGGCTTCCTAATTCTCTCGAACTTAGGAAACCCTCCTATTCATACTGATTTTATCTCAAGTTGGTCAATCTTGTAACAACATTAACCATTAGATGGGAGCTTAACCTTCCCAAATCCTTGTTGATAATTCACTAACTTTCATTTATTTCTCAGTTCGAGCAAATCAACATAAGGTGAGATCAATTATTTGCAACCAACAGAAAATAATTAATACAAAAGAATTATCAAGATGTTCCCACAATCATTCAAACTCTAGACAACTATTAAATCAATGGAGGAATCATCATAGATCCCACAACCCTAGTTGTGGGTTTTAGTTCCACATGGAATAGAAAAAGATAACAACAATTGAATCCATAACTCAAGGTAATTAAACTTACAAAATATGTAGTCAGAAGTTGATTCTCTAATAAATCCAAGAGGAATATCCCATAACTCAGTCAACGAATTGAAAATTGAAATCAAAGTTAAGAGCCAAAACTACAGAGAAAAGTGACCAAGTCCCACCCTATAGTTCAAGGTGCAGATCCCTCCTTATATAAGAAAACCCTAAATTATGCTTTAAATACTTCAACCTAATTATGGAAAAAAAACACAGAGTGCAGTATTTTTCACGGACAGGTGACAACATTTGTGATGCCTTATTAGGAGTTTGACGACTTATCAGAAATGTCGTCAACTCATTCTTTAGTTTTGGAACTTCCTATTTAAGGCTAACGATGAAACCTGACAGCTTATCAGATATGTGATGACATATCAGAAATATCATCACTTTGTCACTCCAAATCTAATTCTCGACCTAATCCTGACGGCAATCCTGATGGCTTATCACACTTCTTACGACTTATTACACGATGTTGTCACTTAGTTCAGCTGAAGTCTATTTTCTTTCTAGGTTGATGGAAAGTCTAATAGCCTATCATAGGGCCGACGACTTATCGAAAATGTCGTCAACCATACTTTCCTGCTATTTGCATTAGAATTTATCTTTTTCACCTCCATTATTTTGGGTTCTCTTACATCTTGACTTATACTGCAAAATCAAGGATATCACATTCGAAAACGACAAAAATTGCTTAAGACCTTGCAATTATTTAGAGTTAAAAGCCTCAAATGTGTTAGCATCTACTCACATATCAATACCCTCAACTTAAAATAATTGATTGTCCTCAAGCAACCAAAACACAACTAAGAGAATACAAAGTACAATTGACAGCTAATCACTCATATAATCCCAAAATATCATCACCTTCTCCAAGGTCAATCAATTCAACAACAACTGTGTCTATTATTGGAAAACAACCATGTAACATACCGGAATCAAGATATGGCCAAATTAAGCAATAAAAACCATAAATGTATCAATATTACACTACCCAAACAAGTTAGCAACTAGTAACATACTCAATGTGCCCTCACAATAAAAAAATCCCTTCTTCACTCATATCAGCAATCATATGTGTAGGTACAGGGATAATCAAAAGATACTCACTCTCAGAATGAAGTTCCAATCAATGTATGCCAAATGCCATAGGCTTTCCCTTATATTCATTACCAAGGTTTTCAGACAGGTCAGTTAGGATCACTATAGGTCATCTTCTGGCTTGTAATGTAGGCCAGGGGCTGGTATGATATTCAAGGACATTTAGAGTGACTACACCTCTTTGACACTACACTAACCTCTTGGGCTCTCACTTCTTAATCTTTTTTTTTCCTTTCTTTATTAAAGCACATTCAAGATGGGTGCGGTCTTTTCGACAATCATTTCTTTTTTTTCACAACTTTTCTTTTCTTCTTCTTTTTCTACCGTACCTAACTTTTTTTTTCTTTTCTTTGCCTTTATTATACCTTTCTTCATACTCATTTTTCATCACACCCCCCTATGATAGAGACCCTCAACTTAGGATATTTGCCTAAGTCAAAGTGCACAATGTCCAAGGAGGACCAAGGACAAAATAGGTTCATTGTGATACAAATGGGAAGGTGATAGGTATAGTAAAAAGAATAGTCATTCAGGCTCCAAATCGGGATCAAGGGATATCATTCACACATGGAAGGTCATTTAGGCTAAAAGTGGACTAATATCAAAATGGCCTATGATCCTTTCCTAACTCCTATCCGACAACCTAGGCAGGACTAACCGGGAAAGTTCTAGATTCAATCATCAAAGGGAACTTAGTACACCTCACACACACATGGCACACAAGTATATCACACATCGATACTTATCCGGTTCATGCAATTATTTAGCAATGATTATCCTGTCGCTAGAACTAATGCCAAAATCAAGATGCACAGTGGTCACAAATAGATGTAATTCACACAGTTACTAGATAGATAATTGGAGAGGTATTTATCATTCTAAGAAAAATCAACAAAAATATGTCAACTTCCATAGATACTTATTTTTTCTCCATTTAACCACAACACATCACAAAACAAACACAAAACGCCTAAATATGCCAGCTCTACGAGAATAAGACTCCGGGAAAAAGAGGCACGGCAAAAAAAAACCCAAGAGGACATCAACACCCACAAGAAATCCCACCCTCAACTCATAATCATGCATTGTCCCCAATGCGTCAAACCAAACAATACTGTTGGAAACATACCTGTGGCAGCATAGGTGCAAAGATCTATTGTCAATCACATAATACGAATACAAACAACAAAATACCTTGGGTTGCCTCCCAAGAAGCGCCTAATTTAGTGTCGCGGCATGACTAGGTTATCTTGACTTCTCAGAATTCATCCAGATACCTTAAAAGTGCTTCATACTTTATGCCTCCACTTAGATGATTTGAATTTCACCCCCAACTTAGTGTCCATCTTCTTGCCTCGATCATAAGGGGGTGGTACAAAAATTAAGAAGTCGAGTAATGGATTGAGCGTGGTAAACCACTCGTCCTTAAAGTGAGGTGTGTTTTTATGTTGCTTGTCTAATGTAAAATCAAGAATATAGGATTCTTGTTCCTCATCTTCACACTCTTCTACTATTTTAAATGATTCCACAGACAAGATATCATCTAAACATAATGTAGAAAAATACTTTGAGTGAGGCCCAACTAATTCTACTTCAAAATTTACACTATCTACTACACACTCACTTTTTTTCACCTTCTCAATGTCAGTCTCAAGATCAGGATGACAATCGAGTGGTTGTGATTCTTGAGTTTTCTCCTCAAATTGGCTAATGTCCCCCTCATATTCTTCTTTGTTCAGCCACTGTAAACATGGTGGGAGTGGTAACTCTTTTAGCTTTGCCCACAACTGTTCTTGATTCTCTAAGATTCCTTTCATCAATTTGTTTGCTTGAATTGTGACAACACACATATCTTCAGTATGATCACTTTGACCACAAGCCAAACACCAAGTTACAGTAAGTAGGAAAGTATCCACATCATATTTTGAAGGTCCCATCGATGCACTTCCTGGTAAATCTGGACAACAAGCCTCAAAATATGGTCCCCCACAATAATAACAAGAATCGTCACAAGAATTGTCATCACTCAAAAAACCATCTATCCAGGCTGACATCTCAAGAAATGTGTGAGAAAAATAAATATAAAAGAAAATAATAAAAAAAAAAAAACTAAACAAATATTTACAAGTTTGAATTCAAGAAAGTAAACTAAAATTCCAAACCAACTCAATACGCCAAATTGTTCCTTGACAACAGCGCCATTTTTTTATAACACTCAACTTACAAGTCAATTTAGTGCAAGGCAGTCGTCGTCAATATATTTACACAACATTGGAGTCGGGGTCTAATCAACAGGGAACAATGTGAGTGGCGATTAAACTAACTTGAAACTATAGCTACAAGTTAAATTCAGACAAATGACATGAAAAGATAAAATGGGGATAATTAGACAATGATTAAGTATTCAAGTTGTTTCAAAACTCAAAACTAAGATTTCAACGGTTCAAATCAATGATAGCGAGAAACTAGGGTTGTGATCACTATGACTATTAATCCTTCATTGAATAATAACTGTAGTACTAGGTTCGCATGACTTGTGGGAAACACCAAATTATCAATTTCGACAGTTCATCCAAGTGTTTCTCAACCTACCTAGATGTTTGACTTCCTAATTCTCTTGAACTTAGGAAATCCCCCTATTCATACTGATTTAATCTCAAGTTGGTCAATCTTGTTATAGAATTAACAATTAGATGGGAGCTTAACCTTCCCAAATCCTTGTTGATAATTCACTACTTTTCGTTTATTTCTTAGTTCGAGCAAATCAACAAAAGGTGAGATCTATTGTTTGCAACCAACAGAAAATAATTTATAAAAAAGAATTATCAAGATGTTCCCACAATCATTCAAACCCTAGAAAACTATTAAATCAATGGAGGAATCATCATAGATCCCACAACCCTAGTTGTGGGTTTTAGTTCCACATGGAATAGAAAAAGATCACAACAATTGAATCCATAACTCAAGGTAATTAAACTTACAAAATATGTAGTCAAAAGTTGATTCTCTAATAAATTATAGAGGAATATCCCACAACTCAGTCAATTAATCGAAAGTTGAAATCAAAGTTAAGAGACAAACCTACAGACAAAAGTGACCAAGTCCCACCCTGCAGTTCATGGTGCAGATCCCTCCTTTTATAAGAAAACCCTAAATTATGCTTTAAATTCTTCAACCTAATTATGGAAACAAAATCACAGAGTGAAGTATTTTTCTCGGACAGGTGACGACATTTGTGATGCCTTATCAGGAGTCTGACGACTTATCAGAAATATCGTCAGCTCCTTCTTTAGTTTTGGTTCTTCCTGTTTAAGGCTGATGATGAAACTTGATGGCTTATCAGATATGTGACGACATATCATAAATATCAGCACTTTGTCACTCCAAATCTGATTCTCGGCCTAAGCCTAACGGCAATCCGGATGGCTTGTCACACTTCTGACGGCTTATCAGACGATATTGTCACTTAGTTCAGCTAAAGTCTATTTTCTTTCTAGGTTGATGGCAACTATGATAGCCTATCACAAGGCTGACGACTTATCAAAAATGTCATCAGCCACACTTTCCTGCTATTTGCATCAGAATTCATCTTTTTCACCTCCTTTATTTTGGGTTCTCTTACATATTGACTTATACTGTAAAATCAAGGATAACACAATAAAAAATGACAAAAGTTGCTTAAGACCTTGCAATTATTTAGATTTAAAAGCCTCAAATGTGTTAGCATCTATTCAGACATCACTCATATAGTTGCAGATTTCAACCAGCAAGATGATGAGTCCTCCTACTTCAAGGACTTCAGTTAGATCTAGTTATGTTGTTTATTCTCTTATTCAAATGTATTTATTTGCGATAGTTGGAGTAGGCTCCCAACTATTTATAGTCAGTATAGTAGATGCTTCACAAATGTTAGTTAGAGTCAATTATGTAAATTCAGTTTTATCCTTCAGATTTATCTGATTGTAAATTTGTATCAATATTGTGTTTTATAGATTTCAGCATTTCTCTATGTTTCCTCTGATTTTGTTCAGATTTATGTAGTTCATTCAGTTTCTTGTAAGTCATACCAGTAGAAGGGTTAGCTTTGGATCACTTGTGGCCCCAGGCACTGTGTGACATATTGCGATCCATTTTTGGGGAGTTACAAACTTGGTATTAGAGTGTAGAGTTCAAGTGTCCTAGGGTTTCTGTGAAGTCTTGTCTAGTAGAGTCTTGCGGAATTGTACGAAGACATCTGTACTTTTCTTCGAGAGGCTACAGGGCATTTAGGAAATGTTTCCTTTCATTTAAGTCTTAGATTGTGCTATAGAAAGGTCCTCTAAGAAACTTATACAGATTTTCATCTTGCTCTATTCAGACCATCTCTACATTATTTTTAAGATAATAGAAATAATTAAGCTTGAATCTTTATAGATAGAGCCTTCTCAGACACTCACCAACAATAGTTATAGGATTGTACGCAGTCTGAAAAGTGTCTCAGCAATGCTTTTAAGTTTTGAGCTTGAAGAACTTCAATCATGTTTATAAAAATTATGCTCTAAGCCCAAGTCAAATGTGATTTTATATTCCTCCTCATAATCTATAATATTAAATATATACTTCTCTATCTATGTAATATTCTTGAGATAACATGATCGGCGAGTCCCAATTTTCTCCCCTAATAGTGCTCTCAGATTTGCTAAGCAAGAAGTTTCAGGAGTCACACAAAAGTGTCTTGAGAGGAGCTCCCTAGTGTCCTATGAGTCGTTAAGTTTAAAGTTTATATCCTCATTCTTGTGAGTCATTCAGTAATGATAGAGTAAGATGTATATTCAGATTCCTCATTAGCCTTTCAATACAAATAGTATTCATGAAAAGAGATAGTGTGAATATAGATTTTTGAATAGAGTTTGTATTCATGAGATATTGAAATCTAGAGTGTTATTACTCACAAGTACTTGAACTTTCTTATAGTTTGAAGTGGGGGTTTAGAAGTGCAATGACAACAAAGGTGGTAAAGGAGATTTATTGGATATATGTATAGCCAAATCCTTTTTGCATAAGATTGAGTTAGTAATGGAAGTGATATGTCCTTGTGTGTTTGTTTAGTGAAAGGTAGAGAAGGAGTTATTAGTTAAGGAGAATTATTGATTGCTTGAAGTATGGAAAGAGTTATTTGGTGAGATTTGTAGTGTTAGAAAAGTATGGGTTATTGATGAAAGCAATTGGTGGTTGAGTGTTGTTACTTTAGGCTTCCCTTGAGGTTGCAAAAGGGAGTTTAGTTGAAATTTATAGAGCCATGATAGTGATTCAGATATATAAAAAGGGTAAATAGTAATGATATGTATAAGGAGGATGTAACACCCCAACTTAGGAAGGAGTACCATATAGGCAAAACACAAGAAAGATACTGGGTATATAAGTAAGAAAGCTTTACTCCCTAGTGATTCATTTTAAAGCCGCATAGACCCATAGAGAACAATATCACTAGTGGGTTTGGGAGTTAGAGGGGTGTCTCGGGACTTGATGGTTCGGGATGCCCGTCGCGGCTAGGACCTCGAGTCGAGTCATGACGAACTTGGTATCAAATCACGGTTCATGGTCCCAGGGTGTCTGTGAAATTATGTCTTTTAGAGTTTTACTTATGGGTGTGTTGTGCACCAGACTTATAATCAGGAGGCTATCGGACATTTAGTAGTTATTTCTTATTATTTTATACTTTAGTTCATGCTGTAGAGTTGTCCATAAGACAGTTATCTAAAGTCATTCCTTGTTCTAATGTCATGGGCCATTCCTCACTGTTGAGGTGATACAAGTCTAAGAGTCTAGCTGTCCCAACGATGTGGTTCTCTTTGATTGAGTTATCCATAAAGTTATGAGACAACATGAGGACTTGAGAGGAGTCCATTAGTGCTTCAAGTTGTATTGATTTGAGTGTATACCTTTATTCTGAAAAAATTATGTTTTTCAGCCTGAGGTACAAAGTCTATTCAGTCCCCTTTAAAAATTCATACTGCAGATGTCATGTATAAGGGTAATGATGTGTAGAAGAATGTTGGAACTATATTTCCACCTGAGTAGTAGTATTTGTTAAAGCATCATGACCATTTGGTAGTGAGATTGGCCAAGAAATTGGTGATATGAAGTCACAAGGTTAGAAGTCAGCGTAAGGGTGACTTTTGTGTAAATAAATAGTTTTAGTTGTTTAATCGTTGATTGAGGGATGGTTCACCATTTTATAGTGATAGACTAATGTGGTAGCAATAATTTCTGATTTAGGAGGAATGTTCTTACCAAAAAAAAAGTCTGGTGGGTGTGAGTCAAGGTTTATTCAAGAGATTGTGAAAGTGGTTGCAGGAAACCTAAATCCTGCAGTTTTTAAGTGTTGCACTCCACCATGTTGGAATAGATTCCCGAGTTAAAGACATAAATCTGTGGTTGCAGGATGGATTAACTAGTATTGATATTATGTATATATATGGTATGGGGGGGGTAGGTAAATCTACCCTAGCTAAGACTGCTTACAATCTTAACTTCGACGAATTTGATGGCAGCAACTTTCTTGCTAATGTGAATAAAACTTCAGAAAGATATGATGTTCTGGTAAATCTTCAAAGACAACTTCTTTCAAATGTTCTAGGGAAGAAGGTTGAAAATATATACAATGTTGACGACGGACTCATCAAGATTCAAGAGGCCATCTAATGCAGAATAATCCTTCTTGTTCTTGATGATGTGGATGCTAGAGATCAGTTAAATGCTGTTCTTGGGATGCGAGAAGGTTTTATCCAGGTAGTAAAATAATCATAACAACATAAAATCAGTACCTGTTTGATGCTAGTGAGGTATGCAGTTGTAAGATGTACAAGGTCACGCCATTGAATGCTTCAGAATCAATTCAACTCTTGAGCTAACATTGCTACAAGAGAATGTGCTCACTGGTATACGGTTAAACCAATTTGGGGTCCTCCAGGTACTGGAAAGACGAAAACAGTTGCCTCTTTGCTTTATGTCTTGTTAAAGATTAGATGCAGAACTTTGACTTGTGTGCCCACGAACATTGCTGTGTTGGGAGTTACCAAGAAGCTGATGTAGAATGGACAAAGTCATCTGCAATACGAAATGTATGGTTTAGGAGACATTGTCTTATTTTGTAACAGGGAGAGAATGAAGATTGATGATCATGAAGATCTGTTTGATGTATTTCTTAAGAACCGTGTTAATGTTCTTGCTTGTTGCATGTCTCCGAATAATGGGTGGAGAATCGGTATACTATCCATGATATGTTTGCTCGAGGTTACCGAAGATGAATATTGCAAGTACTCAGAAAAATGAAAGAAGAAGGACAATGACAATGATGATAATAAAGGTATGGATGATGAAGAAGCGGAAAAAAAAGGAAACGATACTAGTCAAGAATCTAGTACGAGCAATGATCTAGGACTCGACAAAAATAAGAAGAGTAAGTTACGAAAAAAAATAATTTCGTTGAAACGTTAAAAGAGAACAATAAGAATGAAAAAAAATCTCAGAAAGCAAAAAAATAAATCGAGAGCAGCTAACAAAGTGAACTGGGTCAAGAACAAAGGGGAGGCGAGCAGCAAAGAAGCCGTTTTGTGGACATATGATGAGTTTTCCAACAAACGATTCAAAGGGATCTAGAACCAGTTAAAATTTTCCAAACGACCATGTACACGCATCTGCCTACTTCTGTCATTTCGTTCAAAATAGCTAAGGAAATGATCAGACTACTCGAGATGCTACAAACTATTGGTAAATTGTTTGCTACTGTGGAACCTTCTAAAGGATTAAGAGAATTTATTCCGGGATTTGTTACTAGGTTTAACACCCCGTAAAAAATTGTACATGTATTAGCTCTTAGTAGCATGCATAAGGAGTTAAGACTAGAAAATTTTTCTAAGTGTCAAGGAGACTTAGTCTCATTTTTAACTCTCAATCTTCAAATATTTTATTTTTGACATTACCAACCTCCGTTTCTTGTTTTTTTCGTTGTTATGCGATGGGGAAAGTCAAGAGTACGTCTCGGGTGCGTTTCAGAATTTTTAGACGAGCTTAAGGGAAAGTTTGGGTTGACGAACCAGTGAGACGGGGCGATTAGCCCATGGTACCTCGCTGATCGCCTCACCTGGGAGTGAGCAAGCTGATAGGCGAGGTGACCCCCTGGCTATCGCGGTGCTCAACCTAGGGCGACGCCTTGGATATCGCCCCAGGCCATTTGTTTGTTTTATCCAAGATTTTAACGGTATTTTGGGTATTTTCAATTCCTCAATCATCTTAAACACGGGATTTAATCCCAAATACACCAAAATACACCCATCTTCATCAAATTACTCCAAGAACATTCACAAGGGCTAAAAATCCAAATAACTCAAGATTCAACCGTAGGTTTTAGAAGATAATTAGAGATTTGGAATCCCCAATCTGTAGCTTCAAGAATCATTCATTATTTTCAAAAATAGAGGTACGAGGGGTTTATCCTATAAACTACCTGGGCTTGTAAACACTAGAACATGATTTAATGGTTTTTAAGCATGAATTTTAGAAAGGGGTTTTGAAATACATAACTTTATTATGCATTAGGAATGCTTAATTGTATTGTTGATTTGGTCTTTAGGACTTTCCCCTTAAATTGGTTTACATGTGTATGTATATGTATGGAATTTGAGATTGAAGATTTTTGAGAGAATAAACTATGAAATCCCTCTCTTGTATTGAATTAAAGTTATAGTTTTGTTGGAAAAAGAGTTGACATGCATGTTTCATGATGGAAAATAGTACTCTAAATTTCATAGTGTTTGAACATGATTTAGAATTGTTGAGAGGGTGGTTCTTGATATAACTATGTTTGTGTCAAAGAAAAAGAATTGCATGAGTTTGAGATTTTGATATGACCACCATTGTTTATTGAATCAATGATTAAGAGAATTGCTTTCATGGTTTTACATGAGTTATCTTGAAAGAATTGTTGATATGGTGGTCCTGAATTCTATGATTTGAGAACTGAGATATAAATTTCTATAAATGGCTCAGAGAATCCGACTTGCATGTCCATGGTATGACAATACCATATAAATATACAGAGTAAGAATTCCAGAGTATGATTTCAAAATATGTTTTCAGAAAATGCATGATTTTAAAAGAGTTAAAAATGGGCTTAAGGAGGGGTTAGGTGGTTACCCGAAGAGGGCTTGAGTTCAAGTACTCTTAGCCTGAAATCGTATTTGTCGATATGGGTAGATTATTAGTGTATGCTAGCGACGGTCGTGTGGCATTGTAGAGATAGAGACTCCGACCCTTGCGGCACACTTGGGTTGGGGGATTGGCTGCCGAGTTAATGGAAGATTCCATATAGCCCGTGGGATTACAGATTATAGGGTATACCACCTAGCACAGAAGTAACACAAAGAGTGTCACAGAGTTCAGATGATTTCATAGAGTCTTCTAAAATGCCCAAGTGATTTCTTACTATATGATATGTTTATGAACTGTATTTAATTGCTCTCATATATGTTAAATATAAATAATTATTTTGGATTTGCTCTGCGTACCAGTACATCTGTATTGACCCCCTCCCCTACCTCTCAGGTTTTGAGGCTTATTCTAGGGCTCCTGATAAGCATTAGATATTTTGGAAAGCAGAGCAGAGTTCAGTGGTGAGCCTTTTATATTTCATAAGGCCTAATGTCTTGCAATTATGTATCATCTTTTTGGTTTTGGTCTACTGGGGGCCTTGTCCCACATTTTCACATAGTATTGTTTTGAGATACAGTAAAGATTTTGCAGACTGAGTTAGATGTTATTTAGATGTTGTTGAATTACAGTTTCATTATTATTGTGAATTCAGAATTGACCATGATTCCGTATTTTTTTTTGTTTCACATCTTCTTTATTATATGAACATTGTGCATGACAACCAAATAGAGTGGGGCATCCGGGCCTTCATGGGAGATGCGAGAGGAATCATCCAAGAAGATGTTAGTTTATCACTATGGTATGTTATTCGTGCGGCCAACTGTAACGCCCCTAAATTGGGTCCCAAGACGTCACACGGTGCTGAGGATCACAAGTGACCCCAAGCTAACCCTTCTACTGGCAAAACTCATAAGCAACTGAACAAAAAGTATAAATCTATACAAATCTGCGGAAAATAACTCTTTTCTGAATATGATAGATACAAAACTAAATTTACAAGATTACAACTCTGCTTTTACAACAAAAACTGAAATGGAATACATCAACTTCTACTGACTGTCTATGAAGCCACTACTAGTACTGACTATAGATAGCTGGGTCATGACTCCCGACTATACCAACTCAATATGGATGGATCAAGAAAATATAACACTTCTCGAACTGGATAACTAACTCAAGCCCTAGAATTAAAACGACTCATCACCTGCTGACTGGATGCCGCGAACTGACTGGATCTGAAGATGTACACTATACCTTGTACCTACATTCCGAGAAAATGTAGCCCACATACGAATATGTGGGTCAGTACCATGGAAACGTACCGAGCATATGTGGGTTCAATGCATATATAAAATAATATCTTAACATCATCACAGTTTATAAAATTATGCATGCTGATATAATTGACTCACTTGGCTCGAATTAAAATCATCATAATCATAAGAGAGTAAAATATATCGGATGAACATGTGATTCATCATAATAAATCTCAATTCAATTCCATCTCGATTCCAAATAATCAAAGTAATCAAATCTCATAACAATTCTCTTTGGAATATATGTTCATTAAATCTTTCGAAAACAATGACTTGCTCAAACTCAGTGTTTCAAATAAATATGTTTTCATCTCAGATAGAAGAATAAGAATTTTCATATTAGATAGGAGAATACACACATACACATTGGGAGTCTCTTACAACCGACATAAACCATGTGAGCTACATAGAGTCCAACGTTCTACCCACGTTAGGGAGAGTCGCCCTATTCCTTGCCATCGGAGTAGGACCTTAAATTATCAATCCAAACACTAGTGATCACTATATAAATCATCCTCAGGATCACATCCGATGGGGGAACGTAGTTCTAGGGAAGTACCAAAACAACTATACCTCCTGCTCGGTGCTAAAGACTACTCCCGAACTTATCTCAGATCTTTTCAAAAGAAAATCCACTAATAAACAGTTAAACAATTCACAACGGAAGCCATCATTCTACCCTTTTTATAATAATCAATAAAAGTGGATTTCTTTTCTCATCACGGGTTCAAAAACACCCCTTTTTACGACCAAAAGGTCAAAGCTTCTTCATCATCTCAAATCATTCAAACTCAAGGTGTTTATAATACATGATTTCTTAAAAACAACAATATCAAATAGAGTTCAAGACTCATGTCTCAATATCACATTAAAACTTATCAAGATTCAAGATTTACATCATAAACATATATAAATCCCTTCAAAATCTGGAAAATTCAGTTATAAGGCACAAAATATCATCATTCTCATATAATTCCGCTCCTAAAATATCCAAAATATCATAATCTCATGATAATCAATATAGGATATAAGTTCATTCTTCAAAATCATAGTAAAACATATGAAATCCATAACTTTGTAAAAGAAAGTATTTTTGAGCACAAGAACGAAAGAGTGCTCTTGTTAAAAACCCCCACATACCTTAAACTTGAAGCTTTGAATGACTTTACGAATGCCGTAATGCTATTCACGAACTTTTGGGTGTCACTCGTATCCTTCGTAACGGGGATTCCAAATATGAAACAATTATAGAATTCTCACGGTTGAATCTCTAGCTATTGGGGTTTTTATGTTGAAACCCTAAAGGTTGTTCTTGGTGATTTTTAGAGAAAGTAAACTTATTTTGATGTTGTGGGAGTTTAATCCCGTGTTATAGACATATATAGGGGTGTTTTTGGCACTTGGAAGTGAGGTATGCAGCGTACAACCCATGGTAGACCTTAAGGTGTGCGTCACACACCTTATGGAAGACATTTAAGTGTACCTTGCACTCCCAATCTCACACATTTTATTGGGCGGCGCATTGCCCATCGCACAGCCTTACTGCCTCTCACAAAAATTGGCATAACTCTTCGCTCGGGTATCGGATTTTTGCGAAATTGGTTTAGTTGGAAAGCTAATTCAATTATATACAATTTGATAGGTCTTGGGATGAAAAATTCGATGTATATTAAGATATATTCACGTTTGAAGTTGACCCTTGTAGAATCGAATGTCAAACTTTGGATGAATCAATTGGTCTTAGCTCAACCTTGTTCTAGGTCATTTCTATAAACATTTTCCACCTCTAAACTACTCCATAGACTAGGATAATGATGACGCAACTTATATTCACGTGATAATCACTTGGATTAGAGCTTAGACGCGCAGGAACGACGGTTAGAATTTTAGCACGAAAATATAGGGTATTACATTATCTCCCTCTTGGGAACATTCGTACTCGGATGTGGATAATTAACCTGAAACACAAAGGAATATTAGTCTTCAAGTTATCATGTGTAACTGATAGAACTGAATCACCGTATCTCAAGAATAAAGAGCTACTGAACTGGTCTGCAAGTTCATGAATCCTCAAGAAAAATAACTATATGGCTAAGATAGAAACGAGAGTGTCAACTTATGAGTAACCATTACTTTGCACTGGATCTGTTCTCATGAGAAAGGATGAAAGGTTTATGACATGAAAACTCGGGGTATTACAACATCCCCCTCTTGGGATCTTTCATCCCCGAATGATAATAATTTGATGAAAATACTAGGAAGAGACTGTGATACTACACAGGATACTTACGAACTGAATCATGACTTAATATCTGAAACTGAAACTGATGCATGAACTGAGCTGAATATATAATTTAATTGGACACAAACACATTGCCTCTTGGAATGTACATACGTATAAGACTGTGGATAGTAAGACTAGCTGAAAAATTAAGAATCAATAGGAGCTTATCTCCTTGCTTGCTAAACTAGATTACAGGCTATATGGACTAGATCATACTGACTACCCATACTCAAATGGAGTATTTCTTTAGCACTTTTCTACGAAATTCTATTGACATTAGGGAGAAAATAATTTTGGGCATGCTCTGAACAAGACATTTGACTAAGGAATTACAACATTGATATAACTCTATAGCATGGAATATAATTATATAACTCATAAACTAGGATAGGATTGCTAGGCCGTAGGCAACACAACTTCTTACATTCAAGCTTAGCATCACTTCTCAAATGCTCTCTCAACTATACTATTCCCCTTAAATACCATACTCATTTGATTCAACTTATAATTCTCATATTGGCACTGCAAAATCTTTCTACTAAGGTCTAAACTAAACTAAGTTCTCTCACCATGATCAAGCCTAACACTAAATCACAAGATACAACATGCCAAACCACAATACTAGTCTAAACCACAAGGTTCAATATTCTATATCTTCTTAGAGCTCATACCCTAAGCATAACATGCCTGACCACCTCAATGTCTAATTTAAAACTCTTGATATGGATTCACTAGTGCATATTGCATTCATCATCTTACACCCAACATGACATTCAAGCCTATCATTAAAAATAACATATAAATTAAAGGCAAATACCCCTAAAGGCATACTTCGCATATTCTCTAAACCTTTATCAACAACAATTTTCTTGCACTATTCTTAAAAACATACACACAATTTCTAACTAACCATGACATGTATCAAAGACTTGGCCTTAATCTTACTTCACACTTTAGCCTTAGATAGAAAAGCATAAATAATCTTTCTTAATGCGGGTCATCAACCCTCTCACATATAAACCATTACTTATCCACTATCATCACCACTATCTTAACATAGGAAGAGGTCACCGAAGGGCTAACACATATGAACCAGAAGCACGAAAACTACAATACATAACATTAACACTTATCTTTGTCCTGAGGAATAAAATATCAAAGGCACAGATTCATTAAAGAAATCTAAGCTGAGGACATGCATGATATAATGCAAACTTCACTAGTATCATGAGTTTAAAAACTGGTCATACTCTGAAACATGATTTTATACTTATCATGAGCTATTCAATATAAGACTGGAGTTCATAGATTCATAAGAGATAACTCGAATCACAGAGTGAAGTTGTTACATGCTTGCTAGAAGCTGACAATTGGCTTGAGCACACATGATAGGTATAAAAATAGGCCTGAGGCATGAATTTGTCAAGCAAGTGATGGATTTGATGTTGTAATGATTAAAATCCAAGGAATACTCTACAGTAAGAAGGGATCACTATCTCATCATAACTCATTATTGACATGTATCACAATCTAATTCTCAAAACTCGGTTTGATTCTTCACTAACCATCTCCCCCTTAGGTCAAATTTGGTATTCTAAGTATGATGGTCTACTCCATATCCTCGAGATTAAGCCATAATTTCATCATTCTATTATCTACACATAAATGCTAAACTCACAAGAATAAACTAATTTCGAACTTACCGGCTTCATTCTTGAACAACCCATCCATATGCCATCCTTAATTCCTAGCTTCAATAATCATCATCAGTGACTTACACTCTTATTTTCAACCATATCTACATCTCTAATCACATAATCATAGCCAACCAAGATTACATTTCTATACTTATATTTTTCCCAAACCATGAGAATAAAATCATACTAAAATGACTCAACATCTTCAATCATAACTCCTTAACTTAGCTATCAAGAACACCATAAATTATCTAACTAGCCTTTCTCTACCTAGAAACTCAACGTTACTACTAACCACACAATATGAAATAATCCTCAAAAAATAATGCAGCCCCATAGCACCTTGGTCACACCTCTACACCATACTTAATTACGAACACATGATCTTACACTCTTGCATACACTGTTTAGGCCTACTAGATCACCTCCATATAACTAGCATCAACAAACGAACCATCAACTGCTCAAACTTAATGTCTAGAGCTAAAAATAATTTACAACCTAATCTCACACACAATTTTCTCTTCAAAACTATAGAACATAGCATTAATAAAAACTAGTACAAAATGACAATCGATCATAATCATATGGCCTATCTTATTCATAATCTGTTAACATATCCTTCTTCTTCACATCATTACTATTTACCCATCTTCACAGCTTAATTACTTTCATAGATCTATAAATTTCAACAAAACTTCCTCTTGCAATATCAGGAAAGCTTAAATTAACAATACTCAACCACCAAGTACTTCCATCAAAACCTATACTTTCCTAGTACAACAAATACCATCAATAACTCTTTTCATACTTCAAGCAAACAACAACCCACCTTAACTAATAATCTTCTTCTCTAACTTCACTAAACTAACAAACAAGGGCATATCACTTATTTACTAATTCAATCATAAGCAAAAAATCAGCTATACATATTCAATAAATCACCCTTACCACCATTCTTGCCAGTACACTTCTAAACCCAAAAGTTCAACTAACACAAGACTTTCAACTAAACGTTACTACTTCTATCACTACACAGAAACCCACACTTTCAACTAACACCTGAACAACAAGATAAACAACAAGTTGCTAGTGAATCAAAATAGGACTCACACGGCTTCACTAGACTTTAGTTTTGTGTTTTGATTAAGAAAATTATATGAATAATAAAGCAACTATTCTAGTGAATCGAAATAGGCCTCACACGGCTTCAGTAGACTTTGATTTTTCACAAACACAATGATAACAAGATTACATAATACAAGAGATAGAAAGTTGACACACAACATTCAATGATCTGAGAATACACCTTACTCTGTATTAATTAAATAACTCATAAAAACGAGGGCATAACATAAATTTGAAGGACTTATAACACACTAGAAGGCTCCTCTGAAGCCACTTTATGAAACTTCTGCTAGCAAATATAAGAGCATTATCTGGGGAGGAAATTGGAACTTGCCGAACATGTTACCTCAAGAATAGTACATAGATAGAGAAGTATAGATTATCATTATGGATTCTGAGGAGAAATTTGAAAGCATATCTGACTCGGGCTTAGTGCACGATTTCTATAGGCCTGATAAAGCACTTCATTTTTTAAAACTCAAAAGCACTGATGGGATATTTTTCAAGCTCACTTACAAGAACATAACAATCTGTGGAGAATTAAGCTCAACTATTTCTGATACTTTGGAAATAAGGCAGAGATGGCCTGACTAGAGTAAGATAAGAATTTGTATAAGTTTCTTGGAGAACTTTTCTATAGCACGATTTAAGACTTGAAAGAATGGAGACATGTCCTAAATGCCCTGTAGCCTCTCGAAGAAAAGTACAAATGTATCCGTACCATTCCGCAAGACTCTACTAGACACAACTTCATAGACACCCTAGGACACTTGAACTCTGTGCTCTGATACCAAGTTTGTAATGCCCCAAAATCGAGTCCCGAGACATCACACGGTGCTTAGGATCACAAGTGACCCCAAGCTAACCCTTCTACTGGCATAACTCATAAGCAACTGAACAAAAAGTATAAATCTATACAAATCTGCAGAAAATAACTCTTTTTTGAATATGATAGATACAAAACTAAATTTACAAGATCACAACTCTTCTTTTACAACCAAAACTAAAATGGAATACATCAACTTCTACTGACGTTCTATGAAGCCTCTACTAGTACTGACTATAGATAGCTGGGTCATGACTCTCGACTATCCCAATTCAATATGGATGGATCAAGAAAATACAACACTTCTCGAACTGTATAACTAACTCAAGCCCTAGAATCAAAAGGACTCATCACCTGCTGACTGGATGCCGCGGACTGACTGGATCTGAAGATGTACACTATACCTTGTACCTACATTCCGAGAAAATGTAGCCCACATACGAATATGTGGGTTAGTACCATGGAAACATACCGAGCATATGGGGGTGCAATGCATATATAAAATAATATCTTAATATTATCACAGTTTATAAAATTATGCATGCTGATATAAATGACTCACTTAGCTCGAATTAAAATCATCATAATCATAAGAGAGTAAAATATATCGGGTGAACATGAGATTCATCATAATAAATCTCAATTCACTTCCATCTCGATTCCAAATAATCAAAGTAATCAAATCTCATAACAATTCTCTTTGGAATATATGTTCATTAAATCTTTCGAAAACAATGACTAGCTCAAACTCAGTATTTCAAACAAATATGTTTTCATCTCAGATAGAAGAATAAGACTTTTTATATTAGATAGGAGAATACACACACACATTGGGAGTCTCTTACAACCGACATAAACCATGTGAGCTACATGGAGTCCAATGTTCTACTCACGTTGGGGAGAGTCGCCCTATTCCTTGCCACTGGATTAGGACCTTAAATCATCAATCCAAACACTAGTGATCACTATATAAATCAGCCCCAGGCTCACATCCTATGGGGGAACATAGTTCTAGGGAAGTACCAAAATAGCTATACCTCCCGCTCGGTGCTAAAGACTACTCCCAGACTTAGCTCAGATCTTTTCAAAATAAAACCCACTAATAAACAGTTCAACAATTCACAACGGGAGATATCATGCTACCCTTTTTATAATAATCAATAAAAGTGGATTTATTTTCTCTTCCCGGGTTCAAAAACACCCCTTTTTATGACCGAAAGGTCAAAGCTTCTTCATCATCTCAAATCATTCAAACTCAAGGTTTTTATAACACATAATTTCTCAAAAACAATAATATTAGATAGAGTTCAAAACTCATGTCTCAATATCACATTAAAACTTATCAAGATTCAAGCTTTACATCATAAACATATATAAATCCCTTCAAAATCTGGAAAATTTAGTTAGAAGGCACAAAATATAATCAGTCTCATATAATTCTTCTTCTAAAATATAAAAAAATATCATAATCTCATGATAATCAATATAGGATATAAGTACATGCTTCAAAATCATAGTAAAACATATGAAATCCATAACTTCGTAAAAGAAAGTATTTTTGGGCACAAGAACAAAAGAGTGTTCTTGTTGAAAAACCCCACATACCTTAAAATTGAAGCTTTGAATGACTTTCCGAATGACATAATGCTATTCACGAACTTTTGGGTGTCATTCGTAGCTTTCGAAACGGGGATTCCGAATATGTAAAAATTATAGAATTCTCACGTTGAATCTCTAGCTATTGGGGTTTTTATGTTTAAACCCTAAAGGTTTTTCTTGGTGATTTTGAGAGAAAGTAAACTTATTTTGATGTTGTGGGAGTTTAATCCCGTGTTATAGACATATATAGGGGTGTTTTTGGCACTTGGAAGTGAGGTATGCGGCGCACAACCCATGGCAGACCTTAAGGTGTGCATCGCTCACCTTATGGTAGACATTTAAGTGTGCCTCGCACTCCCAATTTCACACATTTGATTGGGCGGCGCATTGCCCATCGCATACCCTTATTCCCTCTCATAAAAATGGGCATAACTCTTCGCTCGGGTATTGGATTTTTGCAAAATTGGTATCATTGGAAAGATAATTCAATTATATATAATTTGATATGTCATGGTATGAAAAATTCCATGTATATTAAGATATACTCACATTTTAAGTTGACCCTTGTAGAATCGAATGTCAAACTTTGGATGAATCAATTGGTCTTAGCTCAACCTTGTTCTAGGTCATTTCTATAAATATTTTACACCTCTAAACTACTCCATAGACTAGTATAATGATCATGAAACCTGTATTCATGTGAGAATCACTTGGATTAGAGCTTAGACGCGCAGGAACGACGGTTAGAATTCTAGCACAAAAATACGGGGTATTACACCAGCCAGGCCATATCAAGAGGGATTTTCCGATATTGAGAGGTAATGTTAGGGGAGCCAAGACTCATGAAAATTCATATACTCCACCGCTACCGCCTCAGAAGGGCGCCACTGCAGTTGCCGAAAGCGGCCGCAACTGGTTATATGCTTTGATGAACCACCTGGAAACAGAAGCCTCGCCAGATATAGTCATAGGAAAATTATAGATTTTATATCGTGATGTTTATGTATTGATAGATCCCGGTTCTACCCTATATTATGTGACCCCTTATGTGGCTTCTGGTTTTGGGTTTGAACCCGATGTGATTTCTAAGCCTCATTTTTCTTCCACTCCGGTGGGAGAGTCTGTTATAGCTAAATGGGTGTATAAGGATTGTGTTGTATCTGTTTGTAGCCGGGATACTATGGAAAACCTCCTAGATCTTGAGATGGTTGAATTTGATGCTATCTTAGAAATGGACTGGCTCTATTCATGTTATGCCACACTGAATTATAGGACCCGAAGAGTCACTTTTTCTTTTCCAAATGATCCAGTCTTAGAATGGGAGGGGTATTCCTTAGCATCTAGAGGGAACTTTATATCTTATCTCAGAGCCCGTAAACTTATCTCAAAAGATTGTTTGTACTATCTTATCCCGGTTAAAGATTCTAATACTAAAAGTCCTTCCTTTTTGTCTCTCTCGGTGGTAAATGAGTTTCTAGACATCTTTCCATATGATCTCCTGAGAATACCACCTGATAGGGAGATAGATTTTGGCATTGATTTATTGCCAAACACCCATCCCATCTCTATTCTGCCATATAGTATGGCTCCAGCAGAGTTGAAAAAGTTGAAAAAGTAGCTAGCAGACCTTTTAGACTAGGGTATTATCCATCCTAGTGTTTCTCCCTGGGGTGAACCAGTACTCTTCGTGCAAAATAAAGATGGTTTGCTTCGTATGTGCATAGATTATCGCCAGCTGAATAAGGCTACAATTAAAAATAAATATCCTCTTCCTAGGATTGATGATATTTTTGACTAGCTTTAGGGTGCTAGGTATTTTTCTAAGATAGACCTTTATTTGGGATACCATCAGTTGAAGGTTAGAGAGTCAGATATTCCCAAAATAGCTTTCCGAACCAGATACGACCATTATGAATTGTTAGTCATGTCCTTCGGGTTGACTAACGCCCCTGCATCTTTCATGGATCTAATGAATAGGGTCTTCCATCAGTTTCTAGACCTATTCATCATAGTTTTCATTGATGACATCTTGGTTTATTCTAAGAGTGAGGAAAACCATGCCAATCACCTCTGAATTATCCTTAAGACTCTCAGAGATCATAAGCTGTATGCAAAATTCTCCAAATGTGAATTCTTTCTAAGTGCTATTGCTTTATTGGGGCATATTATGTCTAGTGATGGGATTAAGGTGGATCCCCAAAAGGTTGAGGCAGTGATAAAATGGCCCAGACCCATGACTCCAATCGACATTTGGAGCTTCTTGGGTTTGGCTGGGTATTAAAGAAGATCCGTAGAGAATTTTTCTTCCATAGCTACTCCACTTACTAAGTGGACTCAAAAAAGGTGAATTTTGTGTGGTCTAACTCCTGTGAGAATAGTTTTAAAAAGTTGAAAGAAAAATTGACTACTGCACCTATTCTGACTCGTCTAAAAGATACAAAGGGGTTTGTTGTGTATTGTGATGCATCCTGTGTGGGACTTAGGTGTGTACATATGTAGCACAGTAAGGTGATGGCTTATGCATCTAGGCAGTTGAAGGTGCATGGGCGAAATTACTCGACCCATGACTTAAAGCTGGAGGCTATGGTGTTTATTCTTAGGATCTAGCAACATTATCTTTATGGGGTGCATGTTGATATTTTCACCGACCATAAGAGTTTACAGTATGTTTTCTCATAGAAGAAATTTAACCTCAGGAAAAGGCACTGGATTGAATTACTAAAGGATTATGACATGAGCCTGCAATATCATTTGAGCAAGGATAATATGGTAGCCGATGCCCTTAGTAGGTTGTCTATGGGTAGCCTTTCTCATGTTGAAGAAGGGAAAAGAGAGATGGTGAAGGATATTCACTAACTTGAAAATCTTGGAGTGCGACTCTTAAATTCCGAAGATGGAGAGGTTATTGTTCATGAGATAGCTAAATCATCCCTTTGTGCTGAAGTTAAAGAGAAATAGATCGAAGATCCCATATTTATGCATATCAAGAAAGATGTGGGTCAACAGAAGTCGATGTCCTTCAAAATTGGTGGTGATGGTATTTTGAAATAGAAGGGTAGACTGTGTGTGCCAGATATAGATGATTTGCGGAAAAGAATCCTTGACGAAGTTTACACTTTGAGGTATGTTGTTCACCTAGGCTCTACTAATATGTATCATGATCTAAAAACTATATACTAGTGGAATAATATAAAATGTGATGTGGCTAACTTTGTTGCCAAGTATTTTAATTGCCAACAAGTTAAAGTAGAGCATATGAGGCCTGGTGGTACTTCACAAGAGATTGATTTGCCTTTGTGGAAGTAAGAGATGATCAATATGGACTTCATTACGAGACTTCCGAGGTCTGGAAACTAGTATGATTCCATTTGGGTGATTGTAGACCAGCTGACTAAGTCAGCTATTTTTTGCCTGTTAGAAATAATTATTCGGGAGGTGATTATGAAAAGCTGTACATTGAGGAAATAGTTTTCTTATATGGGACACCTGTATCCATCATATCTGACTGAGGTACGCAATTTTCTTCAGAGTTTTGGAGTTTTTTTCAAAGGGGTTTAGGTACCCAAGTGAACCTAAGTACTGTGTTTCACCCTCAGACGGATGGTCAAGCTGAGCGCACCATTCAAACCCTTGAGGATATGATGAGATCCTGTATAATTGAGTTCAAGGGTAGTATGGTGGATCACTTGCTACTAATATAGTTTGCATATAATAATAGCTACCATGCCAGTATTAAGATGGCTCCTTTTGAAGCATTGTATGGAAGAAGATGTAGGTCGCCTATAGGGTGGTATGAAGTTCGTGAGATGCAGTTATTTGGGCCTGATCTTTTTCACCAAGCAATGAAGGATGTGAAAATCATTAGAGAACGACTTAAGACAACTCAGAGTAGATAGAAATCCTATGCCGATGTTAGGAGAAGGGAGTTAGAATTTGAGGTTGGTGATTGTGTATTTCTAAAGGTCTCCTCTAAGAAGGGAGTAATACGTTTCGGGAAGAAAGGTAAGTTGATTCCTTGCTACATAGGGCCATACCAGATTTTAAGAAGGATAGGTGGAGTTTCTTATGAGTTAGAGTTACCTGCAAGTTTAGGTTCTGTTCATCCAGTATTTCTCATATCCATGTTGAAGAAATGCATTGGGGACCATTCCTTAGTGTTTCCTGTGGAGAATGTCAAAGTGACTGATTCCTTGTCTTATGAAGAAGATCCTGTAGCAATCTTGGATTTCGAAGTTAGAAAATTAAGGAGAAAAGAGATAGACTCAGCTAAAGTATTGTGGAGAAACTAGAAAATTGAAAAAGCCACTAGGGAATCAGAGGATGACATGCGAGCTAGATACCCAAACTTGTTTGATCCAGCGTATGATGAAAGGTACAATCCTCATCTTATTTTTCTTTGCCTTAGTATGCTTGAGATCGTGCTTGACTGTATTTCGTGTCATCATTTGGGGACGAATGATCCCAAGGGGGGGATAAGGTAATAGCCCATAAAAAGTCATACATGTATTAGCTCTTAGTAGCATGCATAATGAGTTAAGTCTAGAAAATTTTTCCAAGTGTCGAAGAAACTTAGTATCATTTTTAAATCTCAATCTTCGTAGTTTATTTTTGACCTTCCCGACCTCTGTTTCTTGATTTTTTTGTTGATACGGGATGGGGCACGTCAAGAGTAAATCTTGGGTGAGTTTCAAAAATTTTAGACGATCTTAAGACAAGTTTGGGATGACGAACCAGTGAGCCGGGGCGATTAGCTCGTGGTGCCTCGCTTATCACCTCACCTGGGAGTGAGAAAAGCAATAGGTGAGGTGACGCCTAGGCTATTGCGGTGCTCAACCGAGGGCGATGACTTAGATATCGCCCTATGCCATTTTTTTGTTTTTTTTGGAGATTTTCAAGGGTATTTTAGGTATTTTTAATTCCCCAATCATCTTACACAAGGGATTTAATCCCAAATACACCAAAATACACCCATCTTCATCAAATTACTCCAAGAAAATTCACAAGGGTTTCAAACTAAAAAACCAAATAAATCAAGATTCAACCGTGGGTTTTAGAAGATAATTAGGGATTTGGAATCCCCAATCCATAGCTTCAAGAATCTTCTATTATTTTCCGAAATAGAGGTACGTGGGGTTTATCCTAAAAACTACATGGGATTGTAAACACTAGAACATGATTTAAAGATTTTCAAGCATGAATTTTAGAAAGGGGTTTTGAAATACATAACTTTATTATGCGTTATGAATGTTTAATTGTATTGTTAATTTGGTCTTTAGGCCTTTCCCCTTAAATTGGTTTACATGCATATGTATATGTATGGAATTTGAGATTGAAGATTTTTTAGAGAATAAACTATGAACTCCCTCTCTTGTATTGAATTAATGTTATGGTTTTGTTGGAAAAAGAGTTGACATGCATGTTTCATGATGGAAAATAGTTTTCTAAATGTCATAGTGTTTAAATGTGATTTAGAATTGTTGAGAGGGTGGTTCTTGATATAACTATGTTTGTGTTAAAGAAAAAGAATTGCATGAGATTGAGATTTTTATATTACCACCTTTATTTATTGAAGCAGTGATAAAGATAATTGCTTGCATGGTCTTACATGAGTTTTAAAGAGTGAGTTTACTTGAAAGAATTGTTGATATGGTGGTCCTAAATTCTATGATTTAAGAACTGATATATAAATTGCTATAAATGGCTCAGAGAATGCGACTTGCAAGTCAATGGTATGACGATACCATATAAATATATGCCATAACTGAGTAAGAATTCTAGAGTATGATTTCAGAATATGTTTTCAGAAAATGCATGATTGTAAAAGAGTTAAAAATAGGCTTAAAGAGGGTTAGGTGGTTACCCGAAGAGGGCTTGAGTTCAAGTAACTCTTAGCCTAAAACCGTATTAGCCGATACGGGTAGATTATTATTGTACGCTGGCGACGACCGTGTGGCGTAGTAGAGGTAGAGACTCCGACCCTTGCGGCACACTTGGGTTGGGGGCTTGGCTGCCGAGTTAATGTGAAATCCCATATAGCCCGTGGGATTACAGATTGTAGGGTATACCATCTAGCGCAGAAGTAACACAAAGAGTGTGACAGAGTTCAAATGATTTCACAGAGTCTTTTAAAATACCCATATGATTTCTTACTATATGATATGTTTATGAACTATATTAAATTGCTCTCATATATGTTGAATATGACTACTTATTTTGGATTTTCTCTGTGTACCAGTACATCTGTATTTATGCCCCTCCCCTACCTCTCAGGTTCTGAGGCTCAATCTAAGTGTCCTTATAAGCAGTAGATATTTTGGACAACAGAGTAGAGTTCAATGGCGAGCCTTCAATATTCCAGAAGGCCTAATGTCTTATAGTTATTTATCATCTTTTTGGTTTTGGTCTACTGGGGGCATTGTCCTAGATTCTTAGACAGTATTGTTTTGAGATACAGTAGAGATTTTGCAGACTGAGTCAGATGTTATTTAGATATTGCTGAATTGTAGTTTCATTATTATTGTGAATTTAGAATTTACCATGATTCCATATTATGCTTTGTTCCACATCTTCTTTTATTATATGAATATTATGCATCACTACCAGATATAGAGGGGCGTCCGGGACTCCATGGTTCAGAATGCTTTTTACGTCCAGGGCCTCGGTTCGGGTCGTGATGCTAGGAGTAAGACGCGACTTTCTAATATTCGTGCAAGTAAAATAGAATGCATAAAAGTGTTGAAATTTCTTAAAGAGAGTGTCTCTATTCCGAATTTAACAAAGGACTACTAAATTCGAAATTCTTGTCTGAAAGGTGCATGCTTGATTTTCTACATGGCTTCTAGCTTGATAAAGTAGCACACCAAAGGAATGACACCACTGGAGATGGTGGTGATTGATGAAGCTGCTCAACTGAAAGAATGTGAATCCACTATTCTGTTACAACTCCCTGGTCTTCGCCATGCTATACTCATCAGAGATGAGAAACAATTGCCTTCTATGGTTCAAAGTAAGATCCGCAAGAAGGCTGAGTTTTGGAGGAGCTTATTAGAGAGGCTAGTAATTCTAGGACATAAGAAGAACCTTCTTAATGTTCAATATCAAATTGCACCTGAAAATAAGTTTGCTCCCTAATAGCGAGTTCTTTAACGAGAAAATTATGGATGGTCCTAATAAGAAATCAACAACATAAGAAGAGATTTCTTATGGGAGATATGTTTGGTTCCTATTCATTTATTAATATAAGTAGCGGAAATGAGGTTCCAAGATGGTTCAGTAAGAAAAGTGAACAGAGGTTGTTGACATATAATGTGGATTCACTTCCTAATGTCAAGATAATAGGACTGCTCAGTTGCATCCTCTATGAACGTTATAGTCCTTGTATATTTTATTTTTTTTGGTGACTGTAAATTTGGGGGTGCGCATACAATTGGTATCAAATCCACTCCTGTCATCCCTGTCGATGTGGGCCAGAGTTCAAACTGAGTGTAGAAAAATCCCGATATGACGGGGAAAACCTCAGTCCTGAGTATAGGAAAATCCCATTCAGTAGGGAAAACCTCATAGAGGACGTTGAGTCCATAAGGGGGGTGTATGTAACACCCCAACTTAGGAAGGAGTCCCACATCGGCAAAAGACAGGAGGGATTCTAGGTATATAAGTAAGAAAGCCTTACTCCCTAGTGATGCATTTTAAAATCGTGCGGGCCTAAGCCTAGAGAAGACAATATCACTAGTGGGTTTGGGAGTTAGAGGGGTGTCTCGGGCCTTGATGGTTTGGGATGCCCATCGCTGCCAGGACCTCGGGTTGGGTCATGACAGAATTGGTTTTATGCCCCATCGTTCATTGGCATTCCAGGAGAGAACAATAAGTTGACATTTTTATTCTACTGGAAGTTTAACAAGTATTTACAAACTGGTGATCAGATTAATGTTTCATTTCCTTGTTATAATAAAACTTTTAATATAAAAGAGTTTAGAGTTACTCTTGCATATGACAAGCTAGAACCGGACAAGTCTGCAACATCAACTAGTGAAGCAAAAGTGCTTGCAATGTGACATACTCCAATTAGTCATGATTATCAATTCAAAGAAAGTGTCATGGAAGGCTTTATGCCTTCATATCAGGTGGCGGTTCATCATTACTAACTTTCTCAGCCTGATTACTAAGTGTTCCATGAAAACACAGATTTTTTTGTGATGTCAATCTTGAAGGAGAAATTATTTTATTATTATTATGTGCAGACTGCCGGTTCAGGGGGTAGGATAGAAGAAGAGGATAACGGTGATAGCATCTTTAATTTCGATGATGATGATGATGATGAAGATGAAGATGCTACACTGGCAGCGATAGAGGAACTGTTTGAAATATCTTGGTGAAAGAAATCGAACAATGCTGCAGCAGTGTGTACACATTAACGAGCTAAAATGATTTGTTATATTTGAAGGTGAAAAAAATTAATGTGATTCTCGAAAGAAGGTTATAGGTGAAAGGGAAAAGAAAGAGAATGAACTATTATTGTGTGGAATAGCTAAGAAGGAGAAAGGTGGTGAAAATATTTACGAAAGTGATCAAAATTTTTTGGTCTTAGTGGGGAGATCCATGTAGTGGGTGTAGTAATGATTAGGCTTGAATGTTGTGATTGTTGAAAATACAAACCAATGTGTTGTATGGTTAGTACACCTTGATTTAAAACTTGAATGTGTTTTACATTAGTGATAAGGTGAAGTAAATCTTCTTAAGGGTATGTATAATATGGAGTCCAATAGCTTAAGCTAGCTCCTCTTTTCTCCGAGTTAGGCTTCAACATAAGAGTATTATACAGTGGGCCTCAAACTCGCGTGGTTAGATGTGTGTTGGGAGAATTGTAATTTGGAAATGATGAAGCATATAAATTATTGTTTGTGGTGTAGACGAGTCGTGTATCTAATGTTTATGTCTTTTCGTTGTATCTTGTAAGATGTAGAATGCTTCAATTCTTATTTCCCGCGAGAATCTCATCTCATGTCTTGTGACAATCTTAATCAGGCCGAGGATTCTTATAAAAATTCATATCTTACAATGTTGTGATCATGTACTACAAGACACATGCCAATATCATGTCGACATCAAGTTTCATTATCTCATGTTTCGTGCTTACACGTATCCCTAGGGGTTATCATGAATCTTTTAACTGCCTTCAAATATTTTATTGAGGAAAAATGTTCAATGCGATGTTATGTTCTTTATTCTATACTTTTAGATCTTCAAAAGTCCCTACCCATCATTCGGGGACAAATGATCCCAAGTGGGGGATAGTGTAACAACACGTACTTTTGGGCTAGAATTTAGACCATCGTTCCAACGCATATAGACCTGAAATAAATTATTCTTTGTTAATATATGTGTGGTGATCACTCCTATAGTGTGGTAAAACCTTTCAATATGAATTTATTTCACAAGAATCCCCTAACTCTAAGACGAGTTGAAAACAATTCTATCGATTAAGTTTTAGTGGACACTTCAACTTGGGTCAACTTTGATCAATCATAAATTCTGTTATATGATGAACTGGGTGGCCTTCTATATATCAAATGAAAGTCTTTGAGTCTTCTTTCCAATGCAACTAGTTTTGTCCAAATCTAACATCAGAGTAAAAGGTTATGCCTTATTTACTTCAGCATGTCATTCTATCAATTGAGGGACTGCTGCACCTTTTTTTGTTTTCGTAGGGTCATTTTAGTCATTTTCACTCACCCTAATCTGTCTATAACATGCTATTTCCGTCCCTAGAAGAAGAAATTGCTCCTTTACACAATTTTTCTCTCAAGAACAAGATCAATCTAAGTACCCTCAAGATCAAGAATTCCAAGAAACGGATCAAGATCTGGGTTCCATCTTTCTAAACTAAATAATCTAAGGTGTGTGGGGTTTATCATAAAACTACATGGGCTTGTTGAAACGCTAAAATATGATCTAAATTTTACCAAGCATGAATGTATAAAGGGGTTTTGGAATCCATGATTTTTATTATGCATCATGAATGTTTAGTGATATTGTTGTTTTGGCCTTTAGGCCTTTTCCCTCTTCAATTGATTTATACGTATATGTATGAAAAATTGATATTGAAGATTGCTTGAGAGACAAATTATGAAATCCGTCTCTTGTGATGAATTAAAGTTTATGATCATGTCGGGAAAGAGTTGAAATGCATGTTTTATAATTTGAAAGTAGTTTTCTCAATATCATAGTATTTGAACATGATTTAGAGAATGATGAGAGGGAGTTTCTTGATATAGTTATATTTTTGTGTTAAAGAGAAAGAATTTCATGTGATTGAGAGCTTTGACATGACCACCTTAGGTATTTGAAATGTTGAATAAGAGAGTTTTCTTGCATGTATTTACATGAGTTTTAAGAAAGAGTTCTTTGAATTGAATTATTGATATGGTGCTCCCAAACTTATGTTTTGAAAACAGAGATTATTATATGCTAATAATGTCTCAGAGATGTGACTTGTAAGTCAAATGGTATGACGATACCATATGTATATATGTCATAACAGAGTTAGAATTTACAGAGTTTGATTTCAGAAAATTCATGTTTAAAGAGCTAAAAATGGGCTTAAAGAGGGTTAAGTGGTTGCCCGAAGAAGTCTTGAGTTTAAGTAACTCTTAGTCTAAAACCGTATATTGTCCATACAGGTATACTATTATTGTATGCTGGCGACGGTCCTGTGGCGTAGTAGAGATTTAGAGACTCCGACCCTTACGACAAACTTGGGTTGGGGGCTTGGCTGTCGATTTAAGGGAAGATTCCATATAGCCCGTGTAATTTCAGAATTGTAGGGTATACCACCTAGCACAGAAGTAAAAAAAAGAATGTCAAAGAGTTCAGATGATTTTATAGAGTCTTTTAATTATGTCCATGTGATTCTTACCATATGATATACTTATGACCTGTTTTAAATTACTCTCATTTATGTTGAATAAAAAAGTTATTATTTTGGATTTACTCTGCGTACCAGTACAACTATATTGACCCCCTACCTTTCAGGGTCTGAGGCTCAATCTAGAGGTCCGGCTAAGCAGTAGAGTTTTTAGAGAGAAGCGAACTATGCAGTGGTGAGCCTTTCTTATTCCAGAAGGGTTGTTTATTCAAACTATGTTATTTATTTTGTCTTGGGTCCACTGGGGGCCTCATCCTAAATTCAAATAGTTGTCATTTCAAAATGTAATAGAGATTTCGTAGGTTGGTTCAGAAGTTGTCTAGTTGCTGTTGAATTTGATTCATCGCTGTTGAAATGAATTCAGAGTATGACCATGATCCCATATTAAATTATATTTCCATATCTTCTTTTATTATATGAATATTGTGCATGTCTACAAGATAGAGAAGGGCGTTCGGGCCTTCATTGTTCGGAATGCTCATTACGACCAGGGCCTTGGTTCGGGTCGTGACAGAGGATGTGTTAATGGATTATGATAAGATAGGCCATATGAGTTTTGATCGATTATTGATGCTCAAAATTTCTAATGGGATAGAGTTTCTTGATGTTATATTTTATAGTTTCCAAGGAAGAATTGTATGTAAGGTGGGTTGTAAAACCATGCCTAGCACTAGACATGTAACACCTCGTAAAATTTGTGCATGTGCTAGCTTCTAGTAGTATGCTCAAAGAGTTAAAAAGAATAGAATTTTTTCGAAGTGTCAAGGGACTTAGTCTCATTTTGAGCTCCCAAATCTTAGATGAATTTTTCGCGACCTTCCCGACCTTTATTTATTGATTTCTTTGATGATTCATGATGGGGAAAATCGATAGAATATATTGGGAGAGTTTCGGGATTTTTGGACCTCGTTTAGGGCATATTTGGATGCCAAAAACAGTAGCATCATGCGATTAGAATGCGTCGCATGGTCCATTCCATGCATGGAATCATGCAATGCAATATGGGACGCATGATCCAGTCCGGCGGACTAGAGCATGAGACGCATGCTCTGCTGCACGCGCCTGGAAATTTTAGTCTTTAACCCATCTCACTAAGGGTATATTGGGTATTTTCCACCCCCTTATTAACTTAATCACGGGGTTACAATCCCAAACACCATATTACTAATATTTTCAATAACATTCCACAAGAACACTCTCTAGGGTTCCAGACTAGAATTTCAAATAACTCGACATTCTACCGTGGGTTTTAGAAAATAATTGGAGATTTGGAATCCCCAATCCGTAAGCTTCAAGAAGCATCCATCAAATTCATAAATTGAGGTACCTGGGGTTTATCCTAAAAACTACATGGGCTTGAAAACACTAGAACATGATTTTTAAGGATGAATTCTAAAGGAGTTTTGGAATCTATGTTTTAAATTATGTATTCCGAATGTTTTAATGTTATTGTTGCTTTGACCTTGTGGTCATTTCCCCTAAATTGATTTACACATGTATGTATATGTATGAAAATTGAGATTGAAGATTGTTTGAGAGAAAAAATTATGAACTCCCCCTCTTGTATTGAATTAAAGTTTATGGTTTTATCGGAAAAGTGTTGAAATTCATGTTTTATGAGTGAAAGAAGTTTTCTCAATGTCATAGTATTTTGAACATGATTTGGAGATGATGAGAGGGTGTTTTTTGATATAATTATGTTTTGTGTTAAAGAGAAAGAATTGCATGAAATTGAGACTTTTAATTTGACCACCTTTGTTTATTGAAATTGTTGATAAAGAGAATTGCTTGCATGGCTTTACATGAGTTTTAAGGAGTGAGTTTCTTGAAAAGAATCGTTGATATGGTGGTCCTAAATTCAATGTTTTGAGAACAAAGATATAATTTGCTATAAATGGCTCAGATAATACGACTTGCAAGTCAATGGTATGACAATACCATTTATGTGAATGCCATAAAAGAGTTAAAGCTTTTAGAGTATGTTTTTAGAGAATGCATGCTTAAACAATTAAAAATAGGCTTAAAGAGGGTTAGGTGGTTAGCCAAAGAAGGCTTGGGTTCATGTAACTCTTAGCCTGAAATCGTATTTTCCGATACGGGTAGATTATTACTGTACGCTGGCGATGACTGTGTGGCGTAGTAGAGACAGAGACTCCAACCCTTGCAACACACTTGGGTTGTGGGTGTAACGCCCTGATTTTCTGAAATAGAATGCTACACGGTGCTTATGACCCCGAGGGACCACAAGCTAACCCATGACTGATATCTGTACCTGTACACTGCATATATAACGTAATAATGCAGAAATCATGAACATATAGGCCATAAGGTTCAACTTAATAAAGAATCTGTCAAAACATAATATCCATATGGGTGAAAGATACCCAAAATAGCTGAAAACTGAATAAAATCTGAACATAAGTCTGAATACTGAATCTGAAAGCCTCTAAGTACTGTTTGAATAAGGAGTTGAAGGAACATGTCTCCAACTAACCACGTAAATTGATAATTGGCTAAAATAATAATGAATAAATCAAATCATATTGTCCTCAAATAAAGAGGACTCACTGAATATCTGCGACTGGAAATGCTACTACTACAGCTAATTTGGAGCTCGTGTCTCTGAACCTACGGTGTAACATAAAAATAAAGCACCATAGCGCAAATGCGTCAGTACGAGGGAATGTACTGAGTATACGAGTGAGGTAGGCTAAATATAAATAGGGTTTACATGCATGAACAATGCTAACTGTCTGACTGATATGAACGTAAGAGTACAAACATGCATACATAGTAACTAAAATCATGGGTGCATGATAGCTAGTCCTGTATGCTTATACATGGTTTACTGATGGCTAACATGACTGATACTGAAATTATGATAACATGGGCGACTGTATCTGACAATCCTGAATCTGATGGAACTATCTGAGTTTCAAACTATAACTGAGTCTGACTGTATCTGACAGTACTAATATACTGAAATCTGAAGACCTATCTGAGTTCTTTTACTGAGACTAATTCTCAATTTGTGGGAGGTAGTTTTTTAACCGACATGCCCCAATAACGCATATATCTAAGTTGGGGTCCATTCTCTTCCCCGACTGGAGGGGTGTCAATTCCGCGCCACTGGTAAGGACAGTTGTAGGTGACCCTTAGCTGGCAGGTATTCGAAAGGAGAACGGTGGGAACCCTTAACTGACAGGTTAATCCACCTCATCAACCATAATCTAACAGATAAGATGTCTCAGCCTATGCTGGTAACGTAGTTCTGGAACACAAGGATGACTGCTAAGAATCACACCCTAAACTGGTAGGTGAGTTCCCATCCTTGGGTTCACTCGGTACTAAATTCTACTCCCATCTGAAGAGACTAAACATGATTCAATTGACTGTACATGGACAGATTAACTGACTTCCATTGACTGACGGAGTAGTACTATTATCTGAGAGTTAACTGAGATCATGATATTTTTGAGGTTTCTTGAGTCCCATGACTGACTGAGTTCTATAGATTATAGATTGATTGAGATTATCATGACAACATGACATGGATCTAGGCACACAACTATGTTTTTCGGGTACGAATACCCCAAGACTCCATAGAAGGAAACTGATACACATGACATGACTTGATCACAAGATTTGAGTCCACAATTCATAATATCATCAGTAGGGGATATCCTATTTCATATAGTTATTAAAAATCATAAACATTGTAGGGAAAGCATGGATATATTTCGTGTACATATTGTATATCTCCATTATCTTAGATTCTTCATACCACCACAATAGCAACACATCAAAAGCATGGATTCATACTGAAGTATATAGCTAACATGGACTTGTCATTTAGACAACATAGAACCATACAAACATGAATTTCTAGCATCCTAAGCATTTTATCAAACACCTTGCATGCATTCTTTAAGGCATAGGCGGGTTTCATACTCGCACCATATTAAACCATCTAAAGTTCATGGTTTTCACTTAACAAACATATATATTCCATGAAAACACCTTTAGACATCACATTGAAACTTAAACAACAATCGTCAACATGTACATACTTATATCACCACAAAAAGTTTACAAAATAATATTTAAAACATGGTTCTTGAGCTCTATGAACGAATTGGATCCATAGATAAACACTACTCATACCTTAGAAAGGGTTCCTTGATGATTTTCTGGAGAGTTGTTAGATTGGGAAACTTAATTCTCGATTATCTTGGAAAAAGTCTTGGATCTTGCTTTTGAGAGATGAGTTCGATGAAAACCCTAATCTTGTGGTTGAGAGCATAAGAGAGGGTTTTTGTGATGCTTAACTGAAGAAAAATGGGAAAAATTACTCCTCTTTAGGGTTATAAGTCGTGGAAGGTGAAGGAAATGACCAAAATACCCTTGCAAAAATGCCCTTGAATTGCTGGAAAAATATACTTGACGCCATCCCTGACAGACCGTCGGGTCCATGATAGGCCGTCATGAATGGTCGTCACAAAAGGGGTCCAAATTCTTGATTTTATGCCCAGGGCTGATGACGTTGTCAGAAATGTCGTTAGAATGTGACGACGTCGTTAAAAAGGTCGTCAGAAACATGATTGCCCGTCAGAAACGTCGTCACCGTTTTCCAGCTTGACATGCTGGAATAAAATGGGGATTACTCTTTTCTCTGATATCGGATTTAGGAAAAATTGGTATTGTTGGAAATATAATTCAATTATATATCTATTTATAGGTCATGAGATAAAAAATTCTAAGTATAATGAGAGATATTCTCATTTGAAGTTGACTATAGCAATATCCTTCTCAAGAATTCAATCGGTAAGGAATGTTTTGATTCGTTTGATAGCTGGGAGTTATTTGAAGCCTTAATATACATATATCTTACTCATAAAACTATAAAATAACCATGATGTACTATGAATGATCTTGGTACATGGCTCTAATATTGGTTTGGATTTTTTGGGGTATTACAATATCTCCCCCTTGGAAACATTCGTCCTCGAATGATGACTGCTTGAGAGGGGAGAAAAGATAAAATGACGCATACACTGATCATGATCAATTGGCACATTATTTTAGGACTGAATTGAATTCTAAACTTAATATAGCCCAACTGAACATGCATATCTGATGCATGACTGATAAGTTGAACTGATGAATGCATGATAAGCTATGCACGGATACTTGATACCAATTTTATACTGGAATTTTGAACATGTGACTGAATAAGCTTAAGGAAAATGGTTACCTAGAGCTATGTCTAAATTAGCGGAGAAAAGATAAGGGTACTTGGTTCGCATGTCTGCTTCTGCTTCCCAAGTAGCTCACTCCATGGACTGATTCTGCCAAAGAACCTTGACTAGAGGGACTTCTTTGTTCCTCAGCCTACGAGTCTGATAGTTGAGGATTCCGGCTAGAATATATTCATAAGTAAGGCTATTCTGAATGTCAATTCTCTAAATAGGGACTACAACTGCTGGGTCACCTATGCACTTCTTGAGCAAGGAGACATGGAAGACTGGATGAACTGAGGCTAGATCTGAAGGCAATTTGAGCTCATAGGCTACCTTGCCGAAGAGACTGAGATTCCTGAATGGACCGACATATCGGGGACTAAGTTTTCCCTTATTGCCAAATATCTTCGCTCCCTTCATGGGAGAGATCTTTAGATAGACATAACCATCGACCTTGACTTCGAGATCCTTTCTACGAACATCCGCATAAGACTTTTGTCGGCTCTGAGTAGCCTGAAGTCTTTCTCTGATCAACTGAACTTTCTCTAAGGCATGGAATACTAAGTCAGGCCCTATGACTATGGCCTCTCTAACTTCGAACCAACCGATCAGATACCTACATCTCCTACCATAGAGAGCTTCGAATAGAGCCATCTGAATACTAGAGTGATAGCTGTTGTTGTATACGAACTCAATCAAAGGCAAGTGGTCATCCCAGCTTTCCTTGAACTCAATTTCACACGCCCTTAGTATATCTTCCAGAGAATGAATAGTCCTTTCTGCTTGACCATTTGTCTGAGGATGAAAAGCTGTACTGAGATGAACATGGGTACCAAGACCCTTTTGGAATGCTTTCCAGAAGTGAGAGGTGAACTGGGTACCTCTGTCTGAGATGATAGATAGTGGAAAACCATGTAATCTAACCAACTCCCTGATATAGAGTTTGGCATAATCCTTGGCTAAGTAAGAGGTACGAACTAGAAGGAAATGAGCTACACCAGGAACACACAAACGACCCTGACACTGAAGAACACCATCTCCCCCTTGGGATAAAACCTCTACTTCCTGAATCTTAACTGACTCTTTTAGCTTGACAAGTCTAGGATCCCTGTCTTGGTTCTTTTTAACCTCGAAAACTAGAGATGACTCTGAACTACTCTGAACACATACACCACCCTCTGAAGAGTCGACTAAGTGAACGCCTAGTCTGGCAAGCTGATGAATCTCTTAAGTTAATTTCTTCTTACTATCCTCAACATGGGAAACACTACCCATAGATAGTCTACTGAGTGTGTCGGCCACTACATTGGACTTGCCAGGATGATAAAGGACTCTCACGTCATAATTCTTTAAGATCTCTAACCACCTTCTCTGATGAAGATTGAGATCTTTCTGGGAAAATACATACTGAAGGCTCAAATGATCTGTGACGACGTCTACATGAGCACCGTATAGATAATGACTATAAATCCTTAATGTAAAGACAACTACTGCTAACTCAAGGTCATGAGTAGGATAATTCTTCTTATGGGGATTTCACTGTCTGGGGGTATAGGCTATGACTCTACCATGATGCATGAGGACACAACCTAAACCTACTCTGGATGCATCACAATATACTACAAATCCATTAGAACTGTCGGGAAGTGCTAAAATTGGAGCTGAGGTGAGTCGAGTCTTCAACTCTTGAAAACTCTTCTTGCAAGGTTCTGACCACTGAAACCTGACCTTATTCTGAATCAATATGGAAATAGGAGATGCAATAGAAGAAAATCCCTCGACAAACCGTCTGTAATAGCCAGCCAAACCCATGAAACTCCTAATATGTTATGGAGAGATAGGGCAAGGCCAGTTTCTTACCACTTAGGTTTTCTGAGGATCTACTATAATGACATCACTGGAAATAATGTGGCCAAGGAATTCTACTGATATTAGACAAAATTCATACTTACTGAACTTGGGGAACAACTGGTGATCCCTGAGAGTCTGAAGAAAAATTATGAAATGGTCTGAATGATTATGCTCTGTGCGAGAATACACCAGAATATCATCTATGAAGACTATGACGAATGTGTCCAAGTACTGCTTAAACATCCATTTCATGAAGTCCATGAAAGTTGTAGGGGCATTGGTAAGACCAAAGGACATGACTAGAAATTCAAAGTGACCATACCGAGTTTAAAAAACTGTCTTCGGGATGTCATATTCTCTAACTCTGAGCTGATAATAGCCTGATCTGAGGTCTATCTTTGAGAAATAACTGGCACCCATAAGTTGGTCAAATAATTCATCTATTCTAGGCAGAGGATACCTGTTCTTTATCATGACTTTGTTGCGCTGACGGTAATCAATACACATTCTGAGAGAACCGTCTTTCCTACGCACAAATAAGACTGGTGTACCCTATGGGGATACACTGGGACTGATACATCCCTTATCTAAGAGATCCTTCAAATGATCTTTCAATTCCTTGAGTTTTGCTGGTTCCACTCTGTATGGCGGAATAGAAATAGGATGAGTATCTTGGAGAAGGTCTATGCCTAAGTCTATTTCCCTTCCGGGAGGAATGCCTGGAAGATATTCGGGAAAAATATCTGAATATTTATTAACCACTGGGATTGATTTGAGACTGATAGATTCGGAACTGGAATCGTAATATTCACGAGATGATACACACACCCCTTAGAAATCATTTTCCTTGCCTGAAGGTAGGAAACAAGCTGACCCCTGAAAGACGAAGTGCTACCCTTCCACTATAGGACGAGCTTATTCGGGAACTGAAACTAAACTATCCTATTTCTGCAGTCGACTATGGCATAGCAGGAATGAACATAATCTATGCTGATAATGATATCAAAATTAGTCATCTCTAACTCGACTAAATCTGCTAATGTGGATTTATGAAATATCATAAGCGGGAAGTTCCTGTATATCCGCCGAGCTATGATGGTTTTACCCACTAGGGTAGAGACTAAAAAGGGCTTTGCTAAAATTTTGGGATTGATTCTGAAATCGCTTTCTATGTATGGAGTGACAAAAGACAAGGATGCACCTGGGTCTAGCAACGCATAAACATGAATATGGAAAATCTGTAACATACCAGTAACGACATCAGGAGAATTTTCCTTATCCTATCCGGTCTGAAGAGCATAAAGTCTATTTGGGAGTTGCCCACTAGTAGCACTGGAAGTGGCATCCTGCTGGTTCGGGCGACCAGACTGAGCTGTGGAACGATTCTGTAGACCCTGAGGACCTGGATGAGGACAATCCCTATCCTGTGTCCTGGCTTACCACAACTAAAACAGACATCACTACCGGCTCTGCAAATACCCTTGTGGTTCTTACCACAAGTTTGACAAAAGGGATTTGTTCGGGCACTGCTAACACTACCCTGAGATTTAGAGCCTATTGCTTTGTCTCTATTTCCGTCCCTAAACTTCGGCACTGGGGTTCTGGCGGAGGAAGGGGATGGAACTACTGAATTAGGATGAAACTGAGAACGATTTCCTCCCTCTGATTTGGGCTGAGCAAAACTAAAAATGCCTGATCTTTCCCTCTTATTTTGCCTCTGCCTAGTCTTAACCTTCTTCTCCTCTATCTATTGAGCGTTGTTCATGAGCCTGGCTAAAGTCATATCACTGTTTAGCATCGCATACCTAAACTTATTTACCATGATATCATTCACCCCTGACATAAACTTGCTCATCTTAGCCTTGTTGTCTGCAACCACATGAGGGGTATATCTGGCCAGCTAAGTAAATCTAAGAGAATACTCTCTAACCATCATATTTCCCTGCCTGATATTGATGAACTCAAGAACTTTTGCCTCTCTCAACTCTTGGGGAAAGAATTTGTCTAAGAAAGACGTGAAAAATTCTTCCCACTCAACAGGACCTGCATCTTCTAACCATTCTTCTAACCACTGCTTATACAAAGTGTGAGTGACATCCTGCAATTCGTATGCGGCTAACTCGGCACTCTGAGAAAAAGTGCTTGCCATGATATTAATGACCTTTTGTACTTGGTCAATAAATCCTGAGGATCCTTGTCTATCTTAGACCCAAACAAGGATGGAGGGTTCATTCGGGTGAAGTCCTGAATCCTAGCTGCTGCTGAATTGGCCACTGGGTTGGCCGGAAAAACTACTGGTCATTCATTCTGGGAAGCTACAAACAGAGAAAGAGCAATAAATATGGTCCTGAACTCCGCATGAGAAATATGTTCGCCCAAAGGATCTTTGGGCTGAGGAGTTGGCTGATTTCTTCTCTTTGGAGGCATGTTTCTGTAATAAGAGAAAAGCGGATTAGACTGAGAGACTGACTTGAAATTATGTTTACTAGAACGACATGAATACTGAAGAAAGAGAACTGTTCCTAAAACATCTCATAACCTATTGTACATAAATGTGGCGTGCAACACACCCATGCACAAGCCTTTACTAGATGCGACATTCAGAATTCCTAGGACTCTATTGAACCTTAGGCACTGATACCAAGTTTGTAACGCCCTAATTTTCTGTATCGGAATGCTACACGATGCTCATGACCTCGAGGGACCATAAGCTAACCCATGACTGATATCTGTACCTATACACTGCATATATAACGTAATAATACGGAAAACATGAACATGTAGACCATAAGGTTAAACTGAATAAAGAATCTGTCAAAACATAATATCCATATGGGTGAAAGATACCCAAAATAGCTGAAAACTAAATCAAATCTAAACATAAGTCTGTATACTGAATATGAAAGCCTCTAAGTACTGTCTGAATAAGGAGTTGAAGGAACATGTCTCCAACTAACTTCGTAAACTGATAACTGGCTAAAATAATAATGAATAAATAAAATCATATTATCCTTGAATGAAGAGGACTCACTGAATCTCTGCTACTGCAAATTCTACTGCTACTGCTGATCTGGAGCTCATGTCTCTGAACCTATGGTGTAACATAAAAAGAAAGCACCATAGAGCAAATGCGTCAGTACGAGGGAATGTACTGAGTATACGAGTGAGGTAGGCTAAATATAAATAGGGTTTACATTTATGAACAATGCTAAATTTCTGACTATATGAACGTAAGAGTACAAACATGCATACATAGTAACTGAAATTGTGGGTGCATGATAGCTAGTCCTGTATGCTAATACATGGTTTACTGATGGCTAACATGATTGATACTGAAATTCTAATAACATCGATGACTGTATCAGACAATCATGAATCTAATGGAACTATCTGAGTTTCGTACTGTAACTGAGTCTGACTGTATCTGACATTCCTGATATACTGAGATCTGAAGACCTATCTGAGTTCTTTTACTGAGATTGATTCTAAAACTGTGGGAGGTAGTTGTTTAACCGACATGCCCCAATAATGCATATAGCTAAGTTGGGGTCCAATTTCTGCCCCGACTGGAGAGGTGTCAATACAACGCCACTGGTAAGGAAAGTTATTGGTGACCCTTAGTTGGCAGGTATTCGAAAGGAGAATGGTGGAACCCTAAAATGACAGGTTAATCAACCTCATCAACCCTAATATGACAAGCTATGATATCTCAGCCTACGCTGGCTACATAGTTCTGGAACACAAGGATGACTGTTAAGAATCACACCCTAAACTGGTAGGTGAATTCCCATCCATGGGTTCACTTGGTACTAACTTTTACTCCCATCTGAAGAGACTAAACATGATTAAACTGACTGTACATGGACAGATTAACTGACTTCCATTAACTGACAAAGTAGGAATATTCTCTGAGAGTTAACTGAGATCATGAGATTTCTGAGGTTTCCAAAGGCAAATGACTGACTGAGTTCTATAGATTATAGGTTGACTGAGATTATCATGACAATATGACATGGCTTTAGGAACACAACTATGTTTTTCGGGTACGAATACCCCCAGGACTCCATAAAAGGAAGCTGACACACATGACATGACTTGATCATAAGATTTAAGTCCATAATTTATAATATCATAAGTAGGGGATATCATATTTCATATAGTTATTCAACATCTTAAACATTGTAGGGAATGCATGAATATATTTCGCGTACATATTGTATATCTCCATTATCTTACATGCTTCATACCACCACAATAGCAACACATGAAAAGCATGGAATTCATATTGAAGTATATAGCTAACATGGAATTATCATTTAGACATCATAGAACCATACAAACATTAATTTCTAGCATCCTAAGCATTTTATCAAACACCTTGCATGCATTCATTAAGGCATAGGTGGGTTTCATACTCGCACCATATTAAACCACCTAAAGTTCATGGTTTTCAATTAACAAACATATATATTCCATGAAAACATCTTTAGACATCATATTGAAACTTAAACAACAATCGTCAACATGTACATACTCATATCACCACAAAAAGTTTACAAAATAATATTTAAAACATGGTTCTTGAGCTCTATGAATGGATTGGATCGATAGATGAACACTATGCATACCTTAGAAAGGGGACCTTGATGATTTTTTGGAGAGTTCTTGGATTGGGAAATTTAATTTTCGATTATCAAAAATCTTGCTTTTGAGAGATGAGTTTGATGGAAACCCTAATCTTGTGGTTGAGAGCGTAAGAGAGGGTTTTTGAGATGCTTAATTGAAGAAAAATGGGAAAAATTATACCTCTTTAGGGTTATAAGTCGTGGAAGGTGAAGGAAATGACCAAAATACCCTTGCAAAAATGCCCTTGAATTGCTGGGAAAACATACTTGACGCCATCCATGACAGGCTGTCAGGTCCGTGATAGTACGTCATGAATGATCATCATAAAAGGGGTCCAAATTCTTGATTTTCTTCCCAGGGCTGACGACATTGTCATAAATGTTGTCATAATGTGACGACGTCGTTAAAAAGGTCGTAAAAAACGTGATAGCCAGTCAGAAACGGTGTCACCGTTTTCAAGCTTGACATGCTGGAATAAAATGGGGATAACTCTTTGCTACAATATCGGATTTAGGTAAAATTGGTATTGTTGGAAATATAATTCAATTATCTATTTGGTTATATGTCATGATCTAAAAAATTCCAATTATAATGAGAGATATTCTCATTTGATGTTGACTATACCAATATCCTTCTCATGAATTCAATCGGTAAGGAATGTCTTGATTCGTCTGATAGCTGGGAGTTATTTGAAGGCTTAATATACATCTAACTTACTCATAAGACTATAAAAGAACCATGATGTACTATGCATGAGCTTGGTACATGTCTCTAATATTGGTTTGGATTTGTTGGGGTATTACAGGGGCTTGGCTGCCGAGTTAATGGAAGATTCCATATAGCCCATGGAATTACATTATTGTAGGGTATACCACCTAGAACAGAAGTAACATAAAGAGTGTCTCAGATTTCATATGATTTCACAGAGTCTTTTAAAATGTCCATGTAATTTCTTACTATATGATATGTTTATGAATTGTTTTAAATTGCTCTCACAAATGTTGAATATCAATGAATATTTTGGATTTGCTCTGCGTACCAGTACATCTATATTGACCCCCTCCCATACCTCTCAGGTTCTGAGGCTCAGTCTAGGGGTCCTGATAAGCAGTACATATTTCGGACAATCGAGCAGAGTTCAGTGGTGAGCCTTCTATATTCCAAAAGGCCTAATGTCTTATAACTATTTATCATTTCTATGGTTTTTAGTCTACTGGGGGCCTTGTCCCAGCTATTTATCAGAGAGTATTATTTTGAGATATAGTAGAGATTTTGCAGACTGAGTTAGATGTTATTTAGATATTGTTGAATTGCAGTTTCATTATTATTGTGATTTCAGAATAGACCATGATTTTGTATTATGTTTTGTTCTGAATCTTCTTTTATTATATGAACATTGTACAAGACTACCAGATAGAGAGGGGTATCCGTCCTTCATAGTTCGTGATGCTCGTCATGGCCAAGGCCTCGGTTTGGGTCGTGACGAACATGGTATCAGAGCATGGTTCATGGTGCCAGGGTTCCTGCAAAAATTATGTCGGGTAGAGTCTTGTTTATGGATGTGTAGTGTGCTAAACTTATAAGCAGGAGGCTACTAGGTATTTAGGAATGTTTCCCCTCTTTGTGTTTAGTTCGTGCTTTGCAGTATAATCTGTCCCCTAATCAGGCAATCTCTTGTATTTTAAAAAAAGCAGTCAAGCCTCCTCGTCATTCCAACAATCAGAATACTCAGTTATATGAAGTCTGCCCCACCCATGAGATGCATACCCGTAATAGAGCATACACCCCAGAACCTGTTCCTACTCCAGGAGTACCTCCAGTCCCGACCAGTACTCCTTGAGCTCCAAGAATGAACGTTAACCGTCCCCAGTCTTCTCAGAGGGACATATCTAATGCAGAATTCAGACAGTCCATTCACATGCTTGCATAACATGTAGCCGCACAAACTCAGAGGTCACAGGATACTGGGTCTGCATCTATTACATTAGAGGCTACTAGGGTGGGTCAGTTCATGACAATAAACTCGCACAATTTTTTAGGAACTAAGGTAAAAGAGGATCCATAGTAGTTTGTGGACGAAATGGAGAAGATTTTTAGAGTAATGCATGTAGACCAGGTGGAAGGGGTTAAATTAGTAGCATACCACCTTAAGGATGTAGCAAACCAATGGTATAATGAGTGGCAGGATGTGAAGGGTGAGAGTGTTGATCCCACAGTTTGGGGTGAGTTAGTAGAGGTCTTCCTTGATCAGTTCTTTCGTCTAGAGATGATAGACGCCAAAGCTGAAGAATTCATAAACCTAAAGCAAGGAAAGATGAGTGTCCAAGAGTACACTCCAAAGTTCAACCAACTATCCTATTATTCTCCTGAGATGACTGGTAATATGAGGGCCGAATGAGGAAGTTTGCATCTGGCCTTTCAGATAACTTGGTACTTGAATGTCAGGGAGCAATATTGAACAGATACATGGACATCGCCAGACTATCAGTTCATATGCAGAAAGTTAAGGATAAGAAAAAAAGATCTTTAAATCTAGAGAGAAGGACAGGCAGGCAAAGAGAGTCAATACAATAGAATAGAGCTACAGTTAGCAGTAGAGCGGTAATTAGAGTAACAAATGGCAAAAGATAAAGAATTAGGGTATCACATAGTTTGCAGCTAGTGCTCTGGTGTCCTGACCCCAGTCGAGCAGCGCACCTAGAATTTTCAGTCTATTCAGGGGTCAAGGATACAGGGTACGCAGTAGCAGGGAAGCGTAGCTCAGACCTCTCGGTCATACTCGTGCTTTCGAAGGTGCAGGAGGAATCATCCAGGGAGATGTCAGTTTGGTGCTATGGTGTGTTATTCGTGTGTCCATCCAGGCCATATCTTGAGACACTGTTTGGAAATTAGGGGTGATGTTAGAGGAGCCAAGTTCGGCCCAAACGGCCACCACCGGTTGTACGCCTTGACCAACCGCTAGGAGGTAAAGGCCTCACCCGATTTAGTTACCGATACATTCCAAATATTTTATCATGATGTTTGTGTATTACTTAATGACCCCTTATATGGATATTGGTTTTGGGTTTGAGCCCGATGTGATTGCTGAACCTTTCTCTGTTTCCACTCTGGTGGGAGATTCTGTTATATCTAGAAGGGTGTATAAGGATTGTGTTGTATCTATTTATAGCCGAGATACTGTGTCATACCTCATAGAGGTTGAGATGGTTGACTTTGATGCTATATGAGGAATGGACTGGCTCCATTCATGTTATGCCACACTAAATTGGAGGACCCAAAGAGTCACTTTTTCTTTTCCGAATAAACCATTCTTAGAATGGATGGGCATTCTTCAGCAATTAGAGGGAATTTTATATCTTATCTCAGAGCCCGTAAACATATCTCAAAAGGTTGTTTGTACCATCATATCTGGGTTAAAGATTCTAATACTAAAAGTCCTTCCTTTTCGTCTGTCCCAGTGGTAAATAAGTTTCTAGAAGTCTTTCTAGATAATCTCCCGTGAATTCCACCTGATAGGGAGATAGATTTTGGCATTGATTTATTGGCAAACACCCATCCCATTTCTATTCCTCCATATAGAATGGCCCCTGCAGAACTGAAAGAGTTGAAAGGACAACTAGCAGATCTTATAGATAAAGGTTTTATCCATCCTAGTGTTTCTCCCTGGGGTGTACCTATACTTTTTATGTGAAATAAAGATGGTTCCCTTCGTATGTGTAAAGATTACCACCAGTTGAATAAGGTCACAATTAAAAATAAATATACTCTTTCTAGGATTGATAATCTTTTTTACCAGCTTCAGGGTGCTAGGTGCGTTTCAAAGATAGACCTTCGTTCGGGATACCATCAGTTGAAGGTTAGAGAGTCAGATATTCCTAAAACAGCTTTCCAAACAAGATACGACCATTATGAATTCTTAGTCATTTCTTTCAGTTTGACTAACGCCCCTTCAGCTTTCATGGATCTAATGAATAGGGTCTTCCGTCAGTTTTTAGACCTGTTCGTCATAGTTTTTATTGATGACATCTTATTTTATTATAAGAGTGAGGAGGACTATGTCAATCACCTCTGAATTGTCCTTCAGAATCTCAGAGATCATATGATGTACGCAAAATTCTCCAAATATAAATTTTGGCTAAGTGCTATTGCTTTCTTGAGGTATATTGTGTCTAGTGATGCGATTAAGGTAGATCTCCAAAAGGTTGAGGCAGTGAGAAAATGGACCAGACCCATGACTCCAACCGACATTCAGAGCTTCTTGGGTTTGGCAGGGTACTACAAAAGGTTTGTAGAGAGTTTTTCCTGCATAGCTTCTCCGCTTACTAAGTTGACACAGAAAAAGGTGAAGTTTGTGTGGTCTGACTCCTGTGAGAATAGTTTTGAGAAGTTAAAATACAAATTGACTACGAAACCTATTCTGACTCATCTGGATGATACAGAGGGGTTTGTTATGTATTGTGTTACATCCCGTATTGTACTTGGGTGTGTACTTTTGCAACATGGTAAGTTGGTGGCTTATGCATCTAGATAGTTGAAAGTGAATGATCTCAATTACCCTACTCATGACTTGGATTTAGCAGTTGTGGTGTTTGCACTTAGAATCTGGAGGCATTATCATTATAGGGTGCATGTTAATATTTTCACTGACCATAAGAGTTTACAGTATGTTTTCTCGCAGAAAGAATTAAACCTTAGGCAAAGGCGCTGGATGGAATCGCTAAAGGAATATGGCATTAGCCTGCACTATTATCTGGTCAAGGCGAATATGGTAGATGATGCCTTTAGCAGGTTGTCTATGGGTAACCCTTCTCAAGTTGAAGAAGGGAAAACTGAGATGGTTAAGGATATTCACCGACTTGCAAATCTTGGAGTGCGACTCTTAGATTCCGAAGATGGAGGGGTGGTTGTTCATGAGATAGCTAAATAATCCTTTTATGATGAAGATAAAGAGAAGATGATCGAAGATCCCATCTTGATGCAGATAAAGAAAGATATCGGTCAACAGAAGGTGATGTCCTTCGAAATTTGTGGTGATGGTATTTTAAGATATCGGGGTAGCTCATGTGTTCCAGATATAGATGGTCTGCGGAAGAGAATCCTTGATGAAGCTCACACTTTGAGGCATGTTTTTCACCAAGGCTCTACCAAGATGTATCATGATCTAAAATGTATTTATTGGAGGAATAATATAAAGCGTGATGTGGCTAACTATTTGCCAAGTGTTTGAATTGTCAACAAGTTAAAGTGGAACATATGAGGCTCGGTGTTACTTCCCAAGAGATAACTTTGCCTGTGTGAAAGTGGGAAATGATCAATATGGACTTTATTATGGGACTTTCGAGGTCCCAAAACCAGTATGATTCCATTTTGGCGATTGTTGATTGAATGACTAAGTCAGCCCATTTTCTACCTGTTAGAACTAACTATTCGGGAGATGATTATGCCAAGCTGTACATTGAAGAGATAGTTCGCTTACACGGGGCACTGGTATCTATTATATCTGACCGAGGTACGCAATTTTGTTCACAATTTTAGAGGTTTTGTTAGAGGGGTTTAGGTACCCAAGTGAACCTAAGTACTGCGTTTCACCCTCAGACGGATGGTCAAGATGAGGGCACCATTCATACCCTTGAGGATATGTTGAGAGCCTGTGTAATTGATTTTAAGGGTAGTTGGGTAGATCACTTGACACTAATAGAGTTTGCATTTAATAATAGCTACCATGCAAGTATTAAGATGGCTCCTTTTGAAACATTTTATGGAAGAAGATGTAGGTCACCTATAGGGTGGTATGAAGTTGGTGAGACGCGGTGTAACACCCCGTACTTTCGGATTAGAATTTAGACTATCGTTCCTACGCATATAGATCCGAACTAAGAAATTCCTTGTTAAAATATGTGTGGTGATTAGTCCTAAAGGGTAGGGATACCTTTTAGTATGATTTGAGGTCACAAAACTCCCCTTAACTCTAAGACGCGTTGAAAATATTTCTATCGATTAAGTTTTAGAGGATGTTTCAACTTGGTTCAAATTCCATCAACCATAACTCTTTGCATATAATGAGTTATAGGGCCTACTATTTATCAATTGAAATATCTTTGAATTATCTTTCCACCGATACTAATTTTTCCTTAAACTAATACCCGAGCGAAATGTTATCCCCATTTTCGTGAGAGGCAGTAAGGGTGTGCGATGGACAATGTGCCGCCCAATCAAACTTGTGCGATTGGGAGTGCGAAACACACTTAAATTTCTTCCATAAGGTGTGCGACACACACCTTAAGGTTTTCCATGGGTTGTGCATTGTATACCTCACTTCCAAGTGCGAAAAACACCCCTATATATGTCTATAACACGGGATTTAATACCCAATTATCCAAAATCTTTTCAATTTCCTAAAAAATTGGTCAAGAACACTCTTAAGGGTTTCAACCTAAAGATCAAGATATCTCAAGATTTAACTGTAGCTTTTCAATAATTCTTTAAGATTCAGAATCCCCGTTGCGATGGCTACAAGATGCACCCACCAATCGTATGTATAACATCCCAAAAGCTAGAGTTCATTCAAAAGCTTCTAATTTAAGGTACGCAGTGTTTTCCTAAAATCTCATGGGCATAGAAATCATGTTTTTGATTTATGAATATAATCATGTTTTACAAGTTTTGACGGTATTGGTTTGATCTTTAGACCTTCCACTAAATTGATTGATAAATTATATATATACGTATGTATGTGTTTAAGGATGAAGATTTAATTGAGAACATGAATTATAATGAACCCCCCTCTCTTGTTTTGATTTTTTCCACCTTTTGTAAGATATGAATTGTTCTAAAATTACATCTTGAAAAGCATGTAATGAAACATAATGAATAAAGTTATGCTTGCAGTATGATTTCAATTTCAAAAGAGAGAGGGTTGTTTGTATTGAAAAATATTGAAAATAGATATAATGAATGAGTTCATGAGTCTTGCCAAAAAGCATATGACCACCTTATGTTTGAAGAGTTCTTGCATAGTTTTGACTTATGCTTCAGAACATTAATTCTCTTTATTAAATTGCATGTTTGCGTGGTCTGAACTATGTTTTTATGAAAGATCATGCTTAATACATATGGCTCAGAAATAGGACTTACAAGTCTTGGTATGACGACACCAATTTAGATTATGCCATGATAATTCAGGATAGAATAGAATGCATGTTTGAAATTAGACTTTTCAGATGTTCAAACTAGAAAAAAATGCATGATTTAGAACAGGATAAAAATGGGCATAAAGAGATCTTAGGTGGTTCCCTGAAGACGGCATGGTTCAGATAACTCGTTGCCCAAAATCATGATTTGCCGATCTGGGTATATTATTATACGCTGGCCTAGAGCCTTGTGGCGTATCAGACTCAGACACTCCAACCCTTGCAACACACTTGGGTTGAGGGCTTCCCCGCTGAGTTAATAGCGGATTCCATATAGCCCGTGGAATATCAGAGTTGTAGGGGAGTGCCATATAACTCAGAAGTAATAGAAAGATCAAATTTTTGCATTGGCAAGAATTATTTATGGTTTTCAGAAAGTGCCCATGTGTTTTAGAACTATTTCATGTATGATATTTTTGGCAAATTCTCTCCAACTATTTTATTTATATAAAAGATTTATTTTGAATTTCTTTGCGTACTAATACATATGTATTTACCCCCCTCCTCCCTCCAGGTTCTAAGGCTCAGTCTAGGGGTCCAGAAAAGTAGTAGATTTTATCAGATAGAGTTGCAGCATTCAGTTGGTGATCCTTCTCTATTCTGGGAGGCCTGCTTTTTAGATTTATGTCATTTATTTCTATTTTGGTCTACTAGGGGCCTTGTTCCAGTTTCAAACAGTTGTCAGATTTTCTCGTAGTAGAGATTTCGCTGACTGAGTCAGATGTTATTTAGATGTATTTGATTGACATTTTCCATACTTTTGATGATTTCAGAATTGACCATGTTTTCGTTGCAGATTATGTTTCCGCATCTTCTTTTTTTATATGAATGTTGTTCATGATTTCCAGATAGAGAGGGGCGTTCTAGGCCTTCATGGTTCGGGATGTCCGTCACGGCCACGCCCTAGCTCGGGTCATGACAAACTTGGTAACAAAGCACGGTTCATGGTCCCAAGGTGTCTGCGAAATTACGTCGGGTAGAGTCTTGTTTTTGAGTATGTAGCGCGCCACATTTATAAGCAGGAGGCTACTAGGCGTTTAGGAATATTTCCCCTTCTTCATGTACTAGTTCGTGCAATAGATTAAGAATGTTCCCCTTTCATACTCAAATTTATGCTATGGTGTTGCCCATAAGAAAGTAATAGTTATCCCAATTCTTTCCTTACTCGGATGTTCTCAGAAATGTCTCATTATTGGGCCGATTCAAGTACAAAAGTTTAGAGTCTAAATGGTATGGTTCTTTCTGATTGAATCATACAATATTTCTGCAAGGACTTGAGAAGAGTCCGTTAATGCTTAAGAATGTATTGATTTTAGTGTGAACGTCGATTTTAATGAAATCGTGCTTTTTATCCTGTAGTATTAAGAGTATTCCATCTCTTTTCAAAAATTCATGTTATAGATGTCATGCTTTAGGGGGGATGACGTGTAGCAAAATGTTGGAACTGTATTTCCACCCGATTAGTAGAATAAGTTAAAGTGTCAGTGTCATGACCTACTGGTTGTAAGATTAGACCAAGAAGTTGGTGATATGATGTTGCAAAGTTAGAAGTTAGAGTGAGGGTGATTTTTGTGTATATAGATATTTTAGTTGAATAAACGATGCTTGAGGATGATTTACCACTTTATAGTGATAGACTAATGTGGTAGCTAGTAGCATGTGTGGGTTGTATGGTAGTATGTGGGGGAAGTGCTTGTCTTAAATTTTTATTTATACAGAGTAAGATGTGTATTCTTAGATCATTGAATATTGTCTGTCAATTTTCTATCTCTTGTAATATGTAATCTTGTTATCATGGTGTTTTTAAAAAAATCAAAGTCTAGTGAAGCAGTGTTAGGCCTATTTCGATTCACTAGCAACTTGTTGTTCAACTTGTTGTTCTTACGTTGGTTGAATATATGTATAGTCGAATCTTTTCGCATGAGATTGAGATGGTAATGAAGTGATACGTCCTTGTGTGTTAGTTTAGTAGAAGGTAGAGAAGGAGTTATTAGTTAAAGTGAATTGTTGTCTGCTGGAAGTATGAAAATGGCTAGAAGAGACAGTAAGTTACAATTATAGACTCATGGTTGTTTGTGGAATTTTAAGGTAGTCTAAATGTACGCTTGAGTAAGTAAGTGTGATGTGATAAAGTTGTATAAGTAGATTAGATTGTATGGGGTTATAATATAAGATTAAGGTTGACCATGTCTATTATGTGACTTTCCTTCCCCCTGACCTTCTTTTCGTTGGTAGTTGTAAAATAGAACTACATGTGAGAAGGTATGTAGTAGATTTTGAAGTATTTGGGTAGAATTTCCCAATTTGATAGACTAGTATATCATGTCGTATTCTTCATTGGTGGTAGAAGATTGATGCTAGACTATTGCCTTGAATTTAATGAAGAATGTGGTGGTAAGAATTGTGGCACGAGATTAATGATGTATGTTTTGAGGGAATAAATTTGTAGGCTTGATGTGTTGAAATAGTGTGTGCTAATTAGTTATGATAAGGAAAATCCTAAGGTCGTGATCGATTATTATTGTTATGAAGTTCCACTGTACTTGTATTTCTTAATGTTTATTTCATGGTTTCCAAGTGAGAATTGTGCGTAAGGTTGGGTTGTAAATCATGTTTAGCACTAGACATTAAGTTTGGACAGTTGATGGCCATGAAAGTGGATGTGATGATTTCTTAATTTATGATACTAGTTATATGGAAGTGATCTAATAGACTTGAACAGTGTATGCAAGAGCTTAAGTTTATTTGATTCGTAATGAAGTATGATGTTGTATGTATGAGGTAGAAGTATGCCCAAGGTGATATAGAGTTGCGATATTTTCTAAGTCTATTACATGTTATGTGTGGCAAGTGGTACCATTGAGTTGCTAGGTGGAGAAAGTCTAGTTATATGGTAATGGTGTGCTAGATATCCAAGTTAAGGAGTTTTGATTGATAGTGTGGTGCCTTCATATATGATCTTGATTCTCATAGTATAGAGATATACGTTTGGAGTCGTGATATTGATATTCTATGACGGAAGTAGTATGGTTCATCAAAGGCTTGGTGATATCCATGTTAAGTGTTAGAATCTAAGTTTGAGTTTTGAAGACTGAGATAATAGAAATAAGACTAGAAGCACTAGAGGGTGTGCACTTCAACTGTGGGGATACTCATGAAGATTCGAAGTTAGTAAATGTTCAAGTATTAGATGATGACTATTGAGGCTATAAAATGATAGAGTATATCTCAGAAGGTAATATTAGAAGTGGGTTTTCCCACATTCATGTGTACTTATTTGGGTTAAGTTCTATTAATTACGTGTATTGTCATTTTCTAGACCCTAGAGTATAGTAAGTGTAGTTCAGTTAGAATCTAGAAAGGGATCTCTCAAACTTTAGATGATGGATTGAAGCTAAGGGGGAGATGATAGAACGAATAACCAAGTAAGTCTCTCAGATTCTTGTAGTAATGCAGTATGATATAGAACGTCAGAAAGTGAGGGTGAGACTTAACCCATTCTTATCTCAGTATTTTTTAGTTATACCAATACCTACTCATTCCTCACGTTTCAATTCCATGATCATAGTTCATGTTCATGTATATGATAGAGAATCACGTGCTCTTCCAGTTCTAAAATAAGCAGTTCTAGTTCATTCAGTAGTTAAAATCACATTCCATATGTTATGAACTCCAAATTGATGTCATGTAGATCATGACTCATGTATTTATGTCTTATAGTGTGCTCAGTTCCCATAACTCATGCTATAATCCTTATGGTTGGCGAGATTTAGCTTATAGTCATGTATGCCCCAATTCAGATCACTTTGATGAACCCTTGATGTTGATTTGCTATTCCTTCGACATCAGTTAAGTGTCAAGTCTCGTATAATATCCTTCCATGCTTCAAGATCTTATGTTTTAACCTTTTAGTGACTCCTCCTTATGTAATGATAGTGGTGATGAGTGACTATTTCTTGTTGAAGAAAGATCATTGTATGCTTGTATTAGATAAGCCTATAAAAGTGCAGTAGGATCGAGGACAAGTCTTTGATATATGTTATGGTTAGTGGAAATTTGTGTGTGTATGTTCTTGGGGTAGCGCGTGGGAGTTATATTGATTTCGGTTTAGAGAATATGTGAAGTATGTCTTTATGGGTGTTTGCCTAGAAGTTCATATGTGGTTATAAATATAGGATTGAATGACATGTTGGGATTTAAGTGGAGGAACGCAATATGCGCTAGGGAATCAATAGCAAGACATCAAAGTTAGTCATTGAAGTAGTAAGGCACGTTATGCTTAGGGTGTGATCTTTAAAAATATATAGGAAGTTGAATCATATGGTTTAGACTAGTATCGTAGTAGGGCGTGTTGTATTTTGTGATTTGGAGTTAAGCTTGATCACGGTGAAGGGATTTAAGCTACATTAGACATTAGTAGAAATATTTATGAGGATTATAACTTGAATCAATGAGTATGGTAATTAAGAAGAATAGTATAGTTAAGGGATACTCGAGAAGTGTGCTAAGCTTGAAAGTAAGAAGTTGCATGGCCTAGGGCCTAGTAATTCTATTCCATGCTATAGAGTAGTGTCATTATCGTAATTCCTTGGTTGGGTGCCTTGTGTAAATCATGCCCAAGGTTCTTTGTTCCCTAACGCTGCTATGACTTCTTTAGAAAGAGTGGTGAAGAGATACTCTAGTTAAGTATAGGTTTCAATATAATTCCGCCTGTATAACCAGCAATTCAGTTTAACAGTCGGGCAGACAAGTTATATTGATTTTCCACCTTTTCACCCAGTCCTACTATCCGAAGTCTCTGTGTATGACCATACCAAGAGCTAATCTATTCTATCCATATAAATTGTGAATTCAGTTCAATCCAATCATCATGCTTCAGGTTCAGCTATTTAGTCATGACTCAGTTCATAAGAGTTCCAAGCATAATCTCAAATACTTCTAAGTATTTTAGTTCAGGCAGTATAATACCCTGGTACGATCTAAGTCTGGTTGTCTCATAATTCGTACTTGCATAAGTTATCACTTCTCAATTCAATTTGTATGGTTAGATCACGAACACTCCAAGGAAATCCTTAACTCTCAGCATGAATCATCTCCTTGAAACAAGTAAAGTCAAGTCATCTAAGAATTCAGTTTCATGATAGAAGTTTTAATGTTTCAGATCAGTTATGTCCTTTCTTAGAAGGCACAATATGTCCGCTTATTCCAAACTTTTAAGTTTCAACTGGTTCCTACCCATCTTTCAGGGACGAATGATACTAAGGGGGAGATAATGTAACACCCCGTAATTTGGGATTAGAATTTAGACCATTGTTCCTATGAATATAGATCCGACTAAGAAATTACTTGTTAAAATATGTGTGGTGATCAGTCCTAAAGGGTAGGAATACCTTTTAGTATTATTTGAGGTCACAAAAATCCCCTAACTCTAAGACGCGTTGAAAACATTTTTGTCAATTAAGTTTTAGAGGATGTTTCAACTTGGGTGAACTTTCATCAACTATAACTCTTTGCATATAATGATTTATAGGGACTACTATATATCAATTGAAAGATCTTTGAATTATATTTCCAACGATACTAATTTCGCCTTAATCCAATACCCGAGCGAAAAGTTATCCCCATGTTCGTGAGAGGCAGTAAGGGTGTGCGATGGGCAATGCGCCGCCCAATCAAACTTGTGAGATTGGGAGTGCGAAGCACACTTAAATGTATGCCATAAGGTGTGCGACGCACACCTAAACATTTTTCGTGGGTTTTACGCCGCATACCTCACTTCCAAGTGCCAAAAACACCCCTATATATGTCTATAACATGGGATTTAATCCCCAATTATCCAAAATACTTTCACTTTCATCAAAAATTGGTCAAGAACACTCATAAGGGTTTCCACCTAAAGATCAAAATATCTCAAGATTTAACCGTAACTTTTCAATAATTCTTTAAGATTCGGAATCCCCGTTGCGAGGGATACAAGATGCACCTACCAATCGTACGTATAACATCCAAAAAGCTAGAGTTCATTCAAAAGCTTTTAATTTAAGGTAAGCGGGGTTTTCCTAAAATCTCATGGGCATAGAAATCATGTTTTTAAGAAAATGGTTTTTGATTTATGAATATAATTATGTTTTAGAAGTTTTGACGGTACTATTTTGGTCTTTAGACCTCCCCCCAAATTGATTGATAAATTATATATATACGTATGTAAGTGTTTAAGGATGAAGATTCAATCGAGAGCATGAATTATAATGAATCCCTCTCTTGTTGTGATTTTTTCCACCTTTCGTATGATATGAATTGATCTAAAATTGCTTCCTGAAAAGCATGTTATGAAATGTCATGAATAATGTTACGTTTGAAGTATGATTTCAATTTCAAAAGTGAGAAGGTTGTTTGTATTGAAAAATGTTGAAAATACATATAATGAATGAGTGCATGTGTTTTTCCAAAAAGAATATGACCACCTTATGTTTAAAGTGTTCTTGCACAATTTTGACTTATGCTTCGGAACATGAATTCTCTTTGTTAAATTGCATATTTGGGTGGTCTGAACTATGTTTTTATGAAAGATCATGCTTAATGTATATGGCTCAGAAATAGGACTTGCAAGTCTTGGTGTGACGACACCAATTCAGATTATGCCATGATAATTCAGGACAGAATAGAATGCATGTTTGCAATCAGACTTTTCAGATGTTTAAACTAGAAAAAAAATGTATGATTTAGAATAGGATAAAAATGGGCATAAAGAGAGCTTAGGTGGTTCCCCGAAGAAGGCATGGGTTCAGACAATCCGTTGCCCAAAGCCGTGATTTTTTTATCCGGGTATATTATTATACGCTGGCCTAGAGCCTTGTGGCGTATCAGACTTAGACACTCCAACCCTTGCGGCACACTTGGGTTGAGGGGTTCCCCGCCAAGTCAATGGTGGATTCCATATAGCCCGTAGAATATCATATTTGTAGGGGAGTGCCACCTAACTCAGAAGTAATACAAAGATCCGATTTTTACATTGGCAAGAACGATTTATGGTTTTCAGAAAGTGCCCATGTGTTTTAGAACTTTTTCATGTATGCCATTTTTGACAAATGCTTTCGAACTATTTTATTTATATAAAAGCTTTATTTTGGATTTATTTGCATACTAGTACATATGTATTGACCCCCCTCCTCCCTCCAGGTTCTGAGGCTTAGTCTAGGGGTCCAGAAAAGCAGTAGATTTTATCAGACAGAGTTACAGCGTTTAGTTGGTGAGCCATCTCTATTCCGGGAGGCCTGTCTTTTTAGATTTATGTAATTTATTTCTATTTTGGTCTACTGGGGGCCTTGTCCCAGTTTCAGACAGTTGTTAAATTTTCTTGTAGTAGAGATTTCGATGATTGGGTCAGATGTTATTTAGATGTAGTTGATTGACATTTTCAATACTTATGATGATTTCAGAATTAACCATGTAGCAGATTATGTTTTCGCATCTTCTTTTATTATATGAATGTTGTGCATGATTACCAGATAGAGAGGGGCGTTCGGGCCTTCATGGTTCGGGATGTAAGTCGTGGCCAGGCCCTAGCTCGGGTCGTGACACATCGTTATTTGGGCCTGATCTTGTTCATCATGCGATGGAGGATGAGAAAATCATTAGAGAACAACTCAAGATATCTCAGAGTCATCAGAAGTCCTACACCGCTGTTAGGAGAAGAGATTTAAAGTTTGAGGTTGGTGATTGGGTGTTTCTCAAAGTTTCTCCCATGAAGGGAGTCATGCGTTTCGGGAAGAAAGATAAACTGAGTCCTCGTTACATAGGTTCATACCAGATTTTGAGAAGGATAGGTGGAGTTGCGTATGAGTTAGAGTTGCCTTCATGTTTGGATTCTGTTCATCCGGTATTTCACATATCCATGTAAAAGAAATGTATTAGAGACCATTCATTGGTGTTGCCTGTTGAAAAAATCAAAGTGACAGACTCTTTATCCTATGAAGAAGAGCCCATGGCAATCTTTGATCGCCAAGTTAGAAAATTGAGAAGCAAAAAAATAGCCTCAGTTAAAGTGTTGTGGAGAAACCAAACAATTGACGAAGCTACTTGGGAATCAAAAGATGACATGCGAGCTAGATACCCAAACTTATTTGATCCGGTGAATGACGAAATGGAAAGTACAATCTCTATCTTATTTTTCTATGCCTTAGTATGCTTGAAATCGTGCTTGTCTGTGTTCCGTACCATCATTCGGGGACGAATGATCCCAAGGGGGGGATAATGTAACACCTCGTAAAATTTGTGCATGTGTTAGCTTCTAGTAGTATGCTTTATACTTTAAGTACCTCAAGATATTTATTATAATGCTAAGCATAGTCTTAGGTATATTTAAGATACCCTAAAACTCTTTTCATTCCCATACAATGAGTTTTGTTAGGATTACTCGTGTACCAACTCAACTTACTAATAGCGCATGGAATGTCTGGTCGTGTACAATTCAATATATATCTATTAAACATCCTATTACTCTTACGTACTCCAATTGTGAGTCATTTTCTCCTTCATTCTTTTGAAGGGCGAAGCTCACATCCAATGGAGTCTTGGCAACACAAAATTCTAAATACTTGAATTTGTCAAGTAGTTTTTCGATATAATGAGACTGTGACAATGCCAACCCTTGTGGAATTCTATGGATTCTTATTTCTAAGATCGCATCTATAACTCCAAGATCTTTCATATCGAACTTGCTCTCGATCATTCTCTTTGTGGCCTTTATGTCAGAAATGTCTCTACTGATGATCAACATATCATCTACATATAAATAAACAATGACTTGGTGATTTGGAGTGTCTTTAATATAGACGCACTTATCACATTTATTTATCTTGAACCCGTTTGCCAACATGGTTTGGTAAAACTTTATTTGCCATCATTTAGGCGCTTGCTTTAGTCCATACAGTGACTTTACAAGTTTACACAAAACCCTCGGGTTGTTCTATATAGATTTCCTCCTCCAGTTCTCCATTCAGGAATGCTGTTTTTACATTTATTTGATGGATTTCAAGACCATATACCGCCGCCAAGGCAATTAAAATTCGAATCAATGTTATCCTTATTACTGGTGAGTATGTAGAAAAGTAATCAAGGCCTTCTTTTTGTTTGAAGCCTTTTTCTACAAGTCTTGCCTTGTATTTGTCAATAGTACCATCCACTTTCATTTTTCTTTTGAAAATCCATTTAGAACCTAAAAGTTTATTTATCGAAAGAAGATCAACTAAATCCCATGTATGATTTCTTAAGATTGAAGCAATCTCACTATTGACTGCATCTTTTCAAAAGGATGAGTCTGATGACGACATCGCTTCTTTAAAAGTTTGAGGCTTATTTTCTAAGAAAAATGGTACAAAATTTGATCCAAATGAAGTTGATGTTTTTTGACGTGTACTACGTCATGAATTTTAATCATTATGTACATTCTCACTTGGTTCATCTCGAGGTTGTTTAGACCCTCAACTAGATTGTTCATATCTAGTTTTATACGGATAAATATTTTCAAAGAATTCAGCACTATCTGATTTAATTATTGTATTTTCATTGATATCCAGATGTTCGGATTTATGAATAAAAAATTTACATGCTTTTCTACTTTTATAATATCCTATGAACACGCAGTCCACTATCTTAGGTCCTATCTTTACCCTTTTTGACATAGGTACTTGGACCTTCGCTAGACACCCCCACACTTTGAAATATTTCAAGTTCGGTTTCTTTCTTTTCCATTTTTCATATGGAATTGATTATCTCTTACTATGGGAATTTCTATTGAGTATTCAGTTAGCCGTAAGGATAGCGTCCTCCCACAAGTTTTGTGATAAACCTGAACTTATTAATAAGGAATTCATCATTTCCTTCAAGGTTCGGTTTTTCCTTTCCGCAATTCCATTAGATTGAGGTTAATATGGGGATGTAGTATGATGACCAATTCCATTCTCTACACATATTTGCGCAAAGGGAGATTCATATTCTCCGCCCCTATCACTTCTTATCATTTTGATCTTTTTCTCTAACTGATTTTCAACTTCAGTTTTATGTTTCCTAAATTCATCTATTGCTTCAACTTTACTATTTAGCAAATATACTTAACAATTTCCAATGCAATCATCAATAAAAGTTATAAAATACTTTTTTTCACCACGGGATGGTGTTGACTTAATATTACAAATATTAGTGTGAATTAAGTATAAGGGATTGGAATTCCTTTAAACGGATTTATACAAATGCTTAGCATACTATGATTCCACACACGTTTGACATTTTAATTTATTGCACTCAAAGTTTGGCAAAACTTCTAAGTTAATCAATTTTCGCAATGTTTTGTAGTTAATATGGCCAAATCGTTCATTCCATAAATCATAAGACTCAAGGATGTAAGAAGAAACTGAATTTTTATTCATTTCAACATTCATTACATTCATTTTGAATAGGCCCTCATTGAGGTAGCCTTTTCCTACAAACACTTATCCTTTACAAAGTACAATTTTTCCGAAAACAAATACATATTTGAATCCGTTCTTGTTTAGAAGTGATATAGAAATCAAGTTCTTTCTCAACTATGGTATATACAGGACATTGTTGAGTGTCAACACTTTGCCTGAAGTCATTTTCAAGTATACTTTTCCTGTTTCTTCTACTCTTCCAGTAGCAGAGTTAGCCATGAAGATCTTTCTTTCCCCTTGAGCCGGAGAAAAATCAGCAAATAACTTTTTATTAGCGCACACATGGCGGGTCGCACCGGAATCCTTCGACCATTCGCGATGATTTCCCACCAAGTTGCATTCGGACAGCATAGCACACAGATCGTCCACTTTTTTCTTGCACTCAGTTATATTTGCTTGGTCGTTTTTCTTGCCTTTCTTTAGGGAACGACAATTCATAGGATTGTGGCCGATCTTGCTACAGTTAATGAACTTTCCCTTGAATTTCTTCTTTGGTTGATTGATTTTTTGTCCAGATTTCTTGCGCTTTTTGGAGTTGTGGTTGTCTTCTATAATATTTTCTCCATTCAATGTAGAATTTCCACTCGACCTTCTTTCTGCAATCTTATTGTCTTCTTCAATGTTCAACCTAATGATTAGATCTCTAACATACATCTCCTTACGTTTGTGTTTCAAATAGTTCTTTAAGTCTTTCCATATAGGTGGTAGCTTCTCTATTATTGCTTCTACTTGAAACACTTCATTCACGATCCAACCTACAAGAAAGTTTATGTGAATACTAACATTTTTAAACTATTCAACAAATGTATTTTTCAAAATCATACCTTCTGCAAGGAGATCATGGATGATCACTTGCAGTTCCTGCCCTTGGGAGGCAACCGACTAGCTGTCTATCATTTTATATTCCAAAAATCTTACAATGAAGAACTTTTTAGTTCCTTCATCCTCTGTCTTGTACATTCGTTCCAGCGCTCCCCACAACTCTTTTGTTGTCTTTATTCAACTATACACATTGTAGAGATCATCTTGGAGACCACTCAAGATGTAATTCCTGAAAAAGAAATCGGAGTGTTTCCGAGCCCCCACAATCACAAATTGATCTTGTTCAGAGGTTCCCTCGGGCACCTTTAAAGCTTACTCAAATGTGAACCTTTGAAGACAAAGAATTATAAGGTAGAAAACATTTTCTGCTGTCACCTTTTAAAGTCAATACCCACAAACTTTCCGGGTTTCTCCGCTGGTGCCATTGCCGGCATAGCATTCGTACGACTCATTGTGGCAACACTAGTTGCTGCCACAGTCGTTGCAGTATTATGCACTTGACTATCTGTAGTCATTTTCCTGTTACAACAAGACAGTAACTTTAGTATATTAAAATACTATCAATAAAGTTCCATTAACTTTAAACACCTTTTGTTTCTAGTTTAACGATGAGGTTTTTATGAATTTCAATCGTCAACCGAGTGATCTTTAACTTGTGATGAAGATTTTATGTCTTCAAACCACTAGTTAAGTTAAAACGGAGTAGAAAGCTAAAAACTTTAATCTCTAATAACCAAGAAATATAGATTCCGAAAAAAAACTTTAGTGAAAAGAAAATTTCACCAAACAAGAAAAGAAATTTTATTTTTTCCAAAATTATTTTCGTAAGATTGTTGCTTTTCGAGTACACAAAATCTGTATTTTCGCAACACTACTTCAACACAAGTTCAAGAATAAACCGTAAACACTTATGAAGTTGTCTAACACCTTTAACACAAGTCAACATGATCTTTAGAAGTATCAAAGAAGTATGTTTTCAGTTTCTTCAAGAAAAATAGATGAAGCAGAAAAAAGAGAAGTCCTCGAAATTCACAGAGTGTCCTTAAGAAAATAATTCCCCTTAAGTACCCGAGGTTGTGGAATTTTCCTCCCAGGATAAAATGGCTTCACAATCAGAATGTAGCGGTACCTCAAGAATTTTTGTTTTCTTATAACTCACTCAATGGGAATGATCACACAAAGTATTTATAAGCAAGAGAATATTTTTCTTATGCAGAATTTTTTATACTAAACCTGTGGAAAAATGCAGGTTTATATAGCCATAAAGTGCCCCTTTCGAAAGGTGGCATTGGTTAATCCGAAAAGTTGTATCCTTTAAAAGAGTCATGTCTGTTCATTAGAAACATTGTGTCTTTTTTCTGAACAGACACAGCTATCCAAACAGTCACTCATTTTCCAAAACAATGTGTCTTTTCTTCAAAAGGTTGTGTCTCTCCATTTTCCATTCACACAAATTGAACCCAACAAATTTGAGTTGTATCCTTACTCATGTCATTTGTTTATTTACTTCTAAAGTTTACGTTAATTTTACATGTTGCTACTGCAAGCATCGAAACAAAATTCTCATCGATGATGATTGATGAATGGTTCTGTATTTCGTGGTCCTTAACATTGTGAAAATATCATATTTTTCGTCTGGTTTCCATAAGTATCAGCAAGAAGATGCTCATGAATTCTTGCAATGCTTTATCAATAGTCTTGAAAGGCAATGCAGTGACATTGTCCAACAAGTTTTTAGCGTCCGGCTTGTCAGGAAGGTAAGCATACAAGAATACTATCTTATTATCCATATGAATCTTCTATATATGAAGTTTGTAATGTTAATCTGTCTTTCTCAAATTGCAGCTTTGCTATAGCAACTGTGGCCACGACTCCAAACTTATGAGCCTCTTATAGATGTGAGTTTGGAGATCAAATATGCTGACAGCTTGCATTCAGTGTTGTAGTCATTCAAAAGAGTTGAGAAACTTGACGATCCAGAGATAAAGTATACTTGTGAAAGATGTAAGGTGCAAGTTTCAATTGAGAAGTAGCTCATGCTATAAAATTTTCCTTCCATTGTTGTCTTTTATTTAAAGCGATTCATGGAATGGTTCTGTTGTTCGCAAGGTTGTCAAGATGTTTAATTTCCACTGGAATTGGACTTGCTTCCTTATACCGATAACAACCAAACCATTAATGTGAGTATCTGTTAGTACATTTACTTTTTAACAACTTCCTTCGCTTTGTTTCAACTTTTGTTAGCAGTAACATGAAGTTATTTTTCAATTCTTCCTCATCTCAACAAGAACAAATAAAGTACAATCTTTATGCAGTTATAGTGCACGCCGGGTCTACATCCAGTTTGGGACACTAATACTGCTTCATTTGTGCTGAACCAAATGAATGGTACAAATTTGATGACTTGAATGTACATAGAATAGTGCAATCATATTCTTTGTTACATGTCACTGATAGTTTAGTTGGCCAAAATTCTTGAACAACAACTAACTTGTTATTATGTTCGATTGTCATAGATTTCTTGGGTTCACGAGGATCTTGTTTTGACAGAGGAAGTATATATTATGTTCTATGCAAAGAGAGACACTCTGTGGTTTTCAGATTATGTTGCACTGCAACTGCATAATGTGGACACTATCCCCAAACTTTCTTTTTCACTCCCAAATCATCATGCTTCTAAAGTCAGTGAATCCAATGTTGTTGCAGTCGACACATCTTCGTCCGCTCCAAGTCCAACTGGTGCTATCAACTCTTCATATTTACATGAACTCATAAAGATTGTGGATAATGAATTGAAGAAGACTGTGCAAACGTTTACTCCTGGACCGCCTAGTGTTATTAACTCTTCAAAAGAAAACAACGTGTCTAAGGACATTGGTGTGATTGAAAGAATCACACCATCTAGACCTCAAAGTACACTAGGTAAACTCATCTTTAATTTATATTTATTGGTGAGTCATGTCATTAGCTTACTACTCGTTCCATTCACTTTTTCTTGTAAATATATTTTAAGTACTGCGTACTTGTTTGAAGAGTATTACACCTCTACCAACTGTTTTGTTTATAACATCGGCAGATCAGGTTTCTAGCAAAAATCAATGGCAGATGGATCCAGAACAAGAGACGGAAATAATGATGGCATGTTCTATGATTAATTAAAGATTTTCGGGTCCAAGAGGTGAAGAACTCATGACTGCATTTCGCAGATTAGGCAGCCGCGAAAGTTCTCTGAATGAGAAAAGGCAAAAGATGGAAGTTTCTCTGAGTAGAAAGATGGAAATTCACCTTTTCGCATTCAGAGAACTTCCGCGGCTGCCTAATCTGCGTAATGCATCCATGAGTTCTTCACCTCTTGGACCCAAAACTCTTTTCTTAATCATACAACACACCTGCATTATTTTTGTCTCTTGCTCTGGATCCATCTGCCATTGATTTTTGCTAGAAACCTGATCTGCCGATGTTATAAACAAAACAGTTGGTAGGTGTAACACTCTTCAAACGAGTACACGGTACTTATTGTTTTCTTTTGAAGAGTTAATAGAACTAGGCGGTCCTGGAGTAGACGTTTGCACAGTCTTCTTCAATTCATTATCCACAATCTTCATGAGTTCATGAAAATATGAAGAGTTGATAGCATCAGTTGGTCTTGGAGCGAACGAAGATGTGTCGTCTGCAGCAACATTGGATTCACTGACATCGGAAGCATGAAGGTTTTGGAGTTAAAAAGAAAGTTTGGGGATATTGACCACATTATGCATTTGCAGTGCAAAAAAATATGAAAACCACAGAGTGTCTCTCTTTGCATAAAACATAATATATGCTTTCTCAGCCAAAACAAGATTTTCGTGAACCCGAGAAATCTATGACAATCGAACATAATATCAATTTAGTTGTCGTTCAAGAAGCTTGGCCAAATAGACTATCAGTGACATATAACTAAGAACTTTATTGCACTATTCTACGTACCATCGAGTCATCAAATTTGTACCATTCATTTGGTTCAGCACAAATGAAGCAGTAATAGTGTCCCAAACTGGATGTAGACCCGATGTGAACTATAACTGCATAAAGATCGTACTTTATTTGTTCCTTTTGAGATGTGGAAGAATTTAAAAATAACTTCATGTTACTACTAAAAAAAGATGAAACGAAGGGAAGAAAGTTCTTAAAAAGTAAATGTACTAACAGATACTCACATTATTGTTTTGGTTGTTATCGGTCTAAAGAAGCAAGTCCGATTCCAGTGGAAATAAAACATGCTTGTTAACTTTTCACACAACAGAACCATCATTCTCGAACCTCTTTAAATGGAAGATAGCAATGGAAGGGACATTGTATAGCATCAACTGCTTCTCAATTGAGACTTGCACCTTACATCTTTCACAAGAAAACTTGATCTCGGGATCATTAAGTTTCTCAAATCTTTTGAATGACTCCAACGCTGAATGTAAGCTGTCGACATCCTTGATCTCCAGACTCACGTCTATGATAGGCTCGTAAGTGTTGGAGTAGTGGCCACAGTTGCAACAGTGAAGCTGCAATTTGAGAAGGACAAATTAAGATTACAAACTTCATATATAGAAAATACATATGGATAATAAGATAGTATTCTTGTATGCTTACCTGGCTGACAAGAAGGACGCCAAAAACTTATTGCACATTGTCACTGCATCGGCTTTCAAGCCTATTGAGAAAGCATTGCAAAAATTCGTGAGCCTCTTCTTGCTCATACTTATGGAAGCCAGATGTAAAATTTGATATTTTCATAACATTAAGGACCACAAACTACACAACCATTCATCAATCATCATTAACAAGAATGTTGTTTCAATGCTTGCAGTAGCAACATGTAAAGTTAAAAGTAAACTTCCGAAGGAAATAAATAAATGACATGAGTAAGGATACACTTCAAATTCTAAACAAGTCTCCACGGTGAGATAGAACGACTCTCATAAGCCTCATAAATCAATGAAAGGCCAATAAGCTCTTTGAAAATATAGATTAAATAGAAACCTGCAATGACTATGCTAAGAAAAAAAATGAATAGAATATCAATAATAACTCGAAATGGAACAAAACAATAGATATCTTTGAGAACAAATGTTCTTACAATCACATGGCACTACATGAGCGTTATGCAATGAAACATTGCAATACCGCATTTAGAAAGCATGTGTTCCCTAAGTTGAGTAGGCCAGCACCCTGATAGAACAACAAAAATGACAAAAATTTGGAAATCTGAACTGATATATATATACATATACACATATGGATGATACAAATATAACAAAAATGTTATACATAATATACATACATTTAGTTGAGGTGCATGAAGCTAGACCAGACACCACTGTCATTTAAGATGCCAGAACAATTAACTAAAAGTAGTTGGTAGATGTATATCATATTATAATTCATGTATAGCTAGTCTATAATTTATGTATATTAACTAAAAGTATAGGCTAAAAGGGTTAAAGGTACAAATTTTTTACTTGATTATAAGAGTGTTAAAAGGTCATACCTTGTAAGTTTTCAACACATTAGATGTCCACACAGGCTTATTTTCTTCATTTTCTCTTGCAAAATCACACTTGAGATCAAGTGACTTGACTGGCTTTGCTTCAAAATCACATTTGGGCCCAACTAACTCAATGGGCTCAGCTTCAAAATCACATTTAGGCCCAACTGAGATAATGGGCTTAACTTCAAAATCATATTTGGGCTCAAGGGACCTTATGGGCTTAACCTCAAAATCATATTTGGACTCAACAATGGGATTAACCTGAAAATCATATTTGGGCTCAATTGATGCAATGGGCTTAGCATCAATTGTCCCTTCATCAACAAACCATTCTATGTCCATTGTCTCAGAATCATCATCAGAAGAACTAGAACTATCAATACAACGATCAGAATCAGAAGATTTTGCAATTTTGGAATCTTTTTTTTTCCAAAAAAAAACATCATTTTTTGGAATTTGATCAGTTGTTTTTCGATCCACACCAATCAAATTCTTGAAGGAATCAATTGACTTAACATGTTTGTGTTGGTTTTTTTTGTTGTCCATTGAAACAAAAGCAACAAAAAAATGCTGAAAATCAAGATACTTTTTTTTTTGGGATAAAATGAAGATTGGTTTTTCTATGAAATCAAGATTTTCTTTGGGAAAAAATAATCAAGATTTTTGGTGTAAAGAATGAGTTTTGTAAGGCTTTTTAAGACAAGGGAATTATTTGTAATGATGAGGAAAACAACATATAAGAAGGGGTTTATATAGAAAATGAAATCAAGAAATAGGTTTTTTGTTTTGGAAAGTAACTTAATAGTTGTCTTTTATTACTAAAAATTTGAAGGATTTTGGAATTTGGAGAGTTGGTTGGAAGTTATCTAGTGAGAAGTGGATTTTGATAATTGGAGGGATTTGAAAAGGGAGGGAATGAAATATTAGACATATAATTCCATTGGAGTGGTGGTGGGGGATGGGGGGAGGGATAGTAAGTATTTGCTAAGTAGGGAAGTTAGTTGGGGAAGTATGCGAAAAAGGCTCATTTGAAAACTGTTTAGCAATTTAGACAAAAGTTTTTAATAATTTGCCATATACCCTATTTAATCCACATCATCACAAACTATTTTAACTCAACAAATTCACCCACAAGTTTTATAATTTTACACTTTAATCCAATATTTCCAACTTAACAAATTCATCCACAAGTTTCTAATAATACACTTCAACCCACTCCATCATCCACTATTATATAATACAAAAATATCTAGGTTTCTAAAAATATTAAAAAAATAATTCAAAAGCTAAAAATAGAAGGTGGTTCTTTCCCTCCAAAAAGCTCCAATTTTGACATCTTTTTCGGTGTTATTTTTCAGCTATCTACTCTAAATCAGTACACAAACATCATAAGCTTGTCCATTGCATCCATTGTTACCCCATTTATTTGTTATCTTCTCAAACACACTTTTCACCATTGCTAAAAAGCTTTATATCACTCACATGACTCAAAAGCTCTATATAAAGTACATTACAATAGCTCAGGAGACTCCAAGTTCATTTCTCTATTCCATAAACCCAACGATCGTTGATTAGAAGCAATATTTACAATTTCAAATTTTTGTACGAATATCTTCCCAGTTATCGTCAGTCATCGACCGTGCATACACCCCGACATAGACCCTCAGCATAATCTACCCTCGACCAAAGCTTAATTCTAGGATGTCTATTGCAGAATTTGTTCTAGTTCCTAGTGATTTCATCGGTGGATACTCCCACATATTAAAAATGAAGATCTTTTACCAAGGTGACACTACCCCTTATTGTTTGCCACAATAGTTCATACGACCAATTAGTGGAAAGCGTAATGCAGAGTGGGGATCTAGATTGCGCGTTGAGTGACGTGGTGATTAGTTATTTAGTGCATTTGAGGGAAAAGGTGAATCCTATGATCATAAATAATGATGCACGTTTGTTGATGTACATGATGGATATTAATGCAGATGGCTTTAGGCCTATTTTAAGGAAAATATAGTTGAGAGGTCCTTCGAAAAACCAATGAATTCATCACCATTCCTACCTTGGCGCCCGATAGTCGACGATTATTTGAATGATAACCAGAATAATGGTGATTATCCAATTAATATGAAAGATGATTCTTCACATATGGAAGACATTTCATTGAACTCGCAAGATGCGGAAGAAGACTATGGAAAGGGATCCCAACCAGGACATTCCTTCATCGACGGAACCCATTTCTATTATGATCAAATATATGCCGATAAGAAAGAGCTCAAAATGCTACTAGATAGAGAAGAGATAAAATAGTCTTTTGATTATCGTACGGAGAAGAGCTTGACCAAATTGTTGAAGAAAAAATATGTATCTCCTGGTTGTGGCTGGTTGTTGTAGGCAAGTAAGCACAAAACCTCGGATAGATTTTACATATACAAGTATGTCAGGTTGCACATGTGTGGTGTTGAACACGCCACCCTCAAGCATAAGAGAATCTCATCCAAATTAATTGCTTTAATATGCGTAAATCATTTTTGGGATGATAAGGGTCTAGGCATAAGAGAAATTCAAAGGTTGTGTTTAAGGAGATGCATTGACATGCAAGTTATTGGATGTGTTGGAAAGAAAGTGTAATTGCGAAGAAAATCATTTGAGGGACACCGGAGCACAGATATGCTTGCTTGTTGGCTTTTCCCAACATAGTGGAGTTATTGAATCCCGTATCTTCTAACTCTATGATAGTAAAGAGGATGGATGGATCATTCCTTTACTGATTTTTAGCATTCGAAGCTTGCATATGGGAATATACCTACATGACAAAGGTAATTACTGTCGATGACACACATTTGTATGGAAAGTACGGGGTATTTTCCTGAGTGATGTTGCACAGGACCCCATAAATCATATCTTTTCAATTGCCTTTTATGTCGTGGAAAAAGAGAACGATGCTTCTTGGACCTTCTTTTTTGAGAATTTAAAGTCTACAGTAGAAGATGAACCAGAGATATATGTGTCATCTCCGATAGGCACATTAGCATCACCAATGCCTTCTTCCTGTGTATACAGTTGTGCACATCATGGACTTTGCATCAGGCACCTCATTGAAAATCTTCATGCAAATCAACACTGTGGAGAACATCTTTATCTATTATACATCACAGAAAAGGCTTATTCCTTTGATGAGTTTAGCAAGAATTTCTAAAAATTGAAGAATAATTGCGCCGGGGTAGCACATGTCCTTGAAAATGTGCTTGGCTTTGAAAAATAGAGTAGAGCACACTTCCGGTGCAATAGGTATGATGTGATGACCACAAATATCGCCGAGTCTCTCAACTCAATTTTGATGGATGAACGGGAGTATCGCGTGTCGTACATATTCAATTCAATTGCTAGAAAATTTAGTGAAATGTGTAGGGAGTGGCATGGCTTTGTCGATGGTAAAAAGAATAAATGTGTGCCTTGTGCGGAAAAGATCCTAAGGGATAATAAGAGTACGAGCAATTTCTTGTCTGTGACTAATCCAAACGGGGGTCTCGATTAGTACATGGTGTTCGGCAATGGTGTTACTTCCAAGGTCAATCTCTTGGAGAGGAGTTGTTCTTCTCAGAAATTTAACTTTGTAAAAATACCGTACGAACATGCGATGACAGCTTTCCAAGCAAAGTATGACGATGGCGTAGGTTATGGTAACTCTATATACGAGTACTCTTCGTCAATTTATAAAGCTAAATCTTACCTCCTCGCATACTCAAAATCTATCAACGTTGTCCCTCCAGAGGTCGAATGGACTATGCCACAAAAATTGCTAGACACTAACATTTCTCCAACCCCTAAGATCCCAAACTCAAAAGGAATAAATTCAAATGTGTTAAGGGCATCGGTGAGACATTCAAGTCCAAAAGGAGGAATAGGTGTTCAATATGCAAGAAATCCGTGCATAAAAGAACCACGTGTAGCATGATCAACAAATCATAGAAGCCTTCTTAGTAGGATTTTGTTAGAAGAAAGTTTCCTCTATTTTGCCTTTTTTGTTGTAAAACTATGTAATGCAATGAACAAGTTCAATATAAGTATTTCGGTTTGTACATTATGTTTTTCCTCTTTTTTGTGATTGTTTCTTTTTATGGCGGTTATTCTTCTGCACAGACAACTTTTCAAATATGTATGCCTTGTTCAATGAACACTACTGTAGATTGACTTGATAAATTTTAGGAAGAGTAAAAAGTGATATATAGTCTATCATCAATCTTATACTCCATTCGTCCTCGATCGAACATAGTAGTCGATCATAGACCATGTAAATCGATGGACCATCAATCAAATTAAAATAGATAATAACATGTTTTGGGATTGGTGGAGTAAAATAATTAAATTAAAAATAATTTAAACATATAATCACATATTTTGGGGCTGGTAGAAGAAAATAATTTAATTTAAAAAAATTTAAACAGATAATCACATGTTTTTGGCTAGTGGAAGAAAATAATTAAATTTAAAAAGATTTAAATAGGTAATCATATGTTTTGGGACTGATGAAAGAAAATAATTAAATTAAAAATGATTGAAATAGATAATCTTGAACTGTTGGTGACACTTAATAGAATGTCATCGATGTTGAACCATGTCAAATTCATGTAAATAATATACTTATGCTTTGAGGGTCCATCGATTAGTCTTGTCTACCATAGACTTACACCTTTAGGAGTGCATCGATTAATCTCCTGATTATGTGTAGACCATGGTGATCTATGTACACTACTATAGACCATCACTTGGATGTTGTTTAAAAATAAATGAATAAAACAATTAAAAATAAATGTAGTGTGGGTTTCTACACATATGAAGGAGTGTAAACTAGTCACATAATCATATTAGAGCTTTGTACAAATTAGGGAGTGAATTAAGGAGTGTGTGGATGGGTAGTGATTGAATGTACAATATCCTAAAAGTAATGTTTGTCAAAGCACAATTATATTTTGATGATATATATTATATTTGATGACTACACATTCCACGTCCTCCTCCAATCACCACCCCCAAATCAAAAGAGTACGTGGAATATTGTCAACACAAATGTTACTGTTAATTTCATCAACAATATCCATGACCACATCTTTTTGGTATGCTTCTTCTTTTTCTTCTTTCTCCTTCTTCCTTGTCTGCTGCTTCTTCCTTTCCATCTTCAGCTTTATCTCTTTTTTTCTCAACATCTGTAGCTGCTACTTTATTCTCACCTTGTTCTCCTTTCTTTTCAGGGTCTGCAGCAGTTGGTGCTTCTTCAACTTTCTTTTCTTTCTCAATTTCTTTTTTTTCTTCACCTGCAAAAGTTGTTTCTTCCTAAATTCCATTTTCTTCCTCAACTACTTATTTTTCTTTACCTTCTGCTTCTTTCTCAGGTTCTTCTTTGTCAATTTCTTCTTCTTCTTCTACTTCATCAGTTTTTTTCTTTTTCCCTGCTTTCTTCTTGATCTACTGTTGCTTCTTTTTCAGTTTCAGCTTCTTCTTCTTCTTCTTTTTCTTTTCCAGTTTCTTCTTGGCTCTTATCTTCTTTCATTTGTTCTTCTTCATCCTTCTTTTCTTCTTTTTTATCCTCTTCAACTACAACAGTGGACAACATATCCATTTTGCTCCTTTTTTCTCCTTCTTTATTCCTCTCTGATTCACGAAGGTCCACATGCACTGTGTCATCATATTACAAAGTGTTACTAATATTTAAGACTTAAAATTCATTAACTACATCAATTATTATATGAAGTTACCTCGCTCATATTACCACTCACCTTTTTTTCTTTTCTTCAGTCTTTCCTCTATGATATAGGCAACAATATCCAACACTGGTTCCTCGAGAATAGCAACACGCTTATGAAGATCCTCAGGGTATGAGGTGCCCACTGCATATTTGGAGGTTCTCGTAGAATCATCATCACCAATGCATACTCCAACAGAATTACTACCCAAATCTCTGTCAACATCACAGTCCTCATTTGAAGTAAGGGCAGTTACCCCTTCTAACTCTTTCTTCAAGCCATCAAGGACGTTATTCTTCACCTCATCCGATTATGACTTAAACGTAACCATGTAATCCATCATCGTCTCACGAAAAGTAGGGATGATGTACGAGTGCACGTTCTACAAAAAAATAATTAACAATTACATAACATTCGATACAACAGTAGTATTATAACATAATAAAAAATAAGTTTATATCTCGATAACTTTTCTTTTATACTTGAATGGGTCGCCTTCAGTTATCTTGTCACTTTTTTTAGTGTGCCATCTGTGGATGCAGGATATGGAAAATGGCCTATCCATTGATTTTCCAGCAAATTTTCCAAGAAGAGGAAAGGCCTTATAGATCAAAATCTGCAAGCAGTACAGTAGTGAAAAAATAACTCAGAGTCTATGACAGACTATAAATAAAACACGAATCTACGATAATATTACTAAAGGGTTGACGGTAGATACCGTGAATGCCCAGGGAAATTCAAATAGAGCATAGGATGCCCTCTACTTCTCATCAAATACTTCCCCCAACTTCTTCAGGTCACTTTTCTTCTTCAGATAGTCTATGGTTAGTTGAAATGTCTCTTTCCCCATGGATAACTCTCGAAGAAACTCAAAGAATAGATCATTTAACTTGAATTTTATTTATTTTTTTGTTTGCATTTAACTTGAAGTTGTTTTTTTGAAATTTTGTAAACATTTAACTTGAGTTTTTTTTTTGTTTTGCATTTGCATTTAACTTGAATTTTGTTTATTTTTTGTGAGATGTGCTTTGATTTCAATGTGAAGAATCCTACGTGTGCGTCGGTAACGTATGGGATCTTTTTGGGCATGGATTGTGCAACGCATCGTAGCTTTGGTGTTCATATCAGTTTTGTTAGGTATATTTTAAAGTTTGAGACTTTGCTTTATCTTTTATGGATTTGAATATTATTTTTGGCTTGATGAGCTGGGTTTCAGCCATCGAAAATAGCCTCTGTACCCCACCTTTGAGGTAGAGGTATGTTTTGCTTACGTTGTAGAGATCCCCAAACCACAATGGGTATATTTTTTTTATTTTTATTGATCTGATTTCCAGCTATTGGAAACAATCGGTCTATCTCACCTTTGAGGTAGAGCTAAAGTCTGTGTACGTTGTAGAGATCTCTAGAGCCCACTAGGTATGATGTTGTTATTGTTCTTGAGCTGATTTTCAACTATCGGAAACAACGTCTCTACCTCACCTTTGAGGTAAGAGGTAAGGTTTGCATACATTGTATAGCTCCCCATACCCCTCTAGGTATGTTGTTGTTGTTGTTGTTGTCGTCGTTGTCATCGTCATTGAGCTAATTTTCAGCTATCGGAAATAGCCTCTCAACCTCACCTTCAAGGTAAGAGGTAAGGTTTGCAAACATTGTAGAGCTCCCCAGACCATACTCGGTATGTGGTATTATTGTTGTTGTTATTGAGCTAATTTTCAGCTATCAAAAACAACCTCTCTACCTCACCTTGGAGGTAAGGGGTAAGGTTTGCATAAATTGTAGACCTGTAGCCCCCGAAGTTTTTCTTAGATAAATTTTGTCCTTAAAATATCAAGCATTGGCTTCTAGAATGATTTATACTTATTTCCCTATGGAATCCCTTAGATTTCAACTTTTCATTTCGTAGATGATTGAATAAGTTTTCGTCGACATAAGATGCATCCAAAACAGATACTCGGTGAAGGAGTTATGGTTAATTTATGTCCTAGTCATAAAACACCATTATTCTTGTCCTTAGCGCATCGTGGAGAGGGTGTAAATGACGATGGTCAATTTCCTGTGGGACTCCGCAATGGTGGCGCATCGCGAAGTGGGCCAAATTCCCAGTCGTCAATTTCCAGTGAGCCACCGTGATAGTGGCGCATCGCGGTGGCCCAGGAAATCGAGCTCCTAGTTATATTTTAATACCGGTCTTATTAAGGGTATATTGGGTATTTTCCCACACCCTTATCAATCCAAACACGAGATTTCAACCCCAATTGAGCATATCACTCATACATTCTCCAAAAATATTCAAGAACACTCTCTAGGATTCCATATTAATAATTCAAATAAATCAAGATTCAACCATGGGTTTTCAAAACAAATTGAAGATTTGGAATCTCCAAGCCATGAGCATCAAGATGCATCTTTTAAATTCCTAGATAGAGGAGTGTGGGGTTTATCATAATAATTACATGGGCTTAAAACCATTAGAGCATGATTTTTAGATTTTTATGCATGAATTTCAAAGGGGTTTTGGAATCTATGTTCTAAATTACATACTCGGAATGTTTTAATGTTACTATTATTTTGACCTTGTGGTCCTATCCCCTAAATTGATTTACATGTATAAGTATATGTATGGAATTTGAGATTTAAGATCGTTTAGAGCATAAATTATGAACTCTCTATCGTGTATTGAATTTAAGATAATGGTTTTGTGATTTGAAAAATGTTTTTGCAATATTATAGCAGTTGAGCATGATTTGAAATCGTTGAGAGGGTGTTTATTGATATAAATATGTTCTTGTGTTTAAGATAAATATTTGCATGTGAATTGAGGACTTTAACAAGACCACCTTGTACCACCATACTACTGAAATGCTTGACAAAGATGAGTTCCTTGCATGTGTTTACATGAGGTTTGAGAAAGAGTTTCTTTGAATTGAATTATTGAAATGGTGGTCAAAAAACTTGTGTTTTGAACATAATGATTTACGATAGACTAATAATGGCTCAGAGATGTGACTTGCAAGTCAATGGTATGACGATACCATATGTATTTATGCCATCACAGACTATGTTTTCAGAGTATGTTTTCAGAGATTGTAAGTTTTGATAGATTTTTAAAAAGGGGACTTAAGAGGGTTAGGTGGTTACCCGAAGAAGGCACGAGTTCGAGCAAGTCTTAGCCTGAAACCGTATTTGCCAATACGGGTAGATTATTATTGTACGCTGGCAATGGGCATGTGGCATAGTAGATTCAGAGACTCCGACCCTTGCGGCACACTTAGGTTGGGGGCTTCGCTGCCGAGTTAATGACAGTTTCCATATAGCCCATGGAACTTTTCAGAGTTGTAGGGTATACCACCTAGCGCAGAAGTAACACAAATTTCTCAGAGTTGAGATGATTTTTACAGATTCTTTAAAATGCCCATGTGAATTCTTACTATATGATATACTTATGAACTATTTTAAATTGCTCTCATATATGTTGAATAATAAGTGATTATTTTGGATATGCTCTGCGTACCATTGTATCTATATTGACCCCCCTCCCCCTACCTCTAAGGTTCCGAGACTCAGTCTAGGGGTCCAGATAAGTAGTACATAATTCAAACATCTGATCAGATTGTGCAGTGGTGAGCCTTATTTCAGTTTTAGTTTACTGGGGGCCTTGTCCCAGTTTCAAACAGTTGTCAGATTTTCATATAGTAGAGATTTCGCAGACTGAGTCAGATGTTATTTAGATATAGTTTATTTACTATGTCTATACTTATGTTGAATTTAGAATTGACCATGTTTCCATAGAAGATTATGTTACCACATCTTCTTTTATTATATGAATGTTTTTCATGATTACCAGATTGAGAAGGGCGTTTCGGGCCTTCATGGTTAGGGATGTCCGTCATGGCCAGGACCATGTTTGGGTCGTGACAAACTTAGTATCAGAGCACAGTTCATGGTCCTAGGGTGTCTGCGAAATCGCGTTGGATAGAGTCTTATTTATGGGTGTTTATAGCGCCACACATATAAGCAGGAGGTTACTAGGCGTTTAAGAATATTTCTTTTCTTTGTGATTTCGTTTGTGCTTCAGAGTCTCATCAGTCTCCTAATCAATGATATCCTTCTTTTTAGAAAACCATCTATGCCTCCCCGTCGCATCAATATTAATGCTCAGGATGATGAAGTCTGTCCCACCCATCGAATGCAAACCCGTAATAGAGATCATACCCCAGAACCTTTTCCTACTCTGGGAGTACCTCCTGTGTTAACCATTCCACCCTGCGCTCCCCGGACGGGGGCCAATCACACTCAGCCTCGTGAAGAAGAGGTTTCTAATGCTGAATTCAGACAGTCTATTCACATGTTAGCACAACTGGTATTCCGCACAGACTCAGAGATCGAAGGATACTAGGTCTGTGTCTGTTACTTCTGAAGTTAGTAGAGTGGGCTAGTTCATGAGAATGAACCCACCTAAGTTCTCTGGCGCTAAGGTAGAAGAGCACCCGCAGGAGTTTATAGACTAAATAGAGAAGATTTTCAAATTAATGCATGTTGATCAGGTGGAAGGTGTTGAGCTCGCAGCATACCAACTAAACGATGTAGCGAACCAATTGTACAACGAGTGGGAATATGCGAAGTGTGACAGTGCTGAGCCCACAGTTTGGGACGAGTTCGTGGAAGCTTTTCTTGACTGATTCTTTCCTCTGGAGTTGATGGAAGCTAAAACAGAGGAGTTCATGAACCTTAAGCAGGGTAAGATGAGTGTTCAAGAGTATACTTTAAAGTTTAATCAGCTGGCCCATTTTGCTCTTGAGATGACGAGTAGTATGAGGGCACGAATAAGGATGTTTGCTTTCGGCCTTTCAGATAATCTGGTACTTGAGTGTCAGGGAGCTATGCTGAACAGGAATATGGAATTTTCTAGACTGTCAGTCCACATGGAGCAAGTTGAGGATAAGAAGAAGAAGATAGTTGAATCTAGGGAAAAGGATAGACAGGAAAAGAGAGCCAGAGCGATAGACGAGAGTCATAGTCAGCAGCAGAGCGGTAATTGGGGCGGTAATTGGGGAGGCAAATCGCAAAAGAAAAAGAATTGGGGTAATGCACAGTCGGCATATAGTGCTCCAGTGTCCAGACCCATAGCTGAGCAGTGCACCTAGAATTTTTAGTCTAGTCAGGGGGCGAGGATGCATGGTACACAGTCACAGGGAATGATAGACCAAACCTCTCGGTCATATCCACACTGTGGTAGATACGGGAGGAATCATCTAGAGAGATGTCAGTTTGCCACTTTGGTATGTTATTCATACGGCCAGCCAGGCTATATCTAGAGAGACTGTCCGACTGCAAAAAGTAATGTTGGAGTATCTAAGTCACAGGTGAATTCATCTGCACCACCACCTCAGAAGGGTGACACTTCACCCGCCGAAAATGGTCAGAACCGGTTATATTCGTTGACTAACCGCTAGGAGGCAGAGGCCTCACCAGATATAGTCACCAGTACATTGCAAATCTTTTCTCGTGATGTGTATGTATTACTTTATCCCGGGTCTACCTTTTCTTATGTGACCACATACGTGGCTGTTGGTTTTCGGTTTGAGCCTTATGTGATTGCTAAACCTTTTTCGGTTTCCACCTCAGTAGGAGATTCTATTGTGGCTAGAGGGGTGTATAGAAATTATGTTGTGTGTATTTTCAGCTGGGATACTGAGGCTGATCTCATAGAACTTGATATGGATGATTTTGATTCCATCTTAGGTATGGACTGGCTCCATTCGTGCTATGCCACCTTGTATTATAGGACCCGATGAGTCACCTTTTCTTTTTCGAATGAGTATGTCATAGAATGGGAGAGACATTCTCAAGCACCTAGAGGTCACTTCATATCTTATCTCAGGGCCCGTAAACTTATTTCCAAAGGTTGCTTGTATCATCTTATTCAGGTTAAAGATTCTAGTGCTGAAAGTCTTCCTCCTCAGTCTGTCCCCGTAGTGAATAAATTCATGAAAGTCTTTCCAGATAATCTCCCAGGAATACTACCTGATAGGGAGGTAGATTTTGGTATTGATTTATTTCCAGATACCCATTCTATTTCTATTCCGCCATATAGGATGGCTCCTGCGAAGCTAAAAAAGTTGAATGAATAGGTATCAGGTCTTCTAGATAAAGGTTTTATATTCCCCAGTGTGTCTTCCTAGGGTGCACTTGTACTTTTTGTGCGAAATAAAGACGGTTCCCATCGTATGTGCATAGATTACCGCCAGTTGAATAAGGTCACGATTAAAAACAAATATCCCCTTCCTAGGATTGATGATCTTTTTTATCAATTTTAGGGTGCTAAATGTTTTCCAAAGATAGACCTTCATTCGGGATATCACCAGTTGAAAGTTAGAGAGTCAGATATTCCCAAAACAGCTTTTCGAACTAGATACGACCATTATGAATTCTTAGTCATGTCCTTCGGGTTGACTAACACCCCTACAACTTTCATGGATCTAATGAATAGGGTTTTTCGTCAGTTTCTGGATCTGTTTTTCATTGTATTCATTGATGACAGTTTGGTATATTCTAAGAGCGAGGAGGACCATGCCAATCACCTCTGAATCATCTTTCAGAACCTTAAAGATCATAAGTTGTATGCAAAATTTTCCAAGTGTTAATTCTGGTTGAATGCTATTGCGTTCTTGGGGAATATTGTGTCTAGTAAGGGGATTAAGGTTGATCCCCAAAAGAATGAGGCAGTGACAAAATGGCCCTGACCCACGACTCCAACCGACATTCAGAGTTTCTTGCGTTTGGCGGGTTATTACAAAAGATTCGTCGAGAGTTTTTCTTCCATAGATGCACCACTTACTAAGTTGACTCAGAAAAACGTGAAATTTTTATGGTCTGACTCTTGTGAGAATAGTTTTGAGAAGTTGAAAGACAAGTTGACTACTGCTCCTGTTCTGACTCCTCCGGAGGGTACAAAAGGTTTTGTTGTGTACTGTGATGCGTCCCGAGTGGGACTTGGGTGTGTTCTTATGTAGCACGGTAAGTTAGTGGCTTATGCATCTAGGCAGTTGAAGGTGCATGAGCGGAACTACCCTATTCATGACTTGGAGTTAGTGGTTGTGGTTTTTGCACTTAAGATCTGGCGGCACTATTTGTATGGGGTACATGTTGATATAATTACTGACCACAAGAGTTTACAGTATGTTTTCTCGCAGAAATAATTTAATATCAGGTAAAGGCGGTGGTTGGAACTTTCAAAAAACTATGACATGAGCCTGCACTATCATTCGGGCAAGGCGAATGTGGTAGCCGACGCCCTCAGCAAGTTATCTATGGGCAGTCTTTCTCATGTGATGAAAGAAAAAAGGGAGATGGTGAACGATATTCACCCACTTGCAAACCTAGGAATGCGACTTTTAGATTTCGAGGATGGAGGAGTGGTTGTTCATGAGATAGCTAAATCTTTTCTTTGTGCAGAAGTCAAAGAGAAGCAGGTTGAAGATCCCATTTTGATGAAAATCAAGAAAGATGTGGGTCAACAAAAGGTATTGTCTTTTGAAATTGGTGGTGATGGTGTTTTGAGATACCAGGGTAGGTTGTGTGTGCTAGATGTAGATTGTTTGAGGAAGAGAATCCTTGATGAAGCTCATACGTCGCGGTACGTTGTTCACCCTGGCTCTACTAAGATGTATCAGGATTTGAAAACCATTTATTGGTGGAATAATATGAAGCGTGATATGGTTAACTACATTGCCAAGTGTTTGAATTGTCAACAAGTTAAAGTGGAACATTTGAGGCCAGGTGGTTCTTCTCAAGAGATAGCTTTGCCTTTGTGGAAGTGGGAGATGATTAATATGCACTTCATTACAGGACTTCCGAGGTCTCGAAAGCAGTATGATTCCATTTGGGTGATTGTAGATAGGTTGACCAAGTCAGCTCACTTTCTACCTGTCAGGATAAATTATTCGGGAGAAGATTATGCTAAGTTGTTCATTGCAGAAATAGTTCATTTGCATGGGGAACCTGTGTCCATCATATCTGACAGAAGTACATAGTTTTCTTCACAGTTTTGGAGATCGTTTCAAAAAGATTTATGTACCCAAGTGAATTTGAGAACTACTTTCTACCCTCAGAACGATGGGCAAGCTGAGCGCACCATCCAGACCCTTGAAGATATATTGAGGGCCTGCGTGATGAATTTTAAAGGTAGTTGGGTAGATCACTTTCCATTGATAGAGTTTGCATATAATAATAGTTTCCATTCCAATATTAAGATGGCACCTTTTGAGGCATTGTATGGGAGAAGATGTAGTTCCCCAATAGGATAGTATGAAGTAGGTGAGACACAGATATTTGGGCCTGATCTTGTTCATCAGGAAATAGAGGATGTGAAAGTTATTAGAGAACGACTTAAGACAGCTCAGAGTCATCAGAAGTCCTATACCGATATTAGGAGAAGAAATCCAGAGTTTGAGGGTGGAGATTGGATGTTTCTCAAGGTTTCTCCCATGAAGGGAGTCATGCGATTTGGGAAGAAAGGTAAGATGAGTCCTCCCTATATAGGACCATATCAGATTGTGAGAAGGGTAGGTGGAGTTGCATATGAGTTAGAATTGCCAGCTAGTTTGGGTTCGGTTCATCCGGTATTTCATATATCTATGTTGAAGAAGTGTATTGGAGACCATTCTTTAGTATTTCCTATCAAAGAAATCAAAGTGACAGACTCCTTATCCTATGAATAAGAGCCTGTAGAGATTTTGGATTGCCAAGTTATAAGATTGAGGAACAAAGAGATAACCTCGGTTAAAGTGTTGTGGAGAAACCAAAAAATTAAAGAAGCGACTTGGGAATTAGAAGTTGACATGAGAGATAGATACCCAAACCTTTTTGATCCAATGGATGAAGAAATGGAAGGTACAATCCTTTCCTTATTCTTTCTATGCCTTAGTATGCTTGAAATTATACTTGTATGTATCCCGCGTCAACATTCGGGGACGAATGTTCCGGGGGAGGATATTGTAACGCCCCGAAGTTTTTCTTAGCTAAATTTTGTCCTTAAAATATAAAGCATTGGCTTCTAGAATTATTTATACTTATTTCCCTGTGAAATCCCTTAGATTTCAACTTTTCATTTCGTAGTTGATTGAATAAGTTTTCCGTCGACATAAAATACGTCCAAAACGGACACTCGGTGAAGGAGTTATGGTTAATTTAAGTCCTAGCCATAAAACATAGTCATTCCTATCCTTGGCGCGTCGCGAAGAGGGTGTAAATGACGATGGTCAATTTCCAGTGGGACTCTACGATGGTGGAGCGTCGCAGAGTGGAACAAATTCCCATTCGTCAACTTCCAGTAAGACACCGCGATAGTGGCGAGTCGCGGTGGCCCAGGATACCGGGATCCCAGTTATATTTTAATACTGGTCTCATTAAGGGTATATTAGGTATTTTCCCATGCCTTTATCAGTACAAACATGAGATTTCAACCCCAATTGAGCATATTACTCATACATTCACCAAAAATATTCAAAAACACTCTCTAGGGTTCTATAGTAATAGTTCAAATAAATAAAGATTCAACCGTGGATTTTCAAAAAAAATTGAAGAGTTGGAATCCCCAAGCCGTGGGAATCAAGAAGCATCCTTTAAATTTGTAGATAGTGGTACGTGGGATTTATCCTAAAAACTACATGGGCTTAAAACCAATAGAGCATGATTTTTAGATTTTTATGCATGAATTTCAAAGGGGGTTTGGAATCTATGTTCTAAATTATGTACTCCGAATGTTTTAATGTTACTATTCTTTTGACCTTGTGGTCCTATTTCCTAAATTGATTTACATGTATACGTATATGTATGGAATTCAAGATTTAAGATCGTTGAGAGCATAAACTATGAACTCCCTCTCGTTTATTGAATTAAAGATTATGGTTTTATGATTTGAAGGATGTTTTCACAATATTATAGCATTTGAGCATGATTTGAAATTGTTGAGAGGGTGTTTCTTGATATAAATGTGTTCTTGTGTTTAAGAGAAATAATTGCATGTGAATTGAGAACTTTGACATGACCATCTTGTACTGTACTACTGAAATGCTTTACAAAGATGAGTTCCTTGCATGTGTTTACATGAGGTTTGAGAAAGAGTTTCTTTGAATTGAATAATTGAAATGGTGGTCCCAAAACTTGTGTTTTGAAAATAGAAATTTATGATAGACTAATAATGGCTCAGAGATGTGACTTGCAAGTCAATGGTATGACGATACCATATGTATTTATACCATAACAGACTATGTTTTTAGAGCATATTTTCAGAGTATGTTTGCAGAGAATGTATGTTTTGATAAAGTTTTAAAAAGGGGCTTAAAGAGGGTTAGGAGGTTACCCGAAAAAGGCGCGATTTCAAGCAAGTCTTAGCCTGAAACCGTATTTGTTAATTTGAGTAGATTATTATTTTACGCTGGCGACGGCCTTGTGGCGTAGTAGATTAAGAGACTCCGACCCTTGCGGCGCACTTGGGTTGGGGGCTTCGCTGCCGAGTTAATGGCACTTTCCACATAGCCCATGGAATTTTTCAGAGTTGTAGGGTATACCACCTAGCGCATAAGTAACACAGATTTCTCAGAGTTGAGATGATTTTTACAGAGTCTTTAAAATGCCCATGTGAATTCATACTATATGATATACTTATGAACTGTTTTAAATTGCTCTCGTATATGTTGAATAATAAATGATTGTTTTAGATATGCTCTCCGTACCAGTACATCTGTATTGACCCCCCTCCCCCTACCTCCCAGGTTCTAGAACTCAGTCTAGGGGTCCAGATAAGCAGTAGATAATTCAGACAACTGATCAGATTGGGCAGTGGTAAGCCTTCTCTATTCCAAAAGGCCTGTCTTTTTAGATTATTTCACTTATTTCAGTTTTGGTCTACTGGGGGCCTTGTTCCAGTTTCAGACAGTTGTCAGATTCTCATGTAGTAGAGATTTCGCAGACTGAGTCAGATGTTATTTAGATGTAGTTGATTTATATTTTCCATACTTATGTTGAATTCAGAATTGACCATGTTTCCGTAGTAGATTATGTTTCCGCATCTTTTTTTATTATATGAATGTTGTGCATGATTACTAGAGAAGGGCGTTACGGGCCTTTATGGTTCGGGATGTCCGTCACGGCCAGGCCCTAGTTCGGGTCATGACAAGATCTCCCCAGACCCCACTGGGTATGTTGTTGTTATTATGGAGCTGATTTTCAGCTATCGAAAACAATCTCTCTATCTCACCAGCCTCTCTACACGACCTTCGAAGTAGAGGTAAGGTCTGCGTACACTGTAAATCTCCCCAGTCCCCACTGGGTATGTTGTTGTTGTTATTGAGCTGGTTTTCAGCTACCTTTTTTTCTTATACATGCTAACTTTACCAATGAAATTTTGTTTTTTTTGGTATTTTTATGAGGCGTGCATTTTAGGCCATGTTACTTGAACTCTCCAAAAATGTTGCTGCACTTGGGTCGGATTCTCCAAAAATACACTACTTTTGGAGTATATGACAGAACCCATCATTTTTGAAGAGTATGCCGGGCAACGTAAGTTTTAGGTTTTATTAGGTACTACAAAAAATGATTAGGAATGTTGAAATTATTGGAATAAATAGGTTAGGAGCGACTGATATTTGTAGTCTAGAGCTAGTTTTTATGTAGAAGAGTGGAACTATAGAAGGAATCTGATAGTACTAATTAGTATCCTTATTTACACATAAAATACCATAGATGCACTCGGCATAGGTTGGGCTTTTGGCCTTACAAATATATGGTTGATTTGACATTCTATCCAATGGAATATTTTAACACTTAGGAATACCTCGTTAGCTGTATTTCATATCAAGCAACTGGTACTCCAAGCTTTGATGGATATTGAAGTGGAGGAAGATGATTCTGACATAAGTTGGATAAATTTCCCAAGATTTATATTACATGGATTTAGCTGTGCACAAGTATTTGCACTTGTAGGTGGTTTTTTCCATAATTTGCTCAGTGCACTCACACCATGTACACTTTATTGACACGATACGTTAGGTTAAATTAGAGATCCATGTTACAATAGGCCAACATAGTAGTATAGTCAACACCTAAAATTCTTTATAGTTAGACTAAAGACAGGCCCGAAGGTAGATAGCTCCTGAACAAACAGCATCTCCAGTCCTGTATGAGTTGAAGGGATCATTTTCACCCGTGAAGGAGGTAGTTAATATTTTAGTAAGTGCTGAGAGAATATTGATGGAAGAATTAAACAGCAAAATGTATCTTTAAACGGAAATTGCAGTGTATGGGAATTAACAACGATAGTTACAGAGGATGGAGTTCCCTCAATTATGACTTTAGTACTATACAAGGGGTAAGAATGTGAGGCTTCTAGATAGTGCTATCCAAAAGGTTGGGGATATCATTGTTGATTATCTTGTTCAAATTCCTTTGAGTCATACTAGGAAACTTGAAGAAAGCTTTTGGTGCAAGAAAGTCGTTTAGATATCAGTAGGTCACTCTGACTGTCTAGAACTAAGATGCTTACTTTTGAATTTGTGTTGTTGAAGTCAGACTGATGTTGCATGTGACATGGATGAAGTGTTAGCTTCCTGAATAGCTAAGGGATGCTGTGTTTTCCCTATATGTCCTTGTATTATTGTGCACTATCGTAGTGTTTTTAATAATAAAGTACCCGAGCTTTCTCTAAAAGAGAAAAGTTGATATCTTGGAAGATTGGGTTGTCATCTCGATTCGACATTCTGCTACAACAGCTCCAAAGCTAGTGCTTCTTCATTTTGCCAAACTATTGGTATGACCACCTCAAGGGACTTCCTGTATTTGTTCCCAGGGCTTTGATCTAGTGGTAAAAGTATATCACGACAACATGCAACGTGTGGATTAGGTAGATATCACTTGATGCGAATCAAGTCGCTGTCAAATGCTTGGCATGTAAGTGGGGAAAAGCAAAGGCCAGTCCGACTATCTACCAAGTTCGAAACTGTGTTCCATTCTCCCTAAGGGGATTTGTCGATTTTTAAAAAAGGAAGGAGTGAGATAAACTCTTTCTGTATCAACTTTTGTTTCAGTTTCCTACCTATCATTGTTAGCAGAACCTCAAAAAATGTGTGAGCAATTTTAATCTCTTGCTGCTCATTCAAAGAGCCCATTTTCTTACTTTTGAGGAGGGTGGTGCTTTCTCTTTCATCCATGGGCCAGTTTTTCACATTTTAATGTCACTATTATTCTTTTCAAATCACACTGTCAATGGGATGATCTAGAACAAGGAAGAGCGGAGAAGTAAAGTTCGAAATGGGCATGTTGGACTTCTTGGCTGTGAGTCTTGTGACAATAGGCTACATGCCTTTTTTTTCTAACCACTGCATCATACTTTGGGCCTCATCACTTCCATAGTTGCTCATCTCCTCTCACCGTGGTAGCTGGACCTCTTCCTAGCTCTAACAGCCAGCATATCAGAAGTTTAAGTCAAGCAGTGACAACAAAGACAATATTATTTACCTTATTAAGAAAGTGATGACAAAAACGAATCTTGGGTACCTTCTTAAACCTAACCTGATTTGATTGATTATGAGGAAAATTGGCAATGGGAGACTATGAAAGGCCATGAACACTAACTTTGAGGTGTTTTTGCCGTCTACTGAGCTTTTTTTAAAAAGAGGCTGTGCTTGTGGTGGTGGGTGTGGGATACAGAAGCGGAAGATAAGAGTTCGAGTGCATGTTAGTATGTATTAGGGAGGGTTGATAATATAGCTTCGCATTCCTTAGTCATGGTTGAGATATCTGTTATGGGCTGAGGGCAATCTTTTGCCACTGGCACCACCTCCTTTTCTTCTGTATTCCTTCCATCCCAATTTGTTCAGTATAGTTTGCCTCCTCTCTGTTATTTTGGCGTTTCTAAGACCCTCCATTTTCTAATGAATTGATTCTTGCAGGTCTACAAATATAGATTCATGGTCTCCAGATCAGTTAAAGATGATGTACTTTGGTGGAAATAATCGTGCTCAAGTTTTTCTCAAGCAGCACGGATGGACATATGGTGGGAAGATTGAAGCCAAGTACACCTTCAGGGCTGCCGAATTATATAAACAATTACTCTCAAAAGAAGTTGCTAAAAATAAAGCGGAGGAAAGTAAAGCAGAGGATGCAGGTTTGCCAGCATCACCTGTTGCCTCTAAGGCTGTGCAGACTACAAATGGATTTTCTAATATTAAAACTAGTGAAGCTCCAAAAGAAGCCTCATCATTTAAGGATGAGACACCAGAGGTTTCTGCTTCACCCAAAGCATCACAATCAGCTTTTACTACTTCGATTAAGAAACCAAATGTTGCAAAGAAATCTGGCATGCCAGGTGGACTTGGAGCTCGGAAACATACTAAAAAGGTATGATCTTAGTCTTCCAAGATGGAGAAATGGGTGCAGGGTATCAATTACTTACTTTGAAATGAAGATTTATGCATGCAGTTTAGAGTAAGGTGTTTAACAAATTTGGAATTCATATTAATTGATTGAGCATCTTTACAGTTAAGTGAGTCTGTACCACCAGAAGCCTCAAGAACCGCCTGTTCAAGTTTCTTCCTCCAACTCTGCAAGTAATGCACCAACTGGTGGCTCATCATCATTCACTTCTCGCTTCAAGTACACAGACAATGTCCAACACTTCTGAGATAAGTTTTGGACGTGTTCTTAACCATGTATCCCCTCTAATGTCCACTAATTTTTTTGCGGACTATGGAATGGACAACGGTTTCATAAAGAAAAACTCAAAATCTTCGATAGTTCAAGTGAGTTCTTTTTCTAATTTTTATGTTCACTGTGATACAAGGATTCTAATAACGTTGTCACAGTAAAATTTTATTATTGACATGTTTTTGTGAGATATGAAGAAAGTAGTGTCAGATTTAGCTAGAAGGGAAAGATATAAAGTTCATCATGCACGTTGTCATTCCCAGGATATTAATTCCTTAGTGTGATCATGCCTTTCTCCACATCCTATTACCTATTATACTTCTACAATGATCTATCTGGAGCTGGCTTGAGTTTTTTCTGAAGCCTGCAGAAGTGTTATCCAAGACGAGCAATATTTGTTCTTCACAACCAAAGAAAAATCAAGCTCGATTGGTTTGTGATTTGATTTTTACCCATGGCCTGCTGGATTTGGAGCAGAAGTTAACCGTTGTATATATACACATAGATGATGCAGTTAGGTGGAGGTAAAGTGGACTATATTTTGATCAATACAAAGTTGGGGGTAGTGAATACTTACTTCTGAGAGATTTGTTGCTTCTTGATTCTATTCCAGCATCCTGTGTTGTCCAATTACAAGGATTGTTATTGATTTAAGAAAAGATTGTTGCCATTTGAACTTCAAATTCTTCCATGACGGTCGATTTCTTTTGCTTTTTTCTTTTTTATGAAACGGAACAACCCGTTAGCACTCTGGATATATATACTAATTGCTCGGCTCACTTTCCAGCCGTATAAACATTTTCATTAGGTTACCCAAATTGCTAGAGTATCTCTAGCTTTTTAGTCATTCAAGAAAAAAAATTAAAATGTTACTTACTAAATATCCAATGCAACTTTCAAGTGTTTGATTACTATAATGTAAAACAAAATTGACTATTGGATGTTTTGTAATATTTGCTTGGCAATTTTCCTCCTTTCTTCACCTCATTCGGTGTTGGATTGTCCTTTAGATTGTGATTTATTGTTCTCACTCTGCTCTTCTTTTGATTGTGATCTATGAGTAGACTGCTTTGTGTAAGTTGTTTCTGTATTCTTCAAGTTATTTTGATTTTTGGGTCGACGGTGGTTCGTACCAGCTTTGCGCTCATCTCAGCTAATCTCCCACCATACAAGTACTGGGCTTGGGCAGATGGAAAAAAGATCACCTAGAGTTTTTTTTGTTTCTTCCTCGGTTTGAACCTGAGACTCATGGTTCTCCCCCACTTTCATTGATGCCACACTTTCCTGTGCTCTTTTTTCCTTTAACAGTTCTACTGACGTGTGTTTGTGGTACTTAATTAACTTGTATCCTATTTTAATTAGATTGAGGAAACTGATGAAGCAAAGAAGAAGTTTTCTAATGCAAACACCATTTCATCTCCCCAATTCTTTGGTGGTCAGAGCAAAGCTGAAATGGAAGCATCAGTTTCTTTGCAAACATTCTCGGTATGCATGTCTGCTTATTTTAGATAACATTCTCATATATTTAGGATGTAGCTGTTTCTTTAAATTGGCACGCAAACATATCGACATGATTGTTTCCCCTTCTGCATTCATTATCATAATTATGGTCTTGTCCTATAAATTAATTAGAAATAGTTCTTTACTGTCGCAACAATAATAATTCCTGTGTTTCTCCTTATTCCTTTTCCCTTTTGTCCTAATGCACTTTACTTCTCCCCATGCTAACATTTTTCTTCAAACTTATCTTGACTTGAAAAGACTTTTCAGAGGTGTTACTGTGAGATATCGAAGTACCATTACAGCAGCACATGGGTCGCAGAACCGTAGTCCATATGTATCTGCATGTTATGGAATAGTTTATTGATGTTGTTTACTGGGGGATGGATAGTTCTCGAAATTCCATTTGTTAGAGATGTTGCTTCGAACAACCTCGTTCTTGTTAGCTTCAGAATTGCTTTTGATCATTTACTTTACAAGTTGTCTACATGTTGCCGTCCTAATGTATTGTGGTATATTTAAACCCCTAAATTCTTTTTAAAATACTTAAATCTTGTTTTAAGGAACTTATATTTGCAATTTCAACACAAAAAAATATGATTGTAGACTAAAATGATCTCCCTAGCTTGTAGCATTTGCCATTGATCAGGTTAATTACTTGCTACCTTTAACCTACTTGTCTCTTTCATTAGTGTTTATTGTGTATTTAAATCTGACTGATGGAGGTAGATTCCTTATACTGTCTCTCGCAAATAAGTTCAGTGTATTGTTTAACCTTGACCCATCATAAAGGGATGATGATGAAACCTTGCGGAGAATAAAATTCTTTTGTTTAAGTGGATCATGGTTGAGGAGGCCTATTATCCATTAGAATCGTGTTCCAGTTGGCTCTCGGAAATTTCTCGGGTACTAAAATAGGAATAAGAAAAAAAAGATTGTTGACGAAGAAGCCCACCTAAAAATGTTTTCTTCTGTTATCTATTCTCAGGGTTCAAGTGCTGACCTTTTCGGTAACGATGATAGATCAGATCTGGACCTCTCTGCTAGTGATCTCATTAACCGGATCTCGTTCCAGGTATAGAAAAAATTATGACACAAATGTAAACACATTTCTCTAACCACTAGAAGATATTGAATGGATCGCTATATCGTTTGTCTCTTATGTTTTCAGGCACAACAGGGCATGTCCTCTCTGAAAAACATTGCCGGAGAAACTGGCAAGAGACTTGGCTCATTTGCGTCAACCTTAATCTCCGATTTCCAAGACGAATCCTGTAAGGTTACGGGACCTATAATCTCAGGCAGATGTGAGCATTTTGTATGAAATTCTTTCGGTAGATGAAAAATAAGATTAGAACTCTTTATGTGGATTTCTTTATCTTCGTTTAGTTCTTCATGAGGTTCGTGTAGAGCGTTGTTCAACTTTATACTAGGTTGCATCTGAGTTGTGAAATCATTGAATTGTAAACTAATGAAAACTTTTGTTCCAACTCTTTTGCTTTATGCATCCAGTATTCAAATTTCACCTGTCCAACTAGTTCGGACCCGTGCCCCTAAGATCTACTCTATCTAGAGTTTCTCCATAACAGGACTTGAACTCGAGACATCTGATTGATCAAGAGATTTGAGAGGTTACTCCATTTCCCTCTTCATATACATAATAGGTGGAAGAGAATCAGCGTGTAAACTTCAAAGACTTAGGAAATTCCTCTTTTTATTTTCATCTTATAAGTTTAGTAGCATGGAAGTCACAATAGTTATCGTAGAGTAAGCTAGACGATGACCAATTTCGCCTTATCATATTTGGTGTTGAGTAACCGTAGGACGTAGAAGGGGAGTCTTGGAGTAACTGGTAAAATTGTTGTCAAGGGGCAAATCGAAGGCCCATCGGGCTTGGGCATGGACGAGCCACCATTGGGTTCTCATCGATGAAAGAAAACTCCCCCCATCGCATCAACAACTGAGAGGGTTCGGACCGAAGTGATTTTGCGAGTTTTGATTTTGCGAGTAGATGGCCCGACATTGAAGCAATTAATTATTCTTTCTATAGGAGACTTCGAGACATTAGTGATTAGGAGGTCACAGGTTCAAGCCTTTGAAACAGCCTCCGACAGAAATGTAAGGTAAGACTGCATACAATGTGATCGCGCTCTTTCTCGAAATCCATACATAGCGGGAGCTTTAATGCATCGAGCTATTCTTTTTCAAAAACGGTAGAACTTAGCTTAGGGCTTGGAGTGAGCCTTGGGCCAACATGATTTCAAATATTTTCGACAAGTTAAATCGTTGTTGTCATCTTTCAATATGATATTGCATATTTTCTCATTTTACCCTTAACGTTACTTAAAGATCTTCATAAAATTAAAGATCGAACACATTACAAAGTTAAAGAATCTTAACAAAATAACCAAACAAACAAAAAATGTTCTGCTATCCAATAGTTAATTTGGCTACTATATATTCATAGGACATACATCACAGTAATTTTCAAACCGTTTTGTCGATAAAGAAAAAGAAAAGAGTGATTTATAATATGAAATCCTTTAAATATATAGAGGAAGAATTTTAAAGTTTGATGATCACATACAAGTATAATTATAATTTCAACGTAATTTTCATAATAATTGATAAGAAATTAAGTAGTCGTGCAACATACGTATATAAATGCATAGGTGACTGATTTTAGTAGAAGTAAGATATTATTTTAGTTTGTCAAACCCAATGGTGATAATAATACTGAAAAGTATTTGATTAAAAAAAAGATATTAGCATCATGAAATAAACAATAAAAGTTGTGAATATATGACACAAAAAATTATCTTAGCCAACAATAATGAATACATCGATCAACTAAATTTGCATAAAATGATGTCAATAACTATGATTAAAAATAGCATTTGTTGTTTCATATATCAAATGCGATAAATAAAGATGTTTTCCTTTTAAAAATTAAGATAAATAACTGCTCAATCTCTAAGGTATAGGTATGTCTGCATATATTTTAATCTTTTTGTTGACAAATTTATATTAACTAAATTTTTAAAAATCTTTAAACTGATTAAAATTTTCAAAACATATAAAATAATATAATTATGGTGAATGTTCATAACTCTTAAGAATTAAGTCCCTCTTTCGCTAGTCATCTTGCTACATTTTTTGTATACGTACTTTCTTATTTAATATTGATAGTCTTTTACGTTTATTTTATAATGCGTTATCAACATGCATCTCTTATTATATATATTTCTACTATTGCCTCCAAATTGGATCATTTATCAATGTGGAATATAAGATTTATGAGATAATAATTAGTATATCCTTCTGATGCTCTAGTCCATTTTTTATTTTGCATTTTATTTTCCTCAGCAAATTAAGCACTTTTAATTACTAATTGTTGTCATTTAAACATGCTGCAAAATGCCACCTTCAGGATGTGTTATATATTTATTAAAAAATTAAATTATATGTCTTAAGATTTTTGGTTAAAGTCTCATTAATTTATGGCCTAAGATGCTTATATTAATTGAGAATGACTATTAAGGCAAAATAATAATGTACTTTCGATGAAAAGTCATGAAATCAACTCCATTGATAAGGTCTATTTAATTTGGCGATATCTTTGATATAATATAGTGCACACTATTATGAATAGTAATAAGAATTTTGATTTGAAATCTTTCGAACAACGTGAATAGATAAATAATTGACCAAATAAAATATGCAATTCAAGTATATTTTGTTTCACTTATAAGAGTAAAGCTTTAAACGTATGGTCCAAAGACGTCAAGGTGTAATGTCAGTGGAGAAGAAATAAATTATTGTACAAAAAATAAAACAAAAAGTAAAAATATAAGATATAAAGTACGATTTGTGCTTTGGCGCATAAAAGACTTTCGCAAAAATTATGATATTATTTTATAGAAAGGTATTCGCTTGTGGTGAATGGATTGAGATTTCTTCGAGTCTGACAATATATAAAAAAAATTAAATGTATATAATAAATTGTTGTTGTGTCTACCTAGACATTGTTATGAAGCATATAAAGATACCCGAAAATTTATAAAATAAAGCTACGTCAAATTCTTATATGAATTAAAGTGATTTTGTTAGGGCATGAGGAATTTTGATGATAGACATGTGAATGAAACACGTTGAAGAAGCTGGTCCATTCAAGGTAAAATAGTCTAGCTGGCACAGGAGTTTGGATGATATGATTATGTGTTCAAGACAAACTTAGATAACATTGATTGCATCAGAAGCCGAGTTAGATCAGACTAGAAGTCTTGAAGAAGTCAAGTTGATCAAGGAGTTCAGTAAGAAGAGAATTTGAATTGAAAGAATCCTATCAAAACTTGGAGAGGTGAGGCAACAGCAAAGGGAAAAGAATTAACTGATAGAGTTCTACTGAAGAAATAATTGAATATAAAAAAGGACTCTATCACAGGTTGGATTAAATACAGCAAACATGACTTAAAGCCAGTACTCACGCACGCACAGAAAAAGTTAATCAACAATCGGCATACATACTTGAAGAAGAACCAAGACTCTTACATAGCAGGTCATAAACTGTGTAGTAGTTAGGTTCTGGTATTGTAATGAGTCATTGATTCTAGTCTCAGCAATCTATAAACTGAGCTAGGAGTTGTTGTCTTCAAGTTTGGAAACTCGAAGACATGAAAACACTTATCTTGGGAAGATTATTGTTTTTGTAGTAATAGGAGTTAGAAGTTTTAATTCCTAGGTTACAAGAAGTCTTGTAATTTTTTTGATTGTTGAGGCTCAAGTATTTTAGTGAAGTTGGGTTAAATCCTGTATAGGTACATGTCGTTGTTTTTTACATCTTTCTTGAGCCGGGTGTTTTCCACGTAAAAATACTATGTTCAGTTTACTTTTGTTAACCACATTTACTTACTTGTTCCACAGATAGGCAATTAGTAGGACACATACTCTAACAAGTTGTATCAGAGCGAGGTTGTCTTAAATAAGGCTATCACCTAAGAAAAGGATCAACATGATGAATTCCGCTCCTCCTACTGGACACAGTGAGGGTCAGTCAACCACTAGACCTCCACTCTTTAATGGTTCTCATTTTATCTGGTGGAAAGCAACGATGGAGATGTGCATTCAAGGTGAAGACTATGAATTATGGGACAGGATTACTGATGGTCCTACTATTCCAATGAAGACTGTTGATGGAGTACAAGTCAAGAAAGTAAGGAGTGAATTTTCTCCTGATAACCTGTTGGCTTTAAAGAAAAATACGAAGGCCAAAAAAATCTTGGTGTGTGGTGTAGGACCAGCTGAATATAACAGGATATCCACCAGTACTACGGCTAAAATAATTTGGGATTAACTGGTAAATGCTCATGAAGGTACCTCCCAAGTAAGAAAATTCAGAATTGCTCTCCTGTTTACTGAATATGAGGCATTCAAAATAAAGGAAAATGAAACACTTCATGATATGATGACAAGGCTTACCACTTTAACAAAAGAGTTAACTTCGTTAGGAAAAGTCATTTCTGAGGAAGAACAAGTTGAAAAGGTACTATTGGTGTTACCTAAATCAAAATGGAATGTTAAGGTGACTGCAATTAGGGAGGCAAATAAAGAGCTTGAAGGGTTGACCCTGGATGAACTTGTAGGAAACTTAAGGACCTATGAAATGGAAATTAATGGAATCAAAGAACAAGCAGCCCCTGAGAAGATCTTAGCTTTAAAAGCTTCTGGTAGTAATAATGAATTTTAACTTGATAAGGAGTAAGTTGCCTTCATAACCAAGAATTTCAGCAAGTTCTTCAGGAAGAAGAAGGGAACAGGTACCAAGAAGCATTCAAATGATAATCAAAATTGATGCTACAAGTGTAGAAAGACTAATCATCAGATCAGAGAATGTCCTCTATGGGAAATAGAATGGAGAAAGGAAAGGGTTGAAAAGAAACAAAAAGAAAGGGCCAAAATAAAAATAAAAAAACATGCCATGATAGCTGCATGGGGATCTGACTCTGATGATGATAAAGTTGATGAGACAGTATTTATGGATTTTGGATATTCAAACATTAAGGAAGAAGATGATGCTCCTGAGGTAAGTTTACTTGAACTCAAAGAAAAACTGCATCTGTTTTCTAAAACTATACTTGTTTCCATGAGGAGTGATTCGATTGACAGTCTCCAAGAATTAACTTCTAATAGGGATGAACTCTTCAACAGCCTTGCAAGTCTAAAATTTGATTTCATTGATCTTAAAGTTTTCAAACATTCAGTTGAAAAAGAAAATTGCACTCTCAAGAACCAAGTCACATTGCTAGAGTCTTCAAAAAATGATCTTAAGTCTGAAGTTCTTAAATTAACACTCACTGAAAATGGTAAAAAGGCCATGAGTAAAGAACAACAAAAGGCTGAACTTGAGTTAACTAAGTACAAAAAAGAATGTCATAATTTGACTGAAAAAATGAATAAGCTAAGTCAAGAAGTTTCCAAATTAAAGTTCGATTTGGAAATAGCTAACAGATGGACAAATTCTTCAAGAATTGTTCATCAGTTGAGTGAAAGAAATCATAATGAAAAAGCAGGTTTAGATTTTTTTAAAAAAGATGATAATATGCAAGATCTATGTTATATCTGTGGAAATCATGGATATCCTACTACTGAATATCCTGTGGCAGTAACCAACAGAATTAGAAGCCAGAATCTGGCAACAAACATTTCTCAGACCAAAAATACAAGAACTAAAATTGGTCAGAGAAACAGGTTAGGTTACATGTTTCCTTCATGGACTAGAAGGAATTTAATTCATCCTTTTACCAACAAAACAGGGCCCAAGCTAGTCTGGGTTCCTAAATCTAACCATTGATTTCTCTTGCAGGAGATGATTAAGGGAACCAAAAAGCGCTGGTACTTAGATAGTGCATGCTCAAGACATATGACTGGCTATAAGAAAAAGTTACTTTCACTCTCCAAAATAGATGGAGGAGGAGTTTCTTTTGGAAACGGAAAAAAGGGAATCACCACTGGAGTTGGGAAAATTGGCACATCAAATTCAAAAGATGTGGAAGATGTGTATCTTGTGCAAGTATTAAAGCATAACCTGCTGAGCATCTCACAATTATGTGACAAAGGTAATAAAGTAATTTTTACTGCTGCAGGGGTTAAAGTCAAAAGGATGGATACTAAAGAAATTGTTCATACTGCAAGGAGATACAGAAACATGTACAAAGCATACTTAATGGTAGTACCTGGACCTGAGTTGACTTGTCTAAGTGCAATAGAAACTGATCCCCTCCTTTGTCACAGAAGACTTGGACATGCAAGTCTAAAATGACTGAGCATACTTTCTTCCAAAGATATGGTATTGGGGTTACCTAAAACCAAGTTTAAGAAAGAAAATTTATGTAATGCATGTGTAAGGAGGAAGAAATTAAGATATTTATTAAAGTCAAAGAATCATGTTAGTACTACCAAGTGTCTTGAACTGGTCCATATGGATTTGTGTGGACCAATGAGACAACAAAGTAGAGGTGGAAAAAGGTATGGTTTTGTAATTGTTGTTGATTATTCCAGGTTCACCTGGACTTTTTTTCTAGCCTCTAAAGAAGATGGCTCTGATGTCTTTGAAATTTTCATCAAGAAAATGGAAAAGAAATTGGGCACTTCATTAGTATCCATAAGGTCTAACCATGGAACAGAATTTGAGAATGCCAAATTTTTGGATTTCTGTTCATCACAAGGGATAGACCATAACTTCTCAGCTCCTAGAACACCACAACAAAATGGAGTGGTGGAGAGGAAAAATAGAACCTTGGAAGATATGGCTAGAACAATGATGTTTGCAGCAAATATTGCCAAAAACCTATGGGTTGAGGCAATGAGTACTGCAGCATATATTATGAACAGGTGCATGATCAGACCAATGTTAGACAAGACTCCCTGTGAGTTACTAAAAGGTAGAAACCTAACATTTCTTACTTTAGAACTTTTGGCTGCAAATATTTCATACACAATAATGGTAAGGATAATCTTGGAAAATTTGATGCCAAAACTGATGAAGGGATCTTCTTAGGTTATTCACAACATAGTAAAGCCTATAAGGTTTTGAATAACATATCAAACTGTGTTGAAAAAAGCATGCATGTGATGTTTGATGAATTCTGTGATAAGACCAACCTGCAGGAAGGAAGCGATACTAAGGAACAGGTTGCACAACATAATCCAGCGACTGAAATAATCAAACCTGGAGGCATTTTCATACGGGGAACTGAACCGAAATGTACAATGATAGGGGGAACAAAGCAATCAACTGACTCTCATCAGAACATCAACGGTGATCCTAGCAGCTCCCTTGGCTTGATCCCAAAAGGATTAAAATATAAAGGCTCACACCCCATTGAAAATGTACATACTGATCTCAATTCTAGTATCACCACAAGATCTTGACTAAGAAGTATGTGTGCATTCAAGACACTTCTTTCAGAGATAGAACCAAAGAAGGTAACTGAGGCATTGCTTGATGTTGATTGGATCATATCTATACAGGATGAATTGAACCAATTTGAGAGAAGCAAAGTATGGAACTTAGTTCCTCTTCCAAAAGATACTATGTTTGTCATCATCAAAAGGAGGATTTGTTAGGGCATGAGGATTTTTTATGATAGACATGTGAATGAAACACGTTGAAGAAGCTGGTCCATTCAAGGTGAAATAGTCTAGTTGGCACAGGAGTTTGAATGATATGATTATGTGTTCAAGACAAACTTAGATAATATTGATTACATCAGAAGCCAAGTTAGATCAGACTAGAAGACTTGAAGAAGTCAAGTTGATCAAGTAGTTCAGTAAGAAGAGGATTTGAATTAAAAGAATCCTATCAAAACTAGGAGAGGTGAGGCGGCAACAAAAGGGAAAAGAATTAACTGATAGAGTTCTACTGAAGAAAGAATTGAACATCAAAAAGGACTCTGTCACAGGTTGGCTTAATTACAGCAAACATGACTCAAAGCCAGTACTCAAGCACGTACTGAAAAAGTCAATCAACAATCAACATACATAGTTGAAGAAGAACCAAGCCTCTTACTTAGCAGGTCATAAACTGTGTAGTAGTTAGGTTCTGGTATTGTAATGAGTCATTGATTCTAGTCTCAGTAATCTATAAACTGAGTTAGGAGTTGTCGTCTTCAATTTTGGGAACTCGATGACTTGGGAACACTTATCTTGGAAAGATTAGTGTTTTTAGAGTAATAGGAGTTAGAAGTTTTAATTCCTAGGTTACAAGAAGTCTTGTAATTTTGTTGATTGTTGAGGCTCATGTATTTTAGTGAAGTTGGGTTAAATCCTGTAGAGGTACAGGTCGTGGTTTTTTACACCTTTCTTGAGCCGAGTGTTTTCCACGTAAAAACACTGTGTTCAGTTTACTTCTGTGAACCACATTTACTTACTTGTTCCATAGATAGGCAATTAGTAGGACGCATACTCTAACAGATTTCATATAGAGTATCCCAATAATTATGATATCTCTTTATGAAAAAAAATGGATACATTTGAACATGCATTCATATACTACAAAAGAAATTACTGCAATTAATTTATTTATTTAACAAATATGTGAAGATTTATTGGTTATACAAATGAGGGGTAATACATGAAGTCCTCTTCAAGAAATCTATTATTAAACTCTCGAAGGAAGTTATTTATTGATATTTATTTAAATCAATTTAAGATACTAGCAACTTATAAAGCAAGTGACTCTACTATATACACAACAGAAGATGCTTGATCTTTTTTGAAAACTGATTACAATATCTTATGTAGATGATACTTCTTGCATAATGTACTTTAGAAGAATATAAGAAGATTAAATTGAGTATATTTTTACAAAGTTCTTTTTCAGATGCGATCTTCAATATAATATATACAAATTTGAAATACGTTATCTTCAAAAAAAAGTAATATTTTTATCAGGGGGAGTAAAATATGTGCGGCGCTGCATCTTTATTCGAGTTAGAAAGTAGGGTAGTAGCTATGATAACCAATACATGGTTTATTTGGTTAGATATACCCTTGGTTTATAATTCTCACTTGGAGTAAATAAAATGTTTATTTATCAAAAATCTCGCTGTAACTTTATTTCTTCAGTAGAGTTGCTACAATAACATACTTAGTTTATTTTCTCAAATGGAACTTAAAAAACGTAAAATGCACACAGATTTAATTCCTAGTAGGTTGTTTTTAATAAACTCTCGGCTCATACTTAGTATTCTCTCTCTCTCTCTCTCTCACACACACACACACACTCTTATATCATATATATAAAATTCGATTAGCTAAATTCTTTCTCTTAGATACACATGTATATATAAAATTTAATTTTCTCTTTTTAGGTATTTAGTAAGATTTAAAACATAAACCAATTATTTGATACAATTACAAGTCTACTAGTCTTATTAGACATGTGTGTTGCGCGTGTTTTCTGATGTAGAATGAGATACAAGATAAAGAAAGAATCAAGAAATCGAGGGGAATAGAAAAGTAAGAAAGAATAATTCAATAACTGAAGTAAATTAGAGACCAACAAATATATATTAGTAATTTTCTAATTTGAACATATAATTACAGGATTAATTTCAAGGGAGAAGCGAATTAAATTCATAAATAAATAATCTTATAAAAAAAAAATTCAAGAGAGATCCAATGAAGAGATCGATAAAGGGATCCAACCCATAAAACTCACAAGGTTTTCAACTAAAAATATAGCCTACATAAATAATCTCTATTCTATTCTATTTATAGTAGTACTAGAGTTCATTACTAATAACGATAATAAAAGACACAAATGCCCCCCTTGATTACATATACATCATACTATGAACAAAATGACCCTAAAACATAATGTTAAACTATTCTTAATTTTCATCTTGTTCTATTTATAGTACTAGGTTTCACTAAGATAAAAAAAAGACACAAATTCCCCTTGATTACATACAGTGGCGGAGCCACATTGAGTTCAGGGGGTTCATCCGAATCCCCTTCGTCGAAAAATTATGCTATTTTTACATGGTCAAAAATATTTTTATGTATATATAATAGATGTTGAACCCCTTTTGACTAGTCGGTATATTTACTTCTGAACCCCCTCAATGAAAATTCTGGATCCGCCACTAACTACGTATACATCGTACTAAGAACAATGACCCTAAAATATAATGTTAAACTATTTTTAAAATCTCCACCCCATTCTATTTATACTACTAGGTTTCACTGAAATAAAAAAAAAGAAAGACACAATCTCTTGAATCTTGATTACATATACATCATACTGGTTCTTTGATTTCATATTCCCTTAAAATACTCCAAGTTTTTAATATGAAGTTAAAATCTTTTCATGTAATAAGTACTTTCTAAACTTGTATCATTCCAATTTAAAAATTTATAGAAATATAATTATTATTGCATATGTTTTGAATACACAATATGAAACAATCTTATTATTTCATTTCATGTAATAGCTTTTACGTAATTATTATTTCATTTCATGTGTACACAATATGAAATTCTATGCTTTTATTTATAGTCTTCATAGATGCAAATAAAATACCATCATAACATAACATTAATCAAGAAAGTTAAGGGAGAGGTTAAATAGTGTGAGAGATATATCCATAATGGTGTATGAAGCAGTGGAGGATTAACGTAACTACTATACATCGTGAAAAAAAATGGTGGGAGTGGTTAGTTCTTATAACACTTCACATTGAATGTCCAATGATAATTGATTTGTTAAAACATTACTAAGAAAAGAATTTCAGTGAAGAAAAAAGAGTACACATATTTTAACATATATATTGCTTGTTGCCTCGTTAAAAATCTTATCAGAAAAATTAAGTAGGACACAACTTTACAAAAGAAAAATATCGCACCCATTGGACCCATGGAATTCGATTAGCTAAATTCTCTCTCTCAGATACACGTCTATATATAACATTCAATTTTTCTCCCTCTAGGTATTTAGTATGATTAAAAATATAAATCAATTATTTGATATAATTAGGAGTCTACTAGTCTTGGACATATGCGTTACGCGTGTTTTTTTAATGTAAAACTAGATACAAGATAAAGAGAGAATAAAGAAATCAAGGGGACATAGAGAAAAAAGAAAGAATAATTCTATAACCGAAGTAAATTAGAGACCAAAAAATACATATTTGTAATTCTCTAATTTGAACAAATAATTATATAATAAATTTCAAGATAGAAGAAAATTAAACTTGTACAAAAATAATTTACCAAAAAATAATGCAAGAGAGATCCAATGAATAGATAAAGGGATTCAATCCATAAAACTTACAAGAGTATTCAACTAAAAATAGATCCTACATAAAATAATCTCTATCCCATTCTATTTATAGTATTAGGGTTCACTAATAAACATAATAAAAAAACACAAATCTGCCTTGATTACATATACATCATATTATGAACAACCCTAAAACATAATTTTAAGCTATTCTTAATTTCCATCCTGTTCTATTTATAGTACTAGGGCTCACTAAGATAAAAAAAAACATAAATGTCTGTTGATTACATATACATCATACTATGAACAAAATGACCCTAAACCATAATGTTATGCTATTATTAATAACCTATTCTATTTATAGTACTAAAATTAACTAAGATAATAAAAGACACAAATATCGCTTGATTACATATACATCATACTATAAACAAAAAGACCCTAAAACATAATGTTAAACTATTGTTAAAATCTATCCTATTCTATTTATAGTATTAGCGTTCACTACGCAAATGCCCTTTGATTACATATATATCATATCATAAACAAAATGATTCTATAACATAATGTTAAGCTATTCTTTTATTGGTTCTTTGATTTCATACGCTCATGAAACATTCTATATTTTTAATATAATTAAATATAAAAATCCTTCCATATAATTACTAATTTCTAAACCTGCATCATTTCAATTAAAAAAATTATAGAAATATCATTATTATTGCATATGTTGTGAATACACGATAGAACTTGACCTAGAAGAGAAATTATTGATTTTAACAATAATTAAAACTTTATCAAATCAGAGATGGATGATATAATAAAGTTCATATAAAGAAAAACCTCCCAGCACTCCAACCACCCATTCCTCTACAATATGAACCCCCTACCAACCCCGCGAATCCTCCCGCCGATCCAGTTTGTTCAAGTCTTAGGACTTCCGGTTAGGACAATCCCTCACTTCCTAGCCCAACTAGTAATGGAAGGGTTACATCAAGGTATGTAGAGATATGGACAGAACATTGGGAAATACACTCTACTGAACTTTCCAAATGTAATCTCACTGGAGGGCATAACACCACAGGTACTATCGGCCAAGATGGACTAAACCAACTCAACACTCTTATTCACCCCCCCCCCCCACGGATTCCAGGGATGCTGGAGACATGCCTCTTCTTTGTGAGGGTGTCTCCGAAGCACTTAAACATTATGATCCCCCCTCCCCCAACCAATCCACTTGGACTAACATTGGAAATGATGGGGAGGGAGGAAACCATCAAATCTTTCAAGAAAAACAACAGAGAAATGAAAATGATTCTTGCATAACCCAGTGTTCCAAGAACAAACGTGCTAGTGTTAGAAAAGTCACTAACTTTAAAATTCTAGGAGGTAGTAAGCGAAATGGAAATCATACTACTACCCCCCAAACTTCTCAAGCTCATCCTAGAGATATCTCTACCAGGTCCTCTGACACAACATTTTTTCATTACCAAAATAATCATAATAGCACTGATTTTGGAGAACCAATCACACCCCCCACCCCCACATATGGTGGAGAAAGGAAAGAAAACCATGGTGGATCCCTATCATCACCAAACAAATCTCCTAATGAATTGTCTTATATGGAATACTAGAGGGGCAAACAACCCTGAGTTTCGAAGTCATTGCAAATCAATGGTGGATATCCACAAGCCTTCCATCCTACCTCTCTTGGAAACTAGAATGAATGACCACCAAACCATCACTGAGGATCTGGGGTTTACTCATAAAATCCAATACCCTGCCAATGGAAATTCCATAGGCCTTGTGATTATGTGGAATGATATATCCATAAATGTCATTGATATTTCCATCTCCCCCAGGCTCTCCATATATCTGTCCAGGTATTAAATCCCCACTCAACCTGGTTCTTTACTGCTGTCTATGCTAGTAATAATTTTGAATATAGAAAGCTCCTTTGGAACCAAATTGTGGACTTTGCTGATACCATGAACAACCATCTCCACAGTCCATGGTGTAACACCCCTTTTCTAACTCCAAAAGGATTATGGTTCTAAGTTTCGAAAGGGTTTTATTGTTAAAGTGACAAAAGATTAAAAATTTGTTTCGAAAAAGGATTATTTACATTTTTTATTCAGAGTTGCCACTTGACATAATCTGATCTGCCAAGTCACCTTTGGATAATCCTTTTCAAAACCATTTGACTTTTTAAGACTGGTTTGCGAACAGACATTCCGGCTAAGCAATTGTGTTGACCGAGGGGAAGGTGTTAGGCACCCCTCGATCCCGTGGTTTGACCACGGTCGCTTGGTGGAGCGTATCGGCTAATTTGACATTATAAAATGCATAAACCACACAAAAACACATAAAACAATCAATCAAACACCCGAAATAAAATATATCCAAAATATATTGTTCAGTCCAATTATTCAGTCCAAAATAGGAAAATGTAAAAAATATAAATCCGATTCTAATCTACACTAGTCCTGACTACGCTCCCGTGCTTTACCTGATGTGTTGGGCATTGATCACGATCATCTTCCGCCAACATAATACTTCGGGGCATTCCCCGGTGAGAAAGTACAATGTTCCTCGGGGCATTCCCCGGCTAAATGAAAACATTTAATGAAATACGATAAGAACAAGACATCCCACAAATATTTCAAATCAATCAACCCTACACAATCCCTGTTTTTTCCTACCTAACTTAAAACTTGCCTATTTCGTCTCGGTCTAAAGACATGATACTATCAAGTTCGATTAGCGTTCGTTTCAAGTCAAGCAACAATAAGCCAAAATTCAACTAAATTCACTTTTTTTTAATCAATTTCGCAAACCCGACCCAAATTCATTCTCAACCCATGATTAACACATGTTTTGATTATCAATTCACACTTTTCAAAGTTCGAAACTAGCATCAATCAACACACAACAAAGATTCAAACATATAAAACAAAAAATGATTCACATAAAAATTAAAGGGAGCGAAGATAGAAATGGACCTCAATGTCGCTTTCGAAATTGATGTAATATTTTGATTAAATCCGATAGAATCTGCATTCGAAACCTCGAGCCGAACCTCAACACGATTCTTCAAATCAAATTCTGACCTCGTATCATAGTTCACTATGGAAGAATCAAACTCTTATTCTACACCAGTTTTTGTTACCTAACAATCCAACACTAAAATTGCCAAAAACAGAGAACACCGAACAAAAACTTTGGAATTTTTTGCCGTTTAACAGTATTTTTTTGCTGCAGCAGAACAGTAGACGCCCAGCTTCACCATTTTCCGGCCAAACACGTCAGAAAACCAACCGTCTGATGTGAATCAAAGGTGGATATTGGCACTGTTGTGGATTCGGTGCTTATACACCAACCCACAACCCTTTTTGCGGTGGTTTCGTGACGTTTGATGCGTTCCCAGTGAAGCCATCACCGGAACAATAAACAAAAATTCGAAATTTTTTTTTTCCCTCAATCCGCATGCCATTTTTCTTATTTCATTTTCTTGTTTTTCTCTCAAATCGCGTCTCTCCCTCTACCTATCTCAGTCCTCTCTCACGCCATTTTTTTTCTCTCACTCCGATGTGTATATTGCATTTTTCGGTGTGTATGGATGAAGGTGATTGGGTGTTAATATTAGTGAGGTATTTTATGGTTAGGGAAAAGGAAAGATGATATCATCTGTGTATATGCTCCCTTTTTGCCTATGTGGACAAGAAATATGAAGGGGAGGGGGTCACGTGGGTATGGGGTGTTGGGGGTAGGGGTATGGGTAATGTGTCTTCTTTTAATTGAAAGGGTTGTTAGGATGTTAAAAAGAATAAAAGTTTGTTAGGTATTTTGTTGATAGTTATTTTTTGTATTTTTGTGGGATGTAATTACATTGGTGAGGGTAGGATAAAGTAAATATGGGTAAACCGATATCGGGGAGGGACGAAATTACGTGTCTACATCATGCCCCCTTTGAATGTAAACACACAGTGTTTTCAGACAAAGAAGTAGACAATAAGAAAATTTTTTGTCCCGACCATTATTCAGAGAAACAGAAGGAAAAAGAGCAACAGGGTCTTGACTTAGGACATCCTACCTACCCAAGTTATGAAGGAATCAAGTCACGGGTATTTCAAAGAATTTCAAAGAGAAGGACAATACCGAGTTGGAGAGTCGAGTGAGGTTCCATCGAGCTTCTGTTCCATGACTCTGTCATTACATCAAAATGAAAATTACAAGTTAAAACATAAATGAAATTACAAAATCCTATATATACAGCTTCTGTTGGACTCCTGACTTAAGTTTCATCACCCTATTCTTCAGGCGGTCTCCTGACTTGCAATTTCATCACTTGTTGTTTGGTTTTCAATTGCTTCACTTCATTTCTTGATTTTCATTTGTTCGCCCAAGCTCTTCCGGCGGGCTTCTGACTGGCCATTTTTGTTTTTCAATTTCATCACCCTGCTCTTCAGGTGGATTCCTGACTTGCATTTTCTTCAATTTCTCATTTCATCACCCTATTCTTCAGGTGGGCTCCTGACTTACAATTTTCTCACTCGGTTTTTCCGACGGGCTCCTATAATCAAACTAAAAACTAGAAACAAAATTTTCCCCAACAAAGATTAAGATTAAGAGAGACTTCATTTTTCTGAAAGTAATGTCCCATTTTCTAGGAGGTCCTGAACATAAAGTAAAATCCTATTTTCCAGGAGGGTCCTGAGCATAAAATAAAATCCCATTTTATAGGAGGGTCCTGAACGGAAAGTAAAATTCCATTTTCCAGGAGGGTCTTTAATGGAAAGTAAAGTCCCATTTTTCCAGGAGGGTCCTGAACAGAAAGTAAAATCCCATTCTTCAGGAGGGTCCTGAACAGAAAGTAAAATCCCATTAATCAGGAGGGTCCTGAACAGAAGGTAACATCCTATTTTTCAGGAGGTTCCTTAACATAAGGTAAAATCTCATTTTTCAGGAGGGTACTGAACAGAAAGTAAAGTCCCATTTTCCAGGAGGGTCCTGAATGGAGAATAAAATCCCATTCGTCAGGAGGGTCCTGAACAGAAAGTAAAATCCCATTTTTTAGGAGGGTCCTAAACAGAAGGTAACACCCCATTTTTTAGGAGGGTCCTGAACATAGGATAAATTCCCATTTTTCAAGAAGGACCTAAATAGAAAGTAAAATCCCATTTTTCAGGAGGGTCCTGATCATAAAGTAAAATCTTATTTTTTAGGAGGGTCCTGAACAGAAGGTAACATCTCATTTTTCAGGAGGGTCCTGAACATAAGGTATAATCCCATTTTCACGAGGATCCTGAATAGAATGTAAAATCCCATTTTTCAGGAGGGTCCTAGACATAAAGTAAAGTCCCATTTTTAGGAGGGTCCTAAACAGAAAGTAAAGTCCCATTTTTCAGGAGGGTCCTGAACAGAAAGTAAAATCCCATTTTTCAGGAGGATCCTGAACAAAAAGTAAAATCTCAAGATATTCTTTCCCAATGATAGTTGAATTTACTAAATAGAAATGTCGCCCCTATTTCATTAAAGAAAGAAAAATTATTCAGTTAACTTAGTGGTGGCTTGCAGCACTTGGCTTTCCAGGCATCTACTCCAGTAGTTGTTCCTTTTATCTTTGTTTCAAATTGCTGACACTTGCCCCTTTCTTGTTGCATCATTCACCCAGACGAGATTGGGAAAATGTCTTTGACTTAAATACCAAGCTTCTATTTTACCATGCTTCTAAGATGCACCTTTTGACATCTAATACTCTCATGAATCCAACAACCTGTCAGTTAATAGACTACTTTTGCCTTGTTTTGAATTATGATCATGTTTCTCTCATGTGCTGGTCCTTGGCTCTTCCTCATACAATTGGAAAGACTGGTAGCAAGTTTTGAAATCCTTTCTCATTTGTTTTGACACTGACTTGACTTAAAAATGTAAAAAAAAAATGATGGTTACTTTTATTTTGATAAATGACATAAAAAGACAAAGTATGAATACGTAAATGAAAGAAAAGGGCAATGTACCTTATTCTAAAAGAAAACTTATCTGGATACGACAACCAACTCCAATGAGCACGACATGCATTTTGGATTAAGCTACCTGATCTTCCTATCCAAACTTCCCATTTGTTGTTGAGTTCATGCCTTTGCCGCTGAGCCACTTCTTCAAATCCATTGGACTCATATATCTTATTCAATTGACGACATCTTAAAAGACTTTCGCTAACAAATCTCTTTCCTTTTCACTTTTCTCTCAAACTCGCCATCGTCTTACGGTGCCTACAAGGGTTTTCACCAATAAGACTCTCTCCTTTTTATTTCTCTCAAGTCCCCATCGCCTTATGGTGCCCGTGAGGGTTTTCAACAGTAAGACTCTCTCATTTTTATTTCTCTCAACTCACCATCGCCTTATGGTGCCCACGAGGGTTTTCACCAATAAGACTCTCTCATTTTTATTTTTTTCCTTATTTCTTATGCTGAGGAAGACAAGTAGTACCCCACAATGCATCACATCCATTGCAGGCTTAGCCTTAATATTATCAAAGATTGATCTTAAGGACTTTATTTGGTTGTAACTTGTCTTTTGGATAAGGTTAGAAAAGGATGGCAAGAGGCTCAAACGATACTTGAAGTGGGGGTGCACTTACAACTTTTGGAATCAACTCAAATAACACATTAACTCATGCCCCAGTTTTGTTGAATGGGTCATTCAAAAAATATTTATTTGGCTGGACCGAGCCCTGAATAGGGCAGCCTACGTAACTCACCCCCGTGAGAGTAGAATCAGGTCGCACGTAGTTCCATAATCTTGTTCTTTGTTTTTATTTTATTTTTTCTTTTTTTTTTGTCTATTTTTGAACTCTTTCTTTTATTCTTATTTTCCTGACATTTATCTTTGACTTTATTTTGATTCCAAAAGAGGGATATGAAAGAAAAATAAAACTAAGATCAAACGGGGTATACAAAGGATGACACAACGTTTGGATAGCAGAATGAAATGCCTTCATTATATCAATCTTCAAAAATGCAAGTACTAATCATGCCATAGAATCAACAAGGAGTAAAAATATCATACATAGTATCTTTTGACTGCATCTGCATTGATAGCCATTTTTGCCATTTTGCCTTCAATATCTGTCAAATATAAGGCTCCATTGGGCAACACTTTCTTTATAATAAAGGGACCTTGGCAATTTGTAGAGAACATACCTTTCACTTCAACCTGATGATGAAGGATACACTTTAATACCAACTTCAAAATTCCTAGGCCGTACCTTTTTGTTATACGCTCGAGTTATTCTCTTCTGATACAATTGGCCAAGACATATCGATGTCAGTCTTTTTTGATCAATCAAACTCAAATGTTCCAGTCGGTTTTTGACCTATTTATCATCATCAATCTCTGCTTCAACAATGACTCGAAGAGAGGGAATTTCATCTTCTGCGGGAATGAACGCTTTTGTTCCGTACACCAATAAATATGGAATTTCCCCTATTGAAGTGCGAACAATAGTGAGATAACCTAGCAGAGAAAACGGCAACTTCTCATGACATAGTCTAGGCCCTTGCACCATTTTCCGCAGTATCTTCTTGATATTCTTATTGGCGGCTTCCACAACTCCATTTCCCTTTGGACAATATAGAGTGGAATTTTGATGTACGATCTTAAACTGTTGGCACACTTCTTTGATCAAATGACTGTTGAGATTGACAACATTTTCTATAAAGATCATCTTTGGAATCCAAACCTACAAATGATGTTGGCGTGAACGAAATCTACCACCGCCTTCTTTGTCACTGACTTGAAAGTTACTGCTTCTACCCACTATGTGAAGTAATCAATAGCCACCAAAATAAATCTATGCCCATTAGACGCTTTCGGCTCAATCAGTCCAATCACGTCCATTTCCCAAGATACGAAAGGCCATGGAGAAGACATTGGATGCAACTAAGAAGAAGGACAATGTATCAAATCACCGTGTACTTGACATTGATGACATTTTCGAAAAAATCGAATAGAATCTCTCTCCATAGTAAGCCAATAATAACCTGCTCTGAGAGACTTCTTAGACAAGACATAACCGTTAATATGATGCCCTCATACTCTGGAATAAATTTCAACCATGATTGACGAAGCTTCTTTTGCATCAACACACCTTAAAAGTCCCAGATCCGGGGTTCTCTTGCATAAGATTCCCCGACTTAAGAAAAATCCACTAGCCAAATTCCTGTGGCATGTGTTGGGTATTCTCCTGACTGAATATATCACTTGATATAAAAGAATCATAGTTATCCATCGAGCTCTTCTTCAACCACATTACAGTAAGCATGTTGATCATGACTCTATATATGCACTGGATCGAGGTAGGCTTTATCTGGAGGTTGGAGCATTGCAGATAGAGTGGCTAAAGCATCAGTAAACTCATTATGAATCCTTGGAATATTCCTAAATTTTATTGACACAAACAGTTGACAATGCTCCTACAAGCATTGTTGATACGGTATGAGCTTCAAATTTTACGTCTCCCGATTGCCTTGATTTTGATGGACTAGAAAATCTGAATCCCCCAACACTAATAGTTCCTGGACTCCCATATCAACAGCTAGCCTTAAACCTAGAACGCAAGCTTCATATTCCGCCATGTTATTGGTATAATAAGATTGAAGTTGCGCTGTTACCGAAAAATGTTTCCCCGCCTCAGAGATTAGAACTGCACCTATTTGGACTCCTTTCATATTGATAGCTCCATCGAACAACAACTTCCAACCTGGATAAGCATCTATAACGACTTCATCGACACACAACACTTTTTCATCAGGAAAATATGTCCTTAATGGCTCGTACTCTTCATCAATGGGATTCTCAGTAAGATGATCTTCCAAGGCTTGGTCTTTCATGGCGGTTTGAGTCACATATACAATGTCGAACTCAGTAAGCAATATTTTCCACTTTTCCAAACGACCGGTCGACATAAGATTTTGAAAGATATACTTCAAAGAATCCATGTAGGAGATGAGATAATTAATGTAGGACGAAAGGTAATGCTTCAACTTCAGTGCTACCCATGTTAAGGCGCAACACGTCCTTTCAAGAAGAGTGTACATGGTCTCATATGTAGTGAACTTTTTGCTAAGATAATAGCCTGCTCCTTTTTGCCCGTGACATCATGTTGACCCAGGACACAACCAAAAGAATTATCCATGACCGATAAATATAGGATCAAAGACCTACCAGGCTCCGGTGGTACCATCACGGGTGGATTTGACAAGTATCTTTTGATTCTATCAAACTCTTCCTGACATTCTTCAGTCCACTCTACCGCAACACTCTTTTTCAGCAATTTGAAAATGGGCTCACACGTGGTTGTGAGTTGAGCAATAAAGTTGCTGTTGTAGTTCTGTCTACCAAGCAAACTCATCACCTCTGTCCTATTCTTGGGCGGGGGCAAATCCTGAATGGCTTTGATTTTTGAGGGATCAAATTTTATTCCCCAACGGCTGACTACAAACCCCAACAGCTTTCCAAATGAAACTCCAAACACACATTTTGCTGGGTTGAGCTTGAGATTATACCTGCGAAGCCTTTCAAAGAACTTTCTTAAATCTTTAACATGGTTAGCCTGACTTTTTGACTTAATAATCACATCATCTATATAGACCTTAATCTCTTTATGCATCATATCATGAAACACAGTGGTCATGGCTCTCATGTATGTTTCTCTAGTATTCTTCAAACCAAACGGCATAACTCGATAGCAATAAGTCCCCCATGGTGTGATAAAAGACGTCTTTTTCGCATCTTCATCATCCATAATGATCTGGTTGTATCCAGGATAGAAATCTACAAAAGAGGCAACCTCGTGTTTAGCAAAATATAGATGTTGGGCAACGAAAAATCATCCTTTGTACTTTCTCTATTCAAATCACGTTAATCAATACATACTCAAATTTTGCCAACTTTCTTTGGGATAGGAACAACATTGGATAACCACGTAGGATAAAGACCCACTCGAATGACTTTGGCTTCAAGTTGTTTCATGATTTCCTATTTGATTTTGATACTTACATCAGTTTTAAACTTCCTCAACTTCTGTTTCACAGAGGGGAATGTGGGATAAGTTATCAATTTATGAGGCACTAATTCAGTGCTTAAACCAGGCATATCATCATAAGACCATGCAAAAACATCCTTATAATCAATTAATTCTTGAATCATTCCATTTTTTAGTTGCGGAAAAGCATGTACACTGATTTTAGTTTTCCTAACATCTTCTTTATTCCCTAGATTGATTGGCTCAGTTTCATTCAAATTAGGATCCAGCTTGTCTTCAAACTATTCCAACTCCTTGCTTATTTCCTCTAGTGACTCTTCTTCATCATATTCCCTCTTTTGCTTCATTATATCTTGATTAGCTTGGATTTAAAGATCAGGCTGAAAATTCCGCATGCATGTCATGTCATTAGAATCAGCATAAAGAGAACTGTATAAAGAAAAAGTCAAAAAATAAAAAATATATTAGACACAAAATAAGGGGACATTGTATCTCATTAAAAGGGAAAGATACGAGGTTTTAAACAAAAATGACAACATAATGCAAACAAGCTAAATTCCGAATTACAACATTGGAATAGCTCGGATAAATAGAAAGAAAAACAAAATAAACTACCAAAACTCCCTCTTGAAAGGGAGAGAAGTGACTTCCTAATTGTTGAGCTGGACCTTAGGACCTATGAACTGCACGCCAGCCTTACTAGTATAGTCTCTTACTTTAACCATGTCAACATTAATCAGTAGGTTCTGGAAGTCATCAACCAATTCAGCTTCAAATTCTACAGGCTTCGTGAGATCGCTCTTGAAAAATGATTCACTGAGTAGCGGCATTGGGCGAGGGAGTGACCATGTTTTCTTTTCACTTCCCTTGTCCTTCTTCAAATCTTCAGCCGTAGGTTCAAATCCCAGACCAAAAGCGCCCATGTTCTCTCTCGAACATATGGGACGAACGATACCGTGCAGAGACACTTCCAAACCCTTCCCTGGCACAAATCCATATTTCAAAAGCTCACTCACCATCATGATAGAAGCGGAAGACAATTGTGGTACCGGAATAACCTTCCCTTCAACGATACGATTCACTGACACTGTATCAAAAGTTTGATAGACAAATGTCTCATCTACATTGTTTGCTTCAATAAGGGACAAGGGAGAATCTTCGTAGGCGGACAAATCCCCTTCACCATGAATAACCACTTCTTGCCTGTCTTGCTCAAACTTGATCATTTGATGCAATGTAGATGCAACCGCCTTGGCCTTGTGGATCCACGGTCTTCCCAACAACAGATTGGAAGAGGAGTCTATATTCAATACTTGAAACTCTATGGAGATATCAACAGGCCCTATAATCAACATTAGTTCTATTTCTCCAATGGAGTTCTATTTCAATACATTGTTGGGCCTGATCCTCTCAACACCAATATTCAAATTTTGCAAAGTAGAAATAGGGAAGATATTTGCACCTCAACCTCTGTCAATCATGACATGAGTGACATAGAAATCTTCACACTTCACCGTAATGTAAAGACCCCAGTTATGCCCCGTACTTTCAACAGGCAATTCATCGTCAGAGAAGCTGATCCGATCGACCTCAAAGATTTTTCCAACCATTTTATCAAGCTGATTTACTGTAATGTACCTAGGAACATATGCTTTATTTAATACCTTCAATATAATATCATGATGTTCCTTGGAATGGAGAAAAAAAGATAAGAGGGAAATTTGAGCAGGGGTTTTCTTCAACTGATCTATTATTGAATACTCTGGCAACTTTATATTTTTCAAAAATTCCTCAGCTTCTTCTTCAGTGACAGGTTTTTTGATAAATGAAGGTCCATTCATAATTGGCTTGGACTTCCTTAAACTTTCAGGATTGAAGCATCTTCCCGACCGAGTCAAACCCCCAACCTCATCTACATCTTCCACTACTTCTTTCCCCTGATAGGTCATCACAGTACGCTTATAGTTCTAGGGAACCTTTTTTGTATCAACTATCGGAGGTTGGGTCACCGGTTTAAGAACAATAGGCGCTGCCAGTGCTTCTTTCACCATCAACATAGGTTTATCCGAAGCTCCTACCACCATCAACTTAGGTTTATCTTGACTTAAATCAACATATCTTCTGGCACCTTGCACTTTGATCATGGGTTTCTTTATGCTTTCTTGGGCTTTATCTTCTCCCATTCCTTCCTGGCTTAATGACATTGCTTTTAACGAATCTGCCACATTCACTGATTTGTCCTCATTGGTTTGTATTCTAACAATAGGCTTATAACACCTTGATGACTCTTTCCCATCATATATCAGTTCTAAAATATTGGTTTCAGCATGGGTTGGCAAAAAATTTTGGTTAATGTTTAGAACTTCCGGGGCCTGGACCAGAATTTGATTTGCATCAATTAAATCTTGGAAATCTCTCTTCAAATGCCAGCATTTCTTGATATCGTTCCCCGGCATGTCAAAACAATACACACATCTTAACGAATAATCAAGATTTCTCGGAGGTGGATTCTAAAGCCTTCCTTGAATTAGGCTTAAGACCTTCATCTTTCTTTATTTATCAAACAAGATAGCATATGACTCCCCAAGTGGTGTGAACTGATTTTTGACCACCTTTTCTTTCTTCTACTCGGGCCTAGGTTGGAAACCAGGTCTGGAGGGGTTTTGGTATTTTGGTGGAGCTGATGGACGATTATGTGGAGCTTGCGCATACCATTTCAGATAAGAAGGGGTTTGGGCATATGGTTGTGCGTTATATACTGGGTAATAAAGGGGTGGAATTACATATGGTGGGTTTTATGAAGGGTAGTAATGGTGGGGAGGAATATATAGAGCTTGGACATAGGCTTGGGCTTAGGATTGGGGATAAGGGGGAGGAGGTCTTTTGGGATAGGGATGGGGTCCAGCAACAATGGTCGCCTCATCCTCTTTCTTCTTTTTACCTCTGAACGCACCAGATCCACCTTGAATCGCTTGTGTGGTGGCTTTTAATGTGGCGAAACTCACTATTTGGCCGGTCTTGATTCTGTCCTCTATCATCTCTCCCATTTTGAGGATTTCAATAAAAGAATTTCCCATTGCCGGAAGTAAATGTTGAAAATAGGTCACATGATGTGCCTGAATGAAGACCTCTACAACTTACTCCCCTTCATTGGAGGCTTTACCCTGGAGGCCTTTTCACGCCACCTTATCGCGTATTCCCTAAAGGCATCGATGCTTTTCTTCTTCATATTGACCAAGGATTTTTCATCAGGAATCAGGTCGAGATTATACTAAAACTATTGCACAAACTCAGAAGCTAAGTTATTCCAGCTGTTCCACTTATTGATATCTTGATCGACAAACCATTCTGAAGCCAGATCGGAAAGAATCTCGCCAAAGAAAGCCATAAGAAACTTTTCCCTTCCCCCTGAAGCTCTCAATTGGTTTCAATAACATCTCAAGTGTGCCATGGGATCACTATGCCCAGCATACCTCTTTAACTTGGGCATTTGAAAACTGAGGGGAAGGTTGACGTCTGGGAACATGCAAAGATCTTTATAGGAAACACTCTTATAACCTCTGATTCCCTGCAGATTCCTCATGGACTATTCAAAACCTTTCGATTTATGCGCTATGACCTTTTGTTCCTCTGTTGAAACACGTTTCTCCATATTAAATATAAATGCAGGTTACTGAGCGTACCCATACGGTTCATTCATTCTCAAAGTAGGCTCCGGGGCATAATACTGACTATCTAAAACTTTCAATACTGGCTCATTGGCAGATCGAGGAAGCACTATTATCGGACGCATAGCTTATGTGGGAGATTCAAATGGTGGAAGAACCACGAACACAGGTGTTTCCGGTGGTGCCGGCCGAGTCACGGGCCTTGGTTGAGGAACTGCCAGGGGCATACTAGAAATGTCGGGGTAAAATTGCCGCAGAGTGAATCCTGGTGCGTGCTCCGGTGACTCAATGGGAATAAGGAATTGCACCAGAAAGAGCGGTGGGCAATTGGGGATATTCCCAAGACCTTCAGGGAGTGGAGGAAGAGGCATGGCACGAGCCCATGCTCGGTGCATATCTAGCAATTGTTGTCTAAGTCTCAATAACTCATCATTGTGTTCTGAACTTTCTTCCCTGTGATCCTGATCTGGGTCAATGAGTGAATTTTCAATCTCCCCACTTGCAATGGAAAGCTTCTCTTTTGATCTAATGAAAAACGGGTGACTATCCAGAGTGTTGCAAACAAACCACTGTTATCTGAAAGAACATTCTCATCAAAGACACCACCCGTTAGAATTAGGCCACACAACAAGCCTGAGAATCACATTGGTAAAATTGTCCTAGATTCATGTTCATTTCTACTAGCTTTTGAGGGTAGCGAGGTCATTTTAACATCATCCCGATTTCTATCTACGCTAATTTGCTTCTTTCCTCCAATCCACACCTCTTTTATTTTTCCTTCATTTCTCTCATCATTCTTTCTTTCTTTTCTTCTCTCTCTATCTACCTTTGTTTTATCATTCTTTATGGCTTTTGCTTTTTTTTTTAAAGAGGAAAAATAATGAAAAACAACAATACAAAATGATTAGATCGAACCCAAACGTAGGTTGCCTACGTATCATATTGTACATGAATTAGATCTTGCGTAGTTCGGGAGGTGCATGCATAAATATCACAAAGTTTAAGATTTTTTTTTTGATGAAAAAAACAAAAGAAAGAACAACGCAACGTCACAACATTTCATAAAAGAGACAACTAAAATAAACTTCGAATTTAAGACAACTTTAAAACTAAACAACGAAAGACAAACAACACTCTAGACCCACAGGACAACATACGTAACTTTTCTGATAAAGACTCTAGTGTTAAAACAAACTGGACACCAACTTAAAAAAGACATAACAAATACCATGACAAAACAAAGGAATCAAAAATAAAAGAGATGAAGTGCTCCTTTAAACTGCTGCGCTGCGTGAATGCCCTGGCTGAGATGGACCTGTTTTTAGAGTTCTCGCTCTCCCATTCAAACTCTATAACATATCCTGCAATGTATCTTTGATTCTTAAGAAGAAACTCCAAGCACGTATTTCGGCCTCATAAGGAGCACACCTGAAAAGACTGTTTTGACATCCTTCCACAGTTATAAGCAAACTTGATAACTGAACTCTCAATTCCTCCACTTTGGCCCCCGTACTTTCGTCCTGATAGTCATCAATTATACATTTTTCCTATATTCTCCCTCTAAGTTGTACTGGCAATGGTCTACTGACACCCCGAGGAATAAATTATAGACAGATTCTATATCTTGGAGTGTATCCTGGATTATCCAAACCTGCTGTGAGAGAATCTACGCCCATTTTTGTTGCATTAAGCCAGAATTGCTCATATCTTATTTCCCCTTTGGCTATATTCTTAAAATACTCGACATCCTTTTGAAGATCCATTATTGGTGGAATGTCTTGAAGTTTACCGAATTGACGTATTACCCTACTCGGACTATAAGGTCTAGTGCAGTTGAGCCCAATCAGAACAAGAAGAGGTTGCATGCGACATCAAGACATGATTATCTTCGGATCGAGCCAACGATAAGTCCACAGGATATTGTCATGAGTTCTTACTTCAAGAAATTCGACCGAAGCATTGACTCATATAGGCAACGAGAACTTATCAAAGCGCATTCTTTGTTCGATGGCATTCACTTGCTCGTTTAAACAACGATCAATCACATCCGGTTTGACCAAAGAAGGAGTGTGCAAATGTTCCATCATCCATAATTGTAGTATCAAATTGCTTCCTTCGAAAAATCCCAGCCCCTTTCTTACCTTAGTCAAAGCCTTATACAATTCCACGAAAATCATAGGTACGATAGTAACTCCATCCTTTTTCTTGAACAAAGCCATCACTACTGATTGTAAACGCGTGTTGATACGCCTTTCATCTAATGGGAACACTAAAGTACCTAACAATGCCAAACAAAAAACCTCAAGACGTTGTTTCTCCCAATTCTTCTTGGTAGTACAAAATTCATCCCAAAAGTGATCAAAACTATCTGGAGACCCAAATCTAGCGAACAAATAATCTAAGGAAATCCAAGTTTGTTTCAGGGACCCTAGGTGATCATTAGCCTTCAAACCACAAAGCTCGAGAAATCTCCTTCTAGAATGATTCCGAGATAGGATTAACTTCTTACCGATATATGGCAAATGAAACAGACCGGATATTTCTTCCAAGGTAGGCGTCATTTCACAACTCCGGAACCTAAACACCAAGCTTTCTGAATCTCAGAAGGTCGATGCGGCCTCTATTAGATATGGTCGGGGTGTGATATTCAAAAGCAATGTAAGATTGTGGAACAATTTTTCTATCTCATGCCTTTCAGAATAGTTGAGCATACCTCATGATTTGATTAAATTTTTGGGCACCTTGGAAACCATCAAGACTCTACACCCTATGGATGGATCCATCCTGTAATAATACACAGAATTATGACTCACGGTTTAATAAGGGCAAGAGAATTCCCGACCCTCGTGATTCTGACACAGAGAAGTGTCACATGACACAGGGACAAGCCGACCTATAACTCAAAATTTCCGAATGGAAACGCTAAGAAGACTCAACCTAGATATCTATGACCACTAAAAAATACTTGACTAAACATAAAATGGACCTTAACTAGGACTAGGACAACAATAGAACTTAAAAGATTACCGAACCCACCAAGGGTTTCCTACGTATCCCGCCCCGAGAGACAAGTATCAGGTATGCGTAGTTTATACAGATTGGACCATTAATGATTAACTGACAGACTGACCCTACCTTAAAAGACACCAACAAAGACCGGTGAATAAAATCTTTCGGGGTTTTTAATTAGACACTTCAAATAAAACTAACACCAACAACTACGAAGGAAAAAAAACTTTTTGGTATTTTCATTATATAGAATGTATAAAACTACTATCATTTTTTGCATCTTCTTTTATAAAAGTCTCCTATTAAACAAAAGATATTTTTTGAAATTATCAAATTATGCATGGTTGCTAAAGAAAGAAAGAAAATTTTTTTCTATTTTTTTTTTTTGACATATGAGTGCCAAAGGTAAAAAAATCTTGTTGAATTTTGAAAAACACAAGACATAAAGAACTCTAAAAACTACGACACTCTCTTTTCTTTTTGACTCACTCTCTTTCTTTTTCCTATCTTCTTCTTTTTTCTTTTTTTTTTCCATTTTTTTTTAAATGTTTTGTCTAGACGTCTTTCTTTGAACACATGCTTTCCCGAAATTAGTCCGTCGAATGACTACATTACCCCCAAAGATGCAACTTTTATCACGTAGAGATTCTTTAGAGGTGAGTCTCCTACAAAAGGCCACGCGGGTCCTGCTAGAGTTCGTGTACACGACGTGCACTCTGAGACTTGTTGCATAAAGATTTGACTCGGGTGATGCAAATGATGCCAGATATAAAGCGGTAACACAAAGAAAAATTGTAAGCAAAGAGCACGTAAATGCACAACAGGGATAACAACGACATAAATCAAAACACGAACAATGTTTATACACATATAATGCCAAACAAGCCGATACAACTCCAAAAATTAGCCCGAATTAAAAAAAAAAGTTCCCCAGCAGAGTCGTCAGAACTTTCACATCCCTTTTTTAACTCCAAAAGGACTATTGTTTTAAGTTTCGACAGGGTTTTTATTGTTAGAGTGACAAAAGATTGAAAATTTATTTCAAAAAAGGATTATTTACTTTTTTTATTCAGAGTCGTCACTTGGCATAATCCGGTGTGCCAAGTCACCTTTGGAAACTCCATTTCAAAATCATTTGACTCTTTAAGACTTGTTTGCAAATAGAGATTCCAGCTAAGGAATTTTGTTGACCGAGGGGAAGGTGTTAGGCACCCCTCGATCCCGTGGTTTGACCACGGTCGGTTGGTGGAGCGTATCGGCTAATTTGACATTATAAAATGCATAAACCACACAAAAACACATAAAAAAATCAATCAAACACCCAAATCAAAATAAATCCAAAATATAGTGTTCAGTCCAATTATACAGTCCAAAATAGAAAAATGCAAAAAATATAAATCCTATTCTAACCTACACTAATCCTTACTACGCTCCCGTGCTTTACCCGATGTCTCGGGACTTGATCACGATCATATTTCACCAACATAATACGTTGGGGCATTGCCCCATGAATAAGTACAATGAGCCTCGGGGCATTCCCCGGCTAAATGAATACATTTAATGAAATACAATAAGAACAGGCCATCCCACAAACATGTCAAATCAATCAACCCTACACAATCCCTGCTTTTTCCTACCCAACTTAAAACTTGCCTATTTTGTCTTGGCCTAAAGACATGATACTATAAAGTTCGATTAGAGTTCGTTTCAAGTCAAACAACAATAAGCAAAAATTCAACTAAATTCACTTTTTTTTAATCAATTTCTCAAACCCGCCCTAAATTCATTCTCCACCCATGATTAACAGCTGGTTAGATTATCAATTCACTCTTTTCAAAGTCCGAAACTAGCATCAACCAACACATAACAAAGATTCAAACATATCGAACAACAAATCATTCACATTCACATAAAAATTAAAGGGAGCGAAGATAGAATTAAACCTCAATGTCGCTTTCGAAATTTATGTATTATTTTGATTAAATCTGATAGAATCTACATTCAAAACCTCGAGTCGAACCTCAACATGAATCTTCAAATAAAATTCCGACCTCGAATCACTGTTCACTATGGAAGAATCTGACTCTTATTCTACACCCGTTTTTTGTTTCCTAACAATCAAACCCCAAAATTACAAAAAACAGAGAACCCCGAACAGAAACTTTGGAATTTTTGGCTGTTTAACAGTATTTTTTTGTTGCAGCAGAACAGTAGATGCCCAGCTTCACTGTTTTCCGGCCAAACACATCAGAAAACCAACCGTCAGATGTGAATCAATGGTGGATCTTGGCGCTGCTGCAGATTTGGGGTTCAGACACCAACCCACAACCCTTTTTGCGGTGTTTTCGTGACGTTTGACGCGTTCCCAGTGAAGCCATCGCCTGAACAATAAACAGAAATTCGAAATTGGTTTTTTCCCTCTATCCTCATGCCATTTTTCTTATTTCATTTTCTTTTTTTTCTCCCAAATCGCGTCTCTCCCTCTACCTATCTCAGTTCTCTCTCACGCTATTGTTTTCTCTCACTCCGATGTGTATATTGCGTTTTCTGGTGTGTATGGATGAAGGTGAGTGAGTGTTAATATCAATGAGGTTTTTTATGGTTGGGGAAAAGGGAAGATGATATCATCTACGTATATGGTCCCTTTTTGCCTTTGTGGACAAGAATATGAGGGGGAGGGGTTCACGTGGGTATGGGGTGTTGGAGGTAGGGGTATGGGCAATGTGTATTGTTTAAATTGAAAGGGTTGTTAGGATGTTAAAAATATTAAAAGTTTGTTAGGGATTTTGTTGAGAGTTATTTTTTGTATTTTTGTGGGATGTAATTACATGGGTGAGGGTACACGGTAGGATAAGGTAAAAATGGGTACAACGATATCGGGGAGGGACAAATTACGTGCTTACACATGGCTGGTTGGGGGAGACTTCAATGAGGTACTAAAATACTCTGAGAAGTTTGGAGGCAATAGTATCAATATCCATAGGGCTTCTTTCCTCTGGTACTGCATTAATAAAAACAATTTTGTCGATCTTGGTTTTAAGGGTAGTAAATTTACTTGGTCCAATAAAAGATATAGGAACAGGTATGATCTCATTCTTGAAAGGCTTGATAGATGCCTGGCCAACACTCAATGGCTTGATCTCTTTCCTGAAACCTCTGTTACTTATCTCCCAAGAACCCACTCGGACCATTGCCCCCTCCCAGTCAGTATCACCAGGACCACAAAATCTTCTCTAAGCCTTTTAGAATGGAAACCATGTGGTGTTCTCACCCTAACATTAATTCCATGGTCATCAACTCCTTTGGAAATTCAACAAATCTTACCAGTGCTTGGTCATCACATTACAGCCTGGAATAATAGTATCTTTAGGAACATCTTTAGAAGGAAGAGAGACTTGCTAGTTAGATTAGCATGAATCCAAAACTTTCCTAGATATCCCACGAGTACCTTCCACCACAAGACCTCAAAAATAATCTCTCTCATGATTTCAGCCAACTCCTCAGACTTGAACATGATTTTTTGAAACTTAAATCCAGGATCAGCTGGCTCACCGAGGGAGATGCAAACACCAAGTTTTTCAATATCTCTACTCATAATAGAAGAAGAAGAAATATGATAAACTCTATGAAAGATGATGTTAGGAACTGGGTTTTAAGTTAGGAAGACATCAGGAACACTATCCACCAGTATTATATCAACCTCTTCACCACTGATCATAAAACCTCTCCCCTTAGATACCATCTCAACCCTTCCATCCATGGCTCCATAAGCTCTAAGGATCACCAATATCTAGATGCTATTCCCTCATAGCTGAAATTAAGAAATTTATGTTTTCTTTCAAGCCCTCAAAAGCTCTTGGCCCTAATGGAATCCACCCCCTCCTCTTTCAAAGATATTGGAACATCATGGGAAATTCAGTCATCCACTTCTGCAATCAGACTTGCACTTCTTTCTCTATGGAAGAGAAAGTCCATGCAACCTACCTGTGCCTCATTCTAAAGTGTAACCATGCCTCAAATATGAAAAATTTCAAACCAATAGGCCTGTGCAACACTCAATACAAAATAATTACAAAGATTGTGGCCAAAAGGATCAAACCCTATTTGCAAAACCTGATAGGACAAAGCCAAGCCAGCTTTCTACCAAATAGGAGAACTTCTCATCATGCCATCATTGTCCAGGAATTCATCACCCACTTCTCCAAAATGAGGGAGAAAAGGGCTCATATGATCCTTAAGATTGACGTGGAGAAAGCCTTTGATAGAATCGAATGGTCTTTCATCAGACAAGCCCTTTACTTCTTCAATTCCCCCTGGCTTAACCTCTCTTATCATGTATTGCATCACTTTTTCCTCTATCTCTATGCTGGTGAATAGGAGTAGAACACATTTTTTCAAGCCTTCCAGAGGTATTAGACAAGGTGATCCCCTATCTTCTTACATTTTTATTCTGTGCATGGAACTACTCTCAACAAGGATAAACCATGAGGTGGACACTCTCAACAATAACCCCATATCAACTAGCATAAGAGGACCCAAGATCTCTCACCTCTTTTTTACAGATGACTTAACCCTCTTTGTAAAGGCTCATTCTAAAAATTGTCAAACCATTATCATAGTCTTCAAAGCTTCAGTTCCCAGTCAGGCCAAAAGATCAACATTGGAAAATCAAAAGTTATCTTCTCCTCCAATTTCTCCCCCTCTGTTAGACACTCCATGGACACAATGCTTTCTATCAAATCAAGTTAGTCTTTTGGAAAATATCTGGGCTTTCCCATCTTTCACAAGAAACCCTCTCGTAGGAACTTTCAGTTCATCACAGATAATCTTAACTCCAAATTAGCTGGGTGAAAAACCAAATTCTTGAATATGGATGGGATAACCACACTAGCTAAATCTTTCCTGCGTAGTATCCCTACTCATGTAATGTAGTACATCACTCTCCCTAAAAATACTCTGCAACTTATTGACAAAGCCCAAAGGGACTTCATCTGGGGAATATCCCCAGATAGAAAAAAAATGCACCTCATTAATTGGGACATCATCACTCATTCCAAAAGCCAGGGCAGTTTGGGAATGCAAAGAGCTGACTCCAAAATTAAATATCTTCTTTGTAGTTTGGCCAGGAGATTCATCAAAATATCCCGTACTCTTTGGGTTAAGATTCTCAGCTCCAAATATCAAAATGGGACTAACCATTGTAAACTAAACTCCTTCAGAACATGGAAAAGCCTAAATAAAGGCTACCTCATTTGCAAGGAAGCCATTCAATATGTGGAACATGTTGGTAGACAAATAAGCTTTTGGTTTGACAGATGGACTCCGCATGTCCCCCTCTTAGGCATCTTCTCCATGGCCGTCTCACTAAATCTGAAAGCACCATCAAACATACTCACATCTGGACTAACGAAGGTTGGATGTTTGATAACATTTCGTTTGATATCCCTACTCCAATAAGAGAATCCATCATCAGTACCTTAAAGCCTAACCCTAGGATTTGCAGACACCTTCCTACTTGGGGCCTCACTGGAAATGGGATATTCACCTATGCTAGTGCTTATTCCTTTATTACTAACAAGAGGAACCATCTGATCACCAACTACAATCTAATGGAAGATTTCAACTGGCTATGGAATCTTCCGGCTCCCAACAAAATCATTTTCTTTCTCTGGATGATACATCATAATAGTCTCCCAACCAACTCAATTATTCATAAAAGAGGCATAGACATCAACCCCCTGTGTCACTACTGTAGCAGCCACCATAAAGACATAAAACATATTTTCTTTAAATGCAAGGCAACTCATGATTTTTGGACAACCCTGCTCAACAAATCCACCTACAGTCTATCCCTCTCACCCAAAAGCTTTTACCCTTCCAGGTGGAGATCTACCTGGAATCTCCTCAAGAATAAAAAATTTGATCACTTAATTTATTGGAAAGAGCTCCTTCCTTTCTGTTTATGGACCATTTGGAAGTTCATAAACAACAATGCCTTTAACCACAAAAAGGATAAACCTTCTCAATTATGAGGCTTATTCTGAGGCAATTGAATTCAAGTTCTTGAGACAGAACTCAAAACATCCCAAACTTAAGGTTACCATCCAATTTAGATGGTCCCCTCCTAAGGTAGGTGCTTATAAGCTTAATACAAACGGTTCTTTCCTTGGTAACCCAGGAAAGAGGGGAATTGGAGGTGTCATCAGAGATGCCAATGGCCAATAGATCACCGGATTCACCAAAAGCTTCCATATGGCCACTAATAACCACATGGAACTTTTAGCCCTTACTGAAGGTATTGAAATTGTTGAATCCCAACACTTGGTGCCTATTGAAATTGAAATTGATTCTATGGAGATAATTGAACAACTAACCAAGGGGAATCTCCTCTATAATGCTACTCTGGATATAATAAGGCTTGGAAACCCACTGGTGAAGCATATATTCAGAGAGCAGAATAGTGTGGCCTATGCAATGGCCAATCTAGGAGCAGAATCAAATTTTTTTACTGAATCAATACTTATTGAAGTTCCTCCAATATGTGCCTACAAATCTTTTTGCGCTAACATAAAAGAAACTACCTTCGAAAGGGAGGTCGACATATGTAATATATTAGATCAGGGATCATATCTCTCTACTATGATCTACAATCTAGGCTAAAAGCCTGACTGAAACTCTTCTATTTTAATTAATGAAATCTCTGATTTACCAAAAAAAATAAAAAGTCCATATAAAAGTAGTGTTGGACAACCATGAAATTCAATAAATTTTGAAATATAATTCATAATAATATTAATGAAACAACTTAACTACTTTAGTTGAGTCAAGGTCTGGTGGGGGTCAAAAAAATGAATGAAGTAATTTTTTAAAGTCACGTGTGCCGTAAATCAACTTAAAAGAGTAGCAATATTAAACAAGAAGTAAGTAGACAAGAAATGTTAAAAAAAAACAAGAGAGTACTAATTTTTTATTCTTTCAAGTATTAAATATACACAATATGAGATTGTATGCCTCTATTATAGTTTTTATAGATGCATATAAAAGGCTGTCATAACATAACATTAAACAAGAAGATTAAGGAGAAGGTTAAATAGCGTGAGAGATATATCCATAATGACCATACATCAAGGAGTAGATTGGTAGAAGTGATTAACTCTTAGAAGTTACGGACACCATCATAATTATATTATTTTATATAACTTGCCGTTGGAAGTTCAATGATAATTACTTTGTTAAAACCTTACTAAGAAAAAAAAATTCAATGCCAGAAAAAGAGTACATATATCTTAATATATATATTACTTGTTGCCTCATAAAAAATATTTTCCGAAAAAAATCAGTGAGACAAAGCCTGATTAAGGTAAAAAGATCAAACCCATTGGATCCATAAATGTCCTTCTTACTAAAATTCCATAGCATCTTGTGAGGTGCGGGTCCACCTTATCACAAGGAAAATCCCCTTCAACAGAAAATTATACTATTTATACATGATTAAAATTATATTTTATGTATATATAGTTGACATTGAACTCCCTTCAACTAGTTCATTTGCTTACTTTTTGTTCGATTTTGAATCTCTTAGTTAAAATTCTAGCTCCACCACAGCATATTGTATAGTGTAATCTTGTTCCATATTACATATTAATCAAATTCAGACCTCCTGAAGTACTTGGCATATATATATAGAACTTTCTTTGCATGCATATTACATGAACATTACAATGACCAACACTATAACAAATATATATATATATATATATATATATATATATATATATATATATATATATATATATATATGGTCATTTAATTTGAATATAACTTTGTTCAAATGAATGTTGTTAAATTATGATAGTTAACATTATTTTAATTTTTTTGTAAAGCAAAGACTCTGCATGGCCATGAACAAAATAAGAATCCACTTTGGAGCTTCATAAATATCTCTTATAAATTTCCTCTATTGAGTGTAATTTTATAAATAAAATAGGACAAGAACAAGATATACATAGATCTTACTCACATACATAGATCTTACTCACATTTTTACATGATAGAAATGCTATTTTGATAATTAATAATTCATTAAAACACCTATCGGCTTAATTAAATTGATTTTATTTACTGGTCTTCTAGAAAAAATACCTACCCATTTTTTCTTGAATTACTCCTTCGACATAAAATACAACATACACATATTTTTATAAATATAATCTTTATTAATTAGATATTTTAAAAATTTCATGTCGTAAATACAATTAAAACATTTAGACTATGTGAAACACGAACAAAATTAACTATTCTTTTTTTTTCTTTTGTATATATATACATGGTAGTATGTGAGACGATTTAGATAATATGATTTATACTTATGATATGGTATGTACATATGTATAAATGTAAATTTAGCCTAATCTACTATTAAATAACTTCCCTATTTTGCAAATTTACAAAAATAAAGATATTTACTAATAAGATATTTAATAAAGTTCATGTCGTAAATTCAATAAAATTATTTAGACCACGTGAAATACGGACAAATTTACTACTATTTTTTTGAAAATATGCATGTGAGAAGATTAGGCAATGTGATTCATATTTATGATATGGTATGTATATGTGCGTATATATGTAAATTTAGCCTAATCTACTATTAAACAACTTCCCTATTTTGCAAATTTACTTACTATATTCTACAATTAACTAAAATTTCTACTTAGCAAATTTACTTACAATTAATATAGGATCCAAGTAAAATGAAAATGGAGAAAGTATATAACATGTGTCTAAGAGAGAATTTAGGTAATAATATTAATATATATATATATATATATTTATGATATGGTATGTATGTATAACTAACTTTCCTTTTTTAATTTTTGACATTAACTTTCCCTCCATTTTCAAATCCCTCCAATTATCAAAATCCACTCCTGACTATATAACTTCCAACCAACTCTCCAAATTTCAATTTTTAGTAACAAAAGACAAATATTAATTTACTTTCAAAAATAAAAAACCTATTTTTTGATTTCATTTTTTATATAAACCCCCATTCTATATGTTTTTTTCCTCATCATTACAAAGAATTTCCTTGTCTTAAAAAGCTTTAAAATTCCATTCTTTCCACAAAAAATCTTGAATTTTTTTTCCAAAGAAATCTTGATTTCATTGAAAAACCAATCTTGATTTTTTTTTCCAAAAAAATTCTTGATTTTCATCATTTTTTTTGTTGCTTTTCTTTCCATGGATAACAAAAAAAAATCAGCACAAGCCTGTTAAGTCAGTTGATTCTTTTAAGAATTTGATTGGTTCGAAAAATGATGTTTTTTGGGAAAAAGGAGATTCCAAAAGTGTTGAATCTTCTTATTCTGATCATTGGATTAATAGTTCTAGTTCTTCTGATGATTCAGATATAGTGGAATCAGAATGGTTTGCTAATGATGGGCCAATTGATGCTAATCCCAAATATGATTTTGAAGTTAAGCCCATTACTCAGCCCAAATTTTATTTTGAGGTTAAGCCCATTACCTCAGTTGGGCCCAAGTGTGATTTGGAAGCTAAGACCATTGAGTTAGTTGGGCCCAAGTATGATTTTCAAGCAAAGCCCATTAAGTCACTTGAGCCCAAGTGTGATTTTACAAGACAAAATGAAGAAAATAAGCCTGTGTGGACATCTAATATAATGTTAAAAACTTACAAGGTATGGACTTTTCAAACTCTTATAATCAAATAAACATTTTATCCCATTTAGCCTATACATTTAGTCAATATACATAAATTATTAACTAGTTATACATGAATTATAACATGCTATACATCTACCAGCTACTTTTAGTTAATTGTTATGGTATCTTAATTGACTGTGGTGTCTGGTCTAGCTTCATGCACCTCGACTAAATGTATGTATATTAAGTATAACATTTCTGTTATATTTGTATCAACTATATGTGTATATGTATGTATATTTGTATGTATATATCAATTATGATTCTCATATTTTTGTTGTTGTATCAGGGTGCTGGACTACTCAACTTAGGGAACACATGCTTTCTGAATGTGGTATTGCAATCTTTCATGCACACGGTGCCATTGTTTGACATCCTTCTGCATACTCATGTAGTGCCATGTGATCGTAAGGATAATTTTTTCTCAAAGATATCTGTTGTTTTGTTCCATTTCGAGTTATTACTGATATTCTGTTCATTTTTTGTTTTTGTATAGTCATTGCAGGTTTCTGTTTAATCTGCGTTTTCAAAGAGCTTATTGGCTTTTCATTGGCTTATGAGGCTTATGATGGTCGTTCTATCTCACCGTGGAGATTTGTTGAGAATTTGAGTAGTATCCTTGCTCATGTAATTTATTTATTTCCTTCTGAAGTTTACTTTTTCTTTTACATGTTGCTACTACAAGAATCGAAACAACATTCTCATCAATGATGAATGGTTGTGTAGTTTGTGGTCCTTAACGTTGTGAAAATATCAGATTTTTCATCTGGTTTCCATAAGTATCAGCAAGAAGATGCTCACGAATTCTTGCAATGCTTTCTCAATAGGCTTGAAAGACGATGCAGTGACGTTGTCCATCAAGTTTTTGGCGGCCGTCTTGTCAGCAAGGTAAGCATACAAGAATACTATCTTATTATCCATATATAGCTTCTATATATGAAGTTTGTAATGTTAATCTGTCTTTCTCGAACTGCAGCTTCGCTGTTGCAACTGCAGCCACTGCTACAACACTTACGAGCCTCTCATAGACATGAGTCTGGAGATCAAAGATGCCGACAGCTTACATTCAGCGTTGGAGTCTTTCACTCGAGTTGAGAAACTTGACGATCCAGAGATCAAGTATACTTGTGAAGGATGTAAGGCGCAAGTCTCAATTGAGAAGAAGTTGATGATAGATTCCGCCCCCTCCATTGCTGTCTTTCATTTGAAGCGATTCCAGAATGTTGGTTCAGTTGTGTGGAAGGTTGACAAGCATGTTTCCTTTCCGCTGGAGTTGGACTTACTTCCTTACACCGATAACAACCAAACTAATAATGTGAGTATCTGTTAGTACATTTACTTTTTCACAACTTTTTTCCCTTAGTTTTATCCTTTGTTAGAAATAACATGATGTTATTTTCAATTTTTACTTGTCTCGACAGGAACAAATGAAGTATGATCTTTAAGCAGTTATAGTGCACGCCGGGTCTATATCCAGTTCGGGACACTACTACTGCTTCATTTGTGCTGAACCAAATGAATGGTACAAATTTGATGACTCGACGGTAAGTAGAATCGTGCAGTCATGTTCTTTGTTATATGTCACTGATAGTCTATTCGGTCAAGTTTATTGAACGAAAACTAACTTGATATTATGTTTGATTGGCATAGATTTCTCGGGTTCACAAAGATGTTGTTTTGGCTGAAGAAGCATATATTATGTTTTATGCAAAGAGAGTCACTCTGTGGTTTTTAGATTTCATTGCACTGGAAGCTATCAACTCTTCATATTTCATTGAACTCAAGAATATTGTGCATAATGAATTGAAGAAGACTTTGCAAACATCGTCTACTCCAGGACCGCCTAGTGCTATTTACTCTTCGCTAGAAAACAATGCTTCTCAGGACATCGGTGTGATCGAAAGAATGGTACCCTTGTTGCCCAATTCACCATCTAGATCTCAAAGTACACTAGGTAAACTCATCTTCAATTTCTATTTATTGGTGAGTCATGTCATTAGGTCACTTTTACTTGAAAATACATTTTAAGTAATGTGTACTTGTTTGAAGAGTATTACACCTACCAACTGTTTTGTTTATAACATCGACAGATCAGGTTGCTAGCGAAAATCAATGGCAGATGGATCCAGAACAAGAAAAGGATATAATGATGGCGTGTTCTATGATTAAGAGAAGAGTTGCAGGTCCTTGAGGTGAAGAACTCATGACTGCATTAACCAGATTAGGAAGCCGTGGAAGTTCTTTGAGTAGAAAGGATGATGGAAGTTCCGTTGATCGACGTAGTTCCAGCTCTGGCTTTGTAGCTTTGGCTCTTGATAGGTGGATTTAAAATTTTGAGTTTATAGATTCGAGATAGAAAGGATATCTTTTTGGATTTTACTTAAGTTATTTATGCATTTTTTTTTTAACATTTGGCCATGAGGATAAAATGTAAGTTATTTACTTGCAATACTGAGTTTTTAATTTTTGCATATCTGTTGTTTAATTTATTATCTATCGGTGTCTTATATACTACATTATTCTAGTTGCATCTGCGTATACGGGTATACCATCATAGTTATATACCCAGTGTACTTCCATAAGTAGGGTTCCGGGAGGGTATTCTACGTTCAACCATACTCTTACCTTGATAAAGGTAGAGAGACTGTTTCAAATAGATTCCTGGCTCAAGTAGGACATATGGAAAGTCAAGAATACAAAACAAATACAATAATGAAACAGTCATATAGAAAATAATGGGGAATATAGTCGTAACGACAACAAATGATACTTACTATCTTCTACCTTAATGTTTGACCATATCTTTCTACCTAGTGTCATGTCCTCGGCAATCTGCCGAACAACTATGTATTATCTAGTCACCTCTTCCCGGTTCTTATCCCACCATATACAACATGTCACACCTCTTCGTTGGGATATCTATGAATTTTCTCTTCAACCTCATCTCTCTTATTTTTCCCACCACGGGGACTACTCCTACCTTGTCGTTGATCTCTTCATTCCTGATTCCGTCTCTCCTAGTATGTCTACACATCTATCTCAACATCCTATTTTTTCTACTTTGATCTACTTGACGTGTGACTTCTTGACCGGCCAACACTGCACCTCATACTATGTAACAAACATTATTCCTCAATATCTAGCAAGTTGCAATCGTATTGGCTACTTTAATTCTTAAAGTCATTGTTGCTTTTGATGATGATGAAGTATCAAGAGATTTTGGAGTAGTTGGAGGAAGAAGACAATGCGAAGAATCAGATTTTTATCGGAATACATCTTCTTGAAGATTTCACATTTTCAATGAAACATGGATCTGGTTGTACATTATGTCTTATTTAAAATTTTCACTACTTAAGTATTATCATTTGTAATATCATCATAGAGATTATTATAATCTCTTTGATGATCATAGAATATTTAGTTCTTTATTCTTATTATTATCTTTTACATGCATGTTAATTAGACAAGTTTTGCTTGTGCTTTTTCCTTTTAGTTCCGCATTTATTATATATCGATTATATATGATTGTACATGAATTATACAGGTATTATATATCCACCGGCTATTTTTGGTTTAGGTGGTTGGGGAGACGGTTATTTAGGTTAATTCTTCTTTTAGGTATGCATTGACTCCTATTCCACATTGGCTCTTAAATTAATAAAAGTTTGGTTATTCGATGCATCGAATAATCTTGAAGCTTAAATCGAAGAACGATTATCCGTCTCCTCTCCATTTTCTCGAACGATTCATAAAGTTGAAATCGAATTGAAGAATCATGAGCAAAAGAATGGGAGGACTGAAAAATATTTTCTCGAAGTCATTCCATAAATCCCCTTTTATTGCCGTTTATTTGAAAATTGTATTTATTTTGGGATGACATTGAAAATAAAGTTGGTATATTAACTACTAAAGTTGTTATATTAGCTACTAAAAATTCATTTTTGTATCTTATTGCGAAATTATAATTGATAAATTCGGAGGAAATAAGAGAAAGTTGAGAGAAATAATAGGAAGGGAATATTGAGAAATTGATAGAGATAAAAAACCTTATTTTTAGTTGATATATTATATTAATCATAGTTAGAGGTTTAGTTTAGAAAAAAATAAACCTTAGCCATTTAAGTTAATTAGGCCATGTGTCATTAATCAATATGGGGACTTGGGGAAAATGGAGAGAAAGGAAATGGAGAGGAGCCGGAGCCGGATCAGACCTAGACATTTATTTATTTTCTTCTAAAGTGAACTTTAATTTTACATGTTTCAACTGAAAGCGTCGAAACAACATTCTCATCAATGAAGCACGTAGAGAATACTACGCGTAATAGTATGGATGATGATGAATGGATGTGTTGTTTGTGACAGTATCAGATTTCTCGTCTAGTTTCTGCACAGATGAAATTTATAATGTTTATTTGTCTTTCTTAAACTTCAGCTCAGCTGTTGCAACTAAGGTCACTACTCCAATACTTACGGGACTCTTATTGACGTAGGTCTGGAGATCAAGGATGTTGACAACTTACATTCAGCATTGGAGTCATTCAGTTGAGTTGACAAACATGATGATTCAGAGATCAGTTTTTCTTTTTAAAAATGTAACGCACGAGTCTCAATTGAGAAGCAGCTCATGTTCGATTAGGCCCCTTTGGTTGTTTACGTTTAAAACTACAGAGATAATGGAAGAGAATGAACTGAAGGAAGAGAAATTTTTATTCCCTCTGAAAAAAACTGTCTACACAATGCTAAGAGCTAAGATATATACACATGTGGAAAATGTGTAACTAACCACCTTATTGTGCCAATTACACTATCATTACTTTAAGTTAGTTAAAACTAATTATTAGTTAACTGTCAGCTGCCAGCTCACTTAGCTAAGTCCTTTCTCTCAACACTCCCCCTCAAGTTGAGGTTTGAAAAACATCTAACAACCTCAACTTTCTTATCAGATAACTGTGTTGTTGTCCTCCCAATTCCTTGATCTGTATATCAGCTTCTTGTTCAGTTCTTGCAACATGCACTGCATTGATTAATCCGTTCTGTTTTCTCACTCACAAAGTGGTAATCTATTTCTATGTGTTTGGTTCTCTCATGAAATATGGGATTCTCAGCTATTACTTTCACAATCATTTCTTCCAAATGTCCTACCAGCCATACAATCTCTGCCGCAGCAGAAGCCATACTCCTGTATTCATCTTCTGTTGTTCTTCTGGAGACGGTTTCTTGTTTTTTATATTTCCATGAAATCAAGGATTGTCCCAGCTTTATACAGTATCCTGTTAGTGACTTCCTTGTAACTGCACAAGATGTCCAATCAGAGCCACAAAATGCCTACAATGTGTCATCCATATTGCTGCTTAAGAGAATACCCAAACCAGGATTTGCTTTGAGATATCTTACTACATGAAGTGCAGCATCCAAGTGAGACTGTTTAGGATCGTGCATGAACTATCTCAAAGTTTGCACAGCATAAGAAATGTCTGGCCTGGTCATTGCTAAGTAGAGTAAATTCCCTACCAGCTTTTGATAGGCACCTTTGTCCACCAGTTGAGGGTCCTCACTCTCGTCTTTCCTTAAATGTTTGTCAAACTCCATAATTCTGAATTTCATATGTTGTTCTAGAGGTGTTATTGCAGGTTTAGCACCTGCTAACCCCCATTCCGAGATCAGTTCCAGAGTATATTTCCTGTGTGTCATAATAATGCCTTTATCAGATCTTAGAAATTCTAAAGCAAAAAAATATCTCAACTCTCCCAGGTCCTTGATCTTTAAGTTTTGTTGCAAATGAAGTTGTGATTCCTTGATAAGCATCAGATCATTCCCAGTGATCAATAAATCATCCACATAAATGAGTATCATAACTATTTTCTTTCCATCCTTCTTTATAAAGAGGGAATAGTCATGTTTACTTTGTTGGAAACCATATGTAAGTAAAGCATTTGTAAGCTTTAAGCATTTGTAAGCTTGATGTTCCACAACCTAGAGTCTTGTTTGAGACCATATAGGGATTTCATCAACTTACACACTTTGGTAGTATTCCTTGCTGCCAGGCAGCACCATGTACACTTCCTCATGCAAATCACCTTGAAGAAAGGCATTAAAAACATCCATTTGAAACACAGGCCAAGAGTGCATAGCAGCAATAGCAAGAGTACACCTAACAGTGACCATCTTTGCAAACGAAGAAAGGTGTCATGGAAATCCATACCTTCCTGTGGTGTGTAACCCTTAGCTACAAGCCGAGATTTGTATCTTTCAATAGTACCATCAACATTATACTTAATTTTTATACCCATTTGTAGCCTATAGGTACTTTTCCAGCCGGTAGATCAACTATCCCCCAGGTTTTGTTGTCTACAAGAGCAAAAATCTCTTGGTTCATCGAATGTATCCACTTTCCATCTTGAATGGATTTATTATAAGTTTAAGGTTCAGTGGTAGAAGAAAAATGTCACGACCCGAACCGGGACCCTAGCCGGGACGAGCATCCCGAACCATGAAGGACCGGACGCCATTCTAACTTGTAATCATATATACTGTTAAAAAAAATAATGTGGAAATATATAATGAAATGGTAACATGGTCATTAAATTTGAATTCAAATCATAATGAAAGTTGCAATTCAAAAAAAAACAAAAAACATCCGAATGATATCTGACTAAGTCTGCGAAATATCTACTACATGTAAAGACCCAACTGACTGAAAACTGGGACAAGGCCCCTAGTAGACCAAAACATGATAATTAAAAATGACTGAAGTAAACTAGGCCTTCTGAAATATAGAAGGCTCACCACGGAACTCTGCACTTCAGTCTGGAGAAAAATCTATTGCTTATCGGGACCCCTAGATTGAGCCTCAGAACCTGGAAGGGAGGGCGGTCAATACAGATGTACTGGTACGCGAAGAAATCCAAAATAAAGCTTGTATATAAACAAAATAGTTGAGAGCTAGTCATAAACATCTTGAAAGATATAATTTCAAAACACATGGGTATTTTTGAAAACATAAAGCCTTTCTGTCAATGCAATCTATTCTTTGTATTACTTTTGAGTTAGGTGGCACTTACCTACAAGTCTGATATTCCACGAGCTATATGAAATCCGGCATTGACTCGGCAGGGAATATCCCAACCCATGTTTTCCACAAGGGTTGGAGTCTCTGAATCTACTATGCCACAGGGCCGTCGCCAGCGTACAATAAAATACCCAGATCGGCAAATCACGGTTTTGGGCAATGAGTTGTCTGAACTCGTGCCTTCTTCGGGGAACCATCTAACATCTCTTTAAGCCCAATTTTATCCTTTACTGAACATTCCTCATTGTAGTTTCAAAATCTGAAAATCTGACTCAAAAAATGCATTCTACTTTGTTCTGAATTTACATGGTATTATCTGAGTTGGTGTCGTCACACAAGACTTGAAAGTCCTATTTCTGAGTCATAATGCATCATGCATGATTCTTTCATCAAATACTCAATTCAGACCACCCAAACATACAAATAGTATAAGAGATTTCATGTTCCGAAAGTATAAGTCAAAACTATGCAAAAATCCTCATTCTTTCAACAAACATGTGGTGGTCATGTAATCTTTGACAAACCATGCAACTCTTCTCATTATATATTTGTATTCAACATTTGTCAACATAAACATCCCCCTCTTTTGAAATTAAAATCATAATTAAATCATAGCATTAATCAAGACATTTCATATCATTCTTTTCAAGATGCATTAATAACAACAATCCATAGCATATCATAAGTAAAAGAAAATTCATAACAAAAGAGGGATTTTTCATGAGTCAAGCTCTCAATTCAATCATCAACCATAAAACACATGCTTACATATATATATAGTTTCAAATCAATTTGGGAAAGGCATAAAGACCAAAACATTATCATTAAGTCTTCTACAACATGAATGTATTCATAAATCCGAAACCCTTTTCTTAAAAACATGATTTCTATGCCCATGAGATTTTAGAAAAACCCCGCGTACCTTAATTTATGACTTTTGAATGAACTCGTGCTTTAGGGATTCTATTCGAACAATTGATGGGTGCTTTTTGTATCCCTCGCAATGGGGATTCTGAATATGTAAGAATTATTGAAAACCCACGGTTAAATCTCAAGATATTTTGATCTTTGGGTTGAAACCCTATGAAGTGTTCTTGGTAATTTTGAGAGAGAATGACCTTATTTTGGTGTTTGGGGGATTTAATCCCATGTTATGGCTGAATGGGAGGGGTGGTGGTGGTGGTGGAAAATACCACTCTTTCCCTTAAAAATGCAAAAGAAGAGCCTGGAAATTGAGTGCATGCGACAGAGCATGCGTCGCACGCTCATCGCGCTACTGTCTCAGTCACGAAAATAGACATAACGTTTTGCTCGGTTATTGGATTTTTGCGAAATTGGTATCGTTGGAAAGATAATTCGAAGATCTTTCATTTCATATACAGTAATATTTCAAATTCGTTATATACAAAGAGTTATCGTCGATTGATGTTGACCCAAGTTTAGACTCTAACTCAAACTCGAACGATAGGAAAGCTTTCAACTCGTCCTTGAGATAGAGGACCTCTATGATCTAAATTCATGCTCAAATAGGTTTCCGCACTACATAATTAATTAACATGCCAAATTTGCATAGGATTTATGGCTTTTGGATCATCTACACATGGAAACAACAGTTTTCATTCTATCCTAAAATGTGGGGTGTTACATTATCTCCCCCTTGGGATCATTCATCCCCGAATGATGGGTAATAACTTGTTGTAGACTTAAAGGTATGGAATAATGCGGACATGGTGTGTCTTTTAAGAATGGATATAACTGATCGTAAACACTTAAACTTCTATCATGAAACTGAATTATGAGCTGACTTGACTTTACTTGCTTCAAGGAGCTGATTTATGGTGAGAATATAGTATTCCCTTGAAGTGTTCATGATCCAATCATGCATATTGAATTGAGAAGTGATAACTTATGCAAGTACGAATCATGAGGCAACAAGATTTAGATCATACAAAGGTATTACACTGTCTGTGCTAAAATACCTGGAAGATATTTGAGATTATGCGCTGAACACTTATGAACTGAGTGACAACTAAATAGCTAAATCTGAAACATGATGCTTAGACTGAACTGTATTCTCAATTTACATGTATGGAAAGGATTATCTCTTGGGGATGTTCATATACATGAGACTTCGGATAGTAGGACTGGGTGAAAAGGTGGAAAGCCACAGTAACTTGTCTGTCTGAATGTTAAACTGAATTATTGGCTATACAGACTGAATCATACTGGACACTTATACTTAACTGGAGTATCTCTTCAACACTCTTTCAAAAGAAGTTAGCAAAGAATATTAGGCACGATCTACACCAGACATCCCACTAAGGAATCATAACATTGACACTACTCTATAGCATGGAATATAGACATATAACTCACGAACTTGGATAGAACTTACCAGGCCTTAGGAATAGAACTTCATACTTTCAAGCTTAGAAGACTCCTCGAATACTCCCTTAACTATACTATTCCCTTTAAATATGATACTCATTGGTTCAACTTATAATTCTTATATGGGCGTTGACAAATCTTTCTACTAATGCCTAAAGTAACATAAGTCCTCTCACCATGATCAAGCCTAACTCCAATTCACAAAGTACAATATGCCAGACCACGTTACTAGTCTAAACCATATGATTCAACTTTCTGTATCTTTTTAAAGTTCACACCATAAGCATAGCATGCCATATTACTCCAATGACTAATCTATGAACTCTTACTACGAATTCACTGGCGTATATTTTGTTCCTCCACTAAAATTCCAACATGTCATTCAATCCTATCTTTACAACAACATATGAACTTCTAGGAAAACTGTCACGACCCGAACTGGGGACCTAGCCATGACGAGCATTCCGAACCACGAAGGCCCGGATGCCCTTCTCTCTCTGGTAATCATGCACAATATTCATAAATTATAATAGAAGATGTTTAATTGTAAATCATTACGGAAATATGGTCATACTATGAGTTCAATTAAACTATAAAAAATGAAATCCAATATTAACTACACAACATCTGAACCAGTCTGTGAAACCTCTACTACATCTGAAAATGACAACTGTCAGAAACTAGGATAAGGCCCCCAGTGGACCTAAACGAAAATAATTAACATAATCTGAAAGACATATGCCTTTTGGAATAAAGAAGGCTCACCAACTGCACACATCACTATTGTCTGAAAACTCTACAACCTAGCAGGATTTCTAAACTGAGCTTTAGACCCTGGGAGGAAGAAGGGTCAGGATAAATGTACTGGTACGCAAAGAAATCCAAAATAAAGCTTTTATATAAATAAAATAATGGAGAGAAAGTTTTTAAAACATCATACATAAAATAGTTTTCAAAACACATGGGCGCTTTTCTGAAAAATCATAAATCATTCTTGACAATGCAGTTTCTGATCTTCGTATTAATTCTGAGTTAGGTGGTACACCCCTACAAGTATAAAATTCCACGGGCTGTATGGAATCCTCCATTGACTCGACGGAGAAACCCCTAACCCAAGTGTGCCGCAAGGGTTGGAGTCTCTGAATCTACTATACCACAGGGCCATCGCCAGCCTATAATAATATACCCAGATCGGCAAATCACGATTTTATGCAATGAGTTGTCTGAACTCATGCCTTTTTCCGGGAACCACATAAGCTCTCTTTATGCCTACTTTTATCCTGTTCTAAATCATGCATTATTCTATTTTCAACATCTGAAAATACCTATTTCAAACATGCATTCTATACTGTTCTGAATTACCATCGCATAATCTGAATTGGTGTCGTCACACCAAGACTTGCAAGTCCTATTTCTGAGCCATAATGCATCATGCGTAATTCTTTCATAAAAATTCAATTCAGGCCACCCAAACATGCAAATAGTATAAGAGATTTCATGTTCAGAAAGCACAAGTAAAAACTATGCAAAAATTATCATTCTTTCAATAACGATGTGGTGGATCTAAAATCTTTGTCAAACCATTCAACTATTTCCCTTAGATATTCATATTCAATATTTATCAATAAAAACAACCCTCTCTTTTGAATTTAAAAATCATATTCAAGTCATAGCAATAATCAAGACATTTCATACTATGCTTTTCAAGATGCATTTCAAAACAATTCATATGATATGAAAGATTAGAAAAATCATAACAAGAGAGCGATTCATTATAATTCATGCTCTCAATTGAATATTCATCCTTAAACACATGCATACATATATATTGAATTTCAAATGAACATGGGGGAAGGCCTAAAAACCAAAACAATGTCATTGAGACTTCTAAAACATGATTATAAATCTTAATTCTAAAACCCTTTTTCTTAAAATCATGATTTCTATGCCTATGAGATTTCAAGGAAAACCCCATGTACCTTAATTTATGACTCTTGAATGAACTCGTGCTTTAGGGATGCTATTTAAACAATTGATGGGTGCTTCTTGTAGCCCTCGTAATGGGAATTCCAAATCTAGAAGAATTATTGAAAACCCACGGCGAAATCTTAAGATATTTTGATATTTGGGTTGAAACCCTATGAAGTGTTCTTGAGAGAATTTGAGAGAATGAGGGTATAATTTGGTTATTACAGGATGAATCTCGTGTTATTGGGGATATTTAAGGGTGTGAAATGACCCAAATACCCCTCTTGATGCGGATCTTGACTACAGGAAATTACACTGGCAGGAATAGGCAGGGCGCCGCCTCGCTTATCACCCTGGCTTACTGTCTCTCACGAAAATAGCTGTAACATTTAGCTCAGGTATCGAATTTTTGAGAAACTAGTGTCGTTGCAAAGATAATTCAAAGATATTTTATTTGATATATAGTAGGTTCTCTGATTCATTATATTCAAAGAGTTATGGTCGATTGAAGTTAACCCAAGTTTCGACTCTCACTCAAACTCGAATGATAGGAAATATTTCAACTCGTCCTTGAGTTAGGGGACCTCTTTTATCTCAATTCATGCTTAAATAGGTTTACACACTACATAATTAATTAACATGCCAAATTTGCATAGGATTTATGTCTTTTGGATCATCTATGCATAGAAACGATGGTTTTTATTTTATCCCGAAATGTGGGGTGTTACATTATCTCCCCCTTGGGATCATTCGTCCCCGAATGATGGGTAGGAATTTGTTGAAGCCTAAAAATAATGGAATAACTCGGGCATGGTGTGTCTTGTAAGAATGGATATAACTGATCGTAAACACTTAAACTTTTATCATGAAATTGAATTCTGAGTTGACTTGACTTTAGTTGCTTCAAGGAGCTGATTTATGCTTAGAATTTAGGATTCCCTTGAAGAGTTCATGATCCAATCATACATATTGAATTGACAAGTGATACCTTATGCAAGTACAAATCATGAGGCAACAAGATTTAGATCGTACAAAGGTATTACACTGTTTGAGCTAAAATGCCTAGAGGGATTTGAGACTATGCGCTGAACTCTTATAAACTGAGTCATGACTAAATAGCTGAATCTGAAACATGATGTTCGGACTGAACTAAATTCGCATTTTACATGGATGGAATAGATTATCTATTGGGATGGTCATACACATGGGACTTTTGATAGAAGGTCTGGGTGTAAAGGTGGAAAACCACAGTAACTTGTATGCCTGATTGTTAAACTGAACTGCTGGTTATACTGGCTGAATTATACTGGAAACTTCTACCTAACTGGAGTATCTATTCAATACTCTTTCTAAAGAAGTTTTAGTACCATTCAGGAGAAAAGAATATTCGGCATGAGTTACACAAGACACCCAACTAAGGAATCACAACAATGACACTACTCTATAGCATGGAATATAGACATATAACTAATAAACTAGGATAGAATTACCAGGCCTTAGTCAATGCAACTTCTTACTTTCAAGCTTAGCGCAATTATTGAATATTCCCTTAACTATATTATTCCCTTTAAATACCATACTCGTTTGATTCAAATTAGAATTCTTATATGGGCATTGATAAATCTTTCTACTAATGCCTAAAGTAACATAAGTCCTCTCATCATGATCAAGCCTAACTTCAAATCACAATAAAATATGCCACACCATGATACTAGTCTAAACCATATGATTCAATCTTCTATATATTTTTTTATATAGATAACACCCTAAGCATATCGTGCCTTACCACTTCAATGACTAACTCTGATCTCTTACCATGGATTCACTAGCACATATTGCGTTCCTCCACTTAAATCTCATAATGCCATTCAAGCCTATCTTTATAACCACATATGAACTCACAGGCAAACACCCATAAGGAAATACATCACATATTCTCTAATCCTCTATCAATAGAACTCCCACGCGCTACCACAAGAACATACACACACAAATTTCCACTCACCATCACATCTATCAAAGACTTGGCCCCAGATCTTACTTCAAACTTATGGACTTATCTAAAACAAGCATACTATGATCTTCCATTGACAAGAAACATTTACTCATCACCACTATCATTATATAAGGAGGAGTCACTTAAGGGTTAGAACATAAACCCTTGAAGTATGGAAGGATATTATACGAGAATTGAAACTTAACTGAGGCCTGAGGAATAGAAAAATAACATCAGGGATTCATCAAAGTGATCTGAATTGAAGGCATACATAGCTATAAGATGAATCTCGCCAATCATTTGGCATAAAGCATGAGTTATGGAAATTAAGCACACTATAAGACGTAAATAAGTGAGTCATGAGCTACATGAACTCTATTAGGAGTTCATAACATATGGAACGTGATTTTGATTACTGAATGAACTGGAAATCCTCATCTTGGAACTAGAAGAGCACATGATTCTGTATCATATATATGAATATGAATTGTGATCATGGAACTGAAACGTAAGGCATGAGTAAGCATTGGGATAACTGAAAAATACTGAGATAAGAATGTGTTGAGCCTCTCCCTCACTTTCTGATGTCCTATATCATACTTTCCTTTCTACTAGGATCTGAGATCCTGACTTGGTTACTTACTCTATCATCTTCCCCTTAGATTTAAGTCATCATCTTAAGTTTGAGAGATCCCTTACTAGACTCCAAAATGAACTACACTCACTCAAATCTAGGTTCTGGAATACGATAATATATGCAATTAATTGAACTTAACCCGAATGGCTATACCTGGACTGGGAAAACCTACTGCTAATCCTGCCACTTGAGACACACTTCTATCTTTCTATAGACCCAATAGTCAATCACATAATACTTGAACACTAACTAACTTTGAATCCTCGTGAGTATCCCCATATTTAGAGTGCACACCCTCTAGCACTTCAACTCTTTTTTCTATTAGCTCAACCTTCAAAAACTCAACATTAGATTCTAATACTTAACATGGATATCACCAAGTCTTTGATGAACCACTCTACTTCCATCATGGTCTACCAATATCGCGACTCAAAACTTATATCTCTCTACCATGAGAATCAAGATCATATAAAAAGGCTCAACTCTATAAATCAAAACTCCTTAACTTGGCTATGTAGAACACCATATACCATCTAACTAATCCTTCTCCACCAAAAAACTCAACGGTACCACTAGCCACACACAACATGTAATAGCCGTAGAAAATATCTCAATCTCATATCGCCTTGGCATACTTCTACATCACATATACAACATCATACTTTATTACAAATCAAATAAACTTAAGCCCTTACATACACTGTTCAAGCCTATAAGATCACTTCAATAAAATCATCGCATCCTCCTTCATGGCCATCAACTGTTCAAACATAATGTCTAGTGCAAATATGATTTACAAACCAACCTTACACACAATTCTCACAAAATATTCATCCTTAATCTTAAGACACTATTCTTGCATCCACATCCTACATTAAATTCAAGCCAATGGTCTAGCATTAATCATATACCATCAATGAAGAAGGCAACATAATATACTAGTCCGTCAAATTGGGACATTCTATCCAAATACCTCAAAAATCTACTACATACCTTTTCACAAGCAGTAGTTTACAACTAACTACCAATGAAAAGAAGGTCAAGAGGGGTAAAGTCACATAATAGACATGGTTAACGTTAATTTTATATTATAACCCCATACAATCTTATCCACCAATACGACTTTATGGCATCACACTTACTTACCCAAGTGTACATTTAGACTACCTTCAAATTCCGCAAACAACTATGAGTCTATAATTATAACTTACTGGCTTATCTAGCCATTTTCACACTTCAAGCAGTCAACAATTCACCTTAACTAATAACTCCTTCTCTACCTTCTACTAAACTAACACACAAGGATGTATCACTTTATTACCAACTCAATCTCATGCGAAAAGATTTGAATATACATATATTCAACCAACACAAGAATAACAAGTTGAAGAACAAGTTGCTAGTGAATCGAAATAGGCTTCACACGGCTTCACTAGACTTTGATTTTTGTGTTATTAACAAGAAAATGAAATGACTAACAAACAACTATGCTAGTGAATCGAAAGAGTCCCACATGGCTTCACTAGACTTTGATTTTTCAAAAACACCATGATAACAAGATTACATATTACAAGAGATAGAAAATTGACACACAATATTCAATGATCTAAGAATACACATCTTAATCTGTTTAAATAAAAAACTAAGTCAAACACTTCCCCCATAGACTACCATACAATCCACACATGCTACTAACTACCACATTAGTCTATCACTATGAAGTGGTAAATCATCCTCAAACATCGATTATTCAACTAAAATATTAATTTACACAAAAGTCACCCTCACTCTGACTTCTAACTTTGTGACTTCATATCACCAACCTCTTGGTGTAATCTCACTACCAATAGGTCATGACACCGACACCTTAACTTATACTACTAATCGGGTGGAAATATAGTTCCAACATTCTGCTACATAAATTTTTGAAAAGAGACGGAATACTCTTAAAACCACAGGCCGAAATGCACGACTTCATCAGAATCAAAGTTCACACAAAAATCAATACACTCTGAGTCACTAACAAACTCTTCTCATGTCCTTGCATAAATTTTAAACTCTTATATGATTCTATAAGAAAGGACCATACCATTTAGACTCTAAACTTCTTCACTTGAATAACCCTAATAACGAGATATATCTGGGCACATCAAAGTAAGGAAAGAATTGGGATAACTTTAATTTCGTACGGGCGACACCATAGCATGAATTAGAGTATGGAAAAGGAAAATTTTGGCTCAATAGCACGAACTAGAACATGAAGAAAGGGAAACATTCCTAAATGCCTAGTAGCCTCCTGCTTATAAGTGTGGTGCGCTACACACTCATAAATAAGACTCTACCCGACGTGATTTCGTAGACTCCCTGGGACCATGAACTATGCTCTGATACAAAGTTTGTCATGACCCGAACCGGGACCCGGGTCATGACAAGCATCACTAACCATGAAGGCCCGGATGCCCTTCTCTCTGGTAATCATGCATAATATTCATAAATTATAATAGAAAATGTGGAATTGTAAATCATTATGGAAACATGGTCATACTCTGAGTTTAATTAAACTATTAAAAATGAAATCCAATATTAACTACACAACATCTGAACTAGTCTGCGAAAGCTCTACTACATCTGAAAATGACAACTGTCAGAAACTAGGATAAGGCCCCCACTGGACCTAAACCAAAATAATTAACATAATCTGAAAGGCATATTCCTTTTGGAATAAAGAAGGCTCACCAACTACACGCATCACTATTGTCTGAAAACTCTACAGCCTAGCAAGATTTCTGAACTATGCTTTAGACCCTAGGAGGAAGGGGGGACGATACAAATGTAGTGGTACGCAAAAAAATAAAAAATAAATCTTTTATATAAATAAAATAATGGAGAGAAAGTTTTCCAAACATCATACATAAAATAATTTTCAAAACACATGGGCACTTTTCTGAAAAATCATAAATCATTCTTGACAATGCAGTTTTTGATCTCTGTATTAACTCTGACTTAGGTGGTACACCCCTACAAGTCTAAAATTCTACGGGCTGTATGGAATCCTCCATTGACTCAATGGTGAAACCCCCAACCCAAGTGTGCCGTAAGGGTTGGAGTCTCTAAATCTACTATGCCACAGGGCCGTCGCCAACGTATAATAATATACCCAAATCAGCAAATCATGATTTTGGGAAATGAGTTGTCTGAACTCGTGCCTTCTTCGGGGAATCACCTACGCTCTCTTTATGCCTAATTTTATCCTGTTCTGAAACATGCATTATTTTAGTTTTAACATCTGAAAATTCTGATTTCAAACATGCATTCTATTCTGTTCTGAATTACCACGGCATAATTTGCATTGGTGTCGTCACAACAAGACTTGCAAGTCCTATTTGTGAGCCATAATGCATCATGCATGATTCTTTCATCAAAATTCAATTCAGACCACCCAAACATGCAAATAGTATAAGAGATTTCATGTTCCGAAAGCACAAGTCAAAACTATACAAAGATTATCATTCTTTTAATAATGATGTGGTGGTTCTAACATCTTTGTCAAACCAAGCAACTCTTTCCCTTAGATATTCATATTCAATATTTATCAATACAAACAACCCTCTCTTTTGAATTCAAAAATCATATTCAAGTCATAGCAATAATCAAGACATTTCATATCATGCATTTCAAAACAATTCATATCATATGAAAAATGGAAAAAATCATAACAAGATAGGGATTCCTTATAATTCATGCTCTCAATTGAATATTCAACCTTAAACAATTGAATACATATATATAGAATTTCAATTCAATTTGGGGGAAGGCTTAAAGACCAAAACAATGTCATCGAGACTTCTAAAATATGATTATAAGTTCATAATCTATGCACATACGAAGGGAACCATCTTTCTTTCGCATGAAGCGTACAGGTGCACCGCAGGGAGAAACACTAGGATGGATAAAACCTTTGTCTAGGAGGTCTTCTAGCTGATCTTTCAATTCTTTCAACTCCGCAGGAGATATTCTCTATGGAGGAATAGAGATGAGATGGGAGTCTGGCAATAAATCAATACCAAAATCTATCTCCCTATCGGTGGTAACCCTGGAAGATCTTCGGGAAAGACTTTTGGATAATTTTTTACCACTGGGACTGACTGAAGAGATGGACTCTTAACACTAGAATCTTTTACTCAGATCAGATGATATAGACAACCTCTGGAAATGAGCTTACGAGCTCTAAGATAGGATTAAAGTTCCCTCTGGTGATAAAGAATGACCCTCCCACTATATGACTGGTTCATTTGGAAATGAGAAAGTTGCTCTTTGGGTCCTACAATTTAGTGTAGAATAGCACGAATGGAGCCAGTCCAATCCTTAGATAATATTAAAGTCAACCATTTAAATCTCTATGAGGTATGCCACAGTATCCCGACTATAAACAGATACAACACAATTTCTGTACACCCTTTTAGCTACAACAAAATCTCTCATCGGAGTGGAAACAGAGAAAGGTACAACAATTACATCGGGCTCAAACCCAAAACCAACAGTCACATAAGAAGTCACATAAGACAGAGTATACCCTGGATCAAACAATCATACACATCACGAGAGAAAACTTGTTAAGTACCTATTATAATGTCTGGCAAGGCTTCTCCCTCCTGGAGTTCTCCAGAGCATATAACTTATTGCAACTGCTTTTGACAGTAGAAGTGGTGCCCTTCTGAGGTGGTGGTGGTGTGGAAGAATATGCCTTAGACTTAGATCCACTAATATTTTTTCTTGCAAAAGGACAATCTCTCTGAAAGTGACCTAACTAACCACATGAATAGCATACTAGTGAACTTAGATGAAACCTCCCTGGATGATTCCCACCGCAAGTCTTACACCGTGGGAACATACGGTGTTGTTATGCCATGTTGCCCTGATACTGGATATCCTATGCCCTGGATCCATGATTAGTCTGAAAATTCTAAGTTCATCTATCAACCAGTGGTCTGGGTGCTAGGGCGTTGGCTGCGGACTGCGCACTGCCCCTAAACTTCTTCTTCTGCCATCTATTACCCCAATTACCACTCTGCGGCTGACTGTGGATCTGGTCGGCTGTTCTGGCCCTCTTGGCCTTGCTGTCCTTCTCTCTAGACTCAGCGATTATATTCTTCTGCTCCTCTACTTGCCGCATGTGGACTATCAGTCTAGAGAAGTCCATATTCCTGTTTAGCATTGCCCCCTTACACTCAAGCACTAAGTCATCTGAGAGCGTAGATGTAAATTTTCTCATTCGGTCTCTCATAGTACCAACCATCCCTGGAGCATATCGGACTTATTGGTTGAATTTTAGAGTGTACTCCTTGACACTTATTTTTCCCAACTTTATATTCATAAACTCTTCTGATTTGGCCTTCCTCAATTCTAGAGGAAAGAACCGATCAACGAAGGCTTCCACGAACTTACCCCATACTGTGGGCTCATCACTCTCAACCTTAGAATTCTCCCACTCACTATACCACTGATTTGCAAATTCTTTAAGAGGATAAGCTACTAATTCCACCCTTTCAACCTTGTTTACATGCATCACCCTGAAGATCTTCTCCATTTCATCCATAAAATCCTGTGTATCCTCCTATACTTTAGTTCCCGTAAACTTAGGCGGGTATATCATCATGAATTGACCCACCCTAGTAGCCTCATATGTAACCGATATAGAACAAACATCTTTCAACCGTTGAGTCTGTATGGCCACCAACTGCACAAGCATATAAATGGACTATCTGAATTTTACATTAGATACCACTCTCTCATAAAGTTGCATGCGGTTAGACCCCATTCAGGGAGTTTGAGGAGTTTGAGGTGCCCTTGGTGGGATAGTCTAAGTAGGTGGGACTCCCGAAGTAACAACAGTCTGCAGAGTCTGAGCTCTTTTATGTCCTTATCCCATGAGTGGGACGGAGCTCATCAGTCAGGGAATTTTAATCGATAACACAATGTGGAGGCATGGCAATTTTCTGAAATGCAAGAGATCATTGATTAGAGGAAATATTAGACTACAAAGCACGAGCTAAATCACAAAGAAAGGATACATTCCTAAATGCCTAGTAGCCTCCTGCTTATAAGTGTGACGCGCTGTACACCCATAAATAATACTACCCGATGTGATTTTGCAGAAACCCTGGGACCATGAACTATTCTTTGATACTAAGTTTGTCATGAAACAAATCGGGGCCCTAGCCATGATGAGCATCGCGAATCATAAAAGCCCGAACGCCCTTCTAACTTTTAATAACATACACTGCTTATATATAAAAAGATAATACGAAAATGTATATACTAAAATGAAAACATGGTCTTTAAATCTGAATTTAAATCACAATGAAATCTATAATTCAAAAACATCTGAAAAATATCTAACTCAGTCTGCAAAATATCTACTATATCTCAAACAAAACTGCCTAAAATTTGGGACAAGGCCCCCAGTAGACAAAAACCATAATATTGATAAATATCTATAAGACTTTAGGACTTCTGAAATATAGAAGGCTAACCACTAAACTCTGCTCTGCTATCTAAAAAATCTACTGCTTATCAGAACCCCTAGACTGAGCCTCAAAACCTGAGAGGGAGATGGGTCAATACAGATATATTGGTACACGAAGAAATCCAAAATAAATCTTTTATCTAAGTAAAATATTTGAGAGCTAGTCATAAACATCATGAGAAATATAAATTCAAGCACATGGGCATTTTTGAAAACACACAACCTTTCGGTTAATGCAATTCCATTATTTATATTACTTCTTATTTAGGTGGCACTCCCCTACAAGTCTGATATTCCACGGGCTATATGAAATCCGCCATTGATTCGAAGGGCAAGACCCCAACCCAAGTTTTCCACAAGGGTTGGAGTGTCTGATATGCCATAGGGCACTAGGCCATAGTAGAATACTATACCCGTATCAGAAAAATATGATTTTGGGCAATGAGTTGTCTGAACTCATGGTTTCTTCAGGGAACCACCTAACCTCTCTTTATATCCAATTTTATTCTTTTCTGAAACATGCATTGTTTTAGTTTCTACTTATGAAAATCTGATTTCGAACATGCATTTTATTCTATTCTTAAATTACCATGACATTATCTGAACTAGTTTCGTCACACCAAGACTTGTAAGTCCTATTTCTGAACGACAATGTATCATGCATGATTCTTTCATTAGAACACAGTTCAGACCACCCAAACATGCAAGCAGCATAAAATATTTCATGTTCCGAAGCACAAGTCAAAACTATGCAGAGATTCTTCAAACATATGGTGGTCATGTGTTTTTGGCAAATTTGCAACTCTTTCATTAAACATTTGTTCAACATTTTATCAACATGAACAACCCTCTCTTTTGAATTCAAAAATCATATTCAAGTCATAGCAATAATAGAGACATTTCATATCATGCTTTTCAAGATGCATTTCAAAACAATTCATATAATATGAAAGATGAAAAAAGTCATAACAAGAGACGGATTCATTATAATTCATGCTCTCAATTGAATATTCATCCTTAAACATCTGCATAAATATATATAGAATTTAAAATCAATTTGGGAGAAGTCTTAAAGATTAAGACAATGTCATCGAGACTTCTAAACCATGATTATAAGTCATAAATCTATAACCCTTTTCGGAATTCCGAATCTTCAATCAATTTCTGAAACCCACGGTTGAATCTTTAGTTATTGAATTTTGGGTTAAAACCCTAATGAGATGTTCTTGGTGGATTTTGAAAGTAATATTAGTAAAGTGGTGTTTTGGGATTATAATCCCATGTTTGGGCATATTAGAATAAGGGAAAATTTTTCAATTGCCCTTCAAGACACGTATTTTTAAAAGCTGAAATAACTGGGCATCAACGAAATTGGTGATGCGGCGCGTCGATACCATCAACACAATACCTGATGCGTCGCGCCTTAATCGTGACAAGCCTCAATACTTTTTTTTGGCATTTCCTGCCAAAAATTTGACCGACGCGATGGGCGGCGCCCCGCGCCAAGATCGCGTTGGACCACTATTTTGGAACTCCAAATGAGGTCTAAACGGGTTCCGATAATTCCCAAACTTATCCGGGGATACCTATTAACCTCCTGAATCATGAACTTGCTAGCATACCAACTATAAAGGGCCGGGATGGTCGAAAATAAAATCATCAAAGATTAGAAGCTCAAAATAATTCTAAGTCCTTTTTACACTTAGAAATTTTTTTAGTTTTCAACTCTATGGGTATACTACTAGAAGGTGACACATGTATGACTTTTTCGGGGTGTTATAGGATAATAATACCATCAATATAATTATTGCTCGCCTTGAAACTATGTCCCGAGATGTGGCTAGGTTGAATGTGGGTCTTTAGAAATTAGATACGGATGTGGAATCAATGAGTGGGAGATTAGAACGTGTAGAAAGCCAAAGGAGTCATCCTTCCACCCTTCAAAAAATTTCCCCAACTAATACTCCTGAGGCCTTGCACCAAATGCTATGTTCACTAATTGCCACAAATCAAACCAATATTTACTTCCGAAGTTGAGAACAAGATAGACAAAGCCATCCTCTACTCCACCAAGTCCAACAAGAAGGGCTTGGAACCCAAATACCAGCACTAAACCTGAACCCTCCCATCCAAACTCCACTTGTCCAAAGACCTCACTATCCAAATCCAATCCCACAACTACAAGATCAACTTACCGAAATAGAACCATCCATGTTGAGGGCTATGGTAGGGGAGGCTAACATGATGGTTATGGGTCGTATGATGATGTTCACTTGAGGAAATAAAGAATGAGGGGTAGACATGGGGAGTTATGCTGAGAGGTGAGATATGGCCACCCAAACCGAGATGTAGGTCTCAATTACATCAAAGTGAGCCTTCCCGTTTTCAAAGTGAGAGTGATCCCGAAGCCTACCTTGCACGGGAGTCATCTTGTGACAATATCTTCCAACTTAATAATCTCACCGAAGAAAAAAAAGTTGCTATAGCTCACTTTGAAGGGTATGCTAATACATGGTGGGAGTATGTTAAATTGTTTGGGAATGAGATGATTGGGGTATAACCTCCTCCTTGGTTTCAGTTGAAGAACCTTATACGGAAAGGTAATTTCCCAAGACATATAGACATGAGCTCCTTTACAAATTGTATAATTTGAGGTAATGGAGCAAGAGTTTCATGGCTTACTACGATGAATTTCAACAATTGATATTGAAACTTGACCACCGCGGTGAGCAAGTAAGTCATGCAATTGTGTGCTTCAAGGTTGGGTTAAACAAGGACATCTCCACTCGCAAAACGCTTCACAAATTTGACACGATAGATGGAATCTTTCACGCGGATTTAGAGGTTGAGATGGAGCTCAAAGAGAACTCATTCAAGGCTTCCCAACCTGAGGACACCAAGACTTTACAAAAACATCCTCCAAGGTATAAATGTAAATTGAATTCTACTTCCAATCCCAAGGGGTTTCAATGCTTCAAGTGTCAAGGGTGGGGGCATAAGGCTAGTGATTACCTAAAATGGAAGAATATAATCCTAAGGGAGGGTAGATTGTACTATCTTGGAGAATAGGTGGTCATTGAATCGGTTAAGAATGATGACAAACTGCAAGATGGAGAGCAAAAAGAAGCCAAAAAGAAAAATGAAGAGTATGGAGAATATGTGTGGCCAGAAGAAGGATATTGTGAAGTGCCTTTGTAAAAGAGGTGAGCCAGTGAATTTGTGGTCAAATTTTTCTCAAAATAGAGAGGATGATACAAGTATAATCATAATAATGACACTTTTGAGTATTTTTGAAGACTAGTCACTAAAGTTCCCTTTTGTCATTTTGTCTATTATTGTAATGTAGTATAACTAGAATAGTGTAGGTTTTATTTCATTAGTTGTTTAAAGATATTGAAAGAACACTTATCTTAGAGAGAGGGATTCCAAAACCAAAAGTAGGGCGTTGCACATGTGTGGAATTATTTGTGTATTGGATTTTGCTTGATACGTTGGTGCTTGAGTGCTGGAAACCTATCTTATGTCGTTGTAAGAGATAAGTGATTTTAGTGTGTAGTATTAAGGGTCCAAGAGTGGAATAGGCTCTTGGGTTCTTAAGATTATACCTCCATTTGTCTATATTTCTATCTTTATCAAGTTGTAACTTTGTAGTTTGTATTGTAGTAGTGAAGTCGTGTGGATTTTTGTGTTTGTTCCTTTTATTGTTGTTAATATTGTTTGGTGGCTGGCTGTTTTTGGTGTTAAACACATTCTAAACTCTTCCTTCTTGTTCTTGTTCTTCAATCCAAGAGTGGTCATCAAAGGGATCCTTTGTTCTTTAAACTTATGGGCTGTTTTGGTGTTGTTTTTGTGTCTTCCTTGGTCAGTCTTGTATCATAGGTGGATTTATGCACCTACGTATAGTTATCCGACCTTGGTTTGCTTAGTTTTGAGGATATATCCTGTGCTTAATGAGTTAATTCTTGGATAAATGAGAATCTAAGTGTGAATTTATGTATCTGTAGTGTTTAAGGTGTGTTGATAGTGAGTTTGGAGTCAAATTATTAAGTTCAGGACCAGAGGACAAAACTAGTACTCTTAGCTTGAGCAATGTCTTTACTAGTTCATCCACTTGGATTGTATGTTGTTTTAGGCTCTAAATTGTAGAGTTTGATATTATAAGATGCTTGGTGAGATGATAAATATGATAAATGGATGTTAAACAAGCTGAAAATCAAGTGGAAACAACACCGCAAAGCTCAGGATGAAAGGACAAATGCGTGGGACAAACATTGTGCAAAGTTGCATGTTTTGAAGTCATTGGCGTGCCACACTGACTAGGTGCCGCGTTAAGGGCATGGCATTCCCTTGGTTGTAACGTAAGATAGCACAAAACAGTGTACCTATACAATTAGGCCATGCCACGCTACCTAGATAGCGCAATAAGGTCATGGCACGAAGGCAACTCAAAAAGGGACAATGTTGGACTAATATAAATAGGACACTTAATCATTATTGTATACATCTTGGACGACCTTAGTTCTTGGAGATAGGCTGGAGAACACTTAAATAAGGGTTTTTCTTCCATTACTTTAGCTTACTTTTGGATTTGATCATGTATTCATCTGTTGTTATTATGTATATGTCCTTGAGTGGCTAAACGCCCTTTTTCGGGGTTAAGCCAAGAACATGAGTACTATTATTATGAATTGAATTAGTTTTGGTTGTTTATTTATCCTTGTTATCACTATTTTAAGAATTAGCGATCCTTAGAATACACAATATAATTCCATTATGTACCCGAAAGGATGAATGATAGGATGGAACGTGGGATAGATATAATAGAATCATAATCTCAATTGAACAAAGTTATGATTTTCTTAAAGTTACGATTTTCACTTGGGATAAGAATATACTTAAGTGTACTATTTGGTTCAATTATGGGATGGAATATGGGGGTATTTAACTTAGTTCTTCCATCCCACTCAATGATATAGTTGTGGGGCTGTGTTAGATAATTGATTATAGGTTCAGAAGACCATATTCTTAGTATCGACCCCGTGAACCAACAACCAAGATTAGTAACCTAACTAATGAAGTTCTATAATATAGTATGATTGTTCGTAGTGTCTTAAACCAGAATTTATCCCAATTGATTGTCCAAAAACTTTAATTTACCGCATAGTTTTAGTTTACTTAGTTATAGATCTCAAACTCTTGTGGTTATGTGTGCACTGATTTAGTTTTAATAGTTGAATTTGAATTGGATAGTTTCTTAACACTAGTGCCCGTGGGATCAATACTTTGCTTTCTTTAAGTCTACTTTATTACTTGCGTGTTCGTGGATGAAGCATCTGTATGCATATGGAGTGGATGAAGCATCTTTAAACTGGATGCATAATCTACAATTCACTTACTTTCCTACTTAGCAAATTTACTTATTATTATTAGTATAGGATCCAAATAAAATGAAACTGAGAGATTATATGATATGTTTATAAGAGAGGATTTAGGTAATATGATATACATATTTATGATATGGTAAGTACATGTGTATGCCTGAGGATTTAGCATAATCTACAATTAACTAACTTTCCCTCCATTTTCAAATTGCTCCAATTATCAAAATCGACTCCTCACTAGATAACTTCCAACCAACACTCCAAATTCCAAAATCCTTCAAATTTTAGTAACAAAATACAAATATTAATTTACTTTCCAAAAGAAACAAACCTATTTCTTGATTTCATTTTCTATATAACCCCCTTCCTATAGGTTGTTTTCCTCATCATTAAAAAGAATTCCCTTGTCTTAAAATGACATAAAATCCCATTCTTCACACAAAAATCTTGTTTTTTTTCCAAAAAAATTTCTTGATTTTCATCATTTTTTTGTTGCTTTTCTTTCCATGGATAACAAAAAGAATCAACACAAACCTGTTAAGTCAGTTGATTCCTTCAAGGAGTTGTTTTTTTATCCTTGCAAATGAACTGATGAAATTCAAAAAAATGATGTTTTTTTGGAAAAATAAGATTCCAAAAATGCAGAATCTTCTGATTCTGATCCTTGGATTGATAGTTCTACTTCTTCTGATAGGCCAATTTATGTTAAGCCCATTGCATCAAGTGAGATGAAATATGATTTTAAGGTGAAGCCCATATATGATTTTGAGGTTAAGCCCATTACTGAGTCCAAATATGATTTTGAGGATAAGCCCATTTGCTCAATTGAGCCCAAATGTGTTTTTGAGGTTAGGCCCATCAAATCAGTTGGACCCAAATGCGATTTTGAAGATGATCCCATTGAGTTAGTTAGGTCCAAGTATAATTTTTAAGTAAATACCATCAAGTCACTTGAGTCCAAGTGTGATTTTGCAAGAGAAAATGAAGAAAATAAGCTTGTGTGGAGTGTTAAAAACTTACAAGTTATGGACTTTTAAAACTCTTATCATTAAGTAAACAATTTTTTATCCCTTTTAGCCTATACTTTTAGTCAATATACATAAATTATAGACTAGTTATATATGAATTCTAATATGATATACATCTGCCAAATACGTTTAGTTAATTATTCTGGTCTGGGCTAGCTTCGTGCACTATGACTAAATGTATGTATATTATGTATAACATCTCAATCAATCCAAAAATATCAAACTTTTTCTATTTGTATCTGTTATATGTGCATTTGTGTGTATATTTCTATGTATGTATGAGTTAATATTCTCATATTTTTGTCATTTTAGTTGTTCTATCAGGGTGCTGGACTACTCAACTTAGGGAACACATGTTTTTTTATTGCGGTATTGCAATGTTCCATACACACGGTTCCACTGTTTGACCTCCTTTTGCATACTCATGTAGTGAAATATGATCGTAAGGACATTTGTTCTCAAAGATATCTATTATTTTGTTCCGTTTTGAGTTATTATCAGTATTCTATTCATTTCTTGTTCTTGTATATTCGTTGCAGGTTTTTGTTTAATCTGGGTTTTCAAAGAGCTTATTGGCCTTCCATTGTTTTATGAGACTTATGAGGGTCGTTCTGTCTCACCATGGAGAGTTTTTGAGAATTTTGTGGTTTTTTGGGTATACAAAATCTGTATTTTGCCAACATTACTTCAACACAAATTCAAGAATAAATCAAGAATACTTATGAAGTTGTCCAACACCTTCACCACAAGGTCAAAATAATATTTCAAAGAAGTATGTTTTCAGTTTCTTAAAGAAAAATAGATGAAACAGAAAAAAGTCAAGTCCTCAGAATTCACGGAGTGTCTTTATGGAAATAATTTCCCTCAAGTACCCGAGGTTGCGGAATTTTCCTCCCAGGATAAAATGGCTTCACAGGCAGAATGTAGTGGTTCCTCAAACTTTCTTGTTTTTTCGAACTCACTCAGTGGGAGATGATCACACAGAGTATTTAGAAGAAAGAAAATATTTTTCTTATGCAGAAATTTTTCATACTAAACCTGTGGAAAAATGCAGGTTTATATAACCATAAAGTGCCCCTTTCAAAAGGTGGGAATGGTTCATCCGAAAAGGTGTATCCTTTTGAAGAGTCATGTTTATTCATTAGAAACATTGTGTCTTTTTGCTGAACAGACACACCTTTCCAAACAATCACTCCTTTTCCTAAAAAATGTATCTTTTCTTCAAAAGGTTGTGTCCATCCATTTTCTATTAACTCCAATTAAACCCAATAATCCCCCACATGAATGGGAAATAAATATTATTTGTAAAACTTTACGGACAAGTATGTGATCATCAAGCAAATACAGATTGCATCTAGATAAGTGGTTTTCCCTTTGAACTTTCTGTAGTAAACATACTTCGGATGCACTCGGTCAATCGGTAGATTTGATGTCTTTTAACCATCGAGCTTTAATGTACACCTAGATAATACTTGTCACACAACCAACGTTTTACCATTTTGTTCGTTTCAGCCATGAATGCGTCCCGATCTCATGAGAGCTTACAGAATAGGCCTTTACTAATATTCTCCTTGAAGAGGCTTCGACTTCGCCCTCACATAGGCGATTTCTAAACATTCAATCCTGTAGATTAAACTATCTGCTCAAATCTGTCAAATTTAGATAATAATTAAAAGACTTCACCCCATAAGTCTTATCCTTGTTTACTAAACATTGTCTATATCATGAGAATGATTTGGGTGTATTGACAATGTTGAACCTGTCAGACACAACTTTGTTTGATCTCCTTGAACCTAGCTATTGGGATCTCCAGTGTGCTAGGTATAGTTACCTCCATGTTGACTTGTCCTAGGCCGTAAACCCATTCCCTTGGATGTCCTCCGTAATACCTCCAGAAATTTTTCGTTGAAATTTTGTGCGTAAACGTGTTGGGTTCTATCTTCTAAAATGAATTATAAATTTTTCGTGTGGAATGTCTTAGATTATGACTCACCATTGCATAGAGTATCGAATAATATTTCCAATGATATGTGGATCATCCAAAACGGACACCCGAGCGACGAGGTATGAACAAGCCGATCGAATAATGAATAGTAGTGAACAGTAAACGTGGAGGAAAAAAAAGTACTGAGGCCTGGCGTATTTTTTCTCCAACTTTAAATGATCATAACACCCTGTACATAATGATCCGGGTGATCTACTATATATCAACAGAAATCTCTGTGAGTCCTCTTTCCGATGAAATTGGTTTCATCCAATTTGTCTATCGGAGCAAAAAGTTATAGTTGATCTACTTCAGCCTATCAAAAGTGAATTTTTTGATTAACTTCAAACAATTATAACTCCTCGTACACAATGATCTGGGTAAGATACTATATATCAACGGAAAGATATGAGAGTCCTCTTTCTAATGAAATTAGTTTCATCGAATTTAGATATCGGAGTAAAATGTTATGGTTGATCTACTTCAGACTAACAAAACAGTCCACCAAAGGACAAATGCGAGAATTATTTGATTTTTAGGGGCGTCTTGGTCACTCCCCCTCACCCAAAATCCGTCCAAACAATATATTGAAGCCTATTAGAAGCATTATATGTTATATTTCATCAAATTACCTCAAAAAGAAAACCCTAAGCTCCTACATCCAACTTCAAGAACCTCCAAAGTTCACCATTAATTCTGCAAATTTATTCAAGATTCCAAGTTCCTAGTTCAAGAACTTTAAGAACCTACAAAGTTCACCATTAATTCTGCAAATTTATTCAAGATTCCAAGTTCCTAGTTCAAGAACTCCAAGAACCATCCTTCAAAGGCACGATTAACATCTCAAAAATGAGTATCGATCTAAAGTTCATCATTCAAGGTATGTGGAGTTTTTCAACAAGAACTCTCTTTCGTTCTTGTGCCCAAAAGTAATTTTCTTTACAAAGGCATGATTTTTATTTGATTTTTATGAATTTAAAGCATGAACCCATATCTTATGATGATTATTATGAAATCTTGATGTTTATGAATTTGAAAGATGAATTTACATGTGTGGTGATATAAAGCATGAATCTTGAACGATATTTATCATGATTTTGCTATTTGGGTCGCGAACCCCATTTGAAATTGTATTTTTGAGAAAATGTGTGTTATAAGAACGTTGATGTTGAATATCCAAGGTGTTTTGAATGATTTGACATTGTGGTCGTGAATGAGATATTTTGAACTCGACTGTGAAAGAAATCTACGTTTTTATTGTTTATGATAAAGGGGTAGCAAATTGGCTCCCGAAGAAAATTGTTGAAGTGTTTATTGTGGATTTTCTTTAATGTGAGCCTGAGGCTGATTTAAATTTCTGAGCTTAGTCCGGGAGTAATCTTTAGCACCGAGTGGGAGGTATAAAGTGACCTTACTTCCTTAGAACTATGTTCCCCCGTAGGAGTGAGCCTGAGACTGATTTATATAGTGATCACTAGTTTGTGTGGATTTGATATCGATAGTCCTACTCCGATGGCAAGGATAGGACGTCTCTCCCCAACATGGGTTGTACGTTTGACTCCATGTAGCTCACATGGTTTATGTCGGTTATAGGATCTCCCAGTGTGTGTGTGTGTTTCCTTGTGTCTATGGTGAATGGTGAAGTGATTTGAAAGTGGAATTGTGAAAGTTATTCTTTCGAAAGATTTAAATGATATTTACATTATGAGTATTGATATTTTTGATGAACTGAAAGTGATTGACAAATTATATGATGACTCACATGTGTTATTATACTTTTTTCATCCTCTCTTGATTATGATGATTTTCTTCGGGCTATGTAAGTCTTTCATACGTCCTGCATATTTCGTATAAATATTTATGATGATGATGTTTATACAACTGCATACACCCCATATACTCAGATCCTTTCCATGGTACTGACCCACATCTTCAGATGTAGGCTGCATTTTCTCGGAATGTAGGTACAAGGTATAGTTGTACCTTCGGATCCAGTCACTTCGTGGTATCCAGTTAGCAGGTGATGAGTCCTTTTGATTCAATGGCTTGGGTTAGTTATGCAGAGTTTACAGTGTTGTATTTTCTTTATTTAGTCGTATTGAGTTGGGTTATTTTGGAGTCATAACTCGGCTACCTACAGTCAGTACTAGTAGAGGCTTCATAGACAGTCAGTAGAAGTTGATGTATTTTGGTTCAATTTTGGTTGTAAAGGCAGAATTGTAATCCTGTTAAATTCCATTTTTGTATCGATCAGATTCAGAAAAGAGCTAATTTCTGCTGATTTATATGGATTTGTATTTTTATTCAGTTGCTTATGAGTTATGCTAGTAGAAGGGTTAGCTTGGGGTCACTTGTGACCCTAAGCACCGTGTGATGTCTCGGGACCTGATTTTAGGGCGTTACAAACTTGGTATCAAAGCCAGGATTCAAGTGTCCTAGGGTATCTATGAAGTCGTGTCTAGTAGATTCTTACGGAACGGTACCGAGAAGTCTGTACTTTTCTTCAAGAGGCTACAGGGCATTTAGGAAATGTTTCCCTTCTTTCAAATCTAAGATTGTTCTATAAAAAGGTTCTCCAAGAAGCTTATATAGATTCTCATCTTACTCTATTCTAGCCAACTCTGCCACATTTTCAAGGTTTCAGAAACAGTTAATCTTAATTCTTCGTAGATAGATATGGGATTGTAAGAGAGCTAGAAACTATCCTGTCAGTGCATTTGAGTTCTAAAGATTGAAGTACTTTATTCATGTTCATAAAAGTCGTGAACTAAGCCTAGTTTAGGCATGCTTTCAGATTCCTCCTCATAATCTACAATGTTAATCTATACTTCTCCCTCTATGTATTATTTTTGAGATAACCTGATTCGCAAGCTCCAGTTCTTCCCCAGGTAATGCTTCTATATTTTCTAGAAGAAATTTCAAAAGTTACACAAAGGGCTTGAGAGGAGCTCTCTAGTGTGTTAAGTTCCTTAACTTGAAAGTTATGCCCTCATTCTTATGAGTTATTTAATAAAAACAGAGTAAGGTGTATTCTAAGACTGTTGAATGTTGTGTGACAAGTTTCTATCTCTTGTATTATGTAATCATGTTATCATTATGTTTATGAAAAATAAAAGTTTAGTGAAGCCGTGTGGGGCTCTTTCGATTCACTAGCATAGCTTTTTTGTTATTTATCTCATTTTCTTGTTCAAAATACAAACCAAAGTCTAGTGAAGCCGTGTGGGGCCTATTTCGATTCACTAGCATAGTTACTTTGTTATTCATATAACTTTCTTGATCAAAACACAAAGCCAAAGTTTAGTGAAGCCGTGTGAGGTCTATTTTGATCCACTAGAAACTTGTAGTTCATCTTGTTCCTTGTGCTGGCTGAAAATGTGGGATGTGGAGGTGTAGTAGTAAGAAGGATAGTAAGCATGATTTGTTGAGCATAAGTATAGGGAAATCCCTTTTTGCATGCAATTGGGTTAATAGGAAGTGATATAGTTTGTTCGAGGTATGAAATGGTGTTGACGGTATTTGTATGACAGAGAGTATTGGTTAGTGATGGATGTACTCGGTGGGTAAGTATTGTTAATCTAGGTGCTCTCCAGATTGCAAGAGGAAGTTAAGTTAAGACGTAGAGAGCTATGAACTATGTTAAGGTGTGTATGAAGGATAGATAGTAGTGACGGGTGAAAGAAGGATGTGTTAATGGATTGTGAATAAGATAGGCTATATGATTAGGACAAATTATTATTGTTATGAAGTTTAAGTGGGCTAGTGTTCATGGATGTGTTGTTTTATAATCTTCACGTGGGAGCTATACGTGAGATGGAGTTGTAAATTATGTGAAGTGTGAGACCTTAAGTTTGAACGATTGGTGATCGGGAAGCCGAATGTGACGGTTTCAGGATTAATGGTATTAGTTGCCGGAAGTGACCTATTAGGCTTGAATAGTGTACACAAGAGTTTAAGTGTAGTTGACTTGTAATTAAGTTTAATATTATATTATGATGAGAAAATTCACCCAAGATATTCTGGGACAACTTTAATTTCGAGGATTAGTGTATGTGGTGTAGTGACTCCTGTCATGGGATTATTAGATGGATAAATACTAGTAAGACGATGGATGATGTTTTGATGACAAAGTTAAGGCGAGGCGTGTGATTGGAAATGTTGAGCCTCTTAAGAGTGATTTTGATTCTTATGGGTTAGAAACATAAGTTCATAGGCATGGTATTAGAGGGAGAAGAAAGAAGTAGCATGGTCTATCAAAAGGTTAGAAAGTATTCAAGTTGAGCTAATAGAAATAAGAGTTGAAGCACTAGATGGTGTACATTCCGGCGATAGAGATGTTCGTGGAGATTCGAATTAGTAAGCATTTGAGAATTTGAGTGGTGGCTTAAAGCTAAGGGGGAGAGGATAGAATGAGTAGTCAAGTCAAGCTTTTACATTTTAGTAGAAGTACCAGTAAGTTGTAAATTTGCTGTGAGAAAGATCGGTGGTTGACCCAATGTTATTTCAGTATTTTTAGCTGTCCCAAAATGTACTCATGCGTTACATTTCAATTCCATGATCTTAATTCATGTCCATACACGTATTGGAGAATTACATACTCTTTAGTTTCCAAAATCGAGAAATTCCAGTTCTTCTAGCAATTGGAATCACATTCCACAAGTTATGAGCTCTGAATTCAGGGCATGCCGCCCATGACTCATATACTCAAGTTTTACAGTATGTTCAATTCCAGTACTCAGGCAATACTCTTATTGATCAGTGAGATTCAGTTTTCGTTATGGGTGTCTTCAGATTTGATACCTTAATGAACCCATTGTATTTGATATTTTATTCCTAAGGACTCAATAGAGAGAGTCAAGTTATTTACATTATCCCTTAATGTTTCAGGTCTTCATGTTTTAAAATTTTGTGACCTTTTCATTAAGTCAAGCTAATGGTGTAGAGCAGTTCTCTAGAAGGGAGAGAAGATACTTCCTTATCTATGATAGAAGGTGGTGTGCTCACGGCAGTGAAGTGAAGTTAGATTGAGGCTAAGTCCTTGATAAATGTCGTGGTTAGTTGAAGTTTTAAATGTTTATTTGGAAAGATTGTTGTGCGTTGGTTTTATGAACTTCTATGAGGTTGTCGGAATAGTAATACAGAGTTTTTGTGCATAGTTCAATTGGTTGAGAAAATGCTATGTGTGCCGTTTAAAGAATTGAACAGTATGTGTGAATGATGTAGTTGATGGAATCTTAGAGAAAGCAAGGAAGATGCTTTATGAGTGTTCGTTTAGAGGTGCATGTGCGAGGTGCGTATGTGGTTATGAGTATAGGCTTGAATGTTATGGTTGTATATCTAAAAGAATGCACTACAAGTTAGTAGATCCCTAGTATAAGATTGTATGTGGTTGTTGGAGTAGCAATAAGAGTTATGTTTGAAGTGAGGAGTTGTAAGGCTCAGTGTGTATTGAGGTTCATGATATAGATTAATATTATAGTGTTATGTGGCGTATCTCATGAGTACTTGGAGTTAGGCTTGAACATAGTCGAGGGAGTAGTTGGGAAGTGTTGCTAAGTTTGAAAGAAAGGAGTTATGTTTCCCAAGACCTAGAAATTCCTATCTTAATTCATGCCATATGTGTCCTTGTTCCCATATGATAGGATTGTATCAAATTATGGTTCATTTTCTCCCCGAAAAATGTCATTTGAATCTTTTGGAGGGAGTGTTGAGGGACGTTTTATTTGGGCACAAGTGGTCCTTATTTTGATGAGATCCCCTTCGAGACCTTTGATTCTCAGTCTCTGAATAAACCAAAGATATCGATTCCTTAAAATCAGTCTCCTTTGTTTAAGATCCAACTAAGTGACCATTCTTATTATGAATCGCATGTTCTATGAAGTATTCAAAAGTTTGGAGTGAAGTAACTGGATTGACTTCGTTATCCCAGCCTTTTGTCCTCATTTTTATGGTATTCTGTACTTATTCATCGACATTCAAGGACGAATGTTTCCAAGGGGGAGATGATGTAATACCCCGGGAAATTTTTCGTTGAAATTTTGTGCGTAAACATGTTGGGTTCTATCTTCTAGAATGAATTATAAATTTTCCGTATGGATTGTCTTAGATTATGACACATCATTGCGTAGATTATCGAATAAGATTTCCAATGATATGTGGATCATCCAAAACGGACACCCGAGCGACGAGTTATGAACATTCCGATCGAACCGTGAATAGTAGTAGACAGTAAAACGTGCAGGAGAAAAAAGTACTGAGGCCTGGCGTATTTTTTCTCCAACTTTAAATGATCATAACACCCTGTACATAATGATCCGGGTGATCTACTATATATCAACAGAAATCTCTGTGAGTCCTCTTTCCGATGAAATTGGTTTCATCCAATTTGTCTATCGGAGCAAAAAGTTATAGTTGATCTACTTCAGCCTATCAAAAGTGAATTTTTTGATTAACTTCAAACAATTATAACTCCTCGTACACAATGATCTGGGTAAGATACTATATATCAACGGAAAGATATGAGAGTCCTCTTTCTAATGAAATTAGTTTCATCGAATTTAGATATCGGAGTAAAATGTTATGGTTGATCTACTTCAGACTAACAAAACAGTCCACCAAAGGACAAATGCGAGAATTATTTGATTTTTAGGGGCGTCTTGGTCACTCCCCCTCACCCAAAATCCGTCCAAACAATATATTGAAGCCTATTAGAAGCATTATATGTTATATTTCATCAAATTACCTCAAAAAGAAAACCCTAAGCTCCTACATCCAACTTCAAGAACCTCCAAAGTTCACCATTAATTCTGCAAATTTATTCAAGATTCCAAGTTCCTAGTTCAAGAACTTTAAGAACCTACAAAGTTCACCATTAATTCTGCAAATTTATTCAAGATTCCAAGTTCCTAGTTCAAGAACTCCAAGAACCATCCTTCAAAGGCACGATTAACATCTCAAAAATGAGTATCGATCTAAAGTTCATCATTCAAGGTATGTGGAGTTTTTCAACAAGAACTCTCTTTCGTTCTTGTGCCCAAAAGTAATTTTCTTTACAAAGGCATGATTTTTATTTGATTTTTATGAATTTAAAGCATGAACCCATATCTTATGATGATTATTATGAAATCTTGATGTTTATGAATTTGAAAGATGAATTTACATGTGTGGTGATATAAAGCATGAATCTTGAACGATATTTATCATGATTTTGCTATTTGGGTCGCGAACCCCATTTGAAATTGTATTTTTGAGAAAATGTGTGTTATAAGAACGTTGATGTTGAATATCCAAGGTGTTTTGAATGATTTGACATTGTGGTCGTGAATGAGATATTTTGAACTCGACTGTGAAAGAAATCTACGTTTTTATTGTTTATGATAAAGGGGTAGCAAATTGGCTCCCGAAGAAAATTGTTGAAGTGTTTATTGTGGATTTTCTTTAATGTGAGCCTGAGGCTGATTTAAATTTCTGAGCTTAGTCCGGGAGTAATCTTTAGCACCGAGTGGGAGGTATAAAGTGACCTTACTTCCTTAGAACTATGTTCCCCCGTAGGAGTGAGCCTGAGACTGATTTATATAGTGATCACTAGTTTGTGTGGATTTGATATCGATAGTCCTACTCCGATGGCAAGGATAGGACGTCTCTCCCCAACATGGGTTGTACGTTTGACTCCATGTAGCTCACATGGTTTATGTCGGTTATAGGATCTCCCAGTGTGTGTGTGTGTTTCCTTGTGTCTATGGTGAATGGTGAAGTGATTTGAAAGTGGAATTGTGAAAGTTATTCTTTCGAAAGATTTAAATGATATTTACATTATGAGTATTGATATTTTTGATGAACTGAAAGTGATTGACAAATTATATGATGACTCACATGTGTTATTATACTTTTTTCATCCTCTCTTGATTATGATGATTTTCTTCGGGCTATGTAAGTCTTTCATACGTCCTGCATATTTCGTATAAATATTTATGATGATGATGTTTATACAACTGCATACACCCCATATACTCAGATCCTTTCCATGGTACTGACCCACATCTTCAGATGTAGGCTGCATTTTCTCGGAATGTAGGTACAAGGTATAGTTGTACCTTCGGATCCAGTCACTTCGTGGTATCCAGTTAGCAGGTGATGAGTCCTTTTGATTCAATGGCTTGGGTTAGTTATGCAGAGTTTACAGTGTTGTATTTTCTTTATTTAGTCGTATTGAGTTGGGTTATTTTGGAGTCATAACTCGGCTACCTACAGTCAGTACTAGTAGAGGCTTCATAGACAGTCAGTAGAAGTTGATGTATTTTGGTTCAATTTTGGTTGTAAAGGCAGAATTGTAATCCTGTTAAATTCCATTTTTGTATCGATCAGATTCAGAAAAGAGCTAATTTCTGCTGATTTATATGGATTTGTATTTTTATTCAGTTGCTTATGAGTTATGCTAGTAGAAGGGTTAGCTTGGGGTCACTTGTGACCCTAAGCACCGTGTGATGTCTCGGGACCTGATTTTAGGGCGTTACAAACTTGGTATCAAAGCCAGGATTCAAGTGTCCTAGGGTATCTATGAAGTCGTGTCTAGTAGATTCTTACGGAACGGTACCGAGAAGTCTGTACTTTTCTTCAAGAGGCTACAGGGCATTTAGGAAATGTTTCCCTTCTTTCAAATCTAAGATTGTTCTATAAAAAGGTTCTCCAAGAAGCTTATATAGATTCTCATCTTACTCTATTCTAGCCAACTCTGCCACATTTTCAAGGTTTCAGAAACAGTTAATCTTAATTCTTCGTAGATAGATATGGGATTGTAAGAGAGCTAGAAACTATCCTGTCAGTGCATTTGAGTTCTAAAGATTGAAGTACTTTATTCATGTTCATAAAAGTCGTGAACTAAGCCTAGTTTAGGCATGCTTTCAGATTCCTCCTCATAATCTACAATGTTAATCTATACTTCTCCCTCTATGTATTATTTTTGAGATAACCTGATTCGCAAGCTCCAGTTCTTCCCCAGGTAATGCTTCTATATTTTCTAGAAGAAATTTCAAAAGTTACACAAAGGGCTTGAGAGGAGCTCTCTAGTGTGTTAAGTTCCTTAACTTGAAAGTTATGCCCTCATTCTTATGAGTTATTTAATAAAAACAGAGTAAGGTGTATTCTAAGACTGTTGAATGTTGTGTGACAAGTTTCTATCTCTTGTATTATGTAATCATGTTATCATTATGTTTATGAAAAATAAAAGTTTAGTGAAGCCGTGTGGGGCTCTTTCGATTCACTAGCATAGCTTTTTTGTTATTTATCTCATTTTCTTGTTCAAAATACAAACCAAAGTCTAGTGAAGCCGTGTGGGGCCTATTTCGATTCACTAGCATAGTTACTTTGTTATTCATATAACTTTCTTGATCAAAACACAAAGCCAAAGTTTAGTGAAGCCGTGTGAGGTCTATTTTGATCCACTAGAAACTTGTAGTTCATCTTGTTCCTTGTGCTGGCTGAAAATGTGAGATGTGGAGGTGTAGTAGTAAGAAGGATAGTAAGCATGATTTGTTGAGCATAAGTATAGGGAAATCCCTTTTTGCATGCAATTGGGTTAATAGGAAGTGATATAGTTTGTTCGAGGTATGAAATGGTGTTGACGGTATTTGTATGACAGAGAGTATAGGTTAGTGATGGATGTACTCGGTGGGTAAGTATTGTTAATCTAGGTGCTCTCCAGATTGCAAGAGGAAGTTAAGTTAAGACGTAGAGAGCTATGAACTATGTTAAGGTGTGTATGAAGGATAGATAGTAGTGACGGGTGAAAGAAGGATGTGTTAATGGATTGTGAATAAGATAGGCTATATGATTAGGACAAATTATTATTGTTATGAAGTTTAAGTGGGCTAGTGTTCATGGATGTGTTGTTTTATAATCTTCACGTGGGAGCTATACGTGAGATGGAGTTGTAAATTATGTGAAGTGTGAGACCTTAAGTTTGAACGATTGGTGATCGGGAAGCCGAATGTGACGGTTTCAGGATTAATGGTATTAGTTGCCGGAAGTGACCTATTAGGCTTGAATAGTGTACACAAGAGTTTAAGTGTAGTTGACTTGTAATTAAGTTTAATATTATATTATGATGAGAAAATTCACCCAAGATATTCTGGGACAACTTTAATTTCGAGGATTAGTGTATGTGGTGTAGTGACTCCTGTCATGGGATTATTAGATGGATAAATACTAGTAAGACGATGGATGATGTTTTGATGACAAAGTTAAGGCGAGGCGTGTGATTGGAAATGTTGAGCCTCTTAAGAGTGATTTTGATTCTTATGGGTTAGAAACATAAGTTCATAGGCATGGTATTAGAGGGAGAAGAAAGAAGTAGCATGGTCTATCAAAAGGTTAGAAAGTATTCAAGTTGAGCTAATAGAAATAAGAGTTGAAGCACTAGATGGTGTACATTCCGGCGATAGAGATGTTCGTGGAGATTCGAATTAGTAAGCATTTGAGAATTTGAGTGGTGGCTTAAAGCTAAGGGGGAGAGGATAGAATGAGTAGTCAAGTCAAGCTTTTACATTTTAGTAGAAGTACCAGTAAGTTGTAAATTTGCTGTGAGAAAGATCGGTGGTTGACCCAATGTTATTTCAGTATTTTTAGCTGTCCCAAAATGTACTCATGCGTTACATTTCAATTCCATGATCTTAATTCATGTCCATACACGTATTGGAGAATTACATACTCTTTAGTTTCCAAAATCGAGAAATTCCAGTTCTTCTAGCAATTGGAATCACATTCCACAAGTTATGAGCTCTGAATTCAGGGCATGCCGCCCATGACTCATATACTCAAGTTTTACAGTATGTTCAATTCCAGTACTCAGGCAATACTCTTATTGATCAGTGAGATTCAGTTTTCGTTATGGGTGTCTTCAGATTTGATACCTTAATGAACCCATTGTATTTGATATTTTATTCCTAAGGACTCAATAGAGAGAGTCAAGTTATTTACATTATCCCTTAATGTTTCAGGTCTTCATGTTTTAAAATTTTGTGACCTTTTCATTAAGTCAAGCTAATGGTGTAGAGCAGTTCTCTAGAAGGGAGAGAAGATACTTCCTTATCTATGATAGAAGGTGGTGTGCTCACGGCAGTGAAGTGAAGTTAGATTGAGGCTAAGTCCTTGATAAATGTCGTGGTTAGTTGAAGTTTTAAATGTTTATTTGGAAAGATTGTTGTGCGTTGGTTTTATGAACTTCTATGAGGTTGTCGGAATAGTAATACAGAGTTTTTGTGCATAGTTCAATTGGTTGAGAAAATGCTATGTGTGCCGTTTAAAGAATTGAACAGTATGTGTGAATGATGTAGTTGATGGAATCTTAGAGAAAGCAAGGAAGATGCTTTATGAGTGTTCGTTTAGAGGTGCATGTGCGAGGTGCGTATGTGGTTATGAGTATAGGCTTGAATGTTATGGTTGTATATCTAAAAGAATGCACTACAAGTTAGTAGATCCCTAGTATAAGATTGTATGTGGTTGTTGGAGTAGCAATAAGAGTTATGTTTGAAGTGAGGAGTTGTAAGGCTCAGTGTGTATTGAGGTTCATGATATAGATTAATATTATAGTGTTATGTGGCGTATCTCATGAGTACTTGGAGTTAGGCTTGAACATAGTCGAGGGAGTAGTTGGGAAGTGTTGCTAAGTTTGAAAGAAAGGAGTTATGTTTCCCAAGACCTAGAAATTCCTATCTTAATTCATGCCATATGTGTCCTTGTTCCCATATGATAGGATTGTATCAAATTATGGTTCATTTTCTCCCCGAAAAATGTCATTTGAATCTTTTGGAGGGAGTGTTGAGGGACGTTTCATTTGGGCACAAGTGGTCCTTATTTTGATGAGATCCCCTTCGAGACCTTTGATTCTCAGTCTCTGAATAAACCAAAGATATCGATTCCTTAAAATCAGTCTCCTTTGTTTAAGATCCAACTAAGTGACCATTCTTATTATGAATCGCATGTTCTATGAAGTATTCAAAAGTTTGGAGTGAAGTAACTGGATTGACTTCGTTATCCCAGCCTTTTGTCCTCATTTTTATGGTATTCTGTACTTATTCATCGACATTCAAGGACGAATGTTTCCAAGGGGGAGATGATGTAATACCCCGGGAAATTTTTCGTTGAAATTTTGTGCGTAAACATGTTGGGTTCTATCTTCTAGAATGAATTATAAATTTTCCGTATGGATTGTCTTAGATTATGACACATCATTGCGTAGATTATCGAATAAGATTTCCAATGATATGTGGATCATCCAAAACGGACACCCGAGCGACGAGTTATGAACATTCCGATCGAACCGTGAATAGTAGTAGACAGTAAAACGTGCAGGAGAAAAAAGTACTGAGGCCTGGCGTATTTTTTCTCCAACTTTAAATGATCATAACACCCTGTACATAATGATCCGGGTGATCTACTATATATCAACAGAAATCTCTGTGAGTCCTCTTTCCGATGAAATTGGTTTCATCCAATTTGTCTATCGGAGCAAAAAGTTATAGTTGATCTACTTCAGCCTATCAAAAGTGAATTTTTTGATTAACTTCAAACAATTATAACTCCTCGTACACAATGATCTGGGTAAGATACTATATATCAACGGAAAGATATGAGAGTCCTCTTTCTAATGAAATTAGTTTCATCGAATTTAGATATCGGAGTAAAATGTTATGGTTGATCTACTTCAGACTAACAAAACAGTCCACCAAAGGACAAATGCGAGAATTATTTGATTTTTAGGGGCGTTTTGGTCATTCCCCCTCACCCAAAATCCGTCCAAACCCTATATTAAAGGCTATTAGAAGCATTATATGTTATATTTCATCAAATTCCCTCAAAAAGAAAACCCTAAGCTCCTACATCCAACTTCAAGAACCTCCAAAGTTCACCATTAATTCTGCAAATTTATTCAAGATTCCAAGTTCCTAGTTCAAGAACTTCAAGAACCTCCAAACTTCACCCTTAATTCTGCAAATTTATTCAAGATTCCAAGTTCCTAGTTCAAGAACTCCAAGAACCATCATTCAAAGGAACGATTAACATCTCAAAAACGAGTATCGATCTAAAGTTCATCATTCAGGGTATGTGGGGGTTTTCAACAAGAACTCTCTTTTGTTCTTGTGCCCAAAAGTAATTTTCTTTTCAAAGGCATGATTTTTATTTGATTTTTATGAATTTGAAGCATCAACCCTTATCTTATGATGATTATTATTAAATCTTGATGTTTATGATTTTGAAAGATGAATTTACATGTGTGGTGATATAAAGCATGAATCTTGAACGATAATTATCATGATTTTGATATTTGGGTCGCGAACCCCATTTGAAATTGTGTTTTTAAGAAAATGTGTGTTATAAGCACGTTGATGTTGAATATTTGAGATGTTTTGAACGATTTGACCTTTTGGTCATGAATGAGTTAGTTTGAACTCGACTATGAAAGAAATCCACTTTTTTATTGATTATGATAAAGGGGTAAAAAATTGGCTCCCGATGAAAATTGTTGAAGTGTTTATTGTGGATTTTCTTTAATGTGAGCCTGAGGTTGATTTAAATTTCTGAGCTAAGTCCGAGAGTAATCTTTAGCACCGAGTGGGAGGTAAAAAGTGAACTTACTTCCCTTGAACTACGTGCATCCGTAGGAGTAAGCCTGTGGCTGATTTATATAGTGATCACTAGTTTGTGTGGGTTTGATGTCGATAGTCCTACGCCGATGGCAAGGATAGGATGGCTCTCCCCAACGTGGGTTGTACGTTGGACTCCATGTACCTCACATGGTTTATGTCGGTTATAGGATCTCCCAGTGTGTGTGTGTTTCCTTATGTCTATGGTGAATGGTGAAGTGATATGAAAGTGAAATTGTCAAAGTTATTCTTTTGAAAAATTTAAATGATATTTACATTATGAGAATTGATATTCTTGATGAAATGAAAGTGATTGATAAATTATATGATGACTCACATGTGTTATTATACTTATTTCATCCTCTCATGATTATGATGATTTTCTTCGGGCTATGTGAGTCTTTCATACATCCTGCATATTTCTTATAAATATTTATGATGATGATGTTTATACAACTGCACGGACCCCCATATACTCGGTTCCTTTCCATGGTACTGACCCTCATCTTCGGATGTGGGATGCATTGTCTCAGAATGTAGGTACAAGCTATAGTTGTACCTTCAGATCCAGTCAGTTCATGGTATCCAGTCAGCAGGTGATGAGTCCTATTGATTCAAAGGATTGGGTTAGTTAAGCAGAGTTTATAGTGTTGTATTTTCTTTATTCAATCGTATTGAGTTGGGGTAGTCGGGAGTCATGACCCGGCTACCTACAGTCAGTACTAGTAGAGGCTTCATAGACAGTCAGTAGAAATTGATGTATTTTGTTTCAATTTTGGTTGTAAAGGCAGAATTGTAATCCTGTAAAATTCCATTTTTGTATCGATCAGATTCAGAAATGAGTTAATTTCTGCTGATATGTATGGATTTGTATTTTTATTCAGTTGCTTATGAGTTATGCTAGTCGAAGGGTTAGATTGGGGTCACTTGTGACCTTAAGCACCGTGTGACGTCTCGGGACCCAATTTCGGGGCGTTACATCCTCTCAACTCCTTCTCTAGACAATTTTTTTGTAAGTGGATCTAACATATTATCCTTTGACTTTACATAGTCAAAAGTTATAATTCCACTAGAGAGAAGTTCTCAAATGGTATTATGTCTTTATCTTATGTGATGAGGTTTACCGTTGTACATCATACACCTTTCCCTACTTATTGTCGCTTTGCTATTGCAGTGTATACATACTGGTGCCACTGGTTTAGGCTAATAAGGAATATCTTCCAAGAAATTTTGGAGCCATTCTGTTTCTTCATCGGTTTTATCTAATGCGATAAATTCTGATTCCATCATAGAGCGAGCAATAAATGTCTGTTTGGATTATTTCCAAGCGATTGATCCTTCACCTATTGTAAATACGTATCCACTCGTGGATCTTATTTCATTTCAACCGATCCAGTTTGCATCTCTATATCCTTCAAGTATCGTAGGATATTTATTATAATGTAAAGCATAGCCTTGGGTGTATTTAAGATACCCAAAACTCTTTTCATTGCCATCCAATGAGTTTGGTTGGGATTACTCGTGTACTGGCTGAACTTACTAATAGCACATGGTATGTCTAGTCGTGTATAATTCATTATATACATTAAACATCCCAATACTCTTACGTACTCCAATTGTGAGACACTTTAGCCTTCATTCTCTTGAAGAGCGAAGCTCACATCCAATAGAATCTTGGCAATACCAAATTCCAAATACTTGAATATGTCAAGTACTTTTTTGATATAATGAGACTGTGACAATACAAACCCTTGTGGAGTTCTACGAATTCTTATTCCTAAGATCATAGCTGCAACTCCAAGATCTTTCATATTGAACTTTCTCTCGATCATTCATTTTGTGGCATTTATGTCAGAAATGTCTCTACTGATGATCAACATATCATCTACATATAAATAAACAATGACTTAGTGATTTGGAGTATCTTTAATGCAGACACAATTATCATATTCACTTATCTTGGATCCGTTTGCCAATATTGTTTGGTCAAACTTTACATGTCATTGTTTAGGTTCTTGTTTTAGTCCACACAGTGACTTTACAAGTTTACAAATCTTATTTTCTTTTACTGGTACCACAAAACTCTCAGGCTGTTCCATATAGATTTCTTCCTCCAATTCTCCATTCAAGAATGTTGTTTTTACATCCATTTTATGGATTTCAAGACCATATACCGCCGCCAAGGAATTTAACATTTGAATCGACATTATCCTTGTTACTGGCGAGCATGTATCAAATTAATAAAGGCCTTCTTTCTGTTTGAAGTCTTTTACTACAAGTCTTGTCTTGTATTTGTCAATAGTACAATCCACTTTCATTTTTCTTTTTTAAATCCTTTAAGAACCTAAAGGTTTATTTATTGGAGGAAGATCAACCAACTCCTATGTATGGTTGCTAATGATTGAATCAATCTCACTATTGACTGCATCTTTCCAAAAGCACGAGTCTGACGATGACGTTGCTTCTTTAAAATTTTGAGGCTCATTTTTTAAGAGAAATATTACAAAATCTAATCCAAACGAAGTTGACGTTCTTTGACGTGTTGTCACGACCTGAACCGAAGCCCTGGCCGTGACGAGCATCCCGAACCATGAAGGCTAGGATACCCTTCTAACTCGTAATCATATACACCATTCATACAAATAAGGAAGTGTGGAAAATATTGCGAAACAGAATCATGGTTATAAGTCTGATATAAAGTTAGCAATGGAAATGAAATCCAACACTATATAACAACATATGCAAAATCGTCTGCGAAATCTCTAACACAAGATCACTAACAAATTTGAAAACTGGGACAAGGCCCCCTGTAGACCAAAACATATCTAATAATAATAATCGTCTGAAAATAACCAGGCCTTCCGAATTATAGACGGCACACCACCGGACACAACAACTCTGACTGATGGAATCTACTTCTTATTTGGACCCCTAGACTGTGCCTTAGAACCTAAGAGGTTGGAGGTGGGGTTAATACAGATGTACTGGTATGCTGAGAAATCCAAAACAAAATAAACAAAATAGAGATTCTTATATAACATAAATGAGAGTTGCTATAAAACCCATTATTGAAAAATAGTTCGAAAATACATGGGCATAGTATAAGGATTTTTCTGCAACAATGCAACACATTCAAGCTAGGTGGTACACCCTGCAGTTTCACCAACTGCCCTATCCTGGTTGCCGCAAGGATTGTAGTATGGGTAATGAGAGGAGAGCACACAAGATCACACTGCAGGGTGTCTCCATCTCAATCAAGTTCATCTGTCGGGGTTGGTCTCAAGATCACACAACATGGCTCCTAACCATCTTTCCCGAATAAGGGATGACACATTTAAAGGTACACAAGATCACACAACATGGTACCAATTTCCCGTGTCGTCAACCTACGGTTTCCAGTATAGAGTCATTTGACTCATACCTTCTTCGGGTAACCACCTAACTCGCAGTTGTCATGCAATAAGCTCAATTAAATCAATCATATATCATACTCTGCAGGGTATCGTCATACCCGACTTGCAAGTCCTCAATATCACATCAATTCTTCAACTTCTTATGCCATTTACATCATGCACATGTATAAGACTTTCACACACATCAGCCACATGCACCATGGTTCTCAACATGTAATATTTCAAGAAGTTTTACATTTATGAGTAATATCATATAAATTTCAAAACTCAAGCTTTCAATGTTTAACAGAAGTATAGTATGGGGTATAAAACATTAGCATGGGGGATTTAAAGAATTCACAATTCGTACACATGGCATCTTTTCGAAATTCAAATCACATGCCCACAATTCAACAATTGAAATATATTCAAGCAAGCAACCCCATGATATTTCAATATCTCTTTCAAAACCATATCACAAAACATGATATTGGTATTAAAACAAACACCCCACTTGTAAGAACATATATATACTTGTATAAATTTAAAATCTTGCATAAATTCTATTAAAAAACATGCCCATAAAATTTAGGACAACCCCACGTACCTCTATTTCGGAGAATAATGAATGATTTTTGAAGCTTACGGATTGGGATTCCAATTCTCTAATTATCTTCAAAAACTCACGATTGAATCTTGAATTATTTGGGATTCTTGATTGAAACCCTAGAAAACGTTCTTTATGAATTTTGGTGAAAGTGTATGGATATAGGTATATTTGGGATTAAATCCCGTGTTTGGATGGGTTTGGAGCCATGGGAAATGTCTAGTTTGACCTTGGAATTTAAAATCCGGGGCTGGAACGTCGTAAAAGGCTACACCGAGATGCCCTGAAAATTGCGGTGAGCTACTGGAATTGACAATTGTCAATTTAAGGCTCATCGCAATGCGGTGGCCAGTCAATCGGGAATGCTGACACTAAAAGTGCTCTAACTTCTTCACCGAGTGTCCGTTTTAGGCGAAATTGGTATCCATGGAAAGCTAATTCGAAGATATTTCATTTGATATATAGTAGGCCACTCATTTAATTATATACAAGGAAATATGGTTGATTGAAATTTACTCAAGTTTTGACACTCACTAAAACTCGAAGGATAGGAAAGCTTTCAACTTGACATTGAGTTAGAGGACCTTTATGATCTCAATTCATGCTCAAATAGGTTACCAAACTATATTCTTTATTAACATGGATATTTGCATAGGGTTTATGGCTTTTGGATCATCTACGCATAGAAATGACGGTTTTTATTCTAACCCGAAACACGGGGCGTTACAATATCTCTCCCTTGTGACCGTTCGTCCCCGAATGATGGGTGGGAACGTTGAAGTTCAAAGGTATGGAATAACGCGGACCTAATGTTTCTTCTAAGAAAGGATATAACTGATTTGAAACATTTAAATTTCTATCATGAAACCGAATTCTGAGATGACTTGACTTCACTTACTTCAAGGGGCTGATTCATGCTGAGAGTTAAGATTCCCTTGAAGTGTTCATGATCAAATCATACATATTGAATTAGGAATTAATAACTTATGAAAATACACATCAACAGACAATATTTCTTAGATCTCACTAGGGTACTGTACTGCCTGAGCTAAAATACTTGGAAGCATTTGAAATTGTGCTCTGCACTGTTATGAACTGAGTCATGACTAAGTAGATGAATCTTAAACATGATGCTTTGTCTGAACTGAATTCGCAACTTACATGGATGGAAAAGATTATCTCTTGGGATGGTCATACGCTTGAGACTTCGGATAGTAGTACTGGTGAAAAGATGGAAAACCACAGTAACTTGTCTATCTGACTATTAAAATGAATTAGTGGCTATACAGACTGAATTATATTGGACCCTCATACTTAACCGGAGTATCTCATTCAACACTCTTTTTAATGAAGTCATATTAGCGTTAGGGAGAAAACAATCTTGGGCACTAGTTACACAAGACATCCAACTAAGGAATCACAACAATGACACTACTATATAGCATGGAATATAGATAAATAACTTATAAACTAGGATAAAACTACCAGGCCTTAGGCAATGCAACTTCTTACTTTCAAGCTGAGCGCACTTTTCGAATACTCCCTTAACTATATTATTCCCCTCAAGTACCGTGCTCCTTTGATTCAACCTATAATTCTCATATGGGAATTGCTAAACCTTTCTACTAATGTCTAAAGTAGCTTAAATCCTTTCACCGTTATCAAGAATAATTCTAAATCCCAAAATACAACTTGCCATACAACGATACTAGTCTAAACAATATGATTCAACCTTCTATATCTTTTTAAAGATCACACTCTAAGAATAACGTGCTTTACCACCACAATGACCAACTCTGAACTCTCACTATGGGTTCAATAATGCATATAGCGTTCCTCTACTTAGATCCCAACATATCACTCAAGCCTACCTTAATAACCACATATGAAGTCCAAGGCAAAGACCCATAAGGATATACTTCAAGTATTCTCTAATCCACTATCAATATAACTCCCACGCGCTACCCCAAGAACTTACATACATAAATCTCCACTAACCATCACATATATCAAAGACATGGCCCCAGATCATACATCACACTTATGGACTTATCTAAAACAAGCATACTATGATCTTCCATTAACAATAAGCATTTAGTCATCACCACTATCATCACATAAGTAGGAGTCACTAAAAGGTTAGAACATAAGACCTTGAAGAATGGGAGGATATTATACGAGACTTGACAATTAACTGAGGCCGAAGGAATAGAAAATCAACATCAGGGATACATCAAAGTGATCTGAACTAGGTCTTACATGACCATAAGCTGAATCTCGTCAATCACAAAGAGTATCACATGATTTTTTTTCCTTTGGGAACTGAGAATACTATAAAGCGTGAGTACATGAGTCATGAGTTGCATGACCTCAATTTGAAGTTCATAACATATAGAATGTGATTCTGACTACTGAATGAACTGGAACTCCTCATTTTAGAACTTGAAGAGCACGTGGTTCTCTCTTATATACATGAACAGTAACTATGATCATGGAACTGGAACGTAAGGCATGATTAAGTATTAGGATAACTGAAAAATACTGAGGTAAGAATAGGTTGAGCCTCACCCTCACTTCCTGATGTTCTATATCATACTGACATCGCTACTAGAATCTGAGAGCCTGTCTTGGTCACTTGTTTTATGATCTCCCCCTTAGCTTTAAGCCATCATCTTATGTTTGAGAGATCCCTTACTATACTCTAAACTGAACTACACTTACTGCACTCTGGGATCTGGAATACGACAATACCGATAATTAATAGAACTTAACCTGAATGGCTACACCTGGAAGGCGAAAACCCACTGCTAACTTTACCTTCTGAGACACACTCTATCTTTCTATAGCCCCCAATAGTTGATCACATAATACTTGAACACTACTAACTTTGAATCCTCATGAGTATTCCCAACGTCAGAGTGCACACCCTATAGCGCTTCAACTCTTATTTCTTTCGGTTCAACCTTCAAAATTCTAACTTAGATTATAACACTTAACATGGATATCACCAAGCCTTTGATGAATCATACTACTAGTCTTTCTTCACCTAGAACTCAATGGTACTACTATGTCTACTAGCTACATGCAACATGTAATAGTCTTAGAAAATGCCGCAACTCCATATCACCTTGGGCATACTTCTACCTCATAGATAAAACATCATACTTTGTTACGAATTAAATATTTTTAACCTGTTACGTAAACTATTCAAGCCTATTAGATTACTTCCATAAAACTGGTATCATTACCCAAGAAATCATCACAACTACCTTAATGGCCATCAATTGTTCAAACTTAATGTCTAGTTATAAGCTTGATTTATAGACCAACCTAACACACAATTCTAACAAAACATTCATCATTAATCTTAAGCCACTATTATTACATCCACATCCCACATTAAATTGAAGCCAATAGTCTAGCATCAATCATCTACCACAAATGAGGAAGGCAACATAATATACTAGTCCATCACATTGGGACATTATATCCAAACACCTCAAAAATCTACTACATACCTTGTCACAAGTAGTACTAGATTACAACTATCGACGGAAAGAAGGTCAAGGAGGGTAAAGTCACGTAATAGACATGGTCAACGTTAATCTTATATTATAACCCAAGACAATCTTATCAACTTATACGGCTTACTCACATCAGACTTACTTGCCCAAGCGCACGTGTAGACTACCTTCAAATTCTACAAAAAACCATGTGTCTATAATCATAACTTATAGGCTAATCTAGCCATTTTCATATTTCAAACAACCAACAATTTACCTTAACTAATAACACTTTCTCTACCTTCTACAAAACTAACACACATAGACGTATAACTCCACTACAAACTCAATCTTATGTAAAAAGAATTGGCTATCCATATATTCAACCAACAAAAGGACAACAAGTTGAACACCAATCTGCTAGTGAATCGAAATAGGCCTCACACGGCTTCACTAGACTTTGATTTTTGTGTTTTGAACAAGAAAATGAAATGAATAACAAAGCAACTATGCTAATAAATCGAAAGATCCCCACGGACTACAAAACAATCCACACATGTTACTAGCTACCACATTAGTCTATCACTATAATAGGGGTAAATCATCCTCAAGCATCGGTTGTTCAACTAAAATATTTATCTACACAAAAGTCATCCTGACTCTGATTTCTAACCTTGTGCTTCGTATCACCAACTTCTTGGTCTAATCTCACTACTAATAGGTCATGACACAGACACTTTAACTTATACTACTACTCGGGTGGAAATACAGTTCCAACATTCTGTTATACCTTATTCCCTCTTAAGCATGACATTTGCAACATAAAAATTTTCAAAGGGACTGAATAAACTTAATACTGCAGGCTTAAAAGCACGATTTCATCAGAATCAATGTTCACACGAAAATTAATACACTCTGAAGCACTAACAGACTCTTCTCCAGTACTTGCACCATTTCAAAATCTTGTATGGCTCATTCAAAGGGGCTATACCATTTAGATTCAAGACTTTTGCACCTGAATCACTTCAACAAGGAGACATATCTAAACACATCAAAGTAAGGAAAGAATTGGGATGACTTTACTTTCGTATGGGGACACCATAACACCAATTAGAGTATGGAAGAGGAACATTCAGTCTCTATTTCATGAACTAGAACATCAAGAAAGGGAAATATTCCTAAACTCCTAGTATCCTCTTGCTTATAAGTATGGCGCACTACACACCTATAAACAAGACTCTACCCAAAGTGATTTTAAAGACACCTTGGGACCATGAACCGTGCTCTGATACCAAGTTTTTCACGACCCGAACCGAGGCCCTGGCCGAAACGAGCATCCTGAACCATGAAGTCCTGGACACCCTTCTAACTCATAATTATATACACCATTCATACAAATAAGGAAGTGCAGAAAATATAGCAAAACGGATTCATGGTCATAAGTCTGATATAAAGTTAGCAATGGAAATGAAATCCAACACTATCTAAGAACATCTGCAAAACCATCTGCGAAATCTCTAACACATAATCACTAACAAATCTGAAAACTGGGACAAGGCCCCTAGTAGACCAAAACTTATCTAATAATAATAATCGTCTGAGAATAACCAGACCTTCCGAATTATAGAAGGCTCACCATCGGACACAATAACTCTGACTGATGAAATCTACTGCTTATTTTGGCCCCTAGACTGTGCCTCAGAACCTGAGAGGTTGGAGGGGGAGGGGGGTCAATACAGATGTACTGGTACGCAGAGTAATCCAAAACAAAATAAATAAAATAGAGATTCTTATATATAATAAATGAGAGCTGGTATAAAAACCATTATTGAAAAATAGTTTGAAAATATATAGGCATAGTATAAGGATTTTTCAGCAACAATGTAAAACATTCGAGCTAGGTGTTACACCGTACAGTTTCACCAACTGCCCAATCCCTATTGCCGCTAAGATTGTAGTATGGGTGAGGAGAAGAGAGCGCACAAGATCATACAAAATCACAAAGCAGGGTGTCTCCATCTCAATCAAGATCATGTTTCGGGTTTGGGCTCAAGATCACATAGCAGGATTCCTAACTATCTATCCCGAATAAGGGCTGACACATTTCAAGGTACACAAGATCACACAGCATGGTACTAATTTCCCGTGTCGGCAATCCACGTTTTCCAGCGTACATACATTTGACTCTGTAACGCCCCATAAAAGGAGTGCATAGATTAGTCTTTAATATTGAGCTCTTAGACTTAATGACTTAAAATTTTCTAAGTGTAAAATGAGATTGTCATTTTAGCTGGCAATCTTCGGGATACTACTTTTCAACCTTCCCAATATACGTTTTTAGATTTTAAAGTTGCGTTATGATCGGGAAATCTCATAGTGCATCTCGGATATGTTTCGGAATTTTTTGGAACGCATAAGGCTGCGTTTGGATTTCAAAACAGTAGCAAAACGCATAGCCTATTGCCTAGTTTTCAGCATTTCAGGGTCAACTTCAAACAATCATAAATACCAGAATATAATGAACTATGTGATATATAATATATCAAACGAAACCTCTTTGAGTCCTCTTTCAAATTCAGTTGGTTTCATCAAAATTGATTGTATGAGTAAAAAGTTATAATTGATTCACTCCAGACTATCAAACTGTCAACTGAGGGACAGATTTGACCTTAATTGTTCCTTAGGGGTATTTTGGTCATCCTTCACCCCTATATATACCACCAACACGGGATTTAATCCCTCAAACACCAAAATACACCTTAATTCATCAAAATTGCTCAAGAACACTCCGTAGGGTTTCAAAATAAAAACCCAAAAAGTACAAGATTCGACCGTAGGTTTTCGAAGATAATTACATGTTCGGAATCACAAATCCGCGAGCTTCAAGAAACATCTAGTATTTTTGGAAATATAGGAACGTGGGGTTATCCTAAAATCTCATGGGTGTAGTTTTTATGAACATGCAAGCTATTAAATGGGGGTTTTCAATCAAATGCTAATAACTTGCTTTCCATATGATTTCTTAGTCATTTTTCTTTATGTCATGGGAATTGTTTGCCTATATACTTCAATGGTTGAAACCACGCATATGTGATTTGAGATTTTCCATGGAAGTTTGATAAATATGAATGATAAATTACTTTCAAATTCCCATGATAATTTCTTGATACCCCATATCATATTGTGACCAACAAAAGAGAGCATGAATTTGAAATAATTATTGTTCACCACTTGTAAATGATGAAGCACCTTGGTTTTTACATGATTATGCATATGTGGATGTTATATTGATGACTTGCAAGTCGGGTATGACGATACCCTATAGAATATTATACGTTATTGAATTAAATGAAGTTTGAATGCATTGATTTTACATTAGATAGGTTGATGCCCGAAGAAGGCATTTGAGTGTAAGGGCTCATCGCTGGAAACCGTGTTTACTGACACGGGAATTTGGTACCAGGCTAAGTGATCTTGTGTACTTGACTTTATGTCATTCCCAAATTGGGACTATAGGTAGGAGCCCGGGCTAAGTGATCTTGGGCACTACCATTGAGTCGAGACACCATGCTTCGTGGTCTTGTGTGTCTCTCCCTCACTTATACTCTAATCTCGGCAACAACCGAGGTTTGACAGTTGGTGTAAATTATGTAGGGTATTCCACCTAGCTCAGTTGCATTTCATTGTTGTTGAGAAACTATTGCATTATGCCCATCTTTTTTCAAATGATTTGATATGAAATTGCTTTATAATGGCTCTCAACTATATTTTGTAAAAATATTATGTTTTGTTTTGATATCTCTGCGTGTCAGTACTTTTGTGCCGACCCCCTCTCCTCTCCAACCTCTCAGGTTCAGAGGCCTAGTCTAGGGGTTAAGAGAATCAGTAGATCATTCAGACAGAGTTTCTGAGACAAGTGGTGAGCCTTCTATGTTTCGGAAGGTCTTATGTCCTGCATTCCTTTTATCTTATATTTAGTTTTGGGGTCTACTGGGGGCCTTGTCCCAATTTATATACAGTTACTTGACTCAGTCATTTATTTGAGATTTTCGCAGACAGTTGCTTAGAGGTTTATTGATGTTGGGGGAAACATTATTTCCCCATTATTTTTTATTTTCAAATTTATGACCATGTTTCCAAATTATTGTGTTTCTTCCGCATTACTTTGATCATATGAATTAGGTGCATGATTATAGGGGTGTTTCAGGCCTCCATGGTTCGAAATGCTCGCCACGGCCAGGCCCTGGTTCGGGTCGTGACAAAACTTTGTATCAAAGCACGGTTCATGGTCCCAGGGTGTCAGAAAAATCGCGTCGGGTAGAGTCTTGTTTATGGGTATGTAGCGCGCCACACTTATAAGCAGGAGGATACAAGGCGTTTAGGAATGTCTCTCTTTCTTCATGTTCTAGTTTGTGCAATAGAGTCAGAATATTCCTCTTTCATACTCTAATTTGTGCTATGGTGTCGCCCATACGAAAGTAAAAAGTCATCCCACATTCTTTCCTTACTCTAATGTCCTCAGATATGTCTCATTATTGAGGTGATTTAAGTACAGAAGTTTAGAATATAAATGGTATGATGCTTTCTGATTGAACCATATAAGAGTTAAAATTTGTGCAAGGACTTGATAAGAGTCCGTTAGTGCTTCAATGTGTATTGATTTCGATGTAAACATTGATTCTGATGGAATCGTGCTTTTCAGCTTGAGGTATTAATTGCATTTAGTCCCCTTCAAATTTATGTTACAAATGTGTTGCTTAAGGGGGGATGATGTGTAGTAGAATGTTGGAACTGTATTTCCACCCGAATAGTAGTATGCGTTAAAGTGTTGTTTTCACGACCTATAGGTAGTGATATTGGACCAAGAAGTTGGGGATGTGAAGTCACAAATTTAGAAGTCAGAGTGAGGGTGACTTTTGTGTAAATGAATATTTTAGTTGAATAACCGATGTTCGAGAATAATTTACCCCCCTTATGGTGATAGACTAATGTGGTAACTAGTATCATGTGTGGATTGTATGGTAGTCTGTGGAGGAATTGTTTGACTCAGATTTTTATTTATACAGAGTAAGATGTGTATCCTTAGATCATTGAATATTGTGTGTCAATTTTCTATCTCTTGTAATATGTAATCTTATTATCATGGTGTTTTTGAAAAAAGTCAAAGTCTAGTGAAGCCGTGTGGGGCTCTTTTGATTCACTAGCATAGTTTCTTTGTTATTCATTTCATTTCTCGTTCTAAACACAAAAATCAAAGTCTAGTGAAGCCGTGTGAGGCCTATTTCGATTCACTAGCAGCTTATTGTCCAACTTATTGTTCTTGTGTTGGCTTAATATATGTATAGCTGAATCTGTTTCCATGAGATTGAGTAAGTACTTAGGAGGTGAGAGATCAGTATAAGTAGATAAGATTGTATGGGGTTATAATATCAGATTAAGGTTAACCATGCCTATTATGTGACTTTACCCCCCCTTGACCTTCTTTTGTTGGTAGTTGTAAACTAGTACTACTTGTGAGAAGGTATGTAGTATATTTGTGAGGTATTTGGATAGAATGTTTAGATTTGACGGACTAGTATATTATGTTTCCTTCTTCATTGATGGTAGATGATTGATGCTATACTATTGGCTTGAATTTAATATAGAATGTGGATGTCGGAATAGTGGCATGATATTGATAGTGTTGGGCTCTTTTATATGATCTTGATTCTCATAGTAATGAGATATAAGTTTGGAGTCATGATATTGGTAGGCTATGACGAAAGTGGAATGGTTCATCAAAGGCTCGGTGATATCCATGTTAAGTGTTAGAAATCTAAGTTTGATCTTTGAAGGTTGAACCAATAGAAATAAGTGTGCAAGCATCATACTATGACTATTGGGGCTATCGAAATATAGAGTGTATCTCAGAAGGTAGTATTAGCAGTGGGCTTTCCATTTTCATGTGTGGTCTTTCGGGTTAAATTTCTATCTAATTATGTGTATTAAAGTAGTTGGTAGATGTATATCATATTATAATTCATGTATAACTAGTCTATAATTTATGTATATTAACTAAAAGTATAGGCGAAAAGGGATAAAGGGATAAATTGTTTACTTGATTATAAGTGTGTTAAAAGTCCATTCCTTGAAAATTTTCAACACATTAAATGTCCACACAAGCTTATTTTCTTCATTTTCTCTTGCAAAATCACACTTGATTGAGCTCAAGTGACTTGGTGGGCTTTGCTTTAAAATCACATTTGGGCCCAACTAACTCAATGGGCTCAGCTTCAAAATCACATTTGGGGCCAACTGAGCTAATGGGATTACCTCAAAATCACATTGGGCCTCAAGTGACCTTATGGGCTTAACCTCAAAACCATATTTGGACTCAGCAATGGGTTTAACCTCAAAATCATATTTGGGCTCAATTGATGCAATGGGCTTAGCATCAATTGGCCCATCATCATCAAACCATTCTAAGTCCATTGTATCAGAATGATCATCAGAAGAACTAGAACTATCAATCCAAGGATAAGAACCAGAAGATTTTGCATTTTTGGAATCTTCTTTTTTCAAAAAAAAACATCATTTTTTGGAATTTGATCAGTTTTTTTTTATTTGAACCAATCAAATACTTGAAGGAATCAACTGACTTAACATATTTGTGCTAGTTTTTTCTTTGGTTGTCCATTGAAAGAAAAGCAACAAAAAGATGCGGAAAATCAAGATTTTTTTTTGGAAGAAAATCAATATTGGTTTTTCAATGAAATCAAGATTTTCTTTGGGAAAAAATAATCAAGATTTTTGTGTAAATAATGAGGTTTGTAAGGCTTTTTAAGACAAGAGAATTCATTGTAATGATGAGGAAAACAACATAAAAGAAGGGGTTTATATAGAAAATGAAATCAGGAAATAGTTTTTTCTATTTTGGTAAGTAACTTAATATTTGCCTTTTATTACTAAAAATTTGAAGGATTTTGGAATATGGAGAGTTGGTTGGAAGTTATGCAGTTAGAAGTGGATTTTGAGGGAAGTATGCCAAAAAGTCTCTTTTAAAAACTATTTAGCCATTTAGACATACATTTTTAAAAATTTGTCATATACCCTATTTAATCCATATCATCACAAACTTTTCCAACTCAACAAATTCACCCACAAGTATTATAATACTACACTTTAACCCAATATTTTCAAATTAACAAATTCATCCACAAGTTTTTAATAATACACTTCAACCCACTCCATCATCCACCATTATATAATACGAAAATATCTAGGTTTTCAAAAGCATTACAAAAATAATTCATAAGCTAAAAATAGAAGGTGGTTCTTTCCCTCCAAAAAGCTCCGATTTTGGCATGTTTTCCGGCATTATTTTTCAGCGATCAGCTCTAAATCAGTCGACAAACATCATAAGCTTGTCCATTGCATCCATTGTTACCCCATTTTCTTGCTATCTTCTCAAACACACTTTCCACCATTGTTAAAATGCTTTATATCACTTACATTACTCAAAAACTCTTTAGAAAGTACATTACCATAGCTCAGGCGACTCCAAGTTCATTTTAATGTTCCATAAACTCAACGATCGTTGATTAGAAGCAATATTTACAATTTTAATTTTGTACGGATATCTATCCAATCATCATCAGTCATCGCCTGTGCATACATCTCGATTTAGACCCTCAGCATAATCTACCCATGACCAAAGCTTAATTCTAGGATGTCTATTACAGAATTTGTTCTGGATCCTGGTGATTTCATGGGAGAATGGGTGGATACTCCAAAATATTGAAACTGAAGATCTTTAATCAAGGTGACACTCCCCATTTTTTTCACCACAACAGTTCATATAAAGAATTGGTTGCAAGAATAATGCAGAGTGGGGATCTAGATTGCGCGTCAAGCAACGTGGTGATTAGTTGTATTCGAGGGAAAAGGTGAATCCTACGATCATAAATAATGATGCAAGTGTGTTTATGTACATGATGGATGTTGATGCATATGGTTTTAGGCCTATTTTAAGGATAAATACAGTTGAGAGGTCCTTTGAAAGACCAATGAATTCATCACCATCCCCACCTCGGTGCTCGACAGTCGACGACGATTTGAATGATAATGAGAACGATGGCAATCATCTAATTAATATGGAAGATAATTCTATGCATATGGAAAATGTTTCATCAAACTCGCAAGACGCGGAAGAAGACTGTGGAGTGGGATACCAACCAGGATATTCCTTCATCGATAGAACCAATTTCTATTGTGCTCAAACATTTTCCAACAATATAGAGCTCAAAATACTACTAGACGATGCAGCGATATGACAGTCTTTTGATTATCGTATAGAAAAGAGCTTTACCAAATTGTTGAAGGCGAAATTTGTATCTCCTGGTTGTGGCAGGTTGTTGCGGGCAAGAAAGTACAAAACCTCGAATAGATTTCACATATACAAGTATGTCGGGTTGCACATGTGCGGTGTTGAACACACCACCCGCAAGCATAAGACAATCTCATCCGAATTGATTGCTTCACTATGCATAAATTATTTTTGAGATGATAAGGGTCCAAGCTTAAGAGAAATTCAAAGGATTATGTTTAAGGATATGCATTGCCATACAAGCTATTGGATGTGCTGGAAAGAAAGTGCAATTGAAAAGAACATCATTCGAGGGATACCAAAGCACGGATATACTTGCTTGATGACTTTTTCTCACATAATGGAGTTCTTGAATCCCAGTTCTTGTTACTCTATCATGGTAAAGCAGATGGATGGATCATTCGTTTACTACTTTTAAGCATTCAGTGCTTGCATACGGGGATATGCCCATATGAAAATGGTAATTGCCGTCGATGGAACACATTTGCATGGAAAGTACGAGGGTGTTTTGCTGAGTGCCACTGCACAGGACACCAAAAATCATATCTTTTCAATTGGCTTTTATAATGATGCTTCTTGGACCTTCTTATTTTAGAAGTTGAAGTCTATAGTAGAAGATGAACTAGATCTATGTGTCATCTCCAATAGGCACATTAGCATCGCCAATGCCTTCTCCCATGTATACAGTCATTCATATCATGGACTTTTCAGGAGGCACCTCAGTGAAAATCTTCGTATAAATCAACACTGCGGAGAACATCTTTATCTATTTTACGTCGCGGAAAAAACTTATTCCTTTGATGAGTTTAGCGACAATTTTGTAGAATTGAAGAATAATTGCACCGAAGAAGCACATGTTCTTAAAAATGTGCTTGATTTTGAAAAATAGAGTAGAGCACACTTCCCGGGCAACAGGTACGATGTGATGACCACAAATATTGCTGAGTCGCTCAACTCAATTTTGATGGATGAACGAGAGCATCCCGTGTCATACATATTCAATTTAATTGCTAGAAAATTTGGTGAAAAGTGTAGGGAGCGGCATGCCTTTGTCGATGGTAAAAAGAATAAATTTGTGCCTTGTGCGTAAAAGATCTTAAGGAATAATAAGAGTGTGAGCGATTACTTGTATGTGACTAATCCAAATGGGGGTCTCGATCAGTACACGGTGTTCAGCAATGGTGTTACTTCCAAGGTCAATCTCTTGGAGAGGAGTTGTTCTTGTCAGAAATTTGACTTGGTAAAAATGCCGTGTGAACATGCGATGACAGCATCACATGTTTTGGGGATGGTGGAAGAAAATAATTAAATTTTAAAAAAATTAAACTGATAATCACATGTTTTGGGCTAGTGGAAAAAAAAATTAAATTAAAAAAAAATTAAATAGATAATCACATGTTTTGGAACCGGTGAAAGAAAATAATTAAATTAAAAATAATTTAAACAGATAATAATATATTTTAAGGCTGGTGAAAGAAAATAAGCAGTGTGTGGATGGGTAGTGGTTGAATATTCAATATCCTAAGAGTAATGTTTGTCAAAGCACAAGTATGTTCAGCTACACATGTATTCTTGAATCAGTTACACATGCATCAGATATGCATGTTCAGTTTGATAAATATATTTATATTCAGCTTATCAGTCATGTCGTTCAGGAGATCATGTTTCAGTCGTTCATGTTCAGTATGTGTTTAAGTTTATCATTTCTCCCCTCTAAGTTAGTCTCATTCGAGGGCGAATGTTCCCAAGGGGGAGATATTGTAAGACCCCACAAAAAATTCTACGTTGATAATAAACTCTTTTATCTTCGAAAAGCTCTTTAAAATCCCCAAAACTTAGAATATTTTAGCTAAGAGTTCAACACTTAGTCTCATTTTGAGCCTTCGAACTTCGGAGATTTAATTCATGACGTTCCCGACATCCATTTTTCAATTTTCAAGTCACGTTGCGATGGGGCAAGGTAAGAGTCCATCCCAGGTGAATTTCAGAATTTTTCAAATAGCGTAAGGGCACCTTTGGGTGCCCAAAATAGTAGCAAAAGGCGATAAGCCCGTGTCCCCCAGGCTAGAGCACTTCTCAAGGCAGGGCGTCGCCCTGGTTTCCCCACCGTTATAGCAAGGCGCCGCCCAAGGTAGTCACCCGGTCAAGGCAAGGCGCCGCCCTGGGGACCGCCCTAGGCCAAAAATTTACATTCTAGCTTCGTGTTTTAAAGGGCATTTTGGTCATTTTTTCACCCTATATAAGCTCTTAAACACGGGATTCAGTCTTTTTGAAGCCAAAATATTATTGTTTCTCTCAATTTCTCTCAAGAACATACCTAGGGTTTTCAATTTGGGATCCAGATTCAAGAAGTTTCTCCATCATTTTTCATAGAATCACGAACTAAGGTATGCATTGTAACACCCCGTACTTTCGGGCTAGAATCAAGATCGTCGTCCTTAGGCGTATATACCCGAACTAGATGATTCCTTGTTAATATATGTGTGGTGATCAATCCTATAGCGTTAGAATACCTTTGAATATGAATTGAATTCACAAATATCCCCTAACTCTAAGACGAGTTGAAAACATTTCTACCAAATAAGTTTTAGTGGATATTATATATCAAATGAAAGTTCTTCGAATAAGATTTCCAACGATACCAAGTTATCCTAAATACGATACCCGACGTAAATATTATGGCTATTTTAGTGATTGAGATGGTAGCAGCATGCGATAAGCTTGCGACGCACGCCCTGTCGTACGCTCCAAATTTTCAGATTTCGTTTCTGCATTTTTAAGGGCAAAATGGGTATCTTCCACCCCTTATCCAGCTATAACATGGGATAAAACTCCCAAAACTCCAAAATACGATTCTATTCACCCAAATTACCCAAGAACACTCTCTATGGTTTCAAACAAAAAACCCAAATAACTAGATATTCAACCGTGGGTTTTAGAATATAATTAGAGATTTGGAATCCCCAATCCGTAAGCTTCAAGAATTAGTCATTATTTTCCAAAATAGAGGTACGTGGGTTTTATCCTAAACACTACATGATCTTGTAAACACTAGAACCTGATTTAAAAGGTTTTCAAGCATGAATTTTAGAAAGGGATTTTGAAATATATGACTTTATTATGTATTATGAATGTTTAATTGTATTGTTTATTTGGTCTTTAGGCCTTTCTGCTTAAATTGATTTACATGTATATGTATAGGTATGGAATTTGAGATTTAAGATTATTGAGAGCATAAGCTATGAACTCCTGCTCTTGTATTGAACTAAAGTTACGGTTTTTGTTGGAAAAAGAGTTGACATGCATGATTCATGATTTAAAATAGTTTCCCAAATTCCTTAGTGTTTGAACTTGATTTAGAATTGTTGAGAGGGTAGTTCTTGATATAACTATGTCTGGCTTAAAGAAAAAGAATTGCATGAGTTTGAAATTTTGATACAACCACCTATATTTATTGAATCAATGATAAATAGAATCGCTTGCATGGTTTTACATGAGTATTATTGAATGAGTTTTCTTGAAAGAATTGTTGATATGGTGGTCCTAAATTCTATGATTTGACAGCAGAGATTTTATATGCTAATAATGGAACAAAGATGTGACGTGCAAGTCAATGGTATGACGATACCATAAGTATGTATGTCATAACACAGTATGATTTCAGATTATGTTTTTAGACAATGCATGTTTTGAAAGAGTTAAAAATGGGCTTAAAGAGGGTTAGGTGGTTACCCGAAGAAAACTTGAGTTCAAGTAACTCTTAGCTTGAAACTGTATTTGGCGATACGGGTATATTATTATTGTACTCTAGCGACAGACGTATCGCGTAGTAGATTCAGAGACTCTGACCCTTGTGGCACACTTAGGTTTGGGTCTTCTCTGCCGAGTTAATGGAAGTTTTCATATAGCCCATAAAATTTTAGAGTTGTAAGGTATATCACTTAGCGCAGAAGTAATACAAAGAGTGTCTCAAATTTTAGATCTTTTCATTGTCTTTTAAAATGCCCATGTGATTTCTTATTATATGATATTTTTATGAACTGTTTTAAATTGCTCTCATATATGTTTAATATAAATTATTATTTTGGATTTTCCTTGTGTACCATTACAACTGTATTGACCCCCTCTCCCTCTAGGATCTGAGGCATAATCTAGGGGTTCTGATAAGAAGTAGATTCCTTCAGACAGACTTACAGAGTACCCGTTGGTGAGCCTTCTATATTTCAGAAGGCCTAGTTTCTTTTAGCTAGTCATTATTTATTATGGTTTTGTTCTACTGGGGGCCTTGCTCCAGTTTTCAAACAATTGTTATTTGATCATGTAGTAGGGATTTTGTAGACTGTTCTAGATGTTGTTTAGTTGATTTCAGATTTCATCCTTTATCGTTAAACTAAATCCAAAGTTTGACCATGTTTTCGTATCAGATTATATCTCTACATTTTTTATTATATTTTATGAATATTGTGCATAATTACTAGATGGAGTAGGACGTCCAGTCCTTCATGGGTCGGATGTCTATCACAGCCAGACCCTAGGTTGGGTCATGAAAAACTTGGTATCAGAGCACGGTTCATGGTCCCAGGGTATCTGCGAAATCACATCGGGTAGAGTCTTGTTTATGGATGAGTAGCACTCCACACTTATAAGAAGGAGGATACTAGGCGTTTAGTAATGTCTCTCTTTCTTCATGTTCTACTTTGTGCTATAGAGTCAGAAGGTTCCTCCTTCATAATCCAATTCGTGCTATGATGTCACCCATACGAAAGAAAACTTATCTTAATTCTTTTCCTTACTTTGGTGTTTTCAGATAATGCTCTCAGATTTACTAATAGAAATTTTAGAAGTCACACAAAGGGCTTGAGAGGAGCTCCCTGATGTGTTATAAGTCCCCCAAGTTTAAAATTGCGTCCTCGTTCTTAAGAGTTGTTCAGTTAAGACAAGAGTAAGATGTGTATTCTTGGGTCATTGAATATTGTGTATCAAGTTTCTATCCCTTGTAATCTTTATATCATTGTGTCATTGAAAACAAAAAATCTAGTGAAGCCCTGTGGGGCTCTTTCGATTCACTAGCATAGTTGCTTTGTTATTCGTTTCATTTTCTGCTTCAAAACACAAAAATCAAAGTCTAGTGAAGCCGTGTGAGGCCTATTTCTATTCACTAGCAACTTGCTGTTTATCTTGTTGTTCTTGTGTTTGTTGGAACTGTATTTCCAACCAAGTAGTAGTAGTATAAGTTAAAGTGTTAGTGTCATGACCTATTAGTAGTGAAATTAGACCAAGAAGTTGGTGATATTAAGTCACAAGGTTATAGGTTAGAGTGAGGGTGACCTTTGTGTAACAAGATATTTATAGCCAAATACGTGTTGATTAAGAATGATTTACCATTTTTTTTGGTGGTAGACTAATGTGGTAGTACCATTTGTAGATTGTAAGGTTGTCCGTTGAGGAAATGTTTGACTTAGATTGTTATTTGTTTTTCTTCTCAAATAGGGAAAGAGCCCAGAGTTAATATTTAAGGTGGTTATAGAAACCCTATATAGGATGTGAATGAAAATTGCTAGATTAGCCAGTAAGTTGTAAGTATAGACTCATTGTCAAATAGGGAATTTGAAGGTAGTCTAAATGCCCGCTGGGGTAAGTAAGTGTTGTGTGAGAAAGCTGTATAAGTAGATAAGATTGTATGGGGTTATAATATAAGATTAAGGTTGGTCATGTCTATTATGTGACCTTACCCCTTGACCTTCCTTTCATAGGTAGTTGTAAACTAGTACTACTTGTAAGAAAAGTATGTAGAAGATTTTTTTTTCTTTTGAGTTATTTGGGTAGAATATCCTAATTTGATGCTAGACTAGAGGCTTGAAATATAGATGTAGAATGTGGTAGTAAGAATATTATCTTATGATTAATGATGTATGTTTTATGGGAACAAATTAGTAGGCTTGATGTGATTTGTGAAATAGCCTAGCTTGATAATGTTTGAAAGGTTTAAGGGGTAATTGTGAGTTATAAAAATATATGAGGACTAGTGTTAATATGATGAAATGTGGGTGAGTCATTAGGTGGATAAATACATAAGTATATTAGAATAAGTTTCCCCCTGGTAGTATGGCGTTACGTAAGATTTTTATGATATAAGTTATGCGATTAACGGTCTAATGTTAGAAGGCTAAGTAATGTAGAGTGGATTTTTATCTGATAAGAAGGGAGGATGTGTATGTATGCTCATGAGAATGCGAGTTTTAGTTTGATGATGATTGAGAGTAGCGAAATTTAAGAGTAGCATTCTGGGAAAGCAATTCTTTTAGAGTATGCGTTAAGTAGTCATAATGCCCCGTAGTTTTCTCGATTTGATGTTACTCAGTAATGGTCTTAAAGGGATGACAACTTGAATGATTCCCTTTTTCTAAGTGTTAAAGAAAATGACTTAGTTACATTTTGTGCTCCCAATCTTTGATGATTTTATTTTATACCTTCCTGACCTCCGATTTAAGATTTTCTTGTTGATTTATGATCGGGGAAGTCAAGGGTACGTATTGGGTGAGTTTCAGAATCTTTAGGTATCATTTAGGGCATGTTTGGATGCCCAAAATAGTGGCATCATGCGATATGCATGCGTCGCATGGTCTAGTGCTGTGCGATGCAGAATGCGACGCATACTCCAGTCCGGTGGGATAGAGTATGCGACACACGCTCTACTACATGTACCTGGAAATTTCAGCATTTAAACTCCATCTCATTAAGGTCATTTAGGTCAATTCCACCCACATTAATTTGGCCTAAACACCGAATTGAGTAGAAAAACAACACTTTAGCCTCAAATTAACATTCTTCCTAAATTGAAATCATCCTTTGTTGCCAAGAATAGAAATCCTAACTCTTAAGTGTTTAGAGGCGTGGATGTCCATGCCTATAATGATGTTAGTCATGAGTGAAAGATTTTGGGGTTACAGGAAGTTATGATTAGTATCCCCGAACCGGGGGTGTCCCTGAAGGAATATAGTGTTTTTATTTTAAATTATTGAGGGAAGTTTGTGTTCATGTGTATACTGATATCCCCTATTGTATAGTGAATTGTGGTTATAGATTGATAAGCATGTTGTGTTCTCAAGTATGGGATTGTGACTTTGATCTAACGGGGAGATGGTGAGTTAAGGTAGTTTATGAATTTTCTTATTTTGGCAAGTTAGGGAAGAGTCATGATGAACCTACTCCTATTCAAGCATGTTCCTCCTACATCAATTTAAAGATTTCATTCTACCGAGGTCACATGTATTCAAGTCCTGCCGATGACTAAGATTTGAGTTTTGTATGTAAGTCATGTGATGTTCTGATGTCCAAACAAGAAGCAGTAATGCCCCTCAGCGACCTAATACTCCAAGTATCCGAGCCATATGTTATGTTGTTCATGATCCAAACCTATGGCTCACAGCATGCTTGGCAATAAGAAAAATATATTTCTATATGTTGCGAAATTATTTTATGCCTGAATTGGCCAAAGTGGTCAAGTCTAATTTCAGATCATGAATGAAGAGCAATCACTTTAGGTGAAATCCATACCTTAGTTGTTAGTTATGTAAATTTCATCTTTATGAAATATAGCTCATGATATGTGCATCCATATTTCTCATTTTGGTCTATCCTAAGGAAGCCACAATGTGTTGTGTTCGTGTCGAACGAACCTTTACTTATGATCCATACACTCGTTATCGGGAGCACTCCATGTCAATTCTATCATGTCTGTACTTGATGTCCCTCCTCGAATAGTGCAATAAGTATGAGTAATAGTCTGATGATGTTACTTCTATTCATGATGTTTTTGCTCGGGTCCCTTAATGACCCTCTATATGTTTGTTTGATGGTGGTTGTGGATGTGTAGTAGTGTGTTAGGTATGGGAGTAGATGTTCTTAAAGGTGAGAAATTTGATGTGATTCTTGAGTTGAGGTTCTAGGTGAAAGGGAAAGGAAGGAGATGAACTTTTATTGTACAGAATAGCAAAAAAAAAAATGGAAAAACTATTTGTGAGAGTGATTGAAATTATTGATCTTAGTGGGGAGAGATCCATGTAGTGGGTGTAGTAATGATAAGCTTAAATCTTATGTTGGGTGAAAAAATGAACCAAAGTCCCATGTGGTTAGTATTCCATGAATTAAGACTTGGGTTATTGGATTATTGTAATGCCCCGTAAAAAGTAGTGCATGTTCTAGTCACTTGTAGTGTACTCTTAGCCTTGGGAACTTGAAAATATTCTAAGTGTCAAAGAGACTTAGTCTCATTTTTATCTCTTAAACTTCGGGGATTTTATTTTCAGTCCTCCCGACCTCCGATTTTAGATTTTCTTGTTGCGTTGCGATGGGGAAAGGTCATAGTACATCTCGGATGAGTTTCAGAATTTTTAGACGAGCGTAAGGGCATGTTTAGTGTTCAATTCCAGTAGCTCAGGGTGATAATGGGGCGCCGCCTGGGGTTCTCCCCAGATCTAAGCCAGGCACCGCCCGAGCTACCCCACCGCTCCAAGGCGGGCGATGCCCTAGGTACTCCAGCGTTACAGGTAGGGTGCCGCCCGGCCAAATTTCAGCACCCTATTCCATCTCATTAAGGGTAAAATGGTACTTCTCCAACCCCTTATCATCTCTTCCATGGGATTAAATCCCAAGAATACCAAAGTAAGTGTATTTTCATCAAAATCTCCCAAGAAACTCCATTAGGGTTTCAAAGTAAAAATCCTAATATCTGAAGATTTAACCGTGGGTTTTAGAAGATAATTGGAGATTTGGAATCCTCGCATCATAGGCTTCAAGAAGCATCCGTTAATTTACGAAATAGCGGTACTCGAAAATAATTTATGCAAGACTTTAAATTTATACAAGTATATATATATGTTATTACAAGTGGGGTTTTTGTTTTAATACCAATAACATGCTTTCAGATATGATTTTGAAAGAGACATTGAAATATCATGGGGTTGTTTGCTTGAATATATTTCAATAGTTAAATTGAGAATATGTGATCTGAATTTCAAAAGGGTGCGACATATATGAATTGTGAATTCTTTAAATCCCCCATGATAATGTTTTATACCCCATATTATATTTGTGCTAAACCATCGAGAGCATGAGTTTTGCAATTGATATGATATTACTCATAAATGATTAAACGGTTTGAATTATTACATGTCGAGACACATTGTGCATGTTGTAAATGGTACAAGAGGTTGGAGAATGGATGTGATACTGATGGCTTGCAAGTCGGGGTATGACGATACTCCACAGAGTATGATATATGTTTTGTCTTGAATAAAGCTTAAATCTTAACTTTATGTGGGTTAGGTGGTTACCCGAAGAAAACACGAGTCAAATGACTCTATGCTTGAAACCATGAATTGCCGACATGGGGAACTTGGTACCATGCTATGTGATCTTGTGTACCTTGTATTGTGTCATCCCTATTCGGGACTAAAGGTTAGGAGCCCTGCTTTGTGATCTTGAGCCCAACCCTGACACGTGGACTTGATTGGGATGGAGACACCCTATTATGTGATCCTGGGTGTTCTTCTCCCCTCACAAATACTCCAAACCTGGCGGCAATCGGGATTTGGCAGTTGGTGAAAGATTTTAGGGCATACCACCTAACTCAGTAGTATTGCATTGTCGTTGAAAATCATTATACCATGTCCATGTGTTTTCGAACTATTTTACAATAAAGTTTTTTGTAGAAGCTCTTATTTATGTTATATAAAAATTTTATTTTATTTTTGGATTACTGTACATACTAGTACATCTTTATTGACCCCCCCTCCCCTACCTCTTAGGTTCTTAGGCTCAGTCTAGGGGTCCAGATAAGCAGTAGATTGCATCAGGCAGAGTTGCAATGTCTAATTGGTGAGCCTTCTATAATTCAGAAGGCCTGGTTAATTTCAGACGACTATTATTACATATGGTTTTGGTCTACTGGGGGCCTTGTCCCAGTTTTCAGATTGTGTTAGTGATCATGTAGTAGAGATTTCGCAGACGGTTTCTAGATGTTGTTAGATGGTTTTGTATTGTCCTTTTCCATTATCGAATTTATATTAGATATATGACCATGGTTCCGTTGTATTTAGTATTTCCGCATTTCTTTTTGTTATATGATTGATGTGCATGATAACCAGATACAGAAGGACGTAGTGGGACTTTATAGTTCGGGATGCTAATCACGGCTAGGGCCCCGGTTTGGGTCGTGACAATTATATTATTGAGGTGAGATGATCCCTGAATATGATGTAGATTACAGGGTACCGTAGTTAAGTTAGCACCTTTTTCCTCCGAGTGAGGCTTCAACATAGAAGTATATTACAGTGAGAATCAAATTCATGTGGTTAGATGTGTATGGGGAAAATTGTAAGTTGTGAAATGATGAGGCATGCATGTTATTGTTTGGGGAGTTGACAAATAGTGTCTCCAAGCTTAAGTCTTTTAATTGTATCTTGTAAGATGGAGAAGGATAATATTCTTATGTCCCGCGAAAATCCCATCTCATGTCTTGTACCAATCTTAATCAAGCCGAGGATTCTTAGGAAAATTCATATCTTGCAATGCTTTGATCATGTACCATAAAACACATGCCAAGATCATGTTGATGCCATGTTTCATGCATTCACCTTTCAATAGGGGTTATCATGAAGCTTGTTCGCAGACTTCACATATTTTGTCGAGGTATAATGTTCAATGTGAGATTGTGTTCTTTATTATACACTCGTAGAGATTCAAAAGGTCCCTACCCATCATTCGGGGACAAATGATCCCAAGGGGGAGATAATGTAATGCCCTGTACTTTTTGGCTAGAATCATGACCGTCGTCCTTATGCGTATAGATCCAAACTAGATGATTCCTTGTTAATATATGGGTGGTTATCAATCCTATAGTGTAAGAATACGTTTGAATATGAATTGAGTTAACAAAAATCCCCTAACTCTAAGACAAGTTCAAAACATTTCTACCGAATAAGTTTTAGTTGATGTTTAAACTTGGGTCAACTTCCATCGACCATAAATCCTAGTACATGATTAATTAGACGGCCTATTATAGATCAAATGAAATTTCTTCGAATAAGCTTTTCAAGGATACGAATTTCACCTAAATCCGATACACGAGAAAAAAGTTATAGCAATTTTAGTGACTGAGATGGTAGCAGCATGCGATAAGCGTGCGACGCACATCCTATCGCACGCTCCAAATTTTCAGATTCTGTTTCCATGTTCTTAAGGGAAAAATGGGTATCTTCCAACCCTTATCCAGCTATCACATGGGATTAAACTCCCAAAACACCAAAATATGATTCTATTCACCCAAATTACCCAAGAACACTCTCAAGGGTTTCAAACTAAAAATCCAGATAACTCAAGATTCAACAGTGGGTTTTAGAAGATAATTAGAGATTTGGAATCCCCAATACGTGAGCTTCAAGAATCAGTCATTATTTTCCGAAATAGAGGTACGTGGGGTTCATCCTAAAAACTACATGGGCTTGTAAACACTAGAACCTGATTTAAAGGTTTTCAAGCATGAATTTTAGAAAAGGGTTTTGAAAAACATGACTTTATTATGCATTCTGAATGTTTAATTGTATTGTTTATTTGGTCATTAGGCCTTTCCCCTTAAATTGATTTACATGTATATTTATATGTATGGAATTTAAGATTTAATATTATTGAGAGAATAAACTATGAACTCCCTCTCTTATATTGAATTAAAGTTATGGTTTTTGTTCGAAAAAGAGTTGACATGCATGATTCATGATTTAAAATAGTTTCCCAAATGATTTGATGTTTGAACTTTATTTGGAATTGTTGAGAGGGTAGTTCTTGATATAACTATGTTTGGGTTAAAGAAAAAGAATTGCATGAGATTGAGATTTTGATACGACCACCTATGTTTATTGAATCAATGATAAAGAGAATCACTTGGATGGTTTTACATGAGTTTTAAAGAATGAGTTTTCATGAAAAAATTGTTGATATGGTGTTCCTAAATTATATGATTTGACAATACAGATTTTATGTGCTAATAATGGCTCAGAGATGTTACTTGCAAGTCAATGGTATGACGATACCATAAGTATGTATGCCATAACAGACTATGATTTTAGAGTATGATTTCAGATTATGTTTTCAGAGAATGCATGTTTTGAAAGAGTTAAAAATGTTCTTAAAGGTGGTTAGGTGGTTACCCGAAGAAAGCTTGAGTTCAAGTAACTCTTGGTTTGAAACCGTATTTGCTGATACAGGTATATTATTATTGTATACTGGCAACGGCCGTGTGGCGTAGTAGATTCAGAGAATCTAACCCTTGCGGCACACTTGGGTTGGGGGATTTGCTGCCGAGTTAATGGCAATTTCAATATAGCCCATGGAATTTCAGAGTTGTAGGGTATACCACCTAGCGCAGAAGTAATCAAAAGAGTGTCTCAGAATTCAGATGTTTTCATAGTCTTTTAAAATGCCCATGTGATTTGTTACTGTATGATATGTTTATGACCTATTTTAAATTTCTCTCATATATGTTGAATATAAATTATTATTTTGGATTTGCTCTGCGTACCAGTACAACTGTATTGACCCCACCTCCCTCCAGGTTCTAAGGCATAATCTAGGGATCCTGATAAGAAGTAGATTCCTTTAGACAGTCTTGCAGAGTTCCTGTTGGTGAGCGTTCTATATTTCAGAATGCCTAGTTTCTTTCAGACAGTCATTATTTATTATGGTTTTGGTCTACTAGGGGCCTTGTCCTAGTTTTTAGACAATTGTTATTTGATCATGTAGTAGAGATTTCGCAGACTGTTCTAGATGTTGTTTAGTTGATTTCATATTTCATCCCTTATCATTAAACTAAATCAAGAGTATGATCATGTTTTCATATCAGATTATATCTCTGCAACTTTTATTATATTTTATGAATATTGTGCATGATTACCAGCTAGAGTAGGACGTTCGGGCCTTCATGGGTTGGATGTCCGTCACGGCCAGACCCTAGTTCGGGTCGTGACATGCATAGTGTACATTCATGGATTCCTTTTATCCATGAAGTCTAAGAAGCCTCTTTTAAATTATATACTATGATATTTATGGTTTTGAATTGATTTTGGTCAAGTTGTTATGGTTGTATGACACCCATGATTGAATATTTACCATGTTTTCATGAAACCATGTTAGTATAGGGTTGAAATCCATGCCATGAAGTTAAATTGTAGAATCATATTGTATTTAATTGATGATTTCATCTATGCCTTAAGTTGGGCATGCAAGGTGTTTGATAAAATGCCAAAAAGGGATACAAATTATGTCTTATAGCTAAATTGCGAACTAAGTGATAAATGCATGCTTTCCCTTCATTAGTAAAATGACTTCTATGATATGGTTGTGTATTATGGATGTTTGAATGAATAATTATCGGACTAGTTGATGAAATATTGATATGTTGAATGAATTCCCATTTATGTGAAAGATTATGATAACCATGTATTCCATGAAATCCCCAACGCATTGCATTATGGATTGTTGTTATTGGTCTTGTATTCAAGCATGTCATGTCATATTAGATTTCTTCTATCGAGTCCTGGGGGTACTTTTACCCAGAAAATATAGTTGTGTGCCTAGTGCCAGTGTCATGTTTTCACGATACTCTCAGTCAAGCCATTTTTAGTAGACTTCAGTCAGTCTCACGACTCAGGAAAACTCAGCAATCTCATAAACTCAGTCAGTTAACAGAATTCAGTAGTATTCCGTAACTCAATAGATTTTAGTAAAATCAGTAACTCAGTTCAGTTAAATCGGGTTCAATATCTATTTAGATGGTAGTAGGAGTTAACACCGAGCGAATCTAAGGATGGGAACTCACCTACCAATTGAGGGTTTAATTGTTAGAAGTAAATCGTTGTGTTCTAGAACTATGTAGCTAGCGTAGGTTGAGACATCTAACCTTCCAGTTGAGGGTTGATGAGGTGGTCTAACCTGCCAGTTGAGGGTTCCCACAGTTCTCCTTAGAGTTACCTTCCAGATGAGTGTAACTCACAGCTTGTCCTTACCAGTGGCGCGGTATGACACCCTTCCAATCAGCGCACAGATTGTACCCCAACTCAGCTATTATAGCTTACATGGGTCATGTCGGTTAGATAACTACTTCCCACAGTTTCGGTCATAGATTTTAGTACTCTCAGATACAGTCACTCAGTCTCAATAATAAAACTCAAATAATTCTACAAAATTAGGGTTGTCAGATACAACCAACTTAGAACAATATGGAACTCAGATATTTCCAACAGAATCAGGACTGTTAGATACAGTCACTCATGTTATCACAACATTAGTGTCAGTTATCATGTCTCATGCATGTATTCTCATGCCCATGTTATACAAGTCAGTTAGTATTGTGGATGCATATAAACCCTTGCATTCATACTACCCCACATGCATACCAGTACATTTAATCGTACTGACGCATTTGTGGTATGGTGTTTTATTCTATACCATAGGTTCAGACGCACGATCTCCAGATCGTCAGTAGCAAACCAGTTTTCGCAGTCATACATTAGAGTGAGTCCTTATGCTCCGAAGACAGCATTATTATTTTATGATTTCAGTATTCAGTTTATTTCAGCAGTTGGAGTTAGTTGGGGACATGTCCCATCAACTCCTCATTTAGAAAGTTAGAGGCTTTTCAGACTATCATATTTCAGACAGTTTATTTCTGTTGTTTTGGGTATTTCATACCCCACCTAGATGTTATATTTTCTCAGTTTTATTACAGTCATGAACCTTATGACCTATCAGCCTTTTTTTCAGCATTTATATACGTATATCATGCAGTGTTTAAGTATATATATCAGTCATGGGCTAACTTGTGGTCCCTCGGGGTCAGGGGCACCATGAAGCATTTTGGGCACCAAGCTCGGGGCTTTACAAAAACTTCTTCTCTTCATTCAGCTTATTCCCTCTGATCAAGTGTAACAAGTTGTTCGTCGTAATTTTTTTGTTATTTTGTCACCTTAAAGAAAAAATGCTCTCCCTTGGCTGACACCTTTTTTATTTTTGATTCACTGGGGTATGATGAGCAGTTTAGCCCCATAATCAAACAAAATTCTTTCAAGTCAAAACAGGTAGACTTGTTGTTAAAGCAGAACCACATCTCATGATGCAACTGTAACACCTGGAGTCTGTACCCCGGATGCTACACAGTGCTCATAATCCTAAAGGACCACAAGTTAACCCATAACTGGTACCTGATGCAATAACTGAATAATAACATTGTAAATATGCAAAAATTAGGCAGAAACATGTCATAAGGTTTAAAACTAATACCTCTATCTGAAAATACTCTAGTAAAAAAATCCTCAAAACACTATGAAACATGAAGTTGATAGGACAAGTCCCCAACTAACTCCAACTACTGAAAACTGTACTCATAAACCAAAATACTGAAAGAAATAATCATGTCCTCGAACTATGAGGACTCACTATTAACTCTAACTACTGAGGATCTGAAATGCTAAGGGTGCTCGGGATCCCGTGCATCTAAACCTATGATATAAGACATCATAGCGCAAATTAAAAGTAATCATCAGTACTTTGAATGTACTGGTTTGCTAAGTGAGGCAGGCTGAAATGCATGGATTCATATGCATGAACAATACTGATTGAATGACATGAATATAACTGAATAAGAGTACACATATGAATACGTATATTGTAACTGAGATCATGATTACACTGGATACTGAGTTCTGATTACTAATTTACTGATCTCTAAGTGACTATATCTGACAGTCCTAATTCTGTGGAACTGTGTTGAGTTTCATACTGAGCTGAGTGACTGTATCTGAAAGTCCTGAGATTCGGTAGAACTAAACTGAGTTCTATATAGAGACTGGAACTGAAATTGAGACTGTGGGAAGTAATCATCTCACCTATAGGCCCCTCTCTAAACCTATAACCCCAACTAGAAGGGTGTCAGTATCGTGCCACGAGTAAAGACAAGCTAAGTCACCCTCATCCGGTAGGTACTCTAAATTAGAATTGTGGTATCCTCAACTAGTTGGTAGGAAACCTCATCAACCCTCAATTGGGAGGTTGATGTCTCAACCTACGCTGGCTACGTAGTTTTGGAACACAAGGACTGTTTCTAGGGATCGTACCCTCTACTAGCAGGTGAGTCCCCATCCGGTGGGTTCACTCAGTGTTGAATCCTACTCCCAACTAAATAGACATTGGACTTAATTCTAAGCTGTACTAGGCTGGACTTAACTGTTAATGATCATACTATCAGATTTTACTGGATTATGTTACTAACAAAGGAATACTGAATTCTATGAACTGACTGGGTACTACTAAATTCCTGTAGCTGACTAAGGGTACTATTTATTGTGACATGATTGATACTATTCTGTAACTGACACTGGCTCTAAGTAAACAACTAAATTATTGGGTATTAAATACACTCAGAACTCGATAGCATGCAAAATAGAGCATGACATAATTTTTCAAAGCATAACAATGTATGCTTGACCATAGTTATTCATAGAGACATTTTAACAAGAACTTGGAAGATATAAGCTTGCACATACGCTAAACATGTCATAATTTACCCATTTAAACCACATGAGCAATTTATCAAACACTTGGGGGGAATAAACTATACATATGCTACTAAATAACATGTAGGTATCATAAATTTCCATTCCACATTCACAAATTCAAGAATTTCAACATGAATTCAGATGATACTACATATATTAACAAATTCCACATGGATCATGTAATAAAACATAGATTAGAAACCCAATTAGTCATTATAATCATGAACACAATCAAATTAGATAATGAACTTCATCAACACAACTAACTTGTATTTCAAAATGGTATCTTGAACTCCAAGGGTGGAAGGAGACCCTTGGATGAACACTTAACATACCTTAGTAATCAAAATTTCAAAGAATGATGGAGTGTTCTTGAAGGCTGAATCTCGTATTTTAATGGATGACATAAGGTAGAAAAGACCCAATTTCCCCTAAGGACACGACATTTTAATGACTAAAAATTTAACCATCGACATGCATGCCGACGCGCCATGTCATTGGCATAGATGCGATGACCAACGTGCCATGTCGGTTCACTGGAATTTTCCACTGGGAGTTATCTAAAATATTAATCGATGTGATGGTCGATGTGGCACATCGAGATCACGTTGATGCATTATTTTTGGGTTCCTAAATGTGGTCCAAATAAGGTACGAAAAATTCAAAACTTGTCCGAAAACTCCTACTGACATTCCTGATCATGATTCAACAAAAAGATTGATATTTTAAGGCCATAGAGGCCGTGTAATAGAGTTTCCAACTTACCAAGGCTAAAATAACACTAATTCTGGATACTTGGCTAAAATTTTCTAAGTTTGGGACACCTTAACAAGCTTTAAAAGGGTCAAGTTAAGCTAAGGATTTTGTAGGGTCTTACAATATCTCCCCCTTGGAAATATTCATCCTTGAATGAAATTGATTAGACTGAGAAAACTGATAGATTGGATCTAAACACTGGACATGCACAGCTGAAGCATGATTTTATGAATGATATTACTGATATACTAAACTATCAAACTGAACATGCATATCTTATGCATGAGTACATAGCTGAACATTACTCATGAACGCATGACTGGAATTGCTGAGAAGCTGAGTCTCTTATACTGAACATGCATATCTGATGCATGAATATCTCACTGAGTTGGCTCTTGAATATATGACTGGATATGTAATGGAAACTGATACCATGTTTATAAGGGAAAATTTGAGCATGAAACTGAGTAAGTTTATACAGAACTGTTACCTTAGGATAAGTCTGAGTTTGCAGAGAATAGGTGGGGATTCTTGGTCCGCATATCTTCTTATTCCTCCCAAGTAGCTCTCTCAATGGACTGATTCTTATAAAGAACTTTAACTAGAGGGACCTCTGTGTTGCTCAGTCTGCAGGTCTGAAAATCAAGGATTTAGATTGAAATCTCTTCATAAGAGAGGTTGTTCTGAATATCTATGCCCTTTATAGGGACTATGACCTGGGTCACCTATGCCTTTCTTTAGCAAGGAGACATGGAACACTGGATGGACTGAAGCTAAGTCTAAAGGCAACTCAAGTTTATAAGCTACCTTTATTAAGAAGTTGAGAATTCGGTAAGGGCTGACATATCGGGGACTGAGTTTTCCCTTCTTTCCAAACCTCTTTAGTCCTTTCATAGAAAAGATTTTCAAGTAAAAATATCACTAATCTAGAACTCGAGATCCTTTTTGCGCGCATCTGCATACAATTTTTGTCCTCTCTGATCTATCTTAAGCATTTCCCTGATCAACTAAACTTTTTCTAAGGTATCAAATACCAAGTCCGGCCCTACCACGGTAGCCTCACCCACTTCAAACCAACCAATGGTAGATCTATACCTCCTCCCATAAAGAGCCTCAAACGAAAGCATCTGAACGTTGGAATGATAGCTGTTGTTATATACAAACTCAATCAAAGGAAAGTGGTTATCCTAATTACCCTTGATGTCTATAACATATGCTCGCAGAATATCTTCTACAGTCTGGATGTTCCTCTCTACTTGAAGATCTATCTAGGGATGAAAGGTTGTACTGAGGTAAACTCGGGTGCCAAGACCCTTTTGGAATGCCTTCTAGAATTGAGTGGAGACTAGGTACCTCTATCTAAGATAATGGACAATGAAACACCGTGCAATCTAAAAAACTCCCTGATATAGAGTTTGGCATAATCCTCAGCTGAATAAGAGGTATAGACTGGTAGTAAATGAGTTGATTTGGCCATCCTATCTACAATAACACTAACTGAATTATGCTGGCAATGAATACGAGGCAAACCCATCAAAATATCCATATTCACATCTTCCCATTTCCAGGTGGGACTATTAAACTCATGCATGGACCCACTAGGCTCATGATGCTCAATCTTAACCTGCTGACATATTGAGCACTTAGCCACAAACTCTGCAATATCTCTCTTCATCCCACTCCACCAATAGATCTCCCACAAATAATGGTACATCTTAGTGTCCCCTGGATGAATAGAGTAAAGTGCACCATGCACGTCTGCAAGAATTCACTGACTCAAGTCATCTACACTTGACACACATAGCCAGCCCTGGCAGCGCAACGCACCATCCCCCCTTTAGTAGAAAACCTCTACTTTCTAATCTCTGATTGATTCCTTCATCTTGACTAGACTGGGATCCTTATCCTACTTTTTCTTTACCTCGGAAACTGTAATACCCCGCATTGTCCATGCGTCATCTTGTGGTAATATTCTCTTAGAGTTAAACGACTAGAATGGTGCCAAAGAGACTTAGTCTCATTATTTTTGACTTCTAAAGTGAGTAAAGCTTAAACGTTATATAATTTCCCTAACTTAAACTTTTTATCATTTGGAAAATTGAATGAGCTTTCCGTCGATATAAGATTCGCCCAAATCCGATACCCGGACAAGAAGTTATGGCTAGTTTAAGTCCTAGTCTTAAAACACCATCATTTTGGTGTTTGGCATGTCGCGGAGGGAGTCTATTTAGCAATTGTCAATTCCCAGTGGCCTAGTGCAATTGTCGCACATCGCGCTAAAGTTTCAGGTCCCAACCAGTGGGACAACGCGATGGCTCCGTGTCGCGGTGACCTTAAGAATTCAATTCGTCAATTTCAGTGAGCCACCGTGATTGTGGCACGTCACGGTGGCCCATAAAACTGTACTCCCAGTTATATTTTATTTTGTCTTATTAAGGGAATATTAGGTATTTTTCACCCCTTTATCAGCTTAAACACGGGATTATACTCCCAAGTGACCACATTATTCATATTTTCTTCAGAGATTCACAAGAACACTCTCTAGGGTTTGAAACTAAAAAACTCAAATAACTCAAGATTTAACCGTGGCTTTTCAAGATTGATTGAAGATTCAAAATCCCCAAACCGTAAGCTTCAAGAATCAGTCACTGTCTTCCGAAATAGAGGTACGTGGGATTTTCCTAAGATCTCATAGGCATATAAATCATGATTTTAAGAAAAGTGTTTTAGATGTATGATTTATAATCATATTTTAGAAGTCTCAATGACATTGTTTTGGTCTTTAGGCCTTTCCCGAAATTCATTTAAAATTCTATATGTATGTATGCATGTGTTTAAGGATGAATATTTAATTGAGAGCATGAATTATAATAAAATCCCCCTCTTGTTATGATTTAGTGCACCGGGCTTCCCTTTTCCCACCTCTTGTTATGATTTTCCTTTACTTATGATATACTATGAAGCGTTTTGAATGTATTTTGAAAAGCATGATTACAAACATCTTGACTCATACTATGACTTAAATATGATTTTGGAATCAAAAGAGAGTTTTATGCATATTGATAAATGTTGAATCTACATAATGAAATAGTACATGGTTTTGCCCAAAATCCATGACCACCATACGTTTGAAGAATTCTTGCATAGTTTTGAATTATGTTTAAGAACATGAAATCTCTTATACTATTTGCATGTTTGGGTGGTCTGAATTGAGTTTTTGATGAAAGAATCATGCATGATGCATTATGGATCTGAAATAGGACTTGCAAGTCTTGGTGTGACGACACCAATTTAGATTATGCCATGGTAATTCAGTAAAGAATAGAATGCATGTTTGAAGTCAGAATTTTTAGATGTTGAAACTAGAGTAATGCATGAATTTAGAGTAGGATAAAACTGGGCATAAAGAGATATTAGGTGGTGCCCAAAGCAGGCATGAGTTCAAACAAATCGTTGCCCGAAATCGTGATTTGCAGATCTAGGTAAATTATATTACACTAGCCTTGTGTCGTGTGGCGTATCAAAATCAGAAACACCAACCCTTGCACTAAACTCGGGTTGGAGGCTTCCCCGCTGAGTCAATGGCAGATTCCATACCGCCCGTGGAATATCAGAATTGTAACTCCCCGCATTTTGGGCTAGAATAAAAACCGTCATTTCTCCGTATAGATATTCCAAAAGTCATAAATCCTATGCAAAATTTGGTATTTTAATCAATTATGTAGTGAGGGAACCTATTTGAGCATGAATTGATATCATATAGGTCCCCTAACTCAAGGTCAAGTTGAAAGCTTTCCTATCGTTTGAGTTTTAGTAAGCGTCAAAACTTGAGATAAATTCAATCAACCCTAACTCAGTGTATATGATGAATTGGGTGTCCTACTATATATCAAATGAAAGCTCTTCGAATTATCTTTCCAACGTTATCATATTCGCCGAAATTCGATACCAGAGCAAAAAGTTAGGTCCATTTTGGTGACTGATATAGTAGCATCATGTGATAAGCGTGCGACGCACGCCCTATCGCACGTACCAAAATTTCAGGTTCTGTTTCCGCATTTTTAAGGTTAAAATGTGTATCTTTCATACCTTATCCAGCTATAACATGGGATTAAACTCCAAAAACACCAAAATATGATTCTTTTCTCTCAAATTCATCAAGAACTCACCCTAGGGTTTCAAACTAAAAACTCAAATATCTCAAGATTTAACCGTAGGTTTTCCTTAATTCTTCAAGATTTGGAATTCCCACTGCGAGGGCTACAAGAGGCACCCATCAATTGTACGTATAGCATCCCAAAAGCTAGAGTTCATTCAAAAAGCTTCTAATTTAAGGTACGCAGGGTTTTTCTTAAAATCTCATGGGCATAGAAATCATATTTTAAGAAAAGGGTTTGGATTTATGAATGCAATCATGTTTTAGAAGTTTTGACGGTATTGTTTTAGTCATTAGACCTTCCCCCAAATTGATTGAAAAAAATTTATATATATATATATATATGAATGTGTTTAAGGATGAATATTCAATTGAGAGCATGAATTATAATGAACCCCTCTCTTGTTATGATTTTTCCCATCTTTCATATGATATGAATTGTTCTAAATTGCATCTTGAAAGAATGATATGAAATGTCTTGATTTACGCTATGACATGAATATGATTTTGAAATAAAAAGAGAGGGTTATGCATGACAATAAATGTTGAATATGCATATAATAAAGAGTAGCATTGTTTGCCAAAAGAACACATGACCACCATAATTTTGAATAATCTCAGCATAGTTTTGACTTGTTTTTTCAAAACATGAAATATTTTATACTGTTTGCATATTTGGGTGGTTTGAACTGTGTTTTAATGAATGAATTATGCATGATACATTATGGTTCAGAAATAGGACTTGCAAGTCTTGGTGTGACGACACCAATTCATATTATACCATGGTAATTCAGAACAGAATAGAATGCATGTTTGAAGTCAGAAATTTCAGATGTTGAAACATGAATAATGCATTATTCAGAACAGGATAAAATTGGGCTTAAAGAGATATTAGGTGGTTCCCCGAAGAAGGCACAAGTTCAGACAACTCGTTTCCCAAAACCGTGATTTGTCGATCCTAGTATATTATATTACGTTGGCCTAGTGCCGTGTGGCATATCATAATTAGAAACTCCAACCCTTGCGGTACACTCGGGTTGGGGGCTTCCCCGCCGAGTCAATGGCGGAATCCATACGGCCTGTGGGATTTTAGAATTGTAGGGATGTGCTACCTAACTCAGAATTAATACGAAGATCAGAAACTTTATTGTCAAGAATGATTTATGATTTTCAGAAAAGTGCCCATGTGTTTTGAAAACTATTTTATGTATGATGTTTTGACAAATTGCTCTCCATTATTTTATTTGTATAAAAGCTTTATTTTGAATGACATTGCATACCAATACATCTGTATTAAGCCCCCCTCCCTCCAAGTTCTAAGGCACAGTCTAGGCGTCCTGATAAGTAATAGAATTTCATTAGACAGAAGTGAAGAGTACCAGTTGGTGAGCCTTTTATATTTCAAAAGGCCTAGTTTCTTTCAGGCAGTTATTATTTATTATGGTTTTGGTCTACTGGGGGCCTTGTCCCAGTTTTCAGACAGTTGATATTTGATCATGTAGTAGAGATTTCGAAGATGGTTTTCAGACGGTGTTTAGTTTATATTGGATTTTATTTCTCATTGTTAAACTATATTTAGATTATGACCATGTTTTCATAGCATATTTTATTTCCGCATTTCCTAATTATATAATAATGGTGTATATGATTACAAGTTAGAAGGTCTCTCGGGCCTTCATGGTTCGAGATGTCCGTCATGGCCATGGCCCTAGTTTGGGTCGTGACAAACTTGGTATCAGAGCACGGTTCATGGTCCCAGGGAATCTGCAAAATTGCATCGGGTAGATTCTTGTTGATGGGTGTGTAGCGCGCCACACTTATAAGCAGGAGGCTACTAGGTATTTAGGAATGTCCTTCATTCTTCATGTTCTAGTTCATGCAATAGGGCCAGAATGTTCCTCTTTCATACTCTAATTCGTGCTATGGTGTCGCCTATACGAAAGTAAAGTTATACCTATTCTTTCCTTACTTTGATGTTCTTAGATATGTCTCATTATTGGGGTGATTCAAGTGTAGAAGTTTAGAGTCTAAATGGAATGGTCCTTCCTGATTGAGCCATATAAGAGTTTAAAATTCATGCAAGGACTTGAGAAGAGTCTGTTAGTGCCTAAGAGTGTATTAATTTTTTTGTGAAATTTGATTATGATGAAATCATGCTTTTCGGCCTGCAGTATTAAGAGTATTCCATCTCTTTTCAAAAAATTATGTTGCAGATGTCATGCTTCAGGGGGAATAATGTGTAGTAGAATGTTGCAACTGTATTTTATCCCGAGTAGTAGTATAAGTTAAGTGTCGGTGTCATGACCTATTGGTAGTGATGTTGGACCAAAAATTTGGTGATGTGAAGTCACAAAGTTAGAAGTTAGAGTGAGGGTGACTTGTGTGTAAATAAATATTTTAGTTGAATAATCGATGTTTAAGGATGATTTACCACTTTATAGTGAAAGACTAATCTGGCAGCTAGTAGCCTGTGTGGATTGTATGGTAGTCTGTAGGGGGAAGTCTTTGACTCAGATTTTTATTTATACAGAGTAACATGTGTATCCTTAGATCATTGAATATTGTGTGTCAATTTTCTATCTCTTGTAATATGTAATCTTGTTATCATAGTGTTTTTAAAAAAAAATCAAAGTCTAGTGAATCCTTGTGGGGCTCTTTGGATTCACTAGCAAATTTGCTTTGTTATTAATTCATTTTCTTGTTCAAAACACAAAAATCAAAGTCTAGTGAAGCCATGTGAGGCCTATTTCGATTCACTTGCAACTTGTTGTTCTTGTGTTGGTTGAATATATGTATAGTCGAATCTTTTCACATGTGATTGAGTTGGTAATGAAGTGATACATCCTTGTATGTTAGTTTAGTAGAAGGTAGAGATGGAGTTTTTAGTTAAGGTGAATTGTTGTCTTCTTGAAGTATGAAAATGGCTAGATGAGCCAGTAAGTGATAATTATAGACTTATGGTTGTTTGTGGAATTTGAAGGTAGTCTAAATGTACTCTAGGGTAAGTAAGTGTGATGTGACAAAGCCGTATAAGTATATAAAATTATTTGGGGTTAGACTATAAGATTAAGGTTGACTATGTCTATTATGAGACTTTACCCCCTTGACCTTGTTTTCATTGGTAGTTGTAAGCTAGTACTACTTGTGAGAAGGTATGTAGTGGATTTTTGAGATATTTGGATAGAATGTCCCAATTTGATGGACTAGTATACTATGTTGCCATCTTCACTGGTGGTAGATGATTGATGCTAGACTATTGGCTTGAATTTAATGTAGGATGTGGATGTAAGAATAGTGGCTTAAGATTAATGATGAATGTGTTGTTAGAATTGTGTGTCAGGTTCGGTTGTAAATCATGCTTACCACTAGACGTTAAGTTTGAACAGTTGATGTCCATAAAGGTTGATGTTATGAGTTCTTGGTTAATGATACTAGTTATATGGAAGTGATCTAATAGGATTGAATGGTGTATGCAATAGATTAAGTTTATTTGATTCATAACAAAGTATGATGTTGTATGTATGAGGTAGAAGTATGCCACAGGTGATATAGACTTGCGGCATTTTCTAAGACTATTACATGTTGTGTGTGGATAGTATACATAGTAGTACCATTGAGTTGGTATGTGGGGAAAGACTAGTAGTATGATTCATCAAAGGCTTGGTGATATCCATGTTAAGTGTTATAATCTAAGGATGAATTTTTGAAGGTTGAACTGATAGAAATAAGAGTTGAAGCGCTATAGGGTATGCACTCCAACTATACTAATACTCATGAAGATTCGAAGTTAGTAAGTGTTCAAGTATTATGTGATTGACTATTATGGCTATATAAAGATAGAGTGTGTCTCAGAATGTAGGATTAGCAGTGAGTTTTCCCCTTCCAGGTAAAACCATTCGGGTTAAGTTCTATTAATTCCATATATTGTCATATTCGAGACCCCAGAGTGCAGTGAGTATAGTTTGGTTTAGAGTCTAGTAAGGAATCTCTCAAACTGAAGATGATGACTTAAAGCTAAGGGGGAGATCATAAAACAAGTGACCAAGACAGGCTCTCAGATTCTAATAGTGATGTCAGTATGATATAAAACATCAGGAAGTGAAGGTGAGGCTCAACCCATTCTTATATTAGTATTTTCAGTTATCCCAATACTTACTCATGCTTTACATTTCAATTCAATGATCATAGTTCATGTTCATTTATATGATAGAGAATCACATGCTCTTCCAGTTCTAAAATAAGGAATTCAAGTTCATTCAGTAGTCGGGATCACATTCCATAGGTTATGAACTTCAAATTGAGGTCATACAGCTAATGACTCATGTACTCACGCTTTATAGTGTGCTCAGTTCCCATAATTTATGCTATACTCTTTATGATTGATTAGATTCAACTTATAGTCATTTATGCCCCAATTCAGATCACTTTGATGAATCCCTGATGTTGATTTGCTATTCCTTCTGCCTCAGTTAAGTCTCAAGTCTCATATAATATCCTCCCACGCTTCAAGGTCTTATGTTCTAACATTTTAGTAACTTATCCTTATGTGATGATAGTGGTGATGAGTAAATGTTTCTTGTTAATGGAAGATCATAGTATGCTTTTTTTAGATAAGGTCATAAGTATGAAGTAAGATCTGGGGCCAAGTCTTTGATAAATGTGATGGTTAGTGGAAATTTGTATGTGTATGTTCTTTGGGGAGCATGTGGGAGTTATATTAATAGTGGATTAGACATTATGTGAAGTATGTCCTTATGGATATGTGCCTTGGAGTTCATATGTGGTTATAAATATAGGCTAGAATGACATGTTGAGATTTAAGTAGAGGAACACAATATACGCTAGTGAGTTCATAGTAAGAGATCAGAGTTAGTCATTGAAGTGGTAAGGCACGATATGCTTAGGGTGTGATCTCTAAAAAAAATAAGTATATAGAAGATTGAATCATATGGTTTAGACTAGTATCGTGGAGTGGCATGTTGTGTTTTGTGACATGAAGTTAGGCTTGATCATGGTGAGAGGACTTATGTTACTTTAGGCATTAGTAGAAAGATTTATCAATGCCTATATAAGAATTCTAAGTTGAATCAAATGAGTGTGGTATTTAAAGGGAATAATATAGTTAAGGGAGTATTCGAGAAGTGCGCTAAGCTTGAAAGTAAAAAGTTGCATTGCCTAAGGCCTGGTAATTCTATCCTAGTTTATGAGTTATATGTCCATATTCTATGCTATAGAGTAATTTCATTGTTGTGATGCATTAGTTGGGTGTCTTGTGGAACTCATGCCCGAGATTCTTTGCTCCCGAATGCTACTAGAACTTCTTTAGAAAGGGTATTGAAGAGATACTCCAGTTAAGTATAAGTTTCTAGTATAATTCTGCCACTATAACCAGTAGTTCAGTTTAACAGTCAGGTAGACAAATTACTGTATTTTTCCACCTTCACACCCAGTCCTTCTATCCGAAGTCCCATATGTATTACCATCCTAAGAAATAATCTATCCCATCCATGTAAATTGCGAGCTCAGTTCAGTTCGAACATCATGTTACAGATTCATCTATTTAGTCATGACTCAGTTCATAAGAGTTCAACGCATAGTCTCAAATCTCTCTAGGCATTTTTGCTCAAACAGTGTAAAACCATTGTACGATCTAAATCTTGTTGTCTCAAGATTCATACTTACATAAGCTATCACTTCTCAATTCGATACGTATGATTGGATCATGAACACCTCCAGGAAATCTTAAATTCTCAGCATGAATCAGCTCCTTAAAGCATGTTAGGGCAAGTCAACGCATAATTCAGTTTCATGATAGAAATTTAAATGTTTCAAATCAGTATATTCATTCTTAGAAGTCATTCCATGTCCACATTATTCCATACCTTTAAGCTTCGACATTCCTACCCATCATTCGTGGATGAATGATCCCAAGGGGGAGATAATGTAACGCCCCATATTTCAGGCTAGAACGAAAACTGTCATTTCTATGTGTAGATGTTCCAAAAGCCATAAATACTATGCAAAATATTGTATGTTAATCAATTATGTAGTGTTGGAACATATTTGAGCATGAATTGAGATCACAGAGGTCCCCTAACTCAAGGTCAATATAAAAGCTTTCCTATCATTCGAGTTTTAGTAAGTGTCGAAACTTGAGTCAAATTAAATGAACTATAACTCCTTGTATATGACGAACTGGGTGGCCTACTATATATCAAATGAGTGATCTTCGAATTATCTTTCCAACGACACCAATTTTTCCTAAATACGATACCCAAGAGAAAAGTTATGGACATTTTAGTGACTGAGACAGTAGCATCATGCGATAAGCGTGCGACGCACGCCCTATCCCACGCACCAAAATTTCAGGTTTTCTTTCCGTGTTTTTAAGGGAAAAATGGGTATCTTCCATCCCTTATACAGCTATAACACGAGATTAAACTCCCAAAACACCAAAATATAATTCTTTTCTCTCAAATTCATCAAGAACTCACCCTAGGGTTTCATACAAAAAACCCAAATATCTCAAGATTTAACGTGGGTTTTCCTTAATTCTTCAAGATTCGAAATTCCCATTGCGAGGGCTACAAGAGGCACCCATCAATCATACATATAGAATCCCAAAAGCTAGATTTAATTCAAAAAGATTCTAATTTATGGTACGCAGGGTTTTCCTAAAAATCTCATAGGCATAGAAATCATGTTTTAATAAAAGGGTTTTAGATTTTTGAATGTAATCATGTTTTAGAAGTTTTGACGTTATTGTTTTTGTCTTTAGAGCTTCCCCCAAATTGATTGAAAAAATTTTATACATATATATATATATATGAATGTGTTTAAGGATGAATATTCAATTGAGAGCATGAATTATAATGAACCCCTCTCTTGTTATGATTTTTCCCATCTTTCATATGATATGAATTATTCTAAATTACATCTTGAAAGCATGGTAGGCAATGTCTTGATTTACGCTATCACTTGAATATAATTTTGAAATAAAAAGAGAGGGTTATGCATGACGATAAATGTAGAATATGCATATAATAAAGAGTGGCATGGTTTTCCAAAAGAACACATGGCCACCATATGTTTGAATAATCTCAACATAGTTTTGACTTTTGTTTTCAGAAGATGAAATAGTTTATACTGTTTGAATATTTGGGTGGTCTGAACTGTGTTTTAATGAAAGAATTATGCATGATACATTATGGCTCAGAAATAGGACTTCCAAGTCTTGGTTTGACGACACCAATTCAGATTATGCCATGGTAATTCAGAACAGAATAGAATGCATGTTTGAAGTTAGAAATTTCAGATGTTGAAACTAGAATAATGCATGATTCAGAACAGGATAAAATTGGGCATAAAGAGATGTTAGGTAGTTCGCCGAAGAAGGAACGAGTTTAGACAACTCGTTGCCAAAAATCGTGATATGTCGATCCGGGTATATTATATTACGCTAGCCTAGTGTCGTGTGGCGTATCAGAATTAGAAACTCCAACCCTTGCGGCACACTTGAGTTAGGGGCTTCCCTGCTGAGTCAATGGTGGATTCATACGGCCCGTGCGATTTTAGAATTCTAGGGGTGTACTACCTACCTCTGAATTAATACGAAGATCGGAAACTGCATTTTCAAGAATGATTTATGATTTTCAAAAAAGTGCCCATGTGTTTTGAAAACTATTTTATGTATGTTCTTTTGACAAATTGCTTTCCATTATTTTACTTGTATAAAAGCTTTATTTTAGACGACTTTGCGTACCAGTACATCTGTATTGACCCCCCCTCTCTACAGGTTCTGATCACAGTCTAGGGGTCCGGATAAGCAGTAGAATTTCATCAGACAGGAGTAAAGATCACTAGTTGGTGAGCCTTCTATATTTTAGAAGGCCTAGTTTCTTTCAGACAGTTATTCTTTATTATGATTTTGGTCTACTGGGGGCCTTGTCCCCATTTTCAGACAGTTGTTATTTGATCATGTAGTAGAGATTTTTCTGATGGATTTCAGATGGTGTTTAGTTGATAGTGGATTTTATTCCTCATTGTTAAACTATATTTAGATTATGACCATGTTTCCGTAGCAGATTTTACTTCTGCATTTCCTATTTATATAAGAATGGTGTATATGATTACAAGTTGGAAGGGCTCTCGGGCCTTCATGGTTTGGGATGTCCATCATGGCCGGGGCCCTAGTTCGGGTCGTGACAAGAATTGTAGGGGAATGCCACCTAGCTCAAAAGTAATACAAAAAAAAAATCAGATATTGCATTGACAAGGATGATTTATGATTTTTAGAAAGTGCCCATGTGTTTTAGAACTATTTTATTCATGATATTTTGACAAATTTCTCTCCAACTATTTTATTTTTATAAAAACTTTATTTTTTATTACCTTGCATACCAATACAACTGTATTAACCCCCTCCCCTACCTCTCAGGTTTTGAGGCTCAGTCTAGGTTCCAGATAAGAAGTAGATTTCATGAGACAGAGTTATAGAGTCCAGTTGGTAATCTTTTTATATTTCAGAAGGCCTATTCATTTCAGACATTTATCATTAGCTATGGTTTTTGGTCTACTGGGGGCTTTGTCCCAGTTTTTAGACAGTTTTTATTAGCCATGTATTAGAGACTTCGCAGACGGTTTTCAAATGTCATTAGATGGTTTTGGATTTCATTAATACTTATTGAATTCATATCAGACTTATAACCATGACTCTGTTCTGTTTTACAATTTCGTATTTTACTCTAATAAATGAATTTTATGCATGATTACCAAACAGATAGGGACGCCTGGGCCCTCAGTGTTCGAGATATCCATTGTGGCCAAGGCCCCGACTCGGGTCATGAAAAACCTTGTATCAGATCCAGGTTCATGGTCCCTGGATGTTTGCGAAATCGCATCAGGTAGAGTCTTATTTATGGATGTATAGCGCACCACACTCATAAGAAGGAGGCTACTAGGCGTTTAGGAAAGTGTTTCCCCTCTTTGTGGTTTAGTTCGTGCTTTAGAGTCTGAATTAGAATTGTCCCCTAATCATTGATCTATTATATCTCAGAAAAATGTCATGCCTCCTCATCGTTCCAACAACAGGGATACTCAGGATGATTAATTCCGACCTACCCATGGGATGCGGACCCATAATAGAGTGCACACTCCAGAACCTGTTCCTACTTCGGGAGTACTTCCAGTCCCGACCAGTCCTCCTTGAGCTCCAAGAATAAATTTTAATCGTCCCCAGTCTTCTCAGAGGGACATATCGAATGCAGAATTCAGACAGTCCATTCGCATGCTTACACAGCTGGTAGCCATACAGACTCAGAGGTCGGAGGATACAGGGTCTGCATTTATTACTTCTGAGGATATTAGGGTGGGCCAATTCATGAGAATGAACATACCCAAATTTTCTGGCACTAAGGTAAAAGAGGACCCCCAGAAATTCATAGACGAAATGGAGAAGATGTTTTAAGTGATACATGTGGATCAGGTGGAAGGGGTTGTGTTAGAAGCATACCAGCTTAATGATGTAGCGAACCAATGGTATAATGAGTGGGAAGAGGCAAAGGGTGAGAGTGATGAGCCCACAGTCTGGGGCGAGTTTTGGAAGCTTTTCTTGATCGACTCTTTCATCTATAGTTTAGGAAAGCCAAGGTAGAAGAATTCATGAATCTTAAACAGGGGAAAATAAGTGTCTAGGAGTACACTCATAAGTTTAACCAACTTTCTCGTGAAGCACCAGAAATGACAGGTAATATGAGAGCCTGGATGAGGAAATTGCATCCGGCCTTTTTGATGATCTACCTCTTGAATGTCAAGGAGCGATGCTAAATAGGGATATGGACTTTTATAGGCTGTCAGTCCACATGTTGTAGGTAGAAGAGAATAAAAATAAAATCACCTAATCTAGAGAGAAGGACAGGCAGGAAAAGAGAGCCAGAACAGTGGATCAGAACCACAGTCAACCACAGAACGGTAACTAGGGAAATAAATGGAAAAAAAAAAGTTTCTGAGTAACGTGCAGTCTGCAGCTTGCGCCCCAGTGCCCAAACCCTCAGTTGATAGATAATCTATGATATTTCATACTATTGATGGACCCATATCTCAGGATACCCAATTATAGGGCAGTGTGGCGTAGAAGCATCGTACCTTTCTGCGGTGTGAGACTTGTGGTAAGCATCATCCGGGAAGGTGTTATCTAGGCACATTGGTGTGTTACTCTTGTGGTCAGATGGGTCATTTTCAGAGGGATTGAACTTTGGATAAAAAGAGTGTTGGGGGTGACAAGTCTTAGGCAAACTCTTCTGCACTACCATCGCCTCAAAAGGACGCCACTTCAGCTGCTGGGAGCGGTCGCAACCGGCTGTATGCTTTGTCCAACCATCAGAAGGCAGATACCTTACCCGATGTAGTCACTGGTACGTTGCAAATCTTTTCTCGTGAGGTTTATATGTTACTAGATCCCGGGTCATCCTTATCTTATGTAACCCCTTATATGGCTGTTGGTTTCGGGTTTTAGCCCGATGTGATTGCTGAACCTTTTTTCGTTTCCACCCTGGTGGGTGACCCTGTTGTGGCTAAGAGAGTGTAAAAGAATTATGTTATGTCTATTTTTAGCCGGGATACGGTGGCAGACCTCATAGATCTTGATATGGTTGATTTTGATGCCATCTTAGGGATGGACTGGCTCCATTCATGTTATGCCACACTAGACTGTAGAACCCGGAAGGTTACTTTTTCCTTTTCGAATGAACCTGTGGTAAAATGGGAGGGGTATTCTTTAGCACCTAGAGGGCACTTTATATCTTTTCTTAGAGCTCGTAAGCTCATTTCCAGGGGTTTTCTATATCATCTGATTCGAGTGAAATATTCTAATGTTGAGAGCCCACCTCTTCCGTCAGTCCTTGTGGTAAATGAGTTTCTAAAAGTCTTTCCTGATGATCTTCCAGGAATACCACATGATAGGGAGATAAATTTTCACATTGATTTATTGTCAGATACCCGCCCCATTTCTATTCCTCCATATAGAATGGCTCCAGCAGAGTTGAAGGAGTTGAAAGAACAACTAGCTGATCTTCTAGATAAAGGTTTTATCCATCCTAGTGTTTCTCCCTGGGGTGCGCCTGTATTTTTCGTGCGAAAGAAAGATGGTTCCCTACGTATGTGCATAGATTACCGCCAGCTGAATAATGTCACCATTAAAAATAAGTACCCTATGCCTAGAATTGATGATCTGTTCGACCAACTACAGGGTGCAAAATGTTTGTCAAAGATAGACCTTCATTCGGGATACCATCAGTTGAAAGTTAGAGAGTCAGATATTCCCGAAACACCTTTTCGAATGATAACGCTCAACTTACACTTCAATTTAGAGCAAGGCGGTCGTTGTCAATATATTTACCCAACTTTGGAATCGGGGTCGAATCCATAGGGAATAATGTGAGTGGCGATTAAACTAGTTTGAAACTAAATATGCAAGTTAAATTCAAATAACTGACACGAAAAGACAAAATGGGGGTTTTTAATGATTAGCAAATAATTGTTGGTCAATTTTGTTTCAGTGTTTGTAATCAAGTGTTTATGGAAAAACCAGAATTATGTTCACTAGAGGTTTTGGTACTTGACAGATGCTAATAGTGGTTAAAGATTCTCACAGTAGATAGGATAACAGGTTATCTTTATCGAAGTTATGCCTCAATGTCTGTCGACCTACTTAAGCATTTAATTTTGTAATCCTCTTGGACTTAGGGAATTTATATTCATGACCAGATTTTACCTCAGGTTAATAAACCTTGTTACAGCGCCAATTATTAAATGGAAGCTTTTAGTGCTTCCTCGTCCCTGTTAATAACTCACTTCAGACTAAATTTTATTTCTTTCTCAAGCAAATCAAAGCCGTTGTTATCTATCATTTGCAACCAATAGACGATAATTAAAACCTCAGAATTATCAAGGAGTCCTATTACCTGTCGAATCTTGAACACTTAGCACCTTATCAAGACTTAACCCTAGATCCCATAATTCAGGTTAAAGAGATTTAGCCACTCATAATGGAAAAATCAAATCAACTAGTTGTATTCATGCTTTGAAAGATAAACTTACCATAAGATGAATAGTAACTAGTGATTCTCAGATTAGATCACAATTGAAATCCAAATTATTAATTAAAATCTCTTCAAAGTAATTGCTTTTTCAAGCCAAGAAACTAGAGAGAAAATTAAAAATATATATATTTCTCCAAACTCCCATTCGGAATTCTCAAGAAAACCTTAAACAATGCTTTAAATAGTTCACCCTAATTATGGAAACAAAATAATAAAGTTCAGCAATTCCTCGAATAGGTGAAGCAATCCGTGAAGACCTATCAGGAGGCTTGCGACTTATCACAAATGTCGTCAGCTTCTCTTTACTTTTGGAATTCGTTGCCTTAGGCTGACGATAATTTTGACGACCTATAAGCTCGTTGACTACTTATCACGAATGCCGTCACATCTCTACCTCAGCTCTCATCTTCTTTCTTAGGCTGACACCAATTTTAACTAACTATCAGCTCCTTGACGGCTTATCACAAAATGTCGTCACAACTCTCAACTCAGGTCCATTCTCTGTCTAAGGCCGACGATGAAGCTGATAACTTATCACAGGGATGACGACCTATCAGAAATGCCATCAGCCACACTTCTCTTCTAATTATTTCAGATTTCAACTCTTTTGCTTCCATCCTTGTTGGTTCTCTAGCATCTTAGCTTGTACTGTAAAATCAAAGATAAAACAATTAAAAATGATAAAAGTTGCTTAAGACTTTGCAATTATTCTCAGTTAAAGGGCTCAAATGTGTTAGCATCTGCTCACACATCAACACCCTCAACTTAAAATAATTGCTTATCCTCAAGCAACTAAAACACAACATTACGATGCTTAACCAAGAGACACATAACATACCTATGATAGTTGATCATCAATTTTAGTTAAAAACATATTACCCTCTCCATTTTCAATCACTTTAAAACCATTTGTGTATATCCATGAAGATCAACAATGTTATAGAAAGGAATCAAGATATGGTATCAACTTAGCAACAATAACCATGCCTATATACAAATTATACTACCCAAGCAAGTAGGCAATTAGAAATGCAACCGATGTGCCCTTACAACAAAGAAGTCCCTTCTCACTCATATATGAAATCAAGCATGTAAATGTAGGGACGGTCAAGAGACACTCACTCTCAGAAAGAAGTTCCAGTCAATGTATGCCAAATACCATAAGCTTTCCCTTATTTTCATTACCGAAGCTTTCAGACATTAAGTTAGGATCACTATAGGACTTTTCTTCAGTTTGTAATGTAGGTTTGGGGATGGTATGATATGCAAGGATATTTAAATTAACAAGGCCTCCTTGGCACTACACTATTTTTTGGGGGTCTCACTTATCAACCTCTAGCTTATTTCCCCCTTTCTTGATTAAGCAAATTCAGGATGGGTGTGGTTATTTAATCAATCGTTTTCTTTTTTTCACAACTTTTCTTTTCTCATTCTTTTTATTACCCTTCTTCATACTTACTTTACATCACACACCCCTATGATAGCCACCCTCAACTTAGGCTATTTGCCTAAGTCAAAGTGCACAATGTCCAAGGAGGGCCAGGGCCAAAACAGGTTTATTGTGATACAAATGGGAAAGTGATAGGTATAATAAAAAGAATAGGCATTCAGGCTCAAAATCAGGATCAAGGGATATTATTCACACATGGAAGGTCATTTAGGCTAAAAGTGGACTAATATCAACAACGGCCTATGATCTTTTCCTAACCATTATCCTACAACCAAGGCAAGACCAACCGAGCAAGTTCTGGATTTAATGCTCAATGGGAACTAGGTAGTATCTCTCACACACATGGAACAAAGGTACATCCCAAGCTACTACCCATTCGGTTTATGCAATTGTTAGTTGTGATTATCATGTCCCTAGTAGTAATGCCATAAAAAGATTCACAGTAGTCACATATAGATACACATCACACAGTTACCAGATAGACAATTGGAGAGGTATTTATCATTCCAAGAAAAAGCAAAAAAAATATGTCAACTATCCTAGATAATTATTTTTCCCCCAGTTAACCACAACACATCTCAAAACAAACACAATACGCCTAAACATGATGGCTCTACTAGGCACAATACTCCGGGGAAAAGAGGCATAACAACAATAACCCCAAGAGGACATCAACACCCACAAGTAGCTCCACCCTAAACTTAAAATCATGTAATGTCCCCAATGCGTTAAACCAAAACGGGAGAGTTAGAAACATACCTGTGGCACCATGGGTGAGAATTTGATGCCAATCACTTAATACAAATACAAACAATTAAATACCTTGGGTTGCCTCCCAAGAAGAACCTAATTTAGTGTTGCGGCATGACCCAACTCAGATTTTTCCTCCACCTTGATGATATAAATTTCACCCCCAACTTAGAGTCCATCTTCCTACCTCTCTCATACGGGGGGTGTACAAAAATTAAGAAGTTGAGTAATGGATTAAGCGTGGTAAACCACTCATCCTTAGAGTGAGGTATGTTTTTATGTTGCTTGTCTAATGTAACATCAAGAATATAGGATTCTTGTTCCCTATCTTCACACTCTTCTACTATTTTAATTGATTCTACAGACAAGATATCATCTAAACATAATATAGAAAAGTTCTTTGAATAAGGCCCAATCAATCCTACGTCAAAACTTACACTATCTACTATACACTCACTTTCATTCACCTTCTCGACATTTACACTTCGAATTGGGCTAGAGTCTTTATTAGAGATTTCCTTGGTTTCTTCTTTTGCCTCTAGCACCATGTCCCCAATTTTGGCATCATCTCTCATGGATGGTTCAGTTGGCTGGGAAATCACTGAGAGTTGCTCAACATCAAGCTCAACATCAATATAGGGTTCTTTCTCCTCATCTTCACACTCTTCCATTATGTTAAATGATTCCACAGACAAGATATCATAAAAACATAATATTGAAGAATGCTTTGAATAATTGACCTCTATATACATCTCCTCATGAATGATTGGTTTCATATCTTGATGCATATCACATACGATATCATACATTTTTTTACGGATATCCAATATTCATTGAAACATAGCTTCAATGCCACTTTTTCTGGTGCTTCGTTCTTCCGTTTCTTGACCATAAGACCTATCAAAATCATAAGAAGAACTAGAATTTGGGTTAGCGCAATAGGGGGAGGGGACATTTGGTCAATCACTCCAATGTACATCTTGACCGCCACATAAAGAACAATCATACTCCTGGTAAGATGGAGATGGTGCACACATATCTCTCCGGGGAGCATATCTACAATCTTGGCAAAAGTGAGGTCCATCACAATATAGACATGGATCATCAAGATAAGATTTCCAACCACCAAGCTTATGTTCATTCCACGATTCCATAGTAATAAGTAAACTAAAATAAGAATCTACCTAACACAACAAATAAATGAAAACTCAAAACAAATATTTATAATTTGAATTCAAGCAAGTAGGCTAAAATTTCAAACCAACTCAATACGCCAAATTGTTCCCCGGCAATGGCGCCATTTTTTATAACGCTCAACTTACACTTCAATTTAGTGCAAGGCAGTCGTCGTTAATATATTTACCCAACTTTGGAGTCGGGGTCAAATCCACAGGAAATAATGTGAGTGGCGATTAAACTAGTTTGAAACTAAAGTTACAAGTAAAATTCAAATAACTGGCATGAAAAGACAAATTAGGGGTTTTTGATGATTAGCAAATAATTGTTGGTCAGTTTAGTTACAGTTCTTGTAATCAAGAGTTTATGAAAAAACCAGAATTATGTTCACTAGAGGTTTTAGTACTTGACAGATGCTAATAGTGGTTCAAGATTCTCACAGTAGATAGGACAACAGGTTATCTTTATCGAAGTTATGCCTAAATGTCTCTCGACCTACTTAAGCATTTAAATACCTAATCCTCTCGAACGTAGTGAATTTATATTCATGACCAGATTTACCTCAGGTTAATCAACCTTGTTACAACGTCAATTATTACATGGAAGTTTTTAGTGCTTCCCAGTCCCTGTTAATAACTCACTTCCCACTATATTTGATTTCTTTCTCAAGCAAATTGAAGTAGGTATTATCTATCGTTTGCAAACAATAGACGATAATTTAAACCTCAGAATTATCAAGGAGTCCTATTACCTGTCGAATCATGAACACTTAGCACCTTATCAAGACTTAACCCTAGATCCCATAATTCAGGTTAAAGAGTTTTAGTCACTTTGAAAGATAAACTGACCACACGATGAATAGTAACTAGTGATTCTCAGATTAGAGCACAAAGGAAATCCAAAATATTAATTAAAATCTCTTCAAAGTAATTGCTTTTTCAAGCCATGAAACTAGAGAGAAAATTAAAAAAAAATACATGTCTCCAAACTCCCGTTCGGAACTCTTATGAAAACCCTAAACAATGCTTTAAATAGTTTACCCTAATTATGGAAACAAAATAATAAAGTTCATAAATTCCTCGGACAGGTGACACCATATGTGATGCCCTACTAGGAGGATGATGAGTTATCCCAACTATCATCAGCTCCTCTTTTCTTTTGGTATTCGCTGCCTTAGGCTGACGATGGTTTTAACAACCTATCAGCTCCTTGATGACTTATTATGAATGTCATCACATCTCTACCTCAACACTCATGTTTTGCCTTAGGCTGATGCCAATTTTGATGACCTATCAACTCCTTGATGGCTTATCAAAAAATGTCGTCACAAATCTCAACTCAGGTTCATTCTCTATCTAAGGCTGATGATGAAGCTGATAATTTATCACAGGGCTGATGACTTATCAGAAATACCGTTAGTCACACTTCTCTTGTAATTATTTCAGATTTTAACTATTTTGCTTCCATCCTTGTTGGTTCTCTAGCATCTTATCTTCTACTATAAAATCAAAGATAACATAATCAAAAACGACAAAAATTGCTTAAGACTTTGCAATTATTCTTAGTTAAAAGCCTCAAATGTGTTAGTATCTGCTCACACATCACCGAACCAGATACGGTCATTATGAATTCTTAGTCATGTTCTTCGGATTGACTAACGCCCATGTAGCCTTTATGGATCTAATGAATAGGGTCTTCTGTCAGTTTCTGGATCTGTTTGTCATAGTATTCATTGATGCATCTTGTTTTATTCTAAGAGTGAGGAATAACATGCCAAGAACTTCTGAATCATTCTTCAGACCCTCAAAGATCATATGTTGTATGCTAAGTTCTCCAAATATGAATTCTGGTTGAATTCTATTGCTTTTTTGGGGCATATTATGTCTAGTAGCGGGATTAAGGTGGATCCCTAAAAGGTTAAAGAAATTCGGAGCTTCTTAGGTTTGGAAAGGTATTACAAAAGGTTCATAGAGAGTTTATCTTCCATAGCTGCTCCACTTACTAAGTTGACTCAGAAAAAGGTGAAGTTTGTGTGGTCTGACACATGTGAGAATAGTTTTGAGAAGTTGAAAGACAAATTGACTACTACACTTATGCTAACTCTCCCGGAAGGTACATAAGGTTTATTTGTATACTATGATGCATCTCGAGTGGTACTTGGATGTGTTCTTATACATCATGATAAGGTGGTGGCTTATTCATCTAGGCAGTTGAAAGTGCATGAGCGCAATTACCCCACCCATGACTTGGAATTAGTGGGTGTGGTGTTTGCACTTAGGATTTAGCGGCACTATCTTTGTGAGGTGTGTGTTGATATTTTCACTTACCACAAAAGTTTACAGTATGTTTTCTCACAGGCGTTGGATTGAAATTTTGAAAGATTAGGACATGAGCGTGCACTATCATCCGAGTAAGGTAAATGTTGTAGCCGACGCCCTCAGCAGATTATCTATGGGAAGTATTTCTCATGTTGAGGATGGGAAGAGTGAAATGGTGAGGGATATTCACCGACTTGCGAACCATGGAGTACGACTCTTTTATTCTGAAGATGGAGGGATGATCATGCATGAGATAGCTAAATCATCCCTGTGTCCAGAAGTTAAAGAAAAGAAGGCTGAAGATCCCATCTTGATGCAAATTAAGAATGATATGGGTCAGCAGAAGGTAATGTCGTTTGAGATTGGTGGTGATGGTATTTTGAGGTACCAGGGTAGATTGTGTGTGCCAGATGTAGATGGTTTAAGGAATAGAATCCTTGACGAAGCTCACTATAATGCCCCGAAATCGGTTCCCGGGATGTCACACGGTGCATAGGGTCACCCTTCTACTGGCATAACTCATAAGCAACTGAATAAAAATACAAATCCATACAAATCAGAAGAAATTAACTCTTTTCTGAATCTGATCGATACAAAAATGGAATTTTACAGGATTACAATTCTTCATTTACAACCAAAATTGAAACAAAATACATCAACTTCTACTGACTGTCTATGAAGCCTCTACTAGTACTGACTGTAGGTAGCCGGGTCATGACTCCCGACTACCCCAACTCAATACGACTGAATAAATAAAATACAACACTATAACTCTGCATAACTAACCCAAGCCCTTGTATCAAAAGGACTCATCACCTGCTGACTGGATACCACGAACTGACTGGATTCGAAGGTGAAACTATACCTTGTACCTACATTTCGAGAAAATGCAGCCTACATCCAAAGATGTGGGTCAGTACCATGGAAAGGAACCGATTATATGGAGGTGTATGCAGTTGTATAAACATCATCATCATAAATATTTATAAGAAATATGCAGGATGTATGAAAGACTCACATAGCCCGAGGAAAATCATCATAATCATGAGACGATGAAATAAGTATAATAACACATGTCAGTCATCATATACTTTTTCAATCACTTTCAGTTCTTCAAGAATATCAATTCTCATAATGTAAATATCATTTAAATCTTTCGAAAGAATAACTTTCACAATTCCACTTTCAAATCACTTCACCATAGACACAAGGAAACAAACACACTGGAAGATCCTATAACCGACATAAACCATGTGAGCCACATGGAGTCCAACGTACAACCCACGTTGGGGAGAGTCGTCCTATCCTTGCCATCGGAGTAGGACTTCCAATATCAATCCAAAAACACTAGTGATCACTATATAAATCAGCCTCAGGCTCACGTCCTATGGGGGTACGTAGTTCAAGGGAATTAAGGTCACTTTATACCTCCCACTCTGTGCTAAAGATTACTCCCGGACTTAGCTCAGAAATTTAAATCAGCCTCAGGCTCACATTAAAGAAAATCCACAATAAACACTTCCACAATTTTCACCGGGAGCCAATTTGCTACCCCTTTATAATAATCAATATAAACGTGGATTTCTTTCACAGTCGAGTTCAAAATAACTAATTCACGACCAAAAGGTCAAATCATTCAAAACATCTCAAATATTCAACATCAACGTGCATATAACACACATTTTCTCAAAGACACAATTTCAAATGGGGTTCAAGACCCAAATATCAAAATCATAGTAAATTTCTTTCAAGCATCATGCTTTAAGTTATAATTTCATATAAATTCGACTTTTAAGAGTCATAAACATCATAATCTCAAGATAACCAAGGTAGAATATAAGTTCATGCTCCAAAATCATAATAAACATATAAAAATCATATCTTCGTAAAGAAAATTACTTTTTGGCACAAGAACGAAAGATTATTCTTGTTGAAAAACCCCACATACATTGAATGATGAACTTTAGATCGATACTCGTTTTTGAGGTGTTAATCATGCCATTGAATGATGGTTCTTGGAGTTCTTGAACTAGGAACTTGGAATCTTGAATAAATTTGTAGAATTAAAGGTGAACGTTGGAGGTTCTTGAAGTTCTTGAACTAGGAACTTGGAATCTTGAATACATTTGCAGAATTAATGGTGAACTTTGGAGGTTCTTGAAGTTGGATGTAGGAGCTTAGGGTTTTCTTTTTGAGGGAATTTAATGAAATATAACATATAATGCTTCTAATAGGCTTTAATATAGGGTTTGGATGGATTTTGGTTGAGGGGGAATGACCAAAACGCCCCTAAAAAATCAAATAATTCTCCATTTTGTCCTTTGGTGGACTGTTTTGATAGTCTTTAGTAGATCAACCATAACGTTTTACTCCGATATCCAAATTGGATGAAACTAATTTCATTAGAAAGAGGACTCTCATATATTTCCATTGATATATAATATATGACCCAGATCATTGTGTACGAGGATTTATGATTGTTTGAAGTTGACCCAAAAATTCACTTTTGATAGGCTGAAGTAGATCGACCATAAACTTTTTCTCCGATAGACAAATTGGATGAAACCGATTTCATCGGAAAGAGGACTCACAGATCATTCCATTGATTTATAGTATATCACCCATATCATTATGTACAAGGAGTTATGATCGTTTAAAGTTGGAGAAAAAATACGCCAGGCCTCAGTACTTTTTTTCCTGCACATTTTACAGTTCACTACTATTCACGGTTCGATCGGAATGTTCATAACTCGTCGCTCGGGTGTCCGTTTTGGATGATCCACTTATCGTTGGAAATCTTATTTGATAATCTATGCAAATGGTGGATCATAATCTAAGACATTCCAAACGAAAAATTTATAATTCATTCTAGAAGATAGAACCCAACACGTTTACGCACAAAATTTCAACGAAAAATTTTCTAAGGTATTCATCATCTCCCTCTTGGAAACATTCGTCCTCGAATGTCAATGAATAAGTACAGAATACCATGAAAATAAGGACAAAAGGCTGGGATAACGATGTCAATCCACTTACTTCACAACAAACTTTTCAATACTTCATAGATTATGCGATTTATAATGAGAATGGTGACATAGTTGGATCTTACAGAATGGAGACTGATTTTAAGGAATCTATATCTTTGGTTAATCTTTCAAAAGAATACCTTTCCCAATTCCACTTTCAAATAACTTCACCATAGACACAAGGAAACACACACACTGGGAGATCCTCTAACCGACATAAACCATGTGAACCACATGGAGTCCAACGTCCAACCCACGTTGGGGAGAGTCGTCCTATCCTTGCCATCGGAGTAGGACTTCAAATATCAATCTAAAAACACAAGTGATCACTATATAAATCAGCCTCAGGCTCACGTCCTATGGGCGCACGTAGTTTTAGGGAAGTAAGGTCACTTTATACCTCCCACTCTGTGCTAAAAAATACTCCCGGACTTAGCTCAGAAATTTAAATCAGCCTCAGGCTCACATTAAAGAAAATCCACAATAAATACTTCCATAATTTTCACCGGGACCCAATTTGCTACCCCTTTATAATAATCAATATAAATGTGGATTTCTTTCACAGTCGAGTTCAAAATAACTAATTCACAACCAAAAGGTCAAATCATTAAAAACATCTCAAATATTCAACATCAACGTGCATATAGCACACGTTTTCTCAAAGACACAATTTCAAATGGGGTTCAAGACCCAAATATCAAAATCATAGTAAATTTCTTTAGAGCATCATGCTTTAAGTCATAATTTCATATAAATTCGACTTTACAGAGTCATAAACATCATAATCTCAAGATAACCAAGATAGAATATAAGTTCATGCTCCAAAATCATAATAAACATATAAAAATCATATCTTCGTAAAGAAAAATACTTTTTGGCACAAGAATGAAAGATTGTTCTTGATGAAAAACCCCACATACCTTGAATGATGAATTTTAGATCGATATTCGTTTTTGAGGTATTAATCGTGCCTTTGAATGATGGTTCTTGGAGTTCTTGAACTAGGAACATGGAATCTTGAATAAATTTGTAGAATTAAAGGTGAACTTTGGAGGTTCTTGAAGTTCTTGAACTAGGAACTTGGAATCTTGAATACATTTGCAGAATTAATGGTGAACTTTGGAGGTTCTTGAAGTTGGATGTAGGAGCTTAGAGTTTTCTTTTTGAGGGAATTTGATGAAATATAACATATAATGCTTCTAATAGGCTTTAATATAGGGTTTGGACGGATTTTTGTTGAGTGGGAATGACCAAAACGCCCCTAAAAAATCAAATAATTCTCCAATCTGTCCTTTGGTGGACTGTTTTGATAGTCTTTAGTAGATCAACCATAACGTTTTACTCCGATATCCAAATTGGATGAAACTAATTTCATTAGAAAGAGGACTCTCATATATTTCCATTGATATATAATATCTGACCCAGATCATTGTGTACGAGGAGTTATGATTGTTTGAAGTCGACCCAAAAATTCACTTTTATAGGCTGAAGTAGATCGACCATAACCTTTTTCTCCGATAGACAAATTGGATGAAACCAATTTCATCGGAAAGAGGACTCATAGATCTTTCCATTGATGTATAGTATATCGCCCATATCAGTGTGTACAAGGAGTTATGATCGTTTAAAGTTGGAGCAAAAATACGCTAGGCCTCAGTACTTTTTTTCTTGCACGTTTTACTGTTCACTACTATTCACGGTTCGATCGGAATGTTCATAACTCCTCGCTCCGGTGTCCGTTTTGGATGATCCACTTATCGTTGGAAATCTTATTCGATAATATATGCAATGGTGGGTCATAATCTAAGACATTTCGAACGGAAAATTTATAATTCATTCTAGAAGATAGAACCCAACACGTTTACGCAAAAAATTTCAACAAAAAATTTTCTGGAGTATTACATCATCTCCCCCTTGGAAACATTCTTCCTCGAATGTCAATGAATAAGTACAGAATACCATGGAAATGAGGACAAAAGGCTCGGATAACGATGTCAATCCACTTACTTCACTCCAAACTTTTCAATACTTCATAGAACATGCGATTCATAATGAGAATGGTCACATAGTTAAATCTTACAGAAAGGAGACTGATTTTAAGGAATCGATATCTTTGGTTAATCTTTCGAAAGAATAACTTTCACAATTCCACTTTCAAATCACTTCACCATAGACACAAGGAAACACACACACTGGGTGATCCTATAACCGACATAAACCATGTGAGCCATATGGAGTCCAACGTCCAACCCACGTTGGGGAGAGTCATCCTATCCTTGCCATCGGAGTAGGACTTCCAATATCAATCCAAAAACACTAGTGATCACTATATAAATCAGCCTCAGGCTCACGTCCTATGGGGGCACGTAGTTCTAGTGATGTAAGGTCACTTTATACCTCCCACTCTTTGCTAAAGATTACTCCCGGACTTAGCTCAGAAATTTAAATCAGCCTCAGGCTCACATTAAAGAAAATCCAGAATAAACACTTCCACAATTTTCACCGGGAGCCAATTTGCTACCCCTTTATAATAATCAATATAAACGTGGATTTCTTTCACAGTCGAGTTCAAAATAACTAATTCACGACCAAAAGGTCAAATCATTCAAAACATCTCAAATATTCAACATCAACGTGCATATAGCACACATTTTCTCAAAGACACAATTTCAAATGGGGTTCAAGACCCAAATATCAAAATCATAGTAAATTTCTTTCAAGCATCATGCTTTAAGTCATAATTTCATATAAATTCGACTTTTCAGAGTCATAAACATCATAACCTCAAGATAACCAAGATTGAATATAAGTTCATGCTCCAAAATCGTAATAACCATATAAAAATCATATCTTCTTAAAGAAAATTACTTTTTGGCACAAGAACGAAAGATTGTTTCTGTTGAAAAACCCTACATAACTTAAATGATGAACTTTAGATCGATACTCGTTTTTGAGGTGTTAATCGTGCCTTTGAATGATGGTTCTTGGAGTTCTTGAACTAGGAACTTGGAATCTTTAATAAATTTGTAGAATTAAAGGTTAACTTTGGAGGTTCTTGAAGTTCGTGAACTAGGAACTTGGAATCTTGAATACATTTGCAGAATTAATGGTGAACTTTGGAGGTTCTTGAAGTTGGAAGTAGGAGCTTAGGGTTTTCTTTTTGAGGGAATTTGATGAAATATAACATATAATGCTTCTAATAGGCTTTAATATAGGGTTTGGATGGATTTTAGTTGAGGGGAAATGACCAAAACGCCCCTAAAAAATCAAATAATTCTCAAATCTGTCCTTTGGTGGACTGTTTTGATAGTCTGTAGTAGATCAACCATAACGTTTTACTCTGATAGCAAAATTCGATGAAACTAATTTCATTAGAAAGAGGACTCTCATATATTTCCGTTGATATATAATATCTGACCCAGATCATTGTGTACGAGTAGTTTTGATTGTTTGAAGTTGACCCAAAAATTCACTTTTGATAGGCTGAAGTAGATCGACCATATACTTTTTCTCCGATAGACAAATTGGATGAAAACAATTTCATCAGACAGAGGACTCACAGAACTTTCCATTGATATATAGTATATCACCCATATCAGTATGTACAAGGTGTTATGATTGTTTAAAGTTGGAGCAAAAATACGCCAGGCCTCAGTACTTTTTTCTGCACATTTTACTGTTCACTACTATTCACGGTTCGATCGGAATGTTCATAACTCGTCGCTCGGGTGTCTGTTTTGAATGATCCACTTATCGTTGGAAATCTTATTCGTTAATCTATGCAATGGGGGGTCATAATCTAAGACATTCCAAATGGAAAATTTATAATTCATTCTAGAAGATAGAACCCAACACGTTTACGCACAAAATTTCAACGAAAAATTTTCTGGGGTATTACATCATCTCCCCCTTGGAAACATTCATCCTCGAATGTTGATGAATAAGTACAGAATACCATAGAAATGAGGACATAAGGCTGGGATAACTATGTCAATCCACTTACTTCACTCCAAACTTTTCAATACTTCATAGAACATGTGATTCATAATGAGAATGGTCACATAGTTGGATCTTACAGAAAGGAGACTGATTTTAAGGAATCGATATCTTTGGTTAATCTTTCGAAAGAATAACTTTCACAATTCCACTTTCAAATCACTTCACCATAGACACAAGGAAACACACACACTGGGAGATCCTATAACCGACATAAACCATGTGAGCCACATGGAGTCCAACGTCCAACCCACGTTGGGGAGAGTCGTCCTATCCTTGCCATCGGAGTAGGACTTCCAATATCAATACAAAAACACTAGTGATCATTATATAAATCAGCCTCAGGCTCACGTTCTATGGGGGCACGTAGTTCTAGGGAAGTAAGGTCACTTTATACCTCCCACTCTAATCTAAAGATTACTCTCGGACTTAGCTCAGAAATTTAAATCATCCTCAGGCTCACATTGAAGAAAATCCACAATAAACACTTCCACAATTTTCACCGGGAGCCAATTTGCTACCCCTTTATAATAATCAATATAAATGTGGATTTCTTTCACAGTCGAGTTCAAAATAACTAATTCACGACCAAAAGGTCAAATCATTCAAAACATCTCAAATATTCAACATCAACGTGCATATAGCACACATTTTCTCAAAGAAACAATTTCAAATGGGGTTCAAGACCCAAATATCAAAATCATAGTAAATTTCTTTCAAGCATCATGCTTTAAGTCATAATTTCATATAAATTCGACTTTTCAGAGTCATAAACATCATAATCTCAAGATAACCAAGATAGAATATAAGTTCATGCTCCAAAATCATAATAAACATATAAAAATCATATCTTCGTAAAGAAAATTACTTTTTGGCCCAAGAACGAAAGATTGTTCTTGTTGAAAATCCCACATCCCTTGAAAGATGAACTTTAGATCGATACTCATTTTTGAGGTGTTAATCGTGCCTTTGAATGATGGTTCTTGGAGTTCTTGAACTAGGAACTTGGAATCTTGAATAAATTTGTAGAATTAAAGGTGAACTTTGGAGGTTCTTGATGTTCTTGAACTAGGAACTTGGAATCTTGAATACATTTGCAGAATTAATGGTGAACTTTGGAGGTTCTTGAAGTTGGATGTAGGAGCTTAGGGTTTTCTTTTTGAGGGAATTTGATGAAATATAACATATAATGCTTCTAATAGGCTTTAATATAGGGTTTGGATGGATTTTGGTTGAGGAGGAATGACCAAACCGCCCCTGAAAAATCAAATAATTCTCGAATCTGTCCTTTGGTGGACTGTTTTGATAGTCTGTAGTAGATCAACCATAACGTTTTACTCCGATATCCAAATTGGATGAAACTAATTTCATTAGAAAGAGGACTCTCATATATTTCCGTTAAAATATAATATCTGACCCAGATCATTGTGTACGAGGAGTTATGATTGTTTGAAGTTGACCCAAAAATTCACTTTTGATAGGCTGAAGTAGATCGACCATAACCATTTTCTCCGATAGACAAATTTGATGAAACCAATTTCATAGGAAAGAGGACTCACAGATCATTCCATTGATATATAGTATATCACCCAGATTTGTATGTAGAATTAGTTATGATCATTTAAAGTTCGAGCAAAAATACCCCAGGCCTCAGTACTTTTTTTCCTTCACGTTTTACTGTTCACTACTATTCACGGTTCGATCGGAATGTTCATAACTCGTCGCTCGGGTGTTCGTTTTGGATGATCCACTTCTCGTTGGAAATCTTATTCGATAATATATGCAATGGTGGGTCATAATCTAAGACATTCCAAACGGAAAATTTATAATTCATTCTAGAAGATAGAACCCAACACGTTTACGCACAAAATTTCAAAGAAAAATTTTCTGGGGTATTACATCATCTCCCCCTTGGAAACATTCATCCTCGAATGTCGATGAATAAGTACAGAATACCATGGAAATTAGGACAAAAGGCTGGGATAACGATGTCAATCCACTTACTTCACTCCAAACTTTTCAATACTTCATAGAACATGCGATTCATAATGAGAATGGTCACATCGTTGGATCCTACAGAAAGGAGACTGATTTTAAGGAATCGATATCTTTGGTTAATCTTTCGAAAGAATAACTTTCACAATTCCACTTTCAAATCACTTCACCATAGACACAAGGAAACACACACACTGGGAGATCCTATAACCGACATAAACCATGTGAGCCACATGGAGTCCAACGTCCAACCCACGTTGGGGAGAGTCGTCCTATCCTTGCCATCGGAGTAGGACTTCCAATATCAATCCAAAAACACTAGTGATCACTATATAAATCAGCCTCAGGTTCACGTCCTATGGGGGCACGTAGTTCTAGGGAAGTAAGGTCACTTTGTACCTCCCACTCTGTGCTAAAGATGACTCCCGGACTTAGCTCAGAAATTTAAATCAGCCTCAGGCTCACATTAACGAAAATCCACGATAATCACTTCCACAATTTTCACCGGGAGCCAATTTGCTACCCCTTTATAATAATCAATATAAACGTGGATTTCTTTCACAGTCGAGTTCAAAATAACTAATTCACGAACAAAAGGTCAAATCATTCAAAACATCTCAAATATTCAACATCAACGTGCATATAGCACCGATTTTCTCAAAGACACAATTTCAAATGGGGTTCAAGACCCAAATATCAAAATCATAGTAAATTTCTTTCAAGCATCATGCTTTAAGTCATAATTTCATATAAATTCGACTTTTCAGAGTCATAAACATCATAATCTCAAGATAACCAGGATAGAATATAAATTCATGCTCCAAAATCATAATAAACATATAAAAATCATATCTTCGTAAAGAAAATTACTTTTTGGCACAAGAACGAAAGATTGTTCTTGTTGAAAAACCCCACATACCTTGAATGATGAACTTTAGATCGATACTCGTTTTTGAGGTGTTAATCATGCCTTTGAATGATGGTTCTTGGAGTTCTAGAGCTAGGAACTTGGAATCTTGAATAAATTTGTAGAATTAAAGGTGAAATTTGGAGGTTCTTGAAGTTCTTGAACTAGCAACTTGGAATTTTGAATACATTTGTAGAATTAATGGTGAACTTTGGAGGTTCTTGAAGTTGGATGTAGGAGCTTAGGGTTATCTTTTTTAGGGAATTTGATGAAATATAACATATAATGCTTCTAATAGGATTTAATATAGGGTTTGGACGGATTTTGGTTGAGGGGGAATGACCAAAACGCCCCTAAAAAATCAAATAATTCTCGAATCTCTCCTTTGGTGGACTGTTTTGATAGTCTGTAGTAGATCCACCATAACGTTTTACTCCGATATCCAAATTGGATGAAACTATTTTCATTAGAAAGAGGACTCTCATATATTTCCATTGATATATAATATCTGACCCAGATAATTGTGTACGAGGAGTTATGATTGTTTGAAGTTGACCAAAAAATTCACTTTTGATAGGCTGAAGTAGATCGACCATAACCTTTTTCTCCGATAGACAAATTGGATGAAACCAATTTCATCGGAAAGAGGACTCACAGATCTTTCCATTGATTTATAGTATATCACCCAAATCAGTATGTACAAGGATTTATGATCGTTTAATGTTGGAGCAAAAATACGCCAGGCCTCAGTACTTTTTTTCCTGCACGTTTTACTGTTCACTACTATTCACGGTTTGATCGGAATGTTCATAACTCGTCGCTCGGGTGTCCGTTTTGGATGATCCACTTATCATTGGAAATCTAATTTGATAATCTATGGAATGGTGGGTCATAATCTAAGACATTCCAAACGGAAAATTTATGATTCATTCTAGAAGATAGAACCCAACACGTTTACGCACAAAATTTCAACGAAAAATTTTCCGGGGTATTACATCATCTCCCCCTTGGAATCATTCGTCCTCGAATATCGATGAATATGTACAGAATACCATGGAAATGAGGACAAAAGGCTGGGATAACGATGTCAATCCACTTACTTCACTCCAAACATTTCAATACTTCATAGAACATGCGATTCATAATGAGAATGGTCACATAGTTGGATCATACAGAAAGAGACTGATTTTAACGAATCGATATCTTTTGTTAATCTTTCGAAAGAATAACTTTCACAATTCCACTTTCAAATCACTTCACCATAGACACAATGAGACACACACACTGGGAAATCCTATAACCGACATAAACCATGTGAGCCACATGGAGTCCAACGTCCAACCCACGTTGGGGAGAGTCGTCCTATCCTTTCCATCGGAGTAGGACTTCCAATATCAATCCAAAAACACTAGTGATCACTATATAAATCAGCCTCAGGCTCACATCCTATGGGGCACGTAGTTCTAGGGAATTAAGATCATTTTATACCTCCCACTTTGTGCTAAAGATTACTCCCGGACTTAGCTTAGAAATTTAAATCAGCCTCAGGCACACATTAAAGAAAATCCACAATAAACACTTCCACAATTTTCACCGGGAGCCAATTTGCTTCCCCTTTATAATCATCAATATACACGTGGATTTCTTTCACAGTCGAGTTCAAAATAACTAATTCACGACCAAAAGGTCAAATCATTAAAAACATCTCAAATATTCAACATCAACGTGCATATAGCACATATTTTCTCAAAGACACAATTTCAAATGGGGTTCAAGACCCAAATATCAAAATCATAGTAAATTTCTTTCAAGCATCATGCTTTAAGTCATAATTTCATATAAATTCGACTTTTCAGAGTCATAAACATCATAATCTCAAGATAACCAAGATAGAATATAAGTTCATGCTCCAAAATCATAATAAACATATAAAAATCATATCTTCGTAAAGAATATTACTTTTTGGCACAAGAACGAAAGATTATTCTTGTTGAAAAACCCCACATACCTTGAATGATGAACTTTAGATCGATAGTCGTTTTTGAGGTGTTAATCGTGCCTTTGAATGATGGTTCTTGGAGTTCTTGAACTAGGAACTTGGAATCTTGAATAAATTTGTAGAATTAAAGGTGAACTTTGGAGGTTCTTGAAGTTCCTTAACTAGGAACTTGGAATCTAGAATACATTTGCAGAATTAATGGTGAACTTTGGAGGTTCTTGAAGTTGGATGTAGGAGCTTAGGGTTTTCTTTTTGAGGGAATTTAATGAAATATAACATATAATTCTTCTAATAGGATTTAATATAGGGTTTGGACGGATTTTGGTTGAGGGGGAATGACCAAAACGCCCCTAAAAAATCAAATAATTCTCGAATCTGTCCTTTGGTGGACTGTTTTGATAGTCTGTAGTAGATCAACCATAACGTTTTACTCCGATATCCAAATTGGATGAAACTAATTTCATTAGAAAGAGGACTCTCATATATTTCCGTTGATATATAATATCTGACCCAGATCATTGTGTACGAGGAGTTATGATTGTTTGAAGTTGACCCAAAAATTCACTTTTGATAGGCAGAAGTAGATCGACCATAGACTTTTTCTTCGATAGACAAATTGGATGAAACCAATTTCATCGGAAAGAGGACTCACAGATACTTCCATTGATATATAGTATATCACCCAGATCAGTATGTATATGGAGTTATGATCTTTTAAAGATTGAGCAAAAATACGCCAGGCCTCAGTACTTTTTTTCCTGCATGTTTTACTGTTCACTACTATTCACAGTTCGATCGGAATGTTCATAACTCGTCGCTCGGGTGTCAATTTTTGATGATCCACTTATTGTTGGATATCTTATTTGATAATCTACGCAATGGTGGGTCATAATCTAAGACATTCAAAATGGAAAATTTATAATTCATTCTAGAAGATAGAACCCAACACGTTTACGCACAAAATTTCAACGAAAAATTTTCCGGAGTATTACATCATCTCCCCCTTGGAAAAATTCGTCCTGAATGTCGATTAATAAGTACAGAATACCATGGAAATGAGGACAAAAGGCTGGGATAACGATGTCAATCCACTTACTTCACTCCAAACTTTTCAATACTTCATAGAACATGCGATTCATAATGAGAATGGTCACATAATTGGATCTTAGAGAAAGGAGACTGATTTTAAGGAATAGATATCTTTGGTTAATCTTTCGAAAGAATAACTTTCACAATTCCACTTTCAAATCACTTCACCATAGACACAAGGAAACACACACACTGGGAGATCCTATAACCGACATAAACCATGTGAGCCACATGGAATCCAACGTCCAACCCACGTTGGGGAGAGTCGTCCTATCCTTGCAATCGGAGTAGGACTTCCAATATCAATCCAAAAACACTAGTGATCACTATATAAATCAGCCTTAGCATCACGTCCTATGGGGGCACGTAGTTCTACGGAAGTAAGGTCACTTTATACCTCCCACTCTGTACTAAAGATTACTCCCGGACTTAGCTCAGAAATTTAAATCAGCCTCAGGCTCACATTAAAGAAAATCCACAGTAAACACTTCCATAATTTTCACCGGGAGCCAATTTGCTACCCCTTTATAATAATCAATATAAACGTGGATTTCTTTCACAGTCGAGTTCAAAATAACTAATTCATGACCAAAAGGTCAAATCATTCAAAGCATTTCTAACATTCAACATCAACGTGCATATAGCACACATTTTCTCAAAGACACAATTTCAAATGGGGTTCAAGACCCAAATATCAAAATCATAGTAAATTTCTTTCAAGCATCATGATTTAAGTCATAATTTCATAGAAATTCGACTTTTCAGTGTCATAAACATCATAATCTCAAGATAACCAAGATAGAATATAAGTTCATGCTCCAAAATCATAATAAACATATAAAAATCATATCTTCGTAAAGAAAATTACTTTTTGGCACAAGAATGAAAGATTGTTCTTGTTGAAAACCCCCACATACCTTGAATGATGAACTTTAGATCGATACTCGTTTTTGAGGTGTTAATCGTGCCATTGAATGATGGTTCTTGGAGTTCTTGAACTAGGAACTTGGAATCATGAATAAATTTGTAGAATTAAAGGTGAACTTTGGAGGTTCTTGAAGTTCTTGAACTAGGAACTTGGAATCTTGAATACATTTGCAGAATTAATGGTGAACTTTGGAGGTTCTTGAAGTTGGATGTAGGAGCTTAGGGTTTTCTTTTTGAAGGAATTTAATGAAATATAACATATAATGCTTCTAATAGTCTTTAATATAGGGTTTGGACGGATTTTGGTTGAGGGGGAATGACCAAAACGCCCCTAAAAAATCAAATAATTCTCGAATCTGTCCTTTGGTGGACTGTTTTGATAGTCTGTAGTAGATCAACCATAACGTTTTACTCTGATATCCAAATTGGATGAAACTAATTTCATTAGAAAGAGGACTCTCATATATTTCCGTTGATATATACTATTTGACCCAGATCATTGTGTACGAGGAGTTATGATTGTTTGAAGTTGACCAAAAAATTCACTTTTGATAGGCTGAAGTAGATCGACCATAACCTTTTTCTCCGATAGACATATTGGATGAAACCAATTTCATCGGAAAGAGGACTCACAGATCTTTCCATTGATGTATAGTATATCACCCAGATAAGTATGTACAAGGAGTTATAATCATTTAAATTTGGAGCAAAAATACGCCAGGCCTCAGCACTTTTTTTCCTGCACATTTTACTGTTCACTACTATTCACGGTTAGATCGGAATGTTCATAACTCGTCGCTCGGGTGTCCGTTTTGGATGATCCACTTATCGTTGGAAATCCTATTCGATAATCTATGCAATGGTGGGGCATAATCTAAGACATTCCTAATGGAAAATTTATAATTCATCCTAGAAGATAGAACCCAACAGGTTTACGCAGAAAATTTCAACGAAAAATTTTCCGGGGTATTACATCATCTCCCCCTTAGAAACATTCGTCCTCGAATGTCGATGAATAAGTATAGAATACCATGGAAATGAGGACAAAAGGCTGGGATAACGATGTCAATCGACTTACTTCACTCCAAACTTTTCAATACTTCATAGAACATGCGATTCATAATGAGAATGGTCACATAGTTGGATCTTACAGAAAGGAGACTGATTTTAAGGAATCGATATCTTTGGTTAATCTTTCGAAAGAATAACTTTCACAATTCCACTTTCAAATCACTTCACCATAGACACAAGGAAACACACACACGGGAGATCCTATAACCGACATAAACCATGTGAGCCACATGGAGTCCAACGTCCAACCCACATTGGGGAGAGTCGTCCTATCCTTTCCATCGGAGTAGGACTTCCAATATCAATCCAAAAACACTAGTTATCACTATATAAATCAGTCTCAGGCTCACGTCCTATGGGGGCACGTAGTTCAAGGGAAGTAAGGTACCTTTATACCTCCCACTCTGTGCTAAAGATTACATCCGGACCTAGCTCAGAAATTTAAATCAGCCTCAGGCTCACATTAAAGAAAATCCACAATAAACACTTCCACAATTTTCACCGGGAGCCAATTTGCTACCCCTTTATAATCATCAATATAAACGTGATTTCCTTCACAGTCGAGTTCAAAATAACTAATTCACGACCAAAAGGTCAAATCATTCAAAACATCTCAAATATTCAACATCAACGTGCATATAGCACACATTTTCTCAAAGACACAATTTCAAATGGGGTTCAAGACCCAAATATCAAAATCATAGTAAATTTCTTTCATGACTCCTGCTTTAAGTCATAATTTCATATAAATTCGACTTTTCAGTGTCATAAACATCATAATCTCAAGATAACCAAGATAGGATATAAGTTCATGCTCCAAAATCATAATAAACATATAAAAATCATATCTTCGTAAAGAAAATTACTTTTTGGCACAAGAATGAAAGATTGTTCTAGTTGAAAAACCCCACATACCTTGAATGATGAACTTTAGATCGATACTCGTTTTGGAGGTGTTAATCGTGCCTTTGAATGATTGTTCTTGGAGTTCTTGAACTAGGAACTTGGAATCTTGAATAAATTTTTAGAATTAAAGGTGAACTTTGGAGGTTCTTGAAGTTTCTTAACTAGGAACTTGGAATCTTGAATTCATTTGCAGAATGAATGGTGAACTTTGGAGGTTCTTGAAGTTGGATGTAGGAGCTTAGGGTTTTCTTTTTGTGGGAAATTGATGAAATATAACATATAATTCTTCTAATAGGCCTTAATATAGGGTTTGGACGTATTTTGGTTGAGGGGGAATGACCAAAACGCCCCTAAAAAATCAAATAATTCTCGAATCTCTCCTTTGGTGGACTGTTTTGATAGTCTGTAGTAGATCAACCATAACGTTTTACTCCGATATCCAAATTAGATGAAACTAATTTCATTAGAAAGAGGACTCTCATATATTTCCGTTGATATATAATATCTGACCCAGATCATTGTGTACGAGGAGTTATGATTGTTTGAAGTTGACCCACAAATTCACTTTTGATAGGCTGAAGTAGATCGACCATAACCTTTTTCTCCGATAGACAAATTGGATGAAACCAATTTCATCGGAAAGAGGACTCACAGATCTTTCCATTGATATATAGTATATTACCCAGATCAGTATGTACAAGGAGTTATGATCGTTTAAAGTTGGAGCAAAAATACGCCAGGCCTCAGTACTTTTTTTCCTGCACGTTTTACTGTTCACTACTATTCACGGTTCGATCGGAATGTTCATAACTCGTCGCTCGGGTGTCCGTTTTGGATGATCCACTTATCGTTGGAAATCTTATTTGATAATCTATGCAATGGATGGTCATAATCTAAGACATTCCAAACGGAAAATTTATAATTTATTCTAGAAGATAGAACCCAACACGTTTACGCACAAAATTTGAACGAAAAATTTTCCGGGGTATTATATCATCTCCCCCTTGGAAACATTCATACTCGAATGTCGATGAATAAGTACAGAATACCATGGAAATGAGGACAAAAGGCTGGGATAACGATGTCAATCCACTTACTTCACTCCAAACTTTTCAATACTTCATAGAACATGCGATTCATAATGAGATTGGTCACATAGTTGGATCTTACAGAACGGAGACTGATTTTAAGGAATCGATATCTATGGTTAATCTTTTGAAAGAATAACTTTCACAATTCCACTTTCAAATCACTTCACCGTAGACACAAGGAAACACACACACTGGAAGATACTTTAACCGACATAAACCATGTGAGCCACATGGAGTTCAAGGTCCAACCCACGTTGGGGAGAGTCGTCCTATCCTTGCCCTCGGAGTAGGACTTCCAATATCAATCCAAAAACACTAGTGATCACTATATAAATCAGCCTCAGGCCCACGTCCTATGGGGGCACATAGTTCTAGGGAAGTAAGGTCACTTTATACCTCCCAGTCTGTGCTAAAGATTACTCCCGGACATAGCTCAGAAAGATAAATCAGCCTCAGGCTCACATTAAAGAAAATCCACAATAAACACTTCCACAATTTTCACCTGGAGCCAATTTGCTACCCCTTTATAATAATCAATATAAACGTGGATTTCTTTTACAGTCGAGTTCAAAATAACTAATTCACGACCAAAAGGTCAAATCATTCAAAACATCTCAAATATTCAACATCAACGTGCATATAGCACACATTTTCTCAAAGATACAATTTCAAATGATGTTCAAGACCCAAATATCAAAATCATAGTAAATTTCTTTCCAGCATCATGATTTAAGTCATAATTTCATATAAATTCGACTTTTCAGAGTCATAAACATCATAATCTCAAGATAACCAAGATAGAATATAAGTTCATGCTCCAAAATCATAATAAACATATAAAAATCATATCTTCGTAATGAAAATTACTTTTTAGCACAAGAACGAAAGATTGTTCTTGTTGAAAAACCCCACATACCTTGAATGATGAACTTTAGATCGATACTCGTTTTTGATGTGTTAATCGTGCCATTGAATGATGGTTCTTGGAGTTCTTGAACTAGGAACTTGGAATCTTGAATAAATTTGTAGAATTAAAGGTGAACTTTGGAGGTTCTTGAAGTTGGATGTAGGAGCTTAGGGTTTTCTTTTTGAAGGAATTTGATGAAATATAACATATAATGCTTCTAATAGTCGTTAATATAGGGTTTGGACGGATTTTGGTTGTGGGGGAATGACCAAAACGCCCCTAAAAAATCAAATAATTCTCGAATTTGTCCTTTGGTGGACTGTTTTGATAGTCTGTAGTAGATCAACCATAACGTTTTACTCCGATATCCAAATTGGATGAAACTAATTTCATTAGAAAGGGGACTCTCATATATTTTCGTTGATCTATACTATCTGACCCAGATCATTGTGTACGAGGAGTTATGATTGTTTGAAGTTGACAAATAAATTCACTTTTGATAGGCTGAAGTAGATCGACCATAACCTTTTTCTCCGATAGACATATTGGATGAAACCAATTTCATCGGAAAGAGGACTCACAGATCTTTCCATTGATGTATAATATATCACCCAGATCAGTATGTACAAGGAGTTATGATCATTTAAATTTGGAGCAAAAATACGCCAGGCCTCAGTACTTTTTTTCCTTCACGTTTTACTGTTCACTACTATTCACGGTTCGATCGGAATGTTCATAACTCGTCGCTCGGGTGTCCGTTTTGGATGATCCACTTATCGTTGGAAATCTTATTCGATAATCTATGCAATGGTGGGTCATAACCTAAGACATTCCTAACGGAAAATTTATAATTCATCCTAGAAGATAGAACCCAACACGTTTACGCAGAAAATTTCAACGAAAAATTTTCCAGGGTATTACATCATCTCCCCCTTGGAAACATTCATCCTCGAATGTCGATGAATAAGTATAGAATACCATGGAAATGAGGAAAAAAGGCTGGGATAACGATGTCAATCCACTTACTTCTCTCCAAACTTTTCAATACTTCATAGAACATGCGATTTATAATGGGAATGGTCTCATAGTTGGATCTTACAGAAAGGAGACTGATTTTAAGGAATCGATATCTTTAGTTAATCTTTCGATAGAATAACTTTCACAATTCCACTTTCAAATCACTTCACCATAGACACAAGGAAACACACACACGGGAGATCCTATAACCAACATAAACCATGTGAGCCACATGGAGTCCAACGTCCAACCCACGTTGGGGACAGTCGTCCTATCCTTTCCATCGGAGTAGGACTTCCAATATCAATCCAAAAACACTAGTTATCACTATATAAATCACCCTCAGGCTCACGTCCTATGGGGGCACGTAGTTTTAGGGAAGTATGGTCACTTTATCCCTCCCACTCTGTGCTAAAGATTACTCCCGGACCTAGCTCAGAAATGTAAATCAGCCTCAGGCTCACATTAAAGAAAATCCACAATAAACACTTCCACAATTTTCACCGGGAGCCAATTTGCTACCCCTTTATAATCATCAATATAAACGTGGATTTCTTTCACAGTCGAATTCAAAATAACTAATTCACGACCAAAAGGTCAAATCATTCAAAACATCTCAAATATTCAACATCAACGTGCATATAGCACACATTTTCTCAAAGACACAATTTCAAATGGGGTTCAAGACCCAAATAACAAAATCATAGTAAATTTCTTTCAAGAATCATGCTTTAAGTCATAATTTCATATAAATTCGACTTTTCAGAGTCATTAACATCATAATCTCAAGATAACCAAGATAGGATATAACTTCATGCTCCAAAATCATAATAAACATTTAAAAATCATATCTTCGTAAAGAAAAATTACTTTTTGGCACAAGAACGAAAGATTGTTCTTGTTGAAAAACCCCACATACCTTGAATGATGAACTTTAGATCGATACTCGTTTTTGAGGTGTTAATCGTGTCTTTGAATGATGGTTCTTGGAGTTCTTGAACTAGGAACTTGGAATCTTGAATAAATTTGTAGAATTAAAGGTGAACTTTGGAGGTTCTTGAGGTTCCTTAACTAGGAACTTGGAATCTTGAATACATTTGCAGAATTAATGGTGAACTTTGGAGGTTCTTGAAGTTGGATGTAGGAGCTTAGGGTTTTCTTTTTGAGGGAATTTGATGAAATATAAAATATAATTCTTCTAATAGGATTTAATATAGGGTTTGGACGGATTTTGGTTGAAGGGGAATGACCAAAACGCCCATAAAAAATCAAATAATTCTCGAATCTCTCCTTTGGTGGACTGTTTTGATAGTCTGTAGTAGATCAACCATAACGTTTTACTCCGATATCCAAATTGGATGAAACTAATTTCATTAGAAAGAGGACTCTCATATATTTCCGTTGATATATAATATCTGACCCAGATCATTGTGTACGAGGAGTTATGATTGTTTGAAGTTGACCCAAAAATTCACTATTGATAGGCTAAAGTAGATCGACCATAACCTTTTTCTCCGATAGACAAATTGGATGAAACCAATTTCATCGGAAAGAGGACTCACAGATCATTCTATTCATATATAGTATATCACCCAGATCAGTATGTACAAGGAGTTATGATGGTTTAAAGTTGGAGCAAAAATACGCCAGGCCTCAGTACTTTTTTTCATGCACGTTTTACTGTTCACTACTATTCACGGTTCGATCGGAATGTTCATAACTCGTCGCTCGGGTGTCCGTTTTTGATGATCCACATATCGTTGGAAATCATTTTTGATAATCTATGCAATGGTGGGTCAGAATCTAAGACATTCCAAACGGAAAATATATAATTCATTCTAGAAGATAGAACCCAACACGTTTACGCACAAAATTTCAACGAAAAATTTTCCGGGGTATTACATCATCTCCCCCTTGGAAACATTCGTACTCGAATGTCGATGAATAAGTACTGAATACCATGGAAATGAGGACAAAAGGCTGGGATAACAATGTCAATCCACTTACTTCACTCCAAACATTTCAATACTTCATAGAACGTGCGATTCATAATGAGAATGGTCACATAGTTGTATCTTACAGAAAGGAGACTGATTTTAAGGAATCGATATCTTTGGTTAATCTTTTGAAAGAATAACTTTCACAATTCCACTTTCAAATCACTTCACCATAGACACAAGGAAACACACACACTGGAAGATACTATAACCGACATAAACCATGTGAGCCACATGAAGTTCAACGTCCTACCCACGTTGGGGAGAGTCGTCCTATCCTTGCCCTCGGAGTAGGACTTCCAATATCAATCCCAAAACATTAGTGATCACTATATAAATCAGCCTCTGGCTCACGTCCTATGGGGCCACGTAGTTCTAGGGAAGTAAGGTCACTTTATACCTTCCACTCTGTGCTAAAGATTACTCCCGGACTTAGCTCAGAAAGTTAAATCAGCCTCAGGCTCACATTAAAGAAAATCCACAATAAACACTTCCACAACTTTCACCGGGAGCCAATTTGCTACCCCTTTATAATAATCAATATAAAAGTGGATTTCTTTCACAGTCGAGTTCAAAATAACTAATTCACGACCAAAAGGTCAAATCATTCAAAACATCTCAAATATTCAACATCAACGTGCATATAGCACACATTTTCTCAAAGATCCAATTTCAAATTGGGTTCCAAACCCAAATATCAAAATCATAGTAAATTTCTTTCCAGCATCATGATTTATGTCATAATTACATATAAATTCGACTTTTCAGATTCATAAACATCATAATCTCAAGATAACCAAGATAGAATATAAGTTCATGCTCCAAAATCATAATAAACATATAAAAATCATATCTTCGTAAAGAAAATTACTTTTTGGCACAAGAACGAAAGATTGTTCTTGTTGAAAAACCCCATATACCTGAATGATGAACTTTAGATCGATACTCATTTTTGAGGTGTTAATCGTGCCTTTGAATGATGGTTCTTGGAGTTCTTGAACTAGGAACTTGGAATCTTGAATAAATTTGTAGAATTAAAGGTGAACTTTGGAGGTTCTTGAAGTTCTTGTACTAGGAACTTGGAATCTTGAATACATTTGCAGAATTAATGGTGAACTTTGGAGGTTCTTGAAGTTGGATGTAGGAGCTTAGGGTTTTCTTTTTGAGGGAATTTGATGAAATATAACATATAATGCTTCTAATAAGCTTTAATATAGGGTTTGGACGGATTTTGGTTGAGGGGGAATGACCAAAACGCCCATAAAAAATCAAATAATTCTCGAATTTGTCCTTTGGTAGACTGTTTTGATAGTCTGTAGTAGATCCACCATAACGTTTTACTCCGATATCCAAATTGGATGAAACTATTTTCATTAGAAAGAGGACTCTCATATATTTCCATTGATATATAATATCTGACCCAGATAATTGTGTACGAGGAGTTATGATTGTTTGAAGTTGACCAAAAAATTCACTTTTGATAGGCTGAAGTAGATCGACCATAACCTTTTTCTCCGATAGACAAATTGGATGAAACCAATTTCATCGGAAAGAGGACTCACAGATATTTCCATTGATATATAGTATATCACCCAGATCAGTATGTACAAGGAGTTATGATCATTTAAAGTTGGAGCAAAAATACGCCAAGCCTCGGTACTTTTTTTCCTGCACGTTTTACTGTTCACTACTATTCACGGTTCGATCGGAATGTTCATAACTCGTCGCTCGGGTGTTCGTTTTGGATGATACACTTATCGTTGGAAATCTTATTCAATAATCTATGCAATGGTGGGTCATAATCTAAGACATTCCAAACGAAAAATTTATAATTCATTCTAGAAGATAGAACCCAACACGTTTACGCACAAAATTTCAACGAAAAATTTTCTGGGGTATTACATTATCTCCCCCTTGGAAACATTCATCCTCGAATGTCGATGAATAAGTACAGAATACCATGGAAATGAGGACAAAAGGCTGGGATAACGATGTCAATCCACATACTTCACTCCAAAGTTTTCAAAACATCCTAGAACATGCTATTCATAATAAGAATGGTCACATAGTTGGATCTTACAGAAAGGAGACTGATTTTAAGGAATCGATATCTTTGGTTAATCTTTTGAAAGAATAACTTTCACAATTCCACTTTCAAATCACTTCACCATAGACACAAGGAAACACACACACTGGGAAATCCTATAACCGACATAAACCATGTGAGCCACACGGAGTCCAACGTCCAACCCACGTTGGGGAGAGTCGTCCTAGCCTTGCCATCGGAGTAGGACTTCCAATATCAATCCAAAAACACTAGTAATCACTACATAAATTAGCCTCGGGCTCACGTCCTATGGGGGCACGTAGTTCTAGGGAAGTAAGGTCACTTTATACCTCCCACTCTGTGCTAAAGATTACTCCCGGACTTAACTCAGAAATTTAAATCAGCCACAGGCTCACATTAAAGGAAATCCACAATAAACACTTCCACAATTTTCACCAGGAGCCAATTTGCTACCCCTTTATATTAATCAATATAAACGTGGATTTCTTTCACAGTCGACTTCAAAAGAACTAATTCACGACCAAAAGGTCAAATCATTCAAAACATCTCAAATATTCAACATCAACGTGCATATAGCACACATTTTCTCAAAGACACAATTTCAAATGGGGTTCAAGACCCAAATATCAAAATCATAGTAAATTTCTTTCAAGCATCATGCTTTAAGTCATAATTTCATATAAATTCGACTTTTCAGAGTCATAAACATCATAATCTCAAGATAACCATGATAGAATATAAGTTCATGCTCCAAAATCATAATAAACATATAAAAATCATATCTTAGTTAAGAAAATAACTTTTTGGCACAAGAACGAAAGATTGTTCTTGTTGAAAAACCCCACATACCTTGAATGATGAACTTTAGATCGATACTCGTTTTTGAGGTGTTAATCGTGCCTTTGAATGATGGTTCTTGGAGTTCTTGAACTAGGAACTTGGAATCTTGAATAAATTTGTAGAATTAAAGGTGAACTTTGGAGGTTCTTGAAGTTCTTGAACTAGGAACTTGGAATCTTGAATACATTTGCAGAATTAATGGTGAACTTTGGAGGTTCTTGAAGTTGGAGGAAGGAGCTTAGGGTTTTCTTTTTGAGGGAATTTGATGAAATATAACATATAATGCTTCTAATAGGCTTTAATATAGGGTTTGGACGGATTTTGGTTGAGGGGGAATGACCAAAACTCCCCTAAAAAATCAAATATTTCTCAAATTTGTCCTTTGGTGGACTGTTTTGATAGTCTGTAGTAGATCAACCATAACGTTTTACTCCGATATCCAAATTGGATGAAACTAATTTCATTAGAAAGAGGACTCTCATATATTTCCGTTAATATATAATATCTGACCCAGATCATTGTGTACAAGGAGTTATAATTGTTTGTAGTTGACCCAAAAATTCACTTTTGATAGGCTGAAGTAGATCGACCATAACCTTTTTCTCCGATAGACAAATTGGATGAAACCAATTTCATCGGAAAGAGGACTCACAGATATTTCCATTGATATATAGTATATCACCCAGATCAGTATGTACAAGAAGTTATGATCATTTAAAGTTGGAGCAAAAATACGCCAGGCCTCGGTACTTTTTTTCCTGCACGTTTTACTGTTCACTACTATTCGCGGTTCGATCGGAATGTTCATAACTCGTCGCTCGGGTGTTCGTTTTGGATGATCCACTTATCGTTGGAAATCTTATTCAATAATCTATGCAATGGTGGTTCATAATCTAAGACATTCCAAACGAAAAATTTATAATTCATTCTAGAAGATAGAACCCAACACGTTTACGCACAAAATTTCAACGAAAAAGTTTCCGGGGTATTACATCATCTCCCCCTTGGAAACATTCGTCCTCGAATGTCAATGAATAAGTACAGAATACCATGGAAATGAGGACAAAAGGCTGGGATAACGATGTCAATCCACTTACTTCACTCCAAACTTTTCAATACTTCATAGAACATGCAATTCATAATGAGGATGGTCACATAGTTGGATCTTACAGAAAGGAGACAGATTTTAAGGAATCGATATTTTTGGTTAATCTTTCGAAAGAATAACTTTCACAATTCCACTTTCAAATCACTTCACCATAGACACAAGGAAACACTCACACTGGGAGATCCTATAAACGACATAAACCATGTGAGCCACATGGAGTCCAACGTCCAACCCACGTTGGGGAGAGTCGTTCTATCCTTGCCATCGGAGTAGGACTTCCAATATCAATCCAAAAACACTAGTGATTACTATATAAATCAGCCTCAGGCTCACGTCCTATGGGGGCACGTAGTTCTAGGGAAGTAAGGTCACTTTATACCTCCCACTCTGTGCTAAAGATTACTCCCGGACTTAGCTCAGAAATTTAAATCAGCCTCAGGCTCACATTAAAGAAAATCCACAATAAACACTTCCACAATTTGCACCAGGAGCCAATTTGCTACCCCTTTATAATAATCAATATAAACTTGGATTTCTTTCACAGTCGACTTCAAAATAACTAATTCACGACCAAAAGGTCAAATCATTCAAAACATCTCAAATATTCAACATCAACGTGCATATAGCACACATTTTCTCAAAGACAAAATTTCAAATGGGGTTCAAGACCCAAATATCAAAATCATAGTAAATTTGTTTCAAGCATCATGCTTGAAGTCATAATTTCATATAAATTCGACTTTTCAGAGTCATAAATATCATAATCTCAAGATAACCAAGATAGAATATAAGTTCATGCTCCAAAATCATAATAAACATATAAAAATCATATCTTAGGTAAGAAAATAACTTTTTGGCACAAGAAAGAAAGATTGTTCTTGTTGGAAAACCCCACATACATTGAATGATGAACTTTGATCGATACTCGTTTTTGAGGTGTTAATCGTGCCTTTGAATGATGGTTCTTGTAGTTCATGAACTAGGAACTTGGAATCTTGAATAAGTTTGTAGAATTAAAGGTGAACTTTGGAGGTTCTTGAAGTTCTTGAACTAGGAATTTGGAATCTTGAATACATTTTCAGAATTAATGGTGAACTTTGGAGGTTCTTGAATTTGGATGTAGGAGCTTAGGGTTTTCTTTTTGAGGGAATTTGATGAAATATAACGTATAATTCTTCTAATAGGCTTTAATATAGGGTTTGGACGGATTTTGCTTGAGGGGAATGACAAAAATGCCCCTAAAAAATCAAATAATTCTCGAATCTGTATTTTGGTGGACTGTTTTGATAGTCTGTAGTAGATCCACCAAAACGTTTTACTACGATATCTAAATTGGATGAAACTAATTTCATTAGAAAGAGGACTCTCATATATTTCCGTTGATATATAATATCTGACCCAGATCATTGTGTACGACGAGTTATGAATGTTTGAAGTTGACCCAAAAATTCACTTTTGATAGGCTGAAGTAGATCGACCATAACCTTTTTCTCCGTTAGACAAATTGGATAAACCCAATTTCATCGGAAAGAGGACTCATAGATCTTTCCATTTATATATAGTATATCACTCAGATCAATATGTACAAGGAGTTATGATTGTTTAATGTTGGAGCAAAAATACGCCAGGCCTCAGTAATTTTTTTCTGTAGGTTTTACTGTTCACTACTATTCATGGTTCGATCGGAATGTTCATAAATCGTCGCTCGGGTGTCCGTTTTGGATGATCCACTTATCGTTGGAAATCTTATTCGATAATCTATGCAATGGTGGGTCATAATCTAAGACATTCCGAACGGAAAATTTATAATTCATTCTAGAAGATAGAACCCAACACGTTTACGCACAAAATTTCAACGAAAAATTTTCCGAGGTATTACATCATCTCCCCCTTGGAAACATTCGTCCTCGAATGTCGATGAATAAGTACAGAATACCATGAAAATGAGGAGAAGAGGCTGAGATAACGATGTCATTCCACTTACTTCACTCCAAACTTTTCAATACCTCATAGAACATGCGATTCATAATGAGAATGGTCACATGGTTGGATCTTACAGAAAGGAGAATGATTTTAAGGAATCGATATTTTTGGTTAATCTTTCGAAAGAATAACTTTCACAATTCCACTTTCAAATCACTTCACCATAGACACAAGGAAACACACACACTGGGAGATCCTATAAACGACATAAACCATCTGAGCCACATGGAGTCCAACGTCCAACCCACGTTGGGGAGAGTCGTCCTATCCTTGCCATCGGAGTAGGACTTCCAATATCAATCCAAAAACACTAGTGATCACTATGTAAATCAGCCTCAGGCTCACGTCCTATGGGGGCACGTAGTTCTAGGAAAGTAAGGTCACTTTATACCTCCCACTCTGTGCTAAAGATTACTCCCAGACTTAGCTCAGAAATTTAAATCAGCCTCAGGCTCACATTAAAGAAAATCCACAATAAACACTTCCACAATTTTCACCGGGAGCCAATTTGCTATCCCTTTATAATAATCAATATAAACGTGGATTTCTTTCACAGTCGAGTTCAAAATAACTAATTCACGACCAAATGGTCAAATCATTCAAAACATCTCAAATATTCAACATCAACGTGCCTATAGCACACATTTTCGCAAAGACAATTTCAAATGGGGTTCATGACCCAAATATCAAAATCATTGTAAATTTCTTTCAAGCATCATGCTTTAAGTCATAATTTCATATAAATTCGACTTTTTAGAGTCATAAACATCATAATCTCAAGATAACCAAGATAAAATATAAGTTCATGCTCCAAAATCATAATAAACATATAAAAATCATATCTTCGTAAAGAAAATTACTTTTTGGCACAAGAACGAAAGATTGTTCTTGTTGAAAACCCCCACATACCTTGAATGATGAACTTTAGATCGATACTCGTTTTTGAGGTGTTAATCGTGCCTTTGAATGATGGTTCTTGGAGTTCATGAACTAGGAACTTGGAATCTTGAATAAATTTGTAGAATTAAAGGTAAACTTTGGAGGTTCTTGAAGTTCTTGAAATAGGAACTTGGAATCTTGAATACATTTGCAGAACTAATGGTGAACTTTGGAGGTTCTTGAAGTTGGATGTAGGAGCTTAAGGTTTTCTTTTTGAGGGAATTTGATACAATATAATATATAATGCTTCTAATAGGCTTTAATATAGGGTTTGGACGGATTTTGGAAGAGGGGGAATGACCAAAACGCCCCTAAAAAATCAAATAATTCTCGAATCTGTCCTTTGGTGGACTGTTTTGATAGTCTGTAGTAGCTCCACCATAACGTTATACTCCGATATCTAAATTGGATGAAACTAATTTCATTAGAAAGAGGACTCTCATATATTTCCGTTTATATATAATATCTGACCCAGATCATTGTGTACGAGGAGTTATGATTGTTTGAAGTTGACCCAAAAATTCACTTTTGATAGGCTGTAGTAGATCGACCATAACCTTTTTCTCCGATAGACAAATTGGATGAAACCAATTTCATCGGAAACAGGACTCACAGATATTACCATTGATATATAGTATATCACCCAGATCAGTATGTACAAGGAGTTATGATCGTTTAAAGTTGGAGTAAAAATAAGTCAGGCCTCAGTACTTTTTTTCCTGCACGTTTTACTGTTCACTACTATTCACGGTTCGATCGGAATGTTCATAACTCGTCGCTCGGGTGTCCGTTTTGGATGATCCACTTATCGTTGGAAATCTTATTCGATAATCTATGCAATGGTGGGTCATAATCTAAGACATTCCAAACGGAAAATTTATAATTCATTCTAGAAGATAGAACCCAACACGTTTAAGAAAAAAATTTGAACGAAAAATTTTCCGGGGTATTACATCATCTCCCCCTTGGAAACATTCGTCCTCGAATGTCGATGAATATGTACAGAATACCATGGAAATGAGGACAAAAGGCTGGGATAACGATGTCAATCCACTTACTTCACTCCAAACTTTTCAATACTTCATAGAACATGCGATTCATAATGAGAATGGTCACATAGTTGGATCTTACAGAAAGGAGGCTGAATTTATGGAATCGATATCTTTGGTTAATCTTTCGAAAGAATAACTTTCACAATTCCACTTTCAAATCACTTCACCATAGACACAAGGAAACACACACACGGGGAGATCCTATAACCGACATAAACCATGTGAGCCACATGGAGTCAAACGTCCAACCCACGTTGGGGAGAGTCATCCTATCCTTTCCATCGGAGTAGGACTTCCAATATCAATCCAAAAACACTAGTGATCACTATATAAATCAGCCTTAGGCTCACATCCTATGGGTGCACGTAGTTCTAGGGAAGTAAGGTCACTTTATACCTCCCACTCTGTGCTAAAGATTACTCCCGGACTTAGCTCAGAAATTTAAATCAGCCTCAGGCTCACATTAAAGAAAATCCACAATAAACACTTCCACAATTTTCACCGGGAGCCAATTTGCTACCCCTTTATCATAATCAATATAAACGTGGATTTCTTTCACAGTCGAGTTCTAAATAACTCATTCACGACAAAAAGGTCAAATCATTCAAAACATCTCAAATATTCAACATCAACGTGCATACAGCACACATTTTCTCAAAGACACAATTTCAAATGGGGTTCAAGACCCAAATATCAAAATCATAGTAAATTTCTTTCAAGCATCATGCTTTAAGTCATAATTTCATATAAATTCGACTTTTCAGAGTCATAAACATCATAATCTCAAGATAACCAAGATAAAATATAAGTTCATGCTCCAAAATCATAATAAACATATAAAAATTATATCTTCATAAAGAAATTTACTTTTGGGCACAAGAACGAAAGATTGTTCTTGTTGAAAAACCCCACATACCTTGAATGATGAACTTTAGATCGATACTCGTTTTTGAGGTGTTAATCGTGCCTTTGAATGATGGTTCTTGGAGTTCGTGAACTAGGAACATGGAATCTTGAAAACATTTGTAGAATTAAAGGTGAACTTTGGAGGTTCTTGAAGTTCTTGAAATAGGAACTTGGAATCTTGAATACATTTGCAGAATTAATGGTGAACTTTGGAGGTTCTTGAAGTTGGATGTAGGAGCTTAGGGTTTTCTTTTTGAGGGAATTTGATGAAATATAACATATAATGTTTCTAATAGACATTAATGTAGGGTTTGGACGGATTTTGGTTGAGGGAGAATGACCAAAACGCCCCTAAAAAATTAAATAATTCTCGAATCTGTCCTTTGGTGGACTGTTTTGATAGTCTGTAGTAGATCAACCATAATGTTTTACTCCGATATCCAAATTGGATGAAACCAATTTCATTAGAAATAGGACTCTCAGATATTTCCGTTGATTTATAATATCTCACACAGATCATTGTGTACGAGGAGTTATGATCGTTTGAAGTTGACCCAAAAATTCACTTTTGATAGGCTGAAGTAGATCGACCATAATCTTTTGCTCCGATAGACAAATTGGATGAAACCAATTTCATCGGAAAGAGGACTCACATATCTTTCCATTCATATATAGTAGATCACCCAGATTATTATGTAGAAGGAGTTATGCTCGTTTAAAGTTGGAGCAAAAATACGCCAGGCCTCAGTACTTTTTTTCCTGCACGTTTTACTGTTCACTATTATTCATGGTTCGATCGGAATGTTCATAACTCGTCGCTCGGGTGTCCGTTTTGGATGATCCACTTATCGTTGGAAATATTATTCGATAATCTATGCAATGGTGGGTCATAATCTGAGACATTCCAAACGGAAAAATTATAATTCATTCTAGAATATAGAACCCAACACGTTTACGCACAAAATTTTAACGAAAAATTTTCCGGGGTATTACATCATCTCCCCCTTGGAAACATTCGTCCTCGAATGTCGATGAATAAGTACAGAATACCATGGAAATGAGGACAAAAGGCTGGGATAATGATGTCAATCCACTTACTTCACTCCAAACTTTCGAATACTTCATAGAACATGCGATTCATAATGAGAATGGTCACATAGTTTGATCTTACAGAAAGGAGACTGATTTTAAGGAATTGATATCTTTGGTTTATTCAGAGACTGAGAATCAAAGGTCACGAAGCGGATCTCATCAAAAGAAGGACCACTTGCGCCCAAATGAATCGTCCCTCAACACTCCCTCCAAAAGATTAAAACGACATTGTTCGGGGAGAAAATGAACCATAATTTGATACAATCCTATCGTATGGGAACAAGGACCCATATGGCATAAATTAAGATAGGAATTCCTAGGTCTTGGGAAACATAACTCCTTGCTTCCAAACTTAGCAACACTTCCCAACTACTCCCTCGACTATGTTCAAGCCTAACTCCAAGTACTCATGAGATACGCCACATAACACTATAATATTAATCTATATCATGAACCTCAATACACACTGAGCCTCACAACTCCTCACTTCAAACATAACTCTTATTGCTACTCCAACAACCACATACAATCTTATACTAGGGATCCGCTAACTTGCGGTGCATTTTTTTAGATATACAACCATAACATTCAAGCCTATACTCATAACCACATACGCACTTCGCACATGCACCTCTAAACGAACACTCATAAAGCATCTTCCTCGCTTTCTCTAAGATTCCATCAACTACATCATTCACACATACTGGTCAATTCTTTAAACGGCACACATAACATTTTCTCAACCAATTGAACTATACACAAAAACTCTGTATTACTATTCCTACAACCTGATAGAAGTGCATAAACCAACGCACAACAATCTTTCCAAATAAACATTTAAAACTTCAACTAACCACAGCATGTATCAAGGACTTAGCCTCAATCTAACTTCACTTCACCGCCGTGAGCACACCACCTTCTATCATAGATAAGGAAGTATCTTCTCTCCCTTCTAGAAAACTGGTTAACACCATTAGCTTGACTTAATGAAAAGGTCACAAAATTTTAAAACATGAAGACCTGAAATATGAAGGGATAATGTAAATAACTTGACTCTCTCTATTGAGGCCTTAGGAATAAAATATCAGATACAATGGGTTCATTAAGGTATCAAAACTGAAGACACCCATAACGGAAACTGAATCTCACAGATCAATAAGAGTATTGTCTGAGTACTGGAACTGAACATACTGTAAAACTTGAGTATATGAGTCAAGGGCGGCATGCCCTGAATTTAGAGTTCATAACTTGTGGAATGCGATTCCAACTGCTAGAAGAACTGGAATTTCTCATTTTTGGAAACTAGAAGAGTATGTAATTTTCCGTCACGCGTATGAACATGAATTAAGATCATGAAACTGAAATGTAAAGCATGAGTAGGTTTTGGGACAACTGAAAATACTGAAATAACATTGGGTCAAGCACCAATCTTTCTCACAGCAAATTTACAACTTACTGGTACTTCTACTAAAATGTAAAAGCTTGACTTGACTACTTGTTCTATCATCTCCCCCTTAGCTTTAAGCCACCACTCAAATTCTCAAATGCTTACTAATTTCGAATCTCCACGAACATCTCTATCGCCGGAATGTACACCATCTAGTGCTTCAACTTTTATTTCTATAAGCTCAACTTGAATACTTTCTAACCTTTTGATAGACCATGCTACTTCTGTTTTCTCCCTCTAATACCATGCCTATGAACTTATGTTTCTAACCCAGAAGAATCAAAATCACACATAAGAGGCTCAACATTTCCAATCATACGCCTCGCCTTAACTTAGCCATCAAAACATCATCCATCGTCTAACTAGTATTTATCCATCTAACAATCCCATGGCATGACTCACCACACCACATACACTAATCCTCGAAATTAAAGGAGTCCCATAATATCTTGGGTGAACTTTCTCAACATAATATAATATTAATCTTAATTACAAGTCAACTACACTTAAACTCTTGTGTACACTGTTCAAGCCTATTAGGTCATTTCCGGCAACTAATACCATTAATCCGGAAACTGTCACATTCGGCTTCATGATCACCAATCGTTCAAACTTAAGGTCTCACACTTCACATAATTTACAACTCCATCTCACACATAACTCCCACGTGAAGATTATAAAACAACACATCCATGAACACTAGCCCACTTTATCTTCATAACAATAATAATCGGTCCTAATCATATAGCCTATCTTATTCACAATCCATTAACACATCCTTCTTTCACCCGTCACTACTATATATCCTTCATACACAACTTAACATAGTTCATAGATCTCTACGTCTTAACTTAACTTCCTCTTGCAATCTGGAGAGCGCCTAGATTAACAACATTTACCCACCGAGTACTTCCATCACGAACCTATACCCTCCGTCATACAAATACCTTCAACACCCGTTTCATACCTCGAACAAACTATATCACTTCCTATTAACCCAATTGCATGCAAAAAGGGATTTCTCTATACTTATGCTCAACAAATCACACTTACCATACTTCTTACTACTACACCTCCACATCCCACATTTTCAGCAAGCACAAGGAATAAGATGAACTTCAAGTTGCTAGTGGATCGAAATACGCCTCACACGGCTCCACTAGGCTTTGAATATGAGTTTTGAATAAAAAATTGTGATGAATAACAATGCAGTTGTGCTAGTGAATCGAAAGAGCCCCACACGGCTTCACTAGACTTTGATTTTTCACAAACATAATGATAACAAGATTACATAATACAAGAGATAGAAACTTGACACACAACATTCAACGATCTAAGAATACACCTTACTCTTTCTTAATTAAATAACTCATAAGAATGAGGGCATAACTTTCAACTTAAGGAACTTAACACACTAGAGAGCTCCTCGCAAGCCCTTTGTGTAACTTTTGAAATTTCTTCTAGAAAATATAGAAGCATTACCTGGGGAAGAACTGGACCTTGTGAATCATGTTATCTCAAAAATAATACATAGAGGGAGAAGTATAGATTAACATTGTAGATTGTGAGGAGGAATCTGAAAGCACACCTAACCTAGGCTTAGTTCATGAATTTTATGAACATGAATAAAGTACTTCAATCTTTGGAACTCAAAAGCACTTACAGGATACTTTCTAGCTCTCTTACAATCCCATAACAATCTACGGAGAGTTAAGATTAACTATTTCTGATACTTTGAAAATGAGGCAGAGTTGGCCAGAATAGAGTAAGATGAGAATCTATATAAGCTTCTTGGAGAACCTTTTTATAGCACGATCTTAGACTTGAAAGAAGGAAAATATTTCCCAAATGCCCTGTAGCCTCTCGAAGAAAAGTACAGACATCTCCGTACCGTTCAACAAGAATCTACTAGACACGACTTCATAGACACCCTAGGACACTTGAACTCTGTGCTCTGATACCAAGTTGGTAACGCCCCGAAATCGGGTCCCGGGACGTCACATGGTGCTTAGGGTCACAAGTGACCCCAAACTAACCCTTTTGCTGGCATAACTCATAAGTAACTGAATAAAAATACAAATCCATACAAATCAGCAGAAATTAATTCTTTTCTGAATCTGATCGATACAAAAATGGAATTTTACAGGATTACAATTCTGCCTTTATAACTAAAATTGAAACAAAATACATCAACTTCTACTGACTGCCTATGAAGCCTATACTAGTACTGACTGTAGGTAGCCGGGTCATGACTCCCGACTACCCCAACTCAATACGACTGAATAAAGAAAATACATCACTATAACTCTGCATAACTAACCCAAGCCCTTGAATCAAAAGGACTCATCATCTGCTGACTGGATACCACAAACTGACTGGATCCAAAGGTGCAACTATACCTTGTACCTACATTCCGAGAAAATGCAGCCCACATCAGAAGATGTGGGTCAGTACCATGGAAAGGAACAGAGTATATGGGGGTGTATGCAGTTGTATAAACATCGTTATCATAAATATTTATAAGAAATATGCAGGATATATAAATGACTCACATAGCCCGAAGAAAATCATCATAATCATGAGAGGATGAAATAAGTATAATAACACATGTGAGTCATCATATAATTTGTCAATCACTTTCAGTTTATCAAGAATATCAATTATCATAATGTAAATAATATATAAATCTTTCGAAAGAATAACTTTGACAATTCCTCTTTCAAATCACTTCACCATTCACCATAGACACAAGGAAACACACACATACTGGGAGATCCTATAACCGACATAAATTATGTGACCACATGGAGTCCAACATCCAACCAACGTTGGGGAGAGCCGTCCTATCCTTTCCATCATAGTAGGACTTCCAATATCAATCCAAAAACACTAGTGATCAATATATAAATCAGCCTCAGGCTCACGTCCTACGGGGGCACGTAGTTCAAGGGAAGTAAGGTCACTTTATACCTCCCACTCGGTGCTAAAGATTACTCCCGGACTTAGCTCAGAAATTTAAATCAGCCTCAGGCTCACATTAATGAAAATCCACAATAAACACTTCAACAATTTTCATCGGGAGCAAATTTGTTACCCCTTTATCATAATCAATAAAAACGTGGATTTCTTTCACAGTCAAGTTCAAAATAACTCATTCACGACCAAAAGGTCAAATCATTCAAAACATCTCAAATACTCAACATCAACGTGCATATAGCACACATTTTCTTAAAGACACAATTCCAAATGGAGTTCAAGACTCAAATATCAAAATCATAGTAAATTTCTTTCAAGCAACATGCTTTAAGTCATAATTTCATATAAATTCGAATTTTCAAAGTCATTAACATCATAATCTCAAGATAACCAAGATAGAATATAAGTTCATGCTCCAAAATCATAATAAACATATAAAAATCATATCTTCGTAAAGAAAATTACTTTTGGGCACAAGAACGAAAGATTGTTCTTGTTGAAAAACCCCACATACCTTGAATGATGATCTTTAGATCGATACTCATTTTTGAGCTGTTAATCGTGCCTTTGAATGATGGTTCTTGGAGTTCTTGAACTAGGAACTTGGAATCTTGAATAAATTTGCAGAATTAATGGTGAACTTTGGAGGTTCTTGAAGTTGGATGTAGGAGCTTAGGGTTTTCATTTGGAGGTAATTTGATGAAATATAACATATAATGCTTCTAATAGGCTTTAATATAGGGTTTGGACGGATTTTGGATTAGGAGGAATGACCAAAACGCCCCTAAAATATCAAATAATTCTCGAATCTGTCCTTTGGTGGACTATTTTGATAGTCTTAAGTAGATCAACCATAACGTTTTATTCCAATATCCAAATTGGATGAAACCAATTTCATTAGAAACATGACTCTCATATATTTCCATTGATATACAGTATATCACCCAGATCATTGTGTACGAGGAGTTATGATTGTTTGAAGTTGACCCAAAAATTCACTTTTGATAGGCTGAAGTAGATCAACCATAACTTTTTGCTCCGATAGGCAAATTGGATGAAACCAATTTCATCGGAAAGATGACTCATAGAGATTTCCGTTGATATATGGTAGATCACCCAAATCATTATGTACAAGAAGTTATGATTGTTTAAAGTTGGAGCAAAAATACGCCAGGCCTCAGTACTTTTTTTCCTGCACGTTTTACTGTTCACTACTATTCACGGTTCGATCGGAATGTTCATAACTAGTCGTTCGGGTGTCCGTTTTGGATGATCCACATATCGTTGGAAATATTATTTGATAATCTACGCAATGTTGGGTCATAATCTGATACATTCCACATGAAAAAATTATAATTCATTCTAGAAGATAGAACCCAACACGTTTACACACAAAATTTCAACAAAAAATTTCCCGGGGTATTACACTTACACTTCGAGGTATGTTGTTCACCCAGGCTATTCAAAAATGTATCATGTTCTGAAAACCATCTATTGGTGGAATAATATGAAGCATGATGTGGCTAACAATGTTACCAAGTGTTTGAATTGTCAACAAGTTAAAGTGGAACATTGTAACACCCCGACGTCTTCTTAGCTAAATTTTCGTCCATGGAAAGTCTAAGCATTAGCTTCTAGAACGATCTAAATCATCTTTCATGTGGAATTTCCTAGATTCCAACCTTTCATTACGTAGAAGACTAAATTAGATTTCCAATGATATAAGATTATTCCAAAACGGACCCTCGGTGAAGAAGTTATGAATAATTTAAAGTTCCAGTTGTAAACATCGTCATTTTGGTGTCTAGCGCGTCTCCGAGAGGGTCAAATTGACAATCGTCAAATTCCAGCGGGGCTCCGTGATGGTGGTGCATCGTGGAGGCAACCAATTTTCCACTCGTCGAATTCCAGTAGACCACCACGATTGTGGCGCGTTGCGCTGGCATCCAAAATCAGGTTTTTAAGTTCAAATTTCCTGTTCCGTTTAGGAGTCATTTAGGGTAATTTTGACTTTTCCCTAGCCTTTAAAACTGTCCAAACAAAGGATTTAGGGTATGTTTGAGCAACTTAACCCTATTTTTATCAAAATCATCAAGAATCCTCTCTAGAGTTTCAAACAAGAACTTCAAGAAACTTAACATTCAACCGTGGGTTTTCAAAATCGATTGAAGATTCGAAATCCACAGACCATATGCTTGAAGAAACACCCATTGTTTTCCTATTTCGAGGTATGCGGGGATTTCCTAAAAATCTCATGGGCATAAAAATCATGCTTTTAAGAAAGGGGTTTCGGATAATGAATATAATCATATTTAAGAAGTTTTACTGACAATGTTTTGGTCTTTAGACCTTCTCCCAAATTGATCAAAAAATTATATATATATGTATGAATGTGTTTAAGGATGAATATTCAATTGAGAGCATGAATTATAATGAACCCCTCTCCGGTTATGATTTTTCCCATCTTTCACATGATATGAATTGTTTTAAATTGCATCTTGAAAAGCATGTTATGAAATGTCTTGAATGATGTTGTATTCGAATTATGATTTCGATTTCAAAAGAGAGAGGGTTGTTTATGTTGATTAATGTTGAAAATATTCATATAATGAAAGAGTGAATGATTTTGCTAAAGGCACATGTCCAACCTATTGTTGAGGAGTTTTGCATAGTTTTGACTTGTGTTTCGGAACATGAAATCTCTTATACTAATTGCACGTTTTGGTGGTCCGAACTATGTTTTAAATGAAATATCATGCTTAATGCATATGGCTCAGAAATAGGACTTGCAAGTCTTGGTGTGACAACACCAATTCCGATTATTCCATGATAATTCAGAACAGAATAGAATGCATGTTTGAAATTAGACTTTTCAGATGTTGAAACAAGAAACATGCATGATTCAGAACAGGATAAAATTGGACATAAAGAGAGTTTAGGTGGTTCCCCGAAGAAGGCATGAGTTTAGAAAACTCATTGCCCAAAACCATGATTTGTCGATCTGGGTATATTATATTACGCTGGCCTAGAGCCATGTGGCGTATTAGAATCAGAAACTCCAACCCTTGCAGCACACTCGGGTTGGGGGCTTCCCCGCCGAGTCAATGGTGGATTCTATACAGCCCGTGGACTATCAGAATTTTAGGGTAGCCACCTAACTCAGAAGTTATACAAAGACCAAACATTGCATTGATAATAATGATTTAGGATTTTCAGAAAGTGCCCATGTGTTTTAGAACTATTTCATGTATAGTATCTGACAAATTGCTCTCCAACTATTTTATTTATATAAAAGCTTTATTTTGGAATACTTTGCGTACCAGTACATCTGTATTGACCTTCCCTCCTCCCTCCAAGTTTCGAGGCTCAGTGTAGGGGTCCAAAAAGGTTGTAGATTCGTCAGACAGTGTTTGCAGCGTTCAGTTGGTGAGCCTTCTCTATTCCAGAATGCCCGTGTTAGAGATTTTACTCTTATTATTGTTTTGGTCTACTGGGGGCCTTGTGCTAATTTTCAGACAGTAATTAGATTTTCATGTAGTAGAGATTTCGCAGACTGAGTCAGATGTTATTTAGCTGTAGTTGTACTACACTTTTCCATACTTATGTTGATATTAGAATTTTACCATGTTTCCGTAGCTAACTATGTTTCCGTGTCTTCTTTATTTATATGAGTGTTGTGCATGATTACTAGATAGCGAAGGGCATTCTGGGCCTTCATGGTTCAGGATGTCCATCACGGTCAGGCCCTAGTTCGGGTCGTGACGAACTTTGTATCAGAGCACGGTTCATGGTCACAGGGTGTCTGCGAAATCACATCTGGTAGAGTCTTGTTTATGGGTTTGTTGCGCGCCTTACTAATAAGCAGGAGGCTACTAGGCATTTAGGAATGTTTCTCTTCTTTGTGATTTAGTTCGTGCTTCAGAGTCTAATATATCCCCTAATCAATGATCTCTTGCTTTTCAGAAAACCAACTATGCTTCCCCGTTGTACCAATGTTAATGCTAAAGAGGACGAAGTCCGTCCCACTCATGGGATGAGGTCAGGTAACAGAGATCAAAATCCAGAACATTTCCCTACTCCTGGAGTCCCTCCAGTCCCAACCAGTCCACCTAGGGCTCACGGACCAATGTTAACTGTCCCCGACTACTCAGGGGGATATTTCAAATACAGAATTCAGAAAATCTATTCATATGCTGACACAATTGGTGGCTAATCAGGCCCAATGATTAGAAGATATTGGGTCTGCACCTGTTACATCTGAAGCTACTAGGGTGGGTCAGTTCATGAGAATGAACCTGCCTAAGTTTACTGGCACTAAAGTAGAAGAGAATCCGCAAGAGTTCATAGACGAAATGGAGAATATTTTCAGAGTTATGTATGTGGATCAAGTGGAAGGTGTTGAGCTAGCGGCTTATCAGCTAAAGGATGTAGCGAACCAATGGTATAATGAGTGGGAAGAGGCGAAGGGTGACAGTGCTGAGCCCATAGTGTGGGACGAATTTGTGGAAGTTTTTCTTGATCGATTCTTTCCTTTGGAGATGAGGGAAGCTAAAGCAGAGGAGTTCATAAACCTTAAGCAGGATAAGATGAGTGTTCAGGAGTATACTTTAAAGGTTAATCAGCTGGCCCGTTATGCTCATAAGATGACGAGTAGTATGAGGGCCCGAATGAGAAAGTTTGCTTCCGGCCTTTCAGATAATCTGGTGCTTGAATGTCAAGGGGCGATGCTAAATAGGGAATTGGACTTTGCTAGGCTGACAGTCCACATGCAGCAGGTTGAGGAGAAGAAGAAGAAGATAACCGAGTCTAGAAAGAAGGACAGGCAGGAGTAGAGAGCCAGATCAGCGGATCAGAACCCCGATCAGTTATAGGGTTGCTCCGTTGCAGAGTCAACTGCACTTTCAACAATTTACAATTGTTCATCCAAGAAATTAGAATTGGGTAGTACATAATAACATACCATTGAGAAAAAATTAAAATTTAATTTCAAAAACTACTAGACATTAATTTGGATGTAATTTCTCAAAGCTTAACAATTGACTTAGATCCGACAAGTCAACTCATATATATTTTGTATTCGAATGAACAACAATAAAACAATAAAAAATAGCATGATGTTTCTCTTCAATACACTTCCAACAAGAGTAAAGTAAACAACAAATGTAAGCAAAATTACATAAAGCTTATTAATGTGTTCATCAAGGCTGTTGTTGAGCATCCATGTAACCAACATCAACGAGAACCTTCTCCCTTTTCTCCAACTCAACATCCTCATCCACCATCATCTTCACCAGTTCTTTGAATCCAACTTTCGGCTTCCATCCCAAAATATTCCCCTCCTTGCTCGAATCTCTCTTCAAATTATCTACTTCTGCAGACCTAAAATACCTCATATCGATCACCACATATTTTGACCAATTCAGTCCAACATAACCAAATGCCACCTCCAAAAACCCCAACATAAACATAGTTTGAATTGGAAATTGATAGTAAATTTTATGAGGCATTTTCTATTTATGATTTCTTTTCCTTTCTTTATTCCACGTACTCTATGATTCTTGATTCAGATTTTATTTTTATTTTCTAACATGTAAGTTTTAGTTGTTTTTCGTTTTCCATGTCGTCACCTTGGTGGAGTGTGATTTTCATTTCACCCAATAAGAAACTGACACTTAATAAATATTTTTTAAAATAATAAAATAAAGAAGGGGTTGTTAGTTTAAAGAGTATAAGTGAGCCAAAAAGGTGGATGAGAGGGTATTTTTAGCCCAATAGGTGGATGGAGGGTATTTTTGAGCCATTTCCTGAAGGATATTTTTTACCCTTTTCCGTTTAAAAAAAATAGAAAAAATATCAAAGAAAAATAAACAACAACTTACTTCTAGAAGGATAAAAAATTCTTATTAGAATCATTTTGTTTGAAGACAATATGAGATGAAGAGTTTTCCATACGAAGTTGATCCTTCACTTAAAATCATCCTATATAGTGAGCAGAAATTGAGTGTTCCTGAAAACAGCAAGAAGTAATTACTATTTCTCCCAGAATGTAGTTCAAAAATGTGGGTAATTTCAGAGTACAAAGTCTGATGTCGTATGTGGAAGGCTATACTTACTCATCGTCAGCCCCGGTAATTTCTCGACACGATTTGCATTTTTCACGGGACCGCAGCGGATAACAACTCCTAGAATATCTGGTAGTAAGAAATAAGAAATTATATTTAGCATGCGTATTTGTGGGTCTATAAAGTTCAACCGGAAAATGTGTGGGAGAAATAATATACCAATTTCTGCAGAGGATGTGCGGGTCATCTGAGCAACATTAGCTAAAGCCGTGACATTCCACTTGATCGACGGTGGCAGGGGCTTCTCAAGCTCATTATTTAGGTTGATATGTTCAACTATTGTTTCCTTATCTAGTATCCAATAAAAGGTATGTATTGACCGGCCATATGAACTTGGTGAGACCCTTACCCGTGCTGTTGAGATGGGTGTTGAAGAGCATTAACTTTTCCGCGTAGTATGCGATGTCATTGCCAAACACAGCCGCCCTAATTTGTTGGCCCTGTAAAATTGTACCCCTCCAGAAGATGTAGGTAAACAATATAACCATGTGTAGGATAATATAGATGGCGACTATATAGGCGAGAGTACCTGTTCATCCTCTGAAATGAGATTTTGAAATCGGATTTGCTTCTCAGGACTTTTTCTCTCTCGGCTCATGTCGACAATCTGGACTTTGCATGTCCAGTCATGAGTGTCCGTTGTTATCTGATGGATGCTGTTTTTTCGGGTCATATGTACGACAAAGGTGGCCTCACAACAATTTGTACAAAAAGTGTTAAACAGCCAGACATTAGTAGGGGAAGAGGAGTGGATATAGTTACATACAGGAGGGAAAGAAGGGACTCAAACAAATAGAGAAAAATTGAAAAATTTTAAGGATTATTTTCAAACAACAATATTTAGTTAAAGAAAAACCATAGTCATGCATGTCAAACTTTTCGAAACAGCCGGAAACAAACATAACTGCTGCTAGAAGATTTGTAGCAAGTAAATTGTGTAATCAAGAATCGAGGAATTCTATAGATAGAGGAGTGGATGTATTGTGGCATGTTTATTTGCTCTAATCTGTTAACTTTATCAAGTTTCTTACTGGGGGGGGGGGGGGAGGAGAATTGAGCTAAAGCAAACCAAGGAAAATTGAAAAATTTGTTGATCTCATCTCCAACTTGAACCTTGCAATGATCAGTTTACTCCATACTTACCAATTTACAGAATCAAAATCCAGAACAAAAATGGCACACCTAAGGATTGACTTTGAAAAAATATTATAGTCATGCATGTCAAAATTTTCGAAATAACGGAAAACAAACTGAACTGCCGCTAGAAGATTTGTAGCAAGTAAATTGTGAAATCAAGAATTGAGGGATTCTATAGATAGAGGAATCACAGCTAAACATCCCAACTTTGATGGATTTTCACCATCACTACAAGAAAAACAACCTATAAGGAAGGGAAATATGGTCCCAAAAAATCCAAATCTTGTCCCAATTGATATTTTAGAACTAGAAAAATTTGGTCGCGTCCCGTCCTAATAGGCTTCGCCGCTAAAGGTCATTAGCGACGAATCCAATAAACCAGTCCTTAAAACCCTTTTGCGGCGGGAAAAAAGCTGATCGTAATTGCCTTTTAGCGATGGTATATGTCCCAATCGACTAACTACCCGGTCTTAATTATTCTTTTGCGACAAACAATCTTGTCCCAAATAGACTAATTACCTCATCGTAATTATCTTTTCGCGACGGTATTTCTCATCCCGAATAGACTAACTAAATGGTCATAATTATGTTTTAGCGACGGTATAGCTTGTCTCAAATAGATTAACTACCCCATCATAATTATCTTTTTGCAGCAATATTTCTAGTATCTAATTGACCACAAATGAGCCTAATATCACAAAATAATAAATTATATCAAATAAATACCGAATTGCTACCGAGAACCTTGATACAAAAACATGATATTAGAGACCAAAAAACTTAGTTAACATCCCATGATATTAGTTTCAATATTTGTTTCGCAAAAAACATAGTTACCATACCGATCGAGCTAGAGTATGATATCAAATTTTCCAAAACATTTGAATACACAACAAACAAATAATTAAGTAACTGAGGTTTCTACTGTTTAAGTCATCAACTTTCAGTTCAAATTGCCAGCTTCCATCACAGGACCAAAAAATAATCAAGTCCTCGACTTTCAGTTCCTACTGTTTCACCAAAATCAAGTAACTCCTGCAACAGTAAAGCAAAAATTTAGTACATCGCTTCACCTCATATGCTCGACATAATTTAAGTAAGTGAATATATCAAAGTATCAAGTTCAATTTTTAAACACTTAAATACAGAGATGAAGTAAGAAGTATCGCCGAATATGAACATCATATCTACACACTATGCATAACCAAATACTTCAGCAGTTAACAAGAGAACGAGTTCAAGAGTATATACTTTAATGGGCTGCATCTATTATACTTCAATAAGAAAAGAAAAACTGCAGTCAGAGAAAGCAAATGGGCAAGGGAAGGTAAATGACCAGTGTCATACTCAAAGGAGAAGGAAAAGAAAAGACCACCGGCAACAAAAAAAAACAACAACTGCAATACCAGCAAAAAAATATATAAATCCAAAGGTCCACAAGCTTCTCGGAATGGAGATGTGTGTGCTCAGAAACAACTAGAAGAAGCTGAATTTGAGAACAACGGGTATTCTTTCTCCCCAACCTTGTGCTCCCGATGGTTGTGTGACTGGTTTTCTGCATGAATCTGATGATGGTGTGGTTGATTTTGGGCGAGAATCTGGTGGAGTTGAATTATAACGCTAAGAATTCAATTTAAAGTTCCAGATTTTATGGTGATTCAACTTAAAAGACATAAAGATGGTCTTGTAATTCTTTTTCTTGCAGTATCAATGTGATGCTAGTTTAGAAGGAGCAATTGACCAACCTTTGATGGGCCTATGACTTTAAAATAAAACCTCAAAGAGCTAGTTCATCTAGTTCCTAAAGTTGAAATTAGTGACAAGACTGGTTATACCTAGTTCTATTTGATTACCAAAGATCAGAAAAAAGCTAACCAAGGAACATAAGTTTGATAATATCTGTCTGTACAGTGGAGTGTAATGGTAAACCGCAAACTTCTAGGGAAAGAAAAAATAACAAAAGCTACTAATAGTACCAGTTCCATCATTTCTTAAGAAAGAAAAAAGAAAAATGAAATTACAAAAAGGATAGATCAGTTTTTATTCCAAATTACTCACAACTAAAGGAATAATAGACAAGAAAGATTCATCACTTCAATTCCACTCACACACACACACCGGAATGGAGTAGACAACAATACAACACACAACACATACATGGGTTGAGAAACAGGTGAGATTGGAAGGAAGAATAGTTAAGTTCAAAATAGACATACCTGTCACTACTACAAGAAAATATCCTCTTTGCATCAGAACCCCAAGTGACACTCAACGTATGCCCTGCAATCATCAAAATAGTAACTATAGAATTCCCAAAGCAACAATCAGATATTGTTCTATAACTCTTAGGGGCTGAATTAGACGACCCTTCTCGTATAAATCTCTAGCAAGGGAAAAACTTCTAACTATAATTTTTCTCTTCTTCTCCATTTCTTGACTAAGCTTCAAAGGATGCATCAATGATCAAAGTAGATATCCCCGAATAGGAATCCCTATATCATTACTAGATGTATAACAATTAACAACCCACACATTATTATTCACCGCATAATAATCCCTATATATTATTAATGGCATAAATTTTTTTGCATATAATTATATCATAACTAATCCATGAAGCAAGCATCGTCTGCATCTGTTATTAAAATAACTCTAGAAATGCGCAGACGCTTAAAATATGTCCATATCAAACATCTAGAAGGCTGTTAAACTAGGAAATGATAAATCAGCAGACGAACCACAAACAAGCTGTAAGCTTGGTTCTACATTATAATATTTGGATTACTGAAGCAATAAAGTTCAGCAAATAACAAGACAAAACACATCTTTGACAAACATACCATCCTAGCTTTCAGAAGTTTCTTTTCCGACTCAGCTTTTGCGCGAGATTGTTGACACCTCAAGATGCCATGATACTGTTTCACATTAAAAAAATAGGTTCATTTATTGCGTCTGATGGCAAAGGAACACAGCTTGTTGAATTCCCATTAGCTGAACGTGAACCTGACAGAAAATGGCACAACTAACCTCTCAACTTTATAGGGAAATTTCATAGATGTATTCCAGATGAAAAGCATTACGAAAATTTAATACCATTGGTTGTGCTGGATAAAGTTGTGTAGGATAAGGCTGTGCGTCGTACAGTGCAAAGATGATCCTATAGAATGGGTCTGGATAAGGATAAGCTGTTTGAGCCTGCAACTAATGGATTAATAGATGCAGACTTATTATCAGAAAAATGGAATCAACAGAAACAATCATTAGAGCGTAAATAAAAAATTAGTAGACACAGAAGTAGGCTTCAAATACTCCCAACTGTTACCTTAAAGATCTGCAATATCTATCAGAACCTCTACTTAAAGAGTGTCCAGTAAAAACAGGGGCCCTACTAAGAATACTTGAGATAGCAAGGTATTATGTGTGCCAAATGGAAGTGAGGGAGGGAGATAAAACACCCAGCTCCAGGTTAATCTAGGAAAATCTTTATGCAGCAAACTGAATAGGGACCAATGGCTTTTCAACAACTGTTGGAAACAATTCTAGAACTAAATTTCATTCGCAAAGCAGAAAAGATGGCAAAATGTAAAATGTTTGCATTTAAACAAGTATTTACTGCATAACCAACTCTAAGCTTCAAGCTGCTACATTAAGAGTCTACTTGATTTGGATCATCCCATTCATGGTGTTCAAAGAATTCTGCTAGTGTATCCTTCCTATTGGACAAAGACTTACCTTAAATGACACTCTAGGCCAGCAGACTTACAAGAAATTTTTAGCCAAATTGTGGCAAGTGCAACTGTAGAGCAAGAGTGACAAACAGATCTTGCAATCTGAAAACAAAGCAATGCCTAGAGAATTAGATCCAAAATAACACAAGCTTGTAAAGTAGAATGTTACTTAAAACTGAAATGAGAGATCAAAATTAAAGTTTTGTGTCTACCCAATCATACCTGATTTACAAGATCAATCAAAATAGAAGAAGACAAGCCCAAAATGGAAATGGAACTTCGACCAAAGGTCTTCAGTTATGATTGACAAACCCACCATGATGGATTATAAATATAGAGAAGTCATAAAATACGTATTCTAAATGTTACAACATCACCAATCAAAAGCTTTACGCTACATACATAAGAACACACTAGACAGAGTATTTCTTCTGAAAACTGAACGTTCTTTTTAGTGGTTCTAACTTCTATTGGGAGAAAGTCGTCACAATCAAAGAAGCATCATATATAAGCACAAGAATACCATTTGTTATCTTGAAACATGCAAATTTTCTAATTCCTCGTCAGGACTATCGGCCCTTACTATATCAGCCAGGTATAAAACATGACAATCTATAAGTTGAAATATTTCCCATCGTACTACTGAATACATTTGGTATGCTACAAACACTTGATGCATTAATATTCCTCTTCAATGGTTCATACTCACCCATTATTTGCTCAAATAACCTGAAAAACACCAGTGGATTCTGTTGTGCTATCTGTTAAGCAACTTTCTTCAGTTTATATGCTGACCGGAAACATCTGACTATTAATTCATATAACTAAAGTCTTTTGCATCATATGTATTCATATCTGGGTCATAAGTGCAGTCATAGCTCCATATGCACCACATTTGTCAGCCATAATAATTATCAAGAGGAAGAAGATATCAAATCAAGACTTAACAGTGGTGCTTCAGAAATATGATGGTAGAATTTAATAGGTGCTTCAAATATAGCATAACATTTCTATTGCCAAGTTGAGTGGGCATCACATAGTTCATATTTGGTGATAAAGTGTCAGGGACAGACATTCCAGTTGCAGGGGATGAAGACTCGTTGTGAGACTCGGATTGATTTTCTGGCTGTTCATTTTCACTACCATCTGAAAATTATTGGAGTAACACAGTCATTAGAACGTTTTATTTATCTGACCAAAATTACATACCCAATTTACTTTAACTTTTGTTCTGCTTTTGTCTGAGTTTACTATGGTTATTTACAAATTGAATGTGAAACAAAAGCATAAATAGACAGTAATTTCGTTTCTTCTATCATGGTAAGTCCAACTCTTTTTGATAATCAAAACTTCTCAATGATAACACACAATGAGGTCATGAATGAATATAACAAAAGATAATCAGTTCAGCCATTGTCATCAAACAAATACTCCAGAATATTGACTACCTATATCGATTGGGATTTTCGCTTTACAACAAATAAATTGTCTTGTATAATTTTTACATCCCTTTCGCTATTCTGGATATTCTCTTATTTCTTTCACCCAATTTAGCCGAAAGATGCACAACTTCATTCTTGCCTTCATCTACTTAACAAACTTTCACAATACTTGTAAAAAACAGTTGTCAACAATACCTTCACAAACTCCGGTCAAAATCACACTCAACATAGTGTAAGATTAAAATATATAACACTAATAGTCTAATATATAACAGTTTCTTTTAATAATGATGTTGACATCTAATTTGGTACCTGATAAGCAATTGTACATCCAGGATAATCAAATTCATCACTATACTATTTCCTCATTCTCTCGGGGTGAAGCTGAAGTCCCATAATAAACTTACCCTAATTTGGTACCTGATAAGAAATTGTACATTCAGGGTTGCCAATGATGGAGCAAGAAGCGATGTCTTTTTTGATATGGGTCACCGCAGAGTTGAACAAACTTGACGGAATCGCTGCCGGTAGCATTCATTGAGAAAATTGCCGAATGAAATTTTGAGCAACAATAGCTAGAGCGTAATATTGTAGAACAAAAAGATTTTTTTTCCTTTTTGGCGCCTTAAGTTTGTTTAGCAATTTGGCGGTACTCTAAATTATTAATAGGGACCAGTTAGTAATTTTCTTAGAACCAGATTTTATTTCTTCCCAAAAAAATGCACTATTAGAGACCGGAATTTAATCTTGTCCTAATAAGTATACTTTTAGAGACCAAATTATTGACTCATCCCTAAATTTTTGTCTTAAATAGATCTTTTTCTTGTAGTGCATCAATAACTTCAATCAAGTAAAATCCCTATCAAAAACAACAAGCTAAACAACAACAACAACATACCCTGTCAAAAACAATAACCTAAACCATAAAACAATATCAAGGGCCTCAAAAAATCACAACTAAAAACTGAAAATTTAAGAAATTTCATCTATAAATAACTTCAATTCAACAGAACCCAAATCAAAACTACAGTAAAAAACATAAAGAAGATGCTAATTTTGAGAGGTAAAAAGGGCAGAGTTACCTGTTTGAAGCAGTGTTTGGAGTAGCCTGAGCACAGACACTGAAAGGGAGAAATCAATATATACAATGTGGGAGAAGCTTTGGTGTTTTTTCTTATTCCCTTTCTATGTAGGAGTAGATGGTGAACACGTAGATTCCACATGTGGCTAAACATCAATTTAAAAAGCCAGAAAAAATTCATAAATTTAAAAACTCTCTAGTGAAGCATGATGTACAATGATATTATTCTCTAATAGTCCAAGGCACAATAGTACATAACGTTAGGAAATACTATAATTGTATAGACAGAATATTCTAGGATTGTGTAGTTATAACAATATATATTTTTTCCTAGAATATAACTCTAACCTAAAGTTGTATAGATATTAGTATTTCATTATGTCTTATGGAATGACATAAGTTTCTATTCAGAAAATCTTGGTTTCTCTGCTTGTTTCACTATTATGGTATCAAGAGTCACCATCTAATTTTTTTTTCGTGCTTTCTGTTTTCTATGCACAGGTACTTTGCTACCTTTTTGAGTTCCTTTTGTTCTCTCTGGGGTTTTCCCCCTCTTTTGTAATCAATCTATCAATGGATTCACAATCCTCTTCGCACGATTTTCTCTACACAAAATTGAATGGTTCCAATTTTACTCTTTGGGAATTCCACTTTGGAATCTTTGTTCAAGGCAAGGGATTTTTTGTGTTGTTAGATGGATCTGCTCGTCCACCAATAAATGCAGAAGAGTTGGATCTTTGAAAATTGAATAATGCAAAGGTAATCGCTTGGATGTTGAATTCGGTACATGTTGATATTGCTATGGGGCTTAGACCTTTCTGTTTGGCTTCTGATTTGTTGACTCACCTCCTTACAATATACCAACAACGAAATAATACACGAGAGTTTGAATTGGAACGCTACATTGAAGAATTCACACAGGGGGACAAGAATGTTCGCTCCTTTTATGCTGGCTTGCAGTTGCTCTAGTCGAAACAAGATAAAATTCTTGGACAAGATAAGGCAGAGCTCAAGTAGGTATTGGAAGAACGAAAGAAGACAAAGGGTGGTGCAATTCTTAATGAAACTCTATCCTGAATTTGAGTTGATTCATGGCAATTTATTAAAAAGGGAAGTCACACCTGCTCTTGACGTTGTGTTGGCAGCCATCTTGCATGAAGAGACAAGACTTGGAACTCAGGATGCTATGGAGTCTACGCCATTCCCTTCTGCTGCATTACTTGTAGGAAAATCAACAATCGTTGCTTCAACAGAAAATACTAAGAGGAGTGTCCAATGCTATGAATGCCAAGACTTTGTTCAAATCTCATCCAATTGTCCTAACAAGAAAAAATGTTATGCTTATTGCAAAATTACTAGCCATCATATTTCAGATTGTCGTCGTCTCCCAAATCGTTCACGAACTGCTCACCAAGCTTACCGGACAAATGCCACTACATCATCTAGTTTCTTCCCTATAGGTCACGATCTTGAAAAACTAATCCGAGATTCTATTGGACATGCTCTTCCCGAAGTCATCTCAAGTGCATTCTCGGCATCCTCTTCAGGTACAAGTAATTCAATTAAATCGACTTGGCATCTAGATTCAAGGGCTTCCAATCATATGACAGGTGATTTATCCCAATTCTTATCATTGTCTAGTGATATTTCTATATATGTTATTCATACAGCAAACGGGTACACATTACCCGCATCGGGTATTGGTTCTGTTGGAAATCTTTCTAATGTTCTTTATGTTCCAAATTTGAAGGCTAATTTGGTTTCAGTTGGTCAACTAGTTGATCAAAATTGTGTTATAAAATTCTCACCCAATGGTTGTGTTGTTCAGAACCTGAAAATCATGATGATCATGGCCACAAGGCATAAATTTGGCAGAATTTCCTACTATAATTGGTTCACCGTCACTTGAATCATTGTTTTCTTTCAGTTTCTGCAGCGGATGTTACTCGTTCGAATAAATTGCTCACTCTTTGTCATAATGGGATGGGTCATCCTCATTCTTCTCGGCTCCATCATATGCTTAAATCATGTCTTCCTGCAGCACATCATATCCATTCCAGTCTCCTTTTGGCATGTACAAACTGTGCCGGTTCAAAAAGTCACAAGCTTCCTTTTTCATCCAGTTCATCTGCCTATGAAATCTATTTGATTTAGTGCATAGTGATGTTTGGGGTCCTTATCCTATTTTTTCAGGGATGGGATATAATTACTTTGTGTTATTTATTGATCATCTACCTAGATATATCTGGGTGTTTTTTATTAGATAAATCTGAGGTTTCGGCTCTTATTATGAATTTTGTTGAGTATGTTCGTTCACAATTTCATAAAACTATAAAAGTATCGTTCTGATTTAGGAGGAGACTACACTAAGATTAATCTTTTTGATTTTTTCAAAAACAAAGGAATTATTGCCCAAAGCACTTTCCTCAGTGGCGGACCCAGAATTTAAAGGTTATGGGTGCATTAATTAGGGCCGGAGCTACAGTACCCTACGGGTGTTCTGGCGAATCCAGTTGCTTTTATGTAAACTTTATATTTAAACTAAAATTTTGAATATATGTATATGATTACATAGTGTGTACCCATTGACAAACATTATGGCTTGGCCTAGTGATAGATGGACCAATATTAAGCGCCTCTCTTTTTGCCACGGACGTATGTTCGAACCCCATTGCAGCATATCTATTTTTTTGATTTTTTTATATTTCTTAAAATTCAGAACCCACTGACTTCAAATCCTGGCTCTGCCTCTTACTTTAATTTTTTTTTTTAACATAATTTGCTAATAATGACATAATATAAATATATAACTATTTAAATGCAACACTAAAATTTGGTGTTTAAATTTTGGAAGAGTAAGACTTTTGGAGGAGAAGGCCAAAAGATTTTCAGATTTTTTGTTTGAGTAATTAAAAAAATACAAAAAGTACATTTAGTTTGATAAATTAAGAAGTAAAAAAAAAACTAATACAAAAAAGGTCAAACATGCTTGTGTACTAGTGTACAAGAGTACTTGGGTCTTGTGCGTGTGTGTTAATTAAATGTAACTAAAAAGTTACAAAAAATTTTATACAAAAATGCAGCGTAGCTGCGGGGAAATGATCTCAAGCTCCTGGACATGAAAGATCCACCTAAATGCGGAGCACCTAGACAAGTTTGAGTTATGTGGGTGCTTTTTTATTTTTTATACCATTTTTTTAGTATTTCTTATATAATAATACCTATTCTACGTCGAATTTAGTGGGTACCGAAGCACCCCAAAATAACACGTGGGTCCGCCCCTGACTTTTCCTCATACTCCGAATCAAAATGGGGTCGTAGAAAGGAAGAATCGACATGTTTTAGAAACTACATTGACTTTGTTTAGTACGTCGAATATGTCAAAATGTTTTTGGCCCGAAGCAGTACATACTTTTTTATATTTGATCAATAGACAAACTTCCCCAGCCCTTTGAAAATGAGACATCGTACTTCAAATTATTTCATAGTAAGCCTGATTATTCTCACTTGCGGGTTTTTGGTTGTGTTTTCTCTGTACATCTTCCAGCACACATGAATGACATAAGCTTTCGGCAAAGGCAAAGCAATGTATTTTTGTGGGATACAATGACACATAAAAAGGGTATCTCTGTTATGATACATCTCGTCATCAGCTTCGAATAACTAGACATGTTATTTTCTTTGAGGATCAGTTTTCTTGCAAACACAATGCTAAACATGCTTAAGTATCTCTTTTTTTTTTGTACAAATTTGATAACGATGTGGTAGCTACTGACCCTCAACTTGAATCTCCGGAACTATCCGCGGACTATGATAATGGTGATCTCCAACCTTCATCTCCTTCAAGTACTGCTCCTCCGCTTGAATCTTTAGAACAGCCTATGAACAGTAGTAATCATGCTCTCCAGCCCGCATCTCTTTCCAGTATTGACTCTATATCGTCATTCACATCTTCGGGAGAGTGATCTTCTAATCCAGTTACTCCTCCATGTCGGTCTAGTAGAACAAATCGCCATGCTCCCGAACAACTTGGCTACTCTCCAGGAAAATTTGGTAAGTCTTATGCCTTGCATACCACACTATATTTTGTTGAGGTTCATACGTCTTACTCCCAGGCTTCTACTTCTACACGAACCTGTTGGAAAGAGGCAATGTTGGACGAGCTTTGTGCACTGAATGAAAATTCAACTTGGGACTTTGTTGATAAACCAACGGATGGAGTTCTCATTAGAAGTAAGTGGGTGTATTCCATTAAAATAAACGCAAATGGTACAACTGATTTCTATAAAGCTCGATTGGTTGCTCAAGGGTACAAATAGGAATATGGGGTGGATTATGAGGAGACTTTTGCACCTATTTCTAAGATGACAACGATACATACATTATTGGCCTTGGCTTCAATTAAAGGATGGACTTTACGTCAGTTGGATGTGAAAAATGCATTTTTTCACGGTGATCTGGAAGAAGTTGTGTTTATGAAACCACCACCTGGGTGTGTTCTGCCAATACCAAATATAGTTTGTCGTCTTCGAAAATCTCTCTATGGCTTAAAACAGGCTCCCAGAGCTTGGTTTGACAAATTTTGATCCACGATTCAAACTGCACGCTACTCTCAAAGTTCTATAGAATATTCTGTGTTTCTTCGTACTTCTTCGATAGGTATCACAGTACTTCTCATCTATGTTGATGATGTCATTATCACCGGAAATGATCAAGAGAATATTACTAAGTTAAATGAATTCTTGCATATCTTATTTAAGATGAAGGACTTGGGACGATTGTCATACTTTCTTGGGCTTGAGGTTCTATACTTGCCTACTGGGGTCACACTTACACCACAAAAGTATGCTAGTAATCTTGTTGCTACGGCTGGTCTTACTGATGACTAGGTTGTGTACACCCTAATGGAGATTAATATGAAATATAAGGAGCTTGATGGCGAACCATTCGGTGATCCCACATTGTATCGACAGTTGGTGGGAGCATTAGTTTATCTCACAATGATGAGGCCGAACATCTCATATGTGGTACAAGTTCTAAGTCAGTTTCAGGCATCATATACATCACACTGCATTACTTTGTGTCATTTGGTATGTCCGTTGTTCTATGAATCAAGGTGTTCTCTTCCTTCAGATTCTCCTATACATCTTAAGGGATATACTGATGGAAATTGTGCTGGTTGTCTCGATTTTTCTCGTTCCGTTACTGGTTGGAGCATGTTTCTAGGCACATCCTTGATATCTTGGAAATGTAAGAAACAATCTCGAACATCTAAATCATCTAAGGAGGCCGAGTATCGGGCTATGTCGGCAGCAAGTTCAGAAATTATTTTGCTACAACCTCTATTATCTGTGCTTGGTGTTGCTATTATATCTCCTACGGTGTTACATGATGGTAACACTAGTGCGATTAAAATAGACACAAACCCTGTGCAACTTGAAAACACAAAGCATATAGAGGTAGACTGTCATTACATTCGGGAACTAGTTGTTGACCATCGTTTTACTCTACAACACATTTCTTCTCATGATCAACTTGCTGATTTATTTACAATGGCTATGACACGAGCACGACATAGCTATCTTAACTCCAAATTCCTACTGTTTGATCACCGATATCAATTTGAAGGGGGATGTAAAGCAATAGTATAATTGTATAGACAAAATATTCTCTTTCCTAGAATAGGATTTAATTACTGATTGTGTAGTTATAACAATATATATTCTTTCCTAGAATAGAACTCTAACCTACAGTTGTATAGCTATAAGTATTTCATTATGTATTATGGAATTACACAAGTTGCTATTCAGAAAATCTTGGTTTCTCTGCTTGTTTCTCTGTCACATAATACAATGCATGTAGTACATTATGCTCTAATAGTCCAAAGCTCAATAGCACACAATACAATGCCTTTAGTACAATTGTCTAATGCAGTGATAATCCTTTGTTATTGGCTTATATATTAAGGGAATATTACCTAAATCCTCTCTTATACACATACCATATACTCTCTCCGTTTTTTTACTTGGACTCCATACTAAAAATAAGTGTTTCAATTTACTTAATCATTTTTACAAATTATCAAGAGAGTTTTATCACTTATTTTCTATATTACCCTTAGTATTAAATAACTACATAAAATTATAATAGTCAAATTTAAAGTATTATTAATAAAGTTAATTTAGTAAAATACTCTTCTAATTAAAGCTTTTTTAATGATGCACTAAGTCAATATGATCCAGGTAAAATGAAACAGAAAGAATTATATATATTAAAAAAACTATTATAGTCAATTTTTAGTCTTTCACGATGTCTAAACGATTTTATTGAATTTACGACATGAGGTTTTCTTAATGTCTAATTAGTAAAAATTAAAATTGAAAAAAGAAAAAGACATTTCACTCCATTAGGGTGGAGAGGGGTATGGGGTGGGGGTGGGGGGACTTTAGATATAGACTATAATAAGTAAATTTACAAAATAGGGAAGTTGTTTAATATATATACACATGTACATATCATATCATATCATATCATAAATATGAATCACATTACCTAAATCTTCTCACATATGCATGTATTAAAAAAATAGTAAATTTGTCTGTGTTTCATGTGGTCTAATGATTTTATTGAATTTACGACATGAACTTTATTAAATATCTTAGTAGTAAATATCTTTATTATTTTATTTTTTTAAAAAAGACATTTCACTCCATTCGGGTGGGGTGGGGAGGTGGGGGTGGGGGTGTGGGACAGTGGAAGAGTAAGTACATTAGCAAAATAGGGAAGTTATTTAATAGTAGATTATGTCATTAAGCAACATCTACATTTATACATATGTACATATCATAAAAACAAATCATATTATCTAGATTAAGTTCAGTTGATTGGCGCGGTTCCAGCTTTGGTTCTGCAGGTTTACATCCTGTGGTGGCTAGCAACATCAGGTCTTGATAGGCGGATCTAAAATTTTGAGTTTATAGATTAGAGATAGAAAAGATATATTATTGGATTTTAGTTAAATTATTTATGCACATTAAATTTTTTTAAACATTTGGCCATGAGGATAAAATAAGTTATTTACTTGCATTTGCTATACTGAGTTTTTAGGTTTTGCATATTTGTTGTTTAATTTATTATGTATCAATAAATCTTATATACTACATTATTCTAACGGCGTTTACGTATACGGGTATACCAACGTATTTATTCTATTATACAACAATATACCCAATGTACTTCCATAAGTAGGGTTGCGGGAGGGTTGTATGAGCAGAACCTACTCTTACCTTGACAAAGGTAGACAGACTATTTTCAGGAGATTCCCGGCGCAAGTAGGACATATCAAAAGTCAAGTATGCAAAACAAATACTGTAATGGAGAATAGAGTCGTAACGACGACAAATGACACCTAATATCTTGGTCAAGTTGTCCAAAAGGGCTCTTTTGAAAACTATTTAGTGGTTTATTAAAAAGTTGTGAAAATTTTGTCAAATACCCCATTTAATCCACATCACCACAAACTTATCCAACTCAAAAAATTCACCCACATGTTTTTTAATACTACACTTTAACCCAATATTTTCAACTTAACAAATTCATCCCCAAGTTTCTAATAATACTCTTCAACCCACTCCATCTTCCACCATTATAAAATATCTAGGTTTCCAAAAATATAAAAAAAAAATCCAAAAGCGAAAAATAGAAGGTGGTTCTTTCCCTCCAAAAAAACTCTGATTCCGGCATCCTTTCTGGCATTATTTTTCGGCAATCAGCTCTAAATCAGTCCACAAACCTCATAAGCTCGTCCATTGCATCCATTTTACCCCATTAGATTGTTATCTTCTCAAACACACTTTTCACCATTGTTAAAAAGCTTTAAATCAGTCACATCAGTTAAAAACTCTTTAGAAGTAAATTACAATAACTGAGGTGACTCCAAGTTCATTTCTCTTTTCCATAAACCCAACGACCGTTGATTAGAAGCATTATTTGCAATTTCAAGTTTCTGTACGGATATCTGCACAGTCATCGACCCGTCATCGTTATTCATCGACCGTGCATACATCCCAACATAGACCCTAAGCTTAATCTATCGTCGACCAAAGGTTAATTCTAGGATGTCTGTTGCAGAATTTGTTCTGGTTTCAAGTGATTACATGGGAGAATAGGTGAATACTCCCAGATGTTGGAAATGGAGATCTTTTACCAAGGTGACACTGCCCATTGTTGTTCGCCGCAATAGTTCATATGATGAATAGGTTGCAAGCGTAATGCGGAACGGGGATCTAGATTGAGTGTCGAGCAATGTGGTGATTAGTTATCTAATGTATTCTAGGGAAAATATGAATCCTACGATCATAAATAATGATGCACGTGTGTCTCTCTATATGATGGATGTTGATGCAGATGGTTTTAGGCCTATTTTAAGGATAAATGTAGTAGACAGGTCCTTCGAAGGACCGATGAATTCATCACCATCCCCACCTCGGTGCCCGATAGTCGATGACAATTTGAATGATTACAAGAGCGATGGCGATCATCCCATGAATATGGAAGATGGTTGTGTGCATATGGAAGACGTTTAATCATATTCGCAAGATACGGAAGAAGACTGTGGAACGAGATCCCAAACAGTACATTCCTTCTCCGATGGAACCAATTTCTATTGTGATCAAACATTTGCCGATAAGAAACTGCTCAAAATGCTATTAGACGGAGCAGCGGTGAAGCAATCTTTTGATTATCGTATGGAGAATAGATGCACCAAGTTATTGAAGGTGAAATGCATATCTCCTGATTGTGGCTGGTTATTGCGGGCAAGGAAGTACGAAACGTCAGAAAGATTTCACATATACAAGTATGTCGGGGTGCACACGTGCGGTGTTGAACACGCCACCCGCAAGTATAAGAAAATGTCATCCGAATTGATTGCTTCACTATGCGTAAATCATTTTCGGGATGGTAATGGTTCAAGCATAAGTGAAATTCAAAGGATTGTGTTCAAGGAGTTGAATTGCCGCGCAAGCTACTGGATATGTTGGAAAGGAAGTGTAATTGCGAAGAACATCATTCGCGGGACACTAGAGCACGGATATGCTTGCTTGCTGGGTTTTTCCCACATGGTGGAGTTGTTGAATCCAGGGTCTTCCTACTCGATCATGGTAAACCAGATTAATGGGTCTTTCGTTTACTACTTCTTAGCATTTGGAGCTTGCATACCGGGATATGCCCACATGAGAAAGGTAATTGCCGTTGATGGAACATATTTATATGAAAAGTACGGGGGCGTGTTGCTGAGTGCAGTTGCACAGGACATCGAAAATCACATCTTTTCAATTGCCTTTTATGTCGTTGATAAAGAGAATGATGCTTTTTGGACCTTGTTCTTCTAGAAGTTGAAGTCTATCATAGAAGATGAACCAGATCTATGTGTCATCTACGACAGGCACATTAGCATCGCCAATGCCTTCTCCAGTGTATACAGTCGTGCACATCATGGAATTTTCATGAGGCACCTCGCTGAAACTCTCCGTGTAAATCAACACTGTGGTGAACATCTTTATCTATTCTACGCCGCTTCAAAGGTGTATTCCTTTAATGAGTTTAGAGAGAATGTTGAGTAATTGAAGTACAGTTTCCCCAAGGTAGCACATATCCTTGAAAATGTTCTTGGTTTTGAAAAATAGAGTAGAGCAAACTTTCCAGGCAATAGGTACGATGTGATGACCACAAACATCGTCGAGTCGCTCAACTCAATTTTGATGAATGAACGGGAGTACCCCATGTCGTACATATTCAATTCAGTTGCTAAAAATTTTGGTGAAAAGTTTAGGGAGAAGTATACCTATGTCGATGGTCAAAAGAACATATTTGTGCCTTGTGTGGATAAGATCCTAAGGGATAACAAGAGTGCGAGTGATTCCTTGTATGTCACTAATCCAAATGGGGTTCTCGACCAGTACACAATGTTTGGCAATGGTGTTACTGCCAAGGTTAATCTCTTGGAGAGGAGTTGTTCTTGTTCGAAATTTGACTTGGTGAAAATGTCGTGCGAACATACGATGACAGCTTTGCGAGTAAAGTAGGGTGATGGCGTAGGTTATGTAAACTCCATCTACGAGTACTCTTTGCCAATTTATAAATCTGTAAGTTACCTCTACGCATACTTGGATGTAATTAACGGTGTCCCTCCAGAGGCCGAATGAAATGTTCCACAAGAATTGCTAGACACTAAAATTTCTCCACCCCCCTACGATCCCAAACTTTGAAGGAAGAAAGTCAAACACACTAAGGGCGTCGATGAGACGTTCAAGTCCAAAAGGAGGAATAGGTGTTCAATATGCAAGAAATCTAGGCACAAAAGAACCACGTGTAGCATGGACAACAAATCATAGATAGGCTTTATTTTGCTTCAGTTGTAAAGCTGCTATTTTGGGGTATAAATGTGCATTTCAGTAGAATTTAATGTTCAGTTGTTATCGACTTAAGGCTTTATCTACGATAGACTACATGCATTCTATGGTATATCTTTAAAACGGTCTATCAAATAATATATATTGGCTATATGATTAATCATAAAACACACTTTGTAGGTATTTATACCGCCATATCTCTATAATAGATACATTGAATCATTGTTTCCTATTCCCAATTAATTAAAAGCTGCAAACACGTCTGTTCTCAAGAAAAAATGTTGGTATACGCAAACCAAGCGTTTTATATTCTCACACGCATCGACTGACCATTGGTTTGATATATGAAAGGACTCTATTTATAGGTTTATAAGTACAGGCCCTATTTCTACGTAACCCTTCACTTGTTCCTAAACCCAAAACATCCAAAACCCTCTTCTTCTTCCCCAAAACATCAGAAATCATGCCTGGTTGCAGAATCCCCCTTCGCCCAATCAGACGAGTTCCCCCTCGTCACTATATTTTTCTTCTACTTCGAAATGATTTTGACAGGCTATTCTACGGCATGGGAGAAGAACGCCGTTACTTGGAGTGTGAGCTCCGACGAATTGGTCGTTTCCACCGAGAAATTTTGAAGTGTCTTGGAATGGACGGTAACGACTAAATCACCCCCCCCCCCCCATCATCCCCATAATTTAGATTACTTTTTTATTTTATTTTTTTGGTTTTGAAGAAGCTTTCTCAGTAGGACTTTGTAGAAGAAAGCTTCTTCCATTTTTCCCCTTTTGCTATAAATTTATTAAGTAATGCAATGAACAAATTTAATGTAAGTTTCAATTTCAATTTAATGAAAAAGTTTCAGTTTGAACATTATATTTACCATTTTTGTTATGATCCTTTTTTTTTCTTGTGGCGGTTATTCTTCTGTACAGACACAACTTTCAAATCTATATGCCTCGTTCAATTCACAGTAATGTAGTTTGACTTGATTAATTTCAAGTTTCTATAAAAAGTGCTATATAGTCTATCATGAATCATATACTCTGCCTTTCATCGACCTTGTATTGTAGTCGATCGTAGAGCATGTGATTCGATGCATCATCGGTTAAATTAAAATAGAAAATAACATATTTTGGGGCGGGTGAAACAAAATAATTAAATTAAATATGATTTAAACAAACAATAACATATTTTGGGGTTGGTGGAACAAAATAATTAAAATAAAAATGTTTTTAATAGATAATCTTGAGGGTCCATCGATAAGTCTGGTCTATAGACTGGTGGTGACACTTAATAGACCGTAGTAGATCATGGATTAAGTCAGCCATCAATTAAACTAGTCTACCGTAAACTTACACCTTTAGATGTGCGTCAATTGAAATCATAAGTATGCGTAGACCACGTTGATCGATGTGCACTTCCATAGACCGTCACTTGGATGTAGTTAAAAAATAAATAAATAAATTAAAAATAAATGTAGTGTTGATTTCTACACATGTGAGTGAGTGTAAACAAGACACACAATCATATTAGAGCTTCTACAAAGTGAATTATAAAGTGTATGGATGGGTAGTGGTTGAATGTTCAATACGCTAAGAGTAATGTTTGTCAAAGAACAAGTATGTATTAAGGATATATATTGTATTGAGGATGATGATTGTTCAACCACTATCCATTCCACACACTATTTTGATTTAGGGGTGGTGATGGAAGAAGTAAGTGGAATGTGTAGACATCAAATACAATATATATGCTTAATACATACTTGTGCTTTGACAAACATTACTCTTAGTGTATGTCTTTGTACAAGCTCTAATATGATTGTATGTCTTGTTTACACTTACTCACATGTGTAGAAATCAATACTACATTTATTTTTAATTTATTTATTCATTTTTTAACTACATCCAAGTGACGGTCTATGGTAGTGTACAACGATCAACGTGGTCTACGCATACTCATGATATCAATCGATGCACATCTAAAGGTGTAAGTCTACGGTAGACTAGTCTAATCGATGGACCATCAAAGCATAAGTATATTTTTTACATGAATTTGACATGGTTCAACAACGATGGGAGTCTATAAGTGTCACCAATAGTTTAAGATTATTGATTTAATTATTTTCTTTCACCTGCCAAGTGATGGTTTATGTATGAGTACATAGATCACTGTATTCTACGCATAATCAGAAGATCAATCGATGCACTACTGAAGGTGTAAGTCTACGGTAGACTAGACAAATCGATGGCTGACATAGGTCATGATTTATGACGGTCTATTAAGTGTCATCACCAGTTCGAAAATAATTACTGCTCCAACAGAAATAAACGGCTACTTTTATAATACATCAGTGTCAACACTTCTTTTTTACTTCATATATAAGGTCGGTCATCCCTCATTATTTTATTTCTTTCGCTTTGTTTTGTTTTTAACAATTCTGCAATGTCTCAAGACTCTCAAACATCCAATTCTAAAAATACTCTAATTTTTCATTATGGAAATGCGACTGTTCTAAGGACGTCACGCACGGACTCAAATCCAGGTTGCAAATTTTATTATTGTGTAATTACGAAGGTGATCTTTGTGTGTCTTTTTTATGAATTTAAGTTAGTCGTTATGTAATTATTTTTTTTCTAGGATAATGGAGCATGCTCGTTTTTAAAATGGGTTGATGAGCTATCACCTCCAACCAGTCCATCAACGTTGAGTTGAGGACCCGAGACATCAAATTTTCAAGGCTTGACAAAATTTAATCTACTACAAATGCTCCAACAATGCGAAGAAAATAAAGATTTTCTTATGACTTTGTTCAAAGAAGATGAAGAGCAGAGGGATCACTTTAAAGTGTTGCTACATGACACCAAAATAGAGAGGGATCAACTAAAACAAAAATTAATTTTGGCCGAAGAAAGGGAGAATGGCCTAAAAATGATGTTATGTGCTATAATGCTAGTATTCGTTCTTTGGAAAGGTGTAACATGGATGTAGTGATATTGAATAAATAATAATACTTCTATTTTTATTTAATGTTAACACTATTTTTGATAAAATCATGGTCGATCAAGCAACACATCGGCTTAAAACCGACCAGTATGGTAATGATCTATGCATGCAGTATACGAAAGATTAAGTATGCATTCTACGACATTAACCATACACTGTACCAACTATGTAAAAACCTTGCATATTCAAATGTCCATGCCACTACTCGGTTTGATAGAGACAGATTCAGTGCAGAATCATAACAACTACCATAAAATAAAAGAATGTTTCGAATATCCTACCAACAGATCCTTAAACTTTTATACTTGTCAAATAAAAAAAATATTTGTCCGATCCTAACTACTGATCATTCAACAACACATTAACAATATTTGTATTCAAATTTAATTTTCCCTATCTTCCTCATCAACACAAATGTTACTGTTGATTTCACCTACGATATCCATGACCACATCTGTTTGGTCAGCTTCAACTTATTTTTTCTCAGTAGCTGCAGTTGTTTCTTCATGCTTGCTTTCTTCTCCTTCTATTTCATCATCTGCAGCAGCTGGTGCTTCTTTACCTTCTTCTCCTTTTTTCTCAACATCTACAACTACTTCCTTTTCAGCTTCTTCTCTGCTTCTACAACAGCTTCTTTTGAACTTTCTTCTTGGCACATATCTTCTTCCATTTCTTCTTCTTAATCCTTCTTTTCTTCTTCTTTTTCCTCTCCCGCCACAAAAGAGGCTAACTCATCCATTTTGCTCTCTTTTTCTCCTTCTTCATTCCTCTATGATTCACGAAGGACCACATGCACTGTATCATTATATTACAAAGTGTTACTGATATTTAAAGCTGAAAACTCATTAACAACATCAATTATGGAATGAAGTTAACTTTCTCGTGTTATTGTTTGTCTTGTTTTTTTTTTCTTCAGTCTTTTCTCTCTAATATAGGTAGCAATATCCAACATTGCTTCCTCGATCACAACAACACGCTTATGAAGATCCCCGGGGGATGAGGTGCCCTTTGTATCTTTGGAGGTGCTCGGAGTATCATCATCACCAACTCGTACTTCAACGGCATCATCACTGTCCTTATTTGAAATAAGTACAATCACCCTATCTAACTCTTTATTTAAGCCATTGAGGATGTTATTCTTCACCTCGTCTGTATATGGCTCAAAGAAAATCATGTAATCCATCTTCATCTCAGGAAGAGTAGGGATGATGTACGGGTGCACATTCTACAAAATATCGATTAACAATTACATAACATTCGATACAACAATAATATTATTATTGCATAGTAAAAAATAAGTTCTTACCTCGATAACTTTTCCTTTGTACTTGAATGGGTCACCTTCGATTATCTGGTCACTTTTGGTAGTGTGCCATCTGAGGATGCGGGGAATGGGAAAGGGCTCATCCGTTGATTTTCCATCAAATTTTCCAAGATGAGGAAAGTCCTCGTAGATCCAAACTTGTAAGCAGTACATTAGTGAATAAAGAACCCAGAGTCTATGACAGATCATAAATAAACAAAGAATCTATGACAAGCTCACTAAGGGATTTATGGTAAATACCATGAATGCCCAGGGAAATTCCAATAGAGCATAGGTTGTCTTTTGCTTCTCATCAAATACTTTCCTCTGCTTGTTTAGGTCACTTTTCTTCTTTAGATAGTCCAGGGTCAGTTGAAATGTCTCTTTCCCCCACTGATAATTCTTGAAGAAACTCAAAGAATCGATCATTTGAATAAGTTTCATGTCGACAACCTTCGTCGAATCTTTTGCAAGAAACATAGTGTGCAAGAACCACACTAAACAACACTTAAACTTCTGGTCCTCGTTCAACTTATTCCCTCCAATCAGGTGTAGCAAGTTGGCCACCGTAATATTTTTGTTTTTCGTCACCTTAAAGCAAAAATTCTCCCCCTTTGCTAACACCTTCTTCATTTTTGATTCACTGGGGTATGATGAGTAGTTCATCTCCGTGATCAAACAAAACTCTTTCAAGCCAAAATAGGCAGGCTTGTTGTTAATGCAGAACCACATCTCGTGACACTTCTTATTGTTCTTGATGCGTCGCAGCAGCAAATAATGGACCAACTGCCCATTGAACTTGAGATGTTCTGGCACGTTTCTCAGGTGTCCAAATTTGGACCGCTTGAATCTTTTCTTCAACTCTTGGTCGACAAGAAATTGCTGGAATTCTCGATAAGCAGCCATTCTTTATCTGACCGATATCTTTGTCGAGAAAGATCCGACCTCGTCCATTATCGTTTGAAGGTCATACCTCTCCACGAAAATGAACCTCGAAAGAGATGGAACGAGCAAGGGTTCATTATCCCCATCTGTACTTTTTCTTCCACCATCATTCCTCTCTTCACTGTCATCACTAGCACTGTGCTTGGCAACATCTTCATCGGAATCGACGTAGTTGCTTATCTCTTTTAACTCTGAATCTGATTCGGACCCTGACTCTTTATTTTTCTTCCTTCTAGAGACATTTCCAACTGCCTCAGCTTTTCTTTTCCTACTGCTACCAGCAGAATCAGAAATGGTACTGGCTTTGCGTTTAGGAAGGATATAATTTTTACCTATTTTCAACCCAATCTACACCTGTAGAACAAATCTCCTATTTTCAGTTCATAGACCACAAGCGTATCAATAGAAATAACTCAATTTTAAATGAATTTCATACGTCTAAAAATTGATTTCAGTCTACGGCATTTTCATTTGATAGACCACGAGTCTACGAACACAAACAGGTCACTGTTCGAATCAAAATGCCAAAATAACTCTACCACCATCAAATAGTTCACTACACACATTAATAACTAAACCAAAATCCAACATGCAGTATCAAAACATAAAAATTTCTAAAAATTAAAATAGTGCACCTAATCAAACTAATTAACTATTAATCTTTCACATTTCACTATTTTAGCAACCATATTTTAAAAGAATTTCATACGTCTAAAAATTGATTTCAATCTACGGCATTTTGATTTCATAGACCATGGGTCGATTTCATAGACCATGGGTTTACGGAGAGAAATAGGTCACTGTTCGAATCAAATACCAAAATAACTCTTCAAATGACGATTATCCCACCACTCAACACTTCTTTGCTAAAAAAAATTGGAACTAAATCAAAACTCCTTAATCAACCAAATTCGAAAAAAAAAATCAATTTCCTACATCACTATGAATCGATTAGCAAAGAAACCCGTTTAAATGGATCGAAAAATTATCGCAACTTGATTTTAACTAACCTTACGAACCAATAATGACCCCTTAGCAGCTGGAGAAGAAGAAGAAACGAAAATGACAATTTTGGGATGACGGTTTCTTAAGCGGGAGTTGAGAGAATTGAAGAGGAGAGAGAGAGGGTTTTTTTTTGGATATTAAAATAAGTGGAGGGTGTTAGTGTATTATATTAAATTTTTAAAGTTATAAAAATGATGAAATGGTCCCTTGGCCCACCTTTGGGCCCCACTTTTTTAACTTTTTCCAACTTTTTATACCCTAACTCTAAAAATTAAATAAAAAATAATTGTAGTGGGTAAATGGCAAAATAGTTTCGAAAGTGGGTAATCTTGCCAATTTTTCCCTACTATCGTCTACCTTAATGTTTGACCATATCTTTATATTTAGTGTCATATCCTCGGTAAGCTGCAGAATCAACTACGTCTTATCTAGTCACCTCTTCCTGATGCTTACCCCACCAAATACAACCTGTCACACCTCTTCTTTGGTTTATCTACTCATCTTCTCTTCACATGTTCGAATCATTTCAGCATCATCTCTCTTATCTTTCCCACCACGGTGGCTACTCCCACCTTATCCTTGATCTCTTAGTCCCTAATTTTGTCTGTCCTAGTATGCCTACACATCTATCTCAGCATCCTATTTTCGCTACTTTGATCTTCTTGACGCGTGACTTCTTGATTGACTAGCACTCCACCTCATAAAACATAGTTGTTATACTCTACTATATTGCAAATAGTATTTCTTAATATCAAGCAAGTTGGCTACTTGAATTCTCTATGCCTTTGTTGCTTTGAAGTATCAAGAGATTTTGGAGTAGATGGAAGAAGAAGACAACGTGAAGAATCAGATTTTTATCGGAATACATCTGCTTGAAGATTTCACATTTTCAACGAAACATGGATCTGGTTGTACATTCTGGTTTATTTTAATTTTTCACTACTTAAGTACTATCATTTGTAATATCAGCATATGGTTTGTTACAAACTCTATGATGATCATAGAATAATTTCACATTACATGCATGTTAATTTGACGGGGTTTTGTTACGCCTCAATAGGTTAGTAAAGTAAAGCACCGCCTCTCTTGCTTGTACTTTTTCTTTTTAGTTTCACATTTATTGTATATCGATTATATATCATTGTACATGAATTATACATGTATTATATAGCGGGAGTTTTAGTGCATCGAGCTGTCTTTTTTCAAAAGGCAGTAGAACTTCGCTTAGGGCTTGGGAGCCTTGTTGGGCCAACATGACTTCAAATATTTTCGATGAGTTAAATTTTTTTTTTTATCTTTTAATATGATACTGCATATTTTTCTCCTTTAACCCTAAACATTACTTTAACATTACTTAAAGATCTTCCTAAATTAAAGATCGAACACATCAAAAAGTTGAAGGAATTTTCATAAAATAGCCAAACAAACAAAAATTGCTCTGTAATAGACTACATATATAATTATTAAATACATCTGGGTTATTCTGTAATTAGTTATTCTTCAGTTCTCTATATATACAGCTGTAACCCCTTCAATATTAATAAGATCAATTAATTCTTAAATCTGTATCATGGTATCAAAGCTAGGGTTTCTTCTTCCGCCCAAACCCTAATCTCTCCTCTTTTCCGACGTGTGTGCGCCGCCGCCACCGTCTACACCACGCCGCACGGCCTCCCTCCTCCGCCGTAGGTCGGCGCCATGGACAAGGTTATTGATCCTCTGTCAAAATTACCGTCTGGAGTAAAATTACTGCTCAGGAATCTCCACAATCTCATCCCCGAAAAATTATCTGACAACAACTACCCGGCCTGGGCACTTAACGTCCGCACCGCCCTCGCAGCCAACTTGCTGCTCGGATGGATTGACGGTGCGGAGAAGCCGCAGCCCGAGACAGCCGAGAAGGACGACGTCAAGCTCCCAAATCCCGACTACCTTCCGTGGATGATCGTAGACACTCAGATCCGAGCCTGTCTTCTCGCAGTTATTAGCCCCTCTGTGCACAAACACGCCCGGGGTTTTCTCACATCGGCTTCACTTTGGGACGCACTAGCCACAAGGTACAACTCTGTGTCCACGGCTCATATTTTTCAGTTGCGTGACAAATTGCATACTCTTCGGAAGGGAACGAAGACGATGACTCAATACCTTGATGATGTGGCCTCTATTCTGTCTGACCTAGATGCTGTGAACGAGATTATTCCTGAACGAGACGTGGTGAATGCCGTGATACGTGGTCTTCCGGCTGGCTATTCCTCTCTCAAACAGCATATTCGCCTCTCGCCTGTCGAAATCACTCTGAATCAACTGTCTGGATGGCTTAATGCAGAAGAATTGAATCTAGACATGGAACACAAATTACTGCTCGGAGAAGCCAGTTCCACCCCTGGCGTCACGGCTCTTTACTCGGCTGGCAGCGGAGGCTCGGCCAGGGGTCGCGGTGACGATCGCCGTAACCAAGGGCGAGGCAGCGGCGGCGGTGACCGTCGAAACACCGGGCAGCAAGGCAGAGGCGGGCCTCCACCGAGGGACGGCTTCCAGTCAGGCCGCGGACAGGGACGAGGAAACCAGCGGATGCCCACACGAGATCTTCCGACGTGCCAAATTTGTGCTAAACGGGGCCATTCTGCGGCTAATTGCTGGTATCGTTATGATGACTCGCAGAATGTAAATAGCCAGTCCGGAGGATCAAGGGCGATGCATGCGTCCACAAACGCTCAATATGGCGATTGGTATCTAGACACAGGTGCTAACACCCATGTGACGTCGGATTATTCACAACTTCAAGCTCCTCATCCGTATCATGGCTCAGAAACTATTACAGTAGGCAATGGTCAATCCCTTCCCATCACAAACACCGGCTCTGGGTATGTCTATACCCCAAATGGTAAATTTCATCTCTCAACCCTTCACCACGTCCCTTCCCTCACATCCAATCTTTTATTTGTTTATCGCTTTACTAAAGAAAATAACTGCACCCTCATTTTTAATGACACCAATTTCCAGATAGTGGACAATACCACGAACCGGGTGCGGTACACGGGCCGCTGTAAGCATGGGCTATACACTCTTCCATCCAGGTCTCCGTCTGTTGTGAGTCAAGCCATTCTCTCGTCAACCTGGCATCGCCGGCTTGGGCACCCATCATCTGCCATCACCAAATCCATTTTATCTTCCTTAGGTTTTAATTTTTCAGAAAAATTACATTGCGAGTCCTGTTCAGTGTCTAAATCTTGTCGTTTACCTTTTTCACTGTCTGAACACAAGGCCACTGCGCCATTTCAATTAATTCATTCTGATGTTTGGGGTCCAACCTCAGTTCCTTCTGTTCAAGGTTTTCGTTATTATATCTGTTTTGTTGATGATTACAGTAAATTCACTTGGCTTTATCCTCTGAAATTTAAATCCGAAGCTTATACTATTTTTGTAAACTTTGACCGAATGGTTCAAAATCAATTTAATGCCAAAATCAAAAATTTTCGAAGTGACAATGGCAAAGAATTTGTCAACAATGCATTTGGTGTTTTTCTTCAAAATCTAGGGGCTCTTCATCACACTTCATGTCCATATACCCCTGAACAAAATGGCGTTGCTGAGCGCAAACACCGTCACCTAATAGAAACAGTTGTTGCGCTCCTCCATGATTCCACCTTACCTGTTTCCTTTTGGGTTGATGCCCTTGCTACTGCCAACTACCTCATAAATCGCATGCCCACTCACACTCTCTCCAACTCCACTCCATATGCCCGTCTCTACAATCATCCACCCGACTATATCCATCTCCGCCCGTTTGGGTGTCTAGTTTATCCCTGGTTGCGTCCGCACACTCAACATAAACTTCAACCTCGGTCCACCCCTTGTGTCTTTCTAGGCTATCATCCCACTATCAAAGGTTACAAATGTTTCGATCCTGTATCTCAGAAAACATATATTTCCCGTCATGTTCGTTTTGTGGAGGAACAATTTCCTTACACAAGTCTTTCCTCTACTCCATACTCCCCCAATCCACTTGGCGTTGTGCCATTATTTCCGTCCTTTTCTCACGCTCATGCTCCGGCTCACTCGGCACCTAACCCGGTACCCCACTACACCACTACCCACCCGAAACCCCAAACCTCCCACCCGAACACCCAGCCGACTGCCACACAACCCACCACTTCCCTACATCATACTCCTAACACACATACAACCACCCCATCCACCGCTGCACATCCCAGCTCCCACGGCAGCCCCACCCAACCCCCGCCCACGCATCATACAACTCCACCACCCCTTCCTAATCACCCTCCACTCAACACTCATCCTATGACAACCCGAGCCAAGGCCGGTACCTTCAAACCCAAAGCCTACCACACTCAAATACCCTTTGATGCACATCCCACAACTGAGCCTACTACCTACAACCAAGCCTCCAAAAATAGTTTCTGGTGCCAAGCTATGGATGGGGAATTTCAGGCTCTGAATGAACAACGTACATGGGATTTGGTACCTCTGCCTAGTAACCGAAAGTCTATTGGGTGCAAATGGGTGTTTCGCATCAAACGAAATTCAGATGGATCTCTTTCTCGCTATAAAGCACGTCTGGTTGCAAAAGGGTATCATCAGGAGTATGGTGTGGATTATAAGGAGACCTTCAGCCCTGTTGTTAAGCAACAGACTATTCGTCTGGTCTTGTCTCTTGCTCTTCACTATGATTGGCCGCTTCATCAGCTAGACGTCAGCAATGCCTTTCTTCATGGTCATCTTGAGGAAGAAATCTATATGGTTCAGCCACCGGGATATGTTAATCCCAACCGTCCTCACTATGTTTGCAAGCTTCGCAAATCACTGTATGGCCTGAAACAGGCCCCTCGTGCCTGGTACACACGTCTCTCTACTTTTCTACAGGGTCTTGGTTTTCGCACCTACCATCATGACAACAGCCTCTTCACCCTTCACTGTTCTCGAGGGACAGTCATCATTCTTATCTATGTGGATGATATTGTTATTACAGGCAGCTCGTCATCACTCATCACTGAAATTACTGAAGCTATGCATCGTGACTTCAAACTTAAGGACCTCGGTCCTCTGGAGTTCTTTCTTGGCCTCGAACTCATCCGCAAATCGGGAACCATATTGATGCATCAGACAAAATATACCCTTGAACTTCTAAATCGGGCTGGAATGACAGACTGCAAACCCGCGGTCACTCCCATGGCAGTCCGCCAATCCCCAGGGCCGAATACTCCCTTTGCCGATCCTACACTATATCGGAGCCTCGTCGGTGGACTTCATTATCTTGCTGTTACTCGTCCGGACATCCAATATGCAGTCAATCGAGTCTCCCAATCAATGCATGCTCCCACAGAACAACACTTTCAGGCCTTGAAACGCATTCTGCGCTATCTTCAAGGTACTCTTCACTGTGGAATTTTATTTCAAAAGGGCTCGTTTGATATATCTGTTTTTCCTGATTCGGATTGGGCTAACGACAAAGATGATCGAAAGTCCACTACTGGATATATTGTTATGATGGGACCGAATCTGATTTCCTGGTGCACCAAGAAGCAAACGCGAGTGTCCCGTTCCTCCACAGAAGCAGAATATCGTGCCATGGCTGCGGGTGTTGCTGAAGCCATGTGGTTACGATACCTTACGGATGCACTTGGCATTCCCCCGACGAAACCACAGATTTATTGTGACAATCAGTCCACTATTTGTGTTACCAAAAATCCAGTCCTTCATGATCGTATGAAGCATGTTGGGTCTGACTGTCACTTTGTTCGCGATGAGGTACTTGCAGGAGCGATGGCCACGCACTATGTCCCATCTACTGACCAGCTTGCTGATATTCTCACCAAGCCTCTTCCGTTACAGCCTTTTCAGTCTCTCTGCTCCAAGCTGCCCCTCGTTACCGCTGATCAGCTTGCGGGGGGATAATAGACTACATATATAATTATTAAATACATCTGGGTTATTCTGTAATTAGTTATTCTTCAGTTCTCTACATATACAGCTGTAACCCCTTCAATATTAATAAGATCAATTAATTCTTAAATCTGTATCACTCTGCTATCCAATAGTTAATTTGGCTACTATATATTCATAGGAGATACATCATAGTTATTTTTCAAACCGTTTCGTCGATAAAGAAAAAGAAAAGAGTGATTTATAATATAAAATCCTATAAATATATAGAGTAAGAATTTTAAAATTAGATGATCAGATACAAGTATAATATATCATTTCAACATAATTTTATAATAACAGATAAGAAATTAAATATTCGTGCACGTACATAAATGCGTGGGTGACTGATTTTAGTAGAAGTAATATATTATTTTTGTTTGTCAAACCCAATGGTGATAATAGTACTGAAAATTATTTGATTAAAAAAGGTATTAGCATCATGAAATAAACAATAAAATTTGGGAATATATGATAAAAAATTATCTTAGCAACAATAATGAATACATCGATCAACTAAATTTGCATAAAATGATGTCAATAACTATTATTAAAAATAATATTTGTTGTTTGATACATCGGATACGATAAATAAATATATTTTAAGAATTGAGATAAATAATCACTCAACCTTTAAGGTATAAGTATGTCTGCATACATCCTAATTTTTCGAATCCCACTTTGAAGAATTATACTGAGCTGTTGTATTTTATGGATTGGAATATTTATAGAATTATTTTATATCGTCTTTATATGGATAGTGATTTTATTATTTTAGTATAAATGATGATCTAAAATAATCTTCAAATTTGTTAATATATTAAATTTAACCAGACATGGAATAAATTTAATTTTAAAATTTATTCTAAAATTATTATCCTATTTCACATACCAAGGTTATCATAGCTTAGATTAGTGTTTATGCATGCATTTAAATAGTAAATATAAACTTTTAAAGGAAAAAAAGGGTAAATATAATGGATATATCCCTCATTGAAAAATATGGTGCATATATACTCTTTTGACTGATAAATAATGTATATTTATCCTTTATATTAATTAAATTAAGAAAATCTTAAAATTGATTAAAATTTTGAAACACTTATAAAATAATATAATTACGGTGAATGTCCATAACTTCTAAGAATTAAGTCACGTCTCTGCCCGTCTTCTCCATGATATATAGTTAATCCTTCAGTACTCCACACATATTGCTACTCTTGAATTGGGATACTCACCAATAAAAAAATTTCTTTTGTTTTTTCATCCAGTGTTCGGTACTTGAATTGGAGCCCTGATTAAGTCGGATCGCATACTGCAGGGCCCATTCTGGGGGGTGACACTCCCAATAAGATTTTCTCCATACCCAAGGCTCGAATCCGAGACCTCTAGTTAAAGGTGAAGTAGTCTCCCCACTACGCCATAACACATGATGGTTATTCACAAATAGATCAATCTCTTCTAATAAGATATGTGTGGAATATAAGATTTATGAGATAATAATTATTATATTATTTTTTTTATTTCCTATCCAGTGTTCGGTGTCTGCGTTGGATCCTCGACTAATTCGAATCGCGCGTTGCAGGGCCCATTAAGGTGGCAGCGCTCCCAACAAAATTTTCTTCATACCCAGGGTTGAACCATTTGTTGGAAAATATATTCATGAACACATTAAAAATATACGAAGAAGAATACAAAGATGAAGACTTGACAATATGAACATTGAACACAAAGTTATGAGGATTGAAACATGCGTGAAACACTTTCCTAAAAATGATATTTGCTCCCTCTCCTCAACGAGATTGCTATGGAATTCTATGCAAATAGTTTTAGTGGATATGACAAGCCTATTGAATTTAGCACTAAGTAAATAGTGAAGAAATTCTTCTGGAAAACAAAAAGTCAAGACTATATTTGGAAAGAAAGAAAACCTTTGGGGAAAGTTATATTTCTATGCAATTCATCTTTTCAGAAAGTTGATTTAAATAGAAATGATGATAGAAGGATACAACCTTTCAAATAAAAGATACCTTTTCATCTAAAAGACATCTCTTCACTAAAAGACATCTCTTTTCATAAAAGACACAACCTTTCTCTAAAACACCTTTTCAAAAAAAAAAATTTTAATTAATTTATTTTAAACAAAAAATCCAACACGATTATTATATCCTTGTGATGCTCTAGTCCATCTTTACGTTTGCATTTTATTTCCTTCAGCAAATTAAGCACTTTTAATTACTAATAGTTGTCATTTAAGTATGCTGCAAAATACCACCTTCAGGATGTGTTATATATATATTTATTAAAAAATTAAATTATATGTATTAGGATTTTTGGTTAAAGTCTCATTAATTTATGGCCTAAGATGTTTATATTGATTGAGAATAATGATTAAGACAAAATAATGTGCTTTCGACGGAAAGTCATGGAATCAACTTCATTGATATGCTCTATTTAACGATATCTTTGATATAATGTAGTGCGCACTATTATAAATAGTAATAAGAATTTTTATTTGAAATCTTTCGACCAACGTGAATAGATAAATAATTGGTCGAATAAAATATGTAATTCTACTATGTTTTGTTTAACTTCAAAAAGTAAAACTTTAAATGTATGGTCCAAAGACCTCAAGTTGTAATGTCAGCGGAGTAGAAATAAATTATTGTGCAAAAAGTAAAATCATAAGATACAAATTATAAACTACAATTTTATGGAGATATATTCGCTTGAGGTGAATGTATTGAGAATTCTTTCAGTCTGACAATACAAAAAAAAACATAAATATTGAGAGATTTTATATTGAGTATTTCATTGATTATGATATCGCTAGATATAAACGACTTTATAAAAATGATGGATACATTTGAACATGATTAGCCATATACTACAAAAGAAACTATTGCTAGAAATTTATTTATCTTAACAAATATTGTCAAGATTTATTGGTTATATAAATGTGGGATAATATATGAAGTCCTCTTCAAATAATTTATTATTAAATTCTTGAAGGCAGTCAATTATTGATATTTAATTAAGTCAAATCAAGATATTAGCAACTTATAATAAAAAAAATGACTACACACAACAGAGATGCTTGATTTTTTTTTAAAAGAAATTACAATATCATATGTTGATAATCCTTCTTGCATAGCTTACTTTAACGGAATATAAGAAGACTAAATTGAGTATATTTTTTCAAAGTTCTTTTTTAGATGCGAGCTTCAATATAATATAACAAATCTAAAATACGTTATTTTCAAAAAAAATAATATTTTTATCAGGGGGAGTAAAATATGTGTGGCACTTCATCTTTGTTAAAGCAAGTATAGTAGCTATGATAACCAATACATGGTTTTGGTTAGATATACCCTTGGTTTGTAATTTTCACTAGGAATAAATAAAATGTTTATTTACCAAAAATCTTCATGAACTTTATTTCTTCATTAGAGTTGCAATAATAACATACTTAGTGTAATTTCATAAATAAAATTTAAAAAGAGTAAAATGCATTTAATTCCTAGTAGGCTGTTTTGAATATCTCTCGACTCATACTTAATATTCTCTCTCTTTCTCTCTCTCTCTCACACATACACCACACACACCACACACTTATATCATATCATATCATATATATATATATATAATTTGATTAGCTAAATTCTCTCTCAGATACACGTCTATATATAAAATAAAATAAAATTTCTTCGGATATTTATTAAGATTAAAAATAGAAGTCAATTATTTGATATAATTATAAGTCTTCTAGTCTTGGACGTGCGTTCCGCGTGTTTTCTTATGTGAAGCGAGATACAAGATAAAGAGAGAATCAAGAAATCAAAGGAGGGTAGAAAAGAAAGAAAGAATAATTCTATAACCAAAATAAATTAGAGACCAATAAATATATATTTGTAATAATTCTCTAATTTGAACATATAATTACATGACTAGTTTCAAGTAAGAAGAGAGTTAAATTCATAAATGAATAGTCTTATCAAAAAAATAATTAAGAGAGATCCAATGAAGAGATAAAGAGATCCAACCCATAAAACTCACAAGAGTATTCTATTTATAGTACTAGAGTTTGTTAATAATAAAGATAATAAAAAACACAAATGTCCCTTGATTACATATACATCATAGTATGAACAACCCTAAAACATAATGTTAAGCTATTCTTATAAATCTCCATCCTGTTCTATTTATAGTACTAGGTTTCACTAAGATTAAAAAAAACAACACAAATGCCCCTTGATAACGTATACATCATTCTATGAACAAAATGACCCTAAAACATAACGTTAAGCTATTTTTAATCTCCATCTTATTGTATTTATAGTACTTGGTTTCACAAAAATAAGAAAAGATACAAATGCCCCTTGATTACATATACATCATACTATGAACAAAATGACCCTATAACATAATGTCAAACTATTCTTAACCTCCACCTTGTTCTATTTAAACTATTAGGTTTCACTAAGATAAAAAGAAGACACAACTGCCTCTTGAATCTTGATTACTTATACATCATACTATTACAAAATGACCCAAAAAAATAATGTTAAGCTATTATTAAACTCTATCCTATTCAAGCAATTAATCATTCTTTTTCTATTGAAGACTTCGAGACAGTGGTGACCAGGAGGTCACAACATTAATTAAAAAAGAAAAACTTCTCCCATCGCATCCACAATCATTTCTTTAGGAAGGAGCTGAGAGGGTTCAGACCGGAGTGATTTCATGATTAAATGGCCAGACATTCAAGCAATTAATCATTCTTTCTATCAGAGACTTTGAGACATGAGTGATCAGTAAGTCACAAGTTCAAGCCTTGAAACAGACAGACATGCAAGGTAAGACTGCATACAATGTGGTCGGGCCTTTTCTCAGATTCCGCGCATAGCGAAAGCTTTAGTGCATCAGGGTATTTTTTTAAGTAACGGTAAGAGTTAGCTTAGATCTGGGAGTGAGCCTTGGGCCAACATGATTTCAAATATTTTCGACGAGTTAAATTGTTGGTATCTTTTAATATGATACTGTATATTTTTCTCCTTTTACCCTCAACGTTACTTAACAATCTTCATAAAATTAAAGATCGAACACATTAAAAAGCTAAAAGAATCTTCATAAAATAAAAAAACAAAAAAAAAAAATTCTGCTATCCAATAGTTAATTTGGCTACTATATATTCATTTGACATACATCATAGTAATTTTCAATCCGTTTTATCGATAAATAAAAAGAAAAGAGTGATTTATAATATGAAATTCTATAAATGTATAGAGTAAGAATTTTAAAATTAGATGATCACATACAAGTATAATTATCATTTCAACATAATTTTTGTAATAATTAATAAGAAATTAAATATTCGTGCAACATACGTACATAAATGCGTGCGTGACTGATTGTAGTGGAAGTAATATATTATTTTAGTTTGTCAAACCCAATGGTGATAATAATACTCTGAATTATTTGATTAAACAAAAAATATTAGCATCATGAAATAAACAATAAAAGTTGTGAACATATGACGCAAAAAATTATCTTAGCCAACAATAATGAATACATCGATCAACTAAATTTGCATAAAATGATTTTAATAACTATTATTAAAAATCAGAGGCAGAGCTAGGCTATTAAAGTGGTTCGGACGAACTCCCTTCGACGGAAAATTATATTATTAATACATGATTAAAATAATTCTTATTTATATATTCTAGATGTTGACCCCCTTCGATGAGTTTTTCTTCAAATTTTGAATCCCCTAAGTAAAAATCTTTGCTCCGCCTATGCTAAAAATAACATTTGTTGTTTGATACATTGAATGCAATAAAAAAATAATAATTAAGAATTGAGATAAATAATAGCTCAACTTCTAAGGTATAAGTATGTTTTGGTACACTTTATTTTTAAGCTATTAGTGTTGCAGCAATAACGTACTTATACCTTAGAAGTTGAGCTATTATGTCAACATTAGTGTTGCAGCAATAACATACTTAGTGTATTCTCACAAATGTGATTTAAAGAGCATAAAATACACACAAATTTAATTCTTAGTAGGTTGTTTCTAATTAATTCTCGGCTCATACTTAATATTCTCTTTCTCTCTCTCTCCCTCTCTCACTCTCCCACTCTCTCTTTCCCCCTCTTTCTCACTCTCTCACTCTCTCACTCTCTCACAAACACCCTTCATATCATACATATAAAATTCGATAAGCTAAATTCCCTCTTAGATACACATCTAATATAAAATTCAATTTTTTCTCTTTAGGTATTTAGTAAGATTAAAAATATAAGTCAATTATTTGATACAATTACAAGTCTACTAGTCTTGGACATGTGCGTTGAGCGTGTTTTCTGATGTAAAACGAGATACAAGATAAAGACAGAATCAAGAAATCGAGGGGAGGTAAAGAAAAAAGAAAGAATAATTCTATAACCGAAGTAAATTAGAGACCAACAAATATATATTTGTAATTTTTTAATTTGAACAAATAATTACATGTTTAATTTCAAGGGAGAAGCGAATTAAATTCATAAATGAATAATCTTATCAAAAAAATATTCAAGAGAGATCCAATGAAGCGATAAAGGGATTCAACCCATAAAACTCACAAGAGTATTCAACTAAAAAAGTAGCCTACATAAATAATCTCTATTCTATTCTATTTATAGTACTAGAGTTCGTTGCTAATAAAGATAATAAAAGACACAAATGCCCCTTGATTACATATACATCATACTATGAACAAAATGACCCTAAAACAAAACGTTAAGCTATTCTTAATCTCCATCCTGTTCTATTTATAGTACTAGGTTTTACTAAGATAATAAAAAGACACAAATGCCCCTTGATTACATATACATCATACTATGAACAATGACCCTAAAACACAATATTAAGCTATTATTAAACTCTATCCTATTCTATTTATAGTACTAAATTCACTAAGATAATAAAAGATATAAATATCGCTTGATTACATATACATCATACTATAAACAAAATAATCCTAAAATATAATGTTAAGCTATTCTTGTATTGATTCTTTTAATTCCATACTCCTTTAAAATACTCTAAGTTCTTTAATATCAAGCTAAAATCCTTTCATGTAATAATTAAGTACTTTCTGAACTTGCATCATTCCAATTCAAAAATTTATAGATATCATTATTATTGCATATGTTGTGAATACACGGTTAGAACTTGACCTAGAAGTGGATTAATTATTGATTTTAACAAATATTCAAATTTATCAAATTAGTGATGGATGATAAAATAAAGTCCATATGGAAGCAGGATTGGAGAACCATGATGTTCAATAAATTTTGAAATGTAATTCACAACACTATTAATGAAGCAACTTAACTACTTTAGTTGAGTCGAAGTCTTGTTGGGGTTAAAAAAAATGAATGAAGTAATTTTTTAAAGTCACGTGTGCCATAAATCAACTTAAAAAAGAAGCAATATTATAAGAAGTAGACAAGAAATGTGAAAAAATAAAAAAGTAGAGTTTTCTTATTCTTTCAAATATCACGTGCCCACAATATGATATTCTATTCTTCTATTTATAGTCTTTATATAAATGCATATAAAAGACCATCATAACAGAGGGTTAAACAAGAAGGTTAAATAGTGTGAGAGATATATCCATAGGTGTGTGAACTAGTGGAGGATTAACTATACATCCTGGAGAAGATTGGTGGAAGTGATTAATTCTTAGAAGTTACGCACACCATCATAATTATACTATTTTATATCAGTTTCCGTTGGAAATGAAAATATAATTAATTCGTTAAAACCTTACTAAGAAAAAAATTTCAATGCCAGAAAAAGAGTATCTTGTAACACCCCGTACTTTTGGGTTAGAATTTACACCATCGTTCCTACGCGTATAGACTCGAACTAAATTATTCCTTGTTAATGTATGTGTGGTGATCACTCCTATAGTGTGGGAAAACCTTTGAATATGAATCGAGGTTACAAGAATCCCCTAACTCTAAGGCAGTTGAAAACAATTCTATCGATTATGTTTTAGGGCACTCCAACTTGGGTCAACTTTTGTCGACCATAACTTCTGTTATACAACGAACTGGGTGGCCTTCTATATATTAAATGAAATATCTTTGAGTCTTCTTTCCAGCACAACTGATTTTGTCAAAATCTAAATTCGGAGTAAAAGGTTATGCCCAATTTACTTCAGCATGTCAGTCTGTCAACTGAAGAACTGCTGCGGCTTTTTTTTGTTTTCTTAGGGGTATTTTGGTATTTTTGTCACCCCAAACTTCTTCCACACGATTTAAATCATCTAAAAACTCTATAATCCATTTGTTTTATTAGTTTTAACATCTCAATTCCTCTCCTCTCAAGAGCAAAATGGAAACTAGGCTCTTCTTCAAGATCAAGAATCAATCTCTTAAGTCCAAGATTTCCAAGGAAACAAACTAAGATCCGAGTTCTACTCTTTAATCTAAGTAATCTAAGGTACGTAGGATTTTCCTAAATTACATGAGATTGTTGAAAACACTTCGAATAATATTTAATGTTAAAAAAATCATGAAATTTTAAAGGGGTTTTGGAATTATGTTTACAATCTTGCATTATGAATTCTTCATTGATATTATTGTTTTGGTCTTGAGGACTTTCCCCCAAATTGATTTGTACTCGTATATGTGTATGTATGAATTTGAGTTTGAAGATTTAATTGAGAGAATGAACATATGGAATCCCTCTCATGCTATGCTTTCCTATTCTTTTCATACCATATGGATTATTTCGAATGCATAATTTAGAAGCTTGATTCAAATGTCTTGATTATTGTTATGATTTGATTATGATTTTGAATTGAAGAGAAGGTTTTTTTACATGTTGATAAATGTTGAAGATATATAATGAAATAATTGAATGGTTTGTCAAAAATACATGACCACCACATGTTTGTCGAAATGTTGAAAAGAGAGATTCTTTGCATATTTTAACATATGTTTTGAAGTATGGATTCTCTTGAACTGTTTGAATGATATGGTGGTCCAAACTTTATGCTTTGAATGAAGAATGGTAATATGATAATGTATGGAGTAAAGAATACGACTTACAAGTCTTGATATGACGATACCAATACAGATGAATACCATAGCAGATTCAGAAACAAATAAAAAAATACAGATTTTACTCAAATTTTCAGATTTTGAATTCGGAAAGGTGCATGTTTAGAAAAGGTTAAAAATAGGCTTAAAGAGAGTTATATGGTTACTAGAATAAAGTACGAGTTGAAAGGCTCAATGCTAGAAACCGTGAATTCCCGACACGGGGTTGTAGTACCATGATTTATGATCTTGTGTACCTTGATTTAGGTCATCCCAAATTGGGACTATGGTTAGGAGCCCTGCTTTGTGATCTTGTGCACTACCATGACATGTTGACTTGATTAGGGATTATGACACCCTGCTTTGTGATCTTGCGTTTCCCCCTTGCTAACACCCCAATATTACGACAAACTTGGATTGGGGGCTTGGCCGCCGAGTCAAGGGCGGATTCCATATAACTCATGGGATTGTAGAAATGTAGCTAGGGTGTACCATCTAGCTCAAATGTAAGACAAATAATGAGTTATGATTTCAAGGAATTGTTCAAAGTCTTTTAAATATGCCCATGTGTTTTTCATATATCATATATAAAACTATTTATAAATGTCTCTCACTTACGTTGTATAAAAATACATTATTTTGGATTGCTTTGTGTACCAGTACATCTGTATTGACCTTCTCCCTCTCAGGATACTAGACACAGTCCCACAGTCTCATACAACAGTAGATCCATGTGTGTCAGAAGTTGCAGTTGGTGAGCCTCCTCTATTCTGAAAAGCCTGAATTTCAGATTTCATTGTTTCTATCCTTTTTTTATGGTCCAACTGGGGGCTTTGTCCCAGATTTCAAACAGATGTCAATTTCATATGTATTAGAGATTTTTCAGACTGATGTTAAATGTTGTTTAGATATTTATGGTTTCCATTATAGATTGTTCAATTGAATTATGATATTGACCATGATTTCGTATTATTTTATATTTGCACATTTTCTTTCATATTACATGAAAGTGTGTATGATTGCCAAGATGGAGAAGGGCGCTTGGGCCTTAACGGTTCCGGATGCCCGGTCCCGGCTAGGGTCCCGGCTCGGGTCGTAAGATACATATATCTTAATATATATATTACTTGCTGCCTTATTAAAAATATTGTCTGAAAAAAATCAGTGAGACAAAACCTAACTAAAGGAAAAAGATCACACCCATTGGATCAATAAATGCCCTTCTTACTAAAATTTCGTAGCATCTGTTAGGGGCGGAGCCACCTTATAACTAGGGGTTCATCCAAAATTTCTTCGATAGAAAATTATATTATACTATTTATACATGGTTAAAATTATTTTTTATGTATATATAGTTGACGTTTGAACCCTTTCAACTAGTTAATATCCTTAGTTCTTTCAATTTGAACCTCAATTAAAATTCTAGCTCCGCCGCTGCATCTTGTATAATACAGTTTTGTTCCATATTACATATTAATCAAATTCAGACATCTCGAAGTTCTTGGCACAGGCGCACTTATATATATACTAATTTATGTGTATGTGCCTCGCGCGTGTACCTCATTTTAACGAGTTCAAACATTACACTAAATAGAAAATTTGTTTAAATAATAAAGATGAATACAATAATTAAATTCAACGTATTTTGAATATGTAAAGATGGAGAATTTATTTAATTAAACCTAACCTTTACCAAAATTAATTCTCAAAGTCGATCGACATTCATCTACCACCTGTAAACTGCAATGAAACAATACGATAATAGAGACATCAAATGATACAATTAAATCTAACTTTTACACTAAAATTTTCTCAAAGCGTCAGAAACTCATCTACCACATGTTAACTATAATAAAATAATACGATAATCGAAATATCAAAATAATATAACTATATCTAATCTATACAGAAAAAATTCTTAAATCAGAGATATCAAAACAATACCATTAAACTTAACCCTTACCTAAAAATATTCTTCAAAGTCGGTAAATTTATGGATTTATGGCAACTTTTCATTTACCGTCTCAAATATGTCCCAAAAAAAAGGTTACATAGGCGAGCCTAAAAACTTTTTGCCAAAACCTTTTTCAATACGGTTTTAAAAAATAGGCAAACTTTTTCCTTTGAAGAAAAATTGGCCAACTTTTTTCCCAAAATAATGTCCAACATATTACGCTCCAAAAAAATAGCAAACAAACCTTTTCCAAATATAATCACTTGGTTAACTTTTCATAAAACGGGTGTTTTAACTAAGTAGGGGAAAAATGGGTGTTTTAATCGAGGAAAAAAAGCTAAATTTGGGAAGAATTTAATTGTACGAAACATTTAGTATACTTATTTTGAAGCATTTAATTGTAGGTTTCTTTGCATGCATATTACATGGACAATACAATAACCCAACACTATAACAAGTATATATATGGTCATTTGAGTATCACTTTGTTCAAATGAATGTTAAATGATGATAGTTAACATCATTTTGTTGGTGCAAAGTCTAATTTTAATAAATAACATCAGTGTATGATAACAATAACATGTTTAGTAATTTAATTTTTTTGGCATAAGTAAAAATATTTTATTTACCAAGTAATTTTAATTAAATTGATTTTATTTACTGGTCTTTTAAAAAGAATACTTGTACACATTCTTTTTTTTCTTTTTTTGGATAACTCCTTCAACAGAAAACACTTTTTAAAAAAGAAAAAATATTTACTGATAAGATATTTAATAAAGCTCATGTCATAAATTCAATAAAATCATTTTAGACCAAGTGAAACATGAACAAATTTTCTATTTTTTTTTAAATATATACATGTGAGAGGATTTAGATAATGTGATTCATATTTATGATATGGTATGTATATGTATGTATATATGTAGATTTAGCCTAATCTACTATTAAACAACTTCCCTATTTTGCAAATTTACTTACTATTAATATAGGATTCAAGTAAAATCAAATGGAGAAAATATATTATATGTGTATAAGAGAGGATTCAGGTAATATATATATATATATATATATATATATATATATGTATATATATATATATATATAATATGGTAAGTATATAAAACTAACTTTCCTTTTTTTGTTTTTTACATTAACTTTCCCTCCATTTTCAAATCCCTCCAATTATCAAAATTTACTATTCACTATATAAATTCCAACCAACTTTCCAAATTTCAAATCCTTCAAATTTTTAGTAACAAAAGACAAATATTAATTTACTTTACAAAACAAAAAAACCTATTTCTTGATTTCATTTTCTATATAAACCCCCATTCTATATGTTGTTTCCTCATCATTACAAAGAATTCCCTTTTGTCTTAAAAAGCCTTAAAATCCCATTCTTTCCATAAAAAGTCTTGGATTTCTTTTCCAAAGAAAATCTTGATTTCATTGAAAAACCAATATTGATTTTTTTTCCAAAAAAATAATCTTCATTTTCATCAATTTTTTTTGGTTGCTTTTCTTTCCATGGATAACAAAAAAAATTAACACAAACCTGTTAAGTCAGTTGATTCTTTTAAGAATCTGATTGGTTCGAAAAATGATGTTTTTTGGGAAAAAGAAGATTCCAAAAGTGTTGAATCTTCTTATTTTGATACTTGGAACGATAGTTCTAGTTCTTCTGATGATTCAGATACAGTGGACTGAGAATGGTTTGCTAATGATGGGCCAATTGATGCAAAGCCCAAATATGATTTTGAAGTTAAGCCCATTACTCAACCCAAATATGATTTTGAGGTTAAGCCCATAAGATCAATTGAGCCCATGTTTGATTTTGAGGCGAAGCCTATTGGCTCAATTGAGCCCAAATTTGATTTTGAGGTGAAGCCAATTAGATCAATTGAGGCCAGATGTGATTTTGAGGTGAAGCCCATTAGCTCAAATGAGCCCAAAGTGTGATTTTGAAGCTAAGCCCATTACCTCAGTCGGGCCCAAGTGTGATTTGGATGCTAAGCCCATTGAGTTAGTTGGACCCAATTGTGATTTTGAAGTGAAGCCCATCAAGTCACTTGAGCCCAAGTGTGATTTTGCAAGACAAAATAAAGAAAATAAGCCTGTGTGGACATCTAATATTGTGTTAAAAACATACAAGGTATGGAATTTTAAAACTCTTAAAATCAAATAAACAATTTATCCCTTTTAGCCTATACATTTAGTCAATATACATCAATTATAGACTAGTTATAAATGAATTATAACATGCTATACATCTACCAGCTACTTTTAGTTAATTGTTATGGCATCTTAATTGACTGTGGTGTCTGGGCTAGCTTCATGCACCTCGACTAAATGTATGTATATTATGTATAACATTTATATTATATTTGTATCAACTATATATGTATATGTATGTATATTTGTATGTATATATCAGTTAAGATTCTCATATTTTTGTCATTTTTGTTGTTCTGTCAGGGTGCTGGACTACTCAACTTAGGGAACACATGCTTTCTGAATGCGGTATTGCAATGTTTCTTGCACACGGTGCCATTGTTTGACCTCCTTCTGCATACTCATGTAGTACCATGTGATCGTAAGGACAGTTGTTTCTCAAAGATATCCGTTGTTTTGTTCAATTTTAAGATATTATCGATATTCTATTCATTTCTTGTTTTAGTATAGTCGTTGCAGGTTTCTATTTAGTCTGTGCTTTCAAAGAGATTATTGGCTTTTCATTGGCTTATGAGTCTTATGACGGTTGTTCTATCTCACCATAGAGACTTGTTGAGAATTTGAGCTGTATCCTTACTCATGTCATTTTTGTTTATTTCCTTCTAAAGTTTACTTTTGATTTTACATGTTGCTACTGCAAGCATGGAAACAACATTCTCATCGATGATGAGTGGTTGTGTAGTTTGTGGTCCTTAACGTTGTGAAAATATCATATTTTTCATCTGGTTTCCATAAGTATCTGCAAGAAGATGCTCACAAATTCTTGCAATGCTTTCTCAATAGGCTTGAAAGCCGATGCAGTGATATTGTTTTTGGTGGCCGGCTTGTCAGCAAGGTAAACATAGAAGAGTACTATCTTATTATTCATACATATCTTGTAATGTTAATCTGTCTTTCTCAAATTGCAGCTTCGTTGTTGCAACTGTGGACACTACTCCAACACTTACGAGCCTCTTATAGACGTGAGATTGGAGATCAAAGATGCCGACAACTTGCATTAAGCATTGGAGTCATTCACAAGAGTTGAGAAAATTGACGATCCAGAGATCAAGCATACTTGTGAAATATGTAAGGTGCAAGTCTCAATCAAGAAGCAGTTGATTCTATACGATGCCCCTTCTGTCCCTATCTTGCATTTGAAGAGGTTCCAGAATGACGGGTCTGTTGTGGGGAAGGTTGACAAGCATGTTTCATTTCCGCTGGAACTGGAATTGCTTCCTTACACCGATAACAACCAAACAACCAATGTGAGTATCTGTTAGTACATTTACTTTTTAACAACTTTCTTTCCTTCCTTTCATCCTTTGTTAGCTGTAACATGATGTTATTTTCAATTTTTACTTGTCTCGACAGGAACAAATGAAGTACGATCTTTATGCAGTTATATTGCACGCCGGGTCTACATCCAGTTCGGGACACTATTACTGCTTCATTTGTGCTGAACCAAATGAATGGTACAAATTTGATGACTCGACGATAAGTAGAATAGTGAAGTCATGTTCTTTGTTACATGTCACTGATAGTCTATTTGGCCAATCTTCTTGAACGACAACTAACTTGATATTATGTTCAATTGTCATAGATTTCTCGAGTTCACTAAGATCTTGTTTTGGAAGAAGAAGTATATTTATGTTTTATGCAAAGAGAGACACTCTGTGGTTTTCAGATTTCATTGCACTGGAAGTTATCAACTGTTTATATTTTCATGAACTCAAGAAGATTGTGGATAATGAATTGAAGAAGACTCCGCAAACATCGTCTACTCCAGGACCGCCTAGTGCTATTAACTCTTTGCTAGAAAACAACACTTCTCAGGACATAGGTGTGACCGAAAGAATGGCACCCTTGTTCCCCAAGTCACCATCTAGACCTCAAAGTACACTAGGTAAACTCATCATCAATTTCTATTTATTGGTGAGTGATGTCATTACCTCACTTTTACTTGAAAATATATTTTAGGTAATGTGTACTTGTTTGATTAGTATTACACCTACCGACTGTTTTGTTTATAACATTGGCAGATCAGGTTGCTAGCAAAAATCAATGGCAGATGGATCCAGACCAAGAAACAGAAATGATGATGACGTGTTCTATGATTAACAGAAGAGTTCCAGGTCCAAGAGGTGAAGAACTCATGACTGCATTATGCAGATTAGGAAGCCGGGGAAATTCACTGAGTAGAAAAGAAGATGGAAGTTCAATTGATCGGCATAGTTTCATCTTTGGCTCTGCTGCTTTGACTCGTCAATTGATCGACGTAGTTCCATCTTTGGCTCTGCAGCTTTGGCTCATGGCTCCTACCTTATTTTTTTTTCTTGCATATGAAAAAATTATCAATGTTCAAATAATAAAAAAATTTAAATAGAAATAAACAACTAAAACTGTAAAAGTTACATACCATTTTTTGCATCACAACAAGAGTACTTCTGGAACCCGCAGTATGTAGGGAGCCACCCTTGGATGATTGCTAGGATTTCTTTCCCTTTTCACTCAACAATTTGTATTCTTGGCTACTCCAATGGCGAACATACAATTGACATGCGGGTTCAGGAATTCACGTAGGTTTAACCAATTTATGTCGGGTATAATCCGAGAGATCGTTAAATCTTGCTCTACATCTTATGAAAAAGTTCCTCTTTATAAGTAATGCATTTTCCTCATCCCACCAGTAAAATTTCTACAACAAAAATATAATATTCAATCTTTTGTTCTAACAAAGTATTAATAAGTAGTCGATAAGTTAAATCCTTACCTTAAATTCAGCAAACATTCTATCCCTATCAAGTTCTGGTACATTTTGTCAGCTGGTCCAGTAGCCGTTGAAGTGCTGAGTAATGCATGTTCGCGCCCTTTTTCCAACTCCAGCATCTGACATAAACCTACAACACAAGATCAAACAGTAATTACATAGAGCATAATAATATACAAATGAAAATATGTGTAACGTTATTAAATTTAGAAATCTTACCCTCTCACAACTGGAACAAGATAAATCCTCCCAGAATCATCTAAGTCTTCTGGCTGCCTAGTAAGTGATGGGAGATGCACTGGCGTTTGCGGATCTGAAGAACCAGATAGAGTGTCTTCAAGATGAAGATCTGACAATTCAATAGATCCAGCAGAATCATTGTGCGAAGATACGTGTCTGTTGCAGAAGGGTATTGATGATGGTCGATGTCTGGAGGGGCCAGCGGCCGTCTGATAGTACTGTGCTGGCTGTTGCATGGTCATAGGAGCAGGATGAGTCGGTGTAGACCCATGTAGTGGCCACACATGCGTAGGAGTTGGTATCAAATCCTCGGACGACCTAGAATATGAGGGTCGTGCTGGCGTGTTAGCAAACCGACCCTTAGATATATGAATACCAGTCAGCCGAAAATAAGGCAGAGTTGTCTTTTCTTTTTTGGTTTCATAGTATCAACTTTTTCCTTACCTCTATCATCTCTTCCAAACATCTAAATTATGTTAAGTTAACAAGTAGTTAGTTCCTACAACATGAATATATATATATAAGAAAACATTCCAAGTAACTAATTTGAAGTTACTAATTCACATTTTAAATTGCGCCAATACAACACGAGATATAGACAAGAATTTTTTTATTACTATATAAATCATGGAAAAGTGGAAACAACAAAATTAAATAGTATATTACATATAAATCATAAACAAGAAACATAAAGTTATATATATAGTACAAAGCATAAATACATCAATACATAATAAATACAACCTACACAACTAATCATCCTCTTCTGAAGACTCTCCACTAAACAATTGACCCTCTTTGGAGGTTTCCTCATCTCCTACCCACTTAGCCTCTTCTTCCGCAATATTAACTTCTTCAAATATATTTTTTGGGTGATTCAAACCTTCCACTAATTCAACGTCCACTAGATACTGATCAATCTGTATTCTATTTTGATACGCAGTCTCCAGCACATTCTCAACTTTCACCCTTTCTATAGGCTTTGTTTTGATTATATACCACCAATCAGGCTTGTTATTGTGCAATAGATAAGGAATATAATACACTTTCTTAGCATTTTGCGCTAGCACAAATGGATCATAAATAGGATACGACTTATTGTGCTTCACTTCAATGATGTTATGTTCCTTATGTACTCTTGTGTCTGTTGTGCTTGGATCAAACCACTTACTTCAAAAGAGGATAATTTTTTTATTGGGGAACCATCATACTCCAGTTTTAATATCTCGTGTATGATGCCAAAGTAATCAACATCATCATCACCCTTAACCCAAACACCACTATTATTTGTTTTTCTTGTTCTGGAGTGTTGTTCGGCGGAAAAATTAAACCCATTTACTTTGTATTGGGACATTGGATTAGTTTCAACTGGACCCAAAGAAATATCTCTCAAAAGCTGATCGTATGCAGCTGCATTTGGTGAATGGTGTACTTAAAAATATTATACATATATATATTTTAGTTGAGGAGTGTATAAATGTTTAAATTTTGTAGAAATATTAATATACTTATGAACCTCATTTTAAAACCATGTTGCAAAGGATACATACACTTGATTTTCGTGGAATTGAGTCTTAAATGAACTGAACATCCAACATGGGAAATACAATTAGTTTCTTTAAGGGAATGAGTAAACAAATAAGATATGTTAAAATTTTAATCTCCTTACTTCAGAAAGGGCTCAACTTTCGGGCAATTCAGTAAGATATACAAAGTTGCTGATTTGCGCTCCGTGGGAGTGAGCCGGCGAGTTATGGTATTTTTAGCCTTACAATCAGATTGATTGAGAATTGATGTCGGTTACAAATGAAGCACATTCACATCTTCCTGGTGACGATTCGGTCGGTTTCTTGAACAAGCAACTTCTTCACAAAAATAGTATGACCAAGATTGAGAAGTTTCTCTTGCAACATATGTCTCAACTATAGAGCCTTCCACCCTATGTTTGTTTTTGGGACGCCTTTTTAATTTTTTAATTGTCCTGTACAATCGTAAGGTTAGATGTTTACTTTATTTAAAAAAGATATGTATGAATTTAAATATGTTGCAAATGCTTACCGTTCGAATTGATACATCCACCTAGTTTGAACTGAACCGCTTAGCCGAGCTTCGTGCACAAGGTGAATGGGAAGATATTTCATCACATCGAAGAACGCTGGTGGGAAAATCTTCTCCAACTTGTTAGTGATAACACTAATATTACTTTCCATTCGCGCCAGATTTTCTTCTTTTAATATGGTGGCACATAAGTCTTTGAAGAACAAACTGATCATTGCTATCTGTTTCCATATGTTTTCAGGTAAACCAATAAAAGCAATTGGAAGTAATTATTCCATAAAAACATGACAATCATGGCTTTTCATTCCATGCAAGATTCCTTGTTTCATATCAACCCCTTTTTCCAAATTTGAGGTATATCCATCGGGCATCTTCAAACTTTGAACCCACTCACAAATTTGACGTTTTTCGCCCAACTTGAATGTAAAACTAGCCTTGGGCTTAAGAACATTGTCGTTGGGCCCCTACTATAAGTATAATTCTCTGCGGTTGCAATATTCTGGTAAGTCAATTCTGGCCTTAGGATTATCCTTTGTTTTGCCGGTGACATCCATAATTGTGTTAAACAAGTTATCAAAATAGTTATTCTCAGTATGCATGGAATCAACATTATGTCTAAGTAAATTATCTGGGCAATATTCTAACTCCTAAAATATGCTTTGCTTAGTCCAGTTATGCGAAATGCCAGATCCATCAAGCCTGGACAAGCGTTCCTCGGTGGCTTTAGGCAAATCTTGAACTATTTCCCAAACATCATGACCAGACAACCTAGGAGATGGACCATAATGTTCTCTTTTATTCCTCCTGAATGCATTTTTGAGTCTCCTAAATTCATAATCAGGTGGCAAGAAACAACAATGACAATCAAACCATGAATTTTTCCTGCCATATCTCAATGTGAAAGATTTTGTTTTTTCCATGCAGTATGGACAAGCCATATTTCAACCTGTCATCCACCCAAACAACAATCCATAAGAAGGAAAATCATTAACAGTCCATACTAGATATGCGCACAGATTAAAATTCTGTTTAAGAGAGATGCCCCAAGTTTCAACCCCCTCATGCCATAAAATTTAAAGTTCATTGATCAAAGGTTGCAAGTAGACATCTATTCCTCATTTTGGATTATGTGGGACAGGAATAACACAATTCAAAAATATATAGGGACTAGTCATCAACATTTTAGGAGGAAGATTATAAGGAGTGACCTAACTTTCACACCAACCTTTTTGCCTTATAGAAAAAATCAGGAACCTCCAAACTGGGGTCAACTAACTCTTTAATAAGGTCTATCATTGAGTCCATTCCTCCTTCCACAATATTCCAGTCAGATTTAATAGTTAATAATCTAACAGCAACAGACAAACGAGAGTGCGAACACCCATAAAAAAAAGGATGACTAGCAGCATGCAATTCTTTGTAGAAATTGCCCGCTTCGCTATTAGAAACATCTTCAACATTTTCCCTAAAGTCAAACCCGTGTTGCATCCCAAAAGCATCATGCACCATTTTTGTCATCCTAGTATTTTGATATTCATTATGCCCTACAGACCTACTACTTTCTCCAACAACAAAGTTATTTCGCACAACATCACCATGAATACCACGCAATCATAAAAAGTCCTCGTTAAATCCCTTTCTATAAAGATGTTTCTTTACATCTTCTTCACTTACAAGATTTATACCATCACATCTAACACAAGGACAACGAATAACCCAAAAATGTGTCCAAACATCAAGTGTCTTAGCATGTTCAACAAATCTTTTGACACCTTCAACAAACTCCTCCCTTATACTAATTCTATTATCATTGTTTCGGTGATATATCCAGCTATAATCAGGTTCCATCTACGCAATCAATCAGATTCAACTAATTTGATCAAGTCACAAAAAGTTAACCATTTTCAAGTAACTAAGTCATCAAACAAGTCACATTCTAAACAAATAAATCACCTCTAAAATCCCTAGACTTAACCATTTTCAAGTGACAAAGTCACCAATCAAGTCACATTCTAAACGAATGTATGTAATGAAGCAAAATAACTAGAACAAATGCTTTAAAATAAATAAATTTTTTACTTTGACCTAACTAAAATTAGTACTAAAGCATTATATTCTTGAACCTTTAGCTAGTATCTAACAAGAAACATATAGAGTTAAAGTTTTTGGAACTTACCGGAGCTAGGGGCGACGGAAAACGGTGGTACACGGTGGTACACGGTGGTTGATTGAAGTGTGGCTTTGATTTGGAGATTTTTTGAGTGTGTATGTCGTGTTTTTGAATGGGGGGGGGGGGGTCTGTTTTGGGGATTTAACATGAAAGGGGTCGGGTTGGGTTGGGCTTTTATTTATCAAAATATTTTATGGAAATTGACCAAATGTGGTCGGTTTCTCAAAAATTTCAAAAAATCGACCATTTTCTGGATTATTTTTTGGAAAACTGACCACATGTGGTCGGTTTCCATAAATATTAAAAAAAATTATTTTGATAAAAAAAATATTCTAATTAGTTAAAATATATTTTTTTTTTATAAATTTAGTTTTCAAAAGTATTAATTAATTAATTAAGTTAATTAAAATTTTACAAAAATGATCACAAAGTAAAATATAAGTGTTCGATTTAATTTTTTATAATAGTTATTATCGAAAAACAATCACATGTGCTCAATGCTTATATGTACAAATCATATAATTATTTATGTTATCATCATATTAACGCAATAGGTATATGTACAAATCAGATAGTTGATTATTTTATCAACACATTAACAGGAGTAGTATATTTCCTTAATAATATAATAATATCAATGAATTTTGCGAATTATGATATTATATATATATATATATATATATATATATATATATATATTATATAAAATATCGTAATTAAAAGTTAAGTAACCAAAAAGTTATCAAAATTTGCAAAATTCATTGATATATATATATATATGCATACCTCGCTCGTAAAACAACGTGTTAATCAAATAAATTATCGATTATTTCTGTTACCTTAATTTGCTTGTGTCTACATTATATTGACACAAAATAGTATATCTATTTCATCACTACACAAGATATACGTATACATAAATATATTTAATTGACTATCATCATTCAAAGACGTACTATATATGCATCACATACCCGATTTTACTACCCCATAATAAGATACAACGTATTTCATAGAAATTCAGTTGAATTATCAGTTGGTTTATCTTATGTCACTAATATGCCTTCACTAAATAATATGTAAATTATAAATATATATATATATATATACCTATACATACACACACATAAATATACACATTATCGACTATATCAATAAGTACTATATACATCACATACATACACGAGTATCTTATCCAATAATATAATGCGACGTATTTCATATACGTACTATGTACATCACATACCCGATTTTACTACCCCATTGTATTTCACGTATACTCAAATAAATTATCGATTGATATATCTTATGTCGTTAATATACCGTCTCTATATAATATGTATATATTATATATATACATATACATACACATACATATGCACACTATCGACTATATCATGTTCAAAATACGTATTATATATATCACATAACCATTTTCAAGTGACTATCAACATTCAAAGACATACTATATATACATCGCATACTCGATTTTACTACCCCATAATAATATACAACGTATTTCACAGAAACTCAGTTGACTTATCAGTTGGTTTATCTTATGTCACTAATATACCTTCACTAAATAATATGTAAATTATATATATATATATATATATACCTATACATACATATATATACACATTATCGACTATATCAATAAGTACTATATACATCACATACGTACACGAGTATCTTATCCAATAATATAATGCGGCGTATTTCATATACGTACTATATACATCATATACCCGATTTTACTACCCCATTGTATTTCACGTATACTCAAATAAATTATCGGTTGATTTATCTTATGTCGTTAATATACCGTCGCTATATAATATGTATATATTATATATATACATATACATACACACACATATGCACACTATCAAGTATATCAAGCTCAAAATACGTATTATACACATCACATAACCATTTTCAAGTATATTATCCAATACTATAATGAGATGTGTTTCTTATACATACTTAGATTAGTGATCGATTAATTATATTTGATTAGCTTAATATTTTAATTCTTGATTATATAGATAATTAGGTGTTACTAAAACCTATTTAAGTTTTAAATTTTTTACTTCAAAAACCGACCACAAGTGGTCGGTTTTATTAAATTATTTTTTATATATTAATTAAAATAACCGACCACTTGTGGTCCTTTTTTATAAGTATTTTTTAACTATTTTCTTATAAAACCGACCACTAGTAGTCGGTTTTATTAAAAAAAAATTAAAAAGAATTTTTCAAAACCGACCACAAGTGGTCGGTTTTTATAAATATTCTTTTATTATATTTAAAAAAAAACAGACCACTTGTGGTTGGTTTTTTCTATTTTTTTTAAATTTGTATTTGTTAAATAAATAATAATAATTATTAAAATTATTGTATTAATTAATTTGATTTTCTAAAATAGAAAAGCTACCACATGTGGTAGCTTCTTTTTTTTTCCGACCACAATTTGTGGTCGGTTTTACCAATTTTTTTAGTAGTGATAAGAGAAAGTTGTGAGAAATAATAGGAAGGGAATATTGAGAAATTGGTAGAGATAAAACAACTTATTTTTGGTTGATATATTATATTAATCATAGTTAGAGGTTTAGTTTAGAATAAATTAAACCTTAGCAATTTAATTTAATTAGTTCATGTGTCATTAATGAAGATGGGGAGTTGGGGGAAAATGGAGAGAAAGGAAATGGAGAGGGGCCGGATCCGGATCAGACCTAGACATTTATTTATTTCCTTCTAAAGTGAATTTTCATTTTACATGTTGCAACTGAACGCGTCGAAACAACATTCTCATCAATGAAGCACGTAGAGAATACTACGCGTAATAGTATGGACGATGATGAATGGTTGTGTTGTTTGTGACAGTATCAGATTTCTCGTCTAGTTTCTGTAAAGTTGAAATTTATAATGTTTATTTGTCTTTCTCAAACTGCAGCTCAGGCGTTGTTTCAACTACGGTTACTACTACAACACTTACGAGCCTCTTATTGACGTAAGTATGGAGATCAAGGATGTTGACAACTTATATTCAGCATTATTGGAGTTATTCAGTCGAGTTGAGAAACTTGATGATACAGAGATCAAATTTTCTCGTGAAAAATGTAAGGTGCAAGTCTCAATTGAGAAGCAGTTCATGTTTGATAAGGCCCCTTCGATTGCTGTCTTCTATTTGCAGAGATTCCAAAATAATGGTGCATGCTGGCTTTACATCCTCTTCGGGAAACTATTACAGCTTCATTCGTCCTGCACCGAGAGGAAGATCCACAATTCGGAAGCTCCGGGTGCCACCTTGTTTTGAACAATAACGTATACTTCGTATAATATTGTAGGATAGTGGAGTCAATATTCACAGAGTAAACTATAATTATATATATCAACAAAAGTTGATATAGGATGAAGGTTTGACTAGTTGGTGTCATCAAGTGTTTTGTTAAAATAGGTCAAGGGCTCTATTCAGTGGCGGACCCAGATTTAAAGCATTGTGGGTGCTTAAAAAATTAAAAAGCTGGGAAAAAAAATTACCTCAACAAGGTTTGAACTCGAGACGTCCCCTCAATGAAGGATCAACTTAAATGCAAATGCACCCAACCAACTTTTGTTTTAGCAGGTTCTTTTATATGTTTTATACCTATTTTCATGTATTTTCTATGTAATTATACCTATTCTGAAGGGGAGCCTTGGAGTAACTGGTAAAGTTGCTGCCATGTGACTAGGAGGTCACGGGTTCAATCCTTGGAAACAGCCTCTGGTAGAAATGGAAGGTAAGGTTGCGTACGATACACCCTTGTGGTGGGGCCCTTCCCCGGACACCGCACATAGCGGTAGCTTTAGTGCACCGGGCTGCCCTTTTTTTAATTATACCTATTCCGCATCAAGTATACTGGGTGTCAGAGCACCCCGAAAATATACTTAGGTCCTCCTCTGGATCTACTCTGCAGTATCGTAATTTGCTTTTTAATGAGAAAGAAGAAAGTATAATGCCAAAAGATAAATCTAAAAAAGAGTGCTAAGTTGAGTTCAAACCCGCCTTGCTGGGATAAAACCCACCCGTCTCAACCACTTGCACCATCAACTCACTTTGTATTGTGGGTGCCAAGCATAAAATTTATACGTTAAATGATACATATATAGAGATACACACATAAATAATATACAGGATTTCAACCGAGAAGTGCGGATGCCGTGACATACCAATCCTCCTACATAGATCCGCCCCTGCCTGCACCAAATTATTGGAACAAATTTGATGACTAGGTATGTAGAATAGTGGAATGATGTCTTCTGCTATACATCGCTGATAGCCTATTTGGCCAAGCTTCTTGTAAAAAACTTTTTTGTGAATAAGTACTTCTGGTGAGTAGTAGTTTGAGTTTGACTAATTAACGTGAAAACCACTTTTGCCAATATTAGAGTTGCAATGTGTTTGACAAAAGTGTTTCCGAGGAAAAGCTACTCTTTTTCGGCTTCTGAAAAATAGTTTCCGATACGGCTCAAAAACATTTATTTTTTCTTCCTTAAAGCTTAGCTAAACATCTCACCTCTTTAAAATAAGCACTTTTAATGCTTGACCGAACAGGATATTAGTCTTGTAATAATTTTTTTTCGTAAAATTTCCGAATATTTATGAGAGCATTTCGGCTTGATATTGTGTATGTTTCTTTTCCAGTGTTAATGTTTAATGATCTTGGCTTGTATATGTTATGATTAACTAGAATTCACTGACAGTGTAATCTTTCTTTTACACCTTCATCTAAATTTAAAGCCTATTAAAGTTAAATTTTTAAATATTAATTTATTTTCTTAAAAAGATAGGCCATAAATAAGAAAAATAACCCTACATTTATATTTTACCTAACTAATGATGAACTTCTTTACCAAAAATATAAAATATTACTGCGGTTTTTGTTTTAATCATCACTGATCAATTTACAATTTCCATGTTCCGCTTCTCTAACACAATTGAAACACTTAGCATTATACCTTCGGGAAGCAGTCAACATTGTTGTTATTAAGAGTAACAACATATTTTTAAACTGTTAATCCAACATAAAAAATTATTTGCGATAATCTTTCTTTTGACAATCAAGTTAAAGCGCACGCGTGCACCTCACCCATAATCAGTGAAAACAATAAACAATACACCTTGTTACATAGTAATTATATATTCAGATTAACTAAAGAGTATATGTGAATGACTAGAGAAAGGTATTTTATCGAGTTAGTATTAAAACAGTTCTCTTTATTTGTCATATTCAACAACTTTTTTCATTTTTGTTTCATCATAGTAATATTAGAAAAACCGTAACTTATAAATTTTTTCATATAATTTTTAAACATTCAAATTTTAAATTTAAAATATTAAATTAATCTAATTCAATTGAACTTTGAAATTAATCAACTTCACTCTTATAAAGCAAAATGTGACAAGTAAAAATAAATGAACTGGGGTAACAAATAGAGCTTAGGGAAGAGGGACAAATGTAGTGTTATTTTCCTTATTTATAACTTATCTTTTAAAGAAAATAAATTAATATTTTAAAATTTACCTTTAATAGGCTTTAAATTTACATGAAGGTGTAAAAAAAAATTTACGCCATCACCGTCAATGGATTCTAGTTAATTTCATTTATTATTGCACAGTTTCCCCAGTGCAGAGAGGCATAGAAACATTTACGACAACTAACTTGATATTTTCTTGTATTTTCATAGGTTTCTCAGGTTCATGAAGATCTTGTTTTGGCACACGAGGCATATATAATGTTTGAGTCCGGAATCAAAAAGGCTCTTTTTTTGAGGAAAAATTTCAAATAGGGCACTTGATTTGAAAAGAAATCGAAGGGAATAGAACACTGGGGCTGAGTGACTTGCAAGTATCCCGGTGACCAACGGCTTGCAAGTTGCCTGATGACCAGCTACTTTCATGGTGTTATTTCTGTCTGCATGTGAGTTTCTTGGAATATGTGAAGCCTATATAAATTCTCAATTCTCAAATGTAGAAACATCTCTATTTTCAAGTGCAGAAACATTGTAAACAAAAAAAAAATCTTTTAAAAAATATTTAAGTTAAATATTCTCAGTAGTAAGGTATGTTAATATATATTTTTTATTTTGAAGTAAAATAGGATAAAGTTCTTGAACGATAGGATAACGTTTAATTGACACATATATGTCAAGACTTATTAAGTTAATGCGACTACCAAATATTTTTAACAGTACGAAGAAATATAGACAAAGAATCATCATTTCAAATACAAATCTCACCGTACGTTATAACTCCATTTGCAGGAAAAAGACGTTGAATATAGTCCAGTGATAACCACTATATCTTTCGGATCACTTATACCCATTTGTTTCTTAGTGAGCGTTGTAACCGCTCATATTTAAGAGATAATGGAAACATTTGTGCAAATAGAGGCCGCTGACTATATATTACAGAACCAACTTCATATAAAACTTTATCACTCCGATATAAATTTACTCTTACTATATCTTGATTCATTTTTAATGTAAGAAACTGTAAGCTGAACAAGAATAAATACTCGAGTGAAACTGTGAATTGAAGAATAAATACTAGATTGAAACGAAAGAGTAGTGCTTAAATAATGGAAAAAAGTCATGAGGATTTAGCCTAATCTACAATTAACTTTCCTACTTAGCAAATTTACTTACTATTTATCCAAGTAAAATGAAACAGAAAAAGTATATGATATGTGTATACGAGAGGATTTAGGTAATAAAAAAATATATTTACTAATCAAATATATTTAATAAAGTTCATGTTGTAAATTCAATAAAATCATTTAGACTAAGTGAAACATGAACAAATTTACTATTTTTTTTAATTTATACATGTGAGAGGATTTAGATAATATGATTCAAATTTATAATATGGTATGTATATGTGTATATGTGTATATATATGTAGATTTTGCCAAATCTACTATTAAACAACATCCCTATTTTGAAAATTTGCTTACTATAATCTACAATTAACTAACTTTTCTACTTAGCAAATTTACTTACTATTAATATAGGATCCAAGTAAAATAAAACGAGAAAATATATAATGTGTATAAGAGAGGATTTAGGTAATAATAATAATAATAATAATAATATATATATATATATATATATATATATATATATTCATGATATGTTAAGTATATACAACGAACTTTCCTTCTTTTTTTTTGACATTAACTTTCCCTCCATTTTCAAATCCCTCCAATTATCAAAATCTACTACTCACTATATAACTTCCAACCAACTCTCCAAATTTCAAATCCTTCAAATTTTTAGTAACAAAAGACAAATATTAATTTACTTTCCAAAACAAAAAACCTATTTCTTGATTTCATTTTCTATATAAACCTCCATTCTATATGTTGTTTTCCTCATCATTACAAAGAATTCCCTTGTCTTAAAAAGCCATAAAATTCCATTCTTCACACAAAAATCTTGTTTTTCTTTCCAAAAAAAAAAATCTTGATTTTCAAAATTTTTTTGTTGCTTTTCTTTCCATGGATAACAAAAAAGAATCAACATAAACCTGTTAAGTCAGTTGATTTCTTCAAGGATTTTTTTGGTTCGCCTCACAAATAAACTGATGAAATTCCAACAAATGATGTTTTTTTGGAAAAAGAATATTTCAAAAATGCAGAATCTTCAGATTCTGATCCTTGGATTGATAGTTCTACTTCTTCTGTTGATGATTCTGATACAATGGACTTAGAATGGTTTGCTGATGATGGGCCAATTGATGCTAAGCCCATTGCATCAAGTGAGCCCAAATATGATTTTGAGGTGAAACCCATTACTAAGCCCAAATATGATTTTGAGGTTAAGTCCATTTGCCCAATTGAGCCCAAATGTGATTTTGAAGTTAGGCACATCCAATCAGTTGGGCCAAAATGTGATTTTGAAGTTGAGCCCATTGAGTTAGTTGGGTCTAAGTTTGATTTTGAAGCAAAGCCCATGTAGACACGCAATTTCGCAATTTTGCCCCGCCAAAAATATTTCTTATTCCGACATCACACAATTTAACCCCATTCTTATAATTTTTCCCAAGAAAATAAATAAGCACCCCATCTTTTACTTATTTATTTCTTTATTTTTGTTTTGATTTTATCTCAAAATAACAAGTCATAACAAACTTTGTCTCATACTAACATTCCAACAACCCACTCAATCAAAAATGGACACCTAATCCTTACCTCTCCAATTAAAAAACAACACCTCACCTCTCACCACTTACCAAACCACCTCACCACCACCCCCTCTCACGTGACCCCTACCCTCTCCTTTTCTTGTCCATAAAGCAAATACACTACAAGACAAAAAGGGAAACCTTCTGGGAAGGAGCCGATGACCTTTTTTTTTTCTTTCTGAAAAATCAATACATACACCATTCTTCACAGAAGAGGGGGGGGGGGGGGGATATAATTTTTTATATGAAACTAGGGAGAAGAAGATACCATAAGCAAAAATCATCTTTTTCCCTTCGATTCACCACTATATACCCACGATTCCACATCAAATCACTTACCCACACATGAAAGCAACAAGAAAAAGAGTAAAAATGGAGATGATTTGAGAGATTCAATTGTACCCCTTCAGATTTTCGGTGAAATCTCATCGGAATCGGCGCCATCGTGGATCTAGTTGGTCTGTTTGATGAGTCCGGTTTGAAATTCTCAATATCTTTTTTTAGTTGTTCTCTAGCTAAATCTGGCCGGAAAACAGTGAGTTCGCCGGAATCTATTTTGGTTGGTCATTTGTTGCCTCCGTCTGAGTGCACCGGAGCTCAGACTATACCAGATTTGGTCCTCCATTCGGTTAATTGAGGCTTTTGGTTCATCTGTTTTAGTGTCGTTTCTCTCGAAATCGGGCTTGGGTACCTCACTTGTTTTTCTTTTCTCGTTGAAATTACGGCTGACTTGTTAAGTCGTTATGTTGGTCGGGTTTTGTTGGTTTGCATACTGTTCTGGAATTTTGGATATCGTTTGGCCTCGGTCAAATTTTTGGTGTTTAATTTTGGATTGCTATTTCACTATTTGAGTCGGATTCGTCATTTTTGAGGTTCTATTCAAAATTTTGAGTCCGTGTTTCTTTATTATCAACAGAAGTCGATATCGAAAGTTCCATTTCTTTAACCCATTTTCTCCTCTACTTTTGATTGGTTGCATTGACTATGATTATGTGTGGTTTGATTACAATAGTCTAATTTCTTTGATATTGTTTTATTTCTTGAATTCGTTACTAAAAGTGAGTGAGGATTGTTGAAATGTTGATTGCTAATAGTAGAAATTGGTGTAAGAAAGGAATTCGGGGTGGGAATAAGAAGTTGTTAAAGTTTAATGTAGATAAATTTTGGACCGTTGACATTTTTTTTAATTCGAGATAGCCATGAATGTGATTGATTTATGATATGTTGAAATGGATAGGCAATATAGGTTTGGGTAGGCAAATTTTAGAACTTGTTGTTTTGATTGAATGTTGGAATGTGCATATGAATGCTTCTTGCTAGTTTGTCGAATTTAATTCAAAAATGTATTCATTTAATCGGGGAATGCCCCGAGACACACTGTAATTGTTCATCGGGGAATGCCTCGACGTACTATGTTGGTGGAAGGCATTTCAGAGGAAGTCCCGAGGCATCGGGTAAAGCACGAGAGCGTAGTTAGTATTAGTATAGGTTAGATAGGATTTATCTTAGCATTTTTCTATTTTTGGACTGTATAAATTGGACTGTATACTATATTTTGATTCGTCTTGTTTTGTTTGTTTGTTTGATTGTTCAACGTGTTTTTTGTGGTTTATCCATCCTTAATGCCAAATTAGCCGATTCACTCTACCAAACAACCGTGATCGAACCACGGGACCGAGGGGTGCCAAACACCTTCCCCTCGGTCAACAGAATTCCTTAGCTGGAATCTATATTTGCAAACCAGTTTAAAGAGTCAAACAGTTTTGAAAAGGATTTACAAAGGTGACTTGGCACACCGGATTATGCCAAGTGGCGACTCTGAGTTTTGAATTTAAAAAATCCTTTTCGAAACAAATGTTCATTTTTTGTCACTTTATAAATAAAAACCCTTTCAAACATAAAATTATTCTTTCGGAGTTAGAAAAGGGGTGTGACAGCTCTGGCGACTCTACTGGGGACCTTTTCAGAATTCGAGCTTATTTTTTGATGTTGTATCGGCTTGGTTTGCGATTAAAGGTGTATAGACATTTTTGTGTTGTTTTTTGTTAGTGTTTATCATTGTTGAGTGCCTACATGCTCTTTGTTTATTGTTTTTATCGTAAGTATTATTGCTTTATATCTGGCATCATGTGCATAACCCGAGTCATTCTTTCTGCAACAAGTCCTAGAGTACACGTCGTGCACACAAACTCTAGTTGATCACCCTTATTTTAGGAGGGGGAGACGTCGGACGTATGGAGTGGGTGGAAAGCAAAGCAGCCACTATCGACCATATGCTCCCCCGAACAGCCTTGTTAGTAAACCCCAATGTAGGTAAACCTTTAGGTCATGCTTATATGCATCATATTGAGACCTAGCGGGGTCCACTCAGTCGTTTCTAGGAGACTCACCTCCAAAACATACCTACGTGTTAAATGTTGCATCCTTTAGAATAATGGGTTATTTGACAGACTGATTTAGGCAAAAGCATGTGTTGGAAGTAAAATGTGTAGGCAAGAATTTGTTGAAAAAAAAAAGAGGAAAAAGAAAGAAAAAGAGCTTCTTAGTTTTTAGAGTTCTTTATGACTTTTGTTTTTCATAATCCCAAAATTCAAAAAGTTTTTTTTACCTTTCACGCTCAATTTCTCAAAAAACATCAAAAAAGATTTTCCTTTTGTTCCTTTACCATGCATTCATAATTCAAAATTTTCAAAAGATTTTTTTTAATTGGAGATTTTTATAAAGAAGAATAATGCAAAAAAAAACAAAAGGATGGTAGAATTTTTTTACATTTCATATAACAAAAATACCCAAAAAGATTTTTCTTTCATAATTGTTGATAATAGTTTTATGTGAAGTTTCTAATTGAAAAACACAAAAAGATTTTATTGACATCTTTCATCTTCTGTTTGTAATCGTGTCTCTCAGGTTAAGTCTTAGTCTGTTCTTTAATACTTAATTGTTCAATCTGGACGAACTACGCATACCTGATTCCCGCCCCTTGGGACGGGATACGTAGGCAACCCTCGGTGGGTCCGATAATCTTTATTTTTGGCCTTTGTCTTAGTCTTAGCCTAGCTTTTTCTTCCCGTAATCTAGTGTTGTTAGTTTTTCTAGACAAGTAGGCTGATTTTATTCAGTGGTACTGTTCGGCGATTTGGAGTCATAAAGTGGCATGTCCCTTCGACATGTCTGCGTCAAAGTCACAAGGGTTGGGAATTTTTGCTCATATCGAATTTTTGAGGTAATGTCTTATGTGTTATTGCAGGATGGATCTATCCATAAAGTCTAGAGTCCTTATGGTTGTCAAGGTACCCAGAAAGTTGATCAAGTGTGTGTGTGTGGGGGGGGGCGGGCGCACATTCAATTACTCTGAAAAATGCGAAGTGAGGAAAGTTTTAGGCAATTTGGTAGCACTTCTTGACCTCATGCCCCGTCCAGATCTAACAGAGGCTGTGTTGACTTTTTGGTTTCCAAAAAATTTGGTGTTTTGGTTTGGAAGTTGTGATTTGACTCCAACTCTGGCCGAAATATCTCGTTTGTTTCAATTGCCTTATATGGGTCAACAAATGATTTTAGCCCGAAATCATACGGGCAAGAGATTTCTTCGACTTTGTGGGTTGAAAGATAACAAGAATTTAGGGTGCCTCAAATAATCATGGATTTCCTTCGACTATTTATTTGCTAGATTTGGGTCCTCGAAAAGTTTTGACTGCTTTTGGGATGAATTTTGTACTACCACGGAGAAATGGGAACAACGTCCTCGCGAGGTTTTTTGTTTGTCTCTACTGGGTATCTTAGTGTTCCCATTATATGAGAGGCGTATCAATACCCGTTTACAGTCAGTGGTGATGGCTTTAGTCAAGAAAAAGTAGCAAGTTACCATTGTACCAATGATCTTAACTAAAATATATAAGGCTTTGACTGAGGTGAAAGAAGGGATTAGATTTTTTTAGGGGAGTAATTTAATATTACAGTTGTGGATGATGGAGCATTTGCATACTCCTTCTTTAGTTAGAGCAGATGTGGTTGATCATTGTCTAGATGATCGGGTGTACGCCATAGAGGAGAGAATGCGTTTTGATAGATTTTCTTTACTGGTGGGAGTCAATGCTTGGGTCGAATTTCTCGAAGCAAGAACACATGACAATATTCTTTGGACCTATCGATGGATCAATCCTAAGGTAATTTTTTCTGGATGTCGCATGCAACCTCTTCTAGTTCTATAGGGCTCAAATGTTCTAGGCCGTACAGTCCGAGTAGGGTAATACGACAGTTGTGTAGGAAGCAAGATATCCCATCGATATTGGACCTTCAAAAGGATGTTGAGTACTTTAAGGATATAGACAAAGGGGAAATCAGGTACGAGCAATGCTGGCTTAATGCAATAAAAATGGGTGTAGATTCTTTCAAAATAGGTCTGGACAATCAGGGGTACACTCAAAGATATAGAGTCTGGCTTCAATCCATACCTAGAGGTGTCAGTAGACCATTACCAATGCAGCTTATAGGGAGAGTGCAGGAAGATTGCATAGTTAATGACCGTCAAGATGAAGATGTGGGGGACAAAGTGGATGAATTGAGAGTCTAATTATCAAGTTTGCTCGCAACTGTGGAAGGATATCAGAATAGTCTTTACAGGTGTACTCCCCAGGAGGCAGGTACATAGTCTAGAGGCTTTATCCCTAATATAAAAGTATCATTGCAAGGTATGTTGCACGATTTGAGCGATAAAGAGGGAACTTCACAGACAGGTCCATCTCAGCCAAGGTCATCCCACAGCGTACCAATTTGAAGGAGCAACTCTCATCTCTTATTTAGTTTGAGTCCTTTATTTTTCTGTTATTGTATTGTTGTGTCTTTGTTCAGTCAGTGTCATGTTTGTTTTAAACGTTAAGGGTGTTTACTAGGAGTATTACGCATGTTATCTTATGGGTCTAGAATGTTGTTTAGTCTTTGTTGATCAGTTTTAAGTTGTCTTAATTTCGAGGTTTGTTTTAGTTGTTTCTTTTATGAAATGTAGTAATGTTGCGGAATTGTTTCCTTTTGTGTGTTCTTCGTAAAAAAAAACTCAAGAATAAAAAAAAAATCTTCAACTTTGTGGTGTTTATGCATGCATTCTACGAACTACGCAAGATCTGATTCATGTACAACATGATACGTAGGCAACCTACTTTTGGGTTCGATCTAATCATTTTGTTTCGTTGTTTTTTCATTATTTTTCCTCTTTTAAATAAAAGAAAATTCCATAAAGCATGATAAAACGAATGTAGATAGCGAGAGAAGAAAAGAAAGAAAGGATGATGAGACAAGAAAAAGGAAGGAAAGAGACTGATGCGAAAGAAAAGAGAAGTGAGGGAGATAAAAAAACAAAAAAGAGGTGTGGTTGGAGGAAAGAAGCAATTGAGTGTAGGATAAAGATCAGGATGATATTAAAGTAACATAAGGTTTGGTAGAAATACACATTAATCTAGGACAATTTTACAAATGCTATTCCGATGCTTGTTGTGTGACCTAATCCAAAAGGGTTTTTTCTTTGATGAGCAAGTTCTTTCCGATAAGTGGTTGGTTTGCAGAACTATGGAATGTCACCCGTACTTCACTAGATCAAAAGCAAAGCTTTCCATGGCTAGTAGGGAGATTGAAATTCACTCATTGACCCAGATTAGGATCCCAGGGAAGAAAGTTCAGAACGCAATGATGAGGTATTGAGACTTAGACAACAATTTCTAGATCTACACCAAGCATAGGCTAGTGGCATGCCTCCTTCTCCACTAGCCTGAAGATCTTGGGAACATCCCCAATTTCCCACCGCTCTCTCAGGCGTAATGCTCTATTCCTATTGAGTCACCAGAGCACACACTAGGATTCACTCTGAGAAAACATTACCCTGACACTTCTAGTGTGCCCCTGAAAGTTCCTCAACCAAGGCCATGACTCAGCCGGCACCACCGGTAACGCCTATGTTCGTGGCTTCGCCACCACCCGAAGCTCCCGCCTATATTGTGCGTCCGATAATGGTACTCTCTCGGTCTGCTAGTGAGCCAGTATTGAAGGTTTCAGATAATCAGTATTATGCCCCAAAACCTACTTTGAAGATAAATGAACCGTATGGGTACACTTAGCCACCTGCGTTTACATTTGATACGGAGAATCCTGTTGCAACAGAGGAACAAGATGTCATGGTGCGGAAGTTGAAGAGTTTCGAACAAGCCATGAGGAATTTGCAGGGAGTCAAAGGTTATAAGAGTGTTGCCTATAAAGATCTTTGCATGTTCCCAGACATTAACCTCCCCCTTGGTTTTAAAATGCCCAAGTTTGAGAAATACATAGGGCATGGTGATCCCGTGGCGATGTTGAGATATTATTGCAACCAATTGAAGGCTGCAGAGGGAAGAGAAGAGTTTCTTATGGCTTTCTTTGGTGAGAGCTCTTCCGGTCTGGATTCAGAATGGTTCGTCGATAAGGATATTGACAATTGGAACAACTGAGATGACCTAGCTAATGAATTTGTGCAACATTTTCAATATAACGTCGATCTAGTTCCTAATGAGAAATCCTTGGTCAAGATGAAGAAGAAAAGTACCGAAGGCTTTCAGGAATACGCGATAAGATGGCGTGAATAGGCTGCAAAGGTAAAACCTCCAATGAAGAAGAGTAAGTTGGTAGAGGTCTTCATTCAGGCACAGGATGAGACCTATTTTCAACATTTACTTCCGACGATGGGAAAGTCATTTATTGAAGTCCTTAAAATGGGAGAGATGACAGAGGACGGAATCAATACTGGACAGTTTGTGAGTTTTGATGCATTAAAGGCCACCAACCAAGCAATTCAAGGTGGCTTTGGAACTTTTGGAGGTAAAAAGAAGAAAGAGGACATGGCGACCATTGAAGCTGGATCCCATTCATATCCCAAAAGACCGCCTCGCCCCTATCACCAAACCCAAGACCAACCCTATTATCAAGCTCCGTATATTCCTCCCCATCATTACTATCCCCCGTAAAACCCACTTTATTCCATTTCTCCACCCCCATACCCGGTATATAGCGCACAACCATATGGTCAAACCCTTTCTTACCCGCAATGGCGTGCGTAAGCTCCTCAAAATCGTCCTTCAGCTCCTCCAAATTACCAAAACCCCTCCAAACCCGCTTTCTAGCCTAGGCCCTAGTATAAGAAAAAAAAGGAAGCCAAGAATCAGTTCACACCTCTCGGGGAGTCGTATGCTAGTCTTTTTGATAGGTTTAGGAAGTCGAAGTTCTTGAGCCCAATTCAAGGAAGGATTTCGAATCCACCTCCGAGAAATCTTGATTATTCGTTAAGATGTGCATATTGTTCTGACATGCCAGGGCACAATATCGAGAAATACTGGCATTTGAAGAGAGCTATCCAAGATTTAATTAATGCAAATCAAATTCTGGTCCAGGCCCCGAAAGTTCCAAACATTAACCAGAATCCGTTGCCAACCCATACTGAAACCAAAATGTTATAATTGATATATGATGGGAAAGAGTCGTCAAGGTGTTATAATCCTATTGTAAGAATACAGAGCAATGAGGACAAATCAGTGAATGTGGTAGATTTATTAAAAGCAATGTCATTGAGCCAGAAAGAAATGAGAGAAGATAAAATCAAAGAAAGGAAATAGAAACCCATGATCATGGTGAAAGGAGGCAAAACAACTATTGGTTCAAGTCAGGATAAACCTAAGTTGACGGTGGTAGGAACTATAGGGAAGCCTATCTTGATGGTGAAAGGAGCACTTGCAGTCCCTATTAGAATCAAACCGGTGACCCAACCTCCAATAGTCGATACAAAAAAGGTCCCCTAGATCTATAAGCGGACTGTGAGGACTTACCAGGGGAAGGAAGTTGTGGAAGAAGCAGATGATGTAAGGGGTCTGACTCAGTTAGGAAGATGGTTCATGCCTGAAGGTTTAAGGAAGCCCAAGCCAATTGTGAATGGTCCTTCATCTATCAAGAAGCCAGTCACCAAAGAAGAAGCCTAAGAATTTTTTAAAAAGATGAAATTACCGGAGTATTCAATCATAGATCAGCTGAAGAAGACCCCTGCTCAAATTTCCCTCTTATCTTTGTTCCTACATTCTAAGGATCATCGCGATGTTATATTGAAGGTATTGAATGAAACTTATGTTCCTAGAGAGATAATGGTAAATCATCTTGAGAAAATAGTTGGAAAAATCTTTGTGGTCAATCAGTTCAGCTTTTCTGACGAGGAATTTCCTGTTGAAGGTACAAGGCATAATCGGGGTATTTATATTAGCGTGAAGTGTGAAGATTTCTACATCACTCATGTCATGATTGATGGAGGTTCCGACATAAATAATTGCCCTATTTCCACCTTACAAAAGTTGAATATTGGTGTTGAGAGGATCAGGACCAACAATGTATGTGTCAGGGCTTTCGATAGGGCAAAATCAAACTCTATTGGTGAAATAGAACTAATGTTGATTATAGGTCTTGTTGAGTTCGCCATAGAGTTTCATGTATTGAATATCGACTTCTCTTACAATCTGTTGTTGGAAAGACCGTGGATCCATAAGGCCAAGGTGGGTGTATGTACATTGCACCAAATGATAAAGTTTGATCATGACAGGCAAGAAGTGGTTATTTATGGTGAAGGGGATTTGTCCGCCTACGAAGATTCTCCCTTGTCCCTTATTAAAGGAAATAATGTAGAGGAGACATTTGTCTATAAAACTTTTGATATAGTGTCGGTGAATCGTATATTTAAAGGGCAGGTTATTCTAGGGCCATAATTGTCTCCCGCTTCTGTCATGATGATAACTTTCTCTTCACGGTATAGTTCATCCCATATGTCCAAGGGAGAACTTGGGAACTTTTGGTCTGGGTTTTAAACCTATGGCTGAAGATCTAAAGAAAGCCAAGGAAAGAAAGAAAGAAATACGGTCACTCCCTCGCCTAGTGCCTCTACTCAGTAAGCCATTCATCAAGAGCAGTGTCGTGGCACCTATAGAGTTTGAAGATGAATTGGTTGATGACTTCCAGAACCTGTTGATCGAAGTTGACATGGTTGAAGCAGGAGAAGGTACCAGTAAGGCAGACGTGAAATTCACAGGTCCAGTTGTTCGGCTCAACAATTGGGAAGTCACTCCTCTCCCCGTCAGGAGGGAGTTTTGGTAGTTTGTTTTGTTTTTCTTTCTGTTTATCCGAGTTATTTCAGGGTTGTAATTCGTATTTTAGTTTTTTTATGTTATGTTGTCATTTATGTTTAAACCCTCACATCTTTTCTTTTAATGAAATGCAATGTCCCTTTTGTTTCGAGTCTAATATATTTCATTTTTTTTGTCTTTTCTTTATACAGTTCTCTTTATGCTGATTCTAATGACATGACATGCATGTGGAATTTTTAACCTGATCTTAAAATCCAAACTAATCAAGATGTGATGAAGCAAGAGGGGGAATATGATGAAGAAGAGGAGCTAGAAGAAATGATCAAAGAGTTGGAACAGTTTGAAGACAAGCCAAATCTTAATATGAATGAAACAGAGCCAATTAATCTGGGGGATCAAGAAGATGTTAAGGAAACTAAAATAAGTGTACATGCTTCGCCACTGTTAAAAGATGGAATGATTCAAGCATTAATTGATTATAAAGTAGTTTTTGCATGTTCTTATGATGATATGCCTGGTTTAAGCACTGAATTAGTGGCCCATAAATTGCCAACTGATCCCACATTCCCTCCGGTCAAATAGAAGTTGAGGAAGTTTAACACTGATGTAAGTATTAAAATCAAAGAAGAAGTCATGAAACAACTTGAAGCCAAAGTAATTCGAGTGTCTCGTTATCCCACGTGGTTATCAAATGTTGTTCCTGTCCCAAAGAAACATGGCAAAATTTGAGTATGTGTTGATTACCATGATTTGAACAGAGCCAGTCCGAAGGATGATTTTTCGTTGCCCAACATCCATATTTTTCTGGACAACTGCTCTAAACATGAGGTTGCCTCTTTTGTGGATTGCTATGGCGGATACCACCATATCATTATGGATGATGAAGATGCGGAGAAGACTTCTTTTATCACACCATGGGGGACCTATTGTTATCGAGTGATGCCGTTCGTTTTGAAGAATGCTGGAGCAACATACATGAAAGCCATGACCATTATGTTTCATGATATGATGCATAAGGAGATTGAGGTCTATGTAGATGATGTGATTATTAAATCAAAGAGTCAGGATAACCATGTTAAATATTTAAGAAAGTTCTTTGAGAGGCTTCGCAGGTATAATCTCAAGCTTAATCCAGAAAAATATGTATTTGGAGTTCTATCCGGAAAGTTGTTGGGGTTTGTAGTCATCCGTCGGGGTATTGAATTGGATACTTTGAAGATCAAATCCATTCAGGATCTTCCGCCGCCCAAGAATAGAACGGAGGTGATGAGTTTGCCGGGTAGATTAAACTACATCAACAGGTTTATTGCTCAACTCACAACCATGTGTGAGCCTATTTTCAAGTTGCTGAAAATAGTGCTGTGGTAGAGTGGATTGAAGAATGTCAGGAAGCGTTTGACAAAATCAAAATATATCTCTTAAATCCGCCTGTGCTGGTACCATCGGATCCTGGTAGGCCTTTGATATTATATTTATCGGTCATGGACAATTCTTTCGGTTCTATCATGGGTCAACATGATGTAACGGGCAAAACGGAGCAGGCTATTTATTATCTTAGCAAAAAGTTCACAGCATATAAGGCCAGGTACACTCTTCTTGAAAGGATGTGTTGTGCCCTAACTTGGATAGCATAGAAGTTGAAGCATTATCTTTCGGCCTACACTACTTATCTATCTCTTGTATGGATCCTTTAAAGTATATCTTTCAGAAGCCTATGCCGACCGGTCGTTTGGCAAAGTGGAAAATATTGCTTACCAAGTTTGACATTGTATTTGTGACTTGAACCTCCATGAAATCCCAAGCCTTGGCAGATCATCTTGCTGAGAATCCTATCGATGAAGAGTACGAGCCATTAAAGACATATTTTCCTGATGAAGAAGTGTTGTGTGTTGATGAAGTCATTACAGATGCTGATCTAGGTTGGAAGTTGTTCTTCGATGTAGCTATCAACATGAAAGGAGTCGGAATAGGTGCAGTTCTTATCTCTGAATTGGGGCAACATTTCCCGGTAACAGCACAACTTCGATTTTATTGTTCCAATAACATGGCGGAATATGAAGCATGCATTTTAGGTTTGAGGCTAGCTGTTGATATGAGGGTCCAGGAACTATTAGTGTTGGGGGATTCAAATTAGCTCATCCATCATATTCAAGGTGAATGGGAGACGCGATATTTAAAGCTCATACCGTATCGACAATGCTTGCAAGATCTATGTCAACGGTTTGTGTCAGTAAAGTTTAGGCATATTCCAAGAATTCGCAATGACATTGCTGATGCCTTAGCCACTTTGGATTCAATGCTTCAACATCCTGACAAGGCCTACATTGATCTAGTGCATATACAGAGTCATGATCAACATGCTTATTGTAACCCAGTTAAAGAAGACCTCGATGGCGAGCGTTGGTTCTTCGATATCAAGTGATTTATTCAATCGGGAGAATATCCAACACATACCACCAGTGATAAAAAGAGGACTTTTCGGCGTTTGGCTAGTGGATTTTTCTTATGTGGGGGAATCTTATACAAGAGAACCCCAAATCTGGGACTTTTGAGGTGTGTGGATGCAAAATAAGACTCGGCGATCATGGTTGAAATACACTCCGGAGTATGTGGTTCTCATATGAATGGTTATGTCTTGTCAAAGAAGATACTTCGAGCCGGTTATTATTGGCTTACTATGGAGTGGGATTCTATTCGTTTTGTTCAAAAATGTCATCAATGTTAGGTACATGGTGATCTGATACATTCTCCTCCTGCTGAGTTGCACGGGATGTCTACTCCATGGCCTTTTGTATCTTTGGGGATGGACGTAATTGGGCCGATTGAACCGAAAGCGTCAAATGGGCATAGATTAATTTTGGTGGCAATTTATTACTTTATAAAATGGGTAGAAGTAGTAACTTTCAAGTCAGTAACAAAGAAAGCGGTAGTAGATTTTGTTCATGCCAACATTATTTGTAGGTTTGAAATTCCAAAGATGATCATTACAGATAATGCTGCCAATCTCAATAGTCATTTGATCAAGAAGTGTGTCAACAGTTTAAGATTGCACATCAAAATTATGCTTCATATCGTCCAAAGGCTAATGCGGCTGTGGAAGCCACCAATAAGAATATCAAGAAGATACTGTTGAAAATGGTAAAAGGGTCTAGACAATGGCATGATAAGTTGCCATTTGCATTGCTAGGTTATCGCACTACTGTTCGCACTTCAACAGGGGAAACTCCATATTTATTAGTGTATGAGATAGAAGCAGTCATTCCTACAGAAGTTGAAATTCCCTCTCTTCGAGTCATTGTGGAAGCAGAGATTGATGATGCCATGTGGGTCAAAACCCGACTGGAACAATTGAGTTTGATTGAGGAAAAAATGCTAACGTCGGTATGTCATGGCCAATTGTATAAATGGCTCAAGCGTATAGCAAAAAGGTATGACCCAGGCATTTTAAAGTTTGTCAGTTAGTATTAAAGCGTATCCTCCCTCACCAGGTTGAAGCGAATGGAAAGTTCTCCCCAATTTGGGAAGGTCCCTTTATTGTGAAAAAAGTGTTGCCCAATGGAGCCTTATATTTGACAGATATTGAACACAAAATGGCAGAAATGGCTATCAACAAGTTAAGCAAATAGAAAACCAATCAACAAGTTGTAAGAAATTGCAAGTCAAGAGCCCGCCTGAAGAATAGGGTGATAAAACTCGAGTCAAGAGTCAAGGAAAGTTGCATATATAGGATTTTGTAATTTCATCTATGTTTTAACTTGTAATTTCCATTTTTGATGTAATGATAGAGCCGCGGACCGAAACCTTGATGGGACCTCACTCGATTCTCTAACTCGGTATAGTCCACCTCTTTCCGATCTTGTAAGATACCGGTCACTGAATTCCCTTATAATTTGGGTAGGTAGGATGTCTGTCAAGATTCGGTTGCCCTTCTTCCTTCTGTTTCTTTCTTCGAATAATGATCGGGAAAAAATTCTGCCTCGTCGTCTGCTTCTTTGTATGAAAGCACTAGGTGTTTTCATTCAAAGGGGGCATGATCTAGACACGTAATTTTTTCCCATCAAACATATTTCTTATTCCGACATCACACAATTTAACCCCATTCTTATAATTTTTCCCAAGAAAATAAATAACCACCCCATCTTTTACTTATTTATTTCTTTATTTTTTGTTTTGTTTTTATCCAAAAATAACAAGTCATAACAAACTTTGTCTCATTCTAACATTCCAACAACCCACTCAATAAAAAATGGACACCTGACCTCTACCTCACAACCACCCCCTGTCATGTGACCCCCACCCTCTCCTTTTATTGTCCACAAAGCAAATACACTACAAGACAAAAAGGGGAACCTTCCATGAAGGAGACGATAACCTTTTTTTTTTGTTTTCTTTCATAAAAATCAATACATACAACATTCTTCACAAAAAAGGAGGGGGGATACATTTTTTTATATGACAGTAGGGAGAAGAAGATACCATAAGCAAAAATCATCTTCTTCCTTTCGATTCACCACTATATACCCACGATTCCACACCAAATCGCATACCCACACACGAAAACAACAAGAAAAAAAGTAAAAATGGAGATGATTTGAGAGATTCAGTCGTCCCCCTTCAGATTTTCGGTGAAATCTCATCGGAATCGGTGCCATCGTGGATCCAGTTGGTCTATTTGATGAGTCCGGTTTGAAATTCTCAATATTTTTTTCAGTCGTTCTCTAGCTAAATCTGGCTGAAAAATAGTGAGTTCGCCAGAATCTATTTTGGTTGGTCGTTTGCTGCCTCCGTTTGAGGTCACCAAAGGTCAGACTCTACCAGATTCGATCCTCTGTTTTGTTGATTGAGGCTTTTGGTTCATCTGTTTTAGTGTCGTTTCTATCAAAATCTGGCTTGGGTACCTTGGCTGTTTTTCTTTCCTCGTTGAAATTATGACTGACTTGCTAAGTCGTTACACTGGTCAGGTTTTGTTGGACCTTTGTCGTTTTGTTCAATTCGAGATAGGCATGAATATGAGAGATTTATGATACATTGAAACGGATAGGCGATATAGGTTCGGGTAGGCAAATTTTAGAACTTGTTGTTTTGATTGAATGTTGGAATGTGCATATGGATGCTTCTTTCTAGTTTGTCGAATTTAATTCAAAAAATGTATTCATTAAGCAGGGAATGCCCCGAGACACATTGTATTTGTTCACCGGGGAATGCCCCGACGTACTATGTTGGTGGAAGGCGTTCGAGATGAAGGAACGAGGCGTCGGGTAAAGCATGGGAGCGTAATTCGTATTAGTATAGGTTAGATAGGATTTATCTTAGCATTTTTCTATTTTGGATTGTATAAATCGGATTGTATACTATATTTTGATTCGTCTTGTTTTGTTTTTTTGTTTGATTGTTCAACGGGTTTTGTGTGGTTTATCCATCCTTAATGCCAAAGTAGCCGATTCACTCTACCAAGCGACCGTGATCGAACCATGGGATCGAGGGGTGCCTAATACCTTCCCCTCGGTCAACAAAATTCCTTAGCCAGAATCTCTGTTTGCAAACCAGTTTTAAAGAGTCAAACAGTTTTGAAAAGGATTTCCAAAGGTGACTTGGCACACCGGATTCTGCCAAGTGGCAACTCTGAGTTTTGAATATAAAAAATTATTTTTGAAACAAATGTTCATTTTTTGTCACTTAATAAATAAAAACCCTTTCAAACTTAAAATTATTCTTTCGGTGTTAAAAAAGGGGTGTGACATCCCATCAAGTCACTTTAGCCCAAGTGTGATTTTGCAAGAGAAAATGAAGAAAATAAGACTGTGTGGACATCTATTATGTTTAAAACATACAAGGTATGGACTTTTAAAACTCTTATCATCAAGTAAACAATTTTTTATCCCTTTTAGCCTACACTTTTAGTCAATATACATAAATTATAGAGTAGTTATATATGAATTATAATATGATATGCATCTACCAACTACTTTTAGTTAGTTGTTTAGGTCTGGGATAGATTCATGCACTACGACTAAATGTAGGTATATTAAGTATAATATCTCAATCAATCCAAAATATCAAACTTGTTATATATGTATCTGTTATATGTGCATTTGTGTGTATATTTTTATGTATGTATGAGTTAAGATTCTCCTATTTTTGTCATTTTGGTTGTTCTATCAGGTTGCTGGACTACTCAACTTAGGGAACACATGCTTTCTGAATGCGGTATTGAAGTGTTTAATATACACGGTGCCATTATTTGACCTTCTCCTGCCTACTCATGTAGTGCCATGTGATCGTAAGGACATTTGTTCTCAAAGATATCTGTTGTTTTGTTCCGTTTTGAGTTTTTATCAATAGTCTGTTCATTTCTTGTTCTCGTATATTTATTGCAGGTTTTTGTTTAATCTGCGTTTTCAAAGAGCTTATTGTCCTTTCACTGTTTTAAGAGCCTTATAAGGGTCGTTCTGTCTCACCATGGAGACTTGTTGAGCATTTTATTATTTTTCAGGTACACAAAATCTGTATTTTCCCAACATTACTTCAACACAAGTTCAAGAATAAATTAAGAATACTTATGAAGTTGTCCAACACCTTCAACACAAGATCAAAATGATCTTCCAAAGAAGTATGTTTTATGTTTCTTAAAGAAAAATAGATGAAGTAGAAAAAAGCCAAGTCCTTCGAATTCACGTAGTGTCCTTAAGGAAATAATTCCCCTCAAGAACCCGAGGTTGCGGAATTTTCATCCCAAGATAAAATGGCTGCACAATCAGAATGTAGCGGTACCTCAAACTTTCTTGTTTTCTTCGAACTCACTCAATGGGAGATGATCACACAAAGTATTTAGAAGCAATAGAATATTTTTCTTATGCAGAATTTTTCATACTAAACCTGTGAAAAAAAATGCAGGTTTATACAGCCATAAAGTACCTCTTTCGAAAGGTGGCGATGGTTCATACAAAAAGGTATATCTTTTGTAACCCAACAATCCAACAATTAAACTCATTTTTTATTAACACCAATTAAACCCAACAATCCCCCCACATGAATGGGGAAGGGATATTTTTTGTAAAACTTTATGGACAAGTATGTGATCATCAAGCAAAGACTGATTTCATCTGGATAAGTGGGTTTCCCTTTGAACTTTTCGTAGTGAACATGCATCGGATGCACTCGGTTAATTAGTAGATTTGATATCTTTGAATCGTCGAGCCTTAATGTACACCTAGACAACACATGTCACACAACAAGCCTTTTACTATTTATGGTTCTCACGGTTTTGTTCGTTTCATCCATGAAATCGTCCCGGTCTCATGAGAGCTTAGAGAATAGGCCTTTACTAAGATTCTCCTTGAAGCGACTTCAACTTCGCCCTCAGATAGGTGATTTATAGATGTTCAATCATTATATAGTCAACAGTAATAATTTTACTAGAAAGAAGTTCTCTAATGGTATTATGTCTCTGTCTTATGTGACGAGATTTACCATTTTAAATCATACTCCCTGCCCTACCTATTGACGCTTGGCTATCGCAGTGTATATATACTGGTGCCATTGGTTTGGGCCACTAAGGAATATCTTACAAGAAATTTCAGAGTCATTCTTCTTCTTCACCGGCTTTATCTAACGAGATAAATTTTGATTCCATCATAGAGCGAGCAATACATGTCTATATGGATAATTTCTAAGAGACTGCTCTTCCACCTACTGTAAATACGTGTCCACCCATAGATCTTACTTCTTTTCAACTGGTGATCCAGTTTGCATCACTTTATCCTTCAAGTATCGTAAGATATTTATTATAATGCAAAGCATAGTCTTGGGTGTATTTAAGATACCCCAAAATTCTTTTCATTGCCATCCAATGAGTTTTGTTGGGATTACTCGTGTACCAACTCAACTTACTAATAGCACATGGTATGTCTGACTGCATAGAATTCATTATATACATTAAACATCCCAATACTCTTACGTACTCCAATTGTGAGTCACTTTCTCCTTCATTCTTTTGAAGCGCAAAGTTCACATCCAATGGAGTCTTGCCAGCACCAAATTCCAAATACTTGAATTTGTCAAGTACTTTTTTGATATAATGAGACTGTGACACTACCAACCCTTGTGGATTTCTATGGATTCTTATTCCTAAGATCACATCTATAACTCCAAGATCTTTCATATCGAACTTGCTCTCGAGCATTCGCTTTGTGGCCTTTATGTCAGAAATGTCTCTACTAATGATTAACGTATCATTACATATAAAGAAACAATGACTTGGTGATTTGGTGTGTATTTAATTTAGATACACTTATCATATTCATTTATCTTGAACCCGTTTGCCAACATAGTTTTGTCAAACTTCACATGCCATTGTTTAGGTGCTTGTTATAGTCTATATAGTGACTTTATAAGTTTACACACCTTATTTTCTTTTTATGGAATCACAAAACCCTCGGGTTGTTCCTTATAGATTTGTTCGTCCACTTCTCCATTCAGGAATGTTGTTTTTACATCCATTTGATGAATTTCAAGACTATATACCATTGCCAAGGCAATTAACATTAGAATCTATGTTATCTTTGTTACTGGCGAGTATGTATCAAAGTAATCAAGGCCTTCTTTCTGTTTGAAGATTTTACTACAAGTCTTGCCTTGTATTTGTCAATAGTACCATCCACTTTCATTTTACTTTTGAAAATCCATTTAGAACCTAAAGGTATATTTCCCGGAGGAATATCAACCAACTCCCATGTATGCTTACTTAAGATTGAATCAATCTCACTATTGACTGCCTCTTTCGAAAAGGATGAGTCTGACGTCGACATCACTTCTTTAAAAGTTTGAGGCTTATTTTCTAAGAGAAATGTTAAAAAATATGATCCAAATGAAGTTGACGTTCTTTGACGTGTACTACATCTTGGATTTTCATCATAATGTACATTCTCACTTGGTTCATCTCGAGGTCGTTTAGACCCCCCACTAGACATTTCATGTCTAGTTTTATATGGATAAATATTTTCAAAGAATTAAGCATTATCTGATTTAATTACCGTATTTTCATTGATATCTGGATGTTCGGATTTATGAACCAAAACCCGATATGCTTTGCTACTTTTAGCATATCCTATGAACATGCAGTCCACTGTCTTAGATCAGATCCTTACCCTTTTTGACATAGGTACTTGGACCGTAACTAGACACCCTCACACTTTGAAATATTTCAAGTTCGGTTTTCTTTCTTTCCAGTTTTCATATGGAATTAATTATTTCTTACTATGGGGAACTCTATTGAGTATTCGGTTAGCCGTAAGGATAGCTTCCCCCACAAGTTTTGCGGTAAACATGAACTTATTAATAAGGCATTCATCATTTCCTTCAAGGTTTGATTTTTCTTTTCCGTAATTCCATTATATTGAGGTGAATACGGAGTTATAGTTTGATGAACAATTCATTCTCTACACATATTTGCGCAAAGGAAGATTCATATTCTCCGCCCCTATCACTTCTTATCATTTTGATCTCTTTCTCTAACTGATTTTCAGCTTAAGTTTTATATTGCCTAAATGCATCTATTGCTTCAACCTTACTATTTAGAAAATAGACATAACAATATCTAGTGCAATTGTCAATAAAAGTTATAAAATACTTTTTTTCACCACGAGATGGTATTGAATTCATATCACAAATGTCAGTGTGGATTGAGTATAAGTGATTGGAATTCCTTTCAACGGATTTATACGGATCCTTAGCATACTTTGATTTCACACACGTTTGACATTTTAATTTATTGCACTCAAAGTTTGTCAAAAATGCTAAGTTAATTAGTTTTCGCAATGTTTTGTAATTAACATGGCCAAATCGTTCATGCCATAAATTATAAGATTCAACCAAGTAAGAAGAAACTAAAATTTTATTGATTTCAACATTCATTTTAAATAGGCCCTCATTGAGGTAGCCTTTTCCTACATACACTTTGTAACACTCTGATAAATCGTCCATGCTTTAGCTCGTGGTAATATGCTCTTAGAGTTAAATGACTAGAATAGTGTCAAAGAGACTTAGTCTCATTTTTGGCTTCCAAAATGAGTAAAGTTTAAATTATGCATAATTTTCCTAATTTTGATATTTTATCATGTTGGAAATTGAATGAGCTTTCCGCCGATATAAGATTCTCCCAAATTTGATACCCGGGCAAGAAGTTATGGCTGATTAAGTCATAATCGTCAAACACCATTATTTTGGTGCTTGGCGCATCGCGGAGTGGGACTATTTAGAAATAGTCAAATTCCAGTAGCATAGCGCAATTGTGGCAAGTTGCACTGAAGTTCCAGGTCCCAAATAGTGGGACAAAGTGATGGCTCTGCATCGCGGTGTCCTTAAAAATCCCATTCATCAATTTCCAGTGAGCCACCGTGATCGTGGTGCATGGCGGTGGCCCATAAAATTAGGCTCCCAGTTATATTTTTATTCTATCTCATTAAGGGTATATTAGGTATTTTTGACCCCTTATCATCTTAAACACGAGATTTTAATTCCAAATGACCTCATTATTGATATTTTTATCAAAAACCATCAAGAACACTCCTTAGGGTTTTAAACAAGAAAACCCAAACAAGTCAAGATTCAACTGTGAATTTTAGAAATTGATTGAAGATTTGGAATTCCCAAGCCGTGGACATCAAGAATCATCCTTTAATTTCCTAAATAGAGGTACGTGAGGTTTATCCTAAAAATACATGGGCTTGTTAAAATTACTCAATTATGATTTAAAGATTATGAAGCATGAATTTGTTAAAGGGGTTTGAAATCCATGATTGTTATTATGCTTTATGCTTGTTACTGATATTGTAGTTTTGGCCTTTAGGCCTCATCCCCTTAAATTGATTTACAAGTATATGTATATGTAGGAAATTGAAATTTCAGATTTGTTTAAGAGCACAGATTATGAAGTCCCTCTCTTGTGATAAATTTAAGTTTATGATCTTATTGTGAATGATTTGAAATGCATGATTTATGGTTTCGAAACTAGTTTTCTTACCTTAGTGTTTGATCATGATTTAGAGATCATGAGAGGGAGCTTCTTGATATAATTACATCATTGTTTTAAATGAGAAAGAGTTGCATGTGATTGACAAATTTGACATGGCCACCTTGTATTATTGAAATGCTTGACAAAGAGAGTGCCTTGCATGTGTTTACATGAGGTTTGAGAAAGAGTTTCTTTGAATTGATTTATTGATATGGTGGTCCCAAACTCATATTTTGAAAACAGATATTATAATATGTTATTAATGGATCAGAGACGTGACTTGCAAGTCAATGGTATGATGATACCATAAATATATATGCCATAACAGAGTATGTTTTGAGAATATGTTTTCAGAGAATGGATGCTTTAAAGAGTTAAAAATGGGCTCAAAGAGGGTTAGGAAGTTACCCGAATAGGGCATTAGTTCAAGTAAATGTTAGCCTAAACTCGTGATTTACCGATCCGGGTATATTATTTTACGCTGGCGATGGCCGTGTGGCGTAGTAAAGTCAGGGACTCCAACCCTTGAGGCATACTTGAGTTAGAGGCTTCCCTGCCGAGTGAATGGTGGATTCCATATAGTCTGTGGAATTTCAGAGTTGTAGGGTATACCACCTAGCGCATAAGTAAAACAAAGAATGTCTCAGAGTTTAGATGCTTTTCTTTCAGATTCTTTCAGAAATGCCCATGAGATTTCTTAAAATATGATATGTTTATGAACTATTTTTAAATTTCTCTCATATATGTTGATTATAAAATTATTATTTTGGATTTGCTCTATGTACTAATACATCTGTATTGACCACCTACCTCCCAAGTTTGGAGGCTCAGTCTAAGGGTCTGGCCAATCAGTAGAGTATCCCAGAGAGAAGTGATCTGTGCAGTGGTGAGCCTTCTATGTTCCAGAAGGCCTGTTATTTCAGATTATGTTATTCCGTTGTTTGGGTCTACTAGGGGCCTTGTCCCAGGTTTCAGATAGTTGTCAGATTTTAATGTAGTAGAGATTTCGCAGACTGTTCCAGATGTTGTTAGTGATTTTCGGATTTCATTTCTTATTGTTAAACTTAATGAAGAGTATGACCATGTTTCCATATTAGATCAAAATTCTGATTTTTTTTTATTATATGAATGTTGTGCATGACTACCAGATAGAGTAGGACATCCGGGCCTTCATGGTTTGGATTGTCCGTCACGGCCAGGACCTATTTCGGGTCGTGATAAACTTGGTATCAGAGCTAGGTTCATGGTCCTAGGGTGTCTGCAAAATCGCATCGGGTAGAATCTTGTTTATGGGTTTGTAGCGCGCCACACTTTTAAGTAGGAGGCTACTAGGCATTTAGGAATGTTTCCCCTCTTTGTAATTTAGTTCGTGCTTTAGAGTCTAATCTTTCCTCTAATCCGTAATCTCTTGCATTTCAGAAAAACAATCATGCCTCCACATTGTACTATCGATCAGAATGCATAACAAATGAGGTCGGTCCCACTCATGGGATGAGTACCCAAAACAGAGCTCAGAATCCAGAGATTGATGCTACTCCGGGAGTCCCACATACTCAGACCAGCCCACCTAGAGAACCCAGAGCTCCCCGTATGGGGACTAACTGATACAAAAGATCAAACTTACAACAAGGAATCAAGAGAACAACAAGATAGATAAATAACACAAGATTGCAATAACTATAGTGAATCGAAAGAGCCCCACATGGCTTCACTATATCAAGATACAAACAACAAGATTACAAAATGATGGATAGTAATTTGACACAAAATATTCTAGAATCTAAGAACCCTAACATGACGATTAGGACCCTAAGACTAAAAGATATTTACACCAAATTCTTACTTGAATCAAGAGGAACTCATGAACCTCAAGGACCCCAAGTTTCTAGACAAAGAACAACAAAAGTGTTACTACACTTTGTTGTCTAGTTTTGGGTTCACTCCAAAGATAAAGAGAGAGAAGTTCTCAAAATATTACAAGACTTGTGTTTCTTCTATAATAAAAATGAACTAAGTCCAAGAAATAGCCCTATTATTGTCTATTTATAGTACTCTACAAAATGAAAGAAAAATGACCATTATAGCCTTGGTCTTGGGTGGCTTTGGAGTGTAATAAACTTAAATTTCAAATCCCCCCTTCACACTTCAAATAATGGAATCCCTTAGACGAATTAATTACAAACTCACACACGGCCATTTGCATGAACATGACTTGGAGTTTTTGTAACTCCCGAGCTTGGCTACGTGTGAATGGTCTTGAGCTAGTTGCACTTGTATGATCCTCTCCATATTGAAGGGAATTTTTCCTCAAATTCGGTGGATGTTCATCCTCAATCGTGGAAATAGGAGAGAGGTCACATATGTTTAAGGAGTTGTGCACTTGATATTCCGGAGGAAGGTCAGTTTTGTAGGCATTATCATTGATTCTTTCAAGTACTTGAAAGGGACCACCACCCCTCGGAATCAACTTGGTTTTACTTTGTGAAGGAAACCGGTCTTTTCTAAGGTGCACCAAAACCAAATCACCTGGTTCAAGAATAAGCTTTCTTCTCCCCTTGTTTGCTTTCTTAGCAATCTTTTGTTTTTTTTCCAAAGCTTTTGCCTCACTTTCTCATGCAATTTCTTCATGGATTCAGACTTCTTGCTTCCATCTAGGCTAATCATAAGATAACTTGGAAAAGTATTTAAATCCAAAGGGGTGAGGGGGTTGATGCCATATACACACTCAAAGGGAGTCATTCCTGTACTTGAGTGTATAACCCGATTGTATGCAAATTCCAAAAAAGGTAGGTGGTCCTCCCATGAAGTCATTTTGCCTTTAACTATTGATCGTAACATATAACCGAAATTCCTATTTACAACCTAGGTTTTTCCATCGGTTTGTGGGTGACAAGATGTAGAGAATAGCAATCTAGTGCCAAGCCTACCCCGCATTGACTTCCAAAAGTGACTAAGGAACATAGAGTCCCTATCACTTACAATGGTCCTTGGAACAATATGCAATTTCACAACATTTTCAACAAATAAAGAAGCCACACTTGACGCATCTTCACTTTTTGAACAAGGAATAAAGTGTGCCATCTTAGAAAACCGATCAACCACAATAAAAATGCTATCCCTACCTTGTCTAGTCCTCAACAATCCTAACACAAAATCTACAGATATATCAAGCCAAGGACGTAAAGGAATGGGAAGAGGGGAATATAATGTCACGACCCGAGCCTAGGCCCTAGCCATGACGAGCATCCCGAACCATGAAGGCCCGGAACACCCATTCTCTATCTGGTTATCATGCACAACATTCATAATCATAATAAAATGCGGAATTGAAACTGAGTACGGAAAACATGGTCAAGTTCTGCAACATTTCTGAATAATACTATCTAACATCAGTCTGCGAAATCTCTACTAAGAACATAAACATCAGTCTGAAAAGAAACTGGGACAAAGCCCCCAGTAAACAAAAAACATAATAAATAAGATAATGTCTGACATAATTAGGCCTTCCGAATAATAGAAGGCTCACCACTGTGAGATCAAGTCTGCAAATCCGAGAATGTCTACTGAGTAGCTGGACCCCTAGACTGTGCCTCAGAACCTGGAAGGAGGGGGGGTCAGCACAAAAGTACTGGCACGCGAAGCAATCCAAAAAAATAGTATAATGGAACATACATATATATATATATACATATTAAGTGAAAGAAATTTTTCATCAAGACATCATGTATAAAACTGTTTCTGAAAAATATATAGGCACTTTCTGAAAACATGTAACCTGTCTGTTCATTTCAAATCATGATCTGTGTTTTACTTCTGAGTTAGGTGGTATTCCCCTACAAGTCTGATATTCCACGGGCTATATGGAATCCGCCATTGACTCGGCGGGGAAGCCCCCAACCCAAGTGTACCGCAAGGGTTGGAGTGTCTGAGTCTGATACGCCACAGGAAATTTAAGTCAGCACATAATAGTATACCCGGGTCGGCAAACCACGGTTTTAGGCAATGAGTCGCTTGAACTCAAGCCCTCTTCGGGGAACCACCTAACATCTCTGTATGCCCATTTTTAACCTTTTCTATACATGAAACATTCTGAATGTCTAAAATCATGAAAGTCTGAAATGTCTGTTAGTCTGAGTCTGATATGGCATTAGTCTGAGTTGGTATCGTCATACCAAGACTTGCAAGTCATGATATTTCTAAGCCATAATGTATTAAGAAAGAGCTTTCATTCAAAACATAGTTTAGACCACCAAAACATGTAACTGATGTAAAGGATTTCATATTCCAAAACTTAAAGTTCAATTCATGCAGAAATTTCATCAAACACCTGGTGGTCAAATGTCTTTAGCAAGTTCATGTATTCAAAATTGAAACACATTCATTCATATATGTATATAAACTGTCAAATCGCTTTGGAGATGGTCAAAAGACCAAAACAATGATGTTAAAACATCTTATACATAAATATATATACATAATTTAAAACCCCATTCTAAAACATGATTTTTCTAAGCCCATGAGAATTTAGGAAAACCCTGCGTATCTTGTTCTCCACGAATTTTGGGTGTCTATCGAAGCCTACGTCGAGAGGATTCCAAATCTGTAATTTGTTTCACGAACCCGCGGTTGAATCTTGAGTTGCTTGGGTTTTAATGTTGAAACCCTAGGGAGAGTTCTTGAGAAATTTTGGGAAAAGTATGTGTATTATGGTGTTTGAGGGATTAAATCCCGTGTTGGTGGTATATATAGGGGTGGAGGATTACCAAAATACCCCTAAGGAACAATTAAGGTCAAATCTGTCCCTCAGTTGACAGTTTGGTAGACTGGAGTAAATCGATTATAACTTTTTACTGATATACTCAAATTGGATGAAACCAACTGCAATTGAAAGAGGACTCGAAGAGATTTTGTTTGACATATTATAGCTCACACATTTCATTATATACAGGGAGTTATGATCGTTTAAAATTGACCCTGAAATGCTGAAAACTGGGCAATAGTCTATGCGTTTTGCTACTGTTTTTAAATCCAAACGCAGCCTTATGCGTTCCGAAAAATTCCGAAACTTATCCGAGATGTACTATGATATTTCCCGATCATAACACAACTTTAAAATCTAAAAGCGGATGTCGGTAAGGTTGAAAAGTTGTATCCCGAAGATTGCGAGCTAAAATGACTCTAAGTCCTCATTACACTTAGAAAAATTTTCAAGTTTTTAAGTCTAAGGGCACTCTATTAAAGGCTAATCCATGCACGACTTTTACAGGGTGTTACATATAACCTATGAGGGAGGATCCGAGACATTACAATCTACACATTGGCCGCAAATCCTAGCCACATCCTTGTGCATTCTAGGCCAATAGAATTGCTCCTCCAATATCCCGAGGGTCTTGTCAATCCCAAAATAAACCATTAGACCTCCATCGTGTGCTTCCCTCATAGACAACTCTATCCAAGAGATATAAGGTACACACAATAGTCTACCTTTAAACAAGTAACCATCAAACTTGGCATAAGGATTTGAACCCCTATCCGAAACCCACTTGTCCCTACCCAATTCTTCACATTCCCTAAAGATAGAAGGAAAGTGAGGATCCTCGGGATACAATACCTTTAGGCTCTCAAAACCCATTATCTTTGAAGACAAAGTGGACACAAGTACATGTTTTTTAGACAAGTCATCGGCAACCACATTGTCCTTACCCTTCTTGTATTGAATAACATAAGGGAAGGTTTCTAGAAACTCAATACATTTGGCGTGTTGTTTGTTAATCTTGTCTTGTGCCCGTAAGTGTTTCAAGGATTCATGCTCCATCTGGATCACAAATTCCTTGGCCCACAAGTAGTGTTTCCAATTTCCCAATGCTCTAATCAAGGCACACAACTCTAAATCATACGTAGAGTAGATTAGAGTAGCACCCTTGAGCTTTTCACTAAAATAAGCAATGGGTTTTAAGTCTTGCATCAAAAAAGACCCTATTCCTACTTTACTAGCATCGCATTCAACTTCGAACGTCTTATCAAAGTTGGGCAATTGTAACAAAGGCGTGGAAATTAGCATAGCTTTAAATGCTTCAAAAGATTTAGCTTGCTCTTCACCCCACTTGAAGGGTTGGTATTTACGAATGACCTCGGTCAAGGGGGCGTCTATGGTGCTAAATCCTTTGACAAACCTTCTATAAAAAATAGCCAACCCGTGGAAGCTTCTTACTTCACCAACGGTTTGTGGGATTGGTTAATTTTTTATAGCGTCTATCTTGGATTCATCAACTTCGACCCCTCTTGTACTAACAACAAAACCCAAGAAAAAAACTTCATTAACACCAAAGGAACACTTTTCATGATTGGCATACAACTTATCTTTTCTAAGCACATCAAAGACACTTTGTAAATGAAATACATGCTCATCTATGGACTTGCTATATACCAAGACATCATCAAAATAAACAACAACAAACTTTACAATAAAAGGCTTCATCACATAATTCATTTGCTGCATGAAAGTACTTTGAATATTGGTTAGGCCGAATGGCATAACCATCCATTCATAGATACCAAATTTGATCTTGAAGGCGGTTTTCCATTCATCACCGGGTTTCATACGAATTGATAACCACTCGGAAGATCTATATTGGAAAATATACGAGAACCATTCAAATTATCAAGCATGTCATCTAATCTAGGAATAGGGTGACAATATTTTACCGTAATATTGTTGATGGCTCGACAGTCCACGTACATACGCCAAGGTCCGTCCTTCTTTGGCACTAATAATACCGGAACCACACATGGACTCATGCTCTCTTTGATTTAACCTTTGTTGAGAAGTTCTTCAACTTGTCGTTGTAGTTCTTTGGTGTCCGTAGGGTTGCTTCAATAAGCCGATTTGTTTGGCAATTTAAACCCGGCACAAAGTCAATTTTATGCTCAATACCCCGAAGTAGGGGCAACCCTTGCAGAAGTTCTTTGGGAAAAACATCTTCATAATCCTGCAACACAAGAGAAATCAAAGGAGATATAGAAGAATTAGTGGGGTTGGTGTTAAAACGATGTGCTAAATGAAGCATGGGCGTGTCCTCATCATAATCCACGAAGAGCTCCTTCTTTCTAACCAACATAACCATATTTTCTTTTCCCTTTAATGTTGAGGAAGCCACGGATACCCCCACTACCCCACCTACGAGTTCCCCCTCCTTTTCTTTATTTTTGGATTTCTTCCCCTTTTCTTTTAATTCTCCCATCCTTTGATGCAACTCGTTCACTTGCGAAGGCAAAAGTGGATGAAGTGTGACCTTTCGGCCATCCTTCTCAAGTTTATATCGATTAGACCTCCCATCATGTTTGGTAGACCTATCATATTTCCAAGGTATACCTAACAACAAGTGACACGCTTGCATTGGTATTACGTCACAAAGCGCTTCGTCACGGTAGTTTCCTACCTTAAACCGTATCACACATTGCCTCACGACTTTTAATTCACCACATTCATTCAACCATTGCAACTTGTAAGGGCTAGTATGAAGTGTAGTGGGAAATTTCAAGAATTTCACCGTTGCAAGACTAACAACATTTGCACAACTACCACTATATATCACCAAAGTGCACACACTACCCTTCACAAGGCACTTACTATGGAATAGATTCTCCCTTTGGCTAAGATCATCTATTGACTTACTAATCATTTCACTCCTCACTAAAAATTTTGAAACAACACACTCTCTATCTTACTGATAAACATCTTCCCCATCATCATCATCATGTGGCTCACCCTCCGTTTCCTCTCCATCTTGAGGCTCGGCCTCATTTTCCTCTCTTTCAACTCCCACTTCTTCACCAAGAAAATACAATCTACCTTAACTTAGGATTACATTGTGTCAGTTAGGGAATTTGTTGGCTTTATTCCCCCAACCTTGGCACTTGAAGCATTGGAACCCTGTAGGATTAGGATACTTGTTAACTTCTTGCCTCGGAGGAATTTTGGGGACTGTTTTGGGCTTGGGCAGCCTATTAATGGTGGGTTGGTCCTTATTTTTGGGCCAACCCAAAGAGGATTGAACCATATCCTTTCCCCTTGGCCAACCCGAGGTCGATTGTCCCTTTGCTTTGAACGACGACCTCTCTTTAAGTTCCCTTTCCATCTCAAGAGCTGCTTGGAAAATACCTTCGATGGTATCAAACTTATGAAATGTCAAATGAGTTCGGATGACTTTTTTAAACCCACACTTGAACCGAATGATTTTATGACTAATTTGTTCTCCACGATGATCAAGCTTCAACATGAGTTGCTGAAACTCATCATAATATGCCATCACACTTCGATTCCCTTGTCTCAAATTGTAAGACCTAGAAAGAAACTCATGACGATAAATTTTGGGAAGATATCGTTGCCTCATTAGATACCTCAACGGAAACCATGGTGGTGGTTTTCCATCAATCAACTCATTACCAAACCATTTGACGTATTCCCACCATGTGTTAGGATAACCTTCAAAGTGAGTTATGGCGTAACAACTCTTCTTCTCTTCTGAGATATCATTTACTTAAAACACTTTATCATACGTTGATTCCCAAGCAATATAAACCCCAGGGTCACTTTAACCCTTAAAGATAGATAGACTTAATTTGATGGTATTGATGCCTACGTCTCTATCTTGATGTCGGTTTCCCCTTTCTCCATACCCTCGGTATGTTCTTGGATCCACATGTCCCCCTCTCATCTCCTCTTCCCTCATGTAAGCCTCATTAAAGGATCCATACCCTTCATAATCCACTCTACCATATTCCTCAGAGTGGACGTGACAGTTTTGGACGTTTGGGACTTGATTTGGAGGAATTGTATTTTGTGGAGGTGGTGGTATTTGGTTTAGTGGAGCTCAAAAGGGAGGGTTTGGATTTAGTGGAGATATTGGACTCCCAATTCCTTCTTGTGTAACTTGAGGAGTTTGGTAATGGGTTGGTCTATTGGAGTCTTGGGTTAGGGGGTTATGGGTCATTTGGCTTGCAGCATTTAGTGGAGCTAGTGAAGGATTTGGCAATTGTGGCCATGTTTCGGGAGTAATGGTGGCGGAGGAATTTCTTTCATGTACACTTGAGGAAACATGTCGAGGGATATAAGGGTGAGATTTTCTTTAACTCTCCACTTGTTCTAACCTTCCACTAATAGTCGTTACTTCTCCCCTTATGGCTCCCACTTCTGTACTCAACCTTTCAAGAGTTCGGGTCATAGCCTCAAGAGTGACCCTCATATTATCCATTTCATTAGAATCCACAGTTTGAGATGTGGTTCCCTCCATTGTCAAGGTATCACCTACATAAGCAAAAAATAAGTTAGTTTAAAACCTCTACTCACTCACTCTCTTGGTTCACTCACACTCAAGCTCCACAAGTGCTGTAGATTGGATAGTAACTCGTGAATCCTTAAGGTATGAGTATGCTCTTGTCCGTAATGATTCTTGTTTGAAACTCAAGGAATTATCATCGGACTAGAGCCAAGAGTTACAACGTATTCAAATGATAAAAGCACACAAACAAATGTTGACACAAACACAAAGCTTCAAAGGTCTAATTGACAAGCTAGTAGGAATGTACTAGTTTGTTAATTAGTTCTCAAGTCAATTAGATGAAACTAGGAATAAATAATTAGAAACTAGAACATCCAAATTTGAGCTTAATTATCATATGAAAAGTAACTAGGGTGACGTGGTAGCATGTCATTGGCCACGGGTCCACATACGTTATTCATCAACTTGAAGCCTTCGTCCCTTTATATCATGTGTAATGGATGACAAGTTATTGGGAGGGAAACATAAAGTTTTGTATTTTTTTTTCCAACTTTTTCAAACTAAAAATTTTGATGTTTGACCTTACTAGTTCTATAGAAAGGTTCCTTATTTTAAGGGAAAAGTGGTTGTCAAGTCTAGAAAGGTGATGTTGGCAAGTCTTCTCACAAACAACTTTTTCAATTTTGTCTTGCAACCTTTTTGGATCTATTTCTCTTTTAAGACATAGGATAAAGAGAAACATTTAAGATGAACACAACATCAACACCTTAAAGAACAAAACAACAATACACCATAATAGCACTCCATCATACAACATAAGTCAAACTCAAGGCCACTTCAAGTTTTCACAACAACAAGTCTCTCCTTATTAAGCTCAACTTTAGATTTAGACTCTTTTTTGTGTTGGTGGGGAAGAGACCAACACAACAAACAAACTAAACAAGTAAAATCTTTTGTAGATCTACAACCAATTTTCGACCAAAATGTTCAAGAACACATTTTTTGGTAAGAGCTTCCCAAGATTGGTTTTTTAAGAACAAAACCAAGCCTTGAGCTTTGATACCAAATGATACAAAAGATCAAACTTACAACAAGGAATCAAGAGAACAACAAGAAAAATATTACTAGAGAATCAAAGGCCTCATTCGGCTTCTCAAGGTTTTCAAGGCAACAACGGCAATATTCAACAAGATAGATAAATAACACAAGATTGCAATAACTATAGTGAATCTAAAGAGCTCCACACGGCTGCACTATATCAAGATATATATAACAAGATTACAAAATAATGGATAGTAATTTGACACAAAATGTCCTAGTATCTAATAACCCTACCATGAAGATTAGGACCCTAAGACTAAAAGATATTTACACCAAATTATTACTTGAATCAAGAGGAACTCATGAACCTCAAGACCCCTAGGTTTCAAGACAAAGAACAACAAAAGTGTTACTACACTTTGTTGTCTAGTTTTGGGTTCACTCTCAAGAACAAGAGAGAGAAGTTCTAAAAATATTACAAGACTTGTGTTTCTTCCAAAATAAAAATGAACTAAGTCCAAGAAATAGCCCTATTATTGTCTATTTATAGTACTCCACAAAATGAAAGGAAAATAACCATCCTAGCCTTGGTCTTGGGTAGCTTTGGAGTGTAATAAACTTACACTTCAAATCCCCTCTTCACACTTCAAAACATGGAATCCCTTAGATGAATTAATTACACACTCACACACGGCCATTTGCATGAACATGGCTTGGAGTTTTTGTAACTCCCGAGCTTGGATACATGTGAATGGTCTTGATCTAGTTGCATTTGTATCACTAACCACACTCAGCCTCACGAGAGAGAAGTATCTAATGCTGAATTCAGAAAGTCCATTCACATGCTTGCACAGTTGGTAGCCACACAAACTCAATAGTCAGAAGATATTGGGTCTGCATTTTTTACGTCTAAGGCTACAAGAGTGGGCCAGTTCATAAGGATGAACCCATCAGATTTTAATGGTACCAAGGTAGAAGAGTATCCATAGGAGTTTTTGGATGAGATGGAGAAGATATTTAAGGTGATGCATATAGATGAGGTAGAGGGGGTTGAGTTAGCATCTTACCAGCTTAAGGATGTAGCGAACCAATGGAATAAAGAGTGGGAAGAGTCAAAGAGTGAACATGCTGAGCCCACAGTTTGGGCTGAGTTCATGGAAGCCTTCCTCGATTGGTTCTTTTCTCTCGAGTTGAGGGAAGCCAAAGCCGAAGAGTATATAAATCTAAAGTAGGGAAAGATGAGTGTCCAGGAGTACACTCTGAAGTTCAACCAACTAGCCCGTTATGCTCCCGAGATGACTAGTAACATGAGAGCCCGAATGAGGAAATTTGCATCCGGCTTTTCAGATGACTTGGTACTTGAATGTCAGGGAGCAATGTTGAACAGGGTCATTGATTTTGCTAGACTATCAGTCCACATGCAGCATGTTGAGGAAAAGAAAAAGAAAATCGTTGAATCTAGAGAGAAGGATAGACTGGCAAAGAGAGACAAAATAGCAGACCAGAGTTATAGTCAACAACAGAGTGGTAATTGTGGTAACAAATGACAGAAGAAGAAGAAGAATTGGGGTAATGCGCAGTCTGCAGCCTGTTCCCCGGTGACCATACCCTAGTCGGACAACGCACTCAGGATTTTTAGTATAGCCAGGGGCTGAAGATGCAGGGTTCACAGTGTCAAAAAAGTATAGCTCAAACATCTCGGACATACCCGCGCAGTCAAAAATATGGGAGGAATCATCCAGGGAGATGCCATTTTGGCGCTATGGTGTGTTATTTGTGCGGCCAGCTAGGCCATATCCAGAGATAATGTCCAGAAACAAAGGGTAATGTTGGCGGAGTCAAGTCTTAGGCTAATTCTACTGCACCACCACCGCCTCAGAAGGGTGCAACTTCAGCCATAGAAAATGGCCGCAACCTGTTGTATGACTTGACCAACTGCCAAGAGGTAGAGGCCTTACCAGATGTAGTTACTGGTACATTGCAAATCTTTTCCCGTGATGTATATGTGTTACTTCATCCCAGATCTACCCTGTTTTATGTGACCCCTTATGTGGCTGTTGGTTTTGGGTTTGAGCCCGAGGTGATTGTCAAACCTTTTTTTATTTCTACTCCAGTGGGAGATTTTGGTGTGGATAGAGGGTGTATAGAAATTGTGTGGTGACTGATTATGGGCGGGATACTGTGGAAGACCTCGTAGACTTAGACATGGTTGATTTCGATGCTATCCTAGGGATGGATTGGCTTTATTCGTGCTATGCCACACTAAATTGTAGAACCCGATAGATTAATTTTTCCTTCCCCAATGAACCAGTAGTAGAATGGGAGGGACTTTCCTTAGCACCTAGAGGGCACTTTATATCTTACCTCAGAGCCCGTAAACTCATTTCTAAGTGTTGTTTGTATTATCTTTTTTGGGTTGGAGATTCGAATACCGAAGTCCCTTCTCTTCAGTCTTTCCCTGTGGTGAATGATTTCCCTGAAGTTTTTCTGGATGATCTCCCAGGAATACCACCTGATAGGGAAATAGATTTCCGTATTGATTTGTTGTCAGATACCCGTTCTATCTCTATTATGTCATATAGAATGGCTACAGCAGAGTTGAAAGAGTTGAAAAAGCAACTAGCTGATCTTTTAGATAAAGGTTTTATCCGTCCTAGTGTTTCTCCCTGGGGTGCACCTTTACTCTTCATGCGAAAGAAATATGGTTCCCTGCATATATGTATAGATTACCGCCAGTTGAATAAGGTCACGCTAAAAAATAAATATCCTCTTCCTAAAATTGATGATCTTTTTGACCAGTTTCAGGGTGCTAACTGTTTTTCAAAAATAGACCTTCATTCGGGTTACCATCAGTTGAAAGTTAGAGAGTGAGATATTCCGAAAACATCTTTCTGAACCCGATACGGTCATTATGAATTCTTAGTCATGTCCTTTGGGTTGACTAATTCCCCTACGACTTTCATGGACCTTATGAATAGAGTGTTCCGTCAGTTTCTAGATCTGTTTATTATAGTTTTCATTGATGATATTCTGATTTATTCTAAGAGTGAGGAGGACCATGCCAATCACCTCTGAATCATCCTTCAGACTCTCAAAGATCATGAGTTGTATGCGAAATTTTCCAAGTGCAAATTCTTCCTTAATTTTATTGCTTTCTTGGGGCATATCATGTCTAGTGACGGGATTAAGGTTGATCCCCAGAAAATTGAGGTAGTGAGAAAATGGCCCAGACCCACAACTATAACCGATATTCAGAGCTTCTTGGGTTTGACAGGGTATTACAGAAATTTTGTAGAGAGTTTTTGTTCCATAGCTGCACCACTTACTAAGTTGACTCAGAAAAAGGTGAAGTTCGTGTGGTCTGACTCCTGTGAGAATAGTTTTGAGAAGTTAAAAGATAAGTTGGCAACTGCTCTTATTTTAACTCTAAAGGAAGGTATGGAAGGGTTTTTTGTGTACTGTGATGCATCCCGTGAGGGACATGGGTGTGTACTTATGCAGCATAGTAAGGTGGTGACTTATGCATCCAGGCAATTAAAGGTGCATGAGCGAAATTACCCCACCCATGAATTGGAGTTAGTGGCTATGGTGTTTGCGCTTACAATCTGGTGGTATTATCTTTATTGGGTGCATGTTGATATTTTCACTGACCATAAGATTTTAAAATATATTTTCCGGTAGAAAGAATTGAACCTCAGGCAACGGCGCTGGATGGAATTGCTAAAGGATTATGACATGAGCCAGTACTATCATCCGGGCAAGATAAATGTAGTAGCCGATGCCCTTAGTAGGTTGTCTATGGGCAGTCTTTGTCATGTTGAAGAAGGGAAAAGAGAGATTGTGAAGGATATTCACCGACTTGCAAATTTTGGAGTGCGACTCTTAGATTCCAAAGACGGAGTGGTAGTTCTTCATGAGATAGCTAAATCATCTCTTTGTGCGGAAGTTAAAGAAAAGAAGATTGAAGATCCCATCGTGATGCAGATCAAGAAAGAAGTGGGTCAATAGAGGGTGATGTCTTTTGAAATTAGTGGTGATGGTATTTTGAGATATCAGGGTAGATTGTGTATACCAGATGTAGATGGTCTGCGGAAGAGAATCCTTGATGAAGCTCACACTTTGAGGTATGTTGTTCACGCAGGCTCTACTAAGATGTATCATTTTTTGAAAGCTATTTACTGGTGGAATAATCTCAAGCGTGATGTGGCAAATTTTGTTGCCAAGTGTTTGAATTGTCAACAAGTGAAAGTAGAGCATATGAGGCCAGGTGGTACTTCCCAAGAGATAGCCTTTCCTTTGTGGAAATGGTAGATAATAAATATGGACTTCATCACGAGACTTCTGAGGTCCCGAAATTAATATGATTCTATTTGGGTAATTATTTATCGACTGACCAAGTCAGCCCACTTTCTGCCTGTAAGAACCAACTTTTTGGGAGATGATTATGCCAAGATATACATTGAGGAGATAGTCCATTTTCATGGGGAACCTATATCCATTATATCTGACAGAGGTATGCAATTCTCTTCACAGTTTTAGAGGTCTTTTCAGAGGGGTTTAGGTACCCAAGTGAACCTGAGTACTGCTTTCCACCCTCAGACTGATGGGCAAGCGGAGCGCACCATTCAGACCCTTGAGGATATGTTGAGGGCTTGTGTAATTGACTTCAAATGTAGTTGGGTAGATCACTTTCCATTAATAGAGTTCTATTATAATAACAACTACCATGCCAGTATTAAGATGGCTCCGTTTAAATCTTTGTATGGAAGAAGATGTAGATTATCGATAGGGTGGTATGAAGTGGGTGAGACTAAGTTGTTTGGGCCTGATCTTGTTCATCAGGCAATGAAGGATATGAAAATTATTAAAGAACGACTTAAAACAGCCCAGAGTAGACAAAAAGCCTACGCCGATGTTAGGAGAAAAGACTTAGAGTTTGAGGTTAGTGATTAGGTATTTCTTAAAATCTCCCCTACGAAGGGAGTTATGCAATTCGAGAAGAAAGGTAAGTTGAGTCCTCGCTATATAGAGCCATACAAGATTTTGAGAAGGATAGGTGGAGTTACGTATGAGTTAGAGTTGCTTGCAAGTTTGGGTTCTGTTCATTCGGTATTTCAGATATCCATGTTGAAGAAATGTATTGGAGACCATTCATTAGTGTTTCTGGTAGAGGAGGTCAAAGTGATAGACTCCTTATCCTTTGAAAAAAAGCCTGTGGCAATCTTGCATCGCCAAGTTAGAAAACTGAGGAGTAAAGAAATAGCCTCGGTCAACGTGTTGTGGAAAAATCAAAAAGTTGCAGAAGCAACTTAGGAATTATAAAATGACATGAGAGATACATACCCAGACTTATTTGATCCGGGGAATGATGAAATGGAAGGTAAAATCCTTGTCTTATTCTTTTATGGCCTTAGTGTACTTTAAATCGTACTTTTCTGTGTTCCATGTTATCATACGGGGATGAATGATCCCAAGGGGAGGATAATGTAACACCCTGCAAAATTGTCCATGTGTTAGCTTGTAGTAATATGCTCTTAGAGTTAAATGACTAGAATAGTGTCAAAGTGACTTAGTCTCATTTTTTGCTTCCAAAGTGAGTAAAGTTTAAACCATGCATAATTTCCCTAATTTCAAATTTTTGTCATGTGGAAAATTGAATGAGCTTTCCGTCGATATAAGATTCGCCCGAATCCGATACCCGGGCAAGAAGTTATGGATGATTTAAGTCCTAATCGTAAAACCCCTTCATTTTGGTGCTTGGCGCATTGCGGACTGAGCCCATTTAGCAACTGTCAAATTCCAGTAGAATAGCATGATTGTGGTGTGTCGCTCTGAAGTTCCAGGTCCCAACTAGTGGGACAACGTGATGGATCTGCGTTGCGGTGACCTTAAAAATCCCAATTGTCAATATCCTGTAAGCCACCGCGATCGTGACGCGTCGTGGTGGACCTTAAAATTTATATTTTTATTCCATCTCATTAAGGGTATGTTGGGAATTTTTCACCCCCTTATTAGCTTAAACATGGTATTTTAATCCCAAATGACCTCATTATTGATATTTTCATCAAAAATCATCAAGAAAACTCGTTAGGGTTTCAAACAAGAAAACCCAAACAACTCAAGATTCAACCATGGATTATAGAAATTGATTGAAGATTTGGAATCCCCAAGCCGTGGACATCAAGAATCATCCTTTAATTTCCTAAATAGAGGTAGGTGGGGTTTATCCTAAAAATACATGGGCTTGTTAAAATTACTCAATTATAATTTAAAGGTTATGAAGCATGAATTTGGTAAAGGTGTTTGAAATCCATTATTTTTATTATGTTTTACGCATGTTATTGATATTGTTGTTTTGGCCTTTAGGCCTCATCCCCTTAAATTGATTTACAAGTATATGTATAGGTATGAAATTGAAATTTAAGATTTGTTTGAGAGCACAGATTATATAGTCCTTCTTTTGTGATAAATTCAAGTTTATGATCTTATTGTGAATGATTTGAAATGCATGATTTATGATTTCGAAACTAGTTTTCTCAATACCTTACTTGTTTTAAATGAGAAAGAGTTGCATGTGATTGTGAAATTTGACATAGCCACCTTGTATTATTGAAATGCTTGACAAAGAGAGTGCCTTGCATGTGTTTACATGAGGTTTGAGAAAGAGATTCTTTGAATTGATTTATTGATATGGTGGTCCCAAACTTATGTTCTGAAAATAGAGATTATAGTATGTTATTAATGGCTCAGAGACGTGACTTGTAAGTCAATGGTATGACGCTACCATAAACATGTATGCCATAACATAGTATGTTTTCAGAGAAAGCATGCTTTAAAGAGTTAAAAATGGGCTCAAAGAGGGTTAGGTGGTTACCCGAAGAGGGCTTTAGTTCAAGTAACTCTTTGCCTAAAATCATTATTTGCCGACCCTGGTATATTATTTTACGCTGGCGACGGCCGTGTGGCATAGCAGAGCCAGAGACTCCAACCGTTGAGGCATACTTTGGTTGGAGGCTTCCCCATCGAGTCAATAGAGGATTCCATATAGCCCCTGGAATTTTAGAGTTGTAGGGCATACCACCTAGCGCAGAAGTAAAACAAAGAATTTCTCAGAGTTCAAATGATTTTCTTTCAGAAATGCCCATGAGATTTATTAAAATATGATATGCTTATGAACTATTTTTAAATTGCTCTCATATATGTTGAATATAAAATTATTCTTTTGGATTTGCTTTGCGTATCAATACATCTGTATTGACCCCCTACCTCCCAGGTTCGGAGGCTCAATCTAAGGGTCCGACCAATCAGTAGAGTATCCAAGAGAGAAGTGATTTGTGCAGTGGTGAGGCTTCTTTGTTCCAGAAGGCTTGTTAATTCAGATTATGTTATTTCATTGTTTTGGTCTACTGGGGGCCTTGTCCCAATTTTTAGATAGTTGTCAGATTTGAATGTAGTAAAGATTTCGCAGACTGTTCCAGATGTTGATAGTGATTTATGGATTTCCTTCGTTATTGTTAAACTTAATAGAGAGTATGACTATGTTTCCGTATTAGATCAAAATTTTGTATTTTCTTTTATTAAATGAATGTTGTGCATGACTACCAGATAGAGTAGGACGTCCGGGCCTTCATGGTTCGGGTAATCCGTCACGGCCAAGCCCTAGTTTGGGTTGTGACACACTTATCCTTTACAAAGTAAAATTTTTCCTCAAACAAATACACATATGAATCCGTTTTTATCTAGAAGTGATACAGAAATCAAGTTCTTTCTAAACTCTGGTACATACAGGACATTGTTGAGTGTCAGCACTTTTCCTGAAGTGATTTTCAAACATACTTTTCCTGTTCCTTCTACTCTTGTTGTAGAAGAGTTTTCCATGAAGATCTTTCCTTCACCTTGAGCCAGAGAAAAATCAGTAAATAACTCCTTATTAGCGCAAACGTGGTGGGTGGCACCGGAATCCATCCATCATTCGCAAGGATTTTCCACCAAGTTGGATTCGGACAGCATAGCACACAGATCGTCCACTTGTTTCTTCGACTCAATTATATTTTCTTGGTTCTTTTTCTTATCTTTCTTTGGGGCATGATAATCCGTAGACTTGTGGTTGATCTTTCCACAGTTAAAGCACTTTCCCTTGAATTTTTTCTTGGGTTGATTGCTTTCCTGTCCAGATTTCTTACGCTTTTTTGAGTTTTGCTCGTCTTCTCCAATATTAGCTCCATCATTGTAGAATTTGTAATCGACCTTGTTTTCACAACCTTATTATATTCTTCAATGCGCAATCTAATGATTAGATCTTCGACAGACATCTCCTTACGTTTGTGTTTCAAATAGTTCTTGAAGTCTTTCCACATGGGTGGTAGCTTCTCTATTATTGCTTCTACTTGAAATGATTCATTTGCGATCAAACCTACAAGAAAGTTTATGTGAATACTAAGAACATTTTTAAACTATTCAACAAAGGTATTTTTCAAAATCATACCTTCCGCAAGGAGATCATGTATGATCATTTGCAGTTTCTGCACTTGGGAGACAACCGACTTGCTATCTATCATTTTATATTTTAGGAATCTTGCAACGAATAACTTTTAAGTTCCTGCATCCTTTGTCTTGTACTTCCATTCTAGCGCTCCCCACAACTCTTTTGTTATCTTTGTTCCACTATGCATATTGTAGAGATCATCTTGGAGCCCACTCAAGATGTAGTTCCTGCAAAGGAAATCGAAGTGTTTCCAAGCCCTACAATCATAAATCGATCTTGTTCATACGTTTCCTTGGGCACCTCTGGAGCTTCCTCAAATCTGAACCTTTGAAAACAAAGAGTTGTAAGGTAGAAAAACATTTTCTTCTGCCACCTTTTGAAGTCTATACCCGCGAACTTTTCGGGTTTCTCCGCTGGTGCCAATGCCGGCAGAGCATTTGTACGACTCATTGTGGCAACACTAGTTATTTCCACAGTCGTTGCAGCATCATGCACTTGACTATTCGTGGTTATTTTTCTGTCACAGCAAGACAGTAACTTTAGTATATCAAAATACTATTAATAAAGTTGCAGTAACTTTAAACACCTTTTGTTTCTAGTTTAACGATGAAGTTTTTATGACTTCCAATTGTCAATCGAGTGATATTTAACTTGTGATGAAGATTTTATGTCTTCAAACCACTAGTTAAGTTCAAACGGAGTAGAAAGTTAGAATCTTTAATCTCCAGAAATCAAGCAATACAAATTCCACAAAAAAAAAAACTGTAGTGAAAAGAAAATTTCATCAAACAAGCAAAAAAAATAATTTTCTTAAGATTGTGGTTTTTCGGGTACACAAAATCTGTATTTTCGCAACACTACTTCAACACAAGTTTAAGAAAAAATCAAGAACACTTATGAAGTTGTCCAACACATTCAACGCAAGATCAAAATGATTATTCAAAGAAGTATGTTTTTAGTTTCTTTAAGAAAAATAGATGAAGAAGAAAAAAGTCAAGTCCTTCAAATTCACAGAGTGTCCTTGAGGAAATAATTCCCCTCAAGTACCCGAGGTTGAGAAATTTTCCTCCCAGGATAAAATGGCTTCACAACCAGATTATAGTGGTACCTCAATCTTTTTTGTTTTCTTCGAACTCATTCAACGGGAGATGATCACACAGAGTATTTAGAAGCAAGAGAATATTTTTCTTATGTAGAAATTTTTCATATTAAACCTATGGAAAAAATGCAGGTTTATACAACCATAAAGTGCCCCCTTCGAAAGGTGACAATTGTTCATCTGAAAAGGTGTATCCTTTAGAAGAGTCATGTTTGTTCATTAGAAATATTGTGTCTTTTTTATGAACAGACACACCTATCCGAACAGTCACTCCTTTTCCAAAACAATGTGTCTTTTCTTCAAAAGGTTATGTCCCTCCATTTTTCCATTCACACCAATTGAACCAAACAAATTTGAGTTGTATTGAACCCAACTCATGTCATTTTATTATTTCCTTCTGAATTTTACTTTAATTTTACATGTTTCTACTGCAAGCATCGAAACAACATTCTCATCGATGATGATTGATGAATGTCTCTGTAGATTGTGGTCCTTAACGTTGTGAAAATATCAGAATTTCATCTAGTTTCCATAAGTATCAGTAAGAAGATGCTCACGAATTCTTACAATGCTTTCTCAATAGGTTTGAAAGCCAATGCAGTGACATTGTCCAATAAGTTTTTGGCGTCCTGCTTGTCAGCAAGGTAAGCATACAAGAATACTATCTTAATTATTCTTATGTATCTTGTAATGTTAATCTGTCTTTCTCGAATTGCAGCTTCGTTGTTGCAACAGTGGCCACTGCTACAACACATATTAGCCTCTTATAGACGTTAGTTTGGAGATCAAAGATGCCGACAGCTTGCATTCAGTGTTGGAGTCATTCGTAAGAGTGGAGAAACTTGACGATCAAGAGATCAAGTATACTTGTGAAAGATGTAAGGTGCAAGTTTCAATCGAGGAGCATCTCATGCTATACAATGCCCATTCATTTCCTGTCTTCTATTTAAAGTGATTCCAGAATGACAGTTCTGTTATTCGCAAGGTTGACAAGCATGTTTCATTTCCACTAGAATTGGACTTGCTTCCTTATACCGATAACAACCAAACCTTTAATGTGAGTATCTGTTAGTACATTTACTTTTTAACAACTTTCTTCCCTTCGTTTCAACTTTTGTTAGCAGTAACATGAAGTTATTTTTCAATTCTTCCTCATCTCAACAGGAGAAAAAAAAGTACAATCTTTATGCAGTTATAGTGCACGCCGGGTCTACATCCAGTTCGGGACACTATTACTGCTTCATTTGTGCTGAACCAAATGAATAGTACAAATTTGATGACTCGACGGTAAGTAGAATAGTGCAATCATGTTCTTTGTTAGATGTTACTGATAGGCTATTGTCTAAGATTATTGAACGACAACTAACTTGATATTATGTTCGATTGTCATAGATTTCTTGGGTTCACGAGGATCTTGTTTTGACAGAGGAAGCATATATTATGTTTTATGCAAAGAGAGACACTCTGTGGTTTTCAGATTTTGTTGCACTGCAAATGCATAATGTGGACACTATCCCCAAAACTTTCTTTTTCACTCCCAAATCATCATGCTTCCGATGTCAGTGAATCCAATGCTCCTGCAGTCACCACATCTTCGTCCGCTCCAAGACCAACTGGTGCTATCAACTCTTCATATTTTCATGAACTCATGAAGATTACGGATAATGAATTGAAGAAGACTGCACAAACGTCTACTCCAGGACCGCCTAGTGCTGTTAACTCTTCAAAAGAAAACAACGCGTCTAAGGACAGTGGTGTGATCGAAAGAGTGACACCATCTAGATCTCAAAGTACACTAGGTAAACTCATCGTCAATTTTTATTTATAGGTGAGTCATGTCATTAGCTCACTTTTACTTGAAAATATATTTTAAGTAGTGCGTACTTGTTTGGAGAGTATTACAACTACCAACTGTTTTGTTTAAAACATCGATAGATCAGGTTTCTAGTGAAAATCAATGGCAGATGGATCTAGAGCAAGAGACGGAAATAATGCAGGCGTGTTCTATGCTTAAGAAAAGAGTTTCGGGTCGAAGAGGTGAAGAACTCATGACTGCATTATGAAAATTATGCAGCCGCGGAAGTTCTCTGAATGAGAAAAGGCAAAAAATGGAAGTTTCTCTGAGTAGAAAGGGTGATGGAAGTTCAGCTGAACGGCGCGGTTCCAGTTTTGGCTCTGCCGGTTTAAATCCTGTGGTGGCTAGCAACATCAGGTCTTGATAGGCAGATCTAAAATTTTGAGTTTATAGATTCGAGATAGAAAGGGTATCTTATAGGATTTTAGTTAAGTTATTTATGTATATTTAATTTTTTTGAACATTTGGCCATGAGGATAAAATGTAAGTTATTTACTTGCAATACTGAGCTTTTAGTTTTTGCATATCTGTTTTTTTATTTATTATGTATGAATGTCTTATTTACGTATATGGGTATACCAACGTAGTTGTATACCCACTGTACTTCCATAAGTAGTGTCCGGGAGGGTAGTGTTCTCACAACCCTACTCTTACCTTGACAAAGGTAGAGAGACTATTTCCAATAGATTCCCGGTTCAAGAAGGACATATCGAAAGTCAAGAATGCAAAAGGAATACAATAATGAAGTATTCATACTAAAAATAATGGATAATAGAGTCGAAACGACAACAAATGATTCCTACTATCTTCTACTTTAATGTTTGACCATATGTTTCTATCTAGTGTCATGTTCATGGTAAGCTGCAGAATCGGCTATGTCTTATCTAGTCACCTCTTCCCGGTACGTCTTTGGCCTACCTCTACCTCTCCGATCTGCATTGGGATATCTATGAATCTTCTCTTCACATGTTCGAACCATTTCAGCATTATCTCTCTTATCTTTCCCACCACGGTTGAAAAGAAAAGATACATAAGATAGATATTCCAATGAAGTAGTATGACATGTTGTCTATGGTAGGGATGAGAGGTAAACGTCATCGAAAGAAGAACCGGGAAGACATGACTAGATAAGACATAGCTAATTGCATCTTACCAAGGACATGACACTAGATAGAAAGATATGGTCAAACATTAAGGTAGAAGATAGTAGGTAACATTTGTTATCATTACGACTCTATTCTCCATTACTTTCAGTAGAAGATAGTACATACTTGACATTTGATATGTCCTACTTAACCCGAGAATTCATTGGAAACAGTCTCTCTATATTTGTCAAGGTAAGAGTAGGGTTGTGCGCACACTACCCTCTCGGAACCCTAATTATGGAAGTACATTGGGTATACAACTGCATTGGTATAGCTGTATACGTAAATTCCTTTAGAATAATGCAATATATAAGACACTGATACATAATAAATTAAGCAACAGATTTGCAAAAACTAAAAACTCAGCATTGCAAGTAAATTACTTATATTTTATACTCAAAATATTAGATCCGCCTATCAAGACCTGATGTTGCTAGCCACCACAGGATTTAAACCTACAGAGCAAAAGATGGAACTGCGTCGTTCAGCTGAACTTCCATAATCCCTTCTACTCAGAGAAACTTCCATTTTTCGCTATTTCTCATTCAGAGAAACTCCGCGGTTGCCTAATCTGCGTAATGCAGCTATGAGTTCTTCACCTCATGGACCCGGAACTCTTTTCTTAATCAAAGAACATGCCAGAATTATTTCCATCTCTTGCTCTGGATCCATCTTCCATTGATTTTTGCTAGAAACCTGATCTACCGATGTTATAAACAAAACAGTTAGTAGGTGTAACACTCTTCAAACAAGTACACAGTACTTAAAATATATTTGCAAGTAAAAGTGAACGGAAGAAGTAGTAAGCTAATGACATGACACACCAAGAAATAGAAATTGAAGATGAGTTTACCTAGTCTACTTTGAGATCTAGATGGTGACTTGGGCAACAAATGTGCCATTCTTTCGATCACACCAATGTCCTGAGACGCATTGTTTTCTTCTGAAGAGTAAATAGCACTAGGTGGTCCTGGAGTAGATATTTGTACAGTCTTCTTCAATTCATTATCCACAATCTTCATGAGTTCATGAAAACATGAAGAGTTGATAGCATCAGTTGGTCTTGGAGAGGATGAAGATGTGTCGACTGCAGCAACATTGGATTCATTGACATCGGAAGCATGATAATTTGGGAGTGAAAAAGAATGTTTGGGGATAGTTTCGACATTATGCATTTGCAGTGCAACAAAATCTGAAAACCACAGTGTCTCTCTTTGTATAAAACATAATATATGCTTCCTCTGTCAAAACAAGATCCTCATGAACCTGAGAAATCTATGACAATAGAACATAATATCAAGTTAGTTGTCGTTCAAAAATCTTGGAAAAATAGACTATCAGTGACATGTAACAAAGAACATGATTGCACTATTCTACTTACCGTCGAGTCATCAAATTTGTACCATTCATTTGGTTCAGCACAAATGAAGAAGTAATAGTGTCCCGAACTGGATGTAGACCCGACTTGCACTATAACTGCATAAAGATCATACTTTATTTGTTCTTGTTTGGATGACGAATAATTGAAAAATAAATTCATGTTACTACTAACAAAAGATGAAATGAAGGGAAGAAAGTTCTTAAAAAGTAAATGTACTAACAGATACATTATTGGTTTGGTTTTTATTAGTGTAAGGAAGCAAGTCCAATTCTGGCGGAAATGAAACGTGCTTGTCAACCTTCCGCACAACAGAACCATTATTCTAAAACACAAATTAAATAGTGTTGTTCTACGTAATACAGAGAAGAAGAAGAAGAAAACACATGTTTGAGGATAAAAATATTCTGCTTGTTTATTCATCCACATCTGAGAATATAAATAGACAAAAGACTCCTATTCTATTTCTAACTAGGAAATTAATAAAATCCTATTCTAACTTCAACTAGGATACTAATAAATCCTATTCTATATCAACTTAAATAACTGAATTTCAGAAATAAAATTACTAAACCAAAAAAGAAAAATAACAGCAAATAACTCAATACTTCAACACTCCTTCTTGAGATGTTTGCTAGTAACTCCAAGTTGTTCACGAAGAGTTGCAAATCTAAATTTGGGAAGAGCTTTGGTAAATATATCAGCGAGTTGACCCTCCTAACAACAATGGACAAGCTTTCTTTCCTTATTTTTCTCAGCTTCTCTAATGGCATGAAACTTGACAAGCATATGCTTCATTTTACAATGCTGGACTGGGTTTTCTGCAATTGCAATTGCTGAAGTGTTATCACACTTGATCTTAGTTGCAACTTGCGATTCCATTCCAAGATCCTTCAGAATTTTCCTCAACAAAATAGCTTGATTTGCTGCTGTTGATGCTGCTACATACTTTGCCTCTGCAGTGGATTGTGCCACTATCTCTTGCTTTTTTGAATTCCAAGAAAATACACCAGAACCCAAGGAAAAAGGGTAGCCAGTAGTGCTCTTCGTATCGTCAATATATCCGGCCCAATTACTATCAACAAAGCCAAGTAAAGCACCTTCTTCAACTGGTCTAAACCACAATCCGACTTGTACAGTACCTTTTAAGTACCTAAGTACTCTTTTCGCAGCAGCAAAATGAATGTCACTGGAACTTTGCATAAATCTTGAAAGAAAACTAGTGGCATACATTAAATCAGGCCTTCAAGCTGTTAAGTACAAGAGACTTCCAATCAAACATCTATATAATGAAGCATCACACTTCTCTGCTCCATCTTCTTCTGAGAATTATGTATTCAAAACCAATGGTGTAGGAACAGGTTTACAATTTTGCATTCTGAACTTTTTCAGAATCTCCAAAGCGTACTCGTGTTGATTGAGAAAAATTCCAGATTTGATTGGTATACTTCCAGCCCCAAAAAATACTTCATCTCTCCCAAATTTGACATTTCAAACTGTTTCTCCATTTTCACTTTAAACTTATGCAGCTCTTCCTCATCACTACCTGTAACAAGCAAATCGTCAACATATAGAGAAACAATTAATGAGACATGATTAGGGAGTGTTTTCACTTAAAGTGTAGCATCATTATCACTTTTTTGGAAACCTTGATTGCATAATTGAGCGATTCTGCTATACCAAGCCCTTGGAGCTTATACACCTTACTTTCACCTCCTTGAACCACAAAACCTTCGGGTTGATCAACATAAATTTCCTCTTCTAGGAAGCCGTTCAAGAAAGTAGATTTGACATCTAAATGCCAGATTTTCCACTTCATCTACGCTGCTAATGCAATAAAAATTCTGATGGTGTCCATCCTTGCCACGGGTGCAAAAGTATCCGAGTAATCAACTCCGGGCTGTTGAGAATAACCTTTAACGACCAGCCTTGCTTTGTTCTTGTTGATAGATCCACCTGCATTTAGTTTCACTCTGTACACCAATTTAACTCCAATAACTTGCTTATTTTCAGGTTAGTCAACAAGTTTCCATGTCTCATTCTTTTCAATCATGAAAATTTCCTCCTCCATCGCTTGCTTCCATTCTTCAACCTTGCAGGAAGCTTGAAAGATTGAACGTTCCAGGACAACAAGATTACATCTTTCATAAATTTCAGCCAATGGTTTGGTGCCTCTAACAAGAAAATGTTCATCTTTCTCTGTTTCCAAGTCTTAGCTTGAATCTTGAAGAGTAGATTCTACAACCATCTTTCTTCCTCATCTTGACTCATGGCGTCTTCATCAGTGAGTAAATCCTCATTATCATCTTGGTGAGGCTGTTCCAAGTGTGTAGGCCCCACATCTTGCTCATCTCCGAGAGATATTACAATCCCAATAAGCATATTAATCCACCTTCACATCTCGACTTACAAAAACTTTCCCAGATTCAATATTGTAGATTCTATATCCTTTTGATATAGATCTATAACCAACCAAAATTCCATTTTCAGCTTTTTTATCAAGCTTACTACGTTTGACAGCTGGTACATGAGTATGACAGAAAGAACCAAACACCTTTAGATGTCCAATTGATGGTTTTATGCCATTCCAAGCTTCAACTGGTGTCATTCCATCCACAGCCCTTGTTGGCATTCTATTTTGCAGATAAATTGATGTGTTTACCGCCTACGTCCAAAAAGACTTCGATAGCTTTTTTTCAAAAATCATGCACCTAGCCATCTCAAGAACAGACCGATTTTTTCTTTTCGAAACTCTATTTTTCTGGGGTGAGTAAGTGATTGTAAGTTGATGCTCAATTCCCATATCATCACAAAACAAATGAAATTCACTCTAAGTATACTCCTTCCCATTGTCTATTTGAAGATTTTTCAACAAGCATCACTTTGAGTTTCACAAAAAACTTTAAACTTCTTAAAAACAACAAACACTTCAAGTTTTGTCTTATGAAAATATACCAAAGTCATTCAAGTAAAATCGTCTATAAAAAGAATAAAATACTTGCTGCCATTTATTGAAGGAATTTTCATCGGTCCACAAATATCAGAATGATCAAGTTGTAACTTCTTACTCGCTCTCCATGTTGCTGAATTTGGAAAAGGCAATTTGTGTTGCTTTCCGAGTTGACAACTTTTACACACATCTGAACATAACTCAATTTCAGGCAAGTCCTTCACTAAATCATGCTTTTTAGCATATTGAATGGATTTCAAGTTATAATGGCCAAGTATTTTGTGCCATAATTTTGAATCCTGCTCACATCTACTACTTTGACAAACTTGCTCTGTATTTTAGTTCCAATTCAAAAGAAAACTTCATTTTATCATTTCGACCTTAATGACTTCTTGGCCGCTAGATTCAGAAACAACACATTTTTTGTCTTTGAACAGTAACATATAATCTTGTTTTAGCATTTTACCAACACTCAGTAGATTTCGTTCAAGATCAGGTTCCAACAAAACATCTTGAATAAATTTAGTACCTTTGGGAGCTTCAATTGCCACAGTTCCTTTACCAACAATCTCTAACATGGTTTTATCGGACAACTTGACACTACCTTTGGCAGATTCCAACTTCATAAAACATTTTTGTTTACTGGTCATGTGTTGAGTGCAACCACTGTCCAGAAACCATGTGTTTTCATCATTCAATCTTGTTGCTGCCATCGCCGTAAACACAAACTCCTCCCGTTCTTCAACTTTTGAAACGTGGCTTTTTGAGTTTGTTGGTTGTTCTCCTTCTTCACTCTGCAAAACCTTTCAATATGACCAAGCTTATTGCAATATATACACTGGAGAGGTAGTTTCTTCCCCTTAAACCAACAAGCATCCTCTTTATGATTGTTTTTTCTACAATACTTGCATGGAGGAAAGTTTTCTTTCTTCTCGACTCTATTGTGAGAATCACTTTGATTTTTCTACTAGAATTAGTACAAGTTTCTAGGATTTTACCTTTCTTTTGCACCTGCATCTTCCATTTGAACTTGGCTTGAAGAACAGTTTCAGTAGCTTCTTCTAGCCTCAAGGATCTTGTTTTCTCTTGAGCTTGAAGAGCATGTACAAGTTTTGAAGGTGACAGTTTTGTGAGATCCTTCGAGTCTTCGAGTGAGGCGATCTTTGCTTCAAATCTTTTCGGCAAATGTATATCATATTATAATTCATGTATATCTAGTCTATAATTTATGTATATTAACTAAAAGTATAGGCTAAAAGGGATAAAGGGATAAATTGTTTACTTGATTATAAGAGTGTTAAAAGTCCACACCTTGTAAGTTTTCAACACATTAGATGACCACACAAGCTTATTTTCTTCATTTTCTCTTTTAAAATCACACTTGAGCTCAAGTGACTTGATGGGCTTTGCTTCAAATTCAGATTTGGGCCCAACTAACTCAATGGGCTATGCTTCAAAATCACATTTGGGCCCAACTGAGCTAATGGGCTTAACCTCAAAATCACATTTGGCCTGAAGTGACCTTATGGGCTTAACCTCAAAATCATATTTAGACTTAGCAATGGGCTTAACCTCAAAATCATTTGGGATTAATTTATGCAATGGGCTTAGCACCAATTGGCCCATCATCAGCAAACCATTCTATATCCATTATATCAGACTCATCGTCAGAAGGACTAGAACTATCAATCCAAGGGATAGAATCAAAAGAATTTCCATTTTTGAAATCTTCTTTTTCCCAAAAAAATTCATTTTTTGGAATTTGATCATTTGTTTTTCGATCCGAACCAATGAAATCCTTGAAGGAATCAACTGACTTAACATGTTTGTGTTGGGGTTTTTTTATGTCCATTGAATGAAAAGAAACAAAAAAATGCTGAAAATCAAGTTTTTTCTTTTTTTGGGAAAAAAATCAAGATTGATTTTTCAATGAAATCAAGATTTTCTTTGGGAAAAAATAATAAAGATTTTTGGTGTAAAGAATGAGGTTTGTAAGGCTTTGTAAGACAACAGAATTCTTTGTAATGATGAGGAAAACAACGTATAAGAAGGGGTTTATATACAAAATGAAATCAAGAAATAGGTTTTTTGTTTTGGAAAGTAACTTAATATTTGTCTTTTATTACTAAAAATTTGAAGGATTTTGGAATTTGGAGAGTTGGTTGAAAGTTATGTAGTGAGAAGTGGATTTTGAGAATTGGAGGGATTTGAAAAGGGGGGGGGGGGAGAAATATTAGACATTTGATTCCATTGGAGTGGGGGGGGGGGGGCGGGGGGATAGTAAGTATTTGCTAAGTAGGGAAGTTAGTTGGGGAAATATGCCAAAAAGGCTCTTTTGAAAACTATTTAGCCATTTAGACAAAAGTTTTTAAAAATTTGTCATATACCCTATTTAATCCACATCATCACAAACTTTTCTAGCTCAACAAATTCACCCACAAGTTTTATAATACTACACTTTAATCCAATATTTCCAACTTAACAAATTCATTCACAAGTTTCTAATAATACACTTCAATTCACTCCATCATCCACCATTATATAATACAAAAATATCTAGATTTTCAAAAATATTAAAAAATAATTCAAAATATGAAAATAGAAGGTGGTTCTTTCTCTCCAATAAGCTCCGATTTTGGCGTCTTTTCCTGCATTTTTCAGCAACCAACTCTAAATTAGTCCACAATCATCATAAGCTTTTCCATTGCATCCATTGTTACCCCATTTGTTTGATATCTTCTCAAAAACACTTTTCACCATTGTAAAAAGCTTTATATCACTCACATTACTCAAAAACTTTTTAGATAGTACATTACAATAGCTCAGGCTACTCCAAATTCATTTCTCTATTCCATAAACCCAACGATCGTTGATTAGAAGAAATATTTACAATTTTAATTTTTTATACTGATATATGCCCAGTCATCATCAGTCATCGACCGTGTATGCGTCCCGATATAGACCCTCAACATAATCTACTCTCGACCAAAACTTAATTCTAAAATGTCTATTGCAGAATTTGTTCTGGTTCCTGGTGATTTCATGGGAGAATTGGTGGATACTCCTAAATGTTGGAAATGAAGATCTTTTACCAAGGTGACACTGCCCATTGTTGTTCGCTGCAATAGTTCATATGACGAATTGGTTGCAAGAATAATGCAGAGCGGGAATCTAGATTGTGCGTCAAGCGACGTGGTGACTAGTTATCTAATGCATTTAAGGGAAAAGGTGAATCCTACGATCTTAAATAATGATGCACGTGCATTGATGTACATGATAGTGTTGATGCAGATGGCTTTAGGACCATTTTAAGGATAAATGTAGTTGAGAGGTCCTTCGAAGGACCAATGAATTCATCACCATCCCCACCTCGAAGCCCAATAGTCTACGATGATTTGAATGATAACGAGAATGATGGAAATCATCCAATTAATATGGAAGATAATTCTATCCATATGGAAGACATTTCATTGGACTCGCAAGATACGGAAAAAGACTATGAAATGGGATCCCAACCAGAACATCCCTTTATCGACTGAACCAATTTCTATTGTGATCGAACATTTGCCGGCAAGAAAGAGCTCAAAATGCTACTAGATGGAGCAACGATAAGACAGTCTTTTGATTATCGTAAGTAAAAGAGATTTACCAAATTGTTGAAGGAAACCTCAAATAAATTTCACATATACAAGTATGTCAGATTGCACACGTGTGGTGTTGAACACGCCACCCGCAAGAATAAGAGAATCTCATCCGAATTGATTGCTTCATTATGTGTAAATCATTTTTGGGATGATAAGGGTCCAAGCATAAGAGAAATTCAAAGGATTGTGTTTAAGTAGATGCATTGCCATGCAAGCTATTGGATGTGTTGGAAAACAAGTGTAATTGCGAAGAACATCATTCGAGGGTCACCGGAGCATAGATATGCTTGCTTGATGGCTTTTTCTCACATAATGAATTTATTGAATCCCAGGTATTTTTACTCTATCATGGTAAACCATATGGATGGATCATTCGTTTACTACTTTTAGCATTCAGTGCTTGCATATGGGGATATGCCCATATGACAATGGTAATTGCCATCGATGACACACATTTGTATGGCAAGTACGAGGGTGTTTTGCTGAGTGTCGTTGCATAGGACACAAAAAATCATATCTTTTTAATTGCCTTTTATGTTGTGGATAAAGAGAACGATGCTTCTTGGACTTTCTTCTTTTAGAAGTTGAAGTCTACAGTAGAAGATGAACTAGATCAATGTGTTATCTCCGATATGAAATTAGCATCATCAATACCTTCTCCAGTGTATACAGTGGTGCACATCATGGACTTTGCATGAGGCACGTCGCCAAAAATCTTCGTGTAAATTAACACTGTGGAGAACATCTTTATCTATTCTACATCGCGGAAAAGGCTTATTCCTTTTATGAGTTTAGCGAGAATTTTCCAGAATTGAAGAATAATTGCACCGAAGCAGCACATGTTCTTAAAAATATGCTTGGTTTTTTAAAATAGAGTAGAGCACACTTCCCAGGAAATAGGTACGATGCGATGACCACAAACATCATCGAGTCGCTCGACTCAATTTTGATGGATGAACGGGAGTATTCCATGTCGTACATATTTAATTCAATTGCTAGAAAATTTGGTGAGAAGTGTAGGGAGCGACATGCCTTTGCCGATGGTAAAAAGAATAAATTTGTGCCTTGTGTGAAAAAGATCCTAAGGGATAATAAGAGTGTGAGCGATTCCTTGTATGTGAATAATCCAAACGGGTCTCGATCAGTACACGGTGTTCGAAAATGGTGTTACTTTCAAGGTCAATCTATTGGAGAGGAGTTATTCTTGTCAGAAAATTGACTTGGTGAAAATGCCGTTTGAACATATGATAGAAGCTTTTCGAGCAAAGTATGATGATGGCGTATGTGGTGGTAACTCCATCTACGAGTACTCTGCCAATTTATAAGGCTGAAACTTACCTCCTCGCATACTCGGAAGCTATTAACGTTGTCCCTTCAGAGGCCGAATGGACTGTGCCACAGGAATTGCTAGACACTAATATTCTCCACCCCACCTACAATCTTAAACTCGGAAGAAAGTCAAACGTGTTAAGGACGTTGGTGAGACATTCAAATCCAAAAGGAGGAATAGGTGTTCAATATGCAAGAAATTTGTGCCCAAAAGAACCACATGTAGCATGACCAACGAATCATAGAAGCTTTCTTAGTAGGATTTTGTTAGAAGAAAGCTTCTCCTATTTTCCCTTTTTTGTTGTAAATCTATGTAATGCAATGAACAAGTTCAATATAAGTATTTCAATTTGTACATTATGTTTTCCCTCTTTTTTATGATTGTTTCTTTTTGTGGCAGTTATTCTTCTGTACTGATAACTTTTCAAATATGTATGCCTTGTTAAATGAATACTACTATAGATTCACTTGATTAATTTCAGGAAGAGTAAAAAGTGATATATAGTCTATCATCAATCTTATACTCCATTCATCCTTAATCGAACATAGTAGTCAATCGTAGACCATGTGAATAGATGGTCCATCGGTTAAATTAAAATAGATAACAACATGTTTTGGTATTGGTGGAATAAAATAATTAAATTAAAAATAATTTAAACATATAATCACATGTTTTGGGGCTGATGGAAGAAAATAATTAAATTTTAAAAAATTTAAATAGATAATTACATGTTTTGGGCTAGTGAAAGAAGATTATTAAATTAAAAAAGATTTAAATAGTTAATCACATGTTTTGGAACTAGTGAAAGAAAATAATTAAATTAAAAATGATTTAAACAGACAATTACATGTTTTGAGGTTGGTGGAAGAAAATAATTAAATTAAAAATGCTTTAAATAGATAATCCTAAACTGTTGGTGACCCTTAATAAACTGTCGTCGATGTTGACCCATGTCAAATTCATGTAAATAATACACTTGTGCTTTAAGTGTCCATCGATTAGTCTGGTCTACCGTAGACTTACACCTTTAGGAGTGCATCGATTGATCTCAAAATAATGCGTAGACCACGGTGATCTATGTACACTGCGATACACCATCACTTGGATATTGTTCAAAAATGAATAAATAAATTAAAATAAATATAGTGTGGGTTTCTACACATGTGAAAGAGTGTAAACAAGTCACATAATCATATTAGAGTTTTGTACAAATTAAGGGGGTGAATTAAGGAGTATGTGGATGGGTAGTGCTTGAATGTTCAATATCCTAAGAGTAATGTTTGTCAAAGCACAAGTATTTTTTGGTGATATATATTGTATTTGATGACTACACATTCCACATACTCTTTCAATCACCACCCCTAAATCAAAAGAGTATGAGGAATTTCATCAACACAAATGTTACTGTTAATTTCATCAACGATATCCATGACCACATCTTTTTGGTCTGCTTCTTCTATTTCTACTTTTTGTTCTCCTTCTTCTTTGTCATATGATTCTTCCTTTCCATCTTCAGCTTCATCTCTTTTATTCTCCACATCTGTAGCTACTACTTTATTCTCACCTTGTTCTCCTTCTTTTACAGCATCTGTAGTAGCTGGTGCTTCTTTAACTTTCTTTTCTTCCCCAGCTTCTTCTTTTTCTTCACCTGCAGTAGCTATTTCTTCCTCAGCTTCATTTTCTTCCCCAACTTCTTCTTTTCCTTCACCTGCTGCTTCTTTCTCAGCTTATTCTTTGTCGGTTTCTTCTTCTTCATCAACTTTTACTTTTTCCCTGTCTTCTTCTTCATCTACTGCTTCTTTTTCAACTTCTTCTTCTTCTACAGCTGCTTCTTTTCCAGTTTTTACTTGGCTCTTATCTTTTTACATTTCTTCTTCTTCATCCTTCTTTTCTTCTTATTTTTCCTCTTCTACCACAATAGTGGACAACATATCTATTTTGCTCTTTTTTTCTCCTTCATTCCTCTCCGACACCCGAAGGTCCATATGCACTGTGTAATCATATTACAAAGTTTTACTAATATTTACAGCTGAAAATTTAATAACTACATCAATTATTAAATGAAGTTACCTTGCGCATATTGTCACTCATCCTTTTTCCTTTTCTTCAGTATTTTCTCTTTGATATAGGCAGCAATATCCAATATCGCTTCCTCGAGAATAGCAACACGCTTATGAAGATACTAAGGGTATGAGGTGACCTCTTCATCTTTGGAGGTTCTCGGAGAATCATCATCACCAATGCGTATTCCAACAGGGTTACTACCCAAATCTCCATCATTATCACTGTCCTCACTTAAAGTAAGGACAGTCACCCCTTCTAACTCTTCCTTTAATCCATCGAGGACATTATTCTTCACCTCATCCGTATATGACTTAAAAATAACTATTTAATCCATCTTCATCTCACAAACAGTAGGGATGATGTACCAGTGCAGGTTCTACAAAAAAATAATTAACAATTACATAACATTTGATACAACAGTAGTATTATAGCATAAAAAAAATAAGTTTATACCTCGATAATGTTTCCTTTATACGTGAATGTGTCGCCTTTGGTTATCTTGTCACTTTTTGCAATGTGCCATTTGAGGATGCAGGGAATGGGAAATGCCTCATCCATTGTTTTTCCAGTAAATTTTCCAAGATGAGAAAAGGCCTCATAGATCAAAATCTGCAAGCAGTACAGTAGCAAAAAAATAACTCAGAGTCTATGACAGACCATAAATAAAACACGAATCTACGATAATCTTACTAAAGGGTTAATGGTAGATACCGTGAATGCCCAAGAAAATTTCAATATAGCATAGGATGACATATGATTCTTATCAAATACTTCCCTCTGCTTCTTCACGTCACTTTTCTTCTTCAGATAGTCCATGGTCAGTTGAAATGTCTCTTTCCCCCATGGATAAATCTCAATGAAACTCAAAGAATCGATCATTCAGATCTGCTTTGTGTCGACAAACTTCGTCGAATATTTTTCAAGAAACATGATATGAAAGAACCACAGTAAACAACACTTAAAACTTCTATTCTTCATTCAACTTATTCTCTCTGATGAAGAGTAACAAGTTGGTCGTCGTAATGTATGTTTTTGTTTTTTCGTCACCTTAAAGCAAAAATTCTCCCCTTGGGTAACACCTTTTTCATTTTTGATTCATTGGGGTAAGATGAGCATTTCAGCCCTGTGATCAAACAAAACTCTTTCAAAACAAAACAGGCAGGCTTGTTGTTAACGCAGAACCACATCTCATGATGTAACTGTAACAGCCCAAGTCTGTACCTCGGAAGCTACACGGTGCTCATAATCCCGAAGGACCACAAGCTAACCCATGACTGTTACCTGCTGCAATAACTGAATAATAACTATAAATATGATGAAATTAGGCAGAAAAATGACATAAGGTTCAATACTAAAATAAAATTGAATACGGTATAGTAATACCATAACTGATACTTCTGTCTAAAAATAATCTAGACTGAAAAGCCTCTAAACTGTCTAAAATATGGATTTGATGGGACAAGGCTCCAACTAACTCCAACTACTGAAAACTATACTGATAAATTGAAATAATAAAAGAAATAATCATGTCCTCGAACTATGAGGACTCATCACTAACTCTAACTGCTGAGGATCTGAACTGCTAAGGGTGCTTGGGATCCTATGCGTCTTAACCTATGATATAAGATATCATAGCACCAAAGAAAAGTATGCGTCAGAACTTTGAATGTACTGGTATACTAAGTCAAGTAGGCTGAAATGCATGGGTTCATCTACATGAACAATACTAAGTGAATGACATGAATATAACTGAATGAGAGTACATGAATAAATACATATACTATACCTGATATCATGATAACACTGGATACTGAGTTTTGAATACTGATTTACTAATACCTAAGTGACTATATATGACTGTCCTGATTCTGTGGAACTGTGCTGAGTTCCGTACTAAGTTGAGTGACTATATCTGACAGTCCTTATATTCTGTAAAACTAAACTGAGTTCTATGCTGAGACAGGAACTAAAATTGATATTGTGGGAAGTAATCATCTAATCGATTTCCCCTTCTCTGAACTAATTGGGGTCCAACATGTAATCCCAGCTAGAAGGGTGTCAGTACCGTGCCACGGGTAAAGACAAGCTGAGCCACCCTCATCTGGTAGGTTCTCTGAATGAGAATGGTGGTACCCTCAACTAGTAGGTAGGACACCTCATCAACCCTCAACTGGTAGGTTGATATGTCAACCTACACTGGCTACGTAGTTCTGGAACACAAGGACTTCTTCTAGGGATCACACCCTCTACTGACATGTGAGTCCCCTTCCTTGGGTTCACTCGGTGCTGAATCCTACTCCCAACTGAATAGGCACTGGATTGAATCATAAGTTTTACTAGGATAGACTGAATTGTTACTGATCACACTATTAGACTGAAGTGAACTGAGTTCATTGGATTTCTTTACTGACGAAGCACTACTAAATTCTGTTAACTGACTAGGTACTACTGAATTCCTGTAGCTGACTGAAGGTACTATTGATCTTGACATGATTGATACTATTCTGTAACTAACACTGGTTCTAAGTAAACAACTAAATTGTTGGGTATTAAATACCCCCAGAACTCGATAGCATGGAAAATATAGCATAACATAATCTTGAAAAGAGTAACAATGTATACTCGACCATAGTTTATTCATAGAGGCATTTTAACAAGCACTTGGAAGATATAAGCTTGCACATATGCTAAACATGTCATAATTTCCCCATTTAAACCACATGAGCAATTTATCAATCACTTGGGGGACATAAACTATACACATTCTACTAAACAACAAGTAGGTATCATAAATTTCAATTCCACATTCATAAATTCAATAGTTTCAACATGAATTCACATGATACTACATATATTAACTAATTCCACATGGATCATGTAATAAAACATGGATTAGAAACCCAATTAGTCATTATAAGCATGAACACAATCAAATTAAATCATGAACTTCATCAAATCAACTAACTTGTATTTCAAAAAGGTTTCTTGAACTCCAATGGTTGAAGAAGACCCAAACACTTAACATACCTTAGTACTCAAATTTTTTAAGAATGATGGAGTATTCTTGAAGGCTGAATCTTGTATTTTGGAAGCTGACATAACGTGGGAAAAGACCCAATTTCCTCTAAGTATGCGACTTTTTAATGACTGAAAATTTAACCATCAATGTGCATGCCGATGAGCCGTATCGTAAGCATTGACGCGATGGCCAACGCGCCGCATCGGTTCACTAAAATTGGCTACTGGGAGTCATCCAAAATATTAATCGATGTGATGGTCGATGTGGCGCATCTAGATCGCATTGATACACTATATTTGGTTTCCTAAATGCAAATGAGGTTCAAAAAATTCAAAACTCGTCTGGAAACTCCTACTGACATTTCTATTCATGATAAAACCAAAAGATTGATATTTTAAGGCCATAGAGGTCGTGGAATGGAGTTGCAAACTTACGAAGGCTAAAATCACACTAAGTATGGATACTTAGCTAAAATTTTCTAAGTCTGGGACCCCTTAATAAGATTTAAAAGGGTTGAGTTAAGCTAAGAATTTTGCGGGGTCTTACAATATCTGCCCCTTGGAAACATTCATCCTCGAATGAGACTGATTTGACTGATAATACTGATATACTGGATATATACACTGGACATGCACAACTTAAGCATGTTATCATGACCGAAATTACTGATATACTGAACTATCAAATTGAACATGCATATCTGATGCATAAGTACATACTTGAACATGATTCAGGAATTCATGACTGGAATTACCGAGAAGATGAGTCTTATCTACTGAGTAGGAATATCTGATGCATGAATATCTGACTGAGTTGACTCATGAGTGTATGACTGGATATGCAATGGCAACTGATACCAAGTTTATAAGGGAAAATTTAAGCATGAAACTGAGTAAGTTTAGAGAAAACCGTAACCTTGGGTTGAGTCTGAGTTTGCAGAGAATAGGTAGGGATACTTGGTCCATATATCTTCTTATACTTCCTAAGTATCTCCCTCAAAGGACTGATTCTACCAAAGAACTTTGACTAGAAGGACCTTTTTGTTCCTCAGACTGCGGGTCTAAAAATCAAGGATTTTAACTGGAATCTCCTCATAAGAGAGGTTGTTCTGAATATCTATGACCTCTATAGGTACTAATACCTGGGTCACCTATGCATTTATTTATAAAGGAGACATGGAACACTAGATGGACTGAAGGTATGTCTGAAGGCAACTCAAGCTTATGAGCTACCTTTCCTAAGAGATTGAGAATCTGATAAGGTCCGACATATCGGGGACTTATTTTTCCCTTCTTTCCAAACCTCTTTAATCCTTTCATAGGGGAGATTTACAAGTACACAAAATCACTAATCTTAAACTCGAGATCCTTTCTGCGCACATCTGTGTACGATTTCTATCTGCTTTGAGCTGTCTTAAGCTTTTCCCTGATCAACACAACTTTTTTTAAGGTATCAAATACCAAGTCAGTACCTACCACGACGGCCCCACCCTATTTAAACCAACCAACGTGAATCTACAACTCCTCCCATAAAGCTCCTGAAATGAAGCCATCTGAATGCTGGAATGATAGCTTTGTTATATATGAACACAATCAAAGGAAAGTGGTCATCCTAACTACCCTTAAAGTCTATCGAACATGCTCACATCATATCTTCTAATGTCTGTATGGTCCTCTCTGCATGACCATCTATCTAGGGATGAAAGGTTGTACTGAGGGGAACTCGGGTGCCAAGACCATTTTGGAATGCTTTCCAAAAATAAGAGATAAACTAGGTACCTCTATCTTAGATAATGGACAATAGAACATTGTGTAATTAGACCAACTCTCTGATATAAAGTTTGGTGTAATCCTCAACTGAATAAGAGGTATGGACTGGTAGGAAATGAGCTGATTTGGTCATCCTGTATACAATGACCCAAATTGAATCATGCTGGTAACGAGTACAAGGCAAACCCATCACAAATTCCATGTTCACTTCTTCCTATTTCCAGATGGTAATACTGAGCAACACTACCCATAGACATCCTACTGAGAGCATCAGCCACTACATTGGCTTTACCTGGACAGTACAGGACGCACATGTCGTAATCCTTCAATAACTCCAACCACCTTCTCTAATAGAGATTAAGGTATTTATAGGAGGACACATGTTGAACGCTATTATGGTCAGTGAACACATCATAGTGCACCCCTGTAACACCCCACAATTCGGGTTAGAACGAAAAACCATCATTTCTATGCATAAATGATCCAAGATCCATAAATCCTATGAAAAATTTGTGTGTTAATCAATAATGTAGTGTGGGAATATAGTTTAACATGAGTCAAGATCATAGAGGTCCCCTAACTCAAGGACTAGTTAAAAACTTTACTATCATTCAACTTTTAGTGAGCGTCAAAACTTGGGTCAACTTCAATCGACCATAACTCCTTATAAATGATGAAATGGGTGGCCTACTATATATCAAATCAAAGGACTTTGAGTTATATTTCAAACGGCACCAGTTTTTCCAAAATTTGATAACAGAGTAAAACGTTATGCCCATTTTACTCTAGCATATCACCCTGGCAACTATCTGAAGACATTTCTGATGGCATATCATATTTTTGACAACATTTTTGATGACTTATCAGAAACTGTCGTCAGACATAGGTAGAAAGTCATGAATTCCAACATTTTGTGATGACATGAGATGACGACTTATCACATATGTGACGACATCAGCCCAATGTCCTTAGCTGATAAATTCAACATTTTCCAAATGATTTTGGAGGGGTATTTTGATATTTTCCCTTCACCCCATAGCTCCATAAATATAATATTGAGCCCCAAATTCACCAAAATATACTCCTTTCTCTCAAATACTCTCAAGAACCAAACCCTAGGGCCTCAACCTAAGATTTAAGATCCCTTAAAAATTCACCATTAAATTCCAAAATTGATTGATGAATTAGAATACCCAAACTAAGATCTTCAAGAATGATCCATCAAAATCTCAAATAGAGTCCCAAAAGCAAGTGTTCATCCAAAGTTCATAATCTAAGGTACGCAGGATTTTCCTAAAAATCTCATGGGTATAGAAATCATGTTTTAATAAAGGGTTTTGGATTTATGAATATAATCATGTTTTAGATGTTTTGACGGTTTGGTTTTGGTCATTAGACCTTCCCCCAAATTGATTGAAAAATTATATATATATATATATATATATATATATGTATGAATGTGTTTAAGGATGAATATTCAATTGAGATCATGAATTATAATGAACCTCTCCCTTGTTATGATTTTTCCCATCTTCCATGTGATATGAATTGTTCTAAATTGCATCTTGAAAGCACGATATGAAATATTTTAATTTATTCTATGACTTGAATATGATTTCAAAATAAAAAGAGACGCTTATGCATGTTGATATATGTTGAATATGCATGTAACAAAGAGTAGCATGGTTTGCCAAAATAACACATGACCACCATATGTTTGAATAATCTCAGCATAGTTTTGACTCATGTTTTCGGAACATGAAATATTTTATATTGTTTGCATGTTTGGGTGGTCTGAACTGTGTTTTAATGAAATAATTATGCATGATACATTATGGCTCAGAAAAGAGGACTTGCAAGTCTTGGTGTGACGACACCAATTTAGATTATGCCATGGTAATTCAGAACAGAATAGAATGCATGTTTGAAGTCAAAATTTTTAGATGTTGAAACTAGAATAATGCATGATCCAGAACAGGATAAAATTGGGCATAAAGATATGTTAGGTGGTTCCCGAAGAAGGAACGAGTTTAGACAAATCGTTTCCCAAAACCGTGATTTGCCGATCTGGGTATCTTATATTACGATGGCCTAGTGTCGTTTGGCGTATCAGAATCAAAAACTCCAAACCTTGAGGCACACTCGGGTTGGGGGCTTCCCCGCTGAGTCAATGGCGAATTCCATACCGCCCGTGGAATATCAGAATTGTGGGGGAGTGCCACCTAACTCAGAAGTAATACAAAGATCAGAAACTGCTTTTCATAGAAAGGTTTTTATTTTTTTTCAAGAATGCTCATGTGTTTTGAAAATTATATATTTCATGATGTTTATGACTAGCTCTCAACTATTTTATTTATATAAAAGCTTTGTTTTGGATTACTCTGCGTACCTGTACATCTGTATTGACCCTCCTCCATCCAGGTTTTGAGGCACAGTCTAGGGGTCTTGATAAGCAGTAGATTTCATCAGACACGAGTGAAGAGTACCAGTTGGCGAGCCTTCTTTATTTCAGAAGGCCTAGTTTATTTCAGATAGTTATTATTTATTATAGTTTTTGTCTACTGGGGGCCTTGTTGAAGTTTTCAGACAGTTGTTATTTGATCAAGTAGTAGAGATTTCGCAGACGATTTTCAGACAATGTTTAGTTGATATGGGATTTTATTCCGCATTGTTAAACTAAATTTTGATTATGACCATGTTTCCATAGGATATTTTATTTCCGCATTTCCTATTTATATATGAATGGTGTATATGATTTCAAGTTAGAAGGGCTCTCGGCCCTTCATGGTTCGGGATGTTCGTCACGGCCAGGGCCCTGGTCCGGGTCATGACAAACTTGGTATTAGAGCATGGTTCATGGTCCCAGGGTGTCTGCAAAATCACGTCGGGTAGAGTTTTGTTTATGGTTGTGTAGTGCGCCACACTTATAAGCCGGAGGCTACTAGGTGTTTAGGAATGTTTCCTTTTCTTCATGTTCTAGTTCGTGCTATTGAGCCAGAATGTTCCTCTTCCATACTGTAATTTGTGCTATGGTGTCGCCCATATGAAAGTAAGGTTATCCCAATTCTTTTCTTACTTTGATGTGCCCAGATATGTCTCGTTATTGGGGTGATTCAAGTGAAGAAGTTTAGAGTCTAAGTGGTATGGTCCTTTTTGATTGAGCCATATAAGAGTTTAAAATTTTTGCAAGAACTTGAGAAGAGTCCGTTAGTGCTTCAAAGTGTATTGATTTTTGTGTGAACTTTAATTCTGATGAAATCGTGCTTTTCGGCCTACGGTATTAAGAGTTTTCCATCTCTTTTCAAAAATTTATGTTGCAGATGTCATTCTTCAGGGGGAATGATGTGTAGCAGAATGTTGGAACTGTATTTCTGATACAAGTGCAACTAGCTCAAGACCATTCACACGTAGACAAGCTCGATAATTACAAAAACTCCAAGCCATGTTCATGCTAATGGTCGTGTATGAGTGCGTAATTAATTTATCTAAGGGATTCAATATTTTGAAGTGTGAAGAGGGGCTTTGAAGTGTAAGTTTATTACACATCAAATACACCTAATACCAAGGCTACAATGGTTATTTTCCTTTCATTTTGTGGAGTACTATAAATAGATAATAATAGGGCTATTTGTTGGACTTAATTCATTTTTATTATGGAAGAAACACAAGTCTTGTAATATTTTGAGAACTTCTCTCTCTTATTCTTAAGAGTGAACCCAAAACTAGACAACAAATTGTAGTAACACTTTTGTTGTTCTTTGGCTAGAAACTTGGGGGTCTTGAGGATCATGAGTTCCTCTTGATTCAAGTACGAATTTGGTGTAAATATCTTTTAGTCTTAGGGTCCTAATCTTCATGGTAGAGTTATTAGATTCTAGGATATTTTGTATCAAATTACTAGCCATCATTTTGTAATCTTGTTTTTTGTATCTTGATATAGTGAAGTCGTGTGGGGCTTTTTTGATTCACTATATTTATTGCAATCTTGTGTTATTTATCTATCTTGTTGAATATTGTCGTTGTTGCCTTGAAAACCTAGAGAAGCCGAGTGGGGCCTTTGATTCTCTAGTGATGTTGTTCTTTTTGTTCTCTTGATTCCTTGTTGTAAGTTTGATCTTTTGTATCATTTGTTATCAAAGCTCAAGGCTTGGTTTTCTTCTTACAAAACCAATCTTGGGAAGCTTTTACCAAAAAGTGTGTTCTTGAACATTTTGGTAGAAAATTGGTGGTAGATCTACAAAATATTTTACTTGTTTAGTTTGTTTCTTGTGTTGGTCTCTTCCCCACCAACACAAAAAAAGTGTCTAAATCTAAAGCTGAGCTTAATAATAAGAGACTTGTTGTTGTGAAAACTTGAAGTGGCCTTGAGTTTGACTTATGTTGGATGTTGGAGTGCCATTGTGGTGTATTGTTGTTTTGTTCTTAAAGGTGTTTATGTTGTGTTCATCTTAAAAGTTTCTATTCATCCTATGTCTTAAAATGCCAATAGATCCAAAAAGGTTGCAAGACAAAATTGAAAAAGTTGTTTATGAGAAGACTTGCCAACATCACCTTTCTAGACTTTACAACAACTTTTCCCTTAAAATAAGGAACTTTGTCTTGTGGAACTAGTAAGGTCAAACATCACCTTTTGAGTTTGAAAAAGTTGAAAAAAAAAAGTTACAAAACTTTATGTTTCCCTCCCAATAACTAGTCATCCATTACACATGATATAAAGGAACCAAGGCTTCAAGTTGGTGAATAACGTATGTGGACCCGTGGCCAATGACATGCTACCACGTCACCCTAGTTACTTTTCACATGATAATTAAGCTCAAATTTGGATGTTCTAGTTTCTAATTATTGATTCCTAGTTTCATCTAATTGACTTGAGAACTAATTAACAAACTAGTACATTCCTACTAGCTTGTCAATTAGCCCCTTGAAGCTTTGTGTTCCTGTCAATGTTTGTTTGTGTGCTTTTATCATTTGAATACGTTGTTACTCTTGGCTCTAGTACGACAAGAATTCATTGAGTTTCAAACAAGAATCCATTCCGGACAAGAGCATACTCATATCTTAAGGATTCACGGGTTACTAGGCAATCTACAACACTTGTGGAGCTTGAGTGTGAGTGAACCAAGAGAGTGTAAGTGAGGAGAGGTTTTAAACTATCTTGTTTATTGCTTGTGTCGGTGATACCTTGAAAATGGAGGGAACCACGTCTCAACCCGTGGATTCTAATGAAATGGAGAATATGAGGGTCACTCTTGAGGCTATGACCTGAACTCTTGAAAGGTTGAGTAGGAAGTGGGAGCCATAAGGGGAGAAGAAACGACTATTAGTGGCAGGTTAGAACAAGTGGAGAGTCAAATAAACTCTCACCCTTCTACCCCTCGACATGTTTCCTCAAGTGTACATGATAGAAATTCCTCCTCCACCGTTAATCCCGAAACATGGCCATAATTGCGAAATCCTTCACTAGCTCCACTAAATGCCGCATGCCAAATGACCCATAACCCCCTAACCCAAGACTCCAATAGACCAACCCATTCCCAAACTCCTCAATTTCCGTAAGAAGGACTTGGGATTCCAATACCTCTACTAAATCCAAAACCTTCCTTTAGAGCTCCACTAAACCAAATACCACCACCTCCACAAAATACAATTCCTCCAAATCAAGTCCCAAACATCTAAAACTATCCCGTCCACTTTAAGGAATATGGTAGAGAAGATTATGAAGGGTATGGAGCCTTTGATGAGTCTTACATGAGGGAAGAGTAGATGAGAGGGGGACGTGTGGATCCAAGAAGATACTGAGGGTATGGAAAAATGGGAAACCAACACCAAGAGAGAGACGTAGGAATCAATACCATCAAATTGAGCCTACCTATCTTTAAGGGTGAAAGGGACCCCAGGTTTATCTTGCTTGGGAATCAACGTGCGATAAAGTGTTTTAAGTGAATGATATCACGGAAGAGAAGAAGAGTTGTTATGCCATAGCTCACTTTGATGGTTATGCTAACACATGGTGGGAATACGTCAAATGTTTTGGTAATGAGTTGATTGATGGACAACCACCACCATGGTTTCGGTAGAGGTATCGAATGAGGCAACGGTATCTTCCCAAAAGTTATCGTCATGAGTTGCTTTCTAGGTTGTACAATTTACGACAAGAGACTCGAAGTGTGATGGCATATTATGATGAGTTTCAACAACTCACGTTGAAGCTTGATCATCGTGGAGAAAAAATTAGTCATGACATCATTCGGTTCAAGTGTGGGTTGAACAAAGAGATCTCCACTCATTTGACACTTCATAAGTTTGATACCATCGAAGGTATTTTCCAATCGGCTCTTGAGATGGAAAGGGAACATAAAGAGAGGTTGTCGTTCAAAGCAAAGGGACAATCGACCTCGGGTTGTCCAAGGGGCAAGGATAAGGATCAATACTCTTCGGGTTGGCCCAAAAATAAGGACCAACCCGCCATTACTAGGCTTCCCGAGCCCAAAACAGTCCCCAAAATTCCTCCAAGGCAAGAAGTTCAAAAGTATCTTAATCCTAAAGGGTTCTAATGCTTCAAGTGCCAATGTTGGGGGAATAAAGACAATGATTTCCCTAACCGATGCAATGTAATCCTAAGAGAAGGTAGATTTTATTTCCTTGGTGAAGAAGTGGGTGTTAAAAAAGAGAAAAATGAGGTCGAGCCTCAAGATGAAGAGAAAACAGAGGGTGAGCCACATAATGATGATGATGGGAAAGATATTTATCCGCAAGAAGGAGAATGTATTGTTTCGAACTTTGTAGTAAGGCGTTCCATGATTAGTAAGTCAATAGATGTTCCTAGCCAAAGGAAGAATCTATTCCATACTAAGTGCCTTGTGAATGGTAGTGTGTGCACTTTGGTGATAGATAGTGGTAGTTGTGCAAATGTTATTAGTGTTGCTATGGTGAACTTCTTGAAATTTCCCACTACACTTCATACTAGACCTTATAAGTTGCAAAGGTTGAATGAATCTGGTGAATTGAAAGTCATGAGGCAATGTGTGATACGGTTTAAGGTAGGAAACTACCGTGATGAAGTGCTTTGTGCCGTAATACCAATACAAGTGTGTCACTTTTTGTTAGGTAGACCTTGGCAATATGATGGGTCTACCAAACATGATGGGAGGTCTAATCAATATACACTTAAGAATGGCCAAAAGGTCACACTTCATCTACTTTTGCCTTCACAAGTTAACGAGTTGCATCAAAGGATGAGAGAATTGAAAGAAAAGGGGGAGAAATCCAATAATAAAGAAAAGGATGGGGAACCCGTAGGTGGGGTAGTGGTGATATCCGGGGCTGCATCATCATCAAATGAAAAAGAAAATATGGTGATGTTGGTTAGAAAGAAGGAGCTCTTCGTGGATCATGATGAGGACACACCCATGCTTCTTTTGGCACATTGTTTTAACACTAACCCCACTAATTCTTCTATTTCGTCTTTGATTTATCTTGTGTTGAAGGATTATGAAGATTTTTTTCCCAAAGAACTTCCGCATGGGTTGCCTCTACTTCAGGTACTGAGCATAAAATTTACTTTGTGCCGGGTTAATAATTTCCAAACAAACCGGCTTATAGAAGCAACCCTACGGACACAAAAGAATTACAATGAAAAGTTGAAGAACTTCTCAACAAAGGTTACATCAAAGAGAGCATGAGTCCATGTGAGGTTTTGGTATTATTAGTGCCAAAAAAGGATGGAACTTGGCGTATGTGTGTGGACTGTTGAGCCATCAACAAGATTACGATAAAATATCGTCACCCTATTCCTAGATTAGATGACAAGCTTGATGAGTTGAATGGTTCTTGTATATTTTCCAACATAGATCTTCGGAGTGGTTATCACCAAATTCATATGCAACCAGGTAATGAATGGAAAACCGCCTTCAAGACCAAATTTGGTCTTTATGAATGGATGGTTATGCCATACGGCCTAACCAATGCTCCAAGAACTTTCATGCGGCTAATGAATCATGTAATGAAGCCTTTTATAGGAAATTTTGATGTTGTTTATTTTGATGATGTCTTGGTATATAACAATTTCATAGATGAGCATGTATTGCATTTACAAAGTGTCTTTGATGTTCTTAGAAAAGAGAAGTTGTATTCCAATCTTGAAAAGTGTTCCTTTGGTGTTAATGAAGTTGTTTTCTTGGGTTTTGTTTTTACTTCATGAGGGTTCTAAGTGGATGAATCCAAGATAGACGCTATAAAACATTGTCCAATCCCACAAACCGTTGGTGAAGTAAGAAGCTTCCACGGGTTGGCTAGGTTTTATAAAAGGTTTGTCAAAGGATTTATCACCATACCCACCCCCTTGACTGAGGTTATTCGGAAAGACCAACCCTTTAAGTGGGGTGAAGAGCAAGCTAAGGCTTTTGAAATCTTTGAAAGCTATGCTCATTTCCGCACCTTTGTTACAATTGCCCAACTTTGATAAGACGTTCGAAGTTGAATGTGATGCTAGTAACGTAGGCATAGGGGCTGTTTTGATGCAAGACTTAAAACCCGTTGCTTATTTTAGTGAAAATCTCAAGGGTGCTACTCTAAACTACTCCACGTATGATTTAGAGTTGTATGTCTTGATTAGAGCATTGGGCAATTGGCAACACTACTTATGGCCCTAGGAATTTGTGATCCGGACAGACCATGAATCCTTGAAATACTTACGGGCACAACACAAGCTTAACAAATGGCACGCCAAATGGATTGAGTTTCTAGAAACCTTCTCTTATGTTATTCAATACAAGTAGGGTAAGGACAATGTGGTTTCCAGTGCCTTGTCTAGAAAACATGTACTTGTGTCCACTTTGTCTTCAATGTTAATGGGTTTTGAGAGACTAAAGGCATTGTATCCTAAGGATCCTCACTTTGCTTATATCTTTAGGGAATGCGAAGAATTGGGTAAGGATAAGTGGGTTTCAGATAGGGGTTCAAATCCTTATGCCAAGTTTGATGTTTACTTGATTAAAGGTAGATGATTGTGTGTACCTTCTAGATCTTGGAGAGAGTTTTTTATGAGGGAAGCACATGATGGCGGTCTAATGGGTCATTTTCGGATTGACAAGACCCTCGGGATATTGGAGGAGCAATTCTATTGGCCTAGAATGCACAAGGATATGGCTAGGATTTACGGCCAATGTATAGATTGTAAGGGAGCCAAGTCTCATCTCCTCCCTCATGGGTTATATACCTCACTTCCCACTCCTTTGCATCCTTGGCTTGATATATCTATGGATTTTGTGTTAGGATTGCCTAGGACTAGACGAGGTAGGGATAGCATTTTTGTTGTGGTTGATCGGTTTTCTAAGATGGCACACTTTATTCCTTGTTCAAAAAGTAAAGATGCGTCAAGTGTGGCTTCTTTATTCGTTGAAAATCTTGTCAAATTGCATGGTGTTCCAAGGACCATTGTAAGTGATAGGGACTCTAAGTTCCTTAGTCACTTTTGGAAGTCAATGTGGGGTAGGCTTGGCACTAGATTGCTATTCTCTATATCTTGCCACCCACAAACTGATGGCCAAACCGAGGTTGTAAATAGGACTTTGGCTTTTATGTTATGATCAATGGTTAAAGGAAAAATGACTTCATGGGAAGACCACCTACCTTTGGTGGAACTTGCATACAATCGGGTTATACACTCAAGTACGGGAATGACTCCCTTTGAGTGTGTATACTGCATCAACCCCCTCACTTCTTTGGATTTAAATCCTTTGCCAAGTGATATTATTATTATCTTAGATGGAAGCAAGAAGTATGAAGCCATGAAGAAATTGCATGAGAAAGTGAGGCAACAGCTTGAGAAGAAAAATCAAGAGATTGCTAAGAAAACAAACAAGGGGAGAAAAAAGCTTATTCTTTAACCAGGTGATTAGGTTTGGGTGCACCTTAGAAAATACTGGTTTCCTTCACAAAGGAAAACCAAGTTTATGTAGAGGGGTGGTGGTCCCTTTTAAGTACTTGAAAGAATCAATGATAATGCCAACAAAAATGACCTTCCTCCAGAATATCAAGTGCACAACACCTTCAACATATGTGACCTCTCTCCTATTTCCACGGTTGAGGATGAACATCCACCTAATTTGAGGACAAATTCCCTTTAAGATGGAGAGGGTTATACAAGTTCAACTAACTCAAGACCATTCACACGTAGCCAAGCTTGGGAGTTACAAAAACTACAAGTCATGTTCATGCAAATGGTCGTGTGTGAGTGTGTAATTAATTCATCTAAGGGATTCCATGTTTTGAAGTGTGAAGAGGGTCTTTGAAGTGTGTGTTTATTACACTCCAAAGCAACCCAAGACCAAGGCTAGAATGGTCATTTTTCTTTCATTTTGTGGAGTACTTTAAATAGACAATAATAGGGTTATTTCTTGGACTTAGTTCATTTTTATTATGGAAGAAACACAAGTCTTGTAATATTTTGAGAACTTCTGTCTCTTGTTCTTGAGAGTGAACCCAAAACTAGACAAGAAAGTGTAGTAAAACTTTTGTTGTTCTTTGGCTAGAAACTTGGGGGTCTTGAGGTTCATGAGTTCCTCTTGATTCAAGTAAGAATTTGGTGTAAATATATTTTAGTCTTAGGGTCCTAATCTTCATTTTAGGTTCTTAGATTCAAGGATATTTTATGTCAAATTACTATTCATTATTTTGTAATCTTGTTGTTTGTAACTTGATATAATGAAGTCGTGTGAGGCTCTTTCGATTCACTCTAGTTATTGCAATCTTGTGTTATTTATCTATCTTGTTGAATATCGTCGTTGTTTCCTTGAAAACCTAGAGAAGCCGAGTGTGGCCTTTGATTTTCTAGTGATGTTGTTCTATTGATTCCTTGTTGTAAGTTTGATCTTTTGTATCAATTTCCACCCAATTAGTAGTATAAGTTAAAGTTTCGGTGTCATGACCTATTGGTAGTGCGATTATACCAAGAGGTTTTTAATATGAAGTCACAAAGTTAGAAGTCAGAGTGAGGGTGACTTTTTTGTAAATAAATATTTTAGTTGAATAACCGATGTTTGAGGATGATGTACCACTTTATAATGATAGACTAATGTGGTAGCTAGTAGAATATGTGCAGTGTATGGTAGTCTGTGGGGGAAATGTCTGACTTAGATTTTTATTTATACAGAGTAAGATGTGTATCCTTAGATCATTGAACATTGTGTGTCAATTTTCTTCTCTTGTAATATGTAATCTTGTTATCATAGTGTTTTTGAAAAAAAAAATCAAAGTCTAGTGTAACCGTGTGGGGATCTTTCGATTCACTGGCATTGTTGCTTTGTTATTCATTTCATTTTCTTTTTCAAAACACAAAAATCAAAACCTAGTGAAGCCGTGTGAGGCCTATTTTGATTCACTAGCAACTTGTTGTTCAATTTGTTGTTCTTGTGTTGGTTGAATATATGTATAGTCGAATCTTTTGGCATGAGATTAAGTGGTAATGAAGTGATACGTCCTTGTGTGTTAGTTTAGTAGAAGGTAGAGAAGGAGTTATTAGTTAGGGTGAATTGTTGTCTGCTTGAAGTATGAAACTGGCTAGATGGGCCACTAAGTTATAATTATAGACTCGTGGTTGTTTGTAGAATTTGAAGGTAGTCTAAATGTACGCTTGTGTAATTAAGTGTGATGTGAGGAATCCGTATAAGTAGATAAGATTGTATGGGGTTATAATATAAGATTAAGGTTGACCATGTCTATTATGTGACTTTACTCCCCTTGACCTTCTTTTTGTTGGTAGTTGTAAACTAGTACTACTTGTGAGAAGGTATGTAGTAGATTTTTGAGGGATTTGGATAGAATGTCCCAATTTGATGGACTAGTATATTATGTTCCATTCTTTATTGGTGGTAGATGATTGATGCTAGACTATAGACTTGAGTTTAAATGTAGAATATGGATGTAAGAATAGTGTCTTAGGATTAATGATGCATATTTTGTGAGAATTGTGTTTTAGGTTGTGTTGTAAATCATGCTTAGCACTAGACATTAAGTTTGAACTGTTGATGTCCATAAAGGTGGGTGTGATGATTTCTTGGTTAATGATACTTGTTATATGGAAGTGATCTAATAGGCTCTAATGGTGTATGCAATAGATTAAGTTTATTTAATTAGTAACAAAGTATGATGTTGTATGTATGAGGTAGAAGTATGCCCAAGGTGATAAGGAGTTGCATTATTTTCTAAGACCATTACATGTTGTGTGTGGCTAGTGGACATAGTAGTACCGTTAAGTTGCTAGGTGGAGAAACACTAGTAGTATGATTCATCAAAGTCTTGGTGATATCCATGATTAAATGTTATAATCTAAGTTTGAATTTTTGAAGGTTGAACCAACAAAAATAAGAGTTGAAGCGCTATAGGGTGTGTACTCCGACTATGGGAATACTCACGAGGATTTGAAGTTAGTAAGTGTTCAAGTATTATGTGATTGACCATTGGGGATATAGAAAGATAGAGGGTGTCTAAGAAGGTAGGATTAGCATTGGGTTTCCCCTTTCCAGGTGTAGCCATTCGCATGTATTGTCGTATTCCAGACCCCAGAGTGCAGTGAGTGTAGTTCATTTTAGAGTCTAGTAATCTCTATAACTTAAGATTATGGCTTAAATCTAAGGGGGAGATCATAAAATAAGTGACCAAGACAGGCTCTCAGATTTTAGTAGATATGTCAGTATGATCTAGAACATCAGGAAGTGAGAGTGAGGCTCAACCCATTCTTATCTTAGTATTTTTCAGTTATCCCAATACTTACTCATGCTTTACATTTTAGTTCCATGATCATAGTTCATGTTTATGTATATGATAGAGAATTGTGTGCTCTTCCAGTTTAAAAATGAGGAGTTCTAGTTTATTCAGTAGTCGGAATCACTTCCATATGTTTTGAACTTCAAATTGAGATCATGCAGCTCATGACTCATGTACTCATGCTTTATAGTGTGCTCAGTTCCCATAATTCATGATATACTCTTTATGATTGATGAGATTCAGCTTATAGTCATGTATGCCCCAATTCAGATCACTTTGATGAATCCCTGATGTTGATTTGCTATTCCTTCGGCCTCAATTAAGTGTCAAGTCTCGTATAATATCCTCTCATGCTTCAAGGTCTTATATTCTAACCTTTAGTGACTCCTCCTTATGTGATGATAGTGGTAATGAGTAAATGTTTCTTGTTAATGTAAGATCATAGTATGCTTGTTTTAGATAAGTCCATAAGTGTGATGTATGATCTGGGGCCAAGTCTTTGATATATGTGATGGTTAGTAGAAATTTGTGTGTGTAAGTTCTTGGGGTAGCTGTAACACCACGAAGTTTTTCTTGGCTAAATTTTTCTCCCTAAAATATCAAGCATTGGCTTCTAGAATGATTTATATTCTTTTTCCCAGTGGAATCCCTTTGATTTCAACTTTTCCTTTCGTAGATGATTGAATAAGTTTTTCATCGATATAAGATGCGTCCAAAATGGACACTAGGTGAATGAGTTATGGTTAATTTAAGTCCTAGTCGTAAAACACCGTCATTCATGTCCTTGGCGTGTCGCAGAGAGGGTGTAAATAATGATGGTCAATTTCCAGTGGGACTCCGCGATGGTGGCGCATTGCGGAGTGGGCCAAATTCCCATTCGTAAATTTCCAATGAGCCACCGCGATAGTGGCGTGTCGCTGTGGCCCATAAATTGGGCTTCCAGTTATATTTTAATACCGATCTCATTAAGGGTATATTGGGTATTTTCCCACACCCTTATCAGTCCAATCACGAGATTTCAACACCAATTGAGCATATTACTCATACATTCACAAAAAATATTCAAGAACACTCTCTAAGGTTCCATATTGATAATCCAAATAATTCAAGATTCAACCGTGGATTTTCAAAACAAATTGAAGATTGGGAATCCCCAAGTCGTGGGCATCAAGAAGCATCCTTTAAATTTCTAGATAGTGGTACGTGGGGTTTATCCTTTAAATTTCTAGATAGATTTTTATGCATGAATTTCAAAGGGGTTTTGGAATCTATCTTCTAAATTACGTACTCCGAATGTTTTAATGTTACTATTGTTTTGACCTTGTGGTCCTATCTCCTAAATTGATTTACATGTATACGTATATGTATGGAATTTAAGATTTAAGATCATTGAGAGTATAAATTATGAACTTCCTCTCGTGTATTAAATTAAAGATTATGGTTTTGTGATTTGAAAGATGTTTTCGCAATATTATAGAATTTGAGCATGATTTGAAATTGTTGAGAGGGTGTATCTTGATATAAATGTGTTCTTGTGTTTAAGAAAAAGAATTGCATGTGAATTGAGAACTTTGACATGACCACCTTTTACTGTACTATAGAAATGCTAACAAAGATGAGTCCCTTGCATGTGTTTACATGAGGTTTGAGAAAGAGTTTCTTTAAATTGAATTATTGAAATGGTGGTCCAAAAAATTGTGTTTTGAAAATAGATATTTACGATAGACTAATAATGGCTCATAGATGTGAATTGCAAGTCAATGGTATGACGATACCATATGTATTTATGCCATAACAAATTATGTATTCAGAGCATGTTTTGATAGAGTTTCAAAAAGAGGCTTAAAGAGGGTTAGGTGGTTACCCAAAGAAGGTGCGAGTTCAAGCAACTCTTAGCCTGAAACCGTATTTGCCGATACGGGTAAATTATTATTGTACGTTGGTGACGGTCGTGTGGCGTAGTAGATTCAGAGACTCTGACCCTTGCGGCACACTTGGGTTGGGGGCTTCGCTGCTGAGTTTATGGCAGTTTCCATAAAGACCATGGAATTTTTATGAGTTGTAGGGTATACCACCCAGCGTAGAAGTAACACAGATTTCTTAGAGTTAAGATGATTTTTACAGAGTCTTCAAAATGCCCATGTGAATTCTTACTATACGATATACTTATGAACTGTTTTAAATTGCTCTCATATATGTTGAATAATAAATGATTATTTTGGATATGCTTTGCGTACCAGTACATCTATATTGACCTCTCTCCCCTACCTCTCAGGTTCTGAGACTCAGTCTAAGGGTCCAGATAAGCCATAGATAATTTAGACAGCTGATCATATTGTGCAGTGGTGAACCTTCTCTATTCCAGAAGGCCTGTCTTTTCAGATTATGTCACTTATTTCAGTTTTGGTCTACTGGGGACCTTGTCCCATATTTCAGACAGTTGTCAAATTTCCATGTAGTAGAGATTTCGCAGAATGAGTTCGATGTTATTTAGATGTAGTTGATTTACAGTTTCCATACTTGTGTTTAATTCCTAATTGACCATGTTTCTGCAACAGATTATGTTTCCGCATCTTCTTTCATTATATGAATGTTGTGCATGATTACAAGAAAGAGAAGGGTGTTCTGGGCCTTTATTATTTGGGATATACGTCACGGCCAGGCCCTCGTTTGGGTCGTGACGAAATTGGTATCCGAGCACGGTTCATGGTCCCAGGGTGTCTACGAAATAGCGTAGTGTAGAGTCTTATTTATAGGTGTGTAGTGCGCCACACTTATAAGAAGGAGACTACTAGGCATTTAAGAATGTTTCTCTTCTTTGTGATTTTGTTCGTGCTTTAGAGTCTAATCTGTGCCCTAATCAATGACCTCTTATTTTTCAGAAAAAACAGCGATGTCTCCCCATCGCTCCAATGTTAATGCTCAGGATGATAAAGTGCGTCTCACCCATGGGTTTCGGACCCATAACAGAGATCATACCCCAGAACCTGTTGCTACTACGGGAGTACCTCCTATACCGACCAGTCCTCCCAGAGATCCCCAAACGGGGGCCAATCGCACTCAGCCTCGTGAAGGAGAGGTTTCTAATGCTGAATTCAGACAATCTATTCACATGCTGGCACAACTGGTAGCCGCATAGACTCAGAGGTTGGAGGATACTGGGTCTACGTGTGTTACTTCTGAAGTTACTAGAGTAGGCTAGTTCATGAGAATGAACCCGCCCAAGTTCTCTAGCGCTAAGGTAGAAGAGGACCCGCAGGAGTTCGTAGAAAAAATAGAGAAGATTTTCAAAGCAATACATGTTGATCAGGTGGAGGGTGTTGAGCTAGTAGCATACTAGTTAAAGGATGTAGCGAACCAATGGTACAACAAGTGGGAAGATGCGTAGGGTGACAGTGCTGAGCCCACAGTTTAGGATAAGTTCGTGGAAGCTTTTCTTGATCGATACTTTCCTCAAGAGCTAAGGAAAGCTAAAACAGGGGAGTTCATAAACCTTAAGCAGGGTAAGATGAGTGTTCAGGAGTATACTTTAAATTTTTACCAACTGGCCCGTTATGCTCTTGAGAGGACTAGTAGTATGAGGGCACGAATGAGGAAGTTTTTTTCTGGCCTTTCAGATGATCTGGTGCTTTAGTGTCAGGGAGCTATACTGATCAGGGATATGGACTTTGCAAAACTATCAGTCCACATGCAGCAAGTTATGGAGAAGAAGAAGAAGATAGCCGAATCTAAGGAAAAGGACAGGCAAGCAAAGAGAGTCAGAGTGACAGACCAGAGTCATAGTCAGCAGCAGAGTGGTAATTAGGGTGGCAAATGGAAAATGAAAAAGAATTGGGATAATGCACAGTTAGAAGCTAGTGCTCCAGTGTCCAGACACACAGTTAAGCAGCGCACCTAAAATTTTTAGTCTAGTCAGGGGCCGAGGATGTAGGGTACGCAGTCGCAGGTAAGTGTAGCCTAGACCTCTCTGTCCTATCCTCGCTGTGGGAGATACGGGATAAATCATCCAGGGAGATGTCAGTTTGGCGCTTTGGTGTGTTATTCATGCGGCCAACCAGGCCATATCCAAATAGACTGTCCGGCAGCAAATGGTAGTGTTGGAGAAGCCAAGTTGCAGGCGAATTCATCTGCACCACCACCTCAGAAGGGTGTCACTTCATCCGCCGGAAATGGTCGGAACCGGTTGTATGCTTTGACCAACCGCCAGGAGGCAGAGGTCTCACCAGATGTAGTCATCGGTACGTTGCAAATCTTTTCTCGTGATGTGTATGTATTACTTGATCTCGGTTCTACCTTGTCTTATGTGACCCCATACGTGGCTGTTGGTTTTGGGTTTGAGCCTGATGTGATTGCTGAACTTTTTTCGGTTTCCACCCCGGTGGGAGATTCTGTTGTGGCTAGGAGGGTGTATAGAAATTATGTTATGTCTATTTTCATCTGGGATATTGAGGCAGATCTCAAAGAACTTGATATGGTTGATTTTGATTCCATCTTAGGAATGGATTGGCTCCATTCGTGTTATGTCACCTTGAATTATAGGACCCGAAGAGTCACCTTTTCTTTTTAGAATGAGTCTTTGATAGAATGGGAGAGACATTCTCTATCACCTAGAGGCCACTTCATATCTTATCTCAGGGCCCGTAAACTTATTCCAAAGGTTTCTTGTATCATATTATTCGGGTTAAATATTATAGTGTCGAAAGTCTCCCTCTTTAGTCTATCCCCATAGTGAATAAATTCCAACAAGTCTTTCCAAATGATCTCCCAGGAATACTACCTGATAGGGAGATAGATTTTGGTATTGATTTATTGCCAGATACCCGTCCTATTTCTATATCGCCATATAGTATGGCTCCTTCAGAGCTAAAAGAGTTGAAAGAACAGCTAGCAGATCTTCTAGATAAATGTTTTATCCACCCCAGTGTGTCTCCCTGGGGTGCACCTGTACTTTTTGTGTGAAAGAAAGATGGTTCCCTTCGTATGTGCATAGATTACCTCCAGTTGAATAAGGTCACGATTAAAACTAAATATCCCCTTCCTAGGTTTGATGATCGTTTTGATCAACTTCAGAGTGCTAAATGTTTTTCAAATATAGACCTTCGTTTGGGATATCACCAGTTGAAAGTTAGAGGGTCAGATATTTCAAAAACAGCTTTCCGAACCATATATAGACATAATGAATTCTTAGTCATGTCCTTTGGGTTGACTAACACCCCTGCAGCTTTCATGGATCTAATGAATAGGGTTTTTCGTCAGTTTCTGGATCTGTTTGTAATTGTATTCATTGATGACATTTTTGTATATTCTAAGAGCGAGGATGACCATGCCAATCACCTCTGAATCATCCTTCAGACCCTTAAAGATCATAAGTTGTACGCAAAATTTTCCAAGTGTGAATTTTGGTTGAATACTATTGCGTTCTTGGGGCATATTATGTCTATTGAAGGGATTAAGGTTGATCCCTAAAAGATTGAGGCAGTGAGAAAATGGACCAAACCCACGACTCCAACCGACATTCGAATCTTCTTGGATTTGGTGGGTTATTATAAAAGATTCGTTGAGAGTTTTTCTTCCATACCTGCACCACTTACTAAGTTAACTCAGAAAAAGGTGAAGTTTTTGTGGTCTTACTCTTGTGAGAATATTTTTGAGAAGTTGAAAGACAAGTTGACAACTTCTCCTGTTCTGACTCTTCCGGAGGGTACATAAGGTTTTTTTTGTATATTGTGATGCGTCCCGAGTGGGACTTGGGTGTGTTCTTATGCAGCACGGTAAGTAGTGGATTATGCATCTTGGCAGTTGAAGGTGCATGAGCGGAACTACCCTACTCATGACTTGAAGCTAGTGACTGTGGTTTTTGCACTTAAGATCTGGACGCACTATTTCTATGGGGTACACGTTGATATATTTACTGACCACAAAAGTTTACAGTATGTTTTCATACAGAAAGAATTGAATCTCAGGCAGAGGCGGTGGTTGGAACTTTTAAAAGACTATGACATGAGCCTGCACTATCATTCGGGCAAGGCGAATGTGGTAGATGATGCCCTCAGCAGGTTATATATGTGTAGTATTTCTCATGTGGGGAAAGAAAAGAGGGAGATGGTGAAGGATATTCACCGACTTGCAAATCTAGGAATGCGACTTTTGGATTTCGAGGATGTAGTAGTGGTTATTCATGAAATAGCTAAATCTTCCCATTGTGCAGAAGTTAAAGAGAAGCAGGTTAAAGATCCCATCTTGATGAAGATCAAGAAAGATGTGGGTCAACAAAAGGTATTGTCTTTTGAAATTGGTGATGATGGTATTTTGAGATACCAGGTTAGATTATGTGTGCCAGAGATAGATGGTCTAAGAAAGAAAATCCTTGACGAAGCTCACAGATCGAGGTATGTTGTTCACCCTGACTCTACTAAGATGTATCAGGATTTTAAAACCATTTATTGGCAGAATAATATGACTCTACTAGTTAAAGTGGAATATCTGAGGCCAGGTGGTTTTTCTCAAGATATATCTTTGCCATTGTGGAAGTGGGAGATGATTAATATGGACTTCATTACAGGACTTCCGAGGTATCGAAACCAGTATGATTCCATTTGGGTGATTGTAGATAGGTTGACCAAGACAGCTCACTTTCTACCTATCAGGACAAATTATTTGGGAGTGGATTATGCCAAGCTGTTTATTGCAAAAGTAGTTCATTTGCATAGGGAACCTGTGTCCATCATATCTGATAGAGGTACACAGTTTTTGAGATCGTTTCAAAAGGGTGTAGGTACCCAAGTGAATTTAAGCACGGCTTACCACCCTCAGATAGATATTTGGGCCTGATCATGTTCATTAGGAAATAGAGGATGTGAAAGTCATTAGAGAACAAATTAATATAGCTTAGAGTCGTCAAAAGTCCTACGCTGATGTTAGGAGAAGAAATCTAGAGTTTGAGGTTGCAGATTGGGTGTTTCTCAAGGTTTCTCCCATGAAGGGAGTGATGTGATTCAGGAAGAAAGGTAAGCTGAGTCCTCGCTATATAGGACCATATAATATTGTGAGAAGGATAGGTGGAGTTGCATATGAGTTAGAATTTCCAGCTAGTTTGGATTCGGTTCATCCGGTATTTCATATATCTATGTTGAAGAAATGTATTGGAGACCATTCTTTAGTATTTCCTGTCGAAGAAATCAAAGTGACAGACTCCTTATCCTATGAAAAAGATCCTGCAGAGATTTTGTATCACCAAGTTAGAAGATTGAGGAACAAAGAGATATCTCAGTTAAAATGTTGTAGAGAAATCAGAAAATTGAAGAAACGACTTGGAAATCAGAAGTGGACATGAGAGCTAGATACCTAAACCTTTTTGATCCAATGGATGACGAAATGGAAGGTACAATCATTTCCTTAATCTTTATAAGCCTTAGTATGCTTTATATTATACTTGTTTGTACCCCGCATCAACATTCGGGGACGAATATTCCCAAGGGAGGGATATTGTAACGCCCCATAGTTTTTCTTAGCTAACTTTTTGTCCCTAAAATATCAAGCATCAGATTCAAGAATGATTTATATTCTTTTACCTGTGGAATCCCATAGATTTTTACTCTTCATTTCATAGATGATTGAATAAGTTTTTCATCGATATAAGATGCATCCAAAACGGACACTCGGTGAAGGAGTTATGGTTAATTTAAGTCTTAGTCGTAAAACACAGTCATTATGTCACTAATTTCAGTTTTGGTCTACTGGGGGCCTTGTCCCATAATTCAGACAGTTGTCAGATTTTCATGTAGTAGAGATTTCGCAGACTGAGTCAGATACTATTTAGTGTAGTTGACTTGCAGTTTCCATACCTGTGTGGAATTCAGAATTGACCATGTTTCCGTAGCAGATTATGTTTTCGCATCTTCTTTTATTATATGAATGTTGTGCATGATTACCAGATAGAGAAGGGCGTTCTGGGCCTTCATGGTTCAGGATGTCAGTCACGGCCAGGCCCTCGTTTGGGTTGTGACATTAGTGTGTGGGAGATATATTGACAATGGTTTATAGACTATGTGAAATATGTATTTACGGGTGTTTTCCTTGAAGTTCATATGTGGTTATAAATATAGGCTTGAATGACATGTTTGGATTTATGTGGAGGAACGGATTATGTGCTAGTAAATCCATAGTAAGAGTTCAGAGTTTGTCATTGAAGTGGTAAGGCACGTTATTCTTAGGGTGTGATCTTTAAAAAGATTAAGAAGGTCAAATCATATGGTTTAGATTAGTATCGTGGTGTAGCATGTTGTATTTTGTAATTTAGAATTAGGATTGATCACGATGAAATTGATTAAGCTACTTTAGACATTAGTAGAAAGATTTATCAATGCCCATATGTGGATTATAATTTTAATCAATGAGTATGGTAATTAAGGAGAATAGTATAGTTAAGGGATATTCGAGGAGTGTGCTAATCTTGAAAGTAACAAGTGGCATTGCCTAAGGCCTGAAAATTCTATCCTAGTTTATGAGTTATATGTCTATATTTCATGCTATGGAGTAGTGTTATTTTTGTGATTCCTTAGATGGATGTCTTGTGTAACTCATGCCATGTCTGAGATTTTTTGCTCCGTAATGCTACTAGAACTTCTTTAGAAAGAGTGTTGAAGAGATACTCCAGTTAAGTATAAGTTTCCAGTATAATTCTGCCCGTATAACCAGCAATTTATTTTAATAGTCGGGCAGGCAAGTTACTGTGGTGTTCTACCTTTTCACCCAGTCTTACTATCCGAAGTCTCATGCGTATAACCTTCCCGAGGAATAATCTATTCTATTTATTTAAATTGTGAATTCTGTTCAATCCAAGCATCATGTTTCATATTCAGCTACTTAGTCATGACTCAGTTCTTAAGAGTTCAGAGCATAATTTCAAATACTTCCAAGTATTTTAGCTCAGGCAGTATAGTACCCTAGTACGATCTAAGTCATGTTGCCTCATGACTCATACTTGCATAAGTTATCAATTCTCAATACAATATGTATGATTAGATCATGAAAACTCCAAGAAAATCCTAAACTCTCAGCATGAATCAACTCCTTGAAGCAAGTACAGTCTAGTGAACTCAGAATTCAATTTCATGATAGAAGTTTAAATGTTTCACATCAGCTATGTACTTTCTTAGAAGTCACATCATGTCCGTGTTATTCCATACCATTAAGCTTCAACAACCCTACCCATCATTCGGGGACGAATGAACCCAAGGGGTACATAATGTAACACCCCGCAATTTGGGCTAGAATGAAAAACTATAATTTTTCTGCGTAAATGATCCAAGAGCGATAAATCGTATGAATTTTTTTTGTTTTAATCAATAATGTAGTGTGTGAATATAGTTGATCATGATTCGATATCATAGAGGTCCCCTAACGCAAGGACTAGTTGAAAGATTTCCTATCGTTCAAGTTTTAGTGAGTGTCAAAACATGGGTCAACTTCAATCGATCATAACTCCTTATATATAACGAACTGGGTGGCCTACTATATATCAAATGAAATAACTTTGAGTTATCTTTCCAACTACACCAATATTTCAAAAATCCGATATCATATCAAAACATTATGCCGATTTTACTCTAGCATATTAGCCTGGCAACTGTCTGACGACATTTCTGACGACTTATCACATTTCTGATGACATTTCTGACGACTTATTAGAAAATGTCATCAGAATTAGGCAGAAAGTCATAAATTCCAATAGTTTGTGACGGCTTTTCACATATGTGACGACATCAGCTCAATGTCGTCAGTTGATAAACTCAGCATTTTCCAAATGATTTTGGAGGGGTATTTTTGTATTTTCCCTTCACACCATAGCTCCATAAATATAAGATTAAGCCCCAAATTCACCAAAATATACTCCTTTCTCTCAAATACTCTCAAGAACCAAACCCTAGGTCCTCAACCTAAGATTCAAGATCCCTTAAAATTTCACCATTAAATTCCAAAATTGATTCAAGAATTAGAATCCCCAAACTAAGATCTTCAAGAATCATCCATCAAAAGCTCAAATAGAGTCCCAAAAGCAAGTGTTCATCCAAAGTTCATAAGCTAAGGTATGTGTGGTTTTCCTAAAATCTCATGGGTATAGAAATCATGTTTTAAGAAAAGGGTTTTGGATTTATGAATATAATCATGTTTTAGAAGTTTTGACAGTATTTTTTTGGTCTTTAGACCTTCCCCAAAATGAATGAAAAATTATATATATATATGTGTGTGTGTGTGTGTGTGTGTATGAATGTGTTTAAGGATGAATATTCAATTGGGAGCATGAATTATAATGAACCCTTCTCTTGTTATGACTTTTCCCATCTTCCATATGATATGAATTTTTCTAAATTGCATCTTGAAAGCATGATATGAAATGTCTGGATTTATGCTATGACTTGAATATGATTTCGAAATAAAAAGAGAGGGTTATGCATGTTGATAAATGTTGAATATGCATTTAACAAGGAGTAGAATGGTTTGCCAAAAGAACACATGACCACCATATGTTTGAATAATCTCAGCATAGTTTTGACTCATGTTTTCGGAACATGAAATCTTTTATATTGGTTGCATGTTTGGGTGGTCTGAACTGTGTTTTAAGAAATAATTATGCATGATACATTATGGCTCATAAAACAGGACTTGTAAGTCTTGGTGTGACGACACCAATTTAGATTATGCCATGGTAATTCAGAACAGAATAGAATGCATGTTTGAAGTCAGAATTTTCAGATGTTGAAACTAGAATAATGCATGATTCCAAATAGGATAAAATTGGGCATAAAGAAATGTTAGGTGGCTCCCAAAGAAGGAACGAGTTCAGACAACTCGTTTCCCAAAACCGTGATTTACCGATCCGGGTATATTATATTACGATGGCCTAGTGCCGTGTGGCGTATCAGAATCAGAAACTGCTTTTGACAGAAAGGTTTTTATATTTTTTTAAGAATGCCCATGTGTTTTGAAAATTATATATTTCATGATATTTACGACTAGCTCTCAACTATTTTATTTATATAAAAACTTTTTTTTGGATTGCTCTGCGTACCAGTACATATGTATTAACCCCCCCTCCCTCCAAGTTTCGAGGCATAGTCTAGGGGTCCTGATAAGCAGTAGATTTCATCAGAAAGGAGTGAAGAGTACCAGTTGGTAAGCCTTCTATATTTCAGAAGGCCTAGATTCTTTCAGACAGTTATTATTTATTATTGTTTTGGTCTACTGGGGGCCTTGTCCCAATTTTCGGACAGTTGTTATTTGATCATGTAGTAGAGATTTCGCAGATGGTTTTCAAGTGGTGTTTAGTTGATATGGGATTTTATTCCTCCTGGTTAAACTAAATTTAGATTATGACCATGTTTCCGTAGCATATTTTATTTTTGCATTTCCTATTTATATATGAATGGTGTATATGATTACAAGTTAGAAGGGCTCTCGGGCCTTCATGGTTTGGGATGTCCATCACGTCCAGGGCCCTAGTTCGAGTCGTGAAAACCCCATACAAATAGTTCCTCCAAATCTTTAAGTTAAAAACTACCGCTGCTAACTCAAGATCATGAGTAGGAAAGTTCTGTTCATGGGGCTTAAGTTGTCTAGAGGCGTAGGCTATGACCTTACCTCTCTACATCAAAACACACCCCTAACTAACTCTGGAGGAATCACAATATACCACAAATCCATCTTAAACATCTTGTAGGGTCAAAACTATAGTTGTAGTGAGTTAAGTCTTCAACTTTTGAAAACTGTTTTCACAAGAATTTGACCACTGGAATTTGACTTTATTCTGAGTCAATCTTGACATAGGAGATGCAATAGATGAAAATCCCTCAACAAACTTTCGGTAATAGCCGACCAAGCCCAATAAACTCCTAATATCTGATGGAGAGATGGGTCTGGGCCATTTTCTCACTGCTTCAGTCTTTTGGGGATCAACTCTAATGCCATCACCGGAAACTATATGGACAAGGAAAACTACTGCCCTTAGCCAAAAATTGCACTTACTAAATTTTGCGAGCAACTGATGGTTTCTGAGAGTCTGTAGCACTACTCTGAGATGGTCTGAATGTTCATGCTCACTGCGAGAATAGACAAGAATGTCATCTATGAAGACTATGATGAATATGTCCAAGTACTTCTTGAACACAAGATTCATCAAGTCCATAAAGTTGCTAGAGAATTGCTAATTCCAAAGGACATGACTATGAATTCAAAGTGACCATACCAAGTTCTTAAGGCTGGTTTTGGGATTTCACATTCCCTGACTCTAAGTCTGCGTCGGTTCACTAGATTTTGTCACTAGGATTCATCAAAAATATTAATCGATGTGATGGTCGATGCGGCACGTCGAGATCACATTGATACACTGTTTTGGGTTCCCAAGCGTGGTTCAAAAAATCCAAAACTCATCCGGGATCTCCTACTGATATTCCTGATCATGATTCAACCTAAAGATTAACAGTTTAAATCCATAGAAGCTATGGAATGGATTGGCCAATTTATGAAGGCAAAAATAAAACTAAGTCTGGATACTTAGCTAAAAAATTTTAAGTCTGACACCCCTCAACAATCTTTAAAAAGGATGAGTTAAGCTAAGGATTTTGTGGGGTCTTGCAGCATCTTATCGTTGTTGATGCGTTGCAACAACAAATAATGGACCTGTGACACCTCTTTTTTAACTCCAAAAAGATTGATTTTTATTTTTGAAAGGGTTTTTATTATTAAAGTGACAAAATGAAGATTTGTTCCGAAAAAGGATTATGCTTACATTCAAAACTAAGAGTCGCCACTTGGCATAATCCGGTGTGACAAGTCACCGTTGGATAATCCTTTTCAAAATAATTTGACTCTTTAAAACTAGTTTGCAAACAGAGACTCTGGCTCAAGAATTCTATTGACCGAGGGGAAGGTGTTAGGCACCCCTGGATCCCGTGGTTCGACCACGGTCGCTTGGTGGAGCATATCGGCTAATTTGACACTACAAATGTGCAACCACACAAAACATGTAAAACAATCAAACCAACAAACAAAATAGAAAAAATCAAAATAGTGTTCAGTCCAAGTTATATAGTCCCTAAAAATAGGAAAAATATGAAAATATAAATCCTATTCTAAACTAATCCTAGACTAAGATCCAATGCCTCACACGATGCCTCGGGCCTTCATCACGAATGTACCCCAAGTACATAATACTTTGGGGCATTTCCCAGATAAATTAATACAATTACTTCGGGGCATTCCCCGGCCAAATGATACAAGTGACCCAAACCAATAATGTCAAAAACCATTTAAATATTTCACCAATTTCACAATCCCTAAGTTTGCCTAACGATTCAACAAAAATACACCAACCATGATCATGTCACACATAATCATGACAATTCAATAAATCAAGATATAGAAAAGAGAGCGGGTTAAGAGAATGGACCTCGATAAAACGTCTTTGTCGATAACAAAGAGAAATCCGAAGACAAAAATACCTGAACAGGAACCTCAACGAAGACCAACCTTCTCGGTAACCCGGGATTCTCAACCAGACAGATTTCAAATAGGAGTAAACCTTGATATGAGAATCGAATTCCAAATCTTGACACGACTTGGTCACGTCAGAACCCTAAAAACTACTAAATCTCAACAATTAATCCCACAATAGATAACCCAAAAAAAACAATAGAAAACTAAAAACCCACATGATACGAACTTCTGGGAGCTAACAGTGGTCACGAGATTGACGGGAAGAAGTTGGATTCCGGTGAACGCGTTGTTTCCCGTCCAAATCTGTCCGAAAATTAGCCTGACTGTTTCTCGCTGAATTTTTGTCACATGACCTCCATTAAACTCATTTTTTTCACTGTGTGCATGGATTAGTGTGTGTATGTGTATGTTTTCGAAGAGAAAGGAGAAACAAGCCCCAAAATCGGAATCTGTCCTCTCTCTCGTCTCTCGATCCTACTGTGTGTGCGTTTTCTATTTCTTCTCTGGTAGGCTATGCGAATTCTGGTGATCTCTCCCTTATTCCATGGAAAAAATTATTATCTTATGGGTGTAGTGTGAAGGTTCGTACATAGTTTCTTTTCTAGTGAATTCTCTTGAATGGAATTGGGAGTATGCGTATGTGAATTGTATATATGGCTTGTATTGTTTTTTCCACCTCTGTAGTTGTGTTTTCTGTGTGCATATATTGATGAATGAGGGGGTATGTGGTGTATCCGTATGTGGGTTAGGGTGTGGGTCCCTTTTTTTGGAAATTTCCTGGAAGTTCTTTTTTCTCAATTCTGTTGAGGGGATATATTTGTGGGGTTCTTTTCCTTTGCTTTGTGGACAAGAAATAAAAGGGGGTCACGTGGGTAGGGTGTGGGGTGGTGAGGTGTCCGCTTTTAATTTGAGAGGTTGCTATAATAGGATTAAAACAAAGTAAAATTTGTTAAGGGTTGTTATTTTTTTCATTTTATGAAGGGATAAATACATGGGTGAGGGTGCGTGATAAGGTGAGCTAAAAATAGATAAAATTGGACTTTGGGACGGAAAAAATTATGTGTCTACAAGACCAACTGACCATTGAATTTGAGCTGTTTTGGCAAGTTTTTCAGGTGTCCAAAATTGGATCGCTTGAATCTTTTCTTCAAATCCTGGTCGACAAGAACTTGCTTAAATTCTCGATAAGCAGCCATTCTTGATTTGACAGATATCTTTGTCGGGAAAGATCCAACCTCGTCTATTATCATTCAAAGGTCATACCGCTCCACGAAAATGAACCTTGAAAAAGATGGCATAGAAAGGGAATCATTATCCCCATCATCACTGTTTCTTCCACTTCCCTTGCTCTCTTTACTATCACCACTAGCACTATGCTTGGTAACATCTTCACTAGAATCGACGTATTCACTTATCTCTTTTAACTTCGAATATGATTCAGACACTGCCTCTTCGATTTTCTTTCTTTTTGAGACATTTTTAACTACCTCAACTTTTCTTTTTCTACTGCTACCAGCAGAATCAGATGCGGTATTGACTTTGCATTTAGCAATGGGTCCTTTTTTAGCTATTTTCAACAGAATCTACACCTACAGAACAAATCTGTCATTTTCAGTTCATAGACCACAAGTCTACGAACAGAAATTAGTCAATGCTCAAATGAAAAAGCCCAAAAAAAATAAGACATACCCCACCATTAAATAGTTCACTACATAAAAGTACAATAACTGAGACAAAATCCAACATGCAGTATCGAAACTCAACTATTGTTAAAAATCAAACTAGTGCAACAAATCAAACTAATTAGCTATTAATATTTTAATTTTCACTATTTCAGAAATCATATTTTAAAAGAATTTCATACGTCTGAAAATTTATTTCAATCTAGAGCATTTTAATTTCATAGACCACGGGTCTATAGAAAGAAACAGGTCACTGTTTGAATCAAATTGTCAAAATAACTCTTAAAATAACAATTATCCCATCATTCATCACTTCATTGCTATAAAAAAAAATAGAACTAAACCAAAACTCCTTACCAAAAATTTCAAAATTCAACACTGTGATCGATGAAAAAATCTATCAAAAATGCCGAATAAAACCTCAACCATTATTTCAAAATCAAACTCATTACCTATAAAATTCTTATATTTTAACTACTTTATCAACCAAATTAGAAAAAAATAAATTTCCAACATCACTACGAATCGATTAGCAAAGAAACCCATTTAAATGGATCTACAAATGATTGAAAAATGATTTTAACTAACCTTATGAAGAAAAAATGAGCCCTTAGCAATTGGATAAGAAGGAGAAATGAAAATGGCATTTTGGGAGCAACATTTTTGAAGTTGGGAGAGCATTGATGAGGAGAGAGAGTTTTTTTATATTGGAATAAGTGGAGGGTATTAGATGTATTATAGTAAATTTGTAAAGTTGTAAACATGATGAAATTGTCCCTTGACCCACGTGTGGACCCCACTTTTCAACTTTTATCCGCTTTTTTCACCCTAACCATAAAAATTAAATCAAAAAATAAAGTGGGTATATAGCAAAATAGTTTTGCAAAAGTATACTTTTGCTAATTTTTCCCAACTAACTTTATATTATGGTCGATTGTCATAGATTTCTCGGGTTCACAAAGATCTTGTATCAGCAGAAGAAGCATATATTATGTTTTATGCAAAGAGAGACGCTCTGTGGTTTTCATATTTTGTTGCACCACAAATGCATAATCACTAAACTTTCTATTTTACTCCCAAATCATCATGCTTCTGAGTTCCGATGTCAGTGAATCCAATGCTGCTGAAGTGGACACATCTTCTTCTGCTTCAAGATCAACTAGTGCTATCAACTCTTCATATTTTTATGAACTCATGAAGATTGTTGATAATGAATTGAAGAAGACTGTGCAAATGTCTATTCCAGGATCGCCTAGTGTTATTAACTCTTCAAAAGAAAACAACGCGTCTCATGATGTTGGTGTGATCGAAATAATGGAACCTTTGTTGCCCAAGTCACCATCTAGATCTCAAAGTACACTAGGTAAGCTCATCTTCAATTTCTATTTATTGGTGAGTCATGTCATTAGCTTACTACTCCTTCAGTTCACTTTTACTTACAAATATATTTTAAGTACTATGTACTTGTTTGAAGAGTGTTACACCTACCAACTATTTTTTTATCACATCAGCAGATCAGGTTTCTAGCGAAAATCAATGGCAGATGGATCCAGAGCAAGAGACGGAAATAATGCTGGCGTGTTCTATGATTGAGAAAAGAGTTTTGGGTCCAAGAGGTGAATAACTCATGGTTGCATTACGCAGATTAGGTAGTAAAAGTTCTCTGAATGATTAAAGGAGAAAGCTAAAACTTCCATTTTTCACCGTTTCTGCATAGTATGCGATGTCATCGTGTAATACCTCGAAGTTTCCAAGATAAATTTCATCTTTAAAATATCAAGTATTAGCTTCTAAGATGAATGATATTTATTATGTATGGAATTCTTTATATTTCGACTTTCCATTACGTAGGAAATTGAATAAGCTTTCCATCGATATAAGATTCGCCCAAAACCGACACTCGGTGAAGAAATTAGGGCATTTTTAGTAAGCAGTATTCCCAGTGGATAGGCCACCGCATCGCGGTGAGTGAAAAATCGGCATTCGTCAAATTCCAGTAATTCACCTCGATAGGGATGCGTCACAGTGAGAATAGCGATGGGAATGACACCGCGCCGTGATTAAGGCCAAATCAGCATTTGGCAATTTCCAGTGGATACTGCGATTGCACCACATCGCAGTGAACCCCTAAATCCGCAATTGTCACAAACCAGTAGCTCATCGCGATCGGACCGCACCGCGGTGGATAAGAGATGGACCTATCACTACATCGCGATGAAGCCTTAACCGGCATACCTGTTACAAATTTAAAAACCCAAGGGCAGTGTAGTCTTTTGCCCACATTCCCAAATCGTGAAAACAGAAGATTTATCATATTATTGAGCAACATATACTCATTATTCATCAAATCCTCTAAAATAGAAACCCTAAGATTCAATACCCAATATCAAACATCTTCAAGATTCCACCATTACTTTTCCAAATTGATTCAAGATTCAAGCTTCCTAGACCAAGAGTTTCAAGAATCTCTATTCAAGAACGCAATTAGAGTCTCAAAAGAAGGTTGTTCCTCTAGTTCATCATCTAAAGGTATGTGGGGTAATGAACAAGGACAATTCTTTCGTCCTTGTCCCCAAAACTCTATTTTAATTACAAAGATACATGATTTTGCATGTTTACCTATGAAATTGAAGTTGGTTTATACCCTATATTGCTATTCATGAGATTATGAGATTGTTCAATGTTTTAGAAGTTGAATTACATGAGTATGCTGATATTATTATGCATATTGCTGAAATTTCCAGATTTTAAGATGATTTATGAATGTTTATGTTATCAAGCATGAATTGTGAGATGTTTTATTATGAGATTGATACATGGGTCATTAATCCCTATTTAAGATTATGATTTTGAGAATTATTGTGCATCAAGAACCCCACGATTAGATTATTTTCAAATTATTTAGAAATATTTGACCTTTTGGTCTCAGAATAGATTCAAAATCCAATTTACAGAATGAGATTACCGATTTACAGTTTGTTTTCATTATAAACCTTTAGATTACTTTTAAAGTGAATTTTCTGTAGATCTTAAGCATGAGGTTGGGAGTAGTATTTAGCACCGAGTTGGGTACATTACTACGGTTTCATACCCCAGAACTACGTATCACCGTAGGTACAGATATTTATTCCCACTTCTCTGTGGATGACTGAGATTGTGATCACTGAGATGAGATTTGTTCTATTCCGATGGCAAGGGTAGAATAGACCTAACCTTACGAGGGCTTATCATGGGACACCATGTATGCTCACATGGTGTACATGTCGGTTAGAAGAACCTCCCAAATAGATGTCCCCCACTCTTAAAATAGCTTTTTGACATAAAGTATTTACTATGCAGAATGAGTTTCAGATTTCATCTAGCTTACATGATTTGAGAATAAAGAGAGAATGCATATTTTTAGAACTAAGTGTAATGACTCACAAGATTTTAGAATATATGCTTTATTATTCATGATTTTCAGATTTTGGTATTTCAGATATACTCGAGTTATGAGTCATTTACATTTAGCATGCATGATTTATAAACTATGATGATATTATTTACTTATTGAATGCACCCCCATATACTTAGTACATCCACAAAGTACTGATCCACATATACATCTATGTGCTACATTGTCTCATAATGTAGGTTCAGGTGCTCAGTCTCAGTAGCGACAGTGATTTTTGAGTACATCGTCTATATCCCCGCAATTGGTGAGCCCACATAGTTCGAGGCCTCTCAAATTTCTTGCTTCATTAGTAGATATTCTTCATTATTTATTTTAGACAGTTGAGTCAGCTGGGGCCTGTCCCAGTGACTCTCTAGATTCAATCATTAGAGGCTTGTCGGACTACTAGATTTAGATTTAGATTTCAGTTGTCGTATTCAGATTGTTCAGTAATTATTTTATCAAATTAATGAGATTAGCATATTTCAGATATATTTAGACTTTTGATAGTATTTTCTACATTTATCATGGTTTATATTCCTATTTCCCTTATGTTGAGGTTGAGATGTATTGGAGAGCAGCTAGGGTTAGGTTAGGACTACTTGTAGTTCAGAGCACCGTGTGGCATCCCGGAAATTAGATTTCAGGGCGTTACACATAGCCATACACAACCGCCCTAATTTATTGGCCCTGCAAAATTGTACCCCTCTAGAAGATGTAGGTAAACAATATAACCATGTGTAGGATAATATAGATGGCGACTAATAGGCGAGAGTACCTGTTCAACCTCTGAAATCAGATTTTGAAATTAGATTTTCTTCTCAGGGCTTTTTCTCTCTCGGCTCATGTCGACAATCTGGACATAATATGCCTAGTCAAGATTGGTGGTTGTTATCTGATGGATGCTGTTTTTCTGTGTCATATGTACTACAAAGGTGGCCGCACAACAATTTGTGCAAAAAGTGTTAAACATCCAGACATTAGTAGGGGAAGAGGAGTGGATATAGTTACATACAGGAGGGAAAGGAGGGACTCAAACAAATAGAGGAAAATTGATTTAAGGATTATTTTCAAAAAACAATATTCAGTTAAAGCAAAATTATAGTCATGCATGTCAAAAATTTTGAAACAGCTGGAAACAAATATAACTGTTGCTAGAAGATTTGTATCAAGTAAATTGTGAAATCAAGAATTGAGGAATTCTATAGATAGAGGAGTGGATGTACTGTGGCATGTTTATTTGCTTTAATCTGTTCCCTTCAACTATGTACATAACAAAATATAGTCATCTAACCGTATTTATAGTATTTTGGTGGATACCTTCAAATTGATTAATTATGTGAAGACCATTTAAAAACAGAGAAGCTTTTAGAAAAATTAAAGAATCTTTAATTAGTAATTATTCAGAATATATAAGTCTAAATAAAACAAAAGAAAACCCACAAAGACTAGCCTACCTAATTACCTTAGTATCTAGTATTGAAGCAAAATTAATAATCCATTTAAAATCTAGGGAGAAGATATAAGAAAATAGGTGAACATTTATATTTAATGTTAGAAAAAGAAGAATTAAAATTAGAAGATAAATTGACAGCTATGGTAAGAATAGAAAGGGAAAACGAAGAAATAGATAGAAAAAAAGAAATAGAAAAAATAAAACAACAAACTACAGAAGAACTACGAAAAATAGAAGAAACTAAAAATAGTAGGATTGCTGAATTAGAAAAAGAATTACAAATGTTAAAAGATCTGTATGAAAAAAGACAGAAAGAAAAAGAAAAAAAAGATAAAGAACAAAAATTATTAAACGAAATAAATCAATTTAAAGAAAAATTAGAAATAGACAATAAAGAAATAAAAGACAAGGAATTGGAAATAAATAATATAGATGTTGAAGAAACAGATAATTATGATTCAGAAGATAGTGAAACATATACAGAAATATTAACAAATACAAAAAATTTAGAAATCAATGAAAAAAAAGAAGTAATTAATGAAGAAAATTTAGAAAATATCAACACAGAAATAAATACTCTTGATAAAAAAGAAGATCAAAATATAATACCTAGTACATCAGAAATAAGAAAACCTACATATTATAAGAATAAGTTTAAAAGATATAATCTAAAGAATGAATATGACAAATGGACACCAAAACAAATAGTTAATAAAAATTATAACTTTTTAGACTTAGATTGTGTAATAGATACAGAAAAAACAATACAATTATGGATAGGATATATGACAAAAAAATTATTAGATAATAATATAAGTGTAATAGATGCACCAGAATATATAGAAAGAACACTAATAGGAACAGTGAAACTATGGTTTTTAAATCTAACTGAAAATAGTAAAAGAATATTAAGAACCGACAAACCCACAGAAGGAACATCATCAACAAAATTAACACCTATAGAATTATTAAAAAAATATGAAACAGCTATAAAAGACGAATTTAGTAGCATGACAACAAAAGAAGAAGAACAAAATGAAGAGAAAGATATAAATAGGAATTTAATGTTAAAATTAGCAATATGTAATATGTGCTATATAGATGAATATACTTGCGCATTTAAAGAATATTATCATAAAGGAGCATATAATATAGAAGAAAGTAAAGAAATAAGAAAATTATATTTTAATAAATTACCTGAACCATTTAGTTAAAAAATAATAAAAAGTTGGGATGAAACAAAAACAGTAGATACTCTAGGAGCAAGAATAAAAATTTTACAACAATGGTATAGAAACCTATGTGAAAAATACAGAGAAGAAATAAAAATGGAAAAAACATTAATAAGAAATTTAGCATGTTGCAAAGATAAAATAGCACCTCAATTTGGATGCGAAGATAGATATTATAAAAAAAGAAAAAGACATAAGAAATATAAGAAATACAAAAAATCAAAATATAAGTATAAGAAACCAAGAAAAAGATATTATGTAAAAAATTATAAACATAAAAGACCATATAGGAAAAAGAAATCTATAAAGGAATGTACCTGTTATAATTGCGGAAAAATAGGACATTTAGCTAGAGATTGTAAATTACCTAAAAACCAAAAAAATAAACAAATATCAGTAATAAAAATAGAAAATATAGAATATATGCAGATACATTACATTGCTTACGAATTAGAAAGTGAAGACAATATATATGAAATTTCAGAGAATGAAACAGATAACGAAATAGATAGTGAATTAGACGAATTAAATGATTGAGGAAGATATAAAAATAATAACAAAAGAAGAATATTTAAATGACGAAGGAACAGATCAAAAAATAATATTTGATAACAATGTACTTGATGAAATAAAAGGAAAAGAGTTAGACTTAAGTGTAGAAAAAATATTTAAAATACCAACAATAAAAAATATATTTACTAGGAAAAAGGAAGAATATTATGTAGTAAGTCAAAAGGAACATGTAATAGACTGTGGATATGCAAAAGGTAAAGCTAGTATACCACTAGTAACAAAAAGAATAATTAATAAAGAGATAAATGATATAAAAAGTAGAGACCCAATAAAATATGTACACTTTGGAGGTACAGAAATATTAATAAAAGCATGTTTTAGAGAAGGAATAGATACACCAATAGAATTATATTTAGCAGATGATAGAATTATAAAACCTATAGAAAAAAGTATAATAACTTCCATAAAAGGAAATTTAATATACCAAAATTTAAATTTATAATAAGTGTGAATTATTCAGTAGCAGTAACGGATAAAAATATAGACAAATCATTAGTATTATATTGAAAAATATCAGGAATACAATTAACCCCAGGAAGTAAAATATTTACAGCCAGATGTAAAAATCTATATGTATTAACAACAAAACATAAAATAACGAGAAAAAATAAAATTAATAAAATACAAATAGAAAGCCCTTTTGAACAATTTGTAAAAACAATTGATAATAATGATTATAGTTACAGAAATATAGACATAGAAGAAGATCTAGAAATAATAAATGATAGAATAAGTACAACAAAAAGAATAGCTTATGATAAACCGGAATCATCAAGCTCATCAAAAAGAACAAGTTATGAAACAAGTTCAATGGATAATTCAAACCAATATTACATAACAGGAAAGGTAAATGAAAAAGAATATTTAATACTCTTAAATACAGGACAAGAAGAAAATTATATAGCAAAATATGAGGAAATAAAAACTGACAATAATATATTCCCAGATCTACCAAGAAGTTTAATAAATACTAAAAACATAGCAGAAAAAGAAATAATAATAGGAATAAGAAAAATTAAAATAGAATTTGAAGTAAAAGAAGAAATGCAAAAAACAGACATAATATTAGGAATAAAATGGTGAGAACAAGTAAAACCATATAATATAGAACATACACAATTAACTATAACATATAACAGAGAGAAATTATTCTTAAGAAGAGCTTTAACATAAAATGAAAATATATGTATTAATGAAGATAGTAGTAGAAGGATATTACAGTAGATATTATACGCTTATGATAGACACAGGAGAAGAAGCTAATTTATGTAGATATAATTGTTTACCAGAAAGTAAATGGGATAAATTAAAAACACCAATAATAGTTAAAGGATTTAATAACGAAGGAAGCTTAATTACTTACAAAGCTAAGAATGTAAAAACACAAGTATGGGATAAAACATTAACAATAGAAGAAATTTATAATTATGAACTAACATCAAAAGATATACTTTTAGGAATGCCGTTTCTAGATAAATTATACCCACATATAATAACTAGAATAGATTGGTGGTTTACAACACCATGTAAACAAAAAGTAAGAGCAAAAAGAGTTAATAATAAAATAAGAAAGAAAACTGATTGGATAAAAGGAAGTGAAAAAATTACACAAAAGTTAGAAAATATAAAAAATATTGAAAATACAATAGAACTAGTCGTATTTTCGATAAATAAAACAGAAATAACTATATTTTCAATAAATAAGATAGAAATATTTAAGGGAAAATTAGAAAAATTATATAGTGAAGATCCATTAAAAAGATGGGAAAGACATAAAACCATCATAAAAATTGAATTAATAGATAAAAATAGCATAATAACCCAGAAACCATTAACATATAATTTTGATGATTTAAAAGAATTTAAAATGCATATAGAAGAATTATTAGAAAAACAATATATACAAAAAAGTAATAGTAAACATAATAGCCCAGCATTTATAGTAAATAAACATAGTGAACAAAAAAGAGGAAAAAGTAGAATGGTTATTGATTATAGAAATTTAAATGCAAAAAAAATGACTTATAATTACCCAATACGAAATAAAATATTAAAAATAAGACAAATACAAGGATATAATTATTTTAGTAAATTTGATTGTAAATCAGGATTTTACCATCTAAAGTTAGAAGAAGAATCTAAGGAATTAACCGCATTTACGGTACCACAAGGATTTTATGAATGGAATGTACTACCATTTGGATATAAAAATGCACCAGGTAGATATCAACATTTTATGGATAGTTATTTTAAACAACTACCTAATTGTATAGTATATATACCATTTGTAGGGGGTGCGGATTAGGTGCGATAATTTAACTAGAAAATAAATACGTAGGTATTTATTTTAAATAATGAATATTATTGATTGGAATTATTTTCGTTTTTATCTTCTTGACTTAAGATGTTTTATTAATTCATGTTCTAGATTAGATATTATCGTAATTAGATTATCTAGTGTTTTAGGATCCTCGTTAGTAATATGTAACCGTTTGTATTCTAGGTATAGACTATATAGTTGAGTTTCTATTTCTTTTAATGAGTTATTCTTTTCGTAAGATGTATTCATTAATTTTTGTAGTTTATTATTTTATCCTATTAAAATTTTAGCAATTTCTGTGTAGTATTTTATTCTAACTTTGCTATATTCAATGCGTAGGTTTATGTTCTTTATCTGGTTTACTAGTATTTGTTGTTCATGTATAGGTAATTTTCCATCTGTAATAAATAATTTTTCGTATGTATTAAATAAATTATTACTTGTATCTTCCTTTTCTAAGGTTAATTGTATTTTAAGTAATTTTTCTTCTAGTTGTCTTTTTTCTATTTCAAGTTGATTTCTGTAATTAACTTCTTCATATATCCAATTTTGCCTTTCTCTAATTTTTTTTTTATATATTCTAACATTTATTTATTTTGAATAATATTCATCTGAATCTAAGTAATATTGATGTTCATAATATATGCGTAAGTTTTCTATACTGTTTAATAATTCTTCCTCTTCATAATCTTCTAATTTTTCCCATATTATTTTCTTTATGTCTTTAATTTCTATATCTTTAAGTATATATAAAACAACTATTTTAATATCAACTATCATGTTTTTTCATAATATTTTCTAGTTGTTTGTTTTAGTCTAAGTAATTCTTGCATATTTTCATTAAGAAATTCTATATATTTTACATCTTTATTTTCCATGTATTTCTCTATATTTATTTTCATCTGTTTTTCTAGTAACTGTATGTCTCTCATATCTTTTTCTAAAAATTCTATGTAATTTATCATGGTAAGTATTTGTAAGAGTAGTTAGGTAGGTATGGTATATAATTTACTCTAGTCATGTAATATTTACCAAATGCTTTTTCTAATATGATTTTTCTTATATCTACTACTTTTATATCTTGAAGTGCATACAAAATAAGTATTTTAAATTTATCTACCATTGTATCAGATAAATAATTATTCATTTTCATAAAATTGCTTTTTACAAAATATTCCCTTCAACCATGTACATAACAAAATATAGTCATCTCAGATTACTATATACTAGATTATTCTTAAATAACATATTCTTCGGTCACTATTAGCATGGTAATCTGGATATTTTCCCTTAAACAGCGCCTCTACTCTGGTTACTCCCCACCACGGCTTCTTGCCTTATTGCTTTCACCTTTAGGATGACATAGTTCTTAGGGATTTTTCTCCATTTTCACTTTGCTAATAAACTTCTTAACATATTATTCATTGAATAATTCTACTATAAAGTAACTAACATGAATCTATTTTATCATACCATGATTGTTGGGAATTATGAATTTAGTTATTCATAATCATAAATAGATATACCTGTTCGGGTAGGTTTGATATTTCTGAGCTTTGTTCCTCCATAGATTTTTCCATTGAAATATACCTGTTTTTAATAATTAAGCAAAAATATTTGTTGTAGACAAGAGAGAGTTTTTCTGCTTCAACGTATGAAAGCTTGCCTTGCAATGCCTTCAGTTTCCTTCCTTTATAGAACGAAAAAAACTTTACAATCATCTTTACACGTTTTTTAAATGCTAACCTATAAGTCAAAAAGGCTATAAGGTCTAAAAAGGCTACCTAACCTAAAAAGCCTATACATAGCCTTTAAAGGCTAAGAAAAGTCCAAGTCTACATAAATGCTAATTTACAATCTTAACAAATTTACGTAAAGACTAAAAAATCTATACAATAAATGATCCAATATCTTGTCTTCCGTTGATGCTGTCGTATCTGCTATATCTCAATTATTGCTTCTTCTCTTATCTTTCCAGCTGGCATGCTTATCTTCTTGATTCTTTTATTCTAGCTGAACTTCTGGGACAATATTATCTTCTCCATTACATTTTGAACATTGATGGTCTGGATATTTATGTCCAATTAACTTGCAATATCTGGTTAATAATTCTTCCGAAATAAATTTTTCTTTAATAGCTCTGGCGATAGGTTTTTTCTCTGGATTGAGTAAAGTCAAGATCCATTTCCTTACGTCTTCCATATCTGCTTCTCGTAGTTCCTTTGAATTTGAGTATATTATTACATTACCTCTTGAATAATAACTCCATATGGGATTTCTGTTGCGATAACTATTTGCTAATTCTTGAAGAATCGTAGATAGTCCAATAATTCTCTTATTTGCATAAAAATTTGGTATCTCAATTCTAGGTATTTCTGGTTGTTGAGTAATATCTTCTGGTATAATCATATCTCGGGTCATTCCTATTTTTACAACTTGTAGAGGTGATTTAACTTCATCATACAATATCTCTGCTGGTGCCGTATAAAATTTTATAAAAAATAGGTTACCTTTGGTTATTCTTTTAAAAATATTAAATGAATCATATATTTATGGTATATTGGATATTTCATTTCCGTCTTGGGTATATATGGTGCTAAGTAGTCCATATTCATAACAGGTTTTAACTAGACCTCGTTTGGTTTTGGGCAAAGCAATTAGCTTATTGTATCCGGTTAGCTTCTGGGTTATGTAATTTGTATGTGGTTCTTGGATGTTTATAGCTCTGGGGTTGGTATTTAAGAAGGTTTGTATTTTGTAAATATTTTCTATGTATGTTCGGGTTGTATGGTTGTAGGTCTTTTTGTCTTGGTTTAGACTTTCTCGGTATGTGGTGATTTGTAGGGGTATAAACATAGGATCTTTTGGTGTATTTGGAATAAATGGTTTATCAAATAGCTTGTTTAGGTTCATATTTGTATTTCTCCTAACTCCTTTGCTTGTACCTGCAGAAGTAGATTGATAAATGTTATGGGTTTTATGGAGTATCCCAACGTCTCCTTCTAGCTCTGGTATTTTAATGTCTTCCGATCGACATAGCTCTGCACATTGCTGAGTTAGCTGATTTGTAGCTATAGACTTCAGTTTATCTTCATTAGTCTTTAGCTTTTCTATCTCATTACCCATACTGTCCACTTTCATTGAAAACGTAGTTAGGGTGTTAGAGTATTTTTTCTAGAGTATCTTCTTCTATTATGTCAGTCTGTGTAGCTTTGTCTTGATATGTAATCTGCAATAACATTTTTGTTAGTACTAATTACTTCAATTGTAAATGTAAAATTTAATATATTCAATACTAGTCTCCGAATTTCTTTTGTTGTAACTGAATTTTGTATTTTCTTTGTTAGCCACCAACGTACCTGTGTATTATCTATTCGTACAATAAACTTGTTATATACAATATATGGCTCAAATGCTAATAAACATTTATATAATGAGCATAATTCTTTTCTATTTATTTCCCATTTTATTTTTGTTTCATTAAATGTACCTGAGTAGTATCTACAGTGGTGTTCTAATTTTTCTTCTTCATATTTATATTGAAGTACTCCTCCATAACTACATTCACTAGCATCTGCTTGTACTATATATATAAATTTTCTATTTTCATCTGGAAAATGTAATTTTGTTAATTCTTTACAAAGTATTTTTATTTTTTGAACTTGTTTTTTATCTTCTTTGTTATAATTATATTCTACATCCTTTTTTTATTTTTTCTATAAGGGCTTTAGATTTTGTGCTAGTTTTGGTATATATTCTCTTACTTGGTTTACTAATACTAAAAATGATTGTAATTTTTTTTTAGTATCTAATTCTTCTTTCGAATTTATTATTTTTTGTACTATATGTTGTTGAATTTTTACTCCACTTTTATCTATTTGTATTCCTAAAAATTCTATCTGATTTTTCATAATTTCAGCTTTCTTTTTACTTAAACTTATTCCCGATTTTTCTATTATGTCCGTGAATTGTTCCAATAATTTTAAATGTTCTTCTTTGGTCTTTGTATATAATAGTATATCGTCTATTTTCTTATATCTTCTCCCTAGATTAGAAAATACTATACTTATTTTTAGTCCTTCGTTATTTTCATATATTTTTTCGTCTATTATAAATTCTTCTTTGTTCATTTAATAGTAAATAGTTCATGTTGATATATATATTCTAAACTATCTATTTGTGATTCTAAATTTGATATTTCATCTTTTTGTGCATTTATTGAGTTTTTACTAACTCCGGCAAATATATTATAACTTAATCTTTCTATTCTTATTTTTAACCATTTTCAACCAACTAAGTCACCGAACAAACCACATTCAAAACAACAAATTCCCCTTGAAAGTGCCTACACTTAATCATTTTCAACCTACTAAGTCACAGAACAAAACACATTCAAAAGAAGTAATTCCCCTTTAAAGTCCCTACACTTAACAATTTTCAACCAACTAAGTCACCGAACAAACCACATTCAAAACAGAAAAATACCTTTTAAAGTCACTACACTAATCCATGTTAAACCAACTAATTCACCGAACAAAAAACATTCAAAACAAAAAATTCCCCTTTAAAGTCCCTACACTTAACCATTTTCAACAAACTAAGTCACCGAACAAAACACATTCAAAACAAATAATTCCCCATTAAAGTCCCTACACATAACCATTTTCAGCCAACTAAGTCACCGAACAAAACACATTCAAAACAAATAATTCCCCTTGAAAGTCCCTACACTTAACCATTTTCAACCAACTAATTCACCGAACAAAACACATTCAAAAGAAATAATTCCCCTTTAAAGTCCCTACACTTGACCATGTTCAACCAACTAAGTCACCGAACAAAACACATTCAAAACAAATAATTCCCCTTTAAAGTCCCTACACTTAACCATTTTGAACAAACTAAGTCACCGAACAAAACACATTCCAAACAAATAATTCCACTTTAAAGTCTGTACACTTAACCATTTTCAAGTGACTAACTCACCGAACAAACCACATTCAAAAAAATAATTCTCCTTTAAAGTCCCTACACTTAAAAATCTTCAACCAACTAACTCACCGAACAAACCACATTCAAAACAAATAATTCCCCTTTAAAGTCCCTACACTTAACCTTTTTCGAGTGACTAAGTCACCGAACAAACTACATTCAAAACAAATGATTTCCCTTTAAAGTCCCTACACTTAACTATTTTCAACCAACTAATTCACCGAACAAAACACATTCAAAACAAATAATTCCCCTTTAAAGTCCCTACACTTAACCATTTTGAACAAACTAAGTCACCGAACAAACCACATTCAAAACAAATAATTCTCCTTTAAATTCGCTACACGTAACCATCTTCAACCAACTAACTCACCAAACAAACCACATTCAAAACAAAAAATTCCCCTTTAAAGTCCCTACACTTAACCATTTTCGAGTGACTAAGTCACCGAACAAACCACATTTGAAACAAATGATTTCCCTTTAAAGTCCCAACACTTAACTATTTTCAACCAACAAATTGACCGAACAAAACACATTCAAAACAAATAATTCCCATTTAAAGTATCTAAACTTAACCATTTTCAAGTGGCTAAGTCACCGAACAAACCACATTCAAAACAACAAAATACCCTTTAAAGTTCCTACACTTAACCATTTTCAACCAACTAAGTCACCGAACAAACCACATTCAAAACAACAAATTCCCCTTGAAAGTGCCTACACTTAATCATTTTTAACCTACTAAGTCACAGAACAAACCACATTCAAAACAGCAAAATACCTATTAAAGTCACTACACTAATCCATGTTAAACCAACTAATTCACCGAACAATAAACATTCAAAACAAAAAATTTCCCTTTAAAGTCCCTACACTTAACAATTTTCAACAAACTAAGTCACCGAACAAAACACATTCAAAACAAATAATTCCCCTTTAAAGTCCCTACACTTAACCATGTTCAACCAACTAAGTCACCGAACAAAACACATTCAAAACAAATAATTACCCTTTAAAGTCCCTACACTTAACCATTTTGAACAAACTAAGTCACAGAACAAAACACATTCAAAACAAATAATTCCACTTTAAAGTCTGTACACATAACCATTTTCATGTGACTAACTCACCGAACAAACCACATTCAAAAAAATAATTCTCCTTTAAAGTCCCTACACTTAACCATTTTCAACCAACTAATTCACCGAACAAAACTTAACCAATTTCAAGTGACTAAGTCACCGAACAAACCACTTTCAAAACAAATAATTCTCCTTTAAAGTCCCTACACTTAACCATTTTCGAGTGACTAAGTCACAAGACAAACCACATTCAAAAAAAATGATTCCCCTTTAGAGTCCCTACACTTAACCATTTTCAACCAACTAATTCACTGAACAAAACACATTCAAAACAAATAATTCCCCATTAAAGTCCCTACACTTAACCATTTTTAAGTGACTAAGTTACCGAACAAACCACATTCAAAACAAATAATTCTCCTTTAAAGTCTCTACACTTAACCATTTTCAACCAACTAACTCAGCGAACAAACCACATTGAAAACAAATAATTCCCCTTTAAAGTCCCTATACTTAACCATTTTCAAGTTACTAAGTGACCTAACAAATCACATTCAAAACAACAAAATACCCTTTAAAGTTCCTACACTTAACCATGTTTAACCAACTAAGTCACCGAACAAAACACATTCAAAACAAATAATTCCCCTTTAAAGTCCGTACACTTAACCATTTTCAAGTGACTAAGTCACCGAACAAACCACATTAAAAAAAATAATTCTCCTTTAAAGTCCCTACACTTAACCATTTTCGAGTGACTAAGTCACCAAACAAACCACATTTAAAAGAAATGATTTCCCTTTAAAGTCCCTACACTTAACTATTTTCAACCAACTAATTCACCGAACCAAACACATTCAAAACAAATAATTACCATTTAAAGTCCCTACACTTAACCATTTTCAAGTGGCTATGTCACCGAAGAAACCACATTCAAAACAAATAATTCTCCTTTAAATTCCCTACACGTAACCATCTTCAACCAACTAACTCACCGAACAAACCACATTCAAAACAAAAAATTACCCGTTAAAGTCCCTACACTTAACCATTTTCGAGTGACTAAGTCACCGAACAAACCACATTCAAAACAAATGATTTCTCTTTAAAGTCCCTACACTTAACTATTTTCAACCAACTAATTCACCGAACAAAACACATTCAAAAATAATAATTCCCATTTAAAGTCCCTACACTTAACCATTTTCAAGTGGCTAAGTCACCGAACAAACAACATTCAAAACAACAAAATACTCTTTAATGTCCCTACACTTAACCATTTTCAACCAACAAATTCACCGAACAAACCACATTCAAAACAAGAAATTCCCCTTGAAAGTGCCTACACTTAATCTTTTTCAACCTACTAAGTCACAGAACAAAACACATTCAGAAGAAGTAATTCCCCTTTAAAGTCCCTACACTTAACAATTTTCAACCAGCTAAGTCACCGATCAAACCACATTCAAAAAAGCAAAATACCCATAAAAGTCACTACACTAATCCATGTTAAACCAACTAAGACACCGAACAAAACACATTCAAAAAAAAAAATTCCCCTTTAAAGTCCCTACACTTAATAATTTTCAAGTGACTAAGTCACCGAACAAACCATAATCAAAACAAATAATTCCCCTTTAAAGTCCCTACACTTAACCATTTTCAACCAACTAAGTCACCGAACAAAACATATTCAAAACAAATAATTCCCCTTTAAAGTCCCTACACATAACCATTTTAAACCATCTAACTCACCGAACAAACCACAATAAAAACAAATAATTCACTTTTAAAGTCCCTACACTTAACCATTTTCAAGTGACTAAGTCACCGAACAAAACACATTCAAAACAAATAATTCCCCTTTAAAGTCCCTACACTTAACAATTTTCAAGTGACTAAGTCACAGAACAAACCACAATAAAAACCAATAATTCTCCTTTAAAGTCCCTACACTTATCCATTTTCATCAACTAACTCACCGAACAAACCACATTCAAAACAAATAATTTCCCTTTAAAGTCCCTACACTTAACCATTTTCAAGTTACTAAGTGACCTAACAAATCACATTCAAACAACAAAATACCCTTTAAAGTCCCTACACTTAACCATGTTAAATCAACTAAGTCACTGAAAAAACCACATTCAAAGAAATGATTCCCCTTTAAAGTCCCTACACTTAACAATTTTAAACCATGTCACCGAACAATAGACATTCACAACAAATAATTCCCCTTTACAGTTCCTACAATTAACCATTTTCAAGTGACTAAGTCACCTAACAAACTACATTCAAAACAAATAATTTTTCTTTAAAGTCTCTACACATAACCATTTTCAACCACCTAACTAAAAGAACAAGCCTAATTCAAAACAAATAATCCATCTTTAAAGTCCCTACACTTAACCATTTTCAAAATACTAAGTGACCTAACAAATCGCATTCAAAACAACAAAATACATTTTAAAATCTCTACACTTAACCATGTTCAACCAACTATGTCACCGAAAAAAACACATTCAAAACAAATAATTCCCTTTTAAAGTCCCTGATCTTAACCATTTTCAATTGACTTACGTCACCGAAAAAACCACATTCAAAAAAAGTAATTCTCCATTAAAGTACCTACACATAACCATTTTCATCAACTAACACACCGAACAAACCACATTCAAAAAAAATAATTCCCCTTTAATTTCCCTACACATAACCATTTTCAAGTTACTAAGTGACATAATAAATCGCATTCAAAACAACAAAATACCCTTTAACGTCGCTACACTTAACCATGGTCAACCAACTAAGTCACCGAACAAACCACATTCAAAACAAAAAAATACTCTTTAAAGTACCTACACTTAACCATGTTCAACAAACTAAGACACCGAACAAAAACACAATCAAAAGAAGTAATTCCCCTTTAAAGTTCCTACACTTACCAATTTTCATCGAACTAAGTCACCGAACAAACCATATTCAAAACATGAAAATACCCTTTAAAGTCCCTACACTTAACCATGTTCAACCAACTATGTCACCGAACAACACACATTCAAAACAAATAATTCTCCTTTAAAGTCCTTACACTTAACCATTTTCAGGGGACTAAGTCACCGAATAAACCACATTTAAAAAAAATAATTCCCCTTTAATGTCCCTACATTTAACAATTTTAAAGGAACTATGTCACTGAACAAACCACATTAAAAATAGAAAAATACCCTTTAAAGTCACTACACTTAACAATGTTAAACCAACTAAGTCACCAAACAAAACATATTCAAAACAAAAAATTCCCCTTTAAAGTCTCTACACTTAAAAATTTTCAAATGACTAACTCACCGAACAAAACACATTCAAAACAAATAATTCCCCTTTAAAGTCCCTACACTTAACCATTTTCAAATGACTAAGTCACCGAACAAACCACATTCAAAACAAATAATTCTCCTTTAATGTCCCTACACTTAACCATCATCAACCAACTAACTTACCGAACAAATCACATTCAAAAGAAATAATTCCCCTTTAAAGTCCCTACACTTAACCATTTTCAAGTGACTAAGTCACCGAACAAACCACATTGAAAACAAATGATTCCCCTTTAAAGTCCCTACACTTAACCATTTTCAACCAACTAATTCACCGAACAAAACACATTCAAAACAAATAATTCCCCTTTAACGTCCCTGCACATAACCATTTTCAAGTTACATAGTGAAATAACAAATCACATTCAAAACAACAAAATACCCTTTGACGTCCCTACACTAAACCATGGTCAACCAATTAAGTCACCGAACAAACCACATTCAAAACAAAAAAATACCCTTTAAAGTCCCTACACATAACCATTTTCAAGTTACTAAGTGACATAACAAATCGCATTCAAAACAACAAAATACCCTTTAACGTCGCTACACTAAACCATGGTCAACCAACTAAGTCACCGAACAAACCACATTCAAAACAAAAAAATACCCTTTAAAGTACCTACACTTAACCATGTTCAACAAACTAAGACACCGAACAAAACACATTCAAAACAAATAATTAACCTTTAAAATCCCTATATGTAACCATTTTCAAGTGACTAAGGCACCGAACAAACCACATTCAAAACAACAAAATACCCTTTAAAGTCCCTACACTTAACCATTTTCAACCAACAAAGTCACCGAACAAAACACATTCAAAACAACAAATTCCCCTTTAAAGTCCCTACACTTAACCATTTTCAACCAACTAAGTCACCGAACTAAACACATTCAAAACAACAAATTCCCCTTTAAAGTACCTACACTTAACCATTTTCAACCAACTAAGTCAACGAAAAAAACACATTCAAAAGAAGTAATTCCCCTTTAAAGTTCCTACACTTACCAATTTTCATCTAACTAAGTCACCAAACAAACCATATTCAAAACATCAAAATACCCTTTAAAGTCCCTACACTTACCCATGTTCAACCAACTATGTCACCGAACAACACACATTCAAAACAAATAATTCTCCTTTAAAGTCCTTACACTTAACCATTTTCAGGGGACTAAGTCACCGAATAAACCACATTCAAAAAAAATAATTCCCCTTTAAAGTCCCTACATTTAAACAATTTTAAAGCAACTAAGTCACTGAACAAACCACATTAAAAATAGAAAAATACCCTTTAAAGTCACTACACTTAACCATGTTAAACCAACTAGGTCACCGAAAAAAACATATTCAAAACAAAAAATTCCCCTTTAAAGTCTCTACACTTGAAAATTTTCAAATGACTAAGTCACCGAACAAACCACATTCAAAACGAATAATTCCCCTTTAATGTCCCTACACTTAACAATTTTCAACCAACTAAGTCACCGAACAAAACACATTCAAAACAAATAATTCCCCTTTAAAGTCCCTACACTTAACCATTTTCAAGTGACTAAGTCACCGAACAAACCACATTCAAACCAAATATATCTCCTTTAAAGTCCCTACACTTAACCATCTTCAACCAACTAACTCACTGAACAAATCACATTCAAAAGAAATAATTCCCCTTTAAAGTCCCTACACTTAACCATTTTCAAGTGACTAAGTCACCGAACAAACCACATTGAAAACATATGATTCCCCTTTAAAGTCCCTAAACTTAACCATTTTCAACCAACTAATTCACCGAACAAAACACATTCAAAACAAATAATTCCCCATTAACGTCCCTGCACATAACCATTTTCAAGTTACTAAGTGAAATAACAAATCACATTAAAAATAACAAAATACCCTTTGACGTCCCTACACTAAACCATGGTCAACCAATTAAGTCACCAAACAAACCACATTCAAAATAAATAAATACCCTTTAAAGTCCCTACACTTAACCATGTTCAACAAACTAAGACACCAAACAAAACACATTCAAAACAAATAATAAACCTTTAAAATACCTGTACATAACCATTTTCAAGTGACTAAGTCACCGACCAAACCACATTCAAAACAACAAAATACCTTTTAAAGTCCCTACACTTAACCATTTTCAACCAACATAGTCACCGAACTAAACACAATCAAAACAACAAATTCCCCTTTAAAGTACCTACACTTAACCATTTTCAACCAACTAAGTCACCGAAAAAGACACATTCAAAAGAAGTAATTCTCCTTTAAAGTTCCTACACTTATCAATTTTCAACTAACTAAGTCACCGAACAAACCATATTCAAAATATCAAAATACCCTTTAAAGTCCCTACACTTAACCATGTTCAACCAACTATGTCACCGAACAACACACATTCAAAACAAATAATTCTCCTTTAAAGTCCTTACACTTAACCATTTTCAGGGGACTAAGTCACCGAATAAACCACATTCAAAAAAAATAATTCCCCTTTAAAGTCCCTACACTTAACCATTTTCAACTAACTAACTCACCGAAAAAACCACATTCAAGACAACAAAAAACCCTTTAAAGTCGCTACACTTAACCATTGTCAACAAACTAAGTCACCGAACAAAACACATTCAAAAGAAGAAATTCTCCTTTAAAGGCCCTACACTTAACCATATTCAACAGACTATGTCACCGAACAAAACACTTTCAAAACAAATAATTCCCCTTTAAAGACACCGAACAAACCACATCCAAAAAAACAATATACCCTTTAACGTCCCTACACTTAACAATTTTCAACCAACTAAGTCACCGAACAAAACACATTCAAAACAACAAATTCCCCTTGAAAGTACCCACAATTAATCATTTTCAACCAACTAAGTCACCGAGCAAAACACATTCAAAAGAAGTAATTCCCCTTTAAAGTCCCTGGTTTTAACAATTTTAAACCAACTAAGTCACTGAACAAACCACACTCAAAATAGCAAAATACCCTTTAAAGTCACTACACTTAACCATGTTAAATCAACTAAGTCATCGAACAAAACACATTCAAAACAAAAAATTCCCATTTAAAGTCCATACACTTAAAAATTTTCAAGTGACTACGTCATCGAACAAACCACATTCAAAACAAATAATTCCCCTTGAGAGTCCCTACACTTAACAATTTTAAACCAACTAAGTCACCGAACAAAACACATTCAATACAAATAATTCCCCTTTAATGTCCCTACACTTAACAAATTTCAAGTGACTAAGTCACCAAACGAACCACATTCAAAACAAATAATTCTCCTTTAAAGTCCCTACACTTAACCATCTTCAACAAACTAACTTACCGAACAAACCACATTCGAAAGAAATAATTCCCCTTTAAAGTCCGTACACTTAACCAATTTCAAGTGACTAAGTCACCAAACAAACCACATTCAAAACAAATTATTCTCCATTAAAGTCCCTATACTTTACCATTTTCTAGTGACAATGTCCCCGAACAAACCACATTCAAAACAAATGATTTCCCTTTAAAGTCCCTACACTTAACTATTTTCAAGCAACTAATTCACCGAACAAAACACATTCAAAACAAATAATTCCCATTTAAAGTCCCTACACTTAACCATTTTCAAGTGGCTAAGTCACCGAACAAACCACATTCAAAACAAATAATTCTCTTTTAAATTCCCTACACTTAACCATCTTCAACCAACTAACTCACCGAACAAACCACATTCAAAACAAAAAATACCACATTAAAGTCCCTAGAGTTCACCATTTTCGAGTGACTAAGTCACCGAACAAACCACATTCAAATCAAATAATTCCCCTTTAAAGTCCCTACACTTAACCATCTTCAACCAACTAACTCACCGAACAAATCACATTCAAAAGAATTAATTCCCCTTTAAAGTCCCTACACTTAACCATTTTCAAGTGACTAAGTCACCGAACAAACCACTTTGAAAACAAATGATTCCCCTTTAAAGTCCCTACACTTAACCATTTTCAACCAACTAATTCACCGAACAAAACACATTCAAAACAAATAATTCCCCTTTAACGTCCCTGCACATAACCATTTTCAAGTTACTAAGTGAAATAACAAATCACATTCAAAACAACTAAATACCCTTTGACGTCCCTTCACGAAACCATGGTCAACCAATTAAGTCACCGAACAAACCACATTCAAAATAAAAAAATACCCATTAAAGTCCCTACACATAACCATTTTCAAGTTACTAAGTGACATAACAAATCGCATTCAAAACAACAAAATACCCTTTAACGTCGCTACACTAAACCATGGTCAACCAACTAAGTCACCGAACAAACCACATCCAAAACAAAAAAATACCCTTTAAAGTACCTACACTTAACCATGTTCAACAAACTAACACACCGAACAAAACACATTCAAAACAAATTATTAACCTTTAAAATCCTTATACATAACCATTTTCAAGTGACTAAGGCACCGAACTTACCACATTCAAAACAAAAAAATAACCTTTAAAGTCCCTACACTTAACCATTTTCAACCAACAATGTCACCGAACAAAACACATTCAAAACAACAAATTCCCCTTTAAAGTCACTACACTTAACCATTTTCAACCAACTAAGTCACCGAACTAAACACATTCAAAACAACAAATTCCCCTTTAAAGTACCTACACTTAACCATTTTCAACCAACTAAGTCACCGAAAAAAACACATTCAAAAGAAGTAATTCCCCTTTAAAGTTCCTACACTTACCAATTTTCATCTAACTAAGTCACCGAACAAACCATATTCAAAACATCAAAATACCCTTTAAAGTCCCTACACTTAACCATGTTCAACCAACTATGTCACCGAACAACACACATTCAAAACAAATAATTCTCCTTTAAAGTCCTTACACTTAACCATTTTCAGGGGACTAAGTCACCGAATAAACCACATTCAAAAAAAATAATTCCCCATTAAAGTCCCTACATTTAACAATTTTAAAGCAAATAAGTCACCGAACAAACCACATTCAAAATAGAAAAATACCCTTTAAAGTCACAACACTTAACCATGTAAAACAAACTAAGTCACCGAACAAAACATATTCAAAACAAAAAATTCCCCTTTAAAGTTTCTACACTTAAAAATTTTCAAATGACTAAGTCACCGAACAAACCACATTCAAAACAAATAATTCCCCTTTAATGTCCCTACACTTAACAATTTTCAACCAACTAAGTCACCGAACAAAACACATTCAAAAAAAATAATTCCCCTTTAAAGTCCCTACACTTAACCATTTTCAAGTGACTAAGTCACCGAACAAACCACATTCAAAACAAATAATTCTCCTTTAAAGTCCCTACACTTAACCATCTTCAACCAACTAACTCACCGAACAAATCACATTCAAAAGAAATAATTCCCCTTTAACGTCCCTACACTTAACCATTTTCAGGTGACTAAGTCACTGAACAAACCACATTGAAATCAAATGATTCCCCTTTAACGTCCCTGCACATAACCATTTTCAAGTTACTAAGTGAAATAACAAATCACATTCAAAATAACAAAATACCCTTTGACGTCCCTACACTAAACCATGGTCAACCAATTAAGTCACCGAACAAACCACATTCAAAACAAAAAAATACCCTTTAAAGTCCCTACACTTAACCATGTTCAACAAACTAAGACACCAAACAAAACACATTCAAAACAAATAATTAACCTTTAAAATACCTGTACATAACATTTTTCAAGTGACTAAGTCACCGAACAAACCACATTCAAAACAACAAAATACCTTTTAAAGTCCCTACACTTAACCATTTTCAACCAACTATGTCACCGAACTAAACACATTCAAAACAACAAATTCCCCTTTAAAGTACCTACACTTAACCATTTTCAACAACCTAAGTCTCCGAAAAAGACACATTCAAAAGAAGTAATTCTCCTTTAAAGTTCCTACACTTATCAATTTTCAACTAACTAAGTCACCGAACAAACCATATTCAAAATATCAAAATACCCTTTAAAGTCCCTACACTTAACCATGTTCAACCAACTATGTCACCGAACAACACACATTCAAAACAAATAATTCTCCTTTAAAGTCCTTACACTTAACCATTTTCAGGGGACTAAGTCACCGAATAAACCACATTCAAAAAAAATAATTCCCCTTTAAAGTCCCTACACTTAACCATTTTCAACTAACTAACTCACCGAAAAAACCACATTCAAGACAACAAAATACCCTTTAAAGTCGCTACACATAACCATTTTCAACCAACTAAGTCACCGAACAAAACACATTCAAAAGAAGAAATTCTCCTTTAGAGGCCCTACACTTAACCATATTCAACAGACTATGTCACCGAAAAAAACACATTCAAAACAAATAATTCCCCTTTAAAGTCACTACACCTAACCATTTTCAAGTGACTAAGTCACCGAACAAACCACATTGAAAACAAATGATTCCCCTTTAACGTCCCTGCACATAACCATTTTCAAGTTACTAAGTGAAATAACAAATCACATTCAAAATAACAAAATACCCATTGACGTCCCTACACTAAACCATGGTCAACCAATTAAGTCACCGAACAAACCACATTCAAAACAAAAAAATACCCTTTAAAGTCCCTACACTTAACCATGATCAACAAACTAAGACACCAAACAAAACACATTCAAAACAAATAATTAACCTTTAAAATACCTGTACATAACCATTTTTCAAGTGACTAAGTCACCGAACAAACCACATTCAAAACAACAAAATACCTTTTAAAGTCCCTACACTTAACCATTTTCAACCAACTATGTCACCGAACTAAACACATTCAAAACAACAAATTCCCCTTTAAAGTACCTACACTTAACCATTTTCAACAACCTAAGTCTCCGAAAAAGACACATTCAAAAGAAGTAATTCTCCTTTAAAGTTCCTACACTTATCAATTTTCAACTAACTAAGTCACCGAACAAACCATATTCAAAATATCAAAATACCCTTTAAAGTCCCTACACTTAACCATGTTCAACCAACTATGTCACCGAACAACACACATTCAAAACAAATAATTCTCCTTTAAAGTCCTTACACTTAACCATTTTCAGGGGACTAAGTCACCGAATAAACCACATTCAAAAAAAATAATTCCCCTTTAAAGTCCCTACACTTAACCATTTTCAACTAACTAACTCACCGAAAAAACCACATTCAAGACAACAAAATACCCTTTAAAGTCGCTACACATAACCATTTTCAACCAACTAAGTCACCGAACAAAACACATTCAAAAGAAGAAATTCTCCTTTAGAGGCCCTACACTTAACCATATTCAACAGACTATGTCACCGAAAAAAACACATTCAAAACAAATAATTCCCCTTTAAAGTCACTACACCTAACCATTTTCAAGTGACTAAGTCACCGAACAAACCACATTGAAAACAAATGATTCCCCTTTAACGTCCCTGCACATAACCATTTTCAAGTTACTAAGTGAAATAACAAATCACATTCAAAATAACAAAATACCCATTGACGTCCCTACACTAAACCATGGTCAACCAATTAAGTCACCGAACAAACCACATTCAAAACAAAAAAATACCCTTTAAAGTCCCTACACTTAACCATGATCAACAAACTAAGACACCAAACAAAACACATTCAAAACAAATAATTAACCTTTAAAATACCTGTACATAACCATTTTCAAGTGACTAAGTCACCGAACAAACCACATTCAAAACAACAAAATACTTTTTAAATTCCCTACACTTAACCATTTTCAACCAACTAAGTCACCGAACTAAACACATTCAAAACAACAAATTCCCCTTTAAAGTACCTACACTTAACCATTTTCAACCAACTAAGTCACCGAAAAAGACACATTCAAAAGAAGTAATTCTCCTTTAAAGTTCCTACACTTATCAATTTTCAACTAACTAAGTCACCGAACAAACCATATTCAAAACATCAAAATACCCTTTAAAGTCCCTACACTTAACCATGTTCAACCAACTATGTCACCGAACAACACACATTCAAAACAAATAATTCTCCTTTAAAGTCCTTACACTTAACCATTTTCAGGGGACTAAGTCACCGAATAAACCACATTCAAAAAAAATAATTCCCCTTTAAAGTCCCTACACTTAACCATTTTCAACTAACTAACTCACCGAAAAAACCACATTCAAGACAACAAAATACCCTTTAAAGTCGCTACACTTAACCATTTTCAACCAACTAAGTCACCGAACAAAACACATTCAAAAGAAGAAATTCTCCTTTAAAGGCCCTACACTTAACCATATTCAACAGACTATGTCACCGAAAAAAATACATTCAAAAAAAATAATTCCCCTTTAAAGTCCCTACACTTAACCATTTTCTACTAACTAACTCAGCTAAAAAACCACATTCAAGACAATAAAATACCCTTTAAAGTCCCTACACTTAACCATTTTCAAGTGACTAAGTCACCGAACAAACCACTTTGAAAACAAATGATTCCCCTTTAAAGTCCCTACACTTAACCATTTTCAACCAACTAATTCACCGAACAAAACACATTCAAAGCAAATAATTCCCCTTTAACGTCCCTGCACATAACCATTTTCAAGTTACTAAGTGAAATAACAAATCACATTCAAAACAACAAAATACCCTTTGACGTCCCTTCAGTAAACCATGGTCAACCAATTAAGTCACCGAACAAACCACATTCAAAACAAAAAAATACCCATTAAAGTCCCTACACATAACCATTTTCAAGTTACTAAGTGACATAACAAATCGCATTCAAAACAACAAAATACCCTTTAACGTCGCTACACTAAACCATGGTCAACCAACTAAGTCACCGAACAAACCACATTCAAAACAAAAAAATACCCTTTAAAGTACCTACACTTAACCATGTTCAACAAACTAAGACACCGAACAAAACACATTCAAAACAAATAATTAACCTTTAAAATCCCTATACTTAACAATTTTCAAGTGACTAAGGCACCGAACAAACCACATTCAAAACAACAAAATACCCTTTAAAGTCCCTACACTTAACCATTTTCAACCAACAAAGTCACCGAACAAAACACATTCAAAACAACAAATTCCCCTTTAAAGTCACTACACTTAACCATTTTCAACCAACTAAGTCACCGAACTAAACACATTCAAAACAACAAATTCCCCTTTAAAGTACCTACACTTAACCATTTTCAACCAACTAAGTCACCGAAAAAAACACAATCAAAAGAAGTAATTCCCCTCTAAAGTTCCTACACTTACCAATTTTCATCGAACTAAGTCACCGAACAAACCATATTCAAAACATCAAAATACCCTTTAAAGTCCCTACACTTAACCATGTTCAACAAACTATGTCTCCGAACAACACACATTCAAAACAAATAATTCTCCTTTAAAGTCCTTACACTTAACCATTTTCAGGGGACTAAGTCACCAAATAAACCACATTCAAAAAAAATAATTCCCCATTAAAGTCCCTACATTTAACAATTTTAAAGCAAATAAGTCACCGAACAAACCACATTCAAAATAGAAAAATACCCTTTAAAGTCACTACACTTAACCATGTTAAACAAACAAAGTCACCGAACAAAACATATTCAAAACAAAAAATTCCCCTTTAAAGTCTCTACACTTAAAAATTTTCAAATGACTAAGTCACCGAACAAACCACATTCAAAACAAATAATTCCCCTTTAAAGTCCCTATACTTAACAATTTTCAACCAACTATGTCACCGAACAAAACACATTCAAAACAAATAATTCCCCTTTAAAGTCCCTACACTTAACCATTTTCAAGTGTCTAAGTCACCGAACAAACCACATTCAAAACAAATAATTCTCCTTTAAAGTCCCTACACTTAACCATCTTCAACCAACTAACTCACCGAACAAATCACATTCAAAAGAAATAATTCCCCTTTAACGTCCCTACACATAACCATTTTCAAGTGACTAAGTCACCGAACAAACCACACTGAAAACAAATGATTCCCCTTTAACGTCCCTGCACATAACCATTTTCAAGTTACTAAGTGAAATAACAAATCACATTCAAAATAAACAAATACCCTTTGACGTCCCTACACTAAACCATGGTCAACCAATTAAGTCACCCAACAAACAACATTCAAAACAAAAAAATACCCTTTAAAGTCCCTACACTTAACCATGTTCAACAAACTAAGACACCAAACAAAACACATTCAAAACAAATAATTAACCTTTAAAATACCTGTACATAACAATTTTCAAGTGACTAAGTCACCGAACAAACCACATTCAAAACAACAAAATACCTTTTAAAGTCCCTACACTTAACCATTTTCAACCAACTAAGTCACCGAACTAAACACATTCAAAACAACAAATTCCCCTTTAAAGTACCTACACTTAACCATTTTCAACCAAATAAGTCACCGAAAAAGACACATTCAAAAGAAGTAATTCTCCTTTAAAGTTCCTACACTTATCAATTTTCAACTAACTAAGTCACCGAACAAACCATATTCAAAATATCAAAATACCCTTTAAAGTCCCTCCACTTAACCATGTTCAACCAACTATGTCACCGAACAACACACATTCAAAACAAATAATTCTCCTATAAAGTCCTTACACTTAACCATTTTCAGGGGACTAAGTCACCGAATAAACCACATTCAAAAAAAATAATTCCCCTTTAAAGTCCCTACACTTAACCATTTTCAACTAACTAACTCACCGAAAAAACCACATTCAAGACAACAAAATACCCTTTAAAGTCGCTACACTTAACCATTTTCAACCAACTAAGTCACCGAAAAAAACACATTCAAAAGAAGAAATTCTCCTTTAGAGGCCCTACACTTAACCATATTCAACAGACTATGTAACCGAAAAAAACACATTCAAAACAAATAATTCCCCTTTAAAGTCACTACACTTAACCATTTTCAAGTGACTAAGTCACCGAACAAACCACATCAAAAAAAACAATATACCCTTTAACATCCCTACACTTAACAATTTTCAACCAACTAAGTCACCGAACAAACCACATTCAAAAAAACAAAATACCTTTTAAAGTCCCGGCACTTAACCATTTTCACCCAACTAAGTCACCGAACAAAACACATTCAAAACAACAAATTACCCTTGAAAGTACCCACACTTAATCATTTTCAACCAACTAAGTCACCGCGCAAAACATATTCAAAAGAAGTAATTCCCCTTTAATGTCCCTACATTTAAAAATTTTAAACCAACTAAGTCACTGAACAAACCACATTCAAAATAACAAAATACCCTTTAAAGTCACTACACTTAACCATGTTAAATCAACTAAGTCATCGTACAAAACATATTCAAAGCAAAAAATTCCCCTTTAAAATCCCTACACTTAAAAATTTTCAAGTGACTATGTCACCGAACAAACCACATTAAAAACAAATAATTCCCCTTGAGAGTCCCTACACTTGACAATTTTAAACCAACTAAGTCACCGAACAAAACACATTCAAAACAAATAATTCCCCTTTAATGTCCCTACACTTAACCATTTTCAAGTGACTAAGTCACCAAACGAACCACATTCAAAATAAATAATTCTCCTTAAAAGTCCCTACACCTAACCATCTTCAACCAACTAACTCACCGAACAAACCACATTCAAAAGAAATAATTCCCCTTTAAAGTCCCTACACTTAACCATTTTCAAGTGACTAAGTCACCGAACAAACTACATTCAAAACAAATAATTCCCCTTTAAAGTCCCTATACTTAACCGTTTTATAGTGACAAAGTCCCCGAACAAACCACATTCAAAACAAATGATTTCCCTTTAAAGTCCCTACACTTAAATATTTTCAACCAACTAATTCACCGAACAAACCACATTAAAAACAAATAATTCCCCTTTAAAGTCCCTACACTTAACCATTTTCAAGTGGCTAAGTCACCGAACAAACCACATTCAAAACAAATAATTCTCCTTTAAATTCCCTACACTTAACCATCTTCAACCAACTAATTCACCGAACAAACCACATTCACAAAAAAAAATTCCCCTTTAAAGTCTCTACACTTAACCATTTTCGAGTGACTAAGTCACCGAACAAACCACATTCAAAACAAATGATTTCCTTTTAAAGTCCCTACACTTAACCATTTTCGAGTGACTAAGTGACCGAACAATCCACATTGAAAACAAATGATTTCCTTTTAAAGTCTCTACACTTAACTATTTTCAACCAACTAATTCACCGAGCAAAACACATTCAAAACAAATAATTCCCATTTAAAGTCCCTACACATAACCATTTTCAAGTGGCTAAGTCACCGAACAAACCACATTCAAAACAAATAATTCTCCTTTAAATTCCCTACACTTAACCATCTTCAACCAACTAACTCACCGAACAAAACACATTCAGAACAAAAAATTCCCCATTAAAGTCCCTACAGTTAACCATTTTCGAGTGACTAAGTCACCGAACAACCCACATTCAAAACAAATAATTCCCCTTTAAAGTCCCTACACTTAACAATTTTCAACCAACTATGTCACCGAACAAAACACATTCAAAACAAATAATTCCCCTTTAAAGTCCCTACACTTAACCATTTTCAAGTGACTAAGTCACCGAACAAACCACATTCAAAACAAATAATTCTCCTTAAAAGTCCCTACACTTAACCATCTTCAACCAACTAACTCACCGAACAAACCACATTCAAAAGAAATAATTCCCCTTTAAAGTCCCTACACTTAACCATTTTCAAGTAACTAAGTCACCGAACAAACTACATTTAAAACAAATAATTCCCCTTTAAAGTCCCTATACTTAACCGTTTTATAGTGACAAAGTCCCCGAACAAACCACATTCAAAACAAATGATTTCCCTTTAAAGTTCCTACACTTAAATATTTTCAACCAACTAATTCACCGAACAAAACACATTGAAAACAAATAATTCCCTTTTAAAGTCCCTACACTTAACCATTTTCAAGTGGCTAAGTCACCGAACAAACCACATTCAAAACAACAAAATACCCTTTAAAGTCCCTCCACTTAACCATTTTCAACCAACTAAGTCACTGAACAAACCACATTCAAAACAAAAAATTACCCTAGAAAGTGCCTACACTCAATCATTTTCAACCTACTAAGTCACAGAACAAAACACAATCCAAAGAAGTAATTCCCCTTTAAAGTCCCTACACTTATCAATTTTCAACCAACTAAGTCACCGAACAAACAACATTCAAAACAGAAAAATACCCTTTAAAGTCACTACACTAATCCATCTTAAACCAATAAGTCACAGAACAAAATCCATTCAAAACAAAAAATTCTCCTTTAAAGTCCCTACACTTAACCAATTTCCACCAACTAAGTCACCGAACAAAACACATTCAAAACAAATAATTCCACTTTAAAGTCCGTACACTTAACCATTTTCAAGTGACTATGTCACCGAACAATCCACATTCAAAAAAAATAATTCTCCTTTAAAGTTCCTACACTTAACCATGTTCAACAAACTAACTCACCGAACAAACCACAATCAAAAAAAAAAATTCCCCTTTAAAGTCCCTACACTTAACCATTTTCGAGTGACTATGTGACCGAACAATCCACATTGAAAACAAATCATTTCCCTTTAAAGTCCCTACACTTAACTATTTTCAACCAACTAATTCACCAAGCAAAACACATTCAAAACAAATAATTCCCCTTTAAAGTCCCTACACTTAACAATTTTCAAGTGGCTATGTCACCGAACAAACCACATTCAAAACAAATAATTCTCCTTTAAATTCCCTACACTTAACCATCTTCAACCAACTAATTCACCGAACAAACCAAATTCAAAACAAAAAAATCCCCTTTAAAGTCTCTACACTTAACCATTTTCGAGTGACTAAGTCACCGAACAAACCACATTCAAAACAAATGATTTCCCAGTAAAGTCCCTACACTTAACTATTTTAAAGTGGCTAAGTCACCGAACAAACAACATTCAAAACAAATAATTCCCCTTTAAAGTCCCTACACTTAACCATTTTAAAGTGGCTAAGTCACCGAACAAACCACATTCAAAACAACAAAATACCCTTTAAAGTCCTTACACTTAACCATTTTCAACCAACTAAGTCACCGAACAAACCACATTCAAAACAACAAATTCCCCTTGAAAGTCCTACACTTAATCATTTTCAACCTACTAAGTCACAGAACAAAACACATTCAAAAGAAGTAATTCCCCTTTAAAGTCCCTACACTTAACAATTTTCAACCAACTAAGTCACCGAACAAACCACATTCAAAACAGCAAAATACCCTTTATAGTCACTACACTAATCCTTGTTAAACCAACTATGTCACCGAACAAAACACATTCAAAACAAAAAATTACCCTTTAAAGTCACTACACTTAACAATTTTCAAGTGACTAAGTCACCGAATAAACCACAATCAAAACAAATAATTCCCCTATAAAGTCCCTACACTTAACCATTTTCAACCAACTAAGTCACCGAACAACACACATTCAAAACAAATAATAACCCTTTAATGTCCCTACACTTAACCATTTTCAACCATCTAACTCACCGATCAAACCACATTCAAAAAAAATAATTCCCCTTTAAAGTCCCTACACTTAACCATTTTCAAGTGACTAAGTCACCGAACAAACCAAATTAAAAACAAATAATTCTCCTTTTAAGTCCCTACACTTAACCATTTTCAGCAACTAACTCACCGAACAAAGCACATTCAAAACAAATAATTTCCCTTTAAAGTCCCTACACTTAACCATTTTCAAGTTACTAAGTGACCTAACAAATCGCATTCAAACAACAAAATACCCTTTAAAGTCCCTACACTTAACCATGTTCAACCAACTAAGTCACTAAACAAAACATATTCAAATCAAATAATTCCCGTTTAAAGTCTCTACATTTAACCATTTTCAAGTGACTAAGTCACTGAACAAACCACATTCAAAACAAATGATTCCCCTTTAAAGTCCCTACACTTAACAATTTTAAATCAAGTAACCAAACAATAGACATTCAAAACAAATAATTCCCCTTTACAGTTCCTACACTTAACCATTTTCAAGTGACTAAGTCTCCTAACAAACTACATTCAAAACAAATAATTCTCCTTTAAAGTCCCTACACTTAACCATTTTCAACCACCTAACTAACCGAACAAACCGCATTCAAAACAAATAATCCATCTTTAAAGTCCCTACACTTAACCATTTTCATGATACTAAGTGACCTAACAAATCGCATTCAAACCACATTCAAAAAAAGTAATTCTACTTTAAAGTACCTACACTTAACCATATTCAACAAACTAAGTCACCGAACAAAACACATTCAAAACAAATAATTCCACTTTAAAGTCCGTACACTTAACCATTTTCAAGTGACTAAGTCACCGAACAAACGACATTCAAAAAAAATAATTCTCCTTTAAAGTCCCTACACTTAACCATGTTCAACCAACTAACTCACCGAACAAACCACATTCAAAACAAAAAATTCCCCTTTAAAGTCCCTACACTTAACCATTTCGAGTGACTAAGTCACCGAACAATCCACATCGAAAACAAATGATTACCCTTTAAAGTCCCTACACTTAACTATTTTTAACCAACTAATTCACCGAGTAAAACACATTCAAAAAAAATAATTCCCCTTTAAAGTTACTACACTTAACCATTTTCAAGTGGCTAAGTCACCAAACAAACCACATTAAAAAAAAATAAATCTCCTTTAAATTCCCTACACTTAACCATCTTCAACCAACTAATTCACCGAACAAACCACATTCAATATAAAAAATTCCCCTTTAAAGTCTCTACACTTAACCATTTTCGAGTGACTAAGTCACCGAACAAACCACATTCAAAAGAAATGATTTCCCTTTAAAGTCCCTACACTTAACTATTTTCAACCAACTAATTCACCGAACAAAACACATTCAAAACAAATAATTCCCCTTTAAAGTCCCTACACTTAACCATTTTAAAGTGGCTAAGTCACCGAACAAACCACATTCAAAACAAAAAAATACCCTTTAAAGTCCCTACACTTAACCATTTTCAACCAACTAAGTCACCGAACAAACCACATTCAAAACAACAAATTCCCCTTGAAAGTGCCTACACTTAATCATTTTCAACCTACTAAGTCACAGAACCAAACAAATTCAAAAGAAGTAATTCCCCTTTAAAGTCCGTACACTTAACAATTTTCAACCAACTAAGTCACCGAACAAACCACATTCAAAACAAATTATTCTCCTTTAAAGTCACTACACTAATCCTTGTTTAACCAACTAAGTCACCGAACAAAACACATTCAAAACAAAAAATTCCCCTTTAAAGTCCCTACACTTAACAATTTTCAAGTGACTAAGTCACCGAATAAACCACAATCAAAACAAATAATTCCCCTTTAAAGTCCCTACACTTAACCATTTTCAACCAACTAAGTCACCGAACAAAACACATTCAAAACAAATAATAACCATTTAATGTCCCTACACTTAACCATTTTCAACCATCTAACTCACCGAACAAACCACATTCAAAAAAAATAATTCCCCTTTAAAGTCCCTACACTTAACCATTTTCAAGATACTAAGTGACCTAACAAATCGCATTCAAAACAACAAAATACCTTCAAAATCCCTACACTTAACCCTGTTCAACAAACAAAGTCACCGAAAAAACCACATTCAAAACAAATAATTCCCCTTTTAAGTCCCTACACATAACCATATTCAAGTGACTTAAGTCACCGAACAAACCACATTCAAAAAAAGAAATTCTCCTTTAAAGTTTCTACACAGAACTATTTTCAACAAACTAACTCACCGAAAAAACCACAATCAAAACAAATAATTCCCCTTTAAAGTCCCTACACTTAACCATTTTCAACCAACTAAGTCACCGAACAAAACACATTCAAAACAAATAATAACCCTTTAAAGTCCCTACACTTAACCATTTTCAACCATCTAACTCACCGAACAAACCACATTCAAAAAAAATAATTCCCCTTTAAAGTCCCTACACTTAACCATTTTCAAGAGACTAAGTCATCGAATTAACCACATTCAAAACAAATTATGCCCCATTAAAGTCCCTACACTTAACCAATTTCAACCAACTAATTCACCGAACAAAACACATTCAAAACAAATAATTCCCCTTTAAAGTCCCTAAACTTAACCATTTTCAAGTGACTAAGTCACAGAACAAACCACATTCAAAACAAATGATTCCCCTTTAAAGTCCCTACACTTAACAATTTTAAACCAAGTAACCGAACAATAGACATTCAAAACAAATAATTCCCCTTTACAGTTCCTACACTTAACCATTTTAAAGTGACTAAGTCTCCTAACAAACTACATTCAAAACAAATAATTCTCCTTTAAAGTCCCTACACTTAACCATTTTCAACCACCTAACTAACCGAACAAACCACATTCAAAACAAATAATCCATCTTTAAAGTCCCTACACTTAACCATTTTCATGATACTAAGTGACCTACCAAATCGCATTCAAAACAACAAAATACCCATTAAAATCTCTACACTTAACCATGTTCAACCAACTATGTCACCGAAAAAAACACATTCAACCCAAATAATTCCCCTTTTAAGTCCCAACACTTAACCATTTTCAAGTGACTTAAGTCACCGAACAAACCACATTAAAAACAAATAATTCTCCTTTAAATTCCCTACACTTAACCATCTTCAACCAACTAATTCACCGAACAAACCACATTCAATACAAAAAATTCCCCTTTAAAGTCTCTACACTTAACCATTTTCGAGTGACTAAGTCACCGAACAAACCACATTCAAAAGAAATGATTTCCCTTTAAAGTCCCTACACTTAACTATTTTCAACCAACTAATTCACCGAACAAAACACATTCAAAACAAATAATTCCCCTTTAAAGTCCCTACACTTAACCATTTTAAAGTGGCTAAGTCACCGAACAAACCACATTCAAAACAACAAAATACCCTTTAAAGTCCCTACACTTAACAATTTTCAACCAACTAAGTCACCGAGCAAATCACATTCAAAACAACAAATTCCCCTTGAAAGTGCCTACACTTAATCATTTTCAACCTACTAAGTCACAGAACAAAACAAATTCAAAAGAAGTAATTCCCCTTTAAAGTCCCTACACTTAACAATTTTCAACCAACTAAGTCACCGAACAAACCACATTCAAAACAAATTATTCTCCTTTAAAGTCACTACACTAATCCTTGTTTAACCAACTAAGTCACCGAACAAAACACATTCAAAACAAAGAATTCTCCTTTAAAGTCCCTACACTTAACAATTTTCAAGTGACTAAGTCACCGAATAAACCACAATCAAAACAAATAATTCCCCTTTAAAGTCCCTACACTTAACCATTTTCAACCAACTAAGTCACCGAACAAAACACATTCAAAACAAATAATAACCCTTTAAAGTCCCTACACTTAACCATTTTCAACCATCTAACTCACCGAACAAACCACATTCAAAAAAAATAATTCCCCTTTAAAGTCCCTACACTTAACAATTTTCAAGATACTAAGTGACCTAACAAATCGCATTCAAAACAACAAAATACCTTTAAAATCCCTACACTTAACCATGTTCAACCAACAAAGTCACCGAAAAAACCACATTCAAAACAAATAATTCCCCTTTTAAGTCCCTACACATAACCATATTCAAGTGACTTAAGTCACCGAACAAACCACATTCAAAAAAAGTAATTCTCCTTTAAAGTTTCTACACATAACTATTTTCAACAAACTAACTCACCGAACAAACCACAATCAAAACAAATAATTCCCCTTTAAAGTCCCTACACTTAACCATTTTCAACCAACTAAGTCACCGAACAAAACACATTCAAAACAAATAATAACCCTTTAAAGTCCCTACACTTAACCATTTTCAACCATCTAACTCACCGAACAAACCACATTCAAAAAAAAAAATTCCCCTTTAAAGTCCCTACACTTAACCATTTTCAAGTGACTAAGTCATCGAATTAACCACATTCAAAACAAATTATGCCCCATTAAAGTCCCTACACTTAACCAATTTCAACCAACTAATTCACCGAACAAAACACATTCAAAACAAATAATTCCCCTTTAAAGTCCCTAAACTTAACCATTTTCAAGTGACTAAGTCACCGAACAAACCACATTAAAAACAAATAATTCTCCTTTTAAGTCCCTACACTTAACCATTTTCATCAACTAACTCACCGAACAAAGCACATTCAAAACAAATAATTTCCCTTTAAAGTCCCTACACTGAACCATTTTCAAGTTACTAAGTGACCTAACAAATCGCATTCAAACAACAAAATTCCCTTTGAAGTCCCTACACTTAACCATGTTCAACCAACTATGTCACTGAACAAATCACATTCAAAACAAATAATTCCCGTTTAAAGTCCCTACATTTAACCATTTTCAAGTGACTAAGTCACAGAACAAACCACATTCAAAACAAATGATTCCCCTTTAAAGTCCCTACACTTAACAATTTTAAACCAAGTAACCGAACAATAGACATTCAAAACAAATAATTCCCCTTTACAGTTCCTACACTTAACCATTTTCATGTGACTAACTCTCCTAACAAACTACATTCAAAACAAATAATTCTCCTTTAAAGTCCCTACACTTAACCATTTTCAACCACCTAACTAACCGAACAAACCACATTCAAAACAAATAATCCATCTTTAAAGTCCCTACACTTAACCATTTTCATGATACTAAGTGACCTAACAAATCGCATTCAAAACAACAAAATACCCATTAAAATCTCTACACTTAACCATGTTCAACCAACTATGTCACCGAAAAAAACACATTCAACACAAATAATTCCCCTTTTAAGTCCCAACACTTAACCATTTTCAAGTGACTTAAGTCACCGAACAAACCACATTAAAAACAAATAATTCTCCTTTAAATTCCCTACACTTAACCATCTTCAACCAACTAATTCACCGAACAAACCACATTCAATACAAAAAATTCCCCTTTAAAGTCTCTACACTTAACCATTTTCGAGTGACTAAGTCACCGAACAAACCACATTCAAAAGAAATGATTTCCCCTTTAAAGTCCCTACACTTAACTATTTTCAACCAACTAATTCACCGAACAAAACACATTCAAAACAAATAATTCCCTTTAAAGTCCCTACACTTAACCATTTTAAAGTGGCTAAGTCACCGAACAAACCACATTCAAAAAAACAAAATACCCTTTGAAGTCCCTACACTTAACAATTTTCAACCAACTAAGTCACCGAACAAACCACATTCAAAACAACAAATTCCCCTTGAAAGTCCCAACACTTAACCATTTTCAAGTGACTTAAGTCACCGAACAAACCACATTCAATAAAAGTAATTCTACTTTAAAGTCCCTACACTTAACCATATTCAATAAACTAAGTCACCGAACAAAACACATTCAAAACAAATAATTCCACTTTAAAGTCCGTACACTTAACCATTTTCAAGTGACTAAGTCACCGAACAAACCACAATCAAAAAAAATAATTCTCCTTTAAAGTCCCTACACTTAACCATGTTCAATCAACTAACTCACCGAACAAACCACATTCAAAACAAAAAATTACCCTTTAAAGTCCCTACACTTAACCATTTTCGAGTGACTAAGTCACCGAACAATCCACATTGAAAACAAATGATTACCCTTTAAAGTCCCTACACTTAACCATTTTCAACCAACTAAGTCACCGAACAATCCACATTCGAAACAACAAATTCCCCTTGAAAGTGCCTACACTTAATCATTTTCAACAAACTAAGTCACAGAACAAAACACATTCAAAAGAAGTAATTCCCCTTTAAAGTCCCTACACTTAACAATTTTCAACCAACTAAGTCACCGAACAAACCACATTCAAAACAGCAATATACCCTTTAAAGTCACTACACTAATCCTTGTTAAACCAACTAAGTCACCGAACAAAACACATTCAAAACAAAAAATTCCCCTTTAAAGTCCCTACACTTTACAATTTTCAAGTGACTAAGTCACCGAATAAACCACAATCAAAACAAAAAATTCCCCTTTAAAGTCCCTACACTTAACCATTTTCAACCAACTAAGTCACCGAACAAAACACATTCAAAACAAATAATAACCCTTTAAAGTCCCTACACTTAACCATTTTCAACCATCTAACTCACCGAACAAACCACATTCAAAAAAAATAATTCCCCTTTAAAGTCCCTACACTTAACCATTTTCAAGTGACTAAGTCATCGAACAAACCACATTCAAAACAAATTATGCCCAATTAAAGTCCCTACACTTAACCAATATCAACCAACTAATTCACCGAACAAAACACATTCAAAAAAAATAATTCTCCTTTAAAGTCCCTACACTTAACCATTTTCAAGTGACTAAGTCACCGAACAAACCACATTAAAAACAAATAATTCTCCTTTAAAGTCCCTACACTTAACCATTTTGAACCACCTAACTAACCGAACAAACCACAATCAAAACAAATAATCCATCTTTAAAGTCCCTACACTTAACCATTTTCATGATACTAAGTGACCTAACAAATCGCATTCAAAACAACAAAATACCCTTTAAAATCTCTACACTTAACCATGTTCAACCAACTATGTCACCGAAAAAAACACATTCAAAACAAATAATTCCCCTTTTAAGTCCCAACACTTAACCATTTTCAAGTGACTTAAGTCACCAAACAAACCAAATTCAAAAAAAGTAATTCTACTTTAAAGTCCCTACACTTAACCATATTCAACAAACTAAGTCACCGAACAAAACACATTCAAAACAAATAATTCCACTTTAAAGTCCGTACACTTAACCATTTTCATGTGACTAAGTCACCGAACAAACCACATTCAAAAAAAATAATTCTCCTTTAAACTCCCTACACTTAACCATGTTCAACCAACTAACTCACCGAACAAACCACATTCAAAACAAAAAATTCCCCTTTAAAGTCCTACACTTAACCATTTTCGAGTGACTAAGTCACCGAACAATCCACATTGAAAACAAATGATTTCCCTTTAAAGTCCCTACACTTAACTATTTTCAACCAACGAATTCACCGAGCAAAACACATTCAAAACAAATAATTCCCCTTTAAAGTCCCTACACTTAACCATTTTCAAGTGGCTAAGTCACCGAACAAACCACATTCAAAAAAAATAATTCTCCTTTAAATTCCCTACACTTAACCATCTTCAACGAACTAATTCACCGAACAAACCACATTAAAAACAAAAAATTCCCCTTTAAAGACTCTACACTTAACCATTTTCGAGTGACTAAGTCACCGAACAAACCACATTCAAAACAAATGATTTCCCTTTAAAGTCCATACACTTAACTATTTTCAACAAACTAATTCACCGAACAAAACACATTCAAAACAAATAATTCCCCTTTAAAGTCCCTACACTTAACCATTTTAAAGTGGCTAAGTCATCGAACAAACCACATTCAAAACAACAAAATACCCTTTAAAGTCCATACACTTAACCATTTTCAACCAACTAAGTCACCGAACAAACCACATTCAAAACAACAAATTCCCTTTGAAATTGCCTACAATTAATCATTTTCAACCTACTAAGTCACAGAACACAACACATTCAAAAGAAGTAATTCCCCTTTAAAGTCCCTACACTTAACAATTTTCAACCAACTAAGTCACCGAACAAACCACAGTCAAAAAAGCAAAATACCCTTTAAAGTCACTACACTAATCCTTGTTAAACCAACTAAGTCACCGAACAAAACACATTCAAAACAAAAAATTCCCCTTTAAAGTCCCTACACTTAACAATTTTCAAGTGACTAAGTCACCGAATAAACAACAATCAAAACAAATAATTCCCCTTTAAAGTCTCTACACTTAACCATTTTCAACCAACTAAGTCACCGAACAAAACACATTCAAAACAAATAATAAACCTTTAAAGTCCCTACACTTAACCATTTTCAACCATCTAACTCACCGAACAAACCACATTCAAAAAAAATAATTCCTCTTTAAAGTCCCTACACTTAACCATTTTCAAGTGACTAAGACATCGAACAAACCACATTCAAAACAAATTATGCCCCATTAAAGTCTCTACACTAAACCAATTTCAACCAACTAATTCACCGAACAAAACACATTCAAAACAAATAATTCCCCTTTAAAGTCCCTACACTTAACCATTTTCAAGTGACTAAGTCACCGAACAAACCACATTAAAAACAAATAATTCTCCTTTTACGTCCCTACACTTAACCATTTTCATCAACTAACTCACCGAACAAAGCACATTCAACACAAATAATTTCCCTTTAAAGTCCCTACACTTAACCATTTTCAAGTTACTAAGTGACGTAACAAATCGCATTGAAACAACAAAATACCCTTTAAAGTCTCTACACTTAACCATGTTCAACCAACTAAGTCACCGAACAAAATACATTCAAAACAAATAATTCCCGTTTAAAGTCCCTACACATAACCATTTTCAACCAACTAATTCACCGAGAAAAACACATTCAAAACAAATAATTCCCCTTTAAAGTCCCTACACTTAACCATTTTCAAGTGGCTAAGTCACCGAACAAACCACATTCAAAACAAATAATTCTCCTTTAAATTCCCTACACTTAACCATCTTCAACAAACTAATTCACCGAACAAACCACATTAAAAACAAAAAATTCCCCTTTAAAGACTCTACACTTAACCATTTTCGAGTGACTAAGTCACCGAACAAACCACATTCAAAACAAATGATTTCCCATTAAAGTCCATACACTTAACTATTTTCAACCAACTAATTCACCGAACAAAACACATTCAAAACAAATAATTCCCCTTTAAAGTCCCTACACTTAACCATTTTAAAGTGGCTAAGTCACCGAACAAACCACATTCAAAACAACAAAATACCCTCTAAAGTCCCTACACTTAACCATTTTCAACCAACTAAGTCACCGAACAAACCACATTCAAAACAACAAATTCCCCTTGAAAGTGCCTACACTTAATCATTTTCAACCTACTAAGTCACAGAACAAAACACATTCAAAAGAAGTAATTCCCCTTTAAAGTCCCTACACTTAACAATTTTCAACCAACTATGTCGCCGAACAAACCACAGTCAAAACAGCAAAATACCCTTTAAAGTCACTACACTAATCCTTGTTAAACCAACTAAGTCACCGAACAAAACACATTCAAAACAAAAAATTCCCCTTTAAAGTCCCTACACTTAACAATTTTCAAGTGACTAAGTCACCGAATAAACCACAATCAAAAAAAATAATTCCCCTTTAAAGTCTCTACACTTAACCATTTTCAACCAACTAAGTCACCGAACAAAACACATTCAAAACAAATAATAAACCTTTAAAGTCCGTACACTTAACCATTTTCAACCATCTAACTCACCGAACAAACCACATTCAAAAAAAATAATTCCTCTTTAAAGTCCCTACACTTAACCATTTTCAAGTGACTAAGTCATCGAACAAACCACATTCAAAACAAATTATGCCCCATTAGAGTCCCTACACTTAACCAATTTCAACCAACTAATTCACCGAACAAAACACATTCAAAACAAATAATTCCCCTTTAAAGTCCCTACACTTAACCATTTTCAAGTGACTAAGTCACCGAACAAACCACATTAAAAACAAATAATTCTCCTTTTAAGTCCCACACTTAACCATTTTCATCAACTAACTCACCGAACAAAGCACATTCAAAACAAATAATTTCCCTTTAAAGTCCCTACACTTAACCATTTTCAAGTTACTAAGTGACCTAACAAATCACATTCAAACAACAAAATACCCTTTAAAGTCCCTACACTTAACCATGTTCAACCAACTAAGTCACCGAACAAAATACATTCAAAACAAATAATTCCCGTTAAAAGTCCCTACACTTAACCATTTTCAAGTGACTAAGTCACTGAACAAACCACATTCAAAACAAATGATTCCCCTTTAAAGTCCCTACACTTAACAATTTTAAACCAAGTCACCGAACAATAGACATTCAAAACAAATAATTCCCATTTACAGTTCCTACACTTAACCATTTTCAAGTGACTAAGTCACCTAACAAACTACATTCAAAACAAATAATTCTCCTTTAAAGTCCCTACACTTAACAATTTTCAACCACCTAACTAACCGAACAAACCACATTCAAAACAAATAATCCATCTTTAAAGTCGCTACACTTAACAATTTTCATGATACTAAGTGACCTAACAAATCGCATTCAAAACAACAAAATACCCTTTAAAATCTCTACACTTAACCATGTTCAACCAACTATGTCACCGAAAAAAACACATTCAAAACAAATAATTCCCCTTTTAAGTCCCAACACTTAACCATTTTCAAGTGACTTAAGTCACCGAACAAACCACATTCAAAAAAAGTAATTCTACTTTAAAGTCCCTACACTTAACCATATTCAACAAACTAAGTCACCGAACAAAACACATTCAAAAGAAATAATTCCCCTTTAAAGACCCTACACTTAACCATTTTCAAGTGACTAAGTCACCGAACAAACCACATTCAAAATAAATAATTCTCCTTTAGAGTCCCTACACTTAACAATTTTCAACCAACTAACTAACCGAACAAACCACATTCAAAATCAATAATCCCTCTATAAAGTCCCTACACTTAACGATATTCAAGATACTAAGTGACCTAACAAATCGCATTCAAAAGAACAAAATACCTTTTAAAATCTCTACACTTAACCATGTTCAACCAACTAAATCACCAAAAAAAACACATTCAAAACAAATAATTCCCCTTTAAAGTCCCATATCTTAACCATTTTCAATTGACTTAAGTCACCGAAAAAACCACATTCAAAAAATGTAATTCTCCTTTAAAGTACCTACACATAACAATTTTCAAGTGACTAAGTCACCGAATAAACAACAATCAAAACAAATAATTCCCCTTTAAAGTCTCTACACTTAACCATTTTCAACCAACTAAGTCACCGAACAAAACACATTCAAAACAAATAATAAACCTTTAAAGTCCCTACACTTAACCATTTTCAACCATCTAACTCACCGAACAAACCACATTCAATAAAAATAATTCCTCTTTAAAGTCCCTACACTTAACCATTTTCAAGTGACTAAGACATCGAACAAACCACATTCAAAACAAATTATGCCCCATTAAAGTCCCTACACTAAACCAATTTCAACCAACTAATTCACCGAACAAAACACATTCAAAACAAATAATTCCCCTTTAAAGTCCCTACACTTAACCATTTTCAAGTGACTAAGTCACCGAACAAACCACATTAAAAACAAATAATTCTCCTTTTACGTCCCTACACTTAACCATTTTCATCAACTAACTCACCGAACAAAGCACATTCATAACAAATAATTTCCCTTTAATGTCCCTACACTTAACCATTTTCAAGTTACTAAGTGACGTAACAAATCACATTCAAACAACAAAATACCCTTTAAAGTCTCTACACTTAACCATGTTCAACCAACTAAGTCACCGAACAAAATACATTCAAAATAAATAATTCCCGTTTAAAGTCCCTACACATAACCATTTTCAACCAACTAATTCACCGAGAAAAACACATTCAAAACAAATAATTCCCCTTTAAAGTCCCTACACTTAACCATTTTCAAGTGACTAAGTCACCGAACAAACCACATTCAAAACAAATAATTCTCCTTTAAAGTCCCTACACTTAACCATCTTCAACCAACAAACTCACCGAACAAACCACATTCAAAACAAATAATTCCCCTTTAATGTCCCTACACTTAACCATGTTCAACCAACTATGTAAACGAACAGAACACATTCAAAACAAATAATTTCCCTTTAAAGTCCCTACACTTAACCATTTTCAAGTTACTAAGTGTCCTAACAAATCGCATTCAAAACAACAAAATACCCTTTAAAGTTTCAACAGCTAACCATTTTCAAGTGACTAAGTCACCGAACAAACCACATTGAAAATAAATGATTCCCCTTTAATGTCCCTACACTTAACCATTTTCAACCGACTAATTCACCGAACAAAACACATTCAAAACAAATAATTCCCATTTAACATCCCTACACATAACCATTTTCAAGTTACTAAGTGACATAACAAATCACATTCAAAACAACAAAATAACCTTTGACGTCCCTACACTAAACCATGGTCAACCAATTAAGTCACCGAACAAACCACATACAAAACAAAAAAATACCCATTAAAGTCCCTACATTTAACCATGTTCAACAAACTAAGACACCGAACAAAAAACATTCAAAACAAATAATTAGCCTTTAAAATACCTACACTTAACCATTTTCAAGTGACTAAGTCACCGAACAAACCACATTCAAAACAACAAAATACCTTTTAAAGTCCCTACACTTAACAATTTTCAACCAACTAAGTCACCGAACAAAACACATTCAAAACAACAAATTCACCTTTAAAGTACCTACACTTAACCATTTTCAACCAACTAAGTCACCGAAAAAAACACATTCAAAAGAAGTAATTCCCCTTTAAAGTTCCTTCACTTACCAATTTTCAACTAACTAAGTCAACGAACAAACCATATTCAAAACAACAAAATACCCTTTAAAGTCCCTACACTTAACCATGTTCAACAAACTATGTCACCGAACAAAACACATTCAAAATAAATAATTCTCCTTTAAAGTCCCTACACTTAACCATTTTCTAGGGACTAAGTCACCGAATAAACCACATTCAAAAAAAATAATTCCCCTTTAAAGTCCCTGCACTTAATCATTTTCAACTAACTAACTCACCGAAAAAACCACATTCAAGACAACAAAATACCCTTTAAAGTCGCTACACTTAACCATTTTCAGCCAACTAAGTCACCGAACAAAACACATTCAAAAGAAGTAATTCTCCTTTAAAGGCAATACACTTAATCATATTCAACAGACTAAGTCACCGAACAAAACACATTCAAAACAAATAATTCCCCTTTAAAGTCACTACACTTAAGCATTTTCAAGTGACTATGTCACCGAACAAACAACATCCAAAAAAATTTTATACCCTTTAAAGTCCCTACACTTAACAATTTTCAACAAACTAAGTCACCGAACAAACCACATTCAAAACAACAAATTCCCCTTGAAAGTACCCACACTTAATCATTTTCAACCAACTTAGTCACCGAGCAAAACACATTCACAAGAAGTAATTCCCCTTTAAAGTCCCTACATTTAACAATTTTAAACCAACTAAGTCACTGAATATACCACATTCAAAAGAGCAAAATACCCTTGAAAGTCACTACACTTAACCATGTTAAACCAACTAGGTCACCGAACAAAACACATTCAAAAAAAAAATTCCCATTTAAAGTCCCTACATATAAAAATTTTCAAGTGACTACGTCACCGAACAAACCACATTCAAAACAAATAATTCCCCTTTAAAGTCCCTACACTTAACAATTTTCAACCATCTAAGTCACCGAACAAAACACATTCAAAACAAATAATTCCCCTTTAGAGTCCCTACACTTAACCATTTTCAAGTGACTAAGTCACCGAACAACCCACATTCAAAACAAATAATCCTTCTTTAAAGTCCCTACACTTAACCATCTTCAACCAACTAACTCACCGAACAAACCACATTCAAAAGAAATAATTCTCCTTTAAAGTCCCTAAACTTAACAATTTTCAAGTGACTAAGTCTCCGAACAAACCACATTCAAAACAAATGATTTCCCTTTAAAGTCCCTACACTTAAGTATTTTCAACCAACTAATTCACCGAACAAAACACATTCAAAACAAATAATTCCCCTTTAAAGTCCCTACACATAACCATTTTCAAGTGGCAAAGTCACCGAACAAACCACATTCAAAACAAATAATTCTCCTTTAAATTCCCTACACATAACCATCTTCAACCAACTAACTCACCGAACAAACCACATTCAAAACAAAAAATTCCCCATTAAAGTCCCTACACTAAACCATGGTCAACCAATAAAGTCACCGAACAAACCACATACAAAACAAAAAAATACCCTTTAAAGTCCCTACACTTAACCATGTTGAACAAACTAAGTCACCGAACAAAACACATTCAAAACAAATAATTAGCCTTTAAAATACCTATACATAACCATTTTCAAGTGACTAAGTCACCGAACAAACCACATTCAAAACAACAAAATACCTTTTAAAGTCCCTACACTTAACAATTTTCGACCAACTAAGTCATCGAACAAAACACATTCAAAACAACAAATTCCCCTTTAATGTACCTACACTTAACCATTTTCAACCAACTAAGTCACCGAAAAAAACACATTCAAAAGAAGTAATTCCCCTTTAAAGTTCCTACACTTACAAATTTTCAACTAACTAAGTCACCGAACAAACCATATTCAAAACAACAAAATACCCTTTAAAGTCCCTACACTTAACCATGTTCAACCAACTATGTCACCGAACAAAACACATTCAAAACAAATAATTCTCCTTTAAAGTCCCTACACTTAACCATTTTCAGGGGACTAAGTCACCGAATAAACCACATTCAAAAAAAATAATTCCCCTTTAAACTCACTACACTTAACCATTTTCAACTAACTAACTCACCGAAAAAACAACATTCAAGAAAACAAAATACCCTTTAAATTCGCTACACTTAACCATTTTCAACCAACTAAGTCACCGAACAAAACACATTCAAAAGAAGTAATTCTCCTTTAAAGGCAATACACTTAACCATATTCAACAGACTAAGTCACCGAAGAAAACATATTCAAAACAAATAATTCCCCTTTAAAGTCACTACACTTAACCATTTTCAAGTGACTAAGTCACCGAACAAACCACATCCAAAAAAACAAAATACCCGTTAAAGTCTCTACACTTAACCATTTTCAACCAACTAAGTCACCAAACAAAACACATTCAAAACAACAAATTCCCCTTTAAAGTACCTACACTTAACCATTTTCAACCAACTAAGTCACCGAAAAAAACACATTCAAAAGAAGTCATTCCCCTTTAAAGTTCCTACACTTACCAATTTTCAACTAACTAAGTCACCTAATAAACCATATTCAAAACAACAAAATACCCTTTAAAGTCCCTACACATAACCGTGTTCAACCAACTATGTCACCTAACAAAACACATTCAAAAAAAATAATTCTCCTTTAAAGTCCCTACACTTAACCATTTTCAGGGGACTAAGTCACCGAATAAACCACATTCAAAAAAATAATTCCCCTTTAAAGTCCCTACACTTAACCATTATCAACTAACTAACTCACCGAAAACATCACATTCAAGACAACAAAATACCCTTTAAAGTCGCTACACTTAAACATTTTCAACCAACTAAGTCTCCGAACAAAACACATTCAAAATAAGTAATTCTCCTTTAAAGGCAATACACTTAACCATAATCAACAGACTAAGTCACCGAACAAAACACATTCAAAACAAATAATTCCCCTTTAAAGTCACTACACTTAACCATTTTCAAGTGACTAAGTCACCGAACAAACCACATCCAAAAAACAAAATACCCTTTAATGTCCCTATACTTAACAATTTTCAACCAACTAAGTCACCGAACAAGCCACATTCAAAAAAACTAAATACCTTTTAAAGTCCCGGCATGTAACCATTTTCACCCAACTATGTCACCGAACAAAATACATTCAAAACAACAAATTCCCCTTGAAAGTACCCACACATAATCATTTTCAACCAACTAAGTCACCGAGCAAAACACATTCAAAAGAAGTAATTCCCCTTTAAAGTCCATACATTTAACAATTTTAAACAAACTAACTCACTGATCAAACCCCATACAAAATAGAAAAATACCCTTTAAAGTCACTACACATAACCATCTTAAACCAACTAAGTCACCGAACAAAACACATTCAAAACAAAAAATTCCCCTTTAAAGACCCTACAATTAAAAAATTTCAAGTGACTACGTCACCGAACAAACTACATTCAAAACAAATAATTCCCCATTAAAGTCCCTACACTTAACAATTATCAACCAACTAAGTCACCGAATAAAACACATTCAAAACAAATAATTCCCCTTTAAAGTCCCTACACTTATCCATTTTCAAGTGACTAAGTCACCGAACTAACCACATTCAAAACAAATAATTCTCCTTTAAAGTCCCTACACTTAACCATCTTCAACCAACTAACTCACCGAACAAACCACATTCAAAAGAAATAATTCCCCTTTAAAGTCCCTACACTTAACCATTTTCAAGTGACTAAGTCACCGAACAAACCACATTCAAAACAAATAATTCCCCTTTAAAGTCCCTATACTTAACCATTTTCTAGTGACAAAATCCCCGAACAAACCACATTCAAAAAAAATGATTTCCCTTTAAAGTCTCTACACTTAACTATTTTCAACCAACTAATTCACCGAACAAAACACATTCAAAACAAATAATAACCTTTTAAAGTCCCTACACTTAACCATTTTCAAGTGGCTAAGTCACCGAACAAACCACATTCAAAACAAATAATTCTCCTTTAAATTCCCTACACATAACCATCTTCATCCAACTAATTCACCGAACTATCCACATTCAAAACAAAAAATTCCCCATTAAAGTCCCTACACTTAACCAATTTCGAGTCACTAAGTCACCGAACAAACCACATTCAAAACAAATAATTCCCCTTTATAGTCCCTACACTTAACAATTTTCAACCAACTAAGTCACCGAACAAACCACATTTAAAACAAATAATTCCCCTTTAAAGTCCCTACACTTAACAATTTTCAACCAACTAAGTCACCGAACAAACCACATTCAAAACAAATAATTCCCCTTTAATGTCCCTACACTTAACAATTTTCAACCAACTAATTCACCGAACAAAACACATTCAAAACAAATAATTCCCCTTTAACTTCCCTACACATAACCATTTTCAAGTTACTAACTGACATACCAAATCACATTCAAAACAAATGATTTCCCTTTAAAGTCCGTACACTTAACTATTTTCAACCAACTAATTCACCGAACAAAACATATTCAAAACAAATAATTCCCATTTAAAGTCCCTACACTTAACCATTTTCAAGCGGCTAAGTCACCGTACAAACCACATTCAAAACTAATAATTCTCCTTTAAATTCCCTACACTTAACCATCTTCATCCAACTAACTCACCAAACTAACCACATTCAAAACAAAAAATTCCCCATTAAAGTCCCTACACTTAACCATTTTCGAGTGACTAAGTCACCGAACAAACCACATTCAAAACAAATAATTCCCCTTTAATGTCCCTACGCTTAACAATTTTCAACCAACTAAGTCACCGAACAAAACACATTAAAAACAACAAAACACCCTTTAAAGTACCTACACTTAACCATTTTCAACCAACTAGGTCACCGAACAAAACACATTCAAAAGAAGTAATTCCCCTTTAAAGTTCCTACACTTACCAATTTCCCACTAACTAAGTCACCGAACAAACCATATTCAAAACAGAAAAATACCCTTTAAAGTCCCTACACTTAACCATGTTCGACCAACTATGTTACCGAACAAAACACATTCAAAACAAATAATTCTCCTTTAAAGTCCCTACACTTAACCATTTTCAGGGGACTAAGTCACCCAATAAACCACATTCACAACAAATAATTCCCCTTTAAAGTCCCTACACATAACCATTTGAAAATAACTAACTCACCGAAAAAACCACATTCGAGACAAGAAAATACCCTTTAATGTCACTACACTTAACCATTTTCAACCAACTAAGTCACCGAACAAAACACACTCAAAAGAAGTAATTCTCCTTTAAAGGCCCTACACTTAACCATCTTCAACCAACTAACTCACCGAACAATCGACATTCGAAAGCAATAATTCCCCTTTAAAGTCCCTACACTTAACCATTTTCAAGTGACTAAGTCACCGAACAAACCACATTCAAACAGAATTATTCTCCTTTGAAGTCCTTATACTTAACCATTTTCTATGGACAAAGTCTCCGAACAAACCACATTCAAAACAAATGAATTCCCTTAAAGTCCCTACACTTAACTATTTTCAACCAACTAATTCACCGAACAAAACACATTCAAAACAAATAATTTCCCTTTAAACTCCCTACACTTAACCATTTTCAAGTGGCAAAGTCACCGAACAAACCACATTCAAAACAAATAATTCTCCTTTAAATTCCCTACACTTAACCATCTTCAACCAACTAACTCACCGACCAAACCACATTCAAAACAAAAAATTCCCCATTAAAGTCCCTACACTTAACCATTTTCAAGTGGCTAAGTCACCGAACAAACCACATTCAGAACAAAAAAATACCCTTTACAGTACCTACACTTAACCATTTTCAACCAACTAAGTCACCGAACAAAACACATTCAAAAGAAGTAATTCCCCTTTAAAGTTCCTACACTTACCAATTTTCTACTAACTAAGTCACCGAACAAACCATATTCAAAACAGCAAAATACCCTTTAAAGTCCCTACACTTAACCATGTTCAACCAACTATGTCACCGAACAAAACACATTCAAATTAAATAACTCTCCTTCAAAGTCCCTACACTTAACCATTTTCAGGGGACTAAGTATCCGAATAAACCACATTCACAACAAATAATTCCCCTTTAAAGTCCCTACACTTAACCATTTTAAATTAACTAACTCACCGAAAAAACCACATTCAAGTCACCGAACAAAACATATTCAAAAGAAGTAATTCTCCTTTAAAGGGCCTACAGTTAACCATATTCAACAGACTAAGTTACCGAACAAAACACATTCAAAACAAAAAATTCCTCTTTAAAGTCCGTACACTTAAAAAATTTCAAGTGACTACGTCACCGAACAAACTACATTCAAAACAAATAATTCCCCTTTAAAGTCCCTACACTTAACAATTTTCAACTAACTAAGTCACCGAATAAAACACATTCAAAACAAATAATTCTCCTTTAAAGTCCCTACACTTAACCATCTTCAACCAACTAACTCACCGAACAAACCACATTCAATAGAAATAATTCCCCTTTAAAGTATCTACACTTAACCATTTTCAAGTGACTAAGTCACCGAACAAACCACATTCAAAACAAATTATTCTCCTTTAAAGTCCTTATACTTAACCATTTTCTAGTGACAAAGTCCCCGAACAAACCACATTCAAAACAAATGATTTCCCTTTAAAGTCCCAACACTTAACTATTTTAACCAACTAATTCACCGAACAAATCAAATTCAAAACAAATAATTCCCATTTAAAGTCTCTACACTAAACCATTTTCAAGTGACTAAGTCACCGAAGAAACCACATTAAAAACAAATAATTCTCCTTTAAAGTCCCTACACTTAACCATTTTCAACCAACTAACTCACCGAACAAAACACGTTCAAAACAAATAATTCCCCTTTAAAGTCCCTACACTTAATAATATTCAACCAACTAAGTCACCGAACAAACCACATTCAAAACAAATAATTCTCCTTTAAATTCCCTACACTTAACCATCTTCATCCAACTAACTCACCGAACTAACCACATTCAAAACAACAAATTCAAAACACATTATCAACTACACTAACTCACCGAAAAAACCACATTCAAAACAAATAATTCTCCTCTAAATTCCCTACACATAACCTTCTTCATCCAACTAACTCACCGAACAAAACACATTCAAAACATCAAAATACCCTTTAAAGTACCTACACTTAACCATTTTCAACCAACTAAGTCACAGAACAAAACACATTCAAAAGAAGTAATTCCCCTTTAATGTTCCTACACTTACCAATTTTCAACTAACTATCTCACCGAACCAACCATATACAAAACAGCAAAATACCCTTTAAAGTCCCTACACTTAACCATGTTCAACCAACTATGTCACCGAACAAAACACATTCAAAACAAATAATTCTCCTTTTAAGTCCCTACACTTAACCATTTTCAGGGGACTAAGTCACCGAATAAACCACATTCACAACAAATAATTCCCCTTTACTGTCCCTACATTTAACAATTTTAAATTAACTAACTCACCGAAAAAACCACATTCAAGACAAGAAAATACCCTTTAAAGTCACTACACTTAACCATTTTCAACCAACTAAGTCACCGAACAAAACACATTCAAAAGAAGTAATTCTCCTTTAAAGGCCCTACACTTAACCATCTTCAACCAACTAACTCACCGAACAAACCACATTCAAAAGGAATAATTCCCCTTTAAAGTCCCTACACTTAACCATTTTCAAGTGACTAAGTCACCGAACAAACCACATTCAAACCAAATTATTCTCCTTTGAAGTCCCTATACTTAACCATTTTCTAGTGACAAAGTCTCCGATCAAACCACATTCCAAACAAATGATATCCCTTTAAAGTCCCTACACTTAACTATTTTCAACCAACTAATTCACCGAACAAAACACATTCAAAACAAATAATTTTCCATTAAAGTTCCTACACTTAACCATTTTAAAGTGGCAAAGTCACCGAACAAACCACATTCAAAACAAATAATTCTCCTTTAAATTCCCTACACTTAACCATCTTCATCAAACTAACTCACCGAACAAACCACATTCAAAACAAAAAATTCCCCATTAAAGTCCCTATACTTAACCATTTTCGAGTGTCTATGTCACCGAACAAACCACATTCAAACCAAATGATTTCCATTTAAAATCCCTACACTTAACTATTTTCAACCAACTAATTCACCGAACAAAACACATTTAAAACAAATAATTCCCCTTTAAAGTCCCTACACATAACCATTTTCAAGTGGCTAAGTCACCGAACAAACCACATTCAAAACAACAAAATACCCTTTAAAGTACCTACACTTAACCATTTTCAACCAACTAAGTCACCGAACAAAACACATTCAAAAGAAGTAATTCCCCTTTAAAGTTCCTACACATACATATTTTCAACTAACTAAGTCACCGAACAAACCATATTCAAAACAGCAAAATATCCTTTAAAGTCCCTACACTTAACTATGTTCAACCAACTATGTCACCGAACAAACCACATTCACAACAAATAATTCCCCTTTAAAGTCCCTACACTTAACCATTTTAAATTAACTAACTCCCCGAATAAACCATATTCAAGACAAGAAAATACCCTTTAAAGTCACTACACTTAACCATTTTCAACCAACTAAGTCACCGAACAAAACACATTCAAAATAAGTAATTCTCCTTTAAAGGCCCTACACTTAACCATATTCAACAGATTAAGTTACCGAACAAAACACATTCAAAACAAATAATTCCCCTTTAAAGTCACTCCACTTAACCATTTTCAAGTGACTAAGTCACCGAACAAACCACATCCAGAACAACAAAATACACTTTAAAGTCCCTACACTTAACAATTTTCAATCAACTACGTCACCGAACAAACCACATTGGAAGAAACAAAATACCTTTTAAAGTCCCGGCACTTAACCATTTTCACCCAACTAAGTCACCGAACAAAACACATTCAAAACAACAAATTCCCCTCGAAAGTACCCACACATAATCATTTTCAACCAACTAAGTCACCGAGAAAAACACATTCGAAAGAAGTAATTCCCCTTTAAAGTCCCTACATTTAACAATTTTAAACCAACTAAGTCACTCAACAAACCACATTCAAAATAGAAAAATACCCTTTAAAGTCACTACACTTAGCTATTTTAAACCAACTAAGTCACATAACAAAACACATTCAAAAGAAAAAATTGCCTTCAAAGTCCCTACACTTAACCATCTTCAACCAACTAACCCACCGAACAAACCACATTCAAAAGAAATAATTCCCCTTTAAAGTCCCTACACTTAACCATTTTCAAGTGACTAAGTCACCGAACAAACCACATTCAAAAAAAATAATTCCCCTTTAAAGTCCCTACACTTAACCATTTTAATGTGGCTAAGTCACCGAACAAACCACATTTAAAACTACAAAATACCCTTTAAAGTCCCTACACTTAACAATATTCAACCAACTAAGTCACCGAACAAACCACATTCAAAACAGCAAAATACCCTTTAAAGTCACTACACTAATCCATGTTAAACCAACTAAGTCACCGAACAAAATACATTCAAAACAAAAAATTCCCCTTTAAAGTCCCTACACTTAACCATTTTCAACCAACTAAGTCACCGAACATAACACATTCAAAACAAATAATTCCACTTTAAAGTCCGTACACTTAACCATTTTCAAGTGACTAAGTCACCGAACAAACCACATTCAAAAAAAATAATTCTCCTTTAAAGTCCCTACACTTAACCATCTTCAACCAACTAACTCACCGAACAAACCACATTCAAAACAAAAAATTCCCCTTTAAAGTCCCTACACTTAACCATTTTCGAGTGACTAAGTCACCGAACCATCCACATTGATAACAAATGATTTCCCTTTAAATACCTACACTTAACTATTTTCAACCAACTAATTAACCGAATAAAACACATTCAAAACAAATAATTCTCCTTTAAATTCCCTACACTTAACCATTTTCAAGTGGCTAAGTCACCGAACAGACCACATTCAAAACAAATAATTCTCCTTTAAATTCCCTACACTTAACCATCTTCAACCAACTAACTCACCGAGCAAACCACATTCAAAACAAAAAATTCACCTTTAAAGTCTCTACACTTAACCATTTTCGAGTGACTAAGTCACCGAACAAGCCACATTCAAAACAAATGATTTCCCTTTAATGTCCCGGCACTTAACCATTTTCACCCAACTAAGTCACCGAACAAAACACATTCAAAACAACAAATTCCCCTTGAAAGTACCCACACTTAATCATTTTCAACCAACTAAGTCACCGAGCAAAACACATTCAAAGGAAGTAATTCCCCTTTAAAGTCCCTACATTGAACAATTTTAAACCAACTAAGTCACCGAACAAAACATATTCAAAACAAAAAATTCCCCTTTAAAGTCTCTACACTTAAAAAATTTCAAGTGACTAAGTCACCGAACAAACCACATTCAAAACAAATAATTCCACTTTAAAGTCCCTACACTTAACAATTTTCAACCAACTAAGTCACTGAACAAACCACATTCAAAACTACAAATTCCCCTTGAAAGTGCCTACACTTAATCATTTTCAACCTACTAAGTCGCAGAACAAAACACATTCCAAAGAAGTAATTCCCCTTTAAAGTCCCTACACTTAAAAATTTTCAACCAACTAAGTCACCGAACAAACCACATTCAAAACAGCAAAATACCCTTTAAAGTCACTACACTAATCCATGTTAAACCAACTAAGTCACCGAACAAAATACATTCAAAACAAAAAATTCCCCTTTAAAGTCCCTACACTTAACCAATTTCAACCAACTAAGTCACCGAACAAAACACATTCAAAAGAAGTAATTACCCTTTAAAGTCCCTACACTTAACAATATTCAACCAACTAAGTCACCGAACAAACCACATTCAAAACAGCAAAATACCCTTTAAAGTCACTACACTAATCCATGTTAAACCAACTAAGTCACCGAACAAAATACATTCAAAACCAAAAATTCCCCTTGAAAGTCCCTACACTTAACCATTTTCAACCAACTAAGTCACCGAACATAACACATTCAAAACAAATAATTCCACTTTAAAGTCCGTACACTTAACCATTTTCAAGTGACTAAGTCACCGAACAAACCACATTCAAAAAAAATAATTCTCCTTTAAAGTCCCTACACTTAACCATCTTCAACCAACTAACTCACCGAACAAACCACATTCAAAACAAAAAATTCCCCTTTAAAGTCCCTACACTTAACCATTTTCGAGTGACTAAGTCACCGAACCATCCACATTGATAACAAATGATTTCCCTTTAAATACCTACACTTAACTATTTTCAACCAACTAATTAACCGAATAAAACACATTCAAAACAAATAATTCTCCTTTAAATTCCCTACACTTAACCATTTTCAAGTTGCTAAGTCACCGAACAGACCACATTCAAAACAAATAATTCTCCTTTAAATTCCCTACACTTAACCATCTTCAACCAACTAACTCACCGAGCAAACCACATTCAAAACAAAAAATTCACCTTTAAAGTCTCTACACTTAACCATTTTCGAGTGACTAAGTCACCGAACAAGCCACATTAAAAACAAATGATTTCCCTTTAAAGTCCCGGCACTTAACCATTTTCACCCAACTAAGTCACCGAACAAAACACATTCAAAACAACAAATTCCCCTTGAAAGTACCCACACTTAATCATTTTCAACCAACTAAGTCACCGAGCAAAACACATTCAAAGGAAGTAATTCCCCTTTAAAGTCCCTACATTGAACAATTTTAAACCAACTAAGTCACCGAACAAAACATATTCAAAACAAAAAATTCCCCTTTAAAGTCTCTACACTTAAAAAATTTTAGGTGACTAAGTCACCGAACAAACCACATTCAAAACAAATAATTCCACTTTAAAGTCCCTACACTTAACAATTTTCAACCAACTAAGTCACTGAACAAACCACATTCAAAACTACAAATTCCCCTTGAAAGTGCCTACACTTAATCATTTTCAACCTACTAAGTCGCAGAACAAAACACATTCCAAAGAAGTAATTCCCCTTTAAAGTCCCTACACTTAAAAATTTTCAACCAACTAAGTCACCGAACAAACCACATTCAAAACAGCAAAATACCCTTTAAAGTCACTACACTAATCCATGTTAAACCAACTAAGTCACCGAACAAAATACATTCAAAACAAAAAATTCCCCTTTAAAGTCCCTACACTTAACCAATTTCAACCAACTAAGTCACCGAACAAAACACATTCAAAAGAAGTAATTACCCTTTAAAGTCCCTACACTTAACAATATTCAACCAACTAAGTCACCCAACAAACCACATTCAAAACAGCAAAATACCCTTTAAAGTCACTACACTAATCCATGTTAAACCAACTAAGTCACCAAACAAAATACATTCAAAACCAAAAATTCCCCTTTAAAGTCCCTACACTTAACCATTTTCAACCTACTAAGTCGCAGAACAAAACACATTCCAAAGAAGTAATTCCCCTTTAAAGTCCCTACACTTAAAAATTTTCAACCAACTAAGTCACCGAACAAGCCACATTCAAAACAGCAAAATACCCTTTAAAGTCACTACACTAATCCATGTTAAACCAACTAAGTCACCGAACAAAATACATTCAAAACAAAAAATTCCCCTTTAAAGACCCTACACTTAACCAATTTCAACCAACTAAGTCACCGAACAAAACACATTCAAAAGAAGTAATTACCCTTTAAAGTCCCTACACTTAACAATTTTCAACCAACTAAGTCACCGAACAAACCACATTCAAAACAGCAAAATACCCTTTAATGTCACTACACTAATCCTTGTTAAACCAACTAAGTCACCGAAAAAAACACATTCAAAACAAAAAATTCCCCTTTAAAGTCCCTACACTTAACAATTTTCAAGTGACTTAGTCACCGAACAATCCACAATCAAAACAAATAATTCCCCTTTAAAGTCCCTACACTTAACAATTTTCAAGTGACTAAGTCACCGACCAATCCACAATAAAAACAAATAATTCCCCTTTAAAGTCCCTACACTTAACCATTTTCAACCAACTAAGTCACCGAACAAAACACATTCAACACAAATAATTCCCCTTTAAAGTCCCTACACTTAACCATTTTCAAGTGACTAAGTCACCGAACAAACCACATTCAAAACAAATTATTCCCCATTAAAGTCCCTACACTTAACCAATTTCAACCACCAAATTCACCGAAAAAAACACATTCAAAACAAATAATTCCCCTTTAAAGTCCCTACACTTAACCATTTTCAAGTGACTAAGTCACCGAACAAACCACATTAAAAACAAATAATTCTCCTTTTAAGTCCCTACACTTAACCTTTTTCATCAACTAACTCACCGAACAAACCACATTCAAAACAAATAATTTCCCTTTAATGTCCCTACACCTTACCAATTTCAAGTTACTAAGTGACCTAACAAATCGCATTCAAGCAAAAAAATACCCTTTAAAGTCCCTACACTGAACCATGTTCAACCAACTAAGTCACCGAACAAAACACATTCAAAACAAATAATTCCCATTTAAAAACCCTACACTTACAAAATTTTCAAGTGACTAAGTCGCTGAACAAACCACATTCAAAACAAATGATTCCCCTTTAAAGTCCCTACACTTAACAATTTTAAACCAAGTCACCGAACAATAGACATTCAAAACATATGATTCCCCTTTACAGTTCCTACACTTAACCATTTTCAAGTGACTAAGTCACCTAACAAACTACATTCAAAACAAATAATTCTCCTTTAAAGTCCCTCCACTTAACCATTTTCAACCACCTAACTAACCGAACAAACCACATTCAAAACAAATAATCCATCTTTAAAGTCCCTACACTTAACTATTTTCAAGATACTAAGTGACCTAACAAATCGCATTCAAAACAACAAAATACCCTTTAAAATCTCTACACTTAACCATGTTCAACCGACTATGTCACCGAAAAAAACACATTCAAAACAAATAATTCCCCTTTTATGTCCCAACACTTAACCATTTTCAAGTGACTTAAGTCACCAAACAAACCACATTCAAAAAAAGTATATTCTACTTTAAAGTCCCTACACTTAACCATATTCAACAAACTAAGTCACCGAACAAAACACATCCAAAAATAATAATTCCCCTTTAAAGTCCCTACACTTCACCATTCTAAAGTGACTAAGTCACCGAACAAACCACATTCAAAATAAATAATTCTCCTTTAGAGTCCCTACACTTAACCATTTTCAGGATTCTAAGTGACCTAACAAATCGCATTCAAAACAACAAAATACCTTTGAAAATCCCTACACTTAACCATGTTCAACCAACTAAATCACCGAAAAAAACACATTCAAAACAAATAATTCCCCTTTAAAGCCCCTGATCTTAACCATTTTCAATTGACTTAAGTCACCGAAAAAACCACATTTAAAAAAAGTAATTCTCCTTTAAAATACCTACACATAACCATTTTCAACCAACTAACTCACCGAACAAACCACATTCAAAACAAATAATTCCCCTTTAATTTCACAACACACAACCTTTTTCCAGTTACTAAGTGACATAACAAATCGCATTCAAAACAACAAAATACCTTTAACGTCGCTATACTAAACCATGGTCAACCAACTAAGTCACCGAACAAACCACATTCAAAACAAAAAAATACCCTTTAAAGTCCCTACACTTAACCATGTTCAACAAACTAAGACACCGAACAAAACACATTCAAAACAAATAATTAACCTTTAAAATCCCTATACTTAACCATTTTCAAGTGAGTAAGGCACCGAACAAACCACATTCAAAACAACAAAATACCCTTTATAGTCCCTACACTTAACCATTTTAAACTAACTAAGTCACCGAACAAAACACATTCAAAACAACAAATTCCCCTTTAAAGAACCTACACTTAACCATTTTTAACCAACTAAGTCACCGAAAAAAACACATTCAAAAGAAGTAATTCCCCTTTAAAGTTCCTACACTTACCAATTTTCAACTACCTAAGTCACCGAACAAACCATATTCAAAACAGAAAAATACCCTTTAAAGTCCCTACACTTAACCATGTTCAACAAACTATATCACCGAACAAAACACATTCAAATAAAATAATTCCCCTTTAAAGTCCCTACACTTAACCATTTTCAGGGGACTAAGTCACCGAATAAACGACATTAAAAACAAATAATTCCCCTATAAAGTCCCTACACTTAACCATTTTCAACTAACTAACTCACCGAAAAAACCACATGCAAGACAACTAAATACCCTTTAAAGTCGCTACACTTAACCATTTTCAACCAACTAAGTCACCGAACAAAACACATTCAAAAGAAGTAATTCTCCTTAAAAGGCCCTACAATTAACCATATTTAACAGACGAAGTCACCGAACAAAACACATTCAAAACAAATATTTCCACTTTAAAGTCACAACACTTAACCATTTTCAAGTGACTAAGTCACCGAACAAACCACATCCAACAAAACAAAATACCATTTAAAGTCCCTACACTTAACAATTTTCAACCAACTAAGTCACCGAACAAACCACATTCAAAAAAACAAAATACCTTTTAAAGTCCCGGCACTTAACCATTTTCACCCAACTAAGTCACCGAACAAAACACATTCAAAACAACAAATTCCCCTTGAAAGTACCCACACTTAATCATTTTCAACCAACTAAGTCACCGAGCAAAACACATTCAAAGGAAGTAATTCCCCTTTAAAGTCCCTACATTGAACAATTTTAAACCAACTAAGTCACCGAACAAAACATATTCAAAACAAAAAATTCCCCTTTAAAGTCTCTACACTTAAAAAATTTCAAGTGACTAAGTCACCGAACAAACCACATTCAAAACAAATAATTCCACTTTAAAGTCCCTACACTTAACAATTTTCAACCAATTAAGTCACCGAACAAAACACATTCAAAACAAATAATTCCTCTTTAAAGTCCCTACACTTAACCATTTTCAAGTGACTAAGTCACCGAACAAACCACATTCAAAACAAATAATTCTCCTTTAAAGACCCTACACTTAACCATCTTCAACCAACAAACTCACCGAACAAACCACATTCAAAAGAAATTATTCCTCTTTAAAGTCCCTACACTTAACCATTTTCATGTGACTATGTTACCGAACAAACCACATTGAAAACAAATGATTCCCCTTTAAAGTCCCTACACTTAACCATTTTCAACCAACTAATTCACCGAACAAAACACATTCAAAACAAATAATTCCCCTTTAACTTCCCTACACATAACCATTTTCAAGTTACTAAGGGACATAACAAATCACATTCAAAACAACAAAATACCCTTTGACGTCCCTACACTAAACCATGGTTAACCAATTAAATCACCGAACAAACCACATACAAAACAAAAAAATACCCTTTAAAGTCCCTACACTTAACCATGTTCAACAAACTAAGACACCGAACAAAACACATTCAAAACAAATAATTAGGCTTCAAAATACCTATACTTAACAATTTTCAAGTGACTAAATCACCGAACAAACCACTTTCAAAACAACAAAATACCTTTTAAAGTTCCTACACTTAACAATTTTCAACCAACTCAGTCATCGAACAAAACACATTCAAAACAAAAAATTCGCCTTTAAAGTACCTACACTTAACCATTTTCAACGAACTAAGTCACCGAAAAAAACACATTCAAAAGAAGTAATTCCCCTTTAATGTTCCTACACTTACCAATTTTCAACTAACTAAGTCACCGAACAAACCATATTCAAAACAACAAAATACCCTTTAAAGTCCCTACACTTAACCATGTTCAACCAACTATGTCACCGAACAAAACACATTCAAAACAAATAATTCTCCTTTAAAGTCCCTACACTTAACCATTTTCAGGGGACTAAGTCACCGAATAAACCACATTCAAAACAAATAATTCTCTTTTTAAGTCCCTACACTTAACCATATTCATCAACTAACTCACCGAACAAACCACATTCAAAACAAAAAATTTCCCTTTAAAGTCCCTACACTTAACCATTTTAAAGTTACTAAGTGACCTAACAAATCGCATTCAAACAACAAAATACCCTTTAAAGTCCCTACACTTAACCATGTTCAACCAACTAAGTCACCGAACAAAACTAATTCAAAACAAATAATTCCCTTTTAAAGTCCCTACACTTAACCATTTTCAAGTGGCTAAGTCACCGAACAAACCACATTCAAAACAACAAAATACCCTTTAAAGTCTCTACACTTAACCATTTTCAACCAAATAAGTCACCGAACAAACCACATTCAAAACTACAAATTCCCCTTGAATGTGCCTACACTTAATTATTTTCAACCTACTAAGTCACAGAACAAAACACATTCCAAAGAAGTAATTCCCCTTTAAAGTCCCTACACTTAACAATTTTCAACCAACTAAGTCACCGAACAAACCAGATTCAAAACAACAAAATACCCTTTAAATTCACTACACTAATCCTTGTTAAACCAACTAAGTCACCGAACAAAACACATTCAAAAATAAAAATTCCCCTTTAAAGTCCCTACACTTAACAATTTTCAAGTGACTAAGTCACCGAACAATCCACAATCAAAACAAATAATTCTCCTTTAAAGTCCCTACACTTAACCATTTTCAACCAACTAAGTCACCGAACAAAACACATTCAACACAAATAATTCCCCTTAAAAGTCCCTACATTTAACCATTTCCAACCATCTAACTCACCGAACAAACCACATTCAAAACAAAAAATTCCCCTTTAAATGACCCTACACTTAACCATTTTCAAGTGACTAAGTCACCGAACAAACCACATTAAAAACAAATTATTCTCCTTTTAAGTCCCTACACTTAACTATTTTCATCAACTAACTCACCGAACAAACCACATTCAAAACAAATAATTTCCCTTTAAAGTCCCTACACTTAACCATTTTCAAGTTACTAAGTGACCTAACAAACCACATTCAAAACAAATAATTCTCCTTTAAATTCCCTACACTTAACCATCTTCAACCAACTAACTCACCGAACAAACCACATTGAAAACAAATGATTCCCCTTTAAAGTCCCTACACTTAACCATTTTCAACCAACTAATTCACCGAACAAAACACATTCAAAACAAATAATTCCCCTTTTACTTCCCTACACATAACCATTTTCAAGTTTCTAAGGGACATAACAAATCACATTCAAAACAACAAAATACCCTTTGACGTCCCTACACTAAACCATGGTTAACCAATTAAATCACCGAACAAACCACATACAAAACAAAAAAATACCCTTTAAAGTCCCTACACTTAACCATGTTCAACAAACTAAGACACCGAACAAAACACATTCAAAACAAATAATTAGCCTTTAAAATACCTATACTTAACAATTTTCAAGTGACTAAGTCACCGAACAAACCACATTCAAAACAAAAAAATACCTTTTAAAGTCCCTACACTTAACAATTTTCAAGTGACTAAGTCACCGAACAATCCACAATCAAAACAAATAATTCTCCTTTAAAGACCCTACACTTAACCATTTTCAACCAACTAAGTCACCGAACAAAACACATTCAACACAAATAATTCCCCTTAAAAGTCCCTACATTTAACCATTTCCAACCATCTAACTCACCGAACAAACCACATTCAAAACAAATAATTACCCTTTAAAAGACCCTACACTTAACCATTTTCAAGTGACTAAGTCACCGAACAAACCACATTAAAAACAAATTATTCTCCTTTTAAGTCCCTACACTTAACTATTTTCATCAACTAACTCACCGAACAAACCACATTCAAAACAAATAATTTCCATTTAAAGTCCCTACACTTAACCATTTTCAAGTTACTAAGTGACCTAACAAACCACATTCAAAACAGATAAATCTCCTTTAAATTCGCTACACTTAACCATCTTCAACCAACTAACTCACCGAACAAACCACATTGAAAACAAATGATTCCCCTTTAAAGTCCCTACACTTAACCATTTTCAACCAACTAATTCACCGAACAAAACACATTCAAAACAAATAATTCCACTTTAATTTCCCTACACATAACTATTTTCAAGTTTCTAAGGGACATAACAAATCACATTCAAAACAACAAAATACCCTTTGACGTCCCTACACTAAACCATGGTTAACCAATTAAATCACCGAACAAACCACATACAAAACAAAAAAATACCCTTTAAAGTCCCTACACTTAACCATGTTCAACAAACTAAGACACCGAACAAAACACATTCAAAACAAATAATTAGCCTTTAAAATACCTATACTTAACAATTTTCAAGTGACTAAGTCACCGAACAAACCACATTCAAAACAACAAAATACCTTTTAAAGTCCCTACACTTAACAATTTTCAACCAACTAAGTCATCGAACAAAACACAATCAAAACAAAAAAGTCGCCTTTAAAGTACCTACACTTAACCATTTTCAACGAACTAAGTCACCGAAAAAAACACATTCAAAAGAAGTAATTCCCCTTTAATGTTCCTACACTTACCAATTTTCAACTAACTAAGTCACCGAACAAACCATATTCAAAACAACAAAATACCCTTTAAAGTCCCTACACTTAACCATGTTCAACCAACTATGTCACCGAACAAAACACATTCAAAACAAATAATTCTCCTTTAAAGTCCCTACACTTAACCATTTTCAGGGGACTAAGTCACCGAATAAACCACATTCAAAACAAATAATTCTCCTTTTAAGTCCCTACACTTAACCATATTCATCAACTAACTCACCGAACAAACCACATTCAAAACAAATAATTTCCCTTCAAAGTCCCTACACATAACCATTTTCAAGTTACTAAGTGACCTAACAAATCGCATTCAAACAACAAAATACCCTTTAATGTCCCTACACTTAACCATATTCAACCAACTAAGTCACCGAACAAAACTCATTCAAAACAAATAATTCCCTTTTAAAGTCCCTACACTTAACCATTTTCAAGTGGCTAAGTCACCGAACAAACCACATTCAAAACAACAAAATACCCTTTAAAGTCTATACACTTAACCATTTTCAACCAACTAAGTCACCGAACAAACTACATTCAAAACTACAAATTCCCCTTGAAAGTGCCTACACTTAATGATTTTCAACCTACTAAGTCACAGAACAAAACACATTCCAAAGAAGTAATTCCCCTTTAAAGTCCCTACACTTAACAATTTTCAACCAACTAAGTCACCGAACAAACCAGATTCAAAACAGCAAAATACCCTTTAAAGTCACTACACTAATCCTTGATAAACCAACTAAGTCACCGAACAAAACACATTCAAAAAAAAAAATTCCTCTTTAAAGTCCCTACACTTAACAATTTTCAAGTGACTAAGTCACCGAACAATCCACAATCAAAACATTTAATTCTCCTTTAAAGTCCCTACACTTAACCATTTTCAACCAACTAAGTCACCGAACAAAACACATTCAACACAAATAATTCCCCTTTAAAGTCCCTACATTTAACCATTTTCAACCATCTAACTCACCGAACAAACCACATTCAAAACAAATAATTCCCCTTTAAAAGACCCTACACTTAACCATTTTCAAGTGACTAAGTCACCGAACAAACCACATTAAAAACAAATTATTCTCCTTTTAAGTCCCTACACTTAACTATTTTCATCAACTAACTCACCGAACAAACCACATTCAAAACAAATAATTTCCCTTTAAAGTCCCTACACTTAACCATTTTCAAGTTACTAAGTGACCTAACAAACCACATTCAAAACAAATAATTCTCCTTTAAATTCCCTACACTTAACCATCTTCAACCAACTAACTCACCGAACAAACCACATTCAAAACAAAAAATTTCGCTTTAAAGTCACTACACTTAACCATTTTCGAGTGACTAAGTCACCGAACAAACCACATTCAAAACAAATGATTTTCCTTTAAAGTCCCTACACTTAACCATTTTCAACCAACTAAGTCACCGAACAAACCAAATTCAAAACTACAAATTCCCCTTGAAAGTGCCTACACTTAATCATTTTCAACCTACTAAGTCGCAGAACAAAACACATTCCAAAGAAGTAATTCTCCTTTAAAGTCCCTACACTCAACAATTTTCAACCAACTAAGTCACTGAACAAACCACATTCAAAACAACAAAATACCCTTTAAAGTCACTACACTAATCCATGTTAAACCAACTAAGTCACCGAACAAAATACATTCAAAACCAAAAATTCCCATTTAAAGTCCCTACACTTAACCAATTTCAACCAACTATGTCACCGAACAAAACACATTCAAAAGAAGTTATTCCCCTTTAAAGTCCCTACACTTAACAATTTTCAACCAACTAAGTCACCGAACAAACCACATTCAAAACAACAAAATACCCTTTAAAGTCACTACACTAATCCTTGTTAAACCAACTAAGTCACCGAAAAAAACTCATTCAAAACAAAAAATTCCCCTTTAAAGTCCCTACACTTAACAATTTTCAAGTGACTAAGTCACCGAACAATCCACAATCAAAACAAATAATTCCCCTTTAAAGTCCCTACACTTAACCATTTTCAACCAACTAAGTCACCGAACAAAACACATTCAACACAAATAATTCCCCTTTAAAGTCCCTACACTTAACCATTTTCAACCATCTAACTCACCGAACAAAACACATTCAAAACAAATAATTCCCCTTTAGAGTCCCTACACTTAACCATTTTCAAGTGACTAAGTCACAGAACAAACCACATTCAAAACAAATAATTCTCCTTTAATGTCTCTACACTTAACAATTTCAACCAGCTAACTCGCTGAATAAACCGCATTCAAAACAAATAATTTCCCTTTAAAGTCCCTACAATTAAATATTTTCAAGTTACTAAGTGACCTAACAAATCAAATTCAAAACCACAAAATACCCTTTAAAGTCCCTACACTTAACTATGTTCAACCAGCTAAGTCACCGAACAAAACACATTCAAAACAAAAAATTTCCCTTTAAAGTCCCGACACATAACCATTTTCCAATGACTAAGTCACCGAACAAACCACATTCAAAACAAATGATTTCCCTTTAAAGACCCTACACATAACTATTTTCATTCAACTAATTCACCGAACAAAACACATTCAAAACAAATAATTCCCATTTAAAGTCCCTACACTTAATCATATTCGAGTGACTAAGTCACCGAACAAATCACATTCAAAACAAATAATTCTCCTTCAAACTCCCTACACTTAACTATCTTCAACCAACTAACTCACCCAACAAACCACATTCAAAACAAAAACTTCCCCTTTAAAGTCCCTATACTTAACCATTTTCGAGTGACTAAGTCACCGAACAAACCACATTCAAAACAAATGATTTCCCTTTAAAGTCCCTACACTTAAATATTTTCAACCAACTAATTCACCAAACAAAACACATTCAAAACAACAAAATACCCTTTAAAGTCCCTACACTTAACCATTTTCAACCAACTAAGTCACCGAGCAAAACACATTCAAAAGAAGTAATTCCCCTTTAAAATCACTACATTTAACAATTTTAAACCAACTAAGTCACTGAAAAAACCACATTAAAAATAGCAAAATACCCTTTAAAATCACTACACTTGACCATGTTAAACGAACTAAGTCACCGAACAAAACATATTCAAAACAAAAAATTCCCCTTTAAAGTCCCTACACTTATAACATTTCAAGTGACTAAGTCACCGAACAAACCACATTCAAAACAAATAATTCCCCTTTAAAGTGCCTACACTTAACAATTTTACACCAACTAAGTCACCAAACAAAACACTTTCATAACAAATAATTCCTCTTTAAAGTCCCTACACTTAACCATTTTTATGTGACTAATTCACTGAACAAACCACATTCAAAACAAATAATTCTCCTTTAAAATCCCTACACATAACCATCTTCAACCAACTAACTCACCGAACAAACCACAGTCAAAAGAAATAATTCCCCTTTAAAGTCCCTACACTTAACCATTATCAAGTGACTAAGTCCATGAAAAAACCACATTGAAAACAAATGATTCCCCTTTAAAGTCCCTACACTTAACCATTTTCAACCAACTAATTCACCTAACAAAACAAATTCAAAACAAATAATTCCCCTTTAGAGTCCCTACACTTAACCATTTTCAAGTGACTAAGTCACCGAACAAACCACATCCAACAAAACAAAATACCATTTAAAGTCCCTACACTTTACAATTTTCAACCAACTAAGTCACCGAACAAACCACATTCAAAAAAACAAAATACCTTTTAAAGTCCCGGCACTTAACCATTTTCACCCAACTAAGTCACCGAACAAAACACATTCAAAACAACAAATTCCCCTTGAAAGTACCCACACATAATCATTTTCCACCAACTAAGTCACCGAGCAAAACACATTCAAAGGAAGTAATTCCCCTTTAAAATCCCTACACTGAAAAATTTTAAACCAACTAACTCACCGAACAAAACACATTCAAAAAAATAATTCCCGTTTAAAGTCCCTACACTTAACCATTTTCAAGTGACTAAGTCACTGAACAAACCACCTTCAAAACAAATGATTCCCCTTTAAAGTCCCTACACTTAACAATTTTAAACCAAGTCACCGAACAATAGACATTCTAAACATATAATTCCCCTTTACAGTTCCTACACTTAACCATTTTCTAGTGACTAAGTCACCTAACAAACTACATTCAAAACAAATAATTCTCCTATAAAGTCCCTACACTTAACCATTTTCAACCACCTAACTAACCGAACAAATCACATTCAAAACAAATAATCCATCTTTAAAGTCCCTACACTTAACCATTTTCAAGATACTAAGTGACCTAACAAATCGCATTCAAAACAACAAAATAACCTTTAAAATCTCTACACTTAACCATGTTCAACCAACTATGTCACTGAAAAAAACACATTCAAAACAAATAATTCCCCTTTTAAGTCCCAATACTTAACCATTTTCAAGTGACATAAGTCACCAAACAAACCACATCCAACAAAACAAAATACCATTTAAAGTCCCTACACTTAACAATTTTCAACCAACTAAGTCACCGAACAAACCACAATCTAAAAAACAAAATACCTTTTAAAGTCCCGGCACTTAACCATTTTCACCCAACTAAGTCACCGAACAAAACACATTCAAAACAACAAATTCCCCTTGAAAGTACCCACACTTAATCATTTTCAAACAACTAAGTCATCGAGCAAAACACATTCAAAAGAAGTAATTCCACTTTAAAGTCCCTACATTTAACAATTTTAAACCAACTAAGTCACTGAACAAACCACATTCAAAATAGCAAAATACCCTTTAAAGTCACTACACTTAACCATGTTAAACCAACTAAGTCACCGAACAAAACATATTCAAAACAAAAAATTCCCCTTTAAAGTCCCTACACTTAAAAAATTTCGAGTGACTAAGTCACCGAACAAACCACATTCAAAACAAATAATTCCCCTTTAAAGTCCCTACACTTAACAATTTTCAACCAACTAAGTCACCGAACAAAACACATTCAAAACAAATAATTCCCCTTTAAAGTCCCTACACTTAAAAAATATCATGTGACTAAGTCACCGAACAAACCACATTCAAAACAAATAATTACCCTTTAAAGTCCCTACACTTAACAATTTTCAAGTGACTAAGTCCCCGAAAAAACCACATTGAAAACAAATGATTCCACTTTAAAGTCCCTACATTTAACCATTTTCAACCAAGTAATTCACCTAACAAAACACATTCAAAACAAATAATTCCCCTTAAGAGTCCCTACACAACCATTTTCAAGTGACTAAGTCACAGAACAAACCACATTCAAAACAAATAATTCTCCTTTTATGACTCTACACTTAACCATTTCAACCAGCTAACTCGCTGAACAAACCACATTCAAAACAAATAATTTCCCTTTAAAGTCCCTACAATTAAATATTTTCAAATTACTAAGTGACCTAACAAATCACATTCAAAACAACCAAATACCCTTTAAAGTCCCTACACTTAACCATGTTCAACCAGCTTTGTCACCGAACAAAACACATTCAAAACAAAAAATTTCCCTTTAAAGTCCCTACACTTAACCATTTTCGAATGACTAAGTCACCGAACAAACCACATTCAAAACAAATGATTTCCCTTTAAAGTCCCTACACTTGACTATTTTCATCCAACTAATTCACCGAACAAAACACATTCAAAACAAATAATTCCCCTTTAAAGTCCCTTCACATAATCATATTCGAGTGACTAAGTCACCGAACAAATCACATTCAAAACAAATAATTCTCCTTTAAATTCCCTACACTTAACAATCTTCAACCAACTAACTCACCGAACAAACCACAATCAAAACAAAAACTTCCCCTTTAAAGTCCCTATACTTAACCATTTTCGAGTGACTAAGTCACCGAACAAACCACATTAAAAACAAATGATTTCCCTTTAAAGTGCCTACACTTAACTATTTTCAACCAACTAATTCACCGAACAAAACACATTCAAAACAAATAATTCCCCTTGAAAGTACCCACACTTAATCATTTTACACCAACTAAGTCACCGAGCAAAACACATTCAAAAGAAGTAATTCCCCTTTAAAGTCCCTACATTTAACAATTTTAAACCAACTAAGTCACTGAACAAACCACATTCAAAATAGCAAAATACCCTTTAAAGTCACTACACTTAACCATGTTAGACCAACTAAGTCACCGAACAAAACACATTCAAAACAAAAAATTCCCCTTTAAAGTCCCTACACTTAAAAATTTTCAAGTGACTAAGTCACCGAACAAACCACATTCAAAACAAATAATTCCCCTTTAAAGTCCCTACACTTAACAATTTTCAACCAATTATGTCACCAAACAAAACACATTCAAAACAAATAATTCCTCTTTAAAGTCGCTACACTTAACCATTTTTATGTGACTAAGTCACCGAACAAACCACATTCAAAACAAATAATTCTCCTTTAAAGTCCCTACACTTAACCATCTTCAACCAACTAACTCACTGAACAAACCACAGTCAAAAGAAATAATTCCCCTTTAAATTCCCTACACTTAACCATTTTCAAGTGACTAAGTCCCCGAAAAAACCACATTGAAAACAAATGATTCCCCTTTAAAGTCCCTACACTTAACCATTTTCAACCAAGTAATTCACCTAACAAAACACATTCAAAACAAATAATTCCCCTTTAGAGTCCCTACACTTAACCATTTTCAAGTGACTAAGTCACAGAACAAACCACATTCAAAACAAATAATTCTCCTTTAATGTCTCTACACTTAACCATTTCAACCAGCTAACTCGCTGAATAAACCACATTCAAAACAAATAATTTCCCTTTAAAGTCCCTACAATTAAATATTTTCAAGTTACTAAGTGACCTAACAAATCAAATTCAAAACAACAAACTACTCTTTAAAGTCCCTACACTTAACCATGTTCAACCAGCTAAGTCACCGAACAAAACACATTCAAAATAAAAAATTTCCCTTTAAAGTCCCGACACTTAACCATTTTCGAATGACTAAGTCACCGAACAAACCACATTCAAAACAAATGATTTCCCTTTAAAGACCCTACACTTAAATATTTTAAACCAACTAATTCACCAAACAAAACACATTCAAAACAACAAAATACCCTTTAAAGTCCCTACACTTAACCATTTTCAACCAACTAAGTCACCGAGCAAAACACATTCAAAAGAAGTAATTCCCCTTTAAAATCACTACATTTAACAATTTTAAACAAACTAAGTCACTGAAAAAACCACATTAAAAATAGCAAAATACCCTTTAAAGTCACTACACTTGACCATGTTAAACGAACTAAGTAACCGAACAAAACATATTCAAAACAAAAAATTCCCCTTTAAAGTCCCTACACTTAAAACATTTCAAGTGACTAAGTCACCGAACAAACCACATTAAAAACAAATAATTCCCCTTTAAAGTCCCTACACTTAACAATTTTCAACCAACTAAGTCACCAAACAAAACACTTTCATAACAAATAATTCCTCTTTAAAGTCCCTACTCTTAACCATTTTTATGTGACTAAGTCACTGAACAAACCACATTCAAAACAAATAATTCTCCTTTAAAATCCCTACACTTAACCATCTTCAACCAACTAACTCACCGAACAAACCACAGTCAAAAGAAATAATTCCCCTTTAGAGTCCCTACACTTAACCATTTTCAAGTGACTAAGTCCATGAAAAAACCACATTGAAAACAAATGATTCCCCTTTAAAGTCCCTACACTTAACCATTTTCAACCAACTAATTCACCTAACAAAACAAATTCAAAACAAATAATTCTCCTTTAATGTCTCTACACTTAACCATTTCAACCAGCTAACTCGCTAACAAACAACATTCAAAACAAATAATTTGCCTTTAAAGTCCCTACAATTAAATATTTTAAAATTACTAAGTGACCTAACATATCACATTTAAAACAACAAAATACCCTTTAAAGTCCCTACACTTAACCATGTTCAACCAGCTAAGTCACCGAACAAAACACATTCCAAACAAAAACTTCCCCTTTAAAGTCCCTATACTTAACAATTTTCGAGTGACTAAGTCACCGAACAAACCACATACAAAACAAATGATTTCCCTTTAAAGTCCCTACACTTAACTATTTTTAACCAACTAATTCACCGAACAAAACACACTCAAAACAACAAAATACCCTTTAAAGTCCCCACACTTAACCATTTTCAACCAACTAATCACCGAACAAACCACATTCAAAACAACAAATTCCCCTTGAAAGTGCGTACACTTAATCATTTTCAACATACTATGTCACAGAACAAAAAACATTCAAAAGAAGTAATTCCCATTTAAAGTCCCTACACATAATAATTTTCAACCAACTAAGTAACCGAACAAATTACATTCAAAACAGCAAAATACCCTTTAAAGTCACTACACTAATCCATGTTAAACCAACTAAGTAACCGAACAAAACACATTCAAAACAAAAAATTCCCCTTTAAAGTCCCTACACTTAACAATTTTCAACCAACTAAGTCACCGAACAAAACACATTCAACACAAATAATTCCCCTTTAAAGTCCCTACACTTAACCATTTTCAACCATCTAACTCACAGAACAAACCACATTCAAAACAAATAATTCCCCTTTAAAAGCCCCTACACTTAACCATTTTCAAGTGACTAAGTCACCGAACAAACCACATTCAAAACAAATAATTCTCCTTTTAAGTCCCTACACTTAACTATTTTCATCAACTAACTCACCGAACAAACCACATTCAAAACAAATAATTTCCCTTTAAAGTCCCTACACTTAACCATTTTCAAGTTACTAAGTGACCTAACAAATCGCATTCAAACACCAAAATACCCTTTAAAGTCCCTACACTGAACCATGTTCAACCAACTAAGTCAACGAACAAAACACATTCAAAAAAAATAATTCCCGTTTAAAGTCCCTACACTTAACCATTTTCAAGTGACTAAGTCACTGAACAAACCACATTCAAAACAAATGATTCCCCTTTAAAGTCCATACACTTTACAATTTTAAACCATGTCACCGAACAATAGACATTCAAAACATATAATTCCCCTTTACAGTTCCTACACTTAACCATTTTCAAGTGACTAAGTCACCTAACAAACTACATTCAAAACAAATAATTCTCCTTTAAAGTCCCTACACTTAACCATTTTCAACCACCTAACTAACCGAACAAATCACATTCAAAACATATAATCCATCTTTAAAGTCCCTACACTTAACCATTTTCAAGATACTAAGTTACCTAACAAATCGCATTCAAAACAACAAAATAACCTTTAAAATCTCTACACTTAACCATGTTCAACAACTATGTCACCGAAAAAAACACATTCAAAACAAATAATTCCCCTTTTAAGTCCCAATACTTAACCATTTTCAAGTTACTTAAGTCACCAAACAAACCACATCCAACAAAACAAAATACCATTTAAAGACCCTTCATTTAACAATTTTCAACCAACTAAGTCACCGAACAAACCAAATTCAAAAAAACAAAATACCGTTTAAAGTCCCGGCACTTAACCATTTTCACCCAACTAAGTCACCGAAAAAAACACATTCAAAACAACAAATTCCCCTTGAAAGTACCAACACTTAATCATTTTCAAACAACTAAGTCACCGAGAAAAAAACATTCAAAAGAAGTAATTCCCCTTTAAAGTCCCTACATTTAACAATTTTAAACCAACTAAGACACTGAACAAACGACATTCAAAATAGCAAAATTCCCTTTAAATACACTACACTTAACCATGTTAAACCAACTAAGTCACCGAACTAAACATATTAAAAACAAAAAATTCCCCTTTAAAGTCCCTACACTTAAAAAATTTCAAGTGACTAAGTCACCGAACAAACCACATTCAAAACAAATAGTTCCCCTTTAAAGTCCCTACACTTAAAAATTTTCAACCAACTAAGTCACCGAACAAAACACATTCAAAACAAATAATTCCCCTTGAAATTACCCACACTTAATAATTTTCAACCAACTAAGTCACCGAGCAAAACACATTCAAAAGAAGTAATTCCGCTTTAAAGTCCCTACATTTAACAATTTTAAACCAACTAAGTCACTGAACAAACCACATTCAAAATAGCAAAATACCCTTTAAAGTCACTACACTTAACCATGTTAAACCAACTAAGTCACCGAACAAAACACATTCAAAAAAAAAAATTCCCCTATAAAGTTCCTACACTTAAAAATTTTCAAATGACTAAGTCACCGAACAAACCACATTCAAAACAAATAATTCCCCTTTAAAGTCCCTACACTTAACAATTTTCAACCAACTAAGTCATCAAAAAAAACACATTCAAAACAAATAATTCCTCTTTAAAGTCCCTACACTTAACCATTTTTATGTGACTAAGTCACCGAACAAACCACATTCAAAACAAATAATTCTCCTTTAAAGTCCCTACACTTAACCATCTTCAACCAACTAACTCACCGAACAAACCATAGTAAAAAGAAATAATTCCCCTTTAAAGTCCCTACACTTAACCATTTTCAAGTGACTAAGTCCCCGAAAAAACCACATTGAAAACAAATGATTCCCCTTTAAAGTCCCTACACTTAACCATCTTCAACCAAGTAATTCACCTAACAAAACACATTCAAAACAAATAATTCCCCTTTAGAGTCCCTACACTTAACCATTTTCAAGTGACTAAGTCACAGAACAAACCACATTCAAAACAAATAATTCTCCTTTAATGTCTCTACACTTAACCATTTCAACCAGCTAACTCGCTGAACAAACCACATTCAAAACAAATAATTTCCCTTTAAAGTCCCTACTATTAAATATTTTCATGTTACTAAGTGACCTAACAAATCACATTTAAAACGACAAAATACCCTTTAAAGTCCCTACACTTAACCATGTTCAACCAGCTAAGTCACCGAACAAAACACATTCAAAACAAAAAATTTCCCTTTATAGTCCCTAGACGTAACCATTTTCGAATGACTAAGTCACCGAACAAACCATATTCAAAAAAAATGATTTCCCTTTAAAGTCCCTACACTTAACTATTTTCATCCAACTAATTCATCGAACAAAACACATTCAAAACAAATAATTCCCCTTTAAAGTCCCTACACTTAATCATATTCGAGTGACGAAGTCACCGAACAAATCACATTCAAAACAAATAATTCTCCTTTAAATTCCCTACACTTAACAATCTTCAACCAACTAACTCACCGAACAAACCACATTCAAAACAAAAACTTCCCCTTTAAAGTCCCTATACTTAACCATTTTCGAGTGACTAAGTCACCGAACAAACCACATTCAAAACAAATGATTTCCCTTTAAAGTCCCTACACTTAACTATTTTCAACCAACTAATTGGCCGAACAAAACACATTCAAAACAACTAAATACCCTTTATAGTCCCTACATTTAACCATTTTCAACCAACTATGTCACCGAGCAAAACACATTCAAAAGAAGTAATTCCCCTTTAAAATCCCTACATTTAACAATTTTAAACCAACTAAGTCACTGAACAAACCACATTATATATAGCAAAATACCCTTTAAAGTCACTACACTTGACCATGTTAAACCAACTAAGTCACCGAACAAAACATATTCAAAACAAAAAATTCCCCTTTAAAGTCCCTACACTTAAAAAATTTCAAGTGACTAAGTCACCGAACAAACCACATTCAAAACAAATAATTCCCCTTTTAAGTCCCTACACTTAACAAATTTCAACCAACTAAGTCACCTAACAAAACACATTCAAAACAAATAATTCCTCTTTAAAGTCCCTAGACTTAACCATTTTCAAGTGACTAAGTCACCGAACAAACCACATTCAAAACAAATTACTCCCCTTTAAAGTCCCAAAACTTAACCAATTTCAACCAACTAATTCACCGAACAAAACACATTCAAAACAAATAATTCCACTTTAAAGTCCCTACACTTAACCTTTTTCGAGTGACTAAGTCACCGAACAAACCACATTCAAAACAAATGATTTCCCTTTAAAGTCCCTACACTTAACTATTTTCAACCAACTAATTCACCGAACAAAACACATTCAAAACAACAAAATACCCTTTAAAGTCCCTACACTTAACCATTTTCAACAAACTAAGTCACCGAACAAACCACATTCATAACAACAAATTCCCCTTGAAAGTGCGTACACTTAAACATTTCAACCTACTAAGTCACGGAACAAAACACATTCAAAAGAAGTAATTCCCATTTAAAGTCCCTACACTTAACAATTTTCAACCAACTAAGTAACCAAACAAACCACATTCAAAACAGCAAAATACCCTTTAAAGTCACTACACTAATCCACGTTAAAACAACTAAGTCACCAAACAAAACACATTCAAAACAAAAAATTCCCCTTTAAAGTCCCTACACTTAACAATTTTCAAGTGACTAAGTCACCGAACAATCCACAATCAAAATAAATAATTCCCCTTTGAAGTCACTACACTTAACCATTTTCAACCAACTAAGTCACTGAACAAAACACATTCAAAACAAATAATTCCCCTTTAAAGTCCCTACACTTAACCATTTTCAACCAACTAACTCACCGAACAAACCACATTCAAATCAAAAAATTTCCCTTTATATTCCCTACACCTAACCATTTTCAAGTGACTAAGTCACCGAACAAACCACATTCAAAACAAATTATTCCCCTTTAAAGTCCCTACAGTTAACCAATTTCAACCAACTAATTCACCGAACAAAACACATTCAAAACAAATAATTCCCCTTTAAAGTCCCAACACTTAACCATTTTCAAGTGACTTAGTCACCGAACAAACCAAATTAAAAACAAATAATTCTCCTTTAAAGTCCCTACACTTAATCTTTACAACCAGCTAACTCACTGAACAAACCACATTCAAAACGAATAATTTCCCTTTAAAGTCCCTATACTTAACAATTTTCAACCAACTAAGTCACCAAACAAAACACATTCAAAACAAATAATTCCTCTTTAAAGTCCCTACACTTAACCATTTTCAAGTGACTAAGTCACCGAACAAACCACATTCAAAACAAATAATTCTCCTTTCAAGTCCCTACACTTAACCATCTTCAACCAACTAACTCACCGAATAAACCACATTCAAAAGAAATAATTCCCCTTTAAAGTCCCTACACTTAACCATTTTCAAGTGACAAAGTCACCGAAAAAACCACATTAAAAACAAATGATTCCCCTCTAAAGTCCCTACACTTAACAATTTTCAACCAACTAATTCACCTAACAAAACACATTCAAAACAAATAATTCCCCTTTAGAGTCCCTACACTTAACCATTTTCAAGTGACTAAGTCACCGAACAAACCACATTCAAAACAAATAATTCTCCTTTAAAGTCCCTACACTTAACCATTTTCAACCAACTAACTCACCGAACAAACCACATTTAAAACAAATAATTCCCATTTAAAGTCCCTATACATAACAATTTTCAAGTTACTAAGTGACCTAACAAATCACATTCAAAACAACAAAATACCCTTTAAAGTCCCTACACTTAACCATGTTCAACCAGCTAAGTCACCGAACAAAACAAATTCAAAACAAATAATTCCGCTTTAAAGTCCCTACACTTAACCATTTTCGAATGACTAAGTCCCCGAACAAACCACATTCAAAACAAATGATTTCCCTTTAAAGTCTCTACACTTAACTATTTTCATCCAACTAATTCACCGAACAAAACACATTCAAAACAAATAATTCCCCTTTAAAGTCCCTACACTTAATCATATTCGAGTGACTAAGTCACCGAACAAATCACATTCAAAACAAATAATTCTCCTTTAAATTCCCTACACTTAACAATCTTCATCCAACTAACTCACAGAAAAAACCACATTCAAAACAAAAACGTCCCCTTTAAAGTCCCTATACTTAACCATTTTCAACCAATTAATTCACCTAACAAAACACATTCAAAACAAATAAGTCCCCTTTAGAGTCCCTACACTTAACCATTTTCAAGTGACTAAGTCACCGAACAAACCACATTTAAAACAAATAATTCTCCTTTAATGTCTCTACATTTAACCATTTCAACCAGCTAACTCGCTGAACAAACCACATTCAAAACAAATAATTTCCCTTTAAAGTCCCTACAATTCAATATTTTCAAATTACTAAGTGACCTAACATATCACATTCAAAACAACAAAATACCCTTTAAAGTCCCTACACTTAACCATGTTCAACCAGCTAAGTCACCGAACAAAACACATTCAAAACAAAAAATTTCCCTTTAAAGTCCCTAGACTTAACCATTTTTGAATGACTAAGTCACCCAACAAACCACATTCAAAACAAATGATTCCCTTTAAAGTCCCTACACTTAACTATTTTCATCCAACTAATTCACCGAACAAAACACATTCAAAACAAATAATTCCCCTTTAAATCCCTACACTTAATCATATTCGAGTGACTAAGTCACCGAACAAATCACATTCAAAACAAATAATTCTCCTTTAAATTCCCTACACTTAACAATCTTCAACCAACTAACTCACCGAAAAAACCACATTCAAAACAAAAACTTCCCCTTTAAAGTCCCTATACTTAACCATTTTCGAGTGACTAAGTCACCGAACAAACCACATTCAAAACAAATGATTTCCCTTTAATGTCCCTACACTTAACTATTTTCAACCAACTAATTCACCGAACAAAACACACTCAAAACAACAAAATACCCTTTAAAGTCCCTACACTTAACCATTTTCAACCAACTAAGTCACCGAACAAACCACATTCAAAACAACAAATTCCCCTTGAAAGTGCGTACACTTAATCATTTTCAACATACTAAATCACAGAACAAAACACATTCAAAAGAAGTAATTCCCATTTAAAGTCCCTACACTTAACAATTTTCAACCAACTAAGTAACCGAACAAATTACATTCAAAACAGCAAAATACCCTTTAAAGTCACTACACTAATCCATGTTAAACCAACTAAGTCACCGAACAAAACATATTCAAAACAAAAAATTCCCCTTTAAAGTCCCTACACTTAACAATTTTCAAGTGACTAAGTCACCGAACAATCGACAATCAAAACAAATAATTCCCCTTTGAAGTCACTACACTTAACCATTTTCAACAAACTAAGTCACCGAACAAAACACATTCAAAACCACTAATTCCCTTTTAAAGTCCCTACACATAACCATTTTCAACCAACTAAGTCACCGAACAAACCACATTCAAAACAAATTATTCCCCTTTAAAGTCCCTACACTTAACCAATTTCAACCAACTAATTCACCGAACAAAACACATTCAAAACAAATAATTCCCCTTTAATGTCCCTACACTTAACCATTTTCAATTGACTAAGTCACCGAACAAACCAAATTAAAAACAAATAATTCTCCTTTAAAGTCCCTACACTTAATCATTTCAACCAGCTAACTAACTGAACAAACCACATTCAAAACGAATAATTTCCCTTTAAAGTCCCTATACTTAACAATTTTCAACCAACTAAGTCACCAAACAAAACACATTCAAAACAAATAATTCCTCTTTAAAGTCCCTACACTTAACCATTTTCAAGTGACTAAGTCACCGAACAAACCACATTCAAAACAAATAATTCTCCTTTAATGTCCCTACACTTAACCATCTTGAACCAACTAACTCACCGAATAAACCACATTCAAAAGAAATAATTCCCCTTTAAAGTCCCTACACTTAACCATTTTCAAGTGACTAAGTCACCGAAAAAACCACATTGAAAACAAATGATTCCCCTCTAAAGTCCCTACACTTAACCATTTTCAACCAACTAATTCACCTAACAAAATACATTCAAAACAAATAATTCCCCTTTAGAGTCCCTACACTTAACCATTTTCAAGTGACTAAGTCACCGAACAAACCACATTCAAAAAAAATAATTTTCCTTTAAAGTCCCTACACTTAACCATTTTCAACCAACTAACTCACCGAACAAACCACATTTAAAACAAATAATTCCCATTTAAAGTCCCTATACATAACCATTTTCAAGTTACTTAGTGACCTAACAAATCACATTCAAAACAACAAAATACCCTTTAAAGTCCCTACACTTAACCATGTTCAACCAGCTAAGTCACCGAACAAAACACATTCAAAACAAATAATTCCGCTTTAAAGTCACTACACTTAACCATTTTCATGTGACTAAGTCACCGAACAAACCACATTCAAAACAATTAATTCTCCTATAAATTTCCTACACTTAACCATGTTCAACCAGCTAAGTCACCGAACAAAACACATTCAAAACAAATAATTCCGCATTTAAGTCCCTACACTTAACCTGTTTCAAGTGACTAAGTCACCGAACAAACCACATTCAAAACAAATAATTCTCCTTTAAATTCCCTATGCTTGACCATCTTCAACCAACTAACTCACCGAACAAACCACATTTAATATAAAAAATTCCCCTTTAAAGTCTCTACATTTAACCATTTTCGAGGGACTAAGTCACCGAACAAACCACATTCTAAACAAATGATTTCCCTTTAAAGTCTCTTCACTTAACTATTTTCAACCAACTAATTCACTGAACAAAACACATTCAGAACTAATAATTCCCCTTTAAAGTCCCTACACTTAACCATTTTCAACCAACTAACTCACCGAACAAACCACATTCAAATCAAAAAATTCCCCTTTAAATTCCTTACACTTAACCATTTTCAAGTGACTAAGTCACCGAACAAACCACATTCAAAACAAATTATTCCCCTCTAAAGTCCCAACACTTAACCAATTTCAACCAACTAATTCACCGAACAAAACACATTCAAAACAAATAATTCCCCTTTAATGTCCCTACACTTAACCTTTTTCGAGTGACTAAGTCACCGAACAAACCACATTCAAAACAAATGATTCCCCTTTAAAGTCCCAACACTTAACCAATTTCAACCAACTAATTCACCGAACAAAACACATTCAAATCAAATAATTCCCCTTTAATGTCCCTACACTTAACCTTTTTCGAGTGACTAAGTAACCGAACAAACCACATTCAAAACAAATGATTTCCCTTTAAAGTCCCTACACTTAACTATTTTCAACCAACTAATTCACCGAACAAAACACATTCAAAACAACAAAATACCCTTTAAAGTCCCTACACTTAACCATTTTCAACCAACTAAGTCACCGAACAAACCACATTCATAACAACAAATTCCCCTTGAAAGTGCGTACACTTAACCATTTTCAACCTACTATGTCACGGAACAAAACACATTCAAAAGAAGTAATTCCCATTTAAAGTCCCTACACTTAACAATTTTCAACCAACTAAGTAACCAAACAAACCACATTCAAAACAGCAAAATACCCTTTAAAGTCACTACACTAATCCATGTTAAAACAACTAAGTCACAAAACAAAACACATTCAAATCAAAAAATTCCCCTTTAAAGTCCCTACACATAACAATTTTCAAGTGACTAAGTCACCGAACAATCCACAATCAAAACAAATAATTCCCCTTTGAAGTCACTACACTTAACCATTTTCAACCAACTAAGTCACCGAACAAAACACATTCAAAACAAATAATTCCCCTTTAAAGTCCATACACTTAACCAAATTCAACCAACTAATTCACCGAACAAAACACATTCAAAACAAATAATTCCCCTTTATTGTCCCTACACTTAACCATTTTCAATTGACTAAGTCACCGAACAAACCAAATTAAAAACAAATAATTCTCCTTTAAAGTCCCTACACTTAATCATTTCAACCAGCTAACTCACTGAACAAACCACATTCAAAACGAATAATTTCCCTTTAAAGTCCCTATACTTAACAATTTTCAACCAACTAAGTCACCAAACAAAACACATTCAAAACAAATAATTCCTCTTTAAAGTCCCTACACTTAACCATTTTCAAGTGACTAAGTCACCGAACAAACCACATTCAAAACAAATAATTCTCCTTTCATGTCCCTACACTTAACCATCTTCAACCAACTAACTCACCGAATAAACCACATTCAAAAGAAATAATTCCCCTTTAAAGTCCCTACATTTAACCATTTTCAAGTGACTAAGTCACCGAAAAAACCACATTGAAAACAAATGATTCCCCTCTAAAGTCCCTACACTTAACCATTTTCAACCAACTAATTCACCTAACAAAACACATTCAAAACAAATAATTCTCCTTTAGAGTCCCTACACTTAACCATTTTCAACCAACGAATTCACCGAACAAAATACATTTAAAACAAATAATTTCCCTTTAAAGTCCCTACACTTAACCATTTTCAAGTGACTAAGTCACCGAACAAACCACATTCAAAACAAATAATTCTCCTTTAAAGTCCCTACATTTAACCATTTTCAACCAACTAACTCACCGAACAAACCACATTTAAAACAAATAATTCCCATTTAAAGTCCCTATACATAACCATTTTCAAGTTACTAAGTGACCTAACAAATCACATTCAAAACAACAAAATACCCTTTAAAGTCCCTACACTTAACCATGTTCAACCAGCTAAGTCACCGAACAAAACACATTCAAAACAAATAATTTCGCTTTAAAGTCCCTACACTTAACCATTTTCATGTGACTAAGTCACCGAACAAACCACATTCAAAACAAATAATTCTCCTATAAATTCCCTACACTTAACCATGTTCAACCAGCTAAGTCACCGAACAAAACACATTCAAAACAAATAATTCCGCATTTAAGTCCCTACAGTTAACCTGTTTCAATTGACTAAGTCACCGAACAAACCACATTCAAAACAAATAATTCTCCTTTAAATTCCCTATGCTTCACCATCTTCAACCAACTAACTCACCGAACAAACCACATTTAAAATAAAAAATTCCCCTTTGAAGTCTCTACATTTAACCATTTTCGAGTGACTAAGTCACCGAACAAACCACATTCTAAACAAATGATTTCCCTTTAAAGTCTCTTCACTTAACTATTTTCAACCAACTAATTCACTGAACAAAACACATTCAGAACTAATAATTCCCCTTTAAAGTCCCTACACATAACCATTTTCAACCAACTAACTCACCGAACAAACCACATTCAAATCAAAAAATTCCCTTTTAAATTCCTTACACTTAACCATTTTCAAGTGACTAAGTCACCGAACAAACCACATTCAAATCAAATTATTCCCCTTTAAAGTCCCAACACTTAACCAATTTCAACCAACTAATTCACCGAACAAAACACATTCAAAACAAATAATTCCCCTTTAATGTCCCTACACTTAACCTTTTTCGAGTGACTAAGTCACCGAACAAACCACATTCAAAACAAATGATTCCCCTTTAAAGTCCCAACACTTAACCAATTTCAACCAACTAATTCACCGAACAAAACACATTCAAAACAAATAATTCCCCTTTAATGTCCCTACACTTAACCTTTTTCGAGTGACTAAGTCACCGAACAAACCACATTCAAAACAAATGATTTCCCTTTAAAGTCCCTACACTTAACTATTTTCAACCAACTAATTCACCGAACAAAACACATTCAAAACAACAAAATACCCTTTAAAGTCCCTACACTTAACCATTTTCAACCAACTAAGTCACCGAACAAACCACATTCATAACAACAAATTCCCCTTGAAAGTGCGTACACTTAACCATTTTCAACCTACTATGTCACGGAACAAAACACATTCAAAAGAAGTAATTCCCATTTAAAGTCCCTACACTTAACAATTTTCAACCAACTAAGTAACCAAACAAACCACATTCAAAACAGCAAAATACCCTTTAAAGTCACTACACTAATCCATGTTAAAACAACTAAGTCACCAAACAAAACACATTCAAATCAAAAAATTCCCCTTTAAAGTCCCTACACATAACAATTTTCAAGTGACTAAGTCACCGAACAATCCACAATCAAAACAAATAATTCCCCTTTGAAGTCACTACACTTAACCATTTTCAACCAACTAAGTCACCGAACAAAACACATTCAAAACAAATAATTCCCCTTTAAAGTCCCTACACTTAACCATTTTCAACCAACTAACTCACCGAACAAACCACATTCAAATCAAAAAATTTCCCTTTATATTCCCTACAACTAACCATTTTCAAGTGACTAAGTCACCGAACAAACCACATTCAAAACAAATTATTCCCCTTTAAAGTCCCTACAGTTAACCAATTTCAGCCAACTAATTCACCGAACAAAACACATTCAAAACAAATAATTCCCCTTTAAAGTCCCTACACTTAACCATTTTCAAGTGACTAAGTCACCGAACAAACCAAATTAAAAACAAATAATTCTCCTTTACAGTCCCTACACTTAATCTTTTCAACCAGCTAACTCACTGAACAAACCACATTCAAAACGAATAATTTCCCTTTAAAGTCCCTATACTTAACAATTTTCAACCAACTAAGTCACCAAACAAAACACATTCAAAACAAATAATTCCTCTTTAAAGTCCCTACACTTAACCATTTTCAAGTGACTAAGTCACCGAACAAACCACATTCAAAACAAATAATTCTCCTTTCAAGTCCCTTCACTTAACCATCTTCAACCAACTAACTCACCGAATAAACCACATTCAAAAGAAATAATTCCCCTTTAAAGTCCCTACACTTAACCATTTTCAAGTGACTAAGTCACCGGAAAAACCACATTGAAAACAAATGATTCCCCTCTAAAGTCCCTACACTTAACAATTTTCAACCAACTAATTCACCTAACAAAACACATTCAAAACAAATAATTCCCCTTTAGAGTCCCTACACTTAACCATTTTCAAGTGACTAAGTCACCGAACAAACCACATTCAAAACAAATAATTCTCCTTGAAAGTCCCTACACTTAACCATTTTCAACCAACTAACTCACCGAACAAACCACATTTAAAACAAATAATTCCCATTTAAAGTCCCTATACATAACCATTTTCAAGTTACTAAGCGACCTAACAAATCACATTCAAAACAACAAAATACCCTTTAAAGTCCCTACACTTAACCATGTTCAACCAGCTAAGTCACCGAACAAAACAAATTCAATACAAATAATTCCGCTTTAAAGTCCCTACACTTAACCATTTTCGAATGACTAAGTCACCGAACAAACCACATTCAAAACAAACGATTTCCCTTTAAAGTCCCTACACTTAACTATTTTCATCCAACTAATTCACCGAACAAAACACATTCAAAATAAATAATTCCCCTTTAAAGTCCCTACATTTAATCATATTCGAGTGACTAAGTCACCGAACAAATCACATTCAAAACAAATAATTCTCCTTTAAATTCCCTACACTTACCAATCTTCAACCAACTAACTCACCGAAAAAACAACATTAAAAACAAAAACTTCCCCTTTAAAGTCCCTATACTTAACCATTTTCAACCAACTAATTCACCTAACAAAACACATTCAAAACAAATAAGCCCCCTTTAGAGTCCCTACACTTAACCATTTTCAAGTGACTAAGTCACCGAACAAACCACATTTAAAACAAATAATTCTCCATTAATGTCTCTACACTTAACCATTTCAACCAGCTAACTCGCTGAACAAACCACATTCAAAACAAATAATTTCCCTTTAAAGTCCCTACAATTAAATATTTTCAAATTACTAAGTGACCTAACATATAACATTCAAAACAACAAAATACCCTTTAATGTCCCAACACTTAACCATGTTCAACCAGTTAAGTCACCGAACAAAACACATTCAAAACAAAAAATTTCCCTTTAAAGTCCCTTCACTTAACTATTTTCAACCAACTAATTCACCGAACAAAACTCATTCATAACAAATAATTCCCCTTTAAAGTCTCTACACTTAACCATTTTCAAGTGACTAAGTCACCGAACAAACCACATTCAAAACAAATAATTCTCCTTTAAAGTCCCTACACTTAACCATTTTCAACCAACTAACTCACCGAACAAACCACATTTAAAACAAATAATTCCCATTTAAAGTCCCTATACATAACAATTTTCAAGTTACTAAGTGACCTAACAAATCACATTCAAAACAACAAAATACCCTTTAAAGTCCCTACACTTAACCATGTTCAACCAGCTAAGTCACCGAACAAAACAAATTCAAAACAAATAATTCCGCTTTAAAGTCCCTACACTTAACCATTTTCGAATGACTAAGTCCCCGAACAAACCACATTCAAAACAAATGATTTCCCTTTAAAGTCTCTACACTTAACTATTTTCATCCAACTAATTCACCGAACAAAACACATTCAAAACAAATAATTCCCCTTTAAAGTCCCTACACTTAATCATATTCGAGTGACTAAGTCACCGAACAAATCACATTCAAAACAAATAATTCTCCTTTAAATTCCCTACACTTAACAATCTTCATCCAACTAACTCACAGAAAAAACCACATTCAAAACAAAAACGTCCCCTTTAAAGTCCCTATACTTAACCATTTTCAACCAATTAATTCACCTAACAAAACACATTCAAAACAAATAAGTCCCCTTTAGAGTCCCTACACTTAACCATTTTCAAGTGACTAAGTCACCGAACAAACCACATTCAAAACAAATAATTCTCCTTTAAATTCCCTATGCTTAACCATCTTCAACCAACTAACTCACCGAACATTAGACATTCATAACAAATAATTCCTCTATACTGTTCCTACACTTAACCATTTTCAAGTGACATAAGTCACCGAACAAACAACATTCAAAAAATGTAATTCTCCTTTAAAGTCCGTACACTTAACCATATTCATCAAACTAAGTCACCGAACAAAACACATTCAAAACAAATAATTCACCTTTAAAGTCACTACACATAACCATTTTTTAGTATTTAAGTCACCGAACAAACCACATCCAAAAGAACAATATACCCTTTAAAGTCTCTACACTTAACCATTTTCAACCAACTAAGTCACCAAAGAAACCACATTCAAAAAAACAAAATACCTTTTAAAGTCCCGACACTTAACCATTTTCAACCAACTAAGTCACCGAACAAAACACATTCAAAACAACAAATTCCCCTTGAAAGTCACTACACTTAATCATTTTCAACCAACTAAGTCACCGAGCAAAACACATTCAAAAGAAGTAATTCCCCTTTAAAGTCCCTACACTTAACAATTTTAAACCAACTAAGTCACTGAACAAACCACATTCAAAATAGCAAAATACCCGTTAAAGTCACTACAATTAACCATGTTAAACCAACTAAGTCACCGAACAAAACACAATCAAAACAAAAAATTCCCCTTTAAAGTCCCTACACTTAAAAATTTTCATGTGACTAAGTCACCGAACAAACCACATTAAAAACAAATAATTCCCCTTTAAAGTACCTACACTTAACAATTTTCAACCAACTAAGCCACCGAACAAAACACATTCAAAACAAATAATTCCCCTTTAAAGTCCCTACACTTAACCATTTTCAAGTGACTAAGTCAACGAACAAACCACATTCAAAACAAATAATTCTCCTTTAAAGTACCTACACTTAACAATTTTCAACCAACTAAGTCACCGATCAAAACACATTCAAAACAAATAATTTCCCATTAAAGTCCCTAAACATAACCATTTTCAAGTGACTAAGTCACCAAACAAACCACATTCAAAACAAATGATTTCCCTTTAAAGTCCCTACACTTAACTATTTTCGACCAACTAATTCACCGAACAAAACACATTCAAAAACTATAATTCCCCTTTCAAGTCCCTACACTTAACCATTTTCATGTGGCAAAGTCACCGAACAAACCCCATTCAAAACAACAAATTCCCCTTGAAAGTGCCTACACTTAATCATTTTCAACCTACTAAGTCACAGAAAAAAACACATTCAAAAAAAAAATTCCCCTTTATAGTCCCTACATTTAACAATTTTCAAGTGACTAAGTCACCGAACAAACCGCAATCAAAACAAATAATTCCCCTTTGAAGTCCCTACACTTAACCTTTTTCAACCAACTAAGTCACCGAACAAAACACATTAAAAACAAATAATTCCGCTTTAAAGTCCCTACACTTAACCATTTTCAACCAACTAACTCACCGAACAAACCACATTCAAAACAAAAAATTCCCCTTTATAGTGCCTACATTTAACCATTTTCAAGTGACTAAGTCACCGAACAAACCACATTCAAAACAAATTATTTCCCATTAAAGTCCCTACACTTAACCAATTTCAACCAACTAATTCACCGAACAAAACACATTCAAAACAAATAATTCCCCTTTAAAGTCCCTACACCTAACAATTTTCAAGTGACTAAGTCATCGAACAAACCACATTAAAAACAAATAATTTCCCTTTAAAGTCCCTACAATTAACCATTTTCAAGTTACTAAGTGACCTAACAAATCACATTCAAACAACAAAATACCCTTTAAAGTCCCTACACTTAATCATGTTCAACCAACTAAGTCACCAAAAAAAACACATTCAAAACAAATAATTCCCCTTTTAAATCCAAACACTTAACCATTTTCAAGTGACTTAAGTCACCGAACAAACTACATTCAAAACAAATAATTCTCCTTTAAAGTCCCTACACTTAAACATCTTCAACAAACTTACTAACCGAACAAACCACATTCAAAACAAATAATTCCCCTTTAAAGGCTCTACAGTTAACAATTTTCATGATACTAAGTGACCTAACAAATCGCATTCAAAACAACAAAATACCTTTTAAAATCACTACACTTAACCATGTTCAACAAACTAAATCACCGAAAAAAACACATTAAAAACAAATAATTTCCCTTTAAAGTCCCTACACTTAACCATTTTCAAGTGACTAAGTCACTGAACAAACCACATTCAAAACAAATGATTCCCCTTTAAAGTCCTTACACTTAACAATTTTAAACCAAGTCACCGAACAATAGACATTCAAAACAAACAATTCCCTTATACAGTTCCTACACTTTACCATTTTCAAGTGACTTAAGTCACCGAACAAACCACATTCAAAAAATGTAATTCTCGTTTAAAGTCCCTACACTTAACCATATTCAACAAACTAAGTCACCGAAAAAAACACATTCAAAACAAATAATTCCCCTTTAATGTCACTACACTTAACCATTTTCTAGTGTCAAAGTCACCGAACAAACCACATCCAAATGTACAATATACCCTTTAATGTCCCTACACTAAGCAATTTTCAACCAACTAAGTCACCGAAGAAACCACATTCAAAAAAACAAAATACCTTTTAAAGTCCCGACACTTAACCATTTTCAACCAACTATGTCACCGAACAAAACACATTCAAAACAACAAATTCCCCTTGAAAGTCACTAAACTTAATCATTTTCAACCAACTAAGTCACCGAGCAAAACACATTCAAAAGAAGTAATTCCCCTTTAAAGTCCCTACACTTAACAATTTTATACCAACTAAGTCACTGAACAAACCACATTCAAAATACCAAAATACACTTTAAAGTCACTACAATTAACCATGTTAAACAAACTAAGTCACCGACCAAAACACATTCAAAACAAAAAATTCCCCTTTAAAGTCCGTACACTTAAAAATTTTCAAGTGACTAAGTGACCGAACAAACCACATTCAAAACAAATAATTCCCCTTTAAAGTACCTACACTTAACAATTTTCAACCAACTAAGTCTCCGAACAAAACACATTCAAAACAAATAATTCCCCTTTAAAGTCCCTACACTTAACCATTTTCAAGTGACTAAGTCACCGAACAAACCACATTCAAAACAAATTATTCCCCTTTAAAGTCCCTACACTTAACCATTTTCAACCAACTAATTTACTGAACAAAACACATTCAAAACAAATAATACCCCTTTAAAGTCCCTACACTTAACCATTTTCAAGTGACTAAGTCAACGAACAAACCACATTAAAAACAAATAATTCTCCTTTAAAGTACCTACACTTAAGAATTTTCAACCAACTAAGTCACAGAACAAAACACATTCAAAAGAAATAATTCCCCTTTAAAGACCCTACACTTAACCATTTTCAAGTGACTAAGTCACCGAACAAACCACATTCAAAACAAATGATTTCCCTTTAAAGTCCCTACACTTAACTATTTTCAACCAACTAATTCACCGAACAAAACACATTCAAAACAAATAATTCCCCTTTCAAGTCCCTACACTTAACTATTTTCAAGTGGCTAAGTCACCGAACAAACCACATTCAAAACAACAAATTCCCCTTGAAAGTGCCTACACTTAATCATTTTCAACCTACTAAGTCACAGAACAAAACACATTCAAAAAAAATTATTCCCCTTTAAAGTCCCTACACTTAACAATTTTCAAGTGACTAAGTCACCGAACAAACCACAATCAAAACGAATAATTCCCCTTTGAAGTCCCTACACTTAACCATTTTCAACAAACTAAGTCACCGAACAAAACTAATTCAAAACAAATAATTCCCCTTTAAAGTCCCTACACTTAACCATTTCCAACCAACTAACTCACCGAACAAACCACATTCAAAACAAAAAATGCCCCTTTAAAGTCCCTACACTAAACCATTTTCAAGTGACTAAGTCACCGAACAAACCACATTCAAAACAAATTATTCCCCTTTAAAGTCTCTACACTTCACCAATTTCAACCAACTAATTCACCGAACAAAACACATTCAAAACAAATAATTCTCCTTTAAAATCCCTACACTTAACCATTTTCAAGTGACTAAGTCACCTAACAAACCACATTAAAAACAAATAATTCTCCTTTAAAGTCCCTACACATAACCATTTCAACCAGCTAACTCACTGTACAAGCCACATTCAAAACAAATAATTTCCCTTTAAAGTCCCTACAATTAACCATTTTCAAGTTACTAAGTGACCTAACAAATCGCATTCAATCAACAAAATAACCTTTAAAGTCCCTACACTTAATCATGTTGAACCAACTAAGTCACCGAACAAAACACATTCAAAACAAATAATTCTTGTTTAAAGTGTCTACACTTCACCATTTTCAAGTGACTATGTCACTGAACAAACCACATTCAAAACAAATGATTCCCCTTTAAAGTCCCTACACTTAACAATTTTAAACCAAGTCACCGAACAATAGACATTCAAAACAAACTATTCCCCTTTACAGTTCCTACACTTAACAATTTTCAAGTGACTAAGTCACCTAACAAACCACATTCAAAACAAATAATTCCCCTTTAAAGTACCTACAATTAACAATTTTCAACCAACTAAGTCACCGAACAAAACATATTCAAAACAAATAATTCCCGTTTAAAGTCCCTACACAACCATTTTCAAGTGACTAAGTCACTGAACAAACCACATTCAAAACAAATTATTCCCCTTTAAAATTCCTACACTTAATAATTTTCTAGTGACTAAGTCACCGAACAAACCACATTCAAAAAAAGTAATTCTTCTTTAAAGTCCCTACACATAACCATTTTCAGCCAACTAACTCACCAAAAAAACCACATTCAAAACAAATAATTCCCCTTTAACGTCCCTACAAATAACAATTTTCAAGTTACTAAGTGACATAACAAATCACATTAAAAAAAACAAAATACCCTTTAACGTCCCTACACTAAAGCAAGGTCAACCAAATAAGTAACCAAACAAACCACATTCAAAACAAAAAAATACCCTTTAAAGTCCCTACACTTAACCATGTTCAACAAACTAAGACACCGAACAAAACACATTCAAAACAACAAAATAACCTTTAAAGTCCCTACACTTAACCATTTTCAACCAACTAAGTCACAGAACAAACCACAATCAAAACAACAAAATACCCTTAAAAGTCCCGACACTTAACCATTTTCAACCAGTTAAGTCACCGAACAAAACACATTCAAAACAACAAATTCCCCTTTAAAGTACCTACACTTAACCATTTTCAACCAACAAAGTCACCAAATAATACACATTCAAAAGAAGTAATTCCCCTTTAAAGTTCCTACACATACCAATTTTCAGCTAACTAAGTCACCGAATAAACCATATTCAAAACAGAAAAATACCCTTTAAAGTCCCTACACTTAACCATGTTCAAACAACTATGTCACCGAACAAAACACAATCAAAACAAATAATTCACCTTTAAAGTCCCTACACTTAACCATGTTCAAACCAACTAAGTCACCGAACAAAACACATTCAAAACAAAAAATTCCCCTTTAAAGTCCCGACACTTAAAAGTTTTCAAGTGACTAAGTCACCGGACAAACCACATTCAAAACAAATAATTCCCCTTTAAAGTCCCTACACTTAACCATTTTCGACTAACTAACTCACCGAAAAAACCAAATTCAAAATAGCAAAATACCCTTTAAAGTCACTACACTTAACCATGTTAAAAAAATTAAGTCACTGAACAAAACACATTTAAAACAAATAATTCCCCTTTAAAGTCCCTATACTTAACCATTTTCAAGTGACTAAGTCACCGAACAAACCACATTCAAAACAAATAATTCTCCTTTAAACTCCCTACACTTAACCATTTTAAACCAACTAACTCACCGAAAAAACCACATTAAAAACAAAAAATTCACCTTTAACGTCAATACACATAACCATTTTCAAGTTACTAAGTGACATAACAAATCAAATTCAAAATAACAAAATACCCTTTAACGTCCCAACACTAAACCAAGGTCAACCAACTATGTCACCGAACAAACCACATTCAAAACAAAAAAATACCATTTAAAGTCCCTACAGTTAACCATGTTCAACAAACTAAGACACCGAACAAAACACATTCAAAACAAATAATTCCCCTTTAAAATCCCTACACTTAACCATGTTCAAACCATCTAAGTCACCGAACAAAACACATTCAAAACAAAAAATTCCCCTTTAAAGTCCCTACACTTAAAAGTTTTCAAGTGACTAAGTCACCGAACAAACCACATTCAAAACAAATAATTCCCCTTTAAAGTCCCTACACTTAACCATTTTCGACTAACTAACTCACCGAAAAAACCAAATTCAAAATAGCAAAATACCCTTTAAAGTCACTACACTTAACCATGTTAAAAAAATTAAGTCACTGAACAAAACACATTTAAAACAAATAATTCCCCTTTAAAACTAAGACACCGAACAAAACACAATCAAAACAAATAATTCCCCTTTAAAATCCCTACACTTAACCATTTTCAAGTGACTAAGTGACCGAACAAACTACATTCTAAACAAAAAAATACCCTTAAAAGGCCCTACACTTAACCATTTTCAACCAACTAAGTCACCGAACAAACCACATTCAAAAAAACAAAATACCCTTTAAATTCGCTACACTTAACCATTTTCAACCAACTAAGTCAACGAACAAAACACATTCAAAAGAAGTAATTCCCCTTTAAAGTTCCTACATTTACCAATTTTCAACTAACTAAGTCACCAAACAAAGCACATTCAAAAGAAGTAATTCACCTTTAAAGGCCCTACACTTAACCATTTTCAAGTGACTAAGTCACCGAACAAACCACATTAAAAACAAATAATTCTCCTTTAAAGTCCCTACAATTAACCATTTTCAACCAACTAACTTACCGAACTAACCACATTACAAACAAATAATTTCCCTTTAAAGTCCCTACACTTAACCATTTTCAAGTTACTAAGTGACCTGACAAATCGCATTCAAACAACAAAATACCCTTTAAAGTATCTACACTTAACCATGTTGAACTACCTAAGTCACCGAACAAAACACATTCTAAACAAATAATTCTTGTTTAAAGTCCCTACACTTAACCATTTTCAAGTGACTAAGTCACTGAACAAAGCGCATTCAAAAAAAATGATTCTCCTTTAAAGTCCCTACACTTAACAATTTTAAACCAAGTCACCGAACAATACACATTCAAAACAAATAATTTCCCTTTATAGTTCCTACACTTAACCATGTTCACGTGACTAAGTCACCTAACAAACTACATTCAAAACAAATAATTCTCCATTAAAGTCCCTACACTTAACCATTTTCAACCAACTAACTAACCGAACAAACCACATTCAAAACAAATAATCCCTGTTTAAAGTCCCAACACTTAATCATTTTCAAAATACTATGTGACCTAACAAATTGCATTCAAAACAATAAAATACCCTTTAAAATCCCTACACTTAACCATGTTCAACCAACTAAGTCACCGAAAAAATACATTCAAAACAAATAATTCCCCTTTTAAGTCTCTACACTTAACCATTTTCAAGTGACTTAAGTCACCGAACAAACCACATTCAAAAAAAGTAATTCTCCTTTAAAGTCCCTACAGTTAACCATATTCAACAAACTATGTCACCGAACAAAACATATTCAAAACAAATAATTCCCCTTTAATGGCTCTACACTTAACCATTTTCAAGTGACTATGTCACTGAACAAACCACATACAAATCAAATGATTCCCCTTTAAAGTCCCTACACTTAACAATTTTAAACTAAGTCACTGAACAATACACATTCAAAACAAATAATTTCCCTTTATAGTTCCTACACTTAACCATGTTCACGTGACTAAGTCACCTAACAAACTACATTCAAAACAAATAATTCTCCATTAAAGTCCCTACACTTAACCATTTTCAACCAACTAACTAACCGAACAAACCACATTCAAAACAAATAATCCCTGTTTAAAGTCCCTACACTTAACCATTTTCAAAATACTATGTGACCTAACAAATTGCATTCAAAACAATAAAATACCCTTTAAAATCCCTACACTTAACCATGTTCAACCAACTAAGTCACCGAAAAAATACATTCAAAACAAATAATTCCCCTTTTAAGTCTCTACACTTAACCATTTTCAAGTGACTTAAGTCACCGAACAAACCACATTCAAAAAAAGTAATTCTCCTTTAAAGTCCCTACAGTTAACCATATTCAACAAACTATGTCACCGAACAAAACATATTCAAAACAAATAATTCCCCTTTAATGGCTCTACACTTAACCATTTTCAAGTGACTATGTCACTGAACAAACCACATACAAATCAAATGATTCCCCTTTAAAGTTCCTACACTTAACAATTTTAAACTAAGTCACTGAACAATAGACATTCAAAACAAATAATTCCCCTTTACAGTTCCTACACATAACCATTTTCAAGTGACTAAGTTACCTAACTAACTACATTCAAAACAAATAATTCTCCTTTAAAGTCCCTACACTTAACAATTTTCAACCAATTAACTAACCGAACAAACCACATTCAAAACAAATAATCCCTCTATAAAGTCCCTACACTTAACCATTTTCAAGATACTAAATGACCTAACAAATCGCATTCAAAACAACAAAATACCCTTTAAAATCCCTACACTTAACCATGTTCAACCAACTAAATCACCGAAAAAAACATATTCAAAATAAATAATTCCCCTTTAAAGTCCCTGCACTTAACCATTTTAAAGTGACTTAAGTAACCGAACAAACCACATACGAAAAAAGTAATTCTACTTTAAAGTCCCTACACATAACCATTTTCAACCAACTAACTCACCGAAAAAACCACATTAAAAACAAATAATTCCCGTTTAACGTCCCTACACATAACCATTTTCAAGTTACTAAGTGACATAACAAAATCAAATTCAAAACAACAAAATACCCTTTAACGTCCCTACACTAAACCAAGGTAAACCAACTAAGTCACCGAACAAACCACATTCAAAACAAAAAAATACCCTTTTAAGTCCCTACAGTTAACCATGTTCAACAAACTAAGACAACGAACAAAACACATTCAAAACAAATAATTCCCCTTTAAAATCCCTACACTTAACCATTTTCATGTGACTAAGTCACCGAACAAACTACATTCTAAACAAAAAAATACCCTTAAAAGGCCCTACACTTAACCATTTTCAACCAACTAAGTCACCGAACAAACCACATTCAAAACAACAAAATACCCTTTAAAGTCCCGACACATAACCATTTTCAACCAACTAAGTCACCGAACAAAAAACATTCAAAAGAAATAATTCCCCTTTAAAGTTCCTACATTTACCAATTTTCATCTAACTAAGTCACCGAACAGACCATATTAAAAACAACAAAATACCCTTTAAAGTCCATACACTTAACCATGTTCAACCAACTATGTCACCGAACAAAACACATTCAAAACAAATAATTCTCCTTTAAAGTCCCTACACTTAACCATTTTCAGGGGACTAAGTCACCGAATAAAAAACATTCAAAACAAATAATTCCCGCTTAAAGTCCCTACACTTAACCATTTTCAACTAACTAACTCACCGAAAAAACCACATTCAACACAACAAAATACCCTTTAAATTCGCTACACGTAACCATTTTCAACCAACTAAGTCACCGAACAAAACACATTCAAAAGAAGTAATTCTCCTTTAAAGTCTCTACACTTAACCATTTTCAACCAACTAACTCACCGAACAAACCACATTCAAAACAAATAATCCCTCTTTAAAGTCCCTACACTTAACCATTTTCAAGATACTAAGTGACCTAACAAATCGCATTCAAAAAAACAAAATACCCTTTATAATCCCAACACTTACCCATGTTCAACCAACTAAGTCACCGAAAAAAACACATTCAAATCAAATAGTTCCCCTTTTAAGTTCCTACACTTAACCATTTTCAAGTCACTTAAGTCACCGAACAAACCACATTCAAAAAAAGTAATTCTTCTTTAAAGTCCCTACGCTTAACCATATTCAACAAACTAAGTCACCGAACAAAACACATTCAAAACAAATAATTCCCCTTTAAAGTCACTACACTTAACCATTTTCAAGTGACTAAGTCACCGAACAAAGCACATCCAAAAGAACAATATACCATTAAAGTCCCTACACTTAACCATTTTTAACCAACTAAGTCGCCGAACAGACCACATTCAAAAAAACAAAATACCTTTTAAAGTCCCGACACTTAACCATTTTCAACCAACTAAGTCACCGACCAAAACACATTCAAAACAACAAATTCCACTAGAAAGTCCCTACACTTAATCATTTTCAACCAACTAAGTCAACGAGCAAAACACATTAAAAAGAAGTAATTCCCCTTTAAAGTCCCTACACTTAAAAGTTTTCAAGTGACTAAGTCACCGAACAAACCACATTCAAAGTAATAATTCCCCTTTAAAGACCCTACACTTAACCATTTTCGACTATCTAACTCACCGAAAAAACCACATTCAAAATAGCAAAATACCCTTTAAAGTCGCTACACTTAACCATGTTAAAAAAACTAAGTCACTGAACAAAACACATTTAAAACAAATAATTCCCCTTTAAAGTCCCTATACTTAACCATTTTCAAGTGACTAAGTCACCGAACAAACCACATTCAAAACAACAAAATACCCTTTAAAGTCCCGACACTTAACCATTTTCAATCAACTAAGTCACCGAACAAAACACACTCAAAAGAAGTAATTACCCTTTAAAGTTCCTACATTTACCAATTTTCAACTAACTAAGTCACCGAACAAACCATATTAAAAACAACAAAATACCCTTTAAAGTCCCTACACTTAACCATGTTCAACCAACTATGTCACCGAACAAAACACATTCAAAACAAATAATTCTCCTTTAAAGTCCCAACACTTAACCATTTTCAGGGGACTAAGTCACCGAATAAACCACATTCAAAACAAATAATTCCCGTTTAAAGTCCCTACACTTAACCATTTTCAACTAACTAACTCACCGAAAAAACCACATTCAAGACAACAAAATACCCTTTAAATTCGCTACACTTAACCATTTTCAACCAACTAAGTCACCGAACAAAACACATTCAACAGAAGTAATTCTCCTTTAAAGTCCCTACACTTAACAATTTTCAACCAACTAACTCACCGAACAAACCACATTCAAAACAAATAATCCCTCTTTAAAGTCCCTACACTTAACCATTTTCAAGATACTAAGTGACCTAACAAATCGCATTCAAAACAACAAAATACCCTTTAAAATCCCAACACTTACCCATGTTCAACCAACTAAGTCACCGAAAAAAAAACATTCAAATCAAATAGTTCCCCTTTTAAGTCCCTACACTTAACCATTTTCAAGTCACTTAAGACACCGAACAAACCACATTCAAAAAAAGTAATTCTTCTTTAAAGTCCCTACACTTAACCATATTCAACAAACTAAGTCACCGTACAAAACACATTCAAAACAAATAATTCCCCTTTAAAGTCACTACACTTAACCATTTTCAAGTGAATAAGTCACCGAACAAACCACATCCAAAAGAACAATATACCCTATAAAGTCCCTACACTTAACCATTTTCAACAAACTAAGTCACCAAACAAAACACATTCAAAACAACAAATTCCACTTGAAAGTCCCTACACTTAATCATTTTCAACCATCTAAGTCAACGAGCAAAACACATTCAAAACAACAAATTCCACTTGAAAGTCCCTACACTTAATCATTTTCAACCAACTAAGTCAATGAGCAAAACACATTAAAAAGAAGTAATTCCCGTTTAAAGTCCCTACACTTAACAATTTTAAACCAACTAAGTCACTGAACAAACCACATTCAAAATAGCAAAATACCCTTTAAAGTCACTACACTTAACCATGTTAAACCAACTATGCTAACGAACAAAACACATTGAAAACAAATAATTCTCCTTTAAAGTCCCTACACTTAACCATTTTCAGGGAACTAAGTCACCGAATAAACCACATTCAAAACAAATAATTCCCGTTTAAAGTCCCTACACTTAATAAGTTTCAACAAACTAACTCACCGAAAAAACAACTTTCAAGACAACAAAATACCCTTTAAATTCGCTACACTTAACCATTTTCAACCAACTAAGTCACCGAACAAAACACATTCAACAGAAGTAATTCTCCTTTAAAGTCCCTACACTTAACCATTTTCAACCAACTAACTCACCGAACAAACCACATTCAAAACAAATAATCCCTTTTTAAAGTCCCTACACTTAACCATTTTCAAGATACTATGTGACCTAACAAATCGCATTCAAAACAACAAAATACCCTTTAAAATCCCTACACTTACCCATGTTCAACCAACTAAGTCACCGAAAAAAAAACATTCAAATAAAATAGTTCCCCTTTTAAGTCCCTACACTTAACAATTTTCAAGTCACTTAAGTCACCGAACAAACCACATTCATAAAAAGTAATTCTTCTTTAAAGTTCCTACACTAAACCATATTCAACAAACTAAGTCACCGAACAAAACACATTCAAAACAAATAATTCCCCTTTAAAGTCACTACACATAACCATTTTCAAGTGAATAAGTCACCGAACAAACCACATCCAAAAGAACAATATACCCTTTAAAGTCCCTACACTTAACCATTTTCAACCAACTAAGTCACCAAACAAAACACATTCAAAACAACAAATTCCACTTGAAAGTCCCTACACTTAATCATTTTCAACCAACTAAGTCAACGAGCAAAACACATTCAAAACAACAAATTCCACATGAAAGTCCCTACACTTAATCATTTTCAACCAACTAACTCAACGAGCAAAACACATTAAAAAGAAGTAATTCCCCTTTAAAGTCCCTTCACTTAACAATTTTAAACCAACTAAGTCACTGAACAAACCACATTCAAAATAGCAAAATACCCTTTAACGTCACTACACTTAACCATGTTAAACCAACTAAGTCACCGAACAAAACATATTCAAAACAAAAAATTCCCCTTTAAAGTCCCTACACTTAAAAGTTTTCATGTGACTAAGTCACCGAACAAACCACATTCAAAACAAATAATTCCCCTTTAAAGTCCCTACACTTAACCATTTTCGACTAACTAACTCACCAAATAAACCACATTCAAAATAGCAAAATACCCTTTAAAGTCACTACACTTAACCATGTTAAAAAAAACTAAGTCACTGAACAAAACACATTTACAACAAATAATTCCCCTTTAAAGTCCCTATACTTAACCATTTTCAAGTGACTAAGTCACCGAACAAACCACATTCAAAACAACAAAATACCCTTTAAAGTCCCGACACTTAACCATTTTCAACCAACTAAGTCACCGAACAAAACACATTCAAAAGAAGTAATTCCCCTTTAAAGTTCCTACATTTACCAATTTTCAACTAACTAAGTCACCGAACAAACCATATTAAAAACAACAAAATACCCTTTAAAGTCCCTACACTTAACCATGTTCAACCAACTATGTCACCGAACAAAACACATTCAAAACAAATAATTCTCCTTTAAAGTCCCTACACTTAACCATTTTCAGGGGACTAAGTCACCGAATAAACCACATTCAAAACAAATAATTCCCGTTTAAAGTCCCTTCACTTAACCATTTTCAACTAACTAACTCACCGAAAAAACCACATTCAAGACAACAAAATACCCTTTAAATTCGCTACACTTAACCATTTTCAACCAACTAAGTCACCGAAAAAAACACATTCAACAGAAGTAATTCTCCTATAAAGTCCCTACACCTAACCATTTTCAAACAACTAACTCACCGAACAAACCACATTCATAACAAATAATCCCTCTTTAAAGTCCCTACACTTAACCATTTTCAAGATACAAAGTGACCTAACAAATCGCATTCAAAACAACAAAATACCCTTTAAAATCCCTACACTTACCCATGTTCAACCAACTAAGTCACTGAAAAAAACACATTCAAATCAAATAGTTTCCCTTTTAAGTCCCTACACTTAACCATTTCCAAGTCATTTAAGTCACCGAACAAACCACATTCAAAAAAAGTAATTCTTCTTTAAAGTCCCTACACTTAACCATAATCAAGAAACTAAGTCACCGAACAAAACACATTCAAAACAAATAATTCCCCTTTAAAGTCACTACACTTAACCATTTTCAAGTGAATAAGTCACCGAACAAACCACATCCAAAAGAACAATATACCCTTTAAAGTCCCTACACTTAACCATTTTCAACCAACTAAGTCACCAAACAAAACACATTCAAAACAACAAATTCCACTTGAAAGTCCCTACACTTAATCATTTTCAACCAACTAAGTCAACGAGCAAAACACATTCAAAACAACAAATTCCACTTGAAAGTCCCTACACTTAATCATTTTCAACCAACTAAGTCAACGAGCAAAACACATTAAAAAGAAGTAATTCCCCTTTAAAGTCCCTACACTTAACAATTTTAAACCAACTAAGTCACTGAACAAACCACATTCAAAATAGCAAAATACCCTTTAAAGTCACTACACTTAACCATATTAAACCAACTAAGTCATCGAACAAAACACATTCAAAACAAAAAATTCCCCTTTAACGTCCCTACACTTAAAAGTTTTCAAGTGACTAAGTCACCGAACAAACCACATTCAAAACAAATAATTCCCATTTAAAGTCCGTACACTTAACCATTTTCGACTAACTAGCTCACCGAAAAAACCACATTCAAAATAGCAAAATACCTTTTAAAGTCACTACACTTAACCATGTTAAAAAAACTAAGTCACTGAACAAAACACATTTAAAACAAATAATTCCCCTTTAAAGTCCCTATTCTTAACCATTTTCATGTGAATAAGTCACCGAACAAACCACATTCAAAACAATTGATTCCCCTTTAAAGTCCGTACACATAACCATTTTCAACAAACTAATTCACAGAAAAAAATACATTCAAAAAAATAATTTTCCTTTAAAGTCCCTACACTTAACCATTTTCAAGTGACTAAGTCACCGAACAAACCACATTCAAAACAAATAATTCTCCTTTAAACTACCTACACTTAACCATTTTAAACCAACTAACTCACCGAAAAAACAACATTAAAAAAAAATAATTCACCTTTCACGTCCCTACACATAACCATTTTCTAGTTACTAAGTGACATAACAAATTAAATTCAAAATAAGAAAATACCCTTTAACGTCCCTACACTAAACCAAGGTCAACCAACTAAGTCACCGAACAAACCACATTCAAAACAAAAAAATACCCTTTAAAGTCCCTTCAGTTAACCATGTTCAACAAACTAAGACACCGAACAAAACACATTCAAAACAAATAATTCCCCTTTAAAATCCCTACACTTAACCATTTTCAAGTGACTAAGTCACCGAACAAACTACATTCTAAACAAAAAAATACCCTTTAAAGGCCCTACACTTAACCATTTTCAACCAACTAAGTCACCGAACAAACCACATTCAAAACAACAAAATACCCTTTAAATTCGCTACACTTAACCATTTTCAACCAACTAAGTCACCGAACAAAACACATTCAAAAGAAGTAATTCCCTTTAAAGTTCCTACATTTACCAATTTTCAACTAACTAATCACCAAACAAAGCACATTCAAAAGAAGTTATTCACCTTTAAAGGCCCTACACTTAACCATTTTCAAGTGACTAAGTCACCGAACAAACCACAATAAAAACAAATAATTCTCCTTTAAAGTCCCTACAATTAACCATTGTCAACCAACTAACTTACCGAACAAACCACATTCAAAACAAATAATTTCCCTTTAAAGTCCCTACACTCAACCATTTTTAAGTTACTAAGTGACCTGACAAATCGCATTCAAACAACTAAATACCCATTAAAGTCTCTACACTTAACCATGTTGAACTAACTAAGTCACCGAACAAAACACATTCAAAACAAATAATTCCCGTTTAAAGTCCCTACACTTAACCATTTTCAAGAGACTAAGTCACTGAACAAACCGCATTCAAAAAAACTGATTCCGCTTTAAAGTCCCTACACTTAACAATTTTAAACCAAGTCACCGAACAATAGACATTCAAAACAAATAATTTCCTTTTACAGTTCCTACACTTAACCATTTTCACGTGACTAAGTCACCTAACAAACTACATTCAAAACAAATAATTCTCCATTAAAGTCCCTACACTTAACCATTTTCAACCAACTAACTAACCGAACAAACCACATTCAAAACAAATAATCCCTCTTTAAAGTCCCTACACTTAACCATTTTCAAGATACTAAGTGACCTAACAAATTGCATTCAAAACAATAAAATACCCTTTAAAATCCCTACACTTAACCATGTTCAACCAATTAAGTCACCGAAAAAACACAATCAAAACAAATAATTCCCCTTTTAAGTCTCTACACTTAACCATTTTCAAGTGACTTATGTCACCGAACAAACAACATTCAAAAAAATAATTCTCCTTTAAAGTCCCTACAGTTAAACATATTCAACAAACTATGTCACCGAACAAAACATATTCAAAACAAATAATTCCCCTTTAAAGTCCCTACACTTAACCATTTTCAAGTGACTAAGTCACTGAACAAACCACATTCAAAACAAATGATTCCCCTTTAAAGTGCCTACACATAACAATTTTAAACTAAGTAACTGAACAATAGACATTCAAAACAAATAATTCCCCTTTACAGTTCCTACACTTAACCATTTTCATGTGACTAAGTTACCTAACAAACTACATTCAAAACAAATAATTCTCCTTTAAAGTCCCTACACTTAACAATTTTCAACCAATTAACTAACCGAACAAACCACATTCCAAACAAATAATCCCTCTTTAAAGTCCCTACCCTTAACCATTTTCAAGATACTAAATAACCTAACAAATCGCATTCAAAACAACAAAATACCCTTTAAAATCCCTACACTTAACCATGTTCAACCAACTAAATCACCGAAAAAAACATATTCAAAATAAATAATTCCCCTTTAAAGTCCCTGCACTTAACCATTTTCAAGTGACTTAAGTAACCGAACAAACCACATACGAAAAAAGTGATTCTCCTTTAAAGTCCCTACACATAACCATTTTCAACCAACTAACTCACCAAAAAAACTACATTAAAAACAAATCATTCCCCTTTAACGTCCCTACACATAACCATTTTCAAGTTACTAAGTGATATAACAAATCAAATTCAAAACAACAAAATAACCTTTAACGTCACTACACTAATCCAAGGTCAACCAACTAAGTCACCGAACAAACCACATTCAAAACAAAAAAATACCCTTTAAAGTGCCTACACTTTACCATTTTCAACAAACTAAGTCACCGAACAAACCACATTCAAAACAACAAATCACCCTTTAAAGTCCCGACACTTAACCATTTTCAACCAACTAAGTCACCGAACAAAACACATTCAAAAGAAGTAATTCCCCTTTACAGTTCCTACACTTAACCATTTTCAAGTGACTAAGTTACCTAACAAACTATATTCAAAACAAATAATTCTCCTTTAAAGTCCCTACACTTAACAATTTTCAACCAATTAACTAACCGAACAAACCACATTCAAAACAAATAATCCCTCTTTAAAGTCCCTACACTTAACCATTTTCAAGATACTAAATGACCTAACAAATCGCATTCAAAACAACAAAATACCCTTTAAAATGCCTACACATAACCATGTTCAACCAACTAAATCACCAAAAAAAACATATTCAAAATAAATAATTCCCCTTTAAAGTCCCTGCACTTATCCATTTTCAAGTGACTTAAGTAACCGAACAAACCACATACGAAAAAAGTATTTCTACTTTAAAGTCCCTACACATAACCATTTTCAACCAACTAACTCACCGAAAAAACCACATTAAAAACAAATAATTCCCCTTTAACGTCCCGACACATAACCATTTTCAAGTTACTAAGTGACATAACAAATCAAATTCAAAACAACAAAACACCCTTTAACGTCCCTACACTAAACCAAGGTCAACCAACTAAGTCACCGAACAAACCACATTCAAAACAAAATAATACCCTTTAAAGTCCCTACAGTTAACCATGTTCAACAAACTAAGACACTGAACAAAACACATTAAAAACAAATAATTCCCCTTTAAAATCCCTACACTTAACCATTTTCAAGTGACTAAGTCACCGAACAAACTACATTCTAAACATAAAAATACCCTTAAAAGGCCCTACACTTAACCATTTTCAACCAACTATGTCACCGAACAAACCACATTCAAAACAAAAAAATACCCTTTAAAGTCCCGACACTTAACCATTTTCAACCAACTAAGTCACCGAACAAAACACATTCAAAACAAATAATTCTCCTTTAAAGTCCCTACACTTAACCATTTTCAGGGGACTAAGTCACCGAATAAACCACATTCAAAACAAATAATTCCCGCTTAAAGTCCCTACACTTAACCATTTTCAACTAACTAATTCACCGAAAAAACCACATTCAAGACAACAAAATACCCTTTAAATTTGCTACACTTAACCATTTTCAACCAACTAAGTCACCGAACAAAACACATTCAAAAGAAGTAATTCTCCTTTAAAGTCCCTACACTTAACCATTTTCAACCAACTAACTCACCGAACAAACCACATTCAAAACAAATAATCCCTCTTTAAAGTCCCTACACTTAGCCATTTTCAAGATACTAAGTGACCTAACAAATCGCATTCAAAACAACAAAATACCTTTTAAAATCCCTACACTTACCCATGTTCAACCAACTAAGTCACCGAAAAAAACACATTCAAATCAAATAGTTCCCCTTTTAAGTCCCTACACTTAACCATTTTCAAGTCACTTAAGTCACCGAACAAACCACATTCAAAAAAAGTAATTCTTCTTTAAAGTCCCTACACTTAACCATATTCAACAAACTAAGTCACCGAACAAAACACATTCAAAACAAATAATTCCCCTTTAAAGTCACTACACTTAACCATTTTCAAGTGAATAAGTCACCGATCAAACCACATCCAAAAGAACAATATACCCTTTAAAGTCCCAACACTTAACATTTTTCAACCAACTAAGTCACCAAACAAAACACATTCAAAACAACAAATACCACTTGAAAGTCCCTACACTTAATCATTTTCAACCAACTAAGTCAACGAGCAAAACACATTCAAAACAACAAATTCCACTTGAAAGTCCCTACACTTAATCATTCTCAACCAACTAAGTCAACGAGCAAAACACATAAAAAGATGTAATTTCCCTTTAAAGTCCTTACACTTAACAATTTTAAACCAACTAAGTCACTGAACAAACCACATTCAAAATAGCAAAATACCCTTTAAAGTCACTACACTTAACCATGTTAAACCAACTAAGTCACCGAACAAAACACATTCAAAACAAAAAATTCCCCTTTAAAGTCCCTACACTTAAAAGTTTTCAAGTGACTAAGTGACCGAACAAACCACATTCAAAACAAATAATTCCCCTTTAAAGTCCCTACACATAACCATTTTCGACTAACTAACTCACCGAAAAAATCACATTCAAAATAGCAAAATACTCTTTAAAGTCACTACACTTAACCATTTTAAAAAAACTAAGTCACTGAACAAAACACATTTAAAACAAATAATTCCCCTTTAAAGTCCCTATACTTAACAATTTTCAAGTGACTAAGTCACCGAACAAACCACATTCAAAACAACAAAATACCCTTTAAAGTCCGGACACTTAACCATTTTCAACCAACTAAGTCACCTAACAAAACACATTCAAAAGAAGTAATTCCCCTTTAAAGTTCCTACATTTACCAATTTTCAGCTAACTAAGTCACCGAACAAACCATATTAAAAACAACAAAATACCCTTTAAAGTCCCTACACTTAACCATGTTCAAACAACTATGTCACCGAACAAAACACATTCAAAACAAATAATTCTCCTTTAAAGTCCCTACACTTAACCATTTTCAGGGGACTAAGTCACCGAATAAACCACATTCACAACAAATAATTCCCGTTTAAAGTCCCTACACTTAACCATTTTCAACTAACTAACTCACCGAAAAAACCACATTCAAGACAACAAAATACCCTTTAAATTCGCTACACTTAACCATTTTCAACCAACTAAGTCACCGAACAAAACACATTCAACAGAAGTAATTCTCCTTTAAAGTCCCTACACTTAACCATTTTCAACCAACTAACTCACCAAACAAACCACATTCAAAACAAATAATCCCTCTTTAAAGTCCCTACACTTAACCATTTTCAAGATACTAAGTGACCTAACAAATCACATTCAAAACAACAAAATACCCTTTAAAATCCCTACACTTACCCTTGTTCAACCAACTAAGTCACCGAAAAAAACACATTCAAATCAAATAGTTCCCCTTTTAAGTCCCTACACTTAACCATTTTCAAGTCACTTAAGTCACCGAACAAACCACATTCAAAAAAAGTAATTCTTCTTTAAAGTCCCTACACTTAACCATATTCAACAAACTAAGTCACCGAACAAAACACATTCAAAACAAATAATTCCCCTTTAAAGTCACTACACTTAACCATTTTCAAGTGAATAAGTCACCGAACAAACCACATCCAAAAGAACAATATACCCTTTAAAGTCCCTACACTTAACCATTTTCAACTTACTAAGTCACCAAACAAAACACATTCAAAACAACAAATTCCACTTGAAAGTCCCTACACTTAATCATTTTAAACCAACTAAGTCAACGAACAAAACACATTCAAAACAACAAATTCCACCCGAAAGTCCCTACACTTAATCATTTTCAACCAACTAAGTCAACGAGCAAAACACATTAAAAAGAAGTAATTCCCCTTTAAAGTCCCTACACATAACAATTTTAAACCAACTAAGTCACTGAACAAACCACATTCAAAATAGCAAAATAACCTTTAAAGTCACTACACTTAACCATATTAAACCAACTAAGTCATCGAACAAAACACATTCAAAATAGAAAATTCTCCTTTAAAGTCCCTACACTTAAAAGTTTACAAGTGACTAAGTCACCGAACAAACCACATTCACAACAAATAATTCCCCTTTAAAGTCCCGACACTTAACCATTTTCGACTAACTAACTCACCGAAAAAACCACATTCAAAATAACAAAATACCCTTTAAAGTCACTACACTTAACCATGTTAAAAAAACTAAGTCACTGAACAAAACACATTTAAAACAAATAATTCCCCTTTAAAGTCCCTATACTTAACCATTTTCAAGTGACTAAGTCACCGAACAAACCACATTCAAAACAATTGATTCCCCTTTAAAGTCCGTACACTTAACCATTTTCAACCAACTAATTCACAGAACAAAATACATTCAAAAAAATAATTTCCCTTTAAAATCCCTACACTTAACCATTTTCAAGTGACTAAGTCACCGAACAAACCACTTTCAAAACAAATAATTGTCCTTTAAACTACCTACACTTAACCATTTTAAACCAACTAACTCACCGAAAAAACCACATTAAAAAAAAATAATTCACCTTTAACGTCCCTACACAATACCATTTTCAAGTTACTAAGTGACATAACAAATTAAATTCAAAATAATAAAATACCATTTAACGTCCCTACACTAAACCAAGGTCAACCAACTAAGTCACTGAACAAACCACATTCAAAACAAAAAAATACCCTTTAAAGTCCCTACAGTTAACCATGTTCAACAAACTAAGACACCGAACAAAACACATTCAAAACAAATAATTCCCCCTTAAAATCCCTACACTTAACCATTTTCAAGTGACTAAGTCACCGAACAAACTACATTCTAAACAAAAAAATACCCTTTAAAGGCCCTACACTTAACCATTTTCAACCAACTAAGTCACCGAACAAACCACATTCAAAACAACAAAATACCCTTTAAATTCGCTACACTTAACCATTTTCAACCAACTAAGTCACCGAACAAAACACATTCAAAAGAAGTAATTCCCCTTTAAAGTTCCTACATTTACCAATTTTCAACTAACTAAGTCACCAAACAAAGCACATTCAAAAGAAGTAATTCACCTTTAAAGGCCCTACACTTAACCATTTTCATGTGACTAAGTCACCGAACAAACCACATTAAAATCAAATAATTCTCCTTTAAAGTCCCTACAATTAACCATTTTCAACCAACTAACTTACCGAACAAACCACATTCAAAACAAATAATTTCCCTTTAAAGTCCCTACACTTAACCATTTTCAAGTTACTAAGTGACCTGACAAATCGCATTCAAACAACAAAATACCCTTTAAAGTCTCTACACTTAACCATGTTGAACTAACTAAGTCACCGAACAAAACACATTCAAAACAAATAATTCCCGTTTAAAGTCCCTACACTTAACCATTTTCAAGTGACTAAGTCACTAAACAAACCGCATTCAAAAAAAATGATTCCCCTTTAAAGTCCTTACACTTAACAATTTTAAACCAAGTCACCGAACAATAGACATTCAAAACAAATAATTTCCCTTTACAGTTCCTACACTTAACCATTTTCACGTGACTAAGTCACCTAACAAACTACATTCAAAACAAATAATTCTCCATTAAAGTCCCTACACTTAACCATTTTCAACCAACTAACTAACCGAACAAACCACATTCAAAACAAATAATCCCTCATTAAAGTCCCTACACTTAACCATTTTCAAGATACTAAGTGACCTAACAAATTGCATTCAAAACAATAAAATACACTTTAAAATCCCTACACTTAACCATGTTCAACCAATTAAGTCACCGAAAAAACACAATCAAAACAAATAATTCCCCTTTTAAGTCTCTACACTTAACCATTTTCAAGTGACTTAAGTCACCGAACAAACCACATTCAAAAAAAGTAATTCTCCTTAAAAGTCCCTACAGTTAAACATATTCAACAAACTATGTCACCGAACAAAACATATTCAAAACAAATAATCCCCCTTTAAAGTCCCTACACTTAACCATTTTCAAGTGACTAAGTCACTGAACAAACCACATACAAAACAAATGATTCCCCTTTAAAGTGCCTACACTTAACAATTTTAAACTAAGTGACTGAACAATAGACATTCAAAACAAATAATTCCCCTTTACAGTTCCTACACTTAACCATTTTCAAGTGACTAAGTTACCTAACAAACTACATTCAAAACAAATAATTCTCCTTTAAAGTCCCTACACTTAACAATTTTCAACCAATTAACTAACCGAACAAACCACATTCAAAACAAATAATCCCTCTTTAAAGTCCCTACACTTAACCATTTTCAAGATACTAAATAACCTAACAAATCGCATTCAAAACAACAAAATACCCTTTAAAATCCCTACACTTAACCATGTTCAACCAACTAAATCACCAAAAAAAACATATTCAAAATAAATAATTCCCCTTTAAAGTCCCTGCACTTAACCATTTTCAAGTGACTTACGTAACCGAACAAACCACATACGAAAAAAGTAATTCTCCTTTAAAGTCCCTACACATAACCATTTTCAACCAACTAACTCACCAAAAAAACTACATTAAAAACAAATAATTCCCCTTTAACGTCCCTACACATAACCATTTTCAAGTTACTATGTGATATAACAAATCAAATTCAAAACAACAAAATACCCTTTAACATCCCTACACTAATCCAAGGTCAACCAACTAAGTCACCGAACAAACCACATTCAAAACAAAAAAATACCCTTTAAAGTCCCTACAGTTAACCATGTTCAAAAAACTAAAACACCGAACAAAACTCTTTCAAAACAAATAATTCCCCTTTAAAATCCCTACACTTAACCATTTTCAAGTGACTAAGTCACCGAACAAACTACATTCAAAACAAAAAAATACCCTTTAAAGGCCCTATACTTAACCATTTTCAACCAACTAAGTCACCGAACAAACCACATTCAAAACAACAAATCACCCTTTAAAGTCCCGACACTTAACCATTTTCAACCAACTAAGTCACCGAACAAAACACATTCAAAAGAAGTAATTCCCCTTTAAAGTTCCTACATTTACAAATTTTCAACTAACTAAGTCACCGAACAAACCATATTAAAAACAACAAAATACCCTTTAAAGTCCCTACACTTAACCATGTTCAACCAACTATGTCACCGAACAAAAAACATTCAAAACATATAATTCTCGTTTAAAGTCCCTACACTTAACCATTTTCAGGGGACTAAGCCACCGAATAAACCACATTCAAAACAAATAATTCCTGTTTAAAGTCCCTACACTTAACAATATTCCACTAACTAACTCACCGAAAAAACCACATTCAAGACAACAAAATACCCTTCAAATTCGCTACACTTAACCATTTTCAACCAACTAAGTCACCGAACAAAACACATTCAAAAGAAGTAATTCTACTTTAAAGTCCCCACACTTAACCATTTTCATCAAACTAACTCACCGAAAAAACCACATTCAAAACAAATAATCCCTCTTTAAAGTCCCTACACTTAACCATTTTCAAGATACTAAGTGACCTAACAAATCGCATTCAAAACAACAAAATACCCTTTAAAATCCCTACACTTACCCATGTTCAACCAACTAAGTCACCGAAAAAAACACATTCAATACAAATAGTTCCCCTTTTAAGTCCCTACACTTAACCATTTTCAAGTCACTTACGTCACCGAACAAACCACATTCAGAAAAAGTAATTCTTCTTTAAAGTCCCTACACTTAACCATTTTCAAGTGACTAAGTCACGGAACAAACCACATCCAAAAGAACAATATACCCTTTAAAGTCCCTACACTTAACAATTTTAAACCAACTAAGTCGCCGAACAGACCACATTCAAAAAAACAAAATACCTTTTAAAGTCCCGACACTTAACCGTTTTCAACCAACTAAGTCATCGAACAAAACACATTCAAAACAACAAATTCCACTTGAAAGTCCCTACACTTAATCATTTTCAACCAACTAAGTCAACGAGCAAAACACATTAAAAAGAAGTAATTCACCTTTAAAGTCCCTACACTTAACAATATTAAACCAACGAAGTCACTGAACAAACCACATTCAAAATAGCAAAATAACCTTTAAAGTCACTACACTTAACCATATTAAACCAACTAAGTCATCGAACAAAACACATTCAAAATAGAAAATTCTCCTTTAAAGTCCCTACACTTAAAAGTTTACAAGTGACTAAGTCACCGAACAAACCACATTCACAACAAATAATTCCCCTTTAAAGTCCCTACACTTAACCATTTTCGACTAACTAACTCACCGAAAAAACCACATTCAAAATAACAAAATACCCTTTAAAGTCACTACACTTAACCATGTTAAAAAAACTAAGTCACTGAACAAAACACATTTAAAACAAATAATTTCCCTTTAAAATCCCTACACTTAACCATTTTCAAGTGACTAAGTCACCGAACAAACCACATTCAAAACAAATAATTGTCCTTTAAACTACCTACACTTAACCATTTTAAACCAACTAACTCACCGAAAAAACCACATTAAAAAAAAATAATTCACCTTTAACGTCCCTACACAATACCATTTTCAAGTTACTAAGTGACATAACAAATTAAATTCAAAATAATAAAATACCATTTAACGTCCCTACACTAAACCAAGGTCAACCAACTAAGTCACTGAACAAACCACATTCAAAACAAAAAAATACCCTTTAAAGTCCCTACAGTTAACCATGTTCAACAAACTAAGACACCGAACAAAACACATTCAAAACAAATAATTGCCCCTTAAAATCCCTACACTTAACCATTTTCAAGTGACTAAGTCACCGAACAAACTACATTCTAAAAGAAAAAATACCCTTTAAAGGCCCTACACTTAACCATTTTCAACCAACTAAGTCACCGAACAAACCACATTCAAAACAACAAAATACCCTTTAAATTCGCTACACTTAACCATTTTCAACCAACTAAGTCACCGAACAAAACACATTCAAAAGAAGTAATTCCCCTTTAAAGTTCCTACATTTACCAATTTTCAACTAACTAAGTCACCAAACAAAGAACATTCAAAAGAAGTAATTCTCCTTTAAAGGCCCTACACTTAACCATTTTCAAGTGACTAAGTCTCCGAACAAACCACATTAAAATCAAATAATTCTCCTTTAAAGTCCCTACAATTAACCATTTTCAACCAACTAACTTACCGAACAAACCACATTCAAAACAAATAATTTCCCTTTAAAGTCCCTACACTTAACCATTTTCAAGTTACTAAGTGACCTGACAAATCGCATTCAAACAACAAAATACCCTTTAAAGTCTCTACACTTAACCATGTTGAACTAACTAAGACACCGAACAAAACACATTCAAAACAAATAATTCCTGTTTAAAGTCCCTACACTTAACCATTTTCAAGTGAATAAGTCACTAAACAAACCGCATTCAAAAAAAATGATTCCCCTTTAAAGTCCTTACACTTAACAATTTTAAACCAAGTCACCGAACAATAGACATTCAAAACAAATAATTTCCCTTTACAGTTCCTACACTTAACCATTTTCACGTGACTAAGTCACCTAACAAACTACATTCAAAACAAATAATTCTCCATTAAAGTCCCTACACTTAACCATTTTCAACCAACTAACTAACCGAACAAACCACATTCAAAACAAATAATCCCTCATTAAAGTCCCTACACTTAACCATTTTCAAGATACTAAGTGACCTAACAAATTGCATTCAAAACAATAAAATACACTTTAAAATCCCTACACTTAACCATGTTCAACCAATTAAGTCACCGAAAAAACACAATCAAAACAAATAATTCCCCTTTTAAGTCTCTACACTTAACCATTTTCAAGTGACTTAAGTCACCGAACAAACCACATTCAAAAAAAGTAATTCTCCTTAAAAGTCCCTACAGTTAAACATATTCAACAAACTATGTCACCGAACAAAACATATTCAAAACAAATAATTCCCCTTTAAAGTCCCTACACTTAACCATTTTCAAGTGACTAAGTCACTGAACAAACCACATACAAAACAAATGATTCCCCTTTAAAGTGCCTACACTTAACAATTTTAAACTAAGTGACTGAACAATAGACATTCAAAACAAATAATTCCCCTTTACAGTTCCTACACTTAACCATTTTCAAGTGACTAAGTTACCTAACAAACTACATTCAAAACAAATAATTCTCCTTTAAAGTCCCTACACTTAACAATTTTCAACCAATTAAATAACCGAACAAACCACATTCAAAACAAATAATCCCTCTTTAAAGTCCCTACACTTAACCATTTTCAAGATACTAAATAACATAACAAATCGCATTCAAAACAACAAAATACCCTTTAAAATCCCTACACTTAACCATGTTCAACCAACTAAATCACCGAAAAAAACATATTCAAAATAAATAATTCCCCTTTAAAGTCCCTGCACTTAACCATTTTCAAGTGACTTAAGTAACCGAACAAACCACATACGAAAAAAGTAATTCTCCTTTAAAGTCCCTACACATAACCATTTTCAACCAACTAACTCACCAAAAAAACCACATTAAAAACAAATAATTCCCCTTTAACGTCCCTACACATAACCATTTTCAAGTTACTATGTGATATAACAAATCAAATTCAAAACAACAAAATACCCTTTAACATCCCTACACTAATCCAAGGTCAACCAACTAAGTCACCGAACAAACCACATTCAAAACAAAAAAATACCCTTTAAAGTCCCTACAGTTAACCATGTTCAAAAAACTAAAACACCGAACAAAACCCTTTCAAAACAAATAATTCCCCTTTAAAATCCCTACACTTAACCATTTTCAAGTGACTAAGTCACCGAACAAACTACATTCTAAACAAAAAAATACCCTTTAAAGGCCCTACACTTAACCATTTTCAACCAACTAAGTCACCGAACAAACCACATTCAAAACAACAAATCACCCTTTAAAGTCCCGACACTTAACCATTTTCAACCAACTAAGTCACCGAACAAAACACATTCAAAAGAAGTAATTCCCCTTTAAAGTTCCTACATTTACAAATTTTCAACTAACTAAGTCACCGAACAAACCATATTAAAAACAACAAAATACCCTTTAAAGACCCTACACTTAACCATGTTCAACCAACTATGTCACCGAACAAAAAACATTCAAAACATATAATTCTCCTTTAAAGTCCCTACACTTAACCATTTTCAGGGGACTAAGCCACCGAATAAACCACATTCAAAACAAATAATTCCCGTTTAAAGTCCCTACACTTAACAATATTCCACTAACTAACTCACCGAAAAAACCACATTCAAGACAACAAAATACCCTTCAAATTCGCTACACTTAACCATTTTCAACCAACTAAGTCACCGAACAAAACACATTCAAAAGAAGTAATTCTACTTTAAAGTCCCCACACTTAACCATTTTCATCCAACTAACTCACCGAAAAAACCACATTCAAAACAAATAATCCCTCTTTAAAGTCCCTACACTTAACCATTTTCAAGATACTAAGTGACCTAACAAATCGCATTCAAAACAACAAAATACCCTTTAAAATCCCTACACTTACCCATGTTCAACCAACTAAGTCACGGAAAAAAACACATTCAATACAAATAGTTCCCCTTTTAAGTCCCTACACTTAACCATTTTCAAGTCACTTACGTCACCGAACAAACCACATTCAGAAAAAGTAATTCTTCTTTAAAGTCCCTACACTTAACAATTTTAAACCAACTAAGTCGCCGAACAGACCACATTCAAAAAAACAAAATACCTTTTAAAGTCCCGACACTTAACCGTTTTCAACCAACTAAGTCATCGAACAAAACACATTCAAAACAACAAATTCCACTTGAAAGTCCCTACACTTAATCATTTTCAACCAACTAAGTCAACGAGCAAAACACATTAAAAAGAAGTAATTCACCTTTAAAGTCCCTACACTTAACAATTTTAAACCAACTAAGTCACTGAACAAACCACATTCAAAATAGCAAAATACCCATTAAAGTCACTACACTTAACCATGATAAACCAACTAAGTCACCGAAAAAAACCCATTCAAAAAAACAAAATACCCTTTAAAGTCCCGACACTTAACCATTTTCAACCAACTAAGTCACCGAACAAAACACATTCAAAAGAAGTAATTCCCCTTTAAAGTTCCTACATTTACCAATTTTCAACTATCTAAGTCACCGAACAAACCATATTAAAAACAACAAAATACCCTTTAAAGTATCTACACTTAACCATGTGCAACCAACTATGTCACCGAACAAAACACATTCAAAACAAATAATTCTCCTTTAAAGTCCCTAAACTTAACCATTTTCAGGGGACTAAGTCACCGAATAAACCACATTCAAAACAAATAATTCCCGTTTAAAGTCCCTACACTTAACCATTTTCAACTAACTAACTCACCGAAAAAACCACATTCAAGACAACAAAATACCCTTTAAATTCGCTACACTTAACCATTTTCAACCAACTATGTCACCGAACAAAACACATTCAACAGAAGTAATTCTCCTTTAAAGTGCCTACACTTAACCATTTTCAACCAACTAACTCACCGAACAAACCACATTCAAAACAAATAATCCCTCTTTAAAGTCCCTACACTTAACCATTTTAAAGATACTAAGTGACCTAACAATTCGCATTCAAAACAACAAAATACCCTTTAAAATCCCTACCCTTACCCATGTTAAACCAACTATGTCACCGTAAAAAACACATTCAAATCAAATAGTTCCCCTTTTAAGTCCCTACACTTAACCATTTTCAAGTCACTTAAGTCACAGAACAAACCACATTCAAAAAATGTAATTCTTCTTTAAAGTCCCTACACTTAACCATATTCAACAAACTAAGTCACTGAACAAAACACATTCAAAACAAATAATTCCCCTTTAAAGTCACTACACTTAACCATTTTCATGTGAATAAGTCACCGAACAAACCACATCCAAAAGAACAATATACCCTTTAAAGTCCCTACACTTAACCATTTTAAACCAACTAAGTCGCCGAACAGACCACATTCAAAAAAACAAAATACCTTTTAAAGTCCCGACACTTAACCATTTTCAACCAACTAAGTCACCGAACAAAACACATTCAAAACAACAAATTCCACTTGAAAGTCCCTACACATAATCATTTTCAACCAAGTCAACGAGCAAAACACATTAAAAAGAAGTAATTCCCCTTTAAAGTCCCTACACTTAACAATTTTAAACCAACTAAGTCACTGAACAAACCACATTCAAAATAGCAAAATACCCTTTAAAGTCACTACACTTAACCATGTTAAACCAACTAAGTCACCGAACAAAACACATTCAAAATAAAAAATTCCCTTTAAAGTCCCTACACTTAAAATTTTCAAGTGACTAAGTCACCGAACAAACCACATTCAAAACAAATAATTCCCCTTTAATGTCCCTACACTTAACCATTTTCGACTAACTAACTCACCGAAAAAACCACATTCAAAATAGAAAAATACCCTTTAAAGTCACTACACTTAACCATGTTAAAAAAACTAAGTCACTGAACAAAACACATTTAAAACAAATAATTCCCCTTTAAAGTCCCTATACATAACCATTTTCAAGTGACTAAGTCACCGAACAAACCGCATTCAAAACAATTGATTCCCCTTTAATGTCCCTACACTAAACCATTTTCAACCAACTAATTCACCAAACAAAATACATTCAAAACAAATAATTTCCCTTTAAAGTCCCTACACTTAACCATTTTCAAGTGACTAAGTCACCGAACAAACCACATTCAAAACAAATAATTCTCCTTTAAAGTCCCTACACTTAACCATTTTCAACCAACTAACTCACCGAAAAAACCACATTAAAAACAAATAATTACCCTTTAACGTCCCTACACATAACCATTTTCAAGTTACTAAGTGACATAACAAATCAAATTCAAAACAACAAAATACCCTATAACGTCCCTGCACAAAACCACGGTCAACCAACTAAGTCACCGAACAAACCACATTCAAAACAAAAAAATACCCTTTAAAGTCCCTACAGTTAACCATGTTCAACAAGCTAAGACACCGAACAAAACACATTCAAAACAAATAATTCCCCTTTAAAATCCCTACACTTAACCATCTTCAACAAACTAACTCACCGAACACACCACATTCAAAATAAAAAATTCCACTTTAAAGTCCCTACACTTAACCATTTTCAAGTGACTAAGTCACCGAACAAACCACATTCAAAACAATTTATTCCCCTTTAAAGTCCCTACACTTGACCAATTTCAAACAACTAATTCACCGAACAAAACACATTCAAAACAAATAATTCCCCTTTAAAGTCCCTACACTTAACCATTTTCAAGTGACTAAGTCACCTAACAGACCACATTCAAAAAAACAAAATACCTTTTAAAGTCCCGACACTTAACCATTTTCAACCAACTAAGTCATCGAACAAAACACATTCAAAACAACAAATTCCACTTGAAAGTCCCTACACTTAATCATTTTCAACTAACTATGTCAACGAGCAAAACACATTAAAAAGAAGTAATTCACCTTTAAAGTCCCTACACTTAACAATTTTAAACCAACTATGTCACTGAACAAACCACATTCAAAATAGCAAAATACCCTTTAAAGTCACTACACTTAACCATGTTAAACCAACTAAGTCACCGAACAAAACCCATTCAAAACAAAAAATTCCCCTTTAAAGTCCCTACACTTAAAAGTTTTCAAGTGACTAAGTCACCGAACAAACCACATTCAAAATAAATAATTCTCCTTTAAAGTCCCTACAATTAACCATTTCCGACTAACTAACTCACCGAAAAAACCACAATCAAAATAACAAAAAACCCTTTAAAGTCACTACACTTAACCATGATAAAAAAACTAAGTCACTGAACAAAACACATTTAAAACAAATAATTCCCCTTTAAAGTACCTATACTTAACCATTTTAAAGTGACTAAGTCACCGAACAAACCACATTCAAAACAAATAATTCTCCTTTAAATTCACTACACTTAACCATCTTCAACCAACTAAGTCACCGAACAAAACACATTCAAAAGAAGTAATTCCCCTTTAAAGTTCCTACATTTACCAATTTTCAACTAACTAAGTCACCGAACAAACCATATTAAAAACAACAAAATACCCTTTAAAGTCCCTACACTTAACCATGATCAACCAACTATGTCACCGAACAAAACACATTCAAAACAAATAATTCTCCTTTAAAGTCCCTACACTTAACCATTTTCAGGGGACTAAGTCACCGAATAAACCACATTCAAAACAAGTAATTCCCGTTTAAAGTCCCTACACTTAACCATTTTCAACTAACTAACTCACCAAAAAAACCACATTCAAGACAACAAAATACCCTTTAAATTCGCTACACTTAACCATTTTCAACCAACTAAGTCACCGAACAAAACACATTCAACAGAAGTAATTCTCGTTTAAAGTGCCTACACTTAACCATTTTCAACCAACTAACTCACCGAACAAACCACATTCAAAACAAATAATCCCTCTTTAAAGTCCCTACACTTAACCATTTTAAAGATACTAAGTGACCTAACAAATCGCATTCAAAACAACAAAATACCCTTTAAAATCCCTACACTTACCCATGTTAAACCAACTATGTCACCGTAAAAAACACATTCAAATCAAATAGTTCCCCTTTTAAGTCCCTACACTTAACCATTTTCAAGTCACTTTAGTCACCGAACAAACCACATTCAAAAAAAGTCATTCTTCTTTAAAGTCCCTACTCTTAACCATATTCAACAAACTAAGTCACTGAACAAAACACATTCAAAACAAATAATTCCCCTTTAAAGTCACTACACTTAACCATTTTCAAGTGACTAAGTCACCGAACAAACCACATCCAAAAGAACAATATACCCTTTAAAGTCCCTACACTTAACCATTTTAAACCAACTAAGTCGCCGAACAGACCACATTCAAAAAAACAAAATACCTTTTAAAGTCCCGACACTTAACCATTTTCAACCAACTAAGTCACCGAACAAAACACATTCAAAACAACAAATTCCACTTGAATGTCCCTACACTTAATCATTTTCAACTAAGTCAACGAGCAAAACACATTAAAAAGAAGTAATTCCCCATTAAAGTACCTACACTTAACAATTTTAAACCTACTAAGTCACTGAACAAACCACATTCAAAATAGCAAAATACACTTTAATGTCACTACACTTAACCATGATAAACCAACTAAGTCACCGAACAAAACACATTCAAAATAAAAAATTCCCTTTAAAGTCCCTACACTTAAAATTTTCAAGTGAATAAGTCACCGAACAAACCACATTCAAAACAAATAATTCCCCTTTAATGTCCCTACACATAACCATTTTCGACTAACTAACTCACCGAAAAAACCACATTCAAAATATAAAAATACCCTTTAAAGTCACTACACTTAACCATGTTAAAAAAACTAAGTCACTGAACAAAACACATTTAAAACAAATAATTCCCCTTTAAAGTCCCTATACTTAACCATTTTCAAGTGACTAAGTCACCGAACAAACCACATTCAAAACAATTGATTCCCCTTTAAAGTCCCTACACTTAACCATTTTCAACCAACTAATTCACCGAACAAAATACATTTAAAACAAATAATTTCCCTTTAAAGTCCCTACACTTAACCATTTTCAAGTGACTAAGTCACCGAACAAACCACATTCAAAACAAATAATTCTCCTTTAAAGTCCCTACACTTAACCATTTTCAACCAACTAACTCACCGAAAAAACCACATTAAAAACAAATAATTCCCCTTTAACGTCCCTACACATAACCATTTTCAAGTTACTAAGTGACATAACAAATCAAATTCAAAACAACAAAATACCCTTTAACGTCCCTACACAAAACCACGGTCAACCAACTAAGTCACCGAACAAACCACATTCAAAACAAAAAAATACCCTTTAAAGTCCCTACAGTTAACCATGTTCGACAAACTAAGACACCGAACAAAACACATTCAAAACAAATAATTCCCCTTTAAAATCCCTACACTTAACCATCTTCAACAAACTAACTCACCGAACACACCACATTCAAAATAAAAAATTCCACTTTAAAGTCCCTACACTTAACCATTTTCAAGTGACTAAGTCACCGAACAAACCACATTCAAAACAAATTATTCCCCTTTAAAGTCCCTACACTTGACCAATTTCAAACAACTAATTCACCGAACAAAACACATTCAAAACAAATAATTCCCCTTTAAAGTCCCTACACTTAACCATTTTCAAGTGACTAAGTCACCTAACAGACCACATTCAAAAAAACAAAATACCTTTTAAAGTCCCGACACTTAACCATTTTCAACCAACTAATTCATCGAACAAAACACATTCAAAACAACAAATTCCACTTGCAAGTCCCTACACTTAATCATTTTCAACTAACTATGTCAACGAGCAAAACACATTAAAAAGAAGTAATTCACCTTTAAAGTCCCTACACTTAATTATTTTAAACCAACTAAGTCACTGAACAAACCACATTCAAAATAGCAAAATACCCTTTAAAGTCACTACACTTAACCATGTTAAACCAACTAAGTCACCGAACAAAACCCATTCAAAACAAAAAATTCCCCTTTAAAGTCCCTACACTTAAAAGTTTTCAAGTGACTAAGTCACCGAACAAACCACATTCAAAACAAATAATTCTCCTTTAAAGTCCCTACACTTAACCATTTTCGACTAACTAACTCACCGAAAAAACCACAATCAAAATAACAAAAAACCCTTTAAAGTCACTACACTTAACCATGATAAAAAAACTAAGTCACTGAACAAAACACATTTAAAACAAATAATTCCACTTTAAAGTACCTATACTTAACCATTTTAAAGTGACTAAGTCACCGAACAAACCACATTCAAAAGAACAAAATACCCTTTAAAGTCCCGACACTTAACCATTTTCAACCAACTAAGTCACCGAACAAAACACATTCAAAAGAATTAATTTCCCTTTAAAGTCCCTACACTTAACCATTTTCAAGTGACTAAGTCACCGAACAAACCACATTCAAAACAAATTATTCCCCTTTAAAGTCCCTACACTTGACCAATTTCAAACAACTAATTCACCGAACAAAACACATTCAAAACAAATAATTCTCCTTTAAAGTCCCTACACATAACCATTTCAACCAGCTAACTCACTGTACAAGCCACATTCAAAACAAATAATTTCCCTTTAAAGTCCTTACAATTAACCATTTTCAAGTTACTAAGTGACCTAACAAATCGCATTCAATCAACAAAATAACCTTTAAAGTCCCTACACTTAATCATGTTCAACCAACTAAGTCACCGAACAAAACACATTCGAAACAAATAATTCCTGTTTAAAGTGTCTACACTTCACCATTTTCAAGTGACTATGTCACTGAACAAACCACATTCAAAACAAATGATTCCCCTTTAATGTCCCTACACTTAACAATTTTAGACCAAGTCACCGAACAATAGACATTCAAAACAAATAATTCCCTTTTACAGTTCCTACACTTAACCATTTTCAAGTGACTAAGTCACCTAACAACCTACATTCAAAACAAATAATTCTCCTTTAAAGTCCCTACACTTAACCATTTTCAACCAACTAACTAACCGAACAAACCACGTTCAAAACAAATAATCCATCTTTAAAGTCCCTACACTTAACCATTTTCAAGATACTAAGTGACCTAACAAATCGCATTCAAAACAACAAAATTCCTTTAAAATCTCTTCACTTAACCATGTTCAACCAACTAAGTCACCGAAAAAAACACATTCAAAACAAACAATTCCCCATTTAAATCCAAAAACTTAACCATTTTCAAGTGACTTAAGTCACCGAACAAACTACATTCAAAACAAATAATTCTCCTTTAAAGTCCCTACACTTAACCATCTTCAACAAACTAACTAACCGAACAAACAACATTCAAAACAAATAATCCCCCATTAAAGTCCCTATACTTAAAAATTTTCAAGTGACTAAGTCACCGAACAAACCACATTCAAAACAAATAATTCCCCTTTAAAGTACCTACACTTAAAAATTTTCAACCAACTAAGTCACCGAAAAAAACACGTTCAAAACAAATAATTCCCCTTTAAAGTCACTACACTTAACCATTTTCAAGTGACTAAGTCACTGAACAAACCACATTCAAAACAAATGATTCCCCTTTAAAGTCCTTACACTTAACAATTTTAAACCATGTCACCGAACAACAAACATTCAAAACAAATAATTTCCCTTTACAGTTCCTACACTTAACCATTTTCACGTGACTAAGTCACCTAACAAACTACATTCAAAACAAATAATTCTCCATTAAAGTCCCTACACTTAACCATTTTCAACCAACTAACTAACCGAACAAACCACATTCAAAACAAATAATCCCTCATTAAAGTCCCTACACTTAACCATTTTCAAGATACTAAGTGACCTAACAAATTGCATTCAAAACAATAAAATACACTTTAAAATCCCTACACTTAACCATGTTCAACCAATTAAGTCACCGAAAAAACACAATCAAAACAAATAATTGCCCTTTTAAGTCTCTACACTTAACCATTTTCAAGTGACTTAAGTCACCGAACAAACCACACTCAAAAAAAGTAATTCTCCTTAAAAGTCCCTACAGTTAAACATATTCAACAAACTATGTCACCGAACAAAACATATTCAAAACAAATAATTCCCCTTTAAAGTCCCTACACTTAACCATTTTCAAGTGACTAAGTCATTGAACAAACCACATACAAAACAAATGATTCCCCTTTAAAGTGCCTACACTTAACAATTTTAAACTAAGTGACTGAACAATAGACATTCAAAACAAATAATTCCCCTTTACAGTTCCTACACTTAACCATTTTCAAGTGACTAAGTTACCTAACAAACTACATTCAAAAAAAATAATTCTCCTTTAAAGTCCCTACACTTAACAATTTTCAACCAATTAACTAACCGAACAAACCACATTCAAAACAAATAATCCCTCTTTAAAGTCCCTACACTTAACCATTTTCAAGATACTAAATAACCTAACAAATCGCATTCAAAACAACAAAATACCCTTTAAAATCCCTACACTTAACCATGTTCAACCAACTAAATCACCGAAAAAAACATATTCAAAATAAATAATTCCCCTTTAAAGTCCCTGCACTTAACCATTTTCAAGTGACTTAAGTAACCGAACAAACCACATACGAAAAAAGTAATTCTCCTTTAAAGTCCCTACACATAACCATTTTCAACCAACTAACTCACCAAAAAAACCACATTAAAAACAAATAATTCCCCTTTAACGTCCCTACACATAACCATTTTCAATTTACTAAGTGACATAACAAATCAAATTCAAAACAACAAATTACCCTTTAATGTCCCTACACTCAACCAAGGTCAACCAACTAAGTCACCGAACAAACCACATTCAAAACAAAAAAATACCCTTTAAAGTCCCTACAGTTAACCATGTTCAACAAACTAAGACACCGAACAAAACACATTCAAAACAAATAATTCCCCTTTAAAATCCCTACACTTAACCATTTTCAAGTGACTAAGTCACCGAACAAACTACATTCTAAACAAACAAATACCCTTTAAAGGCCCTACACTTAACCATTTTCAACCAACTAAGTCACCGAACAAACCACATTCAAAACAACAAATCACCCTTTAAAGTCCCGACACTTAACCATTTTCAACCAACTAAGTCACCGAACAAAACACATTCAAAAGAAGTAATTCCCCTTTAAAGTTCCTACATTTACAAATTTTCAACTAACTAAGTCACCGAACAAACCATATTAGAAACAACAAAATACCCTTTAAAGTCCCTACACTTAACCATGTTCAACCAACTATGTCACCGAACAAAACACATTCAAAACAAATAATTCTCCTTTAAAGTTCCTACACTTAACCATTTTCAGGGGACTAAGCCACCGAATAAACCACATTCAAAACAAATAATTCCCGTTTAAAGTCCCTACACTTAACAATATTCCACTAACTAACTCACCGAAAAAACCACATTCAAGACAACAAAATACCCTTCAAATTCGCTACACTTAACCATTTTCAACCAACTAAGTCACCGAACAAAACACATTCAAAAGAAGTAATTCTACTTTAAAGTCCCCACACTTAACCATTTTCATCAAACTAACTCACCGAAAAAACCACATTCAAAACAAATAATCCCTCTTTAAAGTCCCTACACTTAACCATTTTCAAGATACTAAGTGACCTAACAAATCGCATTCAAAACAACAAAATACCCTTTAAAATCCCTACACTTACCCATGTTCAACCAACTAAGTCACCGAAAAAAACACATTCAAAACAAATAGTTCCCCTTTTAAGTCACAACACTTAACCATTTTCAAGTCACTTACGTCACCGAACAAACCACATTCAGAAAAAGTAATTCTTCTTTAAAGTCCCTACACTTAACCATCTTCAAGTGACTAAGTCACGGAACATACCACATCCAAAAGAACAATATACCCTTTAAAGTCCCTACACTTAACAATTTTAAACCAACTAAGTCGCCGAACAGACCACATTCAAAAAAACAAAATACCTTTTAAAGTCCCGACACTTAACCGTTTTCAACCAACTAAGTCATCGAACAAAACACATTCAAAACAACAAATTCCACTTGAAAGTCCCTACACTTAATCATTTTCAACCAACTAAGTCAACGAGCAAAACACATTAAAAAGAAGTAATTCACCTTTAAAGTCCCTACACTTAACAATTTTAAACCAACTAAGTCACTGAACAAACCACATTCAAAATAGCAAAATACCCATTAAAGTCACTACACTTAACCATGTTAAACCAACTAAGTCACCGAACAAAACCCATTCAAAACAAAAAATTCCCCTTTAAAGACCCTACACATAAAAGTTTTCATGTGACTAAGTCACCGAACAAACCACATTCAAAACAAATAATTCCCCTTTAAAGTCCCTACACTTAACCATTTTCGACTAACTAACTCACCGAAAAAACCACATTCAAAATAAAAAAAAACCCTTTAAAGTCACTACACTTAACCATGTTAAAAAAACTAAGTCACTGAACAAAACACATTTAAAATAAATAATTCCCCTTTAAAGTCCCTATACTTAACCATTTTCAAGTGACTAAGTCACCGAACAAACCACATTCAAAACAACAAAATACCCTTTAAAGTCCCGACACTTAACCATTTTCAACCAACTAAGTCACCGAACAAAACACATTCAAAAGAAGTAATTCCCCTTTAAAGTTCCTACATTTACCAATTTTCAACTATCTAAGTCACCGAACAAACCATATTAAAAACAACAAAATACCCTTTAAAGTCTCTACACTTAACCATGTGCAACCAACTATGTCACCGAACAAAACACATTCAAAACAAATAATTCTCCTTTAAAGTCCCTACACTTAACCATTTTCAGGAGACTAAGTCACCGAATAAACCACATTCAAAACAAATAATTCCCGTTTAAAGTCCCTACACTTAACCATTTTCAACTAACTAACTCACCGAAAAAACCACATTCAAGACAACAAAATACCCTTTAAATTCGCTACACTTAACCATTTTCAACCAACTAAGTCACCGAACAAAACACATTCAACAGAAGTAATTCTCCTTTAAAGTGCCTACACTTAACCATTTTCAACCAACTAACTCACCGAACAAACCACATTCAAAACAAATAATCCCTCTTTAACGTCCCTACACTTAACCATTTTAAAGATACTTAGTGACCTAACAAATCGCATTCAAAACAACAAAATACCCTTTAAAATCCCTACCCTTACCCATGTTAAACCAACTATGTCACCGTAAAAACCACATTCAAATCAAATAGTTCCCCTTTTAAGTCCCTACACTTAACCATTTTCATGTCACTTAAGTCACAGAACAAACCACATTCAAAAAAAGTAATTCTTCCTTAAAGTCCCTACACTTAACCATATTCAACAAACTAAGTCACTGAACAAAACACATTCAAAACAAATAATTCCCCTTTAAAGTCACTACACTTAACCATTTTCAAGTGAATAAGTCACCGAACAAACCACATCCAAAAGAACAATATACCCTTTAATGTCCCTACACTTAACCATTTTAAACCAACTAAGTCGCCGAACAGACCACATTCCAAAAAACAACATACCTTTTAAAGTCCCGACACTTAACCATTTTCAACCAACTAAGTCACCGAACAAAACACATTCAAAACAACAAATTCCACTTGAAAGTCCCTACACATAATCATTTTCAACCAAGTCAACGAGCAAAACACATTAAAAAGAAGTAATTCCCCTTTAAAGTCCCTACACTTAACCATGTTAAACCAACTAAGTCACCGAACAAAACACATTCAAAATAAAAAATTCCCTTTAAATTCCCTACACTTAAAATTTTCAAGTGACTAAGTCACCGAACAAACCACATTCAAAACAAATAATTCCCCTTTAATGTCCCTACACTTAACCATTTTCGACTAACTAACTCACCGTAAAAACCACATTCAAAATAGAAAAATACCCTTTAAAGTCACTACACTTAACCATGTTAAAAAAACTAAGTCACTGAACAAAACACATTTAAAACAAATAATTCCCCTTTAAAGTCCCTATACATAACCATTTTCAAGTGACTAAGTCACCGAACAAACCGCATTCAAAACAATTGATTCCCCTTTAATGTCCCTACACTAAACCATTTTCAACCAACTAATTCACCGAACAAAATACATTCAAAACAAATAATTTCCCTTTAAAGTCCCTACACTTAACCATTTTCAAGTGACTAAGTCACCGAACAAACCACATTCAAAACAAATAATTCTCCTTTAAAGTCCCTACACTTAACCATTTTCAACCAACTAACTCACCGAAAAAACCACATTAAAAACAAATAATTCCCCTTTAACGTCCCTACACATAACCATTTTCAAGTTACTAAGTGACATAACAAATCATATTCAAAACAACAAAATACCCTTTAACGTCCCTACACAAAACCACGGTCAACCAACTAAGTCACCGAACAAACCACATTCAAAACAAAAAAATACCCTTTAAAGTCCCTACAGTTAACCATGTTCAAAGAACTAAGACACCGAACAAAACACATTCAAAACAAATAATTCCCCTTTAAAATCCCTACACTTAACCATCATCAACAAACTAACTCACCGAACACACCACAATCAAAATAAAAAATTCCACTTTAAAGTCCCTACACTTAACCATTTTCAAGTGACTAAGTCACCGAACAAACCACATTCAAAACAAATTATTCCCCTTTAAAGTCCCTACACTTGACCAATTTCAAACAACTAATTCACCGAACAAAACACATTCAAAACAAATAATTCCCCTTTAAAGTCCCTACACTTAACCATTTTCAAGTGACTAAGTCACCTAACAGACCACATTCAAAAAAACAAAATACCTTTTAAAGTCCCGACACTTAACCATTTTCAACCAACTAAGTCATCGAACAAAACACATTCAAAACAACAAATTCCACTTGAAAGTCCCTACACTTAATCATTTTCAACTAACTATGTCAACGAGCAAAACACATTAAAAAGAAGTAATTCACCTTTAAAGTCCCTACACTTAACAATTTTAAACCAACTAAGTCACTGAACAAACCACATTCAAAATAGCAAAATACCCTTTAAAGTCACTACACTTAACCATGTTAAACCAACTAAGTCACCGAACAAAACCCATTCAAAACAAAAAATTCCCCTTTAAAGTCCCTACACTTAAAAGTTTTCAAGTGACTAAGTCACCGAACAAACCACATTCAAAACAAATAATTCTCCTTTAATGTCCCTACACTTACCCATCTTCGACTAACTAACTCACCGAAAAAACCACAATCAAAATAACAAAAAACCCTTTAAAGTCACTACACTTAACCATGATAAAAAAACTAAGTCACTGAACAAAACACATTTAAAACAAATAATTCCCCATTAAAGTACCTATACTTAACCATTTTAAAGTGACTAAGTCACCGAACAAACCACATTAAAAACAACAAAATACCCTTTAAAGTCCCGACACTTAACCATTCTCAACCAACTAAGTCACCGAACAAAACACATTCAAAAGAAGTAATTCCCCTTTAAAGTTCCTACATTTACCAATTTTCAACTAACTAAGTCACCGAACAAACCATATTAAAAACAACAAAATACCCTTTAAAGTCCCTACACTTAACCATGTTCAACCAACTATGTCACCGAACAAAACACATTCAAAACAAATAATTCTCCTTTAAAGTCCCTACACTTAACCATTTTCAGGGGACTAAGTCACCGAATAAACCACATTCAAAACAAATAATTCCCGTTTAAAGTCCCTACACTTAACCATTTTCAACTAACTAACTCACCGAAAAAACCACATTCAAGACAACAAAATACCCTTTAAATTCGCTACACTTAACCATTTTCAACCAACTAAGTCACCGAACAAAACACATTCAACAGAAGTAATTCTCCTTTAAAGTGTCTACACTTAACCATTTTCAACCAACTAACTCACCGAACAAACCACATTCAAAACAAATAATCCCTCTTTAAAGTCCCTACACTTAACCATTTTAAAGATACTAAGTGACCTAACAAATCGCATTCAAAACAACAAAATACCCTTTAAAATCCCTACACTTACCCATGTTAAACCAACTATGTCACCGTAAAAAACACATTCAAATCAAATAGTTCCCCTTTTAAGTCCCTACACTTAACCATTTTCAAGTCACTTAAGTCACCGAACAAACCACATTCAAAAAAAGTAATTCTTCTTTAAAGTCCCTACACTTAACAATATTCAACAAACTAAGTCACTGAACAAAACACATTCAAAACAAATAATTCCCCTTTAAAGTCACTACACTTAACCATTTTCAAGTGACTAAGTCACCGAACAAACCACATCCAAAAGAACAATATACCCTTTAAAGTCCCTACACTTAACCATTTTAAACCAACTAAGTCGCCGAACAGAACACATTCAAAAAAACAAAATACCTTTTAAAGTCCCGACACTTAACCATTTTCAACCAACTAAGTCACCGAACAAAATACATTCAAAACAACAAATTCCACTTGAAAGTCCCTACACTTAATCATTTTCAACCAAGTCAACGAGCAAAACACATTAAAAAGAAGTAATTCCCCTTTAAAGTCCCTACACTTAACAATTTTAAACCAACTAAGTCACCGAACAAAACACATTCAAAATAAAAAATTCCCTTTAAAGTCCCTACACTTAAAATTTTCAAGTGACTAAGTCACCGAACAAACCACATTCAAAACAAATAATTCCCCTTTAATGTCCCTACACATAACCATTTTCGACTAACTAACTCACCGAAAAAACCACATTCAAAATAGAAAAATACCCTTTAAAGTCACTACACTTAACCATGTTAAAAAAACTAAGTCACTGAACAAAACACATTTAAACCAAATAATTCCCCTTTAAAGTCCCTATACTTAACCATTTTCAAGTGACTAAGTCACCGAACAAACCACATTCAAAACAATTGATTCCCCTTTAAAGTCCCTACACTTAACCATTTTCAACCAACTAATTCACCGAACAAAATACATTTAAAACAAATAATTTCCCTTTAAAGTCCCTACACTTAACCATTTTCAAGTGACTAAGTCACCGAACAAACCACATTCAAAACAAATAATTCTCCTTTAAAGTCCCTACACTTAACCATTTTCAACCAACTAACTCACCGAAAAAACCACATTAAAAACAAATAATTCCCCTTTAACGTCCCTACACATAACCATTTTCAAGTTACTAAGTGACATAACAAATCAAATTCAAAACAACAAAATACCCTTTAACATCCCTACACAAAACCACGGTCAACCAACTAAGTCACCGAACAAACCACATTCAAAACAAAAAAATACCCTTTAAAGTCCCTACAGTTAACCATGTTCGACAAACTAAGACACCGAACAAAACACATTCAAAACAAATAATTCCCCTTTAAAATCCCTACACTTAACCATCTTCAACAAACTAACTCACCGAACACACCACATTCAAAATAAAAAATTCCACTTTAAAGTCCCTACACTTAACCATTTTCAAGTGACTAAGTCACCGAACAAACCACATTCAAAACAAATTATTCCCCTTTAAAGTCCCTACACTTGACCAATTTCAAACAACTAATTCACCGAACAAAACACATTCAAAACAAATAATTCCCCTTTAAAGTCCCTACACTTAACCATTTTCAAGTGACTAAGTCACCTAACAGACCACATTCAAAAAAACAAAATACCTTTTAAAGTCCCGACACTTAACCATTTTCAACCAACTAAGTCATCGGTCAAAACACATTCAAAACAACAAATTCCACTTGAAAGTCCCTACACTTAATCATTTTCAACTAACTATGTCAACGAGCAAAACACATTAAAAAGAAGTAATTCACCTTTAAAGTCCCTACACTTAACAATTTTAAACCAACTAAGTCACTGAACAAACCACATTCAAAATAGCAAAATACCCTTTAAAGTCACTACACTTAACCATGTTAAACCAACTAAGTCACCGAACAAAACAAATTCAAAATAAAAAATTCCCTTTAAAGTCCCTACACTTAAAATTTTCAAGTGACTAAGTCACCGAACAAACCACATTCAAAACAAATAATTCCCCTTTAATGTCCCTACACATAACCATTTTCGACTAACTAACTCACCGAAAAAACCACATTCAAAATAGAAAAATACCCTTTAAAGTCACTACACTTAACCATGTTAAAAAAACTAAGTCACTGAACAAAACACATTTAAAACAAATAATTCCCCTTTAAAGTCCCTATACTTAACCATTTTCAAGTGACTAAGTCACCGAACAAACCACATTCAAAACAATTGCTTCCCCTTTAAAGTCCCTACACTTAACCATTTTCAACCAACTAATTCACCGAACAAAATACATTTAAAACAAATAATTTCCCTTTAAAGTCCCTACACTTAACCATTTTCAAGTGACTAAGTCACCGAACAAACCACATTCAAAACAAATAATTCTCCTTTAAAGTCCCTACACTTAACCATTTTCAACCAACTAACTCACCGAAAAAACCACATTAAAAACAAATAATTCCCCTTTAACGTCCCTACACATAACCATTTTCAAGTTACTAAGTGACATAACAAATCAAATTCAAAACAACAAAATACCCTTTAACGTCCCTACACAAAACCACGGTCAACCAACTAAATCACCGAACAAACCACATTCAAAACAAAAAAATACCCTTTAAAGTCCCTACAGTTAACCATGTTCGACAAACTAAGACACCGAACAAAACACATTCAAAACAAATAATTCCCCTTTAAAATCCCTACACTTAACCATCTTCAACAAACTAACTCACCGAACACACCACATTCAAAATAAAAAATTCCACTTTAAAGTCCCTACACTTAACTATTTTCAAGTGACTAAGTCACCGAACAAACCACATTCAAAACAAATTATTCCCCTTTAAAGTCCCTACACTTGACCAATTTCAAACAACTAATTCACCGAACAAAACACATTCAAAACAAATAATTCCCCTTTAAAGTCCCTACACTTAACCATTTTCAAGTGACTAAGTCACCTAACAGACCACATTCAAAAAAACAAAATACCTTTTAAAGTCCCGACACTTAACCATTTTCAACCAACTAAGTCATCGGTCAAAACACATTCAAAACAACAAATTCCACTTGAAAGTCCCTACACTTAATCATTTTCAACTAACTATGTCAACGAGCAAAACACATTAAAAAGAAGTAATTCACCTTTAAAGTCCCTACACTTAACAATTTTAAACCAACTAAGTCACTGAACAAACCACATTCAAAATAGCAAAATACCCTTTAAAGTCACTACACTTAACCATGTTAAACCAACTAAGTCACCGAACAAAACCCATTCAATACAAAAAATTCCCCTTTAAAGTCCCTACACTTAAAAGTTTTCAAGTGACTAAGTCACCGAACAAACCACATTCAAAACAAATAATTCTCCTATAAAGTCCCTACACTTAACCATTTTCGACTAACTAACTCACCGAAAAAACCACAATCAAAATAACAAAAAACCCTTTAAAGTCACTACACATAACCATGATAAAAAAACTAAGTCACTGAACAAAACACATTTAAAACAAATAATTCCCCTTTAAAGTACCTATACTTAACCATTTTAAAGTTACTAAGTCACCGAACAAACCACATTCAAAACAACAAAATACCCTTTAAAGTCCCGACACTTATCCATTTTCAACCAACTAAGTCACCGAACAAAACACATTCAAAAGAAGTAATTCCCCTTTAACGTCCCTACACTTAACCATTTTCAAGTGACTAAGTCACCGAACAAACCACATTCAAAACAAATTATTCCCCTTTAAAGTCCCTACACTTGACCAATTTCAAACAACTAATTCACCGAACAAAACACATTCAAAACAAATAATTCTCCTTTAAAGTCCCTACACATAACCATTTCAACCAGCTAACTCACTGTACAAGCCACATTCTAAACAAATAATTTCCATTTAAAGTCCTTACAATTAACCATTTTCAAGTTACTAAGTGACCTAACAAATCGCATTCAATCAACAAAATAACCTTTAAAGTCCCTACACTTAATCATGGTTCAACCAACTAAGTCACCGAACAAAAACATATTCAAAACAAATAATTCCTGTTTAAAGTGTCTACACTTCACCATTTTCAAGTGTCTATGTCACTGAACAAACCACATTCAAAACAAATGATTCCCAATTAATGTCCCTACACTTAACAATTTTAGACCAAGTCACCGAACAATAGACATTCAAAACAAATAATTCCCCTTTACAGTTCCTACACTTAACCATTTTCAAGTGACTAAGTCACCTAACAAACTACATTCAAAACAAATAATTCTCCTTTAAAGTCCCTACACTTAACCATTTTCAACCAACTAACTAACCGAACAAACCACGTTCAAAACAAATAATCCATCTTTAAAGTCCCTACACTTAACCATTTTCAAGATACTAAGTGACCTAACAAATCGCATTCAAAACAACCAAAATTCCTTTAAAATCTCTTCACTTAACCATGTTCAACCAACTAAGTCACCGAAAAAAACACATTCAAAACAAACAATTCCCCATTTAAATCCAAACACTTAACCATTTTCAAGTGACTTAAGTCACCGAACAAACTACATTCAAAACAAATAATTCTCCTTTAAAGTCCCTACACTTAACCATCTTCAACAAACTAACTAACCGAACAAACAACATTCAAAACAAATAATCCCCCTTTAAAGTCCCTATACTTAAAAATTTTCAAGTGACTAAGTCACCGAACAAACCACATTCAAAACAAATAATTCCCCTTTAAAGTACCTACACTTAAAAATTTTCAACCAACTAAGTCACCGAAAAAAACACATTCAAAACAAATAATTCCCGTTTAAAGTCACTACACTTAACCATTTTCAAGTGACTAAGTCACTGAACAAACCACATTCAAAACAAATGATTCCCCTTTAAAGTCCTTACACTTAACAATTTTAAACCATGTCACCGAACAATAGACATTCAAAACAAATAATTCCCCTATACAGTTCCTACACATAACCATTTTCAAGTGACTTAAGTCACCGAACAAACCACATTCAAAAAATGTAATTCTCCTTTAAATTCCCTACACTTAACCATATTCAACAAACTAAGTCACCGAACAAAACAAATTCAAAACAAATAATTCCCCTTTAAAGTCACTACACTTAACCATTTTCTAGTGTCTAAGTCACCGAAAAACCACATCCAAAAGAACAATATACCCTTTAAAGTCCCTACACTTACCATTTTCAACCAACTAAGTCACCGAAGAATCCATATTCAAAAAATCAAAATACCTTTTAAAGTCCCGACACTTAACCATTTTCAACCAACTAAGTGACCGAACAAAACACATTCAAAACATTAAAATTCCCCTTGAAAGTCACTACACTTAATCATTTTCAACCAACTATGTCACCGAGCAAAACACATTCAAAAGAAGTAATTCCCCTTTAAAGTCCCTACACTTAACAATTTTAAACCAACTAAGTCACTGAACAAACCACATTCAAAATACCAAAATACCATTTAAAGTCACTACAATTAACCATGATAAAATTAACTAAGTCAGCGAACAAAACACATTCAAAACAAAAAATTCCCCTTTAAAGTCCCTACACTTAAAAATTTTCAAGTGACTAAGTCACCGAACAAACCACATTCAAACAAATAATTCCCCTTTAAAGTACCTACACTTAAAAAATTTCAACCAACTAAGTCACCGAACAAAACACATTCAAAACAAATAATTCCCCTTTAAAGTCCCTACACTTAACCATTTTCAACTAACTAATTCACTGAACAAAACACATTCATAACAAATAATTCCCCTTTAAAGTCCCTACACATAACCATTTTCCAGAGACTAAGTCACCGAACAAACCACATTCAAAACAAATGATTTCCCTTTAAAGTCCCTACACTTAACTATTTTCAACCAACTAATTCACCGAACAAAACAAATTCAAAACAAATAATACTCCTTTCAAATCCCTACACTTAACCATTTTCAAGTGGCTAAGTCACCGAACAAACCACATTCAAAACAACAAAATACCCTTTAAAGTCCCTACACTTAACCATTTTCAACCAACTAACTCACCGAACAAACAACATTCAAAACAAATAATTTCCCTTTAAAGTCCCTACACTTAACCATTTTTAAGTTACTAAGTGACCAAACAAATAGCATTCAAACCACAAAATACCCTTTAAAGTCCCTACACTAAACCATGTTCAACCAACTAAGTCACCAAACAAAACATATTCAAAACAAATAATTCCCGTTTAAAGTCCCTACACATAACCATTTTCAAGTGACTAAGTCACTGAACAAACCACATTCAAAACAAATTATTCCCTGTTAAAATTCCTACACTTAACAATTTTCTAGTGACTAAGTCACCGAACAAACCACATTCAAAAAAAGTAATTCTCCTTTAAAGTCCCTACACATAACCATTTTCAGCCAACTAACTCACCGAAAAAACCACATTCAAAACAAATAATTCCCCTTTAACGTCCCTACAAATAACCATTTTCAAGTTACTAAGTGACATAACAAATCACATTAAAATAAACAAAATACCCTTTAACGTCCCTACACTAAAGCAAGGTCAACCAAATAAGTAACCGAACAAAACACATTCAAAACAAAAAAATACCCTTTAAAGTCCCTACACTTAACCATGTTCAACAAACTAAGACACCGAACAAAACACATTCAAAACAACAAAATACCCATTAAAGTCCCTACACTTAACCATTTTCAACCAACTAAGTCACAGAACAAACCACAATCAAAACAATAAAATACCCTCAAAAGTCCCGACACTTAACCATGTTCAACCAGTTAAGTCACCGAACAGAACACATTCAAAACAACAAATTCCCCTTTAAAGTACCTACACTTAACCATTTTCAACCAACAAAGTCACCAAATAATACACATTCAAAAGAAGTAATTCCCCTTTAAAGTTCCTACACATACCAATTTTCAGCTAACTAATTCACCGAATAAACCATATTCAAAACAGCAAAATACCCTTTAAAGTCCCTACACTTAACCATGTTCAAACAACTATGTCACCGAACAAAACACATTCAAAACAAATAATTCTCCTTTAAAGTCCCTACACTTAACCATGTTCAAACCAACTAAGTCACCGAACAAAACACATTCAAAACAAATAATTCCCCTTTAAAGTACCTACACTTAACCATTTTCGACTAACTAACTCACCGAAAAAACCACATTCAAAATAGCAAACTACCCTTTAAAGTCACTACACTTAACCATGTTAAAAAAATTAAGTCACTGAACAAAACACATTTAAAACAAATACTTCCCCTTTAAAGTCCCTATACTTAACCATTTTCAAGTGACTAACTCACCGAAAAAACCACATTAAAAACAAATAATTCACCTTTAACGTCCCTACACATAACCATTTTCAAGTTACTAAGTGACATGACAAATCAAATTCAAAATAACAAAATACACTTTAACGTCCCTACACTAAACCAAGGTCAACCAACTAAGTCACCGAACAAACCACATTCAAAACAAAAAAATACCCTTTAAAGTCCCTACAGTTAACCATGTTCAACAAACTAAGACACCGAACAAAACACATTCAAAACAAATAATTCCCCTTTAAAATCCCTACACTTAACAATTTTAAACTAAGTCACTGAACAATAGACATTCAAAACAAATAATTCCCCTTTACAGTTCCTACACTTACCATTTTCAAGTGACTAAGTTACCTAACAAACTACATTCAAAACAAATAATTCTCCTTTAAAGTCTCTACACTTAACAATTTTCAACCAATTAACTAACCGAACAAACCACATTCAAAACAAATAATCCCTCTTTAAAGTCCCTACACTTAACCATTTTCAAGATACTAAATGACCTAACAAATCGCATTCAAAACAACAAATTACCCTTTAAAATCCCTACACTTAACCATGTTCAACCAACTAAATCACCGAAAAAAACATATTCAAAATAAATAATTCCCCTTTAAAGTCTCTGCACTTAACCATTTTCAAGTGACTTAACTAACCGAACAAACCACATACGAAGAAAGTAATTCTACTTTAAAGTCCCTACACATAACCATTTTCAACCAACTAACTCACCGAAAAAACCACTTTAAAAACAAATAATTCCCCTTTAACGTCCCTACACATAACCATTTTCAATTTACTAAGTGACATAACAAATCAAATTCAAAACAACAAATTACCCTTTAATGTCCCTACACTCAACCAAGGTCAACCAACTAAGTCACCGAACAAACCACATTCAAAACAAAAAAATACCCTTTAAAGTCCCTACAGTTAACCATGTTCAACAAACTAAGACACCGAACAAAACACATTCAAAACAAATAATTCCCCTTTAAAATCCCTACACTTAACCATTTTCAAGTGACTAAGTCACCGAACAAACTACATTCTTAACAAAAAAATACCCTTAAAAGGCCCTACACTTAACCATTTTCAACCAACTTAGTCACCGAACAAACCACATTCAAAAAAACAAAATACCCTTTAAAGTCCCGACACTTAACCATTTTCAACCAACTAAGTCACCGACCAAAACACATTCAAAAGAAGTAATTCTCCTTTAAAGTTCCTACATTTACCAATTTTCAACTAACTAAGTCACCGAACAAACCATATTAAAAATAACAAAATACCCTTTAAAGTCCCTACACTTAACCATGTTCAACCAACTATGTCACCGAACAAAACACATTCAAAACAAATAATTCTCCTTTAAAGTCCCTACACTTAACCATTTTCAGGGGACTAAGTCACCGAAAAAACCACATTCAAAACAAATAATTCCAGTTTAAAGTCCCTACACTTAACCATTTTCAACTAACTAACTCACCGAAAAAACCACATTCAAGACAACAAAATACCCTTTAAATTCGCTACACATAACCATTTTCAACCAACTAAGTCACCGAACAAAACACATTCAAAAGAAGTAATTCTCCTTTAGAGTCCCTACACTTAACCATTTTACACCAACTAACTCACCGAACAAAACATATTCAAAACAACAAATTCCACTTGAAAGTCCCTACACTTAATCATTTTCAACCAACAAAGTCAACGAGCAAAACACATTAAAAAGAAGTAATTCCCCTTTAAAGTCCCTACACTTAACAATTGTAAACCAACTAAGTCACTGAACAAACCACATTCAAAATAGCAAAATACCCTTTAAAGTCACTACACTTAACCATGTTAAACCAACTAAGTCACCGAACAAAAAACATTCAAAACAAAAAATTCCCCTTTAAAGTGCCTACACTTAAAAGTTTTCAAGTGTCTAAGTCACCGAACAAACCACATTCAAAACAAATAATTCCCCTTTAAAGTCCCTACACTTAACCATTTTCGACTAACTAACTCACCGAAAAAACCACATTCAAAATAGCAAAATACCCTTTAAAGTCACTACACTTAACCATGTTAAAAAAACTAAGTCACTGAACAAAACACATTTAAAACAAATAATTCCCCTTTAAAAGTCTCGACACTTAACCATTTTCAACCAACTAAGTCACCGAACAAAACACATTCAAAACAACAAATTCCACTTGAAAGTCCCTACACTTAATCATTTTCAACCAACTAAGTCAACGAGCAAAACACATTAAAAAGAAGTAATTCCCCTTTAAAGTCCCTACACTTAACGATTTTAAACCGACTAAGTCACTGAACAAACCACATTCAAAATAGCAAAATACCCTTTAAAGTCACTACACTTAACCATGTTAAACCAACTAAGTCACCGAACAAAACACATTCAAAACAAAAAATTCCCCTTTAAAGTCCCTACACTTAAAAGTTTTCAAGTGACTAAGTCACCGAACAAACCACATTCAAAACAAATAATTCCCCTTTAAAGTCCCTACACTTAACCATTTTCGACTAACTAACTCACCGAAAAAACCACATTCAAAATAGCAAAATACCCTTTAAAGTCACTACACTTAACCATGTTAAAAAAACAAAGTCACTGAACAAAACACATTTAAAACAAATAATTCCCCTTTAAAAGTCTCGACACTTAACCATTTTCAACCAACTAAGTCACCGAACAAAACACATTCAAAACAACAAATTCCACTTGAAAGTCCCTACACTTAATCATTTTCAACCAACTAAGTCAACGAGCAAAACACATTAAAAAGAAGTAATTCCCCTTTAAAGTCCCTACACTTAACGATTTTAAACCGACTAAGTCACTGAACAAACCACATTCAAAATAGCAAAATACCCTTTAAAGTCACTACACTTAACCATGTTAAACCAACTAAGTCACCGAACAAAACACATTCAAAACAAAAAATTCCCCTTTAAAGTCCCTACACATAAAAGTTTTCAAGTGACTAAGTCACCGAACAAACCACATTCAAAACAAATAATTCCCCTTTAAAGTCCCTACACTTAACCATTTTCGACTAACTAACTCACCGAAAAAACCACATTCAAAAAACAAAATACCCTTTAAAGTCACTACACTTAACCATGTTAAAAAAACTAAGTCACCGAACAAACCACATTCAAAACAACAAAATACCCTTTAAAGTCCCGACACTTAACCATTTTCAACCAACTAAGTCACCGAACATAACACACTCAAAAGAAGTAATTCCCCTTTAAAGTTCCTACATTTACCAATTTTCAACTAACTAAGTCACCGAACAAACCATACTAAAAACAACAAAATACCCTTTAAAGTCCCTACACTTAACCATGTTCAACCAACTATGTCACCGAACAAAACACATTCAAAACAAATAATTCTCCTTTAAAGTCCCTACACTTAAACATTTTCGGGGGACTAAGTCACCGAATGAATTACATTCAAAACAAAAAATTCCCGTTAAAGTCCCTACACTTAACCATTTTCAACTAACTAACTCACCGAAAAAACCACATTAAAGACAACAAAATACCCTTTAAATTCGCTACACTTAACCATTTTCAACCAACTAAGCCACCGAACAAAACACATTCAACAGAAGTAATTCTCCTTTAAAGTCTCTACACTTAACCATTTTCAACCAACTAACTCACCGAACAAACCACATTCAAAAAAAATAATCCCTCTTTAAAGTCCCTACACTTAACCATTTAGAAGATACTAAGTGACCTAACAAATCGCATTCAAAACAACAAAATACCCTTTAAAATCCCTACACTTACCCATGTTCAACCAACTAAGTCACCGAAAAAAATACATTCAAATCAAGAAAGTTCCCCTTTTAAGTCGTACACTTAACCATTTTCAAGTCACTTAAGTCACCGAACAAACCACATTCAAAAAAAGTAATTCTTCTTTAAAGTCCCTACACTTAACCATATTCAACAAACTAAGTCACCGAACAAAACACATTCAAAACAAATAATTCCCCTTTAAAGTCCCTACACTTAACAATTTTCAAGTGACTAAGTCACCGAACAAACCACATTCAAAACAAATAATTCCCCTTTAAAGTCACGACACTTAACCATTTTCAAGTGACTAAGTCACCGAACAATGCACATCCAAAAGAACAATATACCCTTTAAAGTCCCTACACTTAACCATTTTAAACCGACTAAGTCGCCGAACAGACCACATTCAAAAAAACAAAATACCTTTTAAAGTCCCGACACTTAACCATTTTCAACCAACTAAGTCACCGAACAAAACACATTAAAAAGAAGTAATTCCCCTTTAAAGTCCCTACACTTAACAATTATAAACCAACTAAGTCACTGAACAAACCACATTCAAAATAGAAAAATACCCTTTAAAGTCACTACACTTAACCATGTTAAACCAACTAAGTCACCGAACAAAACACATTCAAAATAAAAAATTCCCTTTAAAGTCCCTACACTAAAAAATTTCAAGTGACTAAGTCACCGAACAAACCACATTCAAAACAAATAATTCCCCTTTAAAGTACCTACACTTAAAAAATTTCAACCAACTAAGTCACCGAACAAAACACATTCAAAACAAATAATTCCCCTTTAAAGTCCCTACACTTAACCATTTTCAACTAACTAATTCACTGAACAAAACACATTCATAACAAATAATTCCCCTTTAAAGTCCCTACACATAACCATTTTCCAGAGACTAAGTCACCGAACAAACCACATTCAAAACAAATGATTTCCCTTTAAAGTCCCTACACTTAACTATTTTCAACCAACTAATTCACCGAACAAAACAAATTCAAAACAAATAATACTCCTTTCAAATCCCTACACTTAACCATTTTCAAGTGGCTAAGTCACCGAACAAACCACATTCAAAACAACAAAATACCCTTCAAAGTCCCTACACTTAACCATTTTCAACCAACTAACTCACCGAACAAACAACATTCAAAACAAATAATTTCCCTTTAAAGTCCCTACACTTAACCATTTTTAAGTTACTAAGTGACCAAACAAATAGCATTCAAACCACAAAATACCCTTTAAAGTCCCTACACTAAACCATGTTCAACCAACTAAGTCACCAAACAAAACATATTCAAAACAAATAATTCCCGTTTAAAGTCCCTACACATAACCATTTTCAAGTGACTAAGTCACTGAACAAACCACATTCAAAACAAATTATTCCCTGTAAAAATTCCTACACTTAACAATTTTCTAGTGACTAAGTCACCGAACAAACCACATTCAAAAAAAGTAATTCTCCTTTAAAGTCCCTACACATAACCATTTTCAGCCAACTAACTCACCGGAAAAACCACATTCAAAACAAATAATTCCCCTTTAACGTCCCTACAAATAACCATTTTCAAGTTACTAAGTGACATAACAAATCACATTAAAATAAACAAAATACCCTTTAACGTCCCTACACTAAAGCAAGGTCAACCAAATAAGTAACCGAACAAAACACATTCAAAACAAAAAAATACCCTTTAAAGTCCCTACACTTAACCATGTTCAACAAACTAAGACACCGAACAAAACACATTCAAAACAACAAAATACCCATTAAAGTCCCTACACTTAACCATTTTCAACCAACTAAGTCACAGAACAAACCACAATCAAAACAATAAAATACCCTCAAAAGTCCCGACACTTAACCATGTTCAACCAGTTAAGTCACCGAACAAAACACATTCAAAACAACAAATTCCCCTTTAAAGTACCTACACTTAACCATTTTCAACCAACAAAGTCACCAAATAATACACATTCAAAAGAAGTAATTCCCCTTTAAAGTTCCTACACATACCAATTTTCAGCTAACTAATTCACCGAATAAACCATATTCAAAACAGCAAAATACCCTTTAAAGTCCCTACACTTAACCATGTTCAAACAACTATGTCACCGAACAAAACACATTCAAAACAAATAATTCTCCTTTAAAGTCCCTACACTTAACCATGTTCAAACCAACTAAGTCACCGAACAAAACACATTCAAAACAAATAATTCCCCTTTAAAGTACCTACACTTAACCATTTTCGACTAACTAACTCACCGAAAAAACCACATTCAAAATAGCAAACTACCCTTTAAAGTCACTACACTTAACCATGTTAAAAAAATTAAGTCACTGAACAAAACACATTTAAAACAAATACTTCCCCTTTAAAGTCCCTATACTTAACCATTTTCAAGTGACTAACTCACCGAAAAAACCACATTAAAAACAAATAATTCACCTTTAACGTCCCTACACATAACCATTTTCAAGTTACTAAGTGACATGACAAATCAAATTCAAAATAACAAAATACACTTTAACGTCCCTACACTAAACCAAGGTCAACCAACTAAGTCACCGAACAAACCACATTCAAAACAAAAAAATACCCTTTAAAGTCCCTACAGTTAACCATGTTCAACAAACTAAGACACCGAACAAAACACATTCAAAACAAATAATTCCCCTTTAAAATCCCTACACTTAACAATTTTAAACTAAGTCACTGAACAATAGACATTCAAAACAAATAATTCCCCTTTACAGTTCCTACACTTACCATTTTCAAGTGACTAAGTTACCTAACAAACTACATTCAAAACAAATAATTCTCCTTTAAAGTCTCTACACTTAACAATTTTCAACCAATTAACTAACCGAACAAACCACATTCAAAACAAATAATCCCTCTTTAAAGTCCCTACACTTAACCATTTTCAAGATACTAAATGACCTAACAAATCGCATTCAAAACAACAAAATACCCTTTAAAATCCCTACACTTAACCATGTTCAACCAACTAAATCACCGAAAAAAACATATTCAAAATAAATAATTCCCCTTTAAAGTCTCTGCACTTAACCATTTTCAAGTGACTTAACTAACCGAACAAACCACATACGAAGAAAGTAATTCTACTTTAAAGTCCCTACACATAACCATTTTCAACCAACTAACTCACCGAAAAAACCACTTTAAAAACAAATAATTCCCCTTTAACGTCCCTACACATAACCATTTTCAATTTACTAAGTGACATAACAAATCAAATTCAAAACAACAAATTACCCTTTAATGTCCCTACACTCAACCAAGGTCAACCAACTAAGTCACCGAACAAACCACATTCAAAACAAAAAAATACCCTTTAAAGTCCCTACAGTTAACCATGTTCAACAAACTAAGACACCGAACAAAACACATTCAAAACAAATAATTCCCCTTTAAAATCCCTACACTTAACCTTTTTCAAGTGACTAAGTCACCGAACAAACTACATTCTTAACAAAAAAATACCCTTAAAAGGCCCTACACTTAACCATTTTCAACCAACTTAGTCACCGAACAAACCACATTCAAAAAAACAAAATACCCTTTAAAGTCCCGACACTTAACCATTTTCAACCAACTAAGTCACCGACCAAAACACATTCAAAAGAAGTAATTCTCCTTTAAAGTTCCTACATTTACCAATTTTCAACTAACTAAGTCACCGAACAAACCATATTAAAAATAACAAAATACCCTTTAAAGTCCCTACACTTAACCATGTTCAACCAACTATGTCACCGAACAAAACACATTCAAAACAAATAATTCTCCTTTAAAGTCCCTACACTTAACCATTTTCAGGGGACTAAGTCACCGAATAAACCACATTCAAAACAAATAATTCCAGTTTAAAGTCCCTACACTTAACCATTTTCAACTAACTAACTCACCGAAAAAACCACATTCAAGACAACAAAATACCCTTTAAATTCGCTACACATAACCATTTTCAACCAACTAAGTCACCGAACAAAACACATTCAAAAGAAGTAATTCTCCTTTAGAGTCCCTACACTTAACCATTTTACACCAACTAACTCACCGAACAAAACATATTCAAAACAACAAATTCCACTTGAAAGTCCCTACACTTAATCATTTTCAACCAACAAAGTCAACGAGCAAAACACATTAAAAAGAAGTAATTCCCCTTTAAAGTCCCTACACTTAACAATTGTAAACCAACTAAGTCACTGAACAAACCACATTCAAAATAGCAAAATACCCTTTAAAGTCACTACACTTAACCATGTTAAACCAACTAAGTCACCGAACAAAAAACATTCAAAACAAAAAATTCCCCTTTAAAGTGCCTACACTTAAAAGTTTTCAAGTGTCTAAGTCACCGAACAAACCACATTCAAAACAAATAATTCCCCTTTAAAGTCCCTACACTTAACCCTTTTCGACTAACTAACTCACCGAAAAAACCACATTCAAAATAGCAAAATACCCTTTAAAGTCACTACACTTAACCATGTTAAAAAAACTAAGTCACTGAACAAAACACATTTAAAACAAATAATTCCCCTTTAAAAGTCTCGACACTTAACCATTTTCAACCAACTAAGTCACCGAACAAAACACATTCAAAACAACAAATTCCACTTGAAAGTCCCTACACTTAATCATTTTCAACCAACTAAGTCAACGAGCAAAACACATTAAAAAGAAGTAATTCCCCTTTAAAGTCCCTACACTTAACGATTTTAAACCGACTAAGTCACTGAACAAACCACATTCAAAATAGCAAAATACCCTTTAAAGTCACTACACTTAACCATGTTAAACCAACTAAGTCACCGAACAAAACACATTCAAAACAAAAAATTCCCCTTTAAAGTCCCTACACATAAAAGTTTTCAAGTGACTAAGTCACCGAACAAACCACATTCAAAACAAATAATTCCCCTTTAAAGTCCCTACACTTAACCATTTTCGACTAACTAACTCACCGAAAAAACCACATTCAAAAAACAAAATACCCTTTAAAGTCACTACACTTAACCATGTTAAAAAAACTAAGTCACCGAACAAACTACATTCAAAACAACAAAATACCCTTTAAAGTCCCGACACTTAACCATTTTCAACCAACTAAGTCACCGAACAAAACACACTCAAAAGAAGTAATTCCCCTTTAAAGTTCCTACATTTACCAATTTTCAACTAACTAAGTCACCGAACAAACCATATTAAAAACAACAAAATACCCTTTAAAGTCCCTACACTTAACCATGTTCAACCAACTATGTCACCGAACAAAACACATTCAAAACAAATAATTCTCCTTTAAAGTCCCTACACTTAAACATTTTCGGGGGACTAAGTCACCGAATGAATTACATTCAAAACAAAAAATTCCCGTTAAAGTCCCTACACTTAACCATTTTCAACTAACTAACTCACCGAAAAAACCACATTAAAGACAACAAAATACCCTTTAAATTCGCTACACTTAACCATTTTCAACCAACTAAGCCACCGAACAAAACACATTCAACAGAAGTAATTCTCCTTTAAAGTCCCTACACTTAACCATTTTCAACCAACTAACTCACCGAACAAACCACATTCAAAAAAAATAATCCCTCTTTAAAGTCCCTACACTTAACCATTTAGAAGTTACTAAGTGACCTAACAAATCGCATTCAAAACAACAAAATACCCTTTAAAATCCCTACACTTACCCATGTTCAACCAACTAAGTCACCGAAAAAAATACATTCAAATCAAGAAAGTTCCCCTTTTAAGTCGTACACTTAACCATTTTCAAGTCACTTAAGTCACCGAACAAACCACATTCAAAAAAAGTAATTCTTCTTTAAAGTCCCTACACTTAACCATATTCAACAAACTAAGTCACCGAACAAAACACATTCAAAACAAATAATTCCCCTTTAAAGTCCCTACACTTAACAATTTTCAAGTGACTAAGTCACCGAACAAACCACATTCAAAACAAATAATTCCCCTTTAAAGTCACGACACTTAACCATTTTCAAGTGACTAAGTCACCGAACAATGCACATCCAAAAGAACAATATACCCTTTAAAGTCCCTACACTTAACCATTTTAAACCGACTAAGTCGCCGAACAGACCACATTCAAAAAAACAAAATACCTTTTAAAGTCCCGACACTTAACCATTTTCAACCAACTAAGTCACCGAAAAAAACACATTAAAAAGAAGTAATTCCCCTTTAAAGTACCTACACTTAACAATTATAAACCAACTAAGTCACTGAACAAACCACATTCAAAATAGAAAAATACCCTTTAAAGTCACTACACTTAACCATGTTAAACCAACTAAGTCACCGAACAAAACACATTCAAAATAAAAAATTCCCTTTAAAGTCCCTACACTAAAAAATTTCAAGTGACTAAGTCACCGAACAAACCACATTCAAAACAAATAATTCCCCTTTAATGTCCCTACACTTAACCATTTTCGACTAACTAACTCACCGAAAAAACCACATTCAAAATAGAAAAATACCCTTTAAAGTCACTACACTTAACCATGTTAAAAAAACTAAGTCACTGAACAAAACACATTTAAAACAAATAATTCCCATTTAAAGTCCCTATACATAACCATTTTCAAGTGACTAAGTCACCGAACAAACCACATTCAAAACAATTGATTCCCCTTTAAAGTCCCTACACTTAACCATTTTCAACCAACTAATTCACCGAACAAAATACATTCAAAACAAATAATTTCCCTTTAAAGTCCCTACACTTAACCATTTTCAAGTGACTAAGTCACCGAACAAACCACATTCAAAACAAATAATTCTCCTTTAATGTCCCTACACTTAACCATTTTCAACCAACTAACTCACCGAAAAAATCACATTAAAAAGAAATAATTCCCCTTTAACGTCCCTACACATAACCATTTTCAAGTTACTAAGTGACATAACAAATCAAATTCAAAACAACAAAATACCCTTTAACGTCCCTACACAAAACCACGGTCAACCAACTAAGTCACCGAACAAACCACATTCAAAACAAAAAAAATACCCTTTAAAGTCCCTATAGTTAACCATGTTCAACAAACTAAGACACCGAACAAAACACATTCAAAACAAATAATTCCCCTTTAAAATCCCTACACTTAACCATCTTCAACAAACTAACTCACCGAACACACCACATTCAAAATAAAAAATTCCACTTTAAAGTCCCTACACTTAACCATTTTCAAGTGACTAAGTCACCGAACAAACCACATTCAAAACAAATTATTCCCCTTTAAAGTCCCTACACTTGACCAATTTCAAACAACTAATTCACCGAACAAAACACATTCAAAACAAATAATTCCCCTTTAAAGTCCCTACACTTAACCATTTTCAAGTGACTAAGTCACCTAACAGACCACATTCAAAAAAACAAAATACCTTTTAAAGTCCCGACACTTAACCATTTTCAACCAACTAAGTCATCGAACAAAACACATTCAAAACAACAAATTCCACTTGAAAGTCCCTACACTTAATCATTTTCAACCAACTAAGTCAACGAGCAAAACACATTAAAAAGAAGTAATTCACCTTTAAAGTCCCTACACTTAACAATTTTAAACCAACTAAGTCACTGAACAAACCACATTCAAAATAGCAAAATACCCTTTAAAGTCACTACACTTAACCATGTTAAACCAACAAAGTCACCGAACAAAACACATTCAAAACAAAAAATTCCACTTTAAAGTCCGTACACTTAAAAGTTTTCAAGTGACTAAGTCACCGATCAAACCACATTCAAAACAAATAATTGTCCGTTAAAGTCCCTACACTTAACCATTTTCGACTAACTAACTCACCGAAAAAACCACATTCAAAATAGCAAAATACCCTTTAAAGTCACTACACTTAACCATGTTAAAAAAACTAAGTCACTGAACAATACACATTTAAAACAAATAATTCCCCTTTAAAGTCCCTATACTTAACCATTTTCAAGTGACTAAGTCACCGAACAAACCACATTCAAAACAATTGATTCCCCTTTAAAGTCCCTACACTTAACCATTTTCAACCAACTAATTCACCGAACAAAATACATTCAAAATAAATAATTTCCCTTTAAAGTCCCTACACACAACCATTTTCAAGTGACTAAGTCACCGAACAAACCACATTCAAAACAAATAATTCTCCTTTAAAGTCCCTACACTTAACCATTTTCAACCAACTAACTCACCGAAAAAACCACATTAAAAACAAATAATTCCCCTTTAACGTCCCTACACATAACCATTTTCAAGTTACTAAGTGACATAACAAATCAAATTCAAAACAACAAAATACCCTTTAACGTCCCTACACTAAACCAAGGTGAACCAACTATCTCACCGAACAAACCACATTCAAAACAAAAAAATACCCTTTAAAGTCCCTACAGTTAACCATGTTCAACAAACTAAGAAACCGAACCGATCACATTCATAACAAATAATTCCCCTTTAAAGTCCATACACTTAACCATTTACAACTGACTAAGTCTCCGAACAAACCACATTCACAACAAATTATTCCTCTTTAAAGTCCCTACACTTAACCAATTTCAACCAACTAATTCACCGAACAAAACACATTCAAAACAAATAATTCCCCTTTAAAGTCCCTACACTTAACCATTTTCAAGGGACTAAGTCACCGACCAAACGACATTCAAAACAAATAATTCTCCTTTAAATTCCCTACACATAACCATCTTCAACCAACTAACTCACCGAACACACCACATTCAAAATAAAAAATTCGTTTTTAATGTCCCTACACTTAACCATTTTCGAGTGACTAAGTCACCGAACAAACCACATTCAAAACAAATGATTTCCCTTTAAAGTCTCTGCACTTAACTATTTTCAACCATCTAATATACTGAACAAAACACATTCAAAACAAATAATTCCCTTTTAAAGTCCCTAAATTTAACCATTTTCAAGTGGCTAAGTCACCGAACAAACCACATTCAAAACAAATAATTCTCCTTTAAACTACCTACACTTAACCATTTTAAACCAACTAACTCACCGAAAAAACCACATTAAAAGCAAATAATTCACCTTTAACGTCCCTACACATAACCATTTTCAAGTTACTAAGTGACATAACAAATCAAATTCAAAATAACAAAATACCCTTTAACGTCCCTACACTAAACCAAGGTCAACCAACTCAGTCACCGAACAAAACACATTCAAAACAAAAAAATACCCTTTAAAGTCCCTACAGTTAACCATGTTCAACAAACTAAGACACCGAACAAAACACATTCAAAACAAATAATTCCCCTTTAAAATCCCTACAATTAACCATTTTCATGTGACTAAGTCACCGAACAAACTACATTCTAAACCAAAAAATACCCTTTAAAGGCCCTACACTTAACCATTTTCAACCAACTAAGTCACCGAACAAACCACATTCAAAACAACAAAATACCCTTTAAATTCGCTATACTTAACCATTTTCAACCAACTATGTCACCGAATAAAACACATTCAAAAGAAGTAATTCCCCTTTAAAGTTCCTACATTTACCAATTTTCAACTAACTAAGTCACCAAACAAAGCACATTCAAAAGAAGTAATTCACCTTTAAAGGCCCTACACTTAACCATTTTCAAGTGACTAAGTCACCGAACAAACCACATTCAAAACAAATAATTCTCCTTTAAAGTCCCTACACTTAACCATTTTCGACTAACTAACTCACCGAAAAAACCACATTCAAAATAGCAAAATACCCTTTAAAGTCACTACACTTAACCATGTTAAAAAAACTAAGTCACTGAACAATACACATTTAAAACAAATAATTCCCCTTTAAAGTCCCTATACTTAACCATTTTCAAGTGACTAAGTCACCGAACAAACCACATTCAAAACAATTGATTCCCCTTTAAAGTCCCTACACTTAACCATTTTCAACCAACTAATTCACCGAACAAAATACATTCAAAACAAATAATTTCCCTTTAAAGTCCCTACACACAACCATTTTCAAGTGACTAAGTCACCGAACAAACCACATTCAAAAAGAATAATTCTCCTTTAAAGTCCCTACACTTAACCATTTTCAACCAACTAACTCACCGAAAAAACCACATTAAAAACAAATAATTCCCCTTTAACGTCCCTACACATAACCATTTTCAAGTTACTAAGTGACATAACAAATCAAATTCAAAACAACAAAATACCCTTTAACGTCCCTACACTAAACCAAGGTCAACCAACTAAGTCACCGAACAAACCACATTCAAAACAAAAAAATACCCTTTAAAGTCCCTACAGTTAACCATGTTCAACAAACTAAGAAATCGAACAAATCACATTCAAAACAAATAATTCCCCTTTAAAATCCCTACACTTAACAATCTTCAACAAACTAACTCACCGAACACACCACATTCAAAATAAAAAATTCCCCTTTAAAGTCCCTACACTAAACCATTTTCAAGTGACTAAGTCACCGATCAAACCACATTCAAAAAAAATTATTCCCGTTTAAAGTCTCTACACTTAACCATCTTCAACAAACTAACTCACCGAACACACCACATTCAAAATAAAAAATTCCCCTTTAAAGTCTCTACACTTAACAATTTTCAACCAACTAAGTCACCGAACAAACCACATTCAAAACAGCAAAATGCCCTTTAATGTCACTACACTAATCCATGTTAAACCAACTAATTCACCGAACAAAACTCATTCAAAACAAATAATACCGCTTAAAAGTCCCTACACTAAACCATTTTCAAGTGACAAAGTCCCTACACTTAACCATTTTCAACCAACTGACACACCGAACAAACCACATTCAAAACAAATAATTCCCCTGTAAAGTCCATACACTTAACCATTTACAACTGACTAAGTCTCCGAACAAACCACATTCACAACAAATTATTCTTCTTTAAAGTCCCTACACTTAACCAATTTCAACCAACTAATTCACCGAACAAAACACATTCAAAACAAATAATTCCCCTTTAAAGTCCCTACACTTAACCATTTTCAAGAGAATAAGTCACCGACCAAACGACATTCAAAACAAATAATTCTCCTTTAAATTCCCTACACTTGACCATCTTCAACCAACTAACTCACCGAACACACCACATTCAAAATAAAAAATTCATTTCTAATGTCCCTACACTTAACCATTTTCGAGTGACTAAGTCACCGAACAAACCACATTCAAAACAAATGATTTCCCTTTAAAGTCCCTGCACTTAACTATTTTCAACCAACTAATTCACTGAACAAAACACATTCAAAACAAATAATTCCCCTTTAAAGTCCATAAATTTAACCATTTTCAAGTGGCTAAGTCACCGAACAAACCACATTCAAAAGAACAAAATACCCTTCAAAGTCCCTACACCTAACAATTTTCAACCAACTAAGTAAGCGAACAAACCCCATTCAAAACAACAAATTCCCCTTAAAAGACCATACACTTAATCATTTTCAACCTCCTAAGTCACCGAACAAAACACATTCAAAAGAAGTAATTCCCCTTTAAAGTCCCTACACTTAACAATTTTCAACCAACTAAGTCACCGGACAAACCACATTAAAAAAAGCAAAATACCCTTTAAATTCACTACACTAATCCATGTTAAACCAACTAAGTAACCGAACAAAACACATTCAAAACAAAAAAATTCCCCTTTAAAGTCCCTACACTTAACAATTTTCAAGTGACTAATTCACCGAACAAACCACAATCAAAACAAATAATTCCCCTTTAAATTCTCTACACTTAACCATTTTCAACCAACTAAGTCACCGAACAAAACACATTCAAAACAAATAATTCCCCTTTAAAGTCTCTACACTTAACTATTTTCAACCAACTAACACACCGAACAAACCACATTCAAAACAAATAATTCCCCTTTAAAGTCTCTACACTAAACCATTTTCAAGTGACTAAGTCACCGAACAAACCACATTCAAAAAAAATTATTCCCCTTTAAAGTCCCTACACTTAACCAATTTCAGCCAACTAATTCACCGAACAAAACACATTCAAAACAAATAATTCCCCTTTAAAGTCCCTACACATAACCATTTTCAACCAACTAAGTCACCGAACAAAACACATTCAAAACAAATAATTCCCCTTTAAAGTCCCTACACTTAACCATTTTCAACCAACTAACTCACCGAACAAACCACATTCAAAACATATAATTCCCCTTTAAAGTCCCAACACTTAACCATTTCCAAGTGACTAAGTCACCGAACAAACCACATTCAAAACAAATTATTCCCCTTTAATGTCCGTACACTTAACCAATTTCAAACAACTAATTCACCGAACAAAACACATTCAAAACAAAAAATTCCCCTTTAAAGTCCCTACACTTAACCATTTTCAAGTGACTAAGTCACCGAACAAACCACATTAAAAACAAATAATTCTCCTTTAAAGTCCCTACACTTAACCATTTTCAACCAGCTAACTCACCGAACAAAACACGTTCAATACAAATAATTTCCCTTTTAAGTCCCTACACTTAACAATTTTCAAGAGACTAAGTCACTGACCAAACCACATTCAAAGCAAATAATTCTCTTTTAAATTCTCTACACATAACCATCTTCAAAAAACTAACTCACCGAACACACCACATTCAAAATAAAAAATTCCCCTTTAAAGTCCCTACACTAAACCATTTCCAAGTGACTAAGTCACCGAACAAACCACATTCAAAAAAAATTATTCCCCTTTAAAGTCCCTACACTTAACCAATTTCAACCAACTAATTCACCGAACAAAACACATTCAAAACAAATAATTCCCCTTTAAAGTCCCTACACTTAAAAGTTTTCAAGTGACTAAGTCACCGAACAAACCACATTCAAAACAAATAATTCCCCTTTAAAGTCCCTACACTTAACCATTTTCGACTAACTAACTCACCGAAAAAACCACATTCAAAATAGCAAAATACCCTTTAAAGTCACTACACTTAACCATGTTAAAAAAACTAAGTCACTGAACAAAACACATTCAAAACACATTCAAAACGAATAACTCTCTTTTAAAACGAAAGGAGAGTTATTCGTTTTGAAACAAAACACATTCAAAACAACAAAATACCCTTTAAAGTATTTTAAATAATTCCTCTTTAAAGTCCCTATACTTAACCATTTTCAAGTGACTAAGTCACCGAACAAACCACATTCAAAACAACAAAATACCCTTTAAAGTCCCGACACTTAACCATTTTCAACGAACTAAGTCACCGAACAAAACACATTCAAAAGAAGTAATTCCCCTTTAAAGTTCCTACATTTACCAATTTTCAACTAACTAAGTCTCCGAACAAACCATATTAAAAACAACAAAATACCCTTTAAAGTCCCTACACTTAACCATGTTCAACCAACTATGTCACCGAACAAAACACATTCAAAACAAATAATTCTCCTTTAAAGTCCCTACACTTAACCATTTTCAGGGGACTAAGTCACCGAATGAACCACATTCAAAACAAATAATTCCCGTTTAAAGTCCCTACACTTAACCATTTTCAACTAACTAACTCACCGAAAAAACTACATTAAAGACAACAAAATACCGTTTAAATTCGCAATACTTAACCATTTTCAACCAACTAAGTCACCGAACAAAACACATTCAACAGAAGTAATTCTCCTTTAAAGTCCCTACACTTAACCATTTTAAACCAACTAACTCACCGAACAAACCACATTCAAATCAAATAATCCCTCTTTAAAGTCCCTACACTTAACCATTTTGAAGATACTAAGTGACCTAACAAATCGCATTTAAAACAACAAAATACCCTTTAAAATCTCTACACTTACCCATGTTCAACCAACTATGTCACCGAAAAAAACACATTCAAATCAAATAGTTCCCCTTTTAAGTCCCTACACTTAACCATTTTCAAGTCACTTAAGTCACCGAACAAACAAATTCAAAAAAAGTAATTCTTCTTTAAAGTCCCTACACTTAACCATATTCAACAAACTAAGTCACCGAACAAAACACATTCAAAACAAATAATTCCCCTTTAAAGTCACTACACTTAACCATTTTCAAGTGACTAAGTCACGGAACAAACAACATCCAAAAGAACAATATACCCTTTAAAGTCCCTACACTTAACCATTTTAAACCAACTAAGTCGCCGAACAGACCACATTCAAAAAAACAAAATACATTTAAAATAAAAAATTCCCCTTTAAAGTCCCTACACTAAACCATTTCCAAGTGACTAAGTCAACGAACAAACCACATTCAAAAAAAATTATTCCCCTTTAACGTCCCTACACTTAACCAATTTCAACCAACTAATTCACCGAACAAAACACATTCAAAACAAATAATTCCCCTTTAAAGTCCCTACACTTAACCATTTTCAAGTGACTAAGTCACCGAAAAAACCACATTAAAAACAAATAATTCTCCTTTAAAGTCCCAACACTTAACCATTTTCAACCAACTAATTCACCGAACAAAACACGTTCAAAACAAATAATTTCCCTTTTAAGTCCCTACACAAAACCATTTTCAAGTGACTAAGTCACCAACCAAACCATATTCAAAGCAAATAATTCTCCTTTAAATTCCCTACACTTAACCATCTTCAAAAAACTAACTCACCGAACACACCACATTTAAAATAAAAAATTCCCCTTTAAAGTCCCTACACTAAACCATTTCCAAGTGACTAAGTCACCGAACAAACCACATTAAAAAAAATTATTTCCCTTTAAAGTCCCTACACTTAACCAATTTCAACCAACTAATTCACCGAACAAAACACATTCAAAACAAATAATTTCCCTTTAAAGTCCCTACACTTAACCATTTTGAAGTGACTAAGTCACCGAACAAACCACATTCAAAACAAAAAATTCTCCTTTAAAGTCCCTACACTTAACAATATTCAACGAACTAAGTCACCGAACAAAACACATTCAAAACAAATAATTCCCGTTTAAAGTCCCTACACTTAACCATTTTCAAGTGACTAAGTCACTGAACAAACCACATACAACACAAATGATTCCCCTTTAAAGTGCCTACACTTAACAATTTTAAACCAAGTCACCGAACAATAGATATTCAAAACAAATAATTTCCCTTTACAGTTCCTACACTTAACCATTTTCACGTGACTAAGTCACCTAACAAACTACTTTCAAAACAAATAATTCTCCATTAAAGTCCCTACACTTAACAATTTTCAACCAACTAACTAACCGAACAAACCACATTCAAAACAAATAATCCCTCTTTAAAGTCCCTACACTTAACCATTTTCAAGATACGAAGTGACCTAACAAATTGCATTCAAAACAATAAAATACCCTTTAAAATCCCTACAGTTAACCATGTTCAACCAATTAAGTCACTGAAAAAACACAATCAAAACAAATAATTCCCCTTTTAAGTTTCTACACTTAACCATTTTCAAGTGACTTAAGGCACCGAACAAACCACATTCAAAAAAAGTAATTCTCCTTTAAAGTCCCTACAGTTAACCATATTCAACAAACTATGTCACCGAACAAAACATATTCAAAACAAATAATTCCCCTTTAATGTCCATATACTTAACCATTTTCAAGTGACTAAGTCACTGAACAAACCACATACAAAACAAATGATTCCCCTTTAAAGTGCCTACACTTAACAATTTTAAACTAAGTCACTGAACAATAGACATTCAAAACAAATAATTCCCCTTTACAGTTCCTACACTTAACCATTTTCAAGTGACTAAGTTACCTAACAAACTACATTCAAAACAAATAATTCTCCTTTAAAGTCCCTACACTTAACTATTTTCAACCAATTAACTAACCGAACAAACCACATTCAAAACAAATAATCCCTCTTTAAAGTCCCTACACTTAACCATTTTCAAGATACTAAATAACCTAACAAATCGCATTCAAAACAACAAAATACCCTTTAAAATCCCTACACTTAACCATGTTGAACCAACTAAATCACCGAAAAAAACATATTCAAAATAAATAATTCCCCTTTAAAGTCCCTGCACTTAACCATTTTCAAGTGACTTAAGTAACCGAACAAACCACATTAAAAACAAATAATTCCCCTTTAACGTCCCTACACATAACCATTTTCAAGTTACTAAGTGATATAACAAATCAAATTCAAAACAACAAAATACCCTTTAACGTCCCTACACTAAACCAAGGTCAACCAACTAAGTCACCGAACAAATCATATTCAAAACAAATAATTCCCCTTTAAAGTCCCTACACTTAACCATTTTCGACTAACTAACTCACCGAAAAAACCACATTCTAAAAACAAAATACCCTTTAAAGTCACTACACTTAACCATGTTAAAAAAAACTAAGTCACTGAACAAAACACATTCAAAACAAATAATTCCTCTTTAAAGTCCCTATACTTAACCATTTTCAAGTGACTAAGTCACCGAACAAACCACATTCAAAACAACAAAATACCCTTTAAAGTCCCGACACTTAACCATTTTCAACGAACTAAGTCACCGAACAAAACACATTCAAAAGAAGTAATTCCCCTTTAAAGTTCCTACATTTACCAATTTTCAACTAACTAAGTCTCCGAACAAACCATATTAAAAACAACAAAATACCCTTTAAAGTCCCTACACTTAACCATGTTCAACCAACTATGTCACCGAACAAAACACATTCAAAACAAATAATTCTCCTTTAAAGTCCCTACACTTAACCATTTTCAGGGGACTAAGTCACCGAATGAACCACATTCAAAACAAATAATTCCCGTTTAAAGTCCCTACACTTAACCATTTTCAACTAACTAACTCACCGAAAAAACCACATTAAAGACAACAAAATACCGTTTAAATTCGCAATACTTAACCATTTTCAACCAACTAAGTCACCGAACAAAACACATTCAACAGAAGTAATTCTCCTTTAAAGTCCCTACACTTAACCATTTTAAACCAACTAACTCACCGAACAAACCACATTCAAATCAAATAATCCCTCTTTAAAGTCCCTACACTTAACCATTTTGAAGATACTAAGTGACCTAACAAATCGCATTTAAAACAACAAAATACCCTTTAAAATCCCTACACTTACCCATGTTCAACCAACTATGTCACCGAAAAAAACACATTCAAATCAAATAGTTCCCCTTTTAAGTCCCTACACTTAACCATTTTCAAGTCACTTAAGTCACCGAACAAACAAATTCAAAAAAAGTAATTCTTCTTTAAAGTCCCTACACTTAACCATATTCAACAAACTAAGTCACCGAAAAAAACACATTCAAAACAAATAATTCCCCTTTAAAGTCACTACACTTAACCATTTTCAAGTGACTAAGTCACGGAACAAACAACATCCAAAAGAACAATATACCCTTTAAAGTCCCTACACTTAACCATTTTAAACCAACTAAGTCGCCGAACAGACCACATTCAAAAAAACAAAATACCTTTTAAAGTCCCGACACTTAACCATTTTCAACCAACTAAGTCACCGAACAAAACACATTCAAAACAACAAATTCCACTTGAAAGTCCCTACACTTAATCATTTTCAACCAACTAAGTCAACGAGCAAAACACATTAAAAAGAAGTAATTCTACTTTAAAGTCCCTACACTTAACAATTTTAAACCGACTAAGTCACTGAACAAACCACATTCAAAATAGAAAAATACCCTTTAAAGTCACTACACTTAACCATGTTAAACCAACTAAGTCACCGAACAAAACACATTCAAAACAAAAAATTCCCCTTTAAAGTCCCTACACTAAAAAGTTTTCAAGTGACTAAGTCACCGAACAAACCACATTCAAAACAAATAATTCCCCTTTAAAGTACCTACACTTAACCATTTTCGACTAACTAACTCACTGAAAAAACCACATTAAAAATAGCAAAATACCCTTTAAAGTCACTACACTTAACCATGTTAAAAAAACTATGTCACTGAACAAAACACATTTAAAACAAATAAATCCCCTTTAAAGTCCCTATACTTAACCATTTTCAAGTGACTAAGTCACCGAACAAACCACATTCAAAACAACAAAATACCCTTTAAAGTCCCGACACTTAACCATTTTCAACCAACTAAGTCACCGAACAAAACACATTCAATAGAAGTAATTCCCCTTAAAAGTGCCTACATTTACAAATTTTCAACTAATTAAGTCTCCGAACAAACCATATTAAAAACAACAAAATACCCTTTAAAGTCCCTACACTTAACCATGTTCAACCAACTATGTCACCGAACAAAACACATTCAAAACAAATAATTCTCCTTTAAAGTCTCTACACTTAACCATTTTCAGGGGACTAAGTCACCGAATGAACCACATTTAAAACAAATAATTCCCGTTTAAAGTCCCTACACTTAACCATTTTCAACTAACTAACTCACCGAAAAAACCACATTAAAGACAACAAAATACCCTTTAAATTCGCTACACTTAACCATTTTCAACCAACTAAGTCAACGAGCAAAACACAATAAAAAAAATTAATACCCCTTAAAAGTCCCTACACTTAACAAACCACATTCAAAATAGCAAAATACCCTTTAATGTCACTACACTTAACCATGTTAAACCAACTAAGTCTTCGAACAAAACACATTCAAAACAAAAAATTCCCCTTTAAAGTCCGTACACTTAAAAGTTTTAAAGTGACTAAGTCACCGAACAAACCACATTCAAAACAAATAATTCCCCTTTAAAGTCCCTACACTTAACCATTTTCGACTAACTAACTCACCGAAAAAACCACATTCAAAATAGAAAAATACCCTTTAAAGTCACTACACTTAACCATGTTAAAAAAACTAAGTCACTGAACAATACACATTTAAAATAAATAATTCCCCTTTAAAGTCCCTATACGTAACCATTTTCAAGTGACTAAGTCACCGAACAAACCACATTCAAAACAATTGATTCCCCTTTAAAGTCTCTACACTTAACCATTTTCAACAAACTAATTCACCGAACAAAATACATTCAAAACAAATAATTTCCCTTTAAAGTCCCTACACTTAACCATTTTCAAGTGACTAAGTCACCGAACAAACCACATTCAAAACAAATAATTCTCCTTTAAAGTCTCTACACTTAACCATTTTCAACCAACTAACTCACCGAAAAAACCACATTAAAAACAAATAATTCCCCTTTAACGTCCCTACACATAACCATTTTCAAGTTACTAAGTAACATAACAAATCAAATTCAAAACAACAAAATACCTTTTAACGTCCCTACACTAAACCAAGGTCAACCAACTAAGTCACCGAACAAACCACATTCAAAACAAAAAAAATACCCTTTAAAGTCCCTACAGTTAACCATGTTCAACAAACTAAGAAACCGAACAAATCACATTAAAAACAAATAATTCCTTTTTAAAATCCCTACACTTAACCATCTTCAACAAACTAACTCACCGAACACACCACATTTAAAATAAAAAATTCCCCTTTAAAGTCCCTACACTAAACCATTTCCAAGTGACTAAGTCAACGAACAAACCACATTCAAAAAAAATTATTCCCCTTTAACGTCCCTACACTTAACCAATTTCAACCAACTAATTCACCGAACAAAACACATTCAAAACAAATAATTCCACTTTAAAGTCCCTACACTTAACCATATTCAACCAACTAAGTCACCGAACAAAACACATTCAAAACAAATAATTTCCTTTAAAGTCCCTACACTTAACCATTTTCAACCAAATAAATCACCGAAAAAACCAAATTCAGGACAACAAAATACCCTTTAAAGTCCCTACAATTAACCATTTCCAAGTGACTAAGTCACCGAACAAACCACATTCAAAACAAATTATTCCCCTTTAAAGTCCCAACACTTAACCAATTTCAAACAACTAATTCACCGAACAAAACACATTCAAAACAAATAATTCCCCTTTAAAGTCCCTACACTTAACCATTTTCAAGTGACTAAGTCACCGAACAAACCACATTAAAAACAAATAATTCTCCTTTAAAGTCCCTACACTTAACCATTTTCAACCAACTAACTCACCGAACAAAACACGTTCAAAACAAATAATTTCCCTTTTAAGTCCCTACACTTAACCATTTTCAAGAGACTAAGTCACCGACCAAACCACATTCAAAGCAAATAATTCTCCTTTAAATTCCCTACACTTAACCATCTTCAACAAACTAACTCACCGAACACACCACATTCAAAATAAAAAATTCCCCTTTAAATCTCCTATACTTAACAATTTTCAACCAACTAAGTCACCGAACAAACAAAATTCAAAACAGCAAAATACCCTTTAAAGTCACTACACTAATCCATGTTAAACCAACTAATTCACCGAACAAAACACATTCAAAACAAATAATACCACTTTAAAGTCCCTACACTTAACCATTTACAAATGACAAAGTAACCGAACAAACCACATTAAAAACAAATAATTCTCCTTTAAAGTCCCTACACTTAACCATTTTCAACCAACTAACACACCGAACAAACCACATTCAAAACAAATAATTCCCCTATAAAGTCAATACACTTAACCATTTTCAAGTGACTAAGTCACCGAACAAACCTCATTCACAACAAATTATTCCTCGTTAAAGTCCCTACACTTAACCAATTTCAACCAACTAATTCTCCGAACAAAACACATTCAAAACAAATAATTCCCCTTTAAAGTCCCTACACTTAACCATTTTTAAGAGACTAAGTCACCGACCAAACCACATTCAAAACAAATAATTCTCCTTTAAATTCCCTGCACTTAACCATATTCAACCAACTAACTCACCGAACGCACCACATTCAAAATTAAAAATTCCTTTTTAAAGTCCCTACACTTAACCATTATCGAGTGACTAAGTCACCGAACAAACCACATTCAAAACAAATGATTTCCCTTTAAAGTCCCTACACTTAACCATTTTCAACCAACTAACTCACCGAAAAAAACAAATTCAAGACAACAAAATACCCTTTAAAGTCCCTACAATTAACCATTTCCAAGTGACTAAGTCACCGAACAAACCACATTCAAAACAAATTATTCCCCTTTAAAGTCCCTACACTTAACCAATTTCAAACAACTAATTCACCGAACAAAACACATTCAAAACAAATAATTCCCCTTTAAAGTCCCTACACTTAACCATTTTCAAGTGACTAAGTCACCGAACAAACCACATTAAAAACAAATAATTCTCCTTTAAAGTCCCTACACTTAACCATTTTCACCCAACTAACTCACCGAACAAAACACGTTCAAAACAAATAATTTCCCTTTTAAGTCCCTACACTTAACCATTTTCAGGAGACTAAGTCACCGACCAAACCACATTCAAAGCAAATAATTCTCCTTTAAATTCCCTACACTTAACCATCTTCAACAAACTAACTCACCGAACACACCACATTCAAAATAAAAAATTCCCCTTTAAATCTCCTACACTTAACAATTTTCAGCCAACTAAGTCACCGAACAAACCACATTCAAAACAGCAAAATACCCTTTAAAGTCACTACACTAATCCATGTTAAACAACCTAATTCACCGAAAAAAACACATTCAAAACAAATAATACCACTTTAAAGTCCCTACACTTAACCATTTACAAGTGACAAAGTCACCGAACAAACCACATTAAAAACAAATAATTCTCGTTTAAAGTCCCTACACTTAACCATTTTGAACCAACTAACACACCGAACAAACTACATTAAAAACAAATAATTCCCCTTTAAAGTCCATACACTTAACCATTTTCAAGTGACTAAGTCACCGAACAAACCTCATTCAGAACAAATTATTCCTCTTTAAAGTCCCTACACTTAACCAATTTCAACCAACTAATTCACCGAACAAAACACATTCAAAACAAATAATTCCCCTTTAAAGTCCCTACACTTAACCATTTTTGAGAGACTAAGTCACCGACCAAACCACATTCAAAACAAATAATTCTACTTTAAATTCCCTGCACTTAACCATCTTCAACCAACTAACTCACCGAACACACCACATTAAAAATAAAAAATTCCTTTTTAAATTCCCTACACTTAACCATTTTCGAGTGACTAAGTCACCGAACAAACCACATTCAAAACAAATGATTTCCCTTTAAAGTCCCTGCACTTAACTATTTTCAACCAACTAATTCTCCGAACAAACCACATTCAAAACAAATGATTTCCCTTTAAAGTCCCTACACTTAACCATTTTCAACCAACTAACTCACCGAAAAAAACAAATTCAGGACAACAAAATACCCTTTAAAGTCCCTACAATTAACCATTTCCAAGTGACTAAGTCACCGAACAAACCACATTCAAAACAAATTATTCCCCTTTAAAGTCCCTACACTTAACCAATTTCAAACAACTAATTCACCGAACAAAACACATTCAAAACAAATAATTACCCTTAAAAGTCCTTACACTTAACCATTTTCAAGTGACTAAGTCACCGAACAAACCACATTAAAAACAAATAATTCTCCTTTAAAGTCCCTACACTTAACCATTTTCAACCAACTAACTCACCGAACAAAACACGTTCAAAACAAATAATTTCCCTTTTAAGTCCCTACACTTAACCATTTTCAAGAGACTAAGTCACCGACCAAACCACATTCAAAGCAAATAATTCTCCTTTAAATTCCCTACACTTAACCATCTTCAACAAACTAACTAACCGAACACACCACATTCAAAATAAAAAATTCCCCCTTAAATCTCCTACACTTAACAATTTTCAACCAACTAAGTCACCGAACAAACCACATTCAAAACAGCAAAATACCCTTTAAAGTCACTACACTAATCCATGTTAAACCAACTAATTCACCGAACAAAACACATTGAAAACAAATAATACCACTTTAAAGTCCCTACACTTAACCATTTACAAGTGACAAAGTCACCGAACAAACCACATTAAAAACAAATAATTCTCGTTTAAAGTCCCTACACTTAACCATTTTGAACCAACTAACACACCGAACAAACCACATTCAAATCAAATAATTCCCCTTTAAAGTACCTACACTTAACCAATTTCAACCAACTAATTCACCGAACAAAACACATTCAAGACAAATAATTCCCCTTTAAAGTCCCTACACTTAACCATTTTTGAGAGACTAAGTCACCGACCAAACCACATTCAAAACAAATAATTCTACTTTAAATTCCCTGCACTTAACCATCTTCAACCAACTAACTCACCGAACACACCACATTCAAAATAAAAAATTCCTTTTTAAATTCCCTACACTTAACCATTTTCGAGTGACTAAGTCACCGAACAAACCACATTCAAATCAAATGATTTCCCTTTAAAGTCCCTGCACTTAACTATTTTCAACCAACTAATTCTCCGAACAAACCACATTCAAAACAAATGATTTCCCTTTAAAGTCCCTGCACTTAACTATTTTCAACCAACTAATTCACTGAACAAAACACATTCAAAACAAATAATTCCCCTTTATAGTCCCTAAATTTAACCATTTTCAAGTGGCTAAGTCACCGAACAAACCACATTCAAAAGAACAAAATACCCTTTAAAGTCCCTACACTTAACAATTTTCAACCAACTAAGTCACCGAACAAACCCCATTCAAAACATCAAATTCCCCTTAAAAGTCCATACACTTAATCATTTTCAACCTCCAAAGTCACCGAACAAAACACATTCAAAAGAAGTAATTCCCCTTTAAAGTCCCTACACTTAACAATTTTCAACCAACTAAGTCACCGGACAAACCACCTTAAAAAAAGCAAAATACCCTTTAAAGTCACTACACTAATCCATGTTAAACCAACTAAGTCATCGAACAAAACACATTCAAAAAAAAAAAATCCCCTTTAAAGTCCCTCCACTTAACAATTTTCAAGTGACTAATTCACCGAACAAACCACAATCAAAACAAATAATTCCCCATTAAATCCCCTACACTTAACCATTTTCAACCAACTAAGTCACCGATTAAAACACATTCAAAACAAATAATTCCCCTTTAAAGTATCTAAACTTAACTATTTTCAACCAACTAACACACCGAACAAACCACATTCAAAACAAATAATTCCCCTTTAAAGTCCCTACACTAAACCATTTTCAAGTGACTAAGTCACCGAACAAACCACATTCGAAAAAAATTATTCCCCTTTAAAGTCCCTACACTTAACCAATTTCAACCAACTAATTCACCGAACAAAACACATTCAAAACAAATAATTCCCCTTTAAAGTCCTTACACTTAACCATTTTCAACCAACTAACTCACCGAACAAACCACATTCAAAAAAAATTATTCCCCTTTAAAGTCCCTACACTTAACCAATTTCAACCAACTAATTCACCGAACAAAACACATTCAAAACAAATAATTCCCCTTTAAAGTCCCTACACTTAACCATTTTCAACCAACTAAGTCACCGAACAAAACACATTCAAAACAAATAATTCCCCTTTAAAGTCCCTACACTTAACCATTACCAAGTGACTAAGTCACCGAACAAACCACATTCAGAACAAATTATTCCCCTTTAAAGTCCCTACACTTTACCAATTTCAAATAACAAATTCACCGAACAAAACACATTCAAAACAAATAATTCCCCTTTAAAGTCCCTACACTTAACCATTTTCAAGTGACTAAGTCACCGAACAAACCACATTAAAAACAAATAATTCTCCTTTAAATTCCCTACACTTAACCATTTTCAACCAACTAACTCACCGAACAAAACACGTTCAAAACAAATAATTTCCCTTTTACGTCCCTACACTTAACCATTTTCAAGAGACTAAGTCACCGACCAAACCACATTCAAAGCAAATAATTCTCCTTTAAATTCCCTACACTTATCCATCTTCAACAAACTAACTCACCGAACACACCACATTCCAAATAAAAAATTCCCCTTTAAATCTCCTACACTTAACAATTTTCAACCAACTATGTCACCGAACAAACCACATTCAAAACAGAAAAATACCCTTTAAAGTCACTACACTAATCCATGTTAAACCAACTAATTCACCGAACAAAACACATTCAAAACAAATAATACCACTTTAAAGTCCCTACACTTAACCATTTTCAAGTGACAAAGTCACCGAACAAACCACATTAAAAACAAATAATTCTCCTTTAAAGTCCCTACACTTAACCATTTTCAACCAACTAACACACCGAACAAACCACATTCAAAACAAATAATTCCCCTTTAAAGTCCATACACTTAACCATTTTCAAGTGACTAAGTCACCGAACAAACCACATTCACAACAAATTATTCCTCTTTAAAGTCCCTACACTTAACAAATTTCAACCAACTAATTCACCGAAAAAAACACATTCAAAACAAATAATTCCCCTTTTAAGTCCCTACACTTATCCATTTTCAAGAGACTAAGTCACCGACCAAACCACATTCAAAACAAATAATTCTCCTTTAAATTCCCTGCACTTAACCATCTTCAACCAACTAACTCACCGAACACACCACATTCAAAATAAAAAATTCCTTTTTAAAGTCCCTACACTTAACCATTTTCGAGACTAAGTCATCGAACAAACCACATTCAAAACAAATGATTTCCCTTTAAAGTCCCTGCACTTAACTATTTTCAACCAACTAATTCACCGAACAAGACACATTCAAAACAAATAATTCCCCTTTAAAGTCCCTAAATTTAACCATTTTTAAGTGGCTAAGTCACCGAACAAACCACTTTCAAAAGAACAAAATACCCTTTAAAGTCCCTACACATAACAATTTTCAACCAACTAAGTCACCGAACAAACCCCCTTCAAAACAACAAATTCCCCTTAAAAGTCCATACACTTAATAATTTTCAACCTCCTAAGTCACCGAACAAAACACATTCAAAAGAAGTAATTCCCCTTTAAAGTCCCTACACTTAACAATTTTCAACCAACTAAGTCACCGGACAAACCACATTAAAAAAAGCAAAATATCCTTTAAAGTCACTACACTAATCCATGTTAAACCAACTAAGTCACCTAACAAAACACATTCAAACAAAAAAATTCCCCTTTAAAGTCCCTACACTTAACAATTTTCAGGTGACTAATTCACCGAACAAACCACAATAAAAACAAATAATTCCCCTTTAAATCCCCTACTCTTAACCATTTTCAACCAACTAAGTCACTGAACAAAACACATTCAAAACAAATAATTCCCTTTAAAGTCTCTACACTTAACTATTTTCAACCAACTAACACACCGAACAAACCACATTCAAAACAAATAATTCACCTTTAAAGTCCCTACACTAAACCATTTTCAAGTGACTAAGTCACCGAACAAACCACATTCAAAAAATATTATTCCCCTTTAATGTCCCTACACTTAACCAATTTCAACCAACTAATTCACCGAACAAAATACATTCAAAACAAATAATTCCCCTTTAAAGTCCCTACACGTAACCATTTTCAACCAACTTAGTCACCGAATAAAACATATTTAAAACAAATAATTCCCCTTTAAAGTCCCTACACTTAACCATTATCAACCAACTAATTCACCCGAACAAACCACAATAAAAACAAATAATTCCCATTTAAATCCCCTACTCTTAACCATTTTCAACCAACTAAGTGACTGAACAAAACACATTCAAAACAAATAATTCCCCTTTAAAGTCTCTACACTTAACTATTTTCAACCAACTAACACACCGAACAAACCACATTCAAAACAAATAATTCACCTTTAAAGTCCCTACACTAAACCATTTTCAAGTGACTAAGTCACCGAACAAACCACATTCAAAAAATATTATTCCCCTTTAATGTCCCTACACTTAACCAATTTCAACCAACTAATTCACCGAACAAAACACATTCAAAACAAATAATTCCCCTTTAAAGTCCCTACACTTAACCATTTTCAACCAACTTAGTCACCGAACAAAACACATTCAAAACAAATAATTCCCCCTTTAAAGTCCCTACACTTAACCATTTTCAACCAACTAACTCACCGAAAAAACCACATTCAAAACAAATAATTCCCCTTTAAAGTCCCTACAATTAACCATTTCCAGGTGACTCAGTCACCGAACAAACCACTTTCAAAACAAATTATTCCCCTTTAAAGTCCCTACACTTAACCATTTTCAAGTGACTAAGTCACCGAACAAACCACATTAAAAACAAATAATTCTCCTTTAAATTCCCTGCACTTAACCATCTTCACCCAACTAACTCACCGAACACACCACATTAAAAATAAAAAATTCATTTTTAAAGTCCCTACACTTAACCATTTTCGAGTGACTAAGTCATCGAACAAACCACATTCAAAACAAATGATTTCCCTTTAAAGTCCCTGCACTTAAACTATTTTCAACCAACTAATTCACCGAACAAAACACATTCAAAACAAATGATTCCCCTTTAAAGTCCCTAAATTTAACAATTTTCAAGTGGCTAAGTCACCGAACAAACCACATTCAAAAGAACAAAATACCCTTTAAAGTCCCTACACTTAACAATTTTCAACCAACTAAGTCACCGAACAAACTCCATTCAAAACAACAAATTCCCCTTAAAAGTCCATACACTTAATCATTTTCAACCTCCTAAGTCACCGAACAAAACACATTCAAAAGAAGTAATTCCCCTTTAAAGTCCCAACAGTTAACAATTTTCAACCAACTAAGTCACCGGACAAACCATATTAAAAAAAAGCAAAATATCCTTTAAAGTCACTACACTAATCCATGTTAAACCAACTAAGTCACCGAACAAAACACATTCAAAACAAAAAAATTCCCCTTTAAAGTCCCTACACTTAACAATTTTCAGGTGACTAATTCACCGAACAAACCACAATAAAAACAAATAATTCCCCTTTAAATCCCCTACTCTTAACCATTTTCAACCAACTAAGTCACCGAACAAAACACATTCAAATCAAATAATTCCCCTTTAAAGTTTCTACACTTAACCATTTTCAAATGACTAAGTCACCGAACATACCACATTCAAAACAAATAATTCCCCTTTAAAGTCCCTACACATAACCATTTTCAACCAACTAACTCACCGAACAAACCACAGTCAAACCAAATAATTCCCCTTTAAAGTCCCTACACTTAACCATTTTCAAGTTACTAAGTGACTAAACAAATCAAATTCAAAACAACATAATACCCTTTAAAGTACCTACACTTAACCATGTTCAACCAGCTAAGTCATTGAACAAAACACATTCAAAACAAATAATTTCCCTTTAAAGTCCGTACACTTAACCATTTTCAAGTGGCTAAGTCACCGAAAAAACCACATTCAAAACAACCAAATACACTTTAAAGTCCCTACGCTTAACCATAATCAACAAACTAAGTCACCGAACAAAACACATTCACCACAAATAATTCCCCTTTAAAGTCACTACACTTTACAATTTTCAAATGACTATGTCACCGTACAAACCACATTCAAAACAAATAATTCCCCTTTAAAGTCCCTACACTTAACCATCTTCAACCAACTAACTCACCGAACAAACCACATTCAAAACGAAAAATTCCCCTTTAAATTCCCTGAACTTAACCATTTTCAACCAACTAACTCATCGAACAAACCACTTTCAACACAAATGATTTCCCTTTAAAGTCGCTACACTTAACTATTTTCAACCAACTAATTCACCGAACAAAACACACTGAAAATAAATAATTCCCCTTTAAAGTCCCTACACTTAACCATTTTCAAGTGGCTAAGTCACCGAACAAACCACATTCAAAACAACAAAATACCCTTTAAAGTCCCTACACTTAACCATAATCAACAAACTAAGTCACCGAACTAAACACATTCAAAACAAATAATTCCCACTTAAAGTCACTACACTTAACCATTTTCAAATGACTAAGTTACCGGACATACCACATTCAAAACAAATAATTCCCCTTTAAAGTCCCTACACTTAACCATTTTCAACTAACTAACTCACCGAAAAAACCACATTCAAGACAACAAAATACCCTTTAAAGTCCCTACACTTAACCATTTTCAACCAACTAAGTCACCGAACAAAACACATTAAAAAGAAGTAATTCTCCATTAAAGTCCCTACACTTAACCATGTTCAACCAGCTAAGTCACTGAACAAAACACATTCAAAAGGAATAACTCTCCTTTAAAGTCCCTACACTTAACCATTTTCAAGTGACTAAGTCACTGAACAAAACACATTCAAAACTAATAATTCCTCTTTAAAGTCCCTATACTTAACCATTTTCAAGTGACTAAGTCACCGAACAAACCACATTCAAAACAACAAAATACCCTTTAAAGTCCCGACACTTAACCATTTTCAACGAACTAAGTCACCGAACAAAACACATTCAAAAGAAGTAATTCCCCTTTAAAGTTCCTACATTTACCAATTTTCAACTAACTAAGTCTCCGAACAAACCATATTAAAAACAACAAAATACCCTTTAATGTCCCTACACTTAACCATGTTCAACCAACTATGTCACCGAACAAAACACATTCAAAACAAATAATTCTCCTTTAAAGTCCCTACACTTAACCATTTTCAGGGGACTAAGTCACCGAATGAACCACATTCAAAACAAATAATTCCCGTTTAAAGTCCCTACACTTAACCATTTTCAACTAACTAACTCACCGAAAAAACCACATTAAAGACAACAAAATACCGTTTAAATTCGCAATACTTAACCATTTTCAACCAACTAAGTCACCGAACAAAACACATTCAACAGAAGTAATTCTCCTTTAAAGTCCCTACACTTAACCATTTTTAACCAACTAACTCACCGAACAAACCACATTCAAATCAAATAATCCCTCTTTAAAATCCCTACACTTAACCATTTTGAAGATACTAAGTGACCTAACAAATCGCATTTAAAACAAAAAAATACCCTTTAAAATCCCTACACTTACCCATGTTCAACCAACTATGTCACCGAAAAAAACACATTCAAATCAAATAGTTCCCCTTTTAAGTCACTACACTTAACCATTTTCAAGTCACTTAAGTCACCGAACAAACAAATTCAAAAAAAGTAATTCTTCTTTAAAGTCCCTACACTTAACCATATTCAACAAACTAAGTCACCGATCAAAACACATTCAAAACAAATAATTCCCCTTTAAAGTCACTACACTTAACCATTTTCAAGTGACTAAGTCACGGAACAAACAACATCCAAAAGAACAATATACCCTTTAAAGTCCCTACACTTAACCATTTTAAACCAACTAAGTCGCCGAACAGACCACATTCAAAAAAACAAAATACCTTTTAAAGTCCCGACACTTAACCATTTTCAACAACCTAAGTCACCGAACAAAACACATTCAAAACAACAAATTCCACTTGAAAGTCCCTACACTTAATCATTTTCAACCAACAAAGTCAACGAGCAAAACACATTAAAAAGAAGTAATTCTACTTTAAAGTCCCTACACTTAACAATTTTAAACCGACTAAGTCACTGAACAAACCACATTCAAAATAGAAAAATACCCTTTAAAGTCACTACACTTAACCATGTTAAACCAACTAAGTCACCGAACAAAACACATTCAAAACAAAAAATTCCCCTGTAAAGTCCCTACACTTAAAAGTTTTCAAGTGACTAAGTCACCGAACAAACCACATTCAAAACAAATAATTCCCCTTTAAAGTCCCTACACTTAACCATTTTCGACTAACTAACTCACCGAAAAAACCACATTAAAAATAGCAAAATACCCTTTAAAGTCACTACACTTAACCATGTTAAAAAAACTATGTCACTGAACAAAACACATTTAAAACAAATAATTCCCCTTTAATGTCCCTATACTTAACCATTTTCAAGTGACTAAGTCACCGAACAAACCACATTCAAAACAACAAAATACCCTTTAAAGTCCCGACACTTAACAATTTTCAACCAACTAAGTCACCGAACAAAAGACATTCAAAAGAAGTAATTCCCCTTTAAAGTGCCTACATTTACCAATTTTCAACTAACTAAGTCTCCGAACAAACCATATTAAAAACAACAAAATACACTTTAAAGTCCCTACACTTAACCATGTTCAACCAACTATGTCACCGAACAAAACACATTCAAAACAAATAATTCTCCTTTAAAGTCTCTACACTTAACCATTTTCAGGGGACTAAGTCACCGAATGAACCACATTCAAAACAAATAATTCCCGTTTAAAGTCCCTACACTTAACCATTTTGAACTAACTAACTCACCGAAAAAACCACATTAAAGACAACAAAATACCCTTTAAATTCGCTACACTTAACCATTTTCAACCAACTAAGTCTACGAGCAAAACACATTAAAAAGAATTAATACCCCTTAAAAGTCCCTACACTTAACAAACCACATTCAAAATAGCAAAATACCATTTAATGTCACTACACTTAACCATGTTAAACCAACTAAGTCATCGTACAAAACACATTCAAAACAAAAAATTCCCCTTTAAAGTCCGTACACTTAAAAGTTTTAAAGTGACTAAGTCACCGAACAAACCACATTCAAAACAAATAATTCCCCTTTAAAGTCCCTACACTTAACCATTTTCGACTAACTAACCCACCGAAAAAACCACATTCAAAATAGCAAAATACCCTTTAAAGTCACTACACTTAACCATGTTAAAAAAACTAAGTCACTGAACAATACACATTTAAAATAAATAATTCCCCTTTAAAGTCCCTATACTTAACCATTTTCAAGTGACTAAGTCACCGAACAAACCACATTCAAAACAATTGATTCCCCTTTAAAGTCTCTACACTTAACCATTTTCAACAAACTAATTCACCGAACAAAATACATTCAAAACAAATAATTTCCCTTTAAAGTCCCTACACTTAACCATTTTCAAGTGACTAAGTCACCGAACAAACCACATTCAAAACAAATAATTCTCCTTTAAAGTCTCTACACTTAACCATTTTCAACCAACTAACTCACCGAAAAAACCACATTAAAAACAAATAATTCCCCTTTAACGTCCCTACACATAACCATTTTCAAGTTACTAAGTAACATAACAAATCAAATTCAAAACAACAAAATACCTTTTAACGTCCCTACACTAAACCAAGGTCAACCAACTAAGTCACCGAACAAACCACATTCAAAACAAAAAAAATACCCTTTAAAGTCCCTACAGTTAACCATGTTCAACAAACTAAGAAACCGAACAAATCACATTAAAAACAAATAATTCCTTTTTAAAATCCCTACACTTAACCATCTTCAACAAACTAACTCACCGAACACACCACATTTAAAATAAAAAATTCCCCTTTAAAGTCCCTACACTAAACCATTTCCAAGTGACTAAGTCAACGAACAAACCACATTCAAAAAAAATTATTCCCCTTTAACGTCCCTACACTTAACCAATTTCAACCAACTAATTCACCGAATAAAACACATTCAAAACAAATAATTCCACTTTAAAGTCCCTACACTTAACCATATTCAACCAACTAAGTCACCGAACAAAACACATTCAAAACAAATAATTTCCCTTTAAAGTCCCTACACTTAACCATTTTCAACCAAATAACTCACCGAAAAAACCAAATTCAGGACAACAAAATACCCTTTAAAGTCCCTACAATTAACCATTTCCAAGTGACTAAGTCACCGAACAAACCACATTCAAAACAAATTATTCCCCTTTAAAGTCCCTACACTTAACCAATTTCAAACAACTAATTCACCGAACAAAACACATTCAAAACAAATAATTCCCCTTTAAAGTCCCTACACTTAACCATTTTCAAGTGACTAAGTCACCGAAGAAACCACATTAAAAACAAATAATTCTCCTTTAAAGTCCCTACACTTAACCATTTTCAACCAACTAACTCACCGAACAAAACACGTTCAAAACAAATAATTCCCCTTTAAAGTCCCTACACTTAATAATATTCAACCAACTAAGTCACCGAACAAAACAAATTCAATACAAATAATTCCCCTTTAAAGTCCCTACACTTAACCATTTTCAACCAACTAACTCACCGAACAAACCACATTCAAAATAAATAATTCCCCTTTAAAGTCCCAACACTTAACCATTTCCAAGTGACTAAGTCACCGAACAAACCACAATCAAAACAAATAATTCCCCTTTAAAGTCCCTACACTTAACCAATTTCAAACCACTAATTCACCAAACAAAACACATTCAAAACAAATAATTCCCCCTTAAAGTCCCTACACTTAACCATTTTCAAGTGACTAAGTCACCGAACAAACCACATTAAAAACAAATAATTCTCCATTAAAGTCCCTACACTTAACCATTTTCAACCAACTAACTCACCGAACAAAACACGTTCAAAACAAATAATTTCCCTTTTAAGTCCCTACACAAAACCATTTTCAAGTGACTAAGTCACCGACCAAACCATATTCAAAAGCAAATAATTCTCCTTTAAATTCCCTACACTTAACCATCTTCAAAAAACTAACTCACCGAACACACCACATTTAAAATAAAAAATTCCCCTTTAAAGTCCCTACACTAAACCATTTCCAAGTGACTAAGTCACCGAACAAACCACATTAAAAAAAATTATTCCCCTTTAAAGTCCCTACACTTAACCAATTTCAACCAACTAATTCACCGAACAAAACACATTCAAAACAAATAATTTCCCTTTAAAGTCCCTACACTTAAGCATTTTCAACCAACTAACTCACCGAAAAAACCAAATTCAGGACAACAAAATACCCTTTAAAGTCCCTACAATTAACCATTTCCAAGTGACTAAGTCACCGAACAAACCACATTCAAAACAAATTATTCCCCTTTAAAGTCCATACACTTAACCATTTTCAAGTGACTAAGTCACCGAACAAACCTCATTCACAACAAATTATTCCTCGTTAAAGTCCCTACACTTAACCAATTTCAACCAACTAATTCTCCGAACAAAACACATTCAAAACAAATAATTCCCCTTTAAAGTCCCTACACTTAACCATTTTTAAGAGACTAAGTCACCGACCAAACCACATTCAAAACAAATAATTCTCCTTTAAATTCCCTGCACTTAACCATATTCAACCAACTAACTCACCGAACCCACCACATTCAAAATTAAAAATTCCTTTTTAAAGTCCCTACACTTAACCATTTTCGAGTGACTAAGTCACCGAACAAACCACATTCAAAACAAATGATTTCCCTTTAAAGTCCCTACACTTAACCATTTCCAACCAACTAACTCACCGAAAAAAACAAATTCAGGACAACAAAATACCCTTTAAAGTCCCTACAATTAACCATTTCCAAGTGACTAAGTCACCAAACAAACAGCATTCAAAACAAATTATTCCCCTTTAAAGTCCCTACACTTAACCAATTTCAAACAACTAATTCACCGAACAAAACACATTCAAAACAAATAATTCCCCTTTAAAGTCCCTACACTTAACTATTTTCAAGTGACTAAGTCACCGAACAAACCACATTAAAAACAAATAATTCTCCTTTAAAGTCCCTACACTTAACCATTTTCACCCAACTAACTCACCGAACAAAACACGTTCAAAACAAATAATTTCCCTTTTAAGTCCCTACACTTAACCATTTTCAAGAGACTAAGTCACCGACCAAACCACATTCAAAGCAAATAATTCTCCTTTAAATTCCCTACACTTAACCATCTTCAACAAACTAACTCCCCGAACACACCACATTCAAAATAAAAAATTCCCCGTTAAATCTCCTATACTTAACAATTTTCAACCAACTAAGTCACCGAACAAACCAAATTCAAAACAGCAAAATACCCTTTAAAGTCACTACACTAATCCATGTTAAACCAACTAATTCACCGAACAAAACACATTCAAAACAAATAATACCACTTTAATGTCCCTACACTTAACCATTTACAAGTGACAAAGTAACCGAACAAACCACATTAAAAACTAATAATTCTCCTTTAAAGTTCCTACACTTAACCATTTTCAACCAACTAACACACCGAACAAACCACATTCAAAACAAATAATTCCCCTTTAAAGTCCATACACTTAACCATTTTCAAGTGACTAAGTCACCGAACAAACCTCATTCACAACAAATTATTCCTCGTTAAAGTCCCTACACTTAACCAATTTCAACAAACTAATTCTCTGAACAAAACACATTCAAAACAAATAATTCCCCTTTAAAGTCCCTACACTTAACCATTTTTAAGAGACTAAGTCACCGACCAAACCACATTCAAAACAAATAATTCTCCTTTAAATTTCCTGCACTTAAAAATCTTCAACCAACTAACTCACCGAACCCACCACATTCAAAATAAAAAATTCCTTTTTAAAGTCCCTACACTTAAGCATTTTAGAGTGACTAAGTCACCGAACAAACCATATTCAAAACAAATGATTTCCCTTTAAAGTCTCTACACTTAACCATTTTCAACCAACTAACTCACCGAAAAAAACAAATTCAGGACAACAAAATACCCTTTAAAGTCCCTACAATTAACCATTTCCAAGTGACTAAGTCACCGAACAAACCACATTCAAAACAAATTATTCCCCTTTAAAGTCCCTACACTTAACCAATTTCAAACAACTAATTCACCGAACAAAACACATTCAAAACAAATAATTACCCTTTAAAGTCCCTACACTTAACCATTTTCAAGTGACTAAGTCACCGAACAAACCACATTAAAAACAAATAATTCTCCTTTAAAGTCCCTACACTTAACCATTTTCAACCAACTAACTCACCGAACAAAACACGTTCAAAACAAATAATTTCCCTTTTAAGTCCCTACACTTAACCATTTTCAAGAGATTAAGTCACCGACCAAACCACATTCAAAGCAAATAATTCTCCTTTAAATTCCCTACACTTAACCATCTTCAACAAACTAACTAACCGAACACACCACATTCAAAATAAAAAATTCCCCCTTAAATCTCCTACACTTAACAATTTTCAACCAACTAAGTCACCGAACAAACCAAATTCAAAACAGCAAAATACCCTTTAAAGTCACTACACTAATCCATGTTAAACCAACTAATTCACCGAACAAAACACATTCAAAACAAATAATACCACTTTAATGTCCCTACACTTAACCATTTACAAGTGACAAAGTAACCGAACAAACCACATTAAAAACTAATAATTCTCCTTTAAAGTTCCTACACTTAACCATTTTCAACCAACTAACACACCGAACAAACCACATTCAAAACAAATAATTCCCCTTTAAAGTCCATACACTTAACCATTTTCAAGTGACTAAGTCACCGAACAAACCTCATTCACAACAAATTATTCCTCGTTAAAGTCCCTACACTTAACCAATTTCAACCAACTAATTCTCCGAACAAAACACATTCAAAACAAATAATTCCCCTTTAAAGTCCCTACACTTAACCATTTTTAAGAGACTAAGTCACCGACCAAACCACATTCAAAACAAATAATTCTCCTTTAAATTTCCTGCACTTAAAAATCTTCAACCAACTAACTCACCGAACCCACCACATTCAAAATAAAAAATTCCTTTTTAAAGTCCCTACACTTAACCATTTTAGAGTGACTAAGTCACCGAACAAACCACATTCAAAACAAATGATTTCCCTTTAAAGTCCCTACACTTAACCATTTTCAACCAACTAACTCACCGAAAAAACCACATTCAAAACAACAAAATACACTTTAAAGTCCCTACACTTAACCATAATCAACAAACTAAGTCACCGAACAAAACACATTCACCACAAATAATTCCCCTTTAAAGTCACTACACTTTACAATTTTCAAATGACTATGTCACCGTACAAACCACATTCAAAACAAATAATTCCCCTTTAAAGTCCCTACACTTAACCATCTTCAACCAACTAACTCACCGAACAAACCACATTCAAAACGAAAAATTCCCCTTTAAATTCCCTGAACTTAACCATTTTCAACCAACTAACTCATCGAACAAACCACTTTCAAAACAAATGATTTCCCTTTAAAGTCGCTACACTTAACTATTTTCAACCAACTAATTCACCGAACAAAACACACTGAAAATAAATAATTCCCCTTTAAAGTCCCTACACTTAACCATTTTCAAGTGGCTAAGTCACCGAACAAACCACATTCAAAACAACAAAATACCCTTTAAAGTCCCTACACTTAACCATAATCAACAAACTAAGTCACCGAACTAAACACATTCAAAACAAATAATTCCCACTTAAAGTCACTACACTTAACCATTTTCAAATGACTAAGTTACCGGACATACCACATTCAAAACAAATAATTCCCCTTTAAAGTCCCTACACTTAACCATTTTCAACTAACTAACTCACCGAAAAAACCACATTCAAGACAACAAAATACCCTTTAAAGTCCCTACACTAAACCATTTTCAACCAACTAAGTCACCGAACAAAACACATTAAAAAGAAGTAATTCTCCATTAAAGTCCCTACACTTAACCATGTTCAACCAGCTAAGTCACTGAACAAAACACATTCAAAACGAATAACTCTCCTTTAAAGTCCCTACACTTAACCATTTTCAAGTGACTAAGTCACCGAACAAACCACATTCAAAACAAATAATTCTCCTATAAATTCCCTACACTTAACCATCTTCAACCAACTAGCTCTCCGAACAAACCAAATTCAAAACAAAAAATTCCCCTTTAAAGTCCCTACACTTAACCATTTTCAAGTGACTAAGTCACCGAACAAACCACATTCAAAACAAATGATTTCCCTTTAAAGTCCCTACACTTAACTATTTTCAACCAACTAATTCACCGAACAAAACACACTCAAAATAAATAATTCCCCTTTAAAGTCCCTACACTTAACCATTTTCAAGTGACTAAGTCACCGAACAAACCACATTCAAAATAAATAGTTCTCCTTTAAAGTCCCTCCACTTAACCATTTTCAAGTGGCTAAGTCACCGAACAAACCACATTCAAAACAGCAAAATACCCTTTAAAGTCCCTACACTTAACCATAATCAACAAAGTCAGTCACCGAACAAAACACATTCAAAACAAATAATTCCCACTTAAAGTCACTACACTTAACCATTTTCAAATGACTAAGTCTCCGAACATACCACATTCAAAACAAATAATTCCCCTTCAAAGTCCCTACACTTAACAATTTTCAACTAACTAACTCACCGAAAAAACCACATTCAAGACAACAAAATCCCCTTTAAAGTCCCTACACTTAACCATTTTCAAACAACTAAGTCACCGAACAAAACTCATTCAAAAGAAGTAGTTCTCCATTAAAGTCCCTACACTTAACCATTTTCAACCAAATAAGTCACCGAACAAACCACATTCAAAACAAATAATTCTCCTTTAAATGCCCTACACTTAACCATCTTCAACCAACTAACTCACCAAACAAACCACATTCAAAACAAAAAATTCACCTTTAAAGGCCCTACACTTAACCATTTTCAAGGGACTAAGTCACCGAACAAACCACATTCAAAACAAATGATTTCCCTTTAAAGTCCCTACACTTAACTATTTTCAACCAACTAATTCACCGAACAAAACACACTCAAAACAAATAATTCCCCTTTAAAGTCCCTACACTTAACCATTTTCAAGTGACTAAGTCACCGAACAAACCACATTCAAAATAAATAATTCTCCTTTAAAGTCCCTACACTTAACCATTTTCAACCAACTAACTCACCGAACAAACCATAGTTAAACCAAATAATTCCCCTTTAAAGTCCCTACACTTAACCATTTTCAAGTTACTAAGTGACTAAACAAATCACATTCAAAACAACATAATACCCTTTAAAGTCCCTACACTTAACCATTTTCAAGTTACTATGTGACTAAGCAAATCACATTCAAAACAACATAATCCCCTTTAAAGTCCCTACACTTAACCATGTTCAACCAGCTAAGTCGCTGAACAAAACACATACAAAACAAATAATTCCCCTTCAAAGTCCCTACACTTAAACATTTTCAAGTGACTAAGTCACCGAACAAACCACATTCAAAGCAAATAATTCTCCTTTAAATTCCCTCCACTTAACCATCTTCAACCAACTAACTCACTGAACAAACCACATTAAAAACAAAAAATTCCCCTTTAAATTCCCTGCACTTAACCTTTCTCAACAACCTAAATCACCGAACAAACCACATTCAAAACAAATGATTTCCCTATAAAGTCCCTACACTTAACTATTTTCAACCAACTAATTCACCGAACAAAACACACTGAAAATAAATAATTCCCCTTTAAAGTCCCTACACTTAACCATTTTCAAGTGGCTAAGTCACCGAACAAACCACATTCAAAACAACCAAATACCCTTTAAAGTCCCTACACTTAACCATATTCAACAAACTAAGTCACCGAACTAAACACATTCAAAACAAATAATTCCCATTTAAAGTCACTACACTTAACCATTTTCAAATGACTAAGTGACCGAACAAAACACATTCAAAACAAATAATTCCCCTTTAAAGTCCCTACACTTAACCATATTCTACTAACTAACTCACCGAAAAAACCACATTCAAGACAACAAAATACCCTTTAAAGTCCCTACACTTAACCATTTTCAAGTGACTAAGTCACCGTACAAGCCACATTCAAAACAATTGATTTCCCTTTAAAGTCCCTACACTTAACTATTTTCAACCAACTAACTCACCGAACGAACCACAGTCAAACAAAATAATTCCCCTTTAAAGTCCCTACACTTAACCATTTTCAAGTTACTAAGTGACTAAGCAAATCACATTCAAAACAACATAATCCCCTTTAAAGTCCCTAAACTTAACCATGTTCAACCTGCTAAGTCACTGAACAAAACACATACAAAACAAATAATTCCCCTTTAAAGTCCCTACACTTAAACATTTTCAAGTGACTAAGGCACCGAACAAACCACATTCAAAGCAAATAATTCTCCTTTAAATTCCCTACACTTAACCATCTTCAACCAACTAACTCACCGAACAAACCACATTAAAAACAAAAAATTCCCCTTTAAATTCCCTGCACTTAACCATTTTCAACCAACTAACTCACCGAACAAACCACATTCAAAACAAATGATTTCTCTTTAAAGTCCCTACACTTAACAATTTTCAACCAACTAATACACCGAACAAAACACACTGAAAATAAATAATTCCCCTTTAAAGTCCCTACACTTAACCATTTTCAAGTGGCTAAGTCACCGAACAAACCACATTCAAAACAACCAAATATTCAAAACAACCAAATACCCTTTAAAGTCCCTACACTTAACCATATTCAACAAACTAAGTCACCGAACTAAACACATTCAAAACAAATAATTCCCATTTAAAGTCACTACACTTAACCATTTTCAAATGACTAAGTCATCGAACAAACCACATTAAAAATAAATAATTCCCCTTTAAAGTCCCTACACTTAACCATTTTCAACTAACTAAATCACCGAAAAAACCACATTCAAGACAACCAAATACCCTTTAAAGTCCCTACACTTAACCATTTTCAACCAACTAAGTCACCGAACAAAACATATTAAAAAGAAGTAATTCTCCATTAAAGTCCCTACACTCAACCATGTTCAACCAGCTAAGTCACTGAACAAAACACATTCAAAACAAATAGTTCCCCTTTAAAGTCCCTACACTTAACCATTTAAAAGTGACTAAGTCACCGAACAAACCACATTCAAATTAAATAATTCTCTTTTAAAGTCCCTACACTTAACCATTTTCAACCATCTAACTCACCGAACGAACCACAGTCAAACAAATTAATTCCCCTTTAAAGTCCCTACACTTAACCATTTTCAAGTTGCTAAGTGACTAAGCAAATCACATTCAAAACAACATAATCCCCTTCAAAGTCCCTACACTTAACCATGTTCAACCAGCTAAGTCACTGAACAAAACATATACAAAACAAATAATTCCCCTTCAAAGTCCCTACACTTAAACATTTTCAAGTGACTAAGTCACCGAACAAACCACATTCAAAGCAAATAATTCTCCATTAAATTCCCTACACTTAACCATCTTTAACCAACTAACTCACCGAACAAACAACATTCAAAACAAAAAATTCACCTTTAAATTCCCTGCACTTAACCATTTTCAACCAACTAACTCACCGAACAAACCACATTCAAAAAAAATGATTTCCCTTTAAAGTCCCTACACTTAACTATTTTCAACAAACTAATTCACCGAACAAAACACACTGAAAATAAATAATTCCCCTTTAAAGTCCCTACACTTAACCATTTTCAAGTGGCTAAGTCACCGAACAAACCACATTCAAAACAACCAAATACCCTTTAAAGTCCCTACACTTAACCATATTCAACAAACTAAGTCACTGAACTAAACACATTCAAAACAAATAATTCCCATTAAAAGTCACTACACTTAACAATTTTCAAATGACTAAGTCACCGAACAAACCACATTCAAAACAAATAATTCCCCTTTAAAGTCCCTACACTTAACTATTTTAAACTAACTAACTCACCGAAAAAACCACATTCAAGACAACAAAATACCCTTTAAAGTCCCTACACTTAACCATTTTCAACCAACTAAGTCACCGAACAAAACACATTCAAAAGAAGTAATTCTCCATTAAAGTCCCTACACTTAACCATTTTCATCCAAATAAGTCACCGAACAAACCACATTCAAAACAAATAATTCTCCTTTAAATTCCCTACACTTAACCATATTCAACCAACTAACTCACCGAACAAACAACATTCAAAACAAAAAATCCCCTTTAAAGTCCCTACACTTAACCATTTTCAACCAACTAAGTCACAGAACAAAACACATTCAAAAGAAGTAATTCTCCGTTAAAGTCCCTACACTTAACCATTTTCAACAACTAATTCACCGAACAAAACACACTGAAAATAAATAATTCCCCTTTAAAGTCCCTACACTTAACCATTTTCAAGTGGTTATGTCACCGAACAAACCACATTCAAAACAACAAAATACCCTTTAAAGTCCCTAAACTTAACCATAATCAACAAACTAAGTCACCGAACGAAACACATTCAAAACAAATAATTCACATATAAAGTCACTACACTTAACCATTTTCAAATGACTAAGTCACCGAACAAACCACATTCAAAATAAATAATTCCCCTTTAAAGTCCCTACACTTAACCATTTTCAACTAACTAACTCACCGAAAAAACCACATTCAAGACAACAAAATACCCTTTAAAGTCCCAACACTTAACCATTTTCCACCAACTAAGTCACCGAACAAAACACATTAAAAAGAAGTAATTCTCCATTAAAGTCCCTACACTTAACCATGTTCAACCAGCTAAGTCACTGAACAAAACACATTCAAAACAAATAACTCTCCTTTAATGTCCCTACACTTAACCATTTTCAAGTGACTAAGTCACCGAACAAACCACATTCAAAACAAATAATTCTCCTTTAAATTCCCTACACTTAACCATCTTCAACCAACTAACTCACCGAAGAAACAACATTCAAAACAAAAAATTCTCCTTTAAAGGCCCTACACTTACCCATTTTCAAGTGACTAAGTCACCGAACAAACCACATTCAAAACAAATGATTTCCCTTTAAAGTCCCTACACTTAACTATTTTCAACC